>CM072545.1:22832482-24112523 GCA_036898215.1 Platycarya strobilacea | reverse complement strand
CAATCCTATGTCGCCCAGTTGAAGTTGATGTTCTAATGGAGACGACCCCCGGCTGACTCCACGGCACTCCCTAGCGAAATTGATTTTTCAGCGTTATCCCTGGACCTCTTCTTCTTACCACCCTTTTGTTCATCCAATTTTCCACCCTGGAGAAGTTCTTTAGTTCTCATTTTTAGTTGGAATCTCTTTTTGTTGCTCAACTTCCATTGCTTGTCCCTATAAAGAGCAAGCTTTTTCAAAGAAACATATTGATTCAACCCCTTCTCATCCATCACCAATAACTCTTCAGCACTCAATCCATATCTATTAAGTTTTGTTTTCGCATATTTGAACCTCGTCTTCAAGTCTCCAATAGTGTCCTCATAATCCAACTTATAGTACTGCTCCATCATAGCCTCTTTTACTTTCTCCAAAATTGCACTCTTTGTACACTTCCTCTTCTGCTTACCTTTCTTAGCATCTTGTTCTTGATCTTCTTGTTGATCACTTTCGCCCTCATTACCCCCTACCTTTGACTTCAAACTCCTTTCCTTATGTAATGCCCCAATAGAAGGCCCAAATCATACGATTTTTATTCCAAAAAGACTAGTCAATGATACAATTGGAGTCTCATTGGAATCTTATAAAGAGTAAGAACTTCTTATTTTCAAGTAATGTGGAATCCCATATACTGCCCACCCTTATCCTTATCATATGGAGTATCACAATCTGGATCTGATACTATTTGTAATGTCCCAATAAAAGACCCAAACTTCATGACCTATACTTTAAAATGACTAGTCAATGATATAATTAGAGTCCTATTGGAATCTTATAAAGAGCAATAATTTCTCATTCCCAAATAATGTGGGATCTCATACACCATTTACCCTTATCCTTATCATATGGAGTATCACACTTTAGTAGCTAAAAATTCATCACTAGGCTCACACTCATCCCAACCTCTTGGAAGTCCAAGTGACTCATCTTCTTTGTCAAAATCCGGCTTCTCAATCTCACCCTCATCTTCATCCCTATTGCTACCAAATTTTGGGTCTACATCCTCCTCCTTGTAGTACTCCTTACCAAAAGCAGCCCCTTCATCATTCTATCATACTCCTTTAGATCAAACTCCTCTTCCAACTCCTTTCTACTCATCGGCACAACCTCTTCCTTCCTAATACCCGTTGTCCTAAGTATCTTCCTCACCTTCTCGTCCATCTCCTCCTCCTTTAAATTCTTCAAATGCTTCAAATCCTCCTTCCTCTCTATCCTTGCCACGTCCATCCTCTCCTCTTTACTATTTCTTTGATCTTTCCTTGAGTTTGCCTTCTTCCTCACCAACCCCTCCACTTTCTGAGCATGACCCATCACTCTATCCACTGCATTCTCCTAAAACCGATACTCATACTCTTGTCTCTCAATCTCACTCTCATCTCAGATATACGCTCCAATTACTCCTCTTCAATCTCCCCACCCTCCATTTGCCTATCCATCCACATCCTATTCCTAAAAAACTCCTTTAAGAACTTATTACCCTCATCTACTTCCCCATCCCCACCAAAATACTCATCCAAATTCCTCACAAAGTCACCATTCTCACCCGTCTCCTCCCCCTCCTCCTCCTCCTTTATTCTCAACAAATCTCCCCTTATATCCTCCAGCGCTGTTGCTTCCAAAAACTTCCTCCGTATATCCTCTTGCTCCTCCACATAACTTTTCTCCTCCTCCTCCTCCTCCATATTCCCTTCCTATTCTTCATCCTCAAAGTTAGGACCCTCCTCTATCAAGCTTAGCCACCGCATTCTTCAAATACATCGTCTTCTTCTTACTCTTCATATCCTTCCCATTTGTCTTCTTTTCATCTTTGTCGGATTCGAATAGCTTGACATCTTTGTTCTTAATAACAGGATCTTGCTTCTTTACCTTGATCAATGCCTCAAAAAATTCATTATCCTTCTTGCTCAAAATGACGAAACCATCTTCGTCTTCATCCGAAGAAGATTATGATTCTAACTGGGAGGATGAGGAGGGTTGGATGAGACATTTTTATTTTAGCTCTTGGAGGCGATGGAGATCCTCGCACTTATTATTGTGCTCATATCTACGAGCATACTAGCTGTTGATCTGGATCCTTGATACGTAGTCATTTTCCGAGTTGCTACCCTTGATTAGTTTCAGCCCCATTGACCTAATTATCGAGGCTCTTCTGTATTTACCCTTTTCTGCAAGTATTTTTTTTAAAACTTTTCGCACAGTTTTAGTTGATTGTTGTATATAAGCCTTCCAGGCCTCCGGTTCTTCTTAGGCCTTAGCATGTAAGTTTTTTCAATTATTGTTCAACACGGGAACAATTCTAGATTTGTGAGTTTGACTTTTTTGGTGTTCATCATATGCTGAGTTGTGGAGCATTACCATCATTAATGGATGGTGAAAAGAAGGTAAGCATGCAATTAGATTGAAGGTGTGAGGGGTTTGGTCAAATGAACATTTTATTGCAAAAACATTTTCTTAAACCCAGTCTCCTTGCACTGCACATACTAGGGCTGGGTGGAGGGGCATCTTGACCCTGCCTCCCCACGCCCCCTAGGCGGGGCGGATCCACTGCCCGCACGGTGGGGGATGGGGCACCCCGCCCCTCTTTGAGGGGTTGTGCAGAGGCGGGGGGCGGATGGAGGTCACTCCTGCCCCACTTTTCCCCCGCTCCGCTAGGGATACATACATATATATATTTTATATAATATGTAATTATGCATATATGATAGATGTATGTATAATATGAACAAATAAGCTTTGCTTAACTTGCGCCATCACCCATTGTTTAGTGCCTACAATAGAGAGAGAGATCTAAAAAAATCAGGGGAGAGAATGGAGATACTGGGCCCAAGGAAGAAGAAAGGGGGGATTAAACCCCACAGACAAAACTGCGAGTTTTGGATTGGGTTTTTTTTTTAACCCCAGACAAAACGACACCGTTTGGTCTGGGGTTTTAAAAATAAACCCCTAGACCAAAACAACATTGTTTGGTCTGGGTTTTTATTCTGCCCCCCTTCTTCTTCTTCTTCCTCGAGTCCCTATTTTTCGTTTTCCCCTTTTCTGAAACACTCTCGAGACTGATGGTTGCCAATTTGCTGTTCGCCGTTTCTTGTGTCCGTCGTTGAAGGTAAGATTTCTCGCTTTCCTAATTCAAGTTTCTTCAATTTTTATTTTTTATTTTCTCCATTTGGTCGCCTAGAAAACAAAGGAAAATGGGAAAACCCATTTTTCAACTAGGGGGTGGATGGATGGCCCCCCCCCCCCCCCCCCCCCCCCAAATCCGTCCCTTGCTAGCAAAGCGGGGGACCTCGCCCCCGCACATGGGGGGTATGCAGTGGAGCAAAAATTCTATTCCCGCTCAGGCGGAGGGCGGATTAGGGGTGCCCCCACTTTAGTATATGTGGGTAGCACCCCTAGCACATACTTAGGGGCTCTCTTTCTTTACTATGTGAAGTTTTTTAATCTTTTTTTTTTTAATTTTTTTTACTTAGAAGAAACAGATTATAAGAATTGAAGAGCATAAATGTATGAAGTCTGTTGATTAAGTCGTAATTCCCCTATATATATATGTGGTTTTGGTGCAATCATATCAACACCAATGCACCGGATCCCATTATAACTCCGTAGTTAAGTGTGCTTGGATGAAATTAGTATTATGAGGGGTCACCTTATGAGAAGTCCTTTTTGCACCTCACACTTCACTAATAAAAGAAAAAAATTATTTACACGTGGCTTTCACCAGCCTTTAGGTTAAATAGTGTCTTTACCTCAGCCCTTAGGTCAAACAGTGTCTTTACTCAGCAACATGAGCAATATGTTTCATGTGAAAGACGAGAGAGGAGACCCTCCCCGGCCCGGGGGGGGGGGGGGGGGTGGTTTGAATCGCGAAGTTACCTTGCATTGAAGAGTTCAGTTGTGCCGCGTTTGGGAATGTTACAGGGGAAATTGTGGATTAAAACTGATGCAATACGTAATGATGTATAAAACAAATATTTGTAATCCTATCAATCACATAACTCGTAAGAAGAGAAAGCAGTACTTTTAAAATTTTCATTTGTGTGTAACATACATGAGGAAGGCAGTCACATGGAAAATTCAGTAAATGACAACGGATTTTTTGGCACGCCACTTTTTCTTTTGCTGCAGTTTTATAGACAACGTACAGCCTGGTAAGCTCGACTATAGAACATGATGCCTTAGATTATGGATTAGATCTTTCAACTTCACAAAGCTTATTTAGGTCTATTATATATCCAAGGAAAGCCCAAGCCACATCTGGGTTTATATTTCCAAGGACTAGTCAATGTTACAGCCCATTAGAATTATTATAAAGGGCAATAACCTCTCTATATAAGGCAATATGGGATCTGTTCACCACTTTTTAAATTCTGGACTTCTACTTAAAAAAATATTTGACTTCCTTGTCAGGCCATTCATTGTAGGTGACATGGCTTCAGTACTACGTTTCTAGTTGAGAATTTGGCTCTGTAATAACCCAGGGAAAGTGCTACCCATATTATAACACAAACTCTATTTGTGTCATAACTCCGAACTTGTCAATTTGAAATTTTCCCAAGGAAAATGTTTCTCCCACCAAGAGAAGCTACCTATTTTTGTGTGTTTTTTTGTTTACTAATTGGTTGAGGAAGTGCTTTTTAATGAGTTTGATATTTTTTTTTATCAAAATGTTTAAAGGGGTTTAAAAAATGTTTGAAGAAAAGGGTGCAACTTGCACTATTGGTAAAATGTAGGGGTCACCTTTCTCGGTGGCCCTGACATTGTTCTTTTCCTGAAGTTACTCATAAAGCCTACTAGAGCTGTTCACCTAGCAAGTTACCAATGTAGGATCAATGTTATGAGTAATGACTACTTCTATAACTTCTCCACTCCATTTAAGTTATTTCGTTTTTCAATGTAGGACTCGGGTGTTACAAAAGTAATATATGGAAAATAAGAAGTAATTGACAATTTTGATAGATTACTTGATATACATGTGATTTTCTTGAGACATTTTGTTCTTTGACTGGCACTGTATGTTCAAGAATGAAGTCCCGGCTAATCCCAAGGGTGCATAGGCTTTTGACAAAGAGTTTCTCGTGAGTGCACCTTGGATAATTTAAGGGAAAGTTACATATTCCAATTGGTCCCTAGAAATTATGTGCACCTAAGAGAATTCAAACATTAGACTTGGAGGGTGCATGCCACTAAGACCAAGGCCTTTACCACTTGATCCAACTCCCCTTTTTTTTGGGGGGGGGGGGTGGTGTTGGTCTAATTCAGACCAGTGATTGTGAATCTTTGATGCATCCCAATATGTATTTAGTACCAAATAATGCTTCACAATGCTTGCAAGTTTTGTAATATGCAACTGAAGCATGCTATTGGTATTAGCTGCCGTACTTTTTGTTTGGGCAGCCATGAGCTTTATTCGTGGGAAGATGCTCAATGGTGTATTTGCCAGTTGTATCGTTAATCATACTGAGGATGCAAAATCACCAGAGTTAATTGAGGAGTTGTGATGTCATTGGATGTCGTAAGTAAGAGGTTCCTTGATGGTTTGAGGACTAGTGCAGGTCAATCTTAGGTGCTACATCAGCTGGAATGAAAAAGCATTGTTTTTATTGTTACTTTTTTTTTTATGATTGTGTTAGGTCTTATGGCAAGTGGTGTATTGACACGTGTAATAGCAAGAACTACTTTTTTTTTTTTATTTAAGTAAAAAAGTTATATATCAATACTAATAATCAAGTATAAGGGATATATATAAAAATACACCTAGCCCATACTAGAGAGTACTTAATGGTTCAAAAAATCCGTGAAAAATTATCTAAAATACATCGATGAGTTGGAATAAAACACCCCTCCTCAATCCCAACCCAGTTTCTTGTAGATTAATACTCCACCTGAAGCAAGAACACTCTTAATTTTTTAGCTAGGTAATGAAAAACTTTATTCCCAAAGAAATGGGATAAGCCCAAGTGTATAAAGAGTATACAAAGGGAAATACTTACATCTTTCTAAAAGGAAAAAGAGAAACTAAACAAAAAACTCGAGCAGAATTTAGAATATTTGTTCCATTACATAATTTAGAATATTTCTACACAAAAGTGCTAAAAAAAAAAAATTCCTAAGATCTTTCATAGAGCATTCTTTATTTTTAAAGCATCTTCTATTTATTTTGAGTCATATGCACTACATAAGATAAAAAGTAATCATCTTCTAAACACTCTCACCAATTTTGCAACCCTTCAAGCATATGTTCAGGTTAGGTGTTTAAACCATATTTTCCTTTGGGGATGCCCGATAGTCTTCTAAGATGTTATGTGTAGTGGGTTAATCTTCACAATGCGAAAGAGTTAGGCATTGATAGCGAGGGATCTATATCTCAGTATACATGTACTAGTTGGTATGCTGCAAACAATATGAAAATTATAGAAAAAAAACACATCTTTTGCAAGTATCTGCACGAATTAACATACGAAACTGAGATTAGTACAATCATACAATAATTGGTGAAATACTAGGAAATATAGCACATCAAATTTATTTCAGGTTATGTTGGCATTTTACAGTACGGATAACGTGTGTGCAATATGAGGGACGCTGTAGGCTCCGTAACACCATCAAATAGAAAACTGTTGTGCAGTATTTATTTTGTTTTTGTTTGTTTTTTTTATGTTTTTTTGGATACGTAAACAAAATTTATCGATCAAAGGACATAGTCATAACAGAAATACTAAGCCACGTACGGACTGGGAGATCCCACTGTAGTTTTATAATTTTTTTTTTAATTTATTGATTAAAGATCTGTTTTAATATAATGTCGTGATTTTTTTTAAATTTAAAAATATTTAAAAAATAAATTAAAAAAAATCTTTTAAACTAGGTGGGTTCCCCGCATGTAAATGTGGAAGTGCTCTTGTTGTAATACAAAGTTTTAATAAAAAATAGTACAAGAGTGTCTTAAATTAAGTAGGCACGTTAGAAATAAAAAAGTCATGTAGATCCATCAAAGTCAATAGCAATGACTCACGTATAAAGAGTTTTTAAAAAATAAAGCTTTAGATTGGGTTTGGTTCCAAACTCTGAATTGCTTCTACTTTAAAATTCTTTTAGCCATCTAAACATTACAATTAAACTATTTTACATATGAATTTTGTAAACTTGTTGCATTATATTTTTCCCATTTCTCTCTCTATCTTTCGGACACTAAGGCCCTGCTTGTATTCGAAAGTGGGTTGAGCTCATCTCAACTCACTTTCATTTCATCATTATATTTTTATAATTTTTTATACAAAACACAAATTTCTATACACCTTTTTCAAATCCCAATACACCTTTTTCAAATTCCAACACACCTTTTTCAAATCCCAAAATAATAATAATATTAAAAAATAAACCAAACTCATCTCAACTCATCTCATCTCCGAATTCAAGCGGGGCTAAGTCTTAGTCAATTCTTTTTCTCTCTCTTCCTTTCTTTTCTTTCTTCTCTCTGACAAGTGACAAGCCATCTATCACTCATACACATACACACATACTCTCTCTCACTCTCTTTCTACGGCTAGCATATATTTTTTTTTTTCAAAAAACACTGCAGGAACATGGGGGACATAAAATATCATGGATCCCACAAATTTTACAACATACTATAAATATATTTTAATTTATATAAACATCTAAATATATTTTAAACTTATCTAAAGTGGGTTCTACAAAATTCACTTAACCATCTTAACTCATTATTATTTAGATATAACTCAGGTCAACTCTACTTATTTTGACATCCAAACGCAACATTTGAAAACTCCTCTAGTGATCTCTCTTTGTTTTAGAATGTCGTATCGTTGTGCTTATGCTACAAACACCATATCATGCATGTATGGACCATCTTCCAAATAACTTTTATCGGTTCCATCCCTCTAAGATTTGTCCAGCTATGTAACAATCCTGTTATGAGCAATCTTGTTGTTTCTTCTCTTTAATGCTAAGTAAACTTTGAGGACATAATTTATTATAAGGATGGGAGGATGTAACAACCTACTTTTTCTTTTTTTCGATATACATGTCGAATCCTGTTGGCATGTTTTTAAAAGATAACGGTTAGTTTTAAAATACGCTCAATGTTTTAAAGTTCATGAATATTTTAAATATTTTGAGAATATTTTATAAGGGTATTTCTAGTATTGTTGGACCTAAGCCCAATTTAGTGAAAGTCAATTATAATATTTTGAAGAGCTCCAAAATATTATAATTGTACAAAATTATTTTATTAACATGATTTTAGTTATTTAAAATATTATGAGAAAATTTTGTTTAAAATTCTAATTTAAATAGATGGCTTTATTCTCTTAAAAATAATTACTAAAGCTTCATCATTTAGTTAATGTTGAAAGAATATTATTTTCTAAGTTAAAGTTAAGTTAAAATAATATTCTATCTTAATTTCTCTTAGTGTTTTTAAAGTTAGGTTAGCGTATTCGCATTTTCAAATCAGTATTTAAAACCTATCGAATTTCATTTTGAAGACGTTAAAGTGTAGAGCCTATAAATAGCCTAAGAGAAAAATCCTAATCCCTCACTTTTTCCATTTCCCTTTCTCTTTCCTCTCCCCCCCTCAGCTTTCACAAGTGTAGTCTCCCTCTCAACTTTATTGAAATGGGTACCACCCTACATGAGTTTAGCCTTATAGCGTCGCCATGACTCCACCGCACGCCTCATCGTCACCTCCATTAACTCCCCCACTCATCGTTGAGCTCCCCCTAGCTCCCCATGCCTAACCGAGCTTCCACCATTTCTCTTTCTCTAAATGGGTTTCTCCACCCTTTGAGTTAGATCTGTCGCCCTCTAGCAGTCGTACGACCTTACCTCCATCACCACCAAGTTTCCCTTCTATCGGTGAACCTTCCCTTAACTCCCCATGCCCAACTAAGTCCCCTAGCCACTACACTCTTCCTTACTCTCTCGGATGCACTATTCACAACTAAGTGTCATTGTGCTCCGCCTTCAGCCACCACAAGACCACTATCTCGAGCCCACCACAAACTATCCAAAACCACCCATACCCTAGCCCAACGCCCAAATAGCCTCCGATAGCCCCAACCACCACTATACATGGTTGACTACCACCGTATGTAGTGTTAGTTGCCACGCACGACCCTTCCTTGTCATCCACGAACTCCCCACCATGATCGCCAATCTTGCACAACCTAAATCTAGTATCTGAAATTCTAAATCCGGACTTCGAGATAGTCCAGTTTTGAGGTCACAACAGTGACTCCTACGGAGCAGTTAGCACTTAAGCTAGTGGCTTTCGACGCCATTGGCCGTGCTGAGAAGCGAGCAACACTCGGGTTTACCTGTCAATGGTATAACATTTTCCCTTGTTATTTATAATGTTAGTTAGTTGATTGTAGACTGTACTACTGGGTTTTGGAGCTCGCTGTGTAGTTGGTTGACTCTATTGTGGTAGTCATGGAGTTCATTGTGAAGTGTGGCTGTAAACTGAAGTGTTGGGCATAGTTGGGAAGCTTGTTGTGTAATAGTGTTGTGGACTGTGCTGTGAAGTGTGATTGTGGCGTGTTCTATAGTTGTGATATGGCGCAGTATGGTTTGTAGGGACTACACGTGAAGTGTACTCGATGGAAGAAAGCAATGCATCGTGTGACGAGCATTGTATGATGATGTGGTGTAGTATATTGTAAGAGAGTACACGTGGAGTATACTCCATGGGATAAAGGGATGCATTGTGTAGCGTGCATTTTATGGTGATGTGGCATAGCGCATTATCAATGGAGTACACTCTATAGGATAAAGCAATGCATCGTGTGACGTGTATCGTATGATAATGTGGATGGAAAAAAGTACACGTGTGGTTACTGTGAGAACTCATAATTTTACTCTCTATGTAATTTAATATTTTAATGTTAAATATGTTTTATTTACTTATTTAAATTTTGGGTGTTATGAAATTGCATATATTATTATTTAAATGATTTAATTACAAGTTAATTTATTTTCTTATTATATTATTGTGATGCATTTAATTTAAGACTTGAATTTAATCTCATTATATTATTATGTTGGTATTTGAATTAAATGTATTGTAGAATATTTTAATTTAATTTAATGTGTTTAATTAATTTATGTTGTGTTTCAGGTTGGGCCTTAAATGTATTATTATATATGTATATTTATATATTTGAGTTGGATTTTAGTGTCTTTAAATGCCCCAAGCCTAGTCGTATAAAGCAAGCCCATGATCTCATTTCATAGTCTTTCTTTCCCATGCCAATACGTCACCATTTAACTTAATATAGGTGTTTAATACAGGGCTTCTTTCTTTCGAATGACGCAAGCTTCTTTCCCATTTTCTTCTTCTTCTCTTCTTCTTCTTCCGCTGTGCTGTTGCTGTTCACCTGTGATACCAAGGTTTGATTTTTACAGCCTTTTTCTTCTCCATTTTGTCCACGTGTTGTTCCATCAATTTCCTAGTAGCTAGATGAATTTTTCCTCTATAATTTCACTACCGATCCGTGCATCACGTGCTCGGAAATTTGTCCCAAACTGTGTGCTTTTAGCAATACTTTTGATACCATTTTCACCTAAAAAGGCTGAAGATTCTTCATCTTTACAATTTGCGCTATCTTGGCTATGTGCTGGTATGTTCACATGATTTGTTTTCTGTCCATTTTTCTGCTCCTTGATGTTTGTTTACGTTCCTATATAAACATCGACTCTCATTGTTAAAAAAAAAAAGCTTATGACGCTCTTGGTCTCATCTTTTTATCCGAAGGTGTAGCTTCCATTTTATTTGGTTCTTCTTCCTTTTTTCAACTAGAACATCTCCTCTTTAAAACCCCCTAATATTTAATTTGTGGTATGATTTTATTTATGATAAAGTGTTTAGTTTAGTTAGTTAATAATTGTATTTTATTTATTCATAGTAAGATGATTAATTTATTTGGTTGCAATATTTGGGATAATTAATTGAATTGGTTATATGTATATATATTGTTCTATTTACATTATTGGTTTAATTAAATTGTTAGGTTATTTATTGGTTTTATTGATGTTGCTATAATTTATTGGTGTTTTAATTAAGTCTGGTTTTTAATTATTTTAGTTGTTTCCGATATTAATATTTATGTATTTTTGATGATCTATATACGTTGGTGCTTTGGGTTTAATTTTAGCGGCGAGTATGCAATTAGAAGCTCGAAATCGCTGTTCGGCATTTTCGGTAACTTCAGAAATTGTTAGCGAGCGTACTGTAAGTACTTTCCAAACGAATTTTGAAATTTAAATATATTTTTATATAAAAACTCAATTATCAACTTACAATTATGTGTTTAGTTGATGATTGATTTTATTGAATATTGGATATTTTTGTACATGGTGATATGCATTGTAAAATTGTACGGTAGTTCATGTGTATATATGATATTTGAAGTTTTTACGTGAAACTTGAGTTATGGTTTATTAAAATGATTTGTTTGAAGGGTTTTATAAGTGGGAAACAATATTATTGAGTTTATAGATTTTAATAGTTTTTGACTGAGTCATAACGGGTACGGTGATACGTAACGCTCGTTATGATCAGTGAGTGTAAATAACAGAACGGGGATGGCGATACGTAATGCCCGTTATAGTCATTGTGTGTCTATTTCATATCGGGAACGGCGATACGTAACGCCCATTATGAAATGAGTGTGTATGAGTCATAATGAGGACGACAATACGTAACGCCCATTATTATTGATATGTATGTCATATCAAGGATGATAATACGTAACGCCCGATATGAATGGAATGTTTGTGTCATGACGGGGATAGCGATACGTAATGCCTGTATGACTGGCATGAATATGGGGGTAAGCAGGGATGGTGGTAGAGTTTCGCCTGCGATACCCGTCTATTATGTTAATTGGTTTTATGTGGATTATTTTTTGGGAAAAATGATTGTGATTTTTAAATAATTTACGGATATCTTTTCTGAAAAATTATGGATGATTTTATTGGAGTTTTATTTTGAAATTTTGAAGTGTGTGCTTTATTTATTTATTTATTTAAAAAATATGATTTTAAGACTAATGCATATGGTATCTTGTTCATGCATTTTGTTGTTAGACAAATGTATTTAATATCTTGGGTTTTGTTTGAGATTTTTACTTATCTGCGGTACCACTTTTTAGTATCATAGATTTTGATGCAGTGAACGAAAAGGTTGAGCCTGTGGAAGCGGCTCTACTATTGAAGTGAATTATTGTAGTTGGTTTCCTTGAATGATGTTTATTTAATTCTGATGGTTATGTATTATGTTTATTTGGTCTTTGGATGACTGTATTAAATCTTCTGTTGGAGAATTTATATTAACTTGGTTTGTAATATTTTAAAACTCTGATACTTAGATATTGACTTTATTATCTGCTGCGATTTTTATTTTATGTATGTCACATATTCACACACTTAGCACTTGATGTTAGGAGTGCGTGACCCGTATTTTCATCATCCCGAAATTTCGATTCCCGTGTTATTTTAAGAAAAATTTGGGGGCGTCACAGTCACAGTGACGGGAGTTACTGTCTAGTAGTGTTATAGTTGTTATGTGCGTGAAGTGTTAAAAATTGTGGAATAGTGTCCCGAAATAGTTGTGATGTGACCATGTGGTCAAGTGATGTGTGTCACCGTATTATAGTGTTATGTTTGTTTATTATATGTAGTGTCGAGAATTGTGGAACAGTGTTCTTAAATAGTTTTGATGTGATCGTGTGATCACAGTGATGTATAGTAGTGTTGTGGCTGTTATATGTGTGAAGTGTTGGGAATTGTGGAACAGTGTACCAAAGTAATTGTGATGTGACCGTGTGGTTACAGTGACGGGAGTCGCTATGTAGCAG
Source organism: Platycarya strobilacea (assembly GCA_036898215.1). NCBI lineage: Eukaryota > Viridiplantae > Streptophyta > Magnoliopsida > Fagales > Juglandaceae > Platycarya > Platycarya strobilacea. Next base: position 24,099,609 of record CM072545.1, on the reverse strand, counting down.
TGTTATAACTGTTATATGTGTGAAGTATCAGTCATTGTAGAATAGTGTCCTGAAGTAGTTGTTATGTGATCGTGTGGTTATAGTGATAGGACAGGAATTACTGTATAGTAGTGTTGTGATTGTTGCACATGTGAAGTCTCAAGAATTGTATAACAGTATCTTGTAATAGTTGTGATGTAACTGGTAATCCTAGTGATGAGTGTTACTGTGTAGCCGTATTATGTCTTGGAGTACATGTGAAGTGACGTAGCGGGAACGTGATAGGGTGTCACGATGTGACAAAAGTATGTGACGAACCGTACTTATATCAAGTTGGGAGTTGACATAAAGGTGATGTGGCGTAATGCCATGTGAAGTGGTGGATATTTGTGTAGCTTAATAGTAGTCTTGAACTATGTGACATGACGAAGGTGTAGTCGAGAAGAACCTTGTCGTGTCAAGTGCTGAATGAACTTGTAAAGGACCAAAAAGTAAGAAGAAAGTCCTATTAACCAGTATGGAGAATGTCTTTATCGATTTATAGTGCTTGTTTAGATAAACAAGTAATTAACGTATTTTATGTTGATCTTAGATGATAAAGAAGTAAGATACATTTGAATCTAGTGAGATACGTGTGCTGGAAGGATTTACTATATGTAATGAATAATCTATCCTGAGTAAGGATATGCGATGTTTAAGGCTCAGAGTTGGCTTAAAGTCCTGTGATATGCAGTAGTGTCATGCGTATAAGATAAGATTGGGATGCATGACTTGGTTACTAAGTCATGCATTGAGATGAGGTTAAAGGTCTAGGTCCTAGTGTCTAGACCTTAAGGTGCATCATGAGATTCACTTTAGTGGATAAGCTCTCAAGGTTAGACGTTGAGTTTGGAAGATGTTTTGACCGTAACCTAATCCCTGAAGGTGAAGCATAGTATGGGTCACGTGAAAGCCTAGAGATAGATGGGAAGTGTCCTAAGTGTAGTTTATATCCATTCTAGTTTAGTTGTTCGTGTATTAGATAGTTGATGACGCTAATTGTGTGTATAGGTGTAGGTTGGTTGCCATCTGGCACACACTTAACTGGACTGTATGGTATGAGAAGAGCGAGGTGTCCTAATAAGTATTATGTCACATTCTTCTAGAGCTTTCTAAAGAGTAAGAAGAAAATGAAAAATGAAAATATTTCGCTTCACGATGCTTTATGAAAATGAGTTACGCTTTACAGAAACATGTTAAGTATAAGTCTTAAAGTATATGTACGTTCGTAACCTTTGTTGCTAGCCTTTTTTATTGTATCCCAAGTACATAATTGTATGCATATGACGGGTGTTTATTCATAGTAGCTATTGGATATAGTCTTCTAAAAAATAAAATAAAAACTTGAGATTTCTGTCCACACTTTTGTACATTGATGCTTTCATAGATGCCATAAAATGTCTTAAAGATGTCTCTACGAATTGATGCTGTATATGCTATGACCTGATACTATACGATGTCCCTACAATGAAGCCTATGTCTTGACGATATTTAAGTTTATGCGTATGCTTTTTAAACGATTTTTTCTATATATGAGCTGACTAAGAAAACAAAAAGAAAGAAATGATTGAATGAATGTATGCTACACTGTATGGAAATATGTAAAGGTCATAATGATGAACGAAAGAACGCACGAAATGCATGATGGGTACCAATGGAAGGACAGATTGGAATGTCGAGATGTAGTGCTTCTAGTGCACCCAATACTACTCTCAAACCGATGGATTCCTAACTCGCAGCCACGAGTGGAATCAAGATCCGAAGATTGATTTTCTAATCCCATCACATGGGGCGTAATATTGTGTAATAGTCTAAGGAAAGTGATAAGATAAAGAAGAATATTCGATCCTTGATGAAATGAAGGCAGTGCACGGGGTGAGAAAAAACATTTTACAAAAAGAAAGAAAATCGATACTTTTCATGAAAACCCCACCTAGGAATGTTTTAGAAAAAAAATGTAAGTGCTGTCTTGTATGTATATACGTATGTATGAGTAGTGAATGCATGGCTGAGAACCTATATTATTATATTTTAACGCTATGAAGTAATGTTTATTGAGTATTCGATCTATTTTAGTTTTTATATGTGCCCTATCCACCATATAGGAACTAAATGAGCCAAACGCATCAGGACGAACACGGCCCAAGGGAAAAGAGCACGACAATCTATGCTAAGCATGAAAGAAAAAATTGTATGAAAGACTTTTTATTTTATAAGTCAAACATTTTTCTCCTGTAAATTTCTTTTATTGTAAAACCATGTTTTATTTTATATTGTAGAGTTTTGCGTCCTAGGTATGAATTGAGAAAAATTTTAAAATGAACAAAATCTGTCATTCTTTCCTAAAACCATTTTCTAAAAGGACAGGTTATGTAAGTAGAGATTTTACTATTTCCAGGATGAGGTTGTTATGAGCTAGCTAGCATTGCCTACACTGTCTTTGGCATAATCCAAACCATATTTGATCTATTGAACATCTCATTCCATAAAACCCTAGCTGTCTCATAATGAAATAGGAGATGATTCACTTACTCGCCCCCTTTTTTACACATGCAAAATCAATATGTAATGATTATTCTTCATTTCCTCAAATTGTCAATTATGAGGATCCTTTCCAATACTGTTGTTCACATGAAAAATGTTACTTTTAGAGGGAGGGGGGAGGGGGAGGGGTGGGTGCTTTGTGTTTCCAAATCCTTCTCTAAGGGAACTGAACATTAGCTTCTTGAGTAAGAACTTAATGGAAAGAGTGAATTGAGAATACACATTTGCCTACTGGTATCCAACATAAATCGTCTTCTTATTGATTGTTCTATTTTATGGAGTATAAAAGGCCTAAAAATCTGTAAAGGTGCTTATTTCCCAATTGTGTTGTTGCCCTACTAAAATTGACATTCCATTGGACTTGTCCCACCCAAATCCCCATGACATCCGCCACTGTAACATTTTTAGCGCTTGCAATTTGAAAAAGTGATTGAAATACCTCTTGGAGAGAATTGTTACCACACCAAATGTTTTTCCAAAATCTAATTCTGGAACTTTTGCCAAATGTAGTCTCGTGTGTCGGGTAAAGACCCCCATCCTCTTCTAATGTATTTCCACAATCTCACTCCATATATCCTTTTTACTTTGTTTGAACACCATCCCCTCATAAACCTCCATATTTGTTCTCAATTACTAGCTTCCATAAGATTTTTGGTTCCTTATTGTATTTCTACAACCACTTTCCAAGTAATGCTCAATTAAAGATTCTCATATTTCTAATGTCCAAATTCCCATTAGAAATGGGCTAGCAAAGTGTCTCCTACTTGATTAGGTAGAATTTGAACTCCTCCCCCACTCCACTCCATAAGAAGTCATGTTGGAGTTTTTGAATTTAGAGTGCCACACTTGTAGGTATAGGGAATAAAGATAAAAAATAATTTAGTATATTAGATAACGTACTCTTAATTAAGGTAATTCTAACACTTTTTGAGAAGTACAACCTCTTCCATCTCACCAATCTTCATCCAACTTTCTCTATAATTGTGTCCCATAAAGAGGAAGCTTTTGAGGCAACCCCCAATGGAAATCCCAAATAAGTCATAGGTAGAGAGGCAATCTTACATCTCAATATGCCATCCGTAGTACATTATGCACCTCTGCAATTAGTACCATTTTCTATTATCGAAGTTCACCTTCAAACTTGATGTTGCTTCAAAATAAATGAGCAGGGCTTTCAGTGTTCAAATTAAATTTTGGTCAGCCTCACAAAAGAAAAAAAGAGTGTCATTTGCAAACATCAAAAGATAAATGTTAATTATTCTTTTATATGAGATTCTGATCGAGAAGCCATCCACAAAACCAGCATTAACTATGACTGAGATTATTCTGCTTAATGCCTCCATCACAATAACAAACAACAATGGTGACAATGGGTCTCTTTATCTTAAATCTCGTGTGCTATGAAAAAGATAAGATGGACTGCCATTTATCAACATTGAGAATTTTACCATTGATATGCACCAACAAATCCACGACCGCCACCTCTCTCCAACACCACACCTTTTAAGAAGGTACATAAGAAACTCCCAGTTAACATGATCATATACTTTTTTCATGTCCAGCTTGCAAATGATCTTGATGCCATCCTTCAGTCTACTATCAAGACATCATTTGGCAATGAGAACACATCAAGAATCTATCTCCCTTTTACATCTAGATTTTGAGGTTTTGTATTCTCCAAAACCTCACTTAGACGATTTGCAAGCACTTTTGATATTATTTTGTATAACCCATTCACCAATTTGGGGGGCCGAAAATCCTTAACTACCGTAGCTCCTGTTTTCTTTGATATTAATGCAAGAAAAGTGGTGTTGAGATTTTTCTCAAAATTTTCAACCAAGAACAATATTAAACACCCTCATACGATCTTATTTTCCTCACCTTGTCCATAGAGAAACCATTTGGCCCTGACACCTTGTCTTTAACCATTTTCCTCACTACATCATCAACCTTGGTCTCCTCAAAGGCTTTCTCCATCCGAGACATCCATCGGGCCATCGGAATCAAAGATAAGGACATCCAGAGTAGGCAGCCATCCCTCCTGCTTAATTAGTAACTGTTCAAAGAAATCAATAACATGATTGTGGATTACCTGCTTTTTCTACATTTCACCATCAACTTTCAGCATCTTAATGTTGTTGTTTCTTTTATGGGAGTTAGCGACTCTATGGAAGAATTTCATACTTCAATCTCCCTCTTTTAACCTTAAAGCTCTTGATATTTTACGCCAAGACGTCTATTTTAATATAGTAATCCATTCAAGATCTGCAACCAACATTGTTTTTCGATCTAATTCCTCCTGCATAAGAGACCGAGCCTTTTGTTGCCTCTTTGACTCCTGGATCTCCATCACCTTGCTTTTCTTACGCTCTGTTATGTCTGCAAAAGATTTCGTATTCTAAAGCTTTAGATCTTCCTTTAGTGCTATCAGATTCCCCGCAAAGACGAAACTAAGGTTACCTTATTTATGATAAGAGGCCTACCATTATTTCATCCTATCTATAAAACCTTCAGATTTTAGCAACATGTTTTCAAATATGAAATACTACCAACTTCTTCAGAATCCATCGCAATCAAGCATGATAGGCCAATAATCTGAACAAAGTCAAGGCATTCGCTTTTGCTAGACATATGAAAAGTGACTTTCCCATTATGGTGATATTAAAAAAAATTCAATTGAGACCATGTTTAATTATTAGACCATGTGGCGAAACCCCCTGCTAATGGCAAATACACTAGTTCAAATCAAAGATGCACCTTGAGAACTCTATTATTGCTGGTCGCATTCTTCTATTCCTCGAGCACTCGCTTGGAAATCTTGTAACATTAAAATCTCTCTTTATAAACTAAGGAAGGTCCCACCAGCTTTGAACACCAGCTAATTCTTCCTACAAAAGACTTCTGTTATTGGCTAAGTTTGGACCATAAACACATGAAAGTTCACACGAAGTTATCTTACACACTTTTGAATTATAAGCATGCGACCGAGTATAACCTAACAAAATCTTTCATTTTCTCTACCACACGTCTATCCCATATTAATAAGACATCTCATGGCACCCCATTAGAGGCCATGTACACCCAATCCTAATCAACACAACTCTTAACACTTCACACAATTTGTCTATTAATCATTTTTAATTTAGTCTCCTACAAATACTTGAAGTCTGCCTTTCGCTTACTAGGCAAATTTCTTATTTGAAGACAATTATTATCTTCGTTGAGCCCATAGACATTCCATGAAACTATTTTGGTTTAATTGGGGAAAGACCAGCTCTTTCCCTTTGCCCAGCTCTTGCTAGAGCTTCCTGCATAATTTATTGACCATGTCAACCTTTTAAGCTCTCGTTGTTTTTTTTTTTATTTATATTTTTTTATCAAGCATTTCTAAGATTATGGTTCCTCACTTCAATGGCTGTAAGCAATGCTATAAACTATTCTTATAGCCATCACATTCCAAACCTACACTTTTGTATTTATTTTACTTTGGAAATACCCAATTTGAAATATAGTGAATTGACAGCATGTAGTTTAGAGGGATAGGTTTTCTTCCCTAAGTCTAATGGCAAAGCTAGAGATTCCTCTACCAAAGAAATATCATCCAAATGTACAACTTGAACAATTCTTTGAAATGTTTCTTCATCAAAATCACTAAATGATCGCTATCGGAATGAGAATAGACGTTGGAACATACGCGCTCCTCCTCCATTTCGAAATCTTCAATAGGCTTGTCTGGTAGGTTTGCTAGAGAAGGGACCACCCCCACTTGCTTGTTGGGGCCGTCTATCCCTCCATAAACGGCGAGACACCACCCAATGGTGTCGGGGAGCCATTCTCGCGATCCATGATCAGTTTCTATGCACTCAGAATGTGCGAGCATGGTTTTAAAATTCGTATTGTATCGGCCGGTACGTCAGAAATGTGTCGTACTGGTTGCTTGGCCAGTACTAGAAATACACGACACCGTTTCGTTCCAAATTTTGACCCTTTTGGCCTGTTTCGGCTGGTACTGGCCTAAATATTAGATTTCAGCCGATACTGAATTTCGACAGCAACTTTTTTTAAGTATTTTTTTAATATATATTTGTATTTTTTTTTCCTTTATATATATAAGGTATATTTTATTTGTATGAATCACAAAATGATTAATAATTTTATCTTTTTATAGTTTATGTGTGTATATATAATTTATTTTTATATAGACTATTTCGAAACGGTACACAAAACAGCATTAGTATCGAAATATTTCGTTTTAGTATCTTGACCGATATGTCTACCGATATAGTATTCAAAATATTGTATGCGAGACCTCATCAGTGACATCAACCGTCTTTGTTGGTGCCTTATGTGATGCCGCCTGCTGCTCATGCATGGTGACTAGTGGTTTAGCACCATTCCCCCTACTGGAGGATGCCCTATGGCCTTCTTTCCATTTGGGATGGATGTTGCGCTGAGGCTTGTGGGCCTTGTGCTGCAGCTCATGGGCTTTGGTTAGCTTGCTTAGCCCTTTCGATTTTCTATTGGATTGAGATCCAATCCAATGGCCTGACGTAGCGCTTCCGGTTTTCTTTCAACCGACTGGGCTTGCCCTTCAAAATTTCTTCCCAGCCCAATGGTCTTTTCTTCTAGCCCCCTTCCCTTTTAAAATCACCTCCTCTTCGATTTCCTATTTTTGACCGACACACAACAAAATTCCTATATCTCCAGCTGCAGATCAGTCCTCAACTTAAATTCATCTTGAATTTGAATAGAAGTGCCCGCTTTCTTTTTAAGTAATTGACTTATTAAATCATTTAAAATATATCATTCTTTCATATTATTTTATAGGATTGAGATAAGAAAATTTAAGCTGAAGAGTAGCATTATAATATAATTCAAATAATGTGTTACATTAATTAATTGATCCGCAAAGTGTGCAACTCACCAAACTTGAACAAGGTACAATGCTGTGGGTATTGAAGAAGTTTCTGTTGGCCATACGAAGGAGAGTATTCATGAACATGTCTATACTTCCCTGGAAGTTTTCTTGAATTCTTTTATCATATGGATGTGGTACATAGTCATGATCTGTACGTTGCTTGGTGGGTAGTCTGAAAGTAAAAAACGTTACCATTTAAAATATACACTTAACATGGAGGCCAAGTATTAGCTTGCATCTAGTTGTGTACTATGCTATCCATATTAATTAATTCTATAGGTCAGACGATACTTTTTTGAATTCATTTTAATTTTAAAACCTGGATAAAAAGAGCGTTGGGCGAGGTGTACTATCAAAGGTTGGGAAGAACAGAGAGAAACAACAGATCTATGAAGGTTTTTTTTTTCTTTTAATTCTTAATTTTTTTTTATCATACATAATTAATTCAATATTCATTAATCTTGTGCGCAAATTAAGTAATCGATTTATCACGCATGGTGGCATATTGCTTACCCTTTATACGTATTCATTATATATATATATATACAAATTAGAGAGGAGCAATGTGCAAAAATACATTTTTCTAATTTAGTAAATCAGTCGATTATTTTTAAGAAATGATATAGTTTTTTTTTCTGCCTTTCCAGTCACCAATTTTCAAGTCCGCAAAAGAAATTTGTTATTCTGCTCAGTGCGTTCGTCACACGTGCGGCATATGCTGTGTAGTGTCTAGAGCGGCTTTTAAGGACGTGTGTGACTCCTTTAGCTTCAAAGGCCTCAAATCCTTTGATTTGCCTGTCCGTTCAACTCCTAAAGTGATGCATGACCTGCACATGCTGCTACTGTCTGTGTAGTTCATTCAAATTTTGGCTGGTATCCTATGCTCCAACTTTTTCTATCTGAGGATCAAATGAAAGTAAGTGTGAAAGTCTCTTCCAGCCTTCCAAGCAGTCTAGACCAACTAGATGCAACAAACATCTTTTGCTTGCGACTTTTAGTTGCATTTATATGATCTGTTTTATAGATTATATCAAAACTGATTCAAAGCGACAATCCCTTATGCGTTATGGGTGGGCAATTTTCATGGTTTCAATTTTTTTTTTTGTGATGTATTTATTAATTTTAGAATGATTGTAGGGGACTCCCATCCGGCCACTAGATTTGTATTTTGTAATTTGTAATTAATCTATAAAATCTTAACTTGCCTAGAAAAAAAATACTAATTAGGCATACAAATTAAAGCTCGAAACTGTATGTGTAGTACTCAATTAACATATATAATTAAGCATATATATATAATATATATATGTATGTACACAGAGAGAGTAGGGTTTAGTAATTGACGTGCCATCCACGCCTTATAAAAAATAATAAATAGTTTTAACAATACATGGACGCACAACTGATCATCATACGCCACCATATTCTTTCTTTCTTTCGATCCCTCCCGCCTACACCCGGCCTTTTCTTCTAGTCACATAATATATGTACATATATATATATATATATGTATATATAGATATAGATATAAGCTAACTTGCTAGCTAGTAGCTAACTTTTCCCCTGAGTACGTACCTGGCCTACCTGCATTAATCTACCTAAACACATATACCTGATGAGGTATTAATGAAAGAATTAGAGTATAAGTACAACTCGTGTATCATTTTGGAGACATGCTCGAACTAAACTACATTATCCTAACACTATTTTTACATTTTATTTATTTTCCGCAGCCCACCAAACTAAAAGTACTAGCTAGCTATTCATGTCTTAGCTAGTTAGGTTAGAGGACAGTACATGAGTGGCTATATATATATATATATATATATATATAGACCCACAAATATTTCTCAGACTGCATTATTAAGTTTATAAGTTTGTCTTCATCTCTATTCATGGAATAAGAGATTAAATCAATTAATTATATTGTTAATAACTATCTATAACATCAAATTCATGATAATACATATATATATATATATTATGGTTAATTAATCGGTTAAAATAAACTGAAAAGTATAACCGATTAATTACAGAAGTACCTGAATTGGATGGGAGTCATGCATGTTGATCATGATTATGATGGTAACTGAGAGAAAGATCATAGTTTTCAGGATATAGATCAAGGTTTAATTTTTAATATTTGATCTTGATGATCTCAAATGGTTTTGCCGGTTACCTACGCATAATCATTTCGTATAATTACCTTTTATTCCATCATATTAACATTGTTAAGTAGTAATTAAGGATCAATATATAATATTCCTCCAATTTTAAGTGAAGATATATATAAATTAAATTATCTATGTGCGCATGGAATTAATTAATTAATCAGAAAGGAAATCAAAATTAGTTTTCAAACATTTACGCACATGCCTTAAAAGTCTCCTCTTAAATCTAGTAATATCTTCCGCTAGCTTCCAATTAACTCCATGTATTAAAGAAAATTATATGCAGCTCTATGATCAGCTTCTAATATTGTATGTGTTATATATATATATAGGCCGTGGAGTAGTACTGAATGGATATGCATGCACATATTCGGGAATATATATTAATATATAGGCCCCAATAAGAATACAATTTGACCTTAAACATATATAAATATATATATATATATATATATTCATGTAATGCTTGTAACACCTAGATCCGATGATTTGGATATGTGAAACATTTACAACTGATATCTGTAAAATGATCTTTTAACTTTCAAACTGGCTTGTGGTCCTTTACGTTTCCCACGTATGCATGATTCAACTTTTTTTCCAATATACTCGCGTGACCTAGTCTCTATTAGAGTTTTCAATGTGCCACTAACCATATTAAACTACCACATACCTTTATCCGGATTTTTCTCTCCATTTGAATCGACCCCCTCACGATTTAAGCGGTTTTCCTTTTAGTTCCACGCACAAAATCTCCTACTTAACATACTCGGATTCCCCTTCTCATACTATCTAGGCTTTTTGCATCACCCATATAAACTGTTCAAACCATTGCATCCCCCTCTCCAGGAAACAATCACGGACACGGCAACGTGTAAAACAAAAATTACCATCGAAGGGGAGCTCCACTGCCAAGCTTCCAAGTTGCAACCCCACAAAACGATCCATCCTCTGCACGATGGAAAATATCCATAGCCACCCTGCGACGCCGTGCCCAGCCACCGAGAAGCATTGCAAACATTACTCTGTTTTGCATTCACGAAAACAGAGCATGACTCTTCCCTCAACGGGTTGTCCAGCCACTCACCTTCCGGGCACCATGGCACAGCTGTTAACCACCCTCCACCAGTGTTTTTCCCCACAGTCTCCTCTTCGTAAACTCTCCCATCCTCTCATTTCATGGTTTCTCTCTCATCAATCTCTCTCTCCCAATGCTTTTGCACGTCCCCGACCACCCAGGACCAGAGCCTTGATCCCGGATCCTCTGCTCGCTTCCTCTCCCTTTTGCTCATCTCTCTCTTACATAGAACCTGCCGTTGCTCTTAGCCACGCCGCCGTAGACATTCTGCCATAGCCAACCAATGTCGATATTCTCCTCCATGTCGCAAGCTCGCCTTCCTTCGGTGAGTTATTTTCGATCTCATGGTTTTATGGCTTTGTATCAGTTTTGTGCTGTACAATTACTTCAATCATGCGTTTTATAGTTTTACGAAAACACCCGAACGGTAAGTTGGTTTTTATATCACTCACAATTTGGTTTTATGGAAAAGATTTATTTATAACCTAAAAAGAAGACAGAGATTTGAACGATATTATTTTAGTAATAATATATTGTTTTAAAATATGAGTTCTGGTAGTGAATAATAAATGCAAATTTATGTTTTCAAAAACCCTTTAAAAGGAATTAGTTAAGTTTATTTTTTTTCTATTAAACAAAATAATGCTTTCTTATTTTTAATAGATTTGAAATAATTATGTTATAGTTTTATAATTTATAGTCGGATTTCAATTGCTTATAAGTGAGACTTTTAATGTTTTAGCCGGAGATTTTGGGATATTAAGGGGTTTGGATTAAGTAAAAAAAAAAAATGAAATCGAGGTTTTAGAGATTTTATAATATTTTAGGACTTCGGAAGAATTTAGTAAATCTGAAACATTTTGGGAGGTTTGGTTTCAAGATGACGTTTAGATGTTAAGGGAAGATGACGAATTTTCATATCTCAAGTTTAAATGCAAAGTATGTGTTCAGCTGGATTTAATGAACTATGTGAATATTTTATAGGTGACGGATGATTTGATTCGGCATTCTTAGGAAAAAGTTAAGAAAGGTTAAGAAAGGTTAGGAAATCCAGGTAAGCGGGGTTCCTATACTTGGTTTTATACCAACTCTGAAATCGAGGTTGACTTTCTGAAAACTTTGCATGATTTTGTTATAAATGAAAACCTGGAAAAAAAAAACAACCTCGGTTAATTATTTGCATTACACATAAAATCTATATGAAAAAGAGAAAATTGTTTATATCATGCATAGTGTAGACATGAGCAATATTGACATGTTTATGAAATGCATAAAAGAGCGAGTATGAAAATGATGTTTTATTTATGTGATGTGAAATATTTAAAGTATTTAAAAATGACATGATCAAGTTTGGTACATGATTTGATACGACATGATATGATATGATATGGATATGAAAATCTTTGGCATTCTTATCTGTTTGATTTGATTTGGAATATGGTTCTGATATGATGATATGGGTTCACGTGATATGGTTGGTACCACCATGATATGATATGATAGGAGTGCAACTACTTTGGAAACAAAGTAGTCCTGTATGTGTTTCTTTCCTGTGTGCACACTCGGGGCTCCGAGAACGAATAAGGGAAAGTCTCACAATATGATACTGCCTGGTTTGGCCACCGGGGATAGCACAACCCTACCACGGGAGTTAAACATGGTACATGTTCGGATATGAGGATAAGATGAGATTGTATAGTTATTTGTGCCAAAGCGTTTTTGATAATGAATAGTGATTTTCTAAATGTAAAAGGACTAAAAAGTCGCTCTATTTTATTGATAATATTTTGGAAATCTATATATGAAAATAAAATGATTTCTGATTCATGCATATGAAGTTTCTTTTAAAAATGCTCATGTTTGCACTCTTGTATATGTCCTCTGCTTACTGAGTTGTGGTTAAACTCACCCTTTATCTCTGAATATTTTTCAGATGAGTTTGGATATTTCAGTGGAGGATCAGATTATGAAGCATTGGGTGAGATGATTTTAGGAATGATAGATTAATCATAAAGAGTTTAAATGAGTATTGACAAGATTTAGTAAGGAAGTATTATTGTATTTTTGTGACGTAGTAGTTCCATAATTGATGATATTGAGGAAATTGATTTTGGAATCAAACTTTATATAATATTGAAGAACTTTAAGTCTTTAATTATTTTGTTAAAATGTGAGTTTTGTAATAAGAAGTAACTTTCCGACCCTCGCGGTACCGGGACGTTACAATGCTTACAACAAGCGTAATTACCAATTATCTCGATGGTGATAATGATGATGATAATTATGATGATGGGGGCTGATGCACATATACATACATGTATATATATATATATAGCTAGGATAATTAACTAATAAAATAAAAAATAAATAAAAGATTCTTTTTTTAGCTAGCTAGTCAAATGACTAAGTGAGACGTACTAGATCATCTGGCATCGAGCTAAAAAGAAGATCAGAAAATTAGAGAGAATCATTTGTACAAGGAGGATGGCTGGCCACTTTGCGGCGGTTCTTTTCATCTTTTACGTACATTCTTTGCTGAGTTTTTCTCATCTTACTTTATGTTTGTCCTTGTATGCGCGTTAGTCATGAGAGCATCATGATCATATATATATATATACATATATACCCGTGGGCTGTAATGACTGGAATAGAGATCAGGCAATATAAGAAAAATAGAATTTTGTGAATAATTATTTACAATAAAAATAGTTATTTGTTATAAAAATAGATTTATTTTAATTAAAAATAGTTGTTTTATTAAAAATAGTTATTTTATTAAAAATAACTTAATAAAATAATTGATTATCACTACAAAAAAAATTAAGTTATTGTGATATTTTTATAGTAATTAAATAGATAATTGTGATATTTTTATATCTTAAATAACTTATTTAACTGCTAAAAAAATATTATAACTCTTGTAGTATATAAATAAATAACTTTTATAAAAAGACAATAACATCATGCAGGGGATGAACTTCCCTAGTCTAAAAAGGCCTAGGAAACCCTCGCCACCAAAGGATGCCTGCGAATATTAAAAAAAGTAAAAGGGAATGTATTTAGTCCAAAACATGAGTAGTTGCACCTGCAGACTGAAACCTGAATGGTATTTTTTTTTCCTAAAAAAGGTACAGGTAATGCTAAGATACTTCCACCTGCAAAAGGCTTCGAGAGTAGTAGTTGTGAAGGTTAGGATGCCAACATCTTTGATCCAAACTGTTGACAGAGACATGAATTAATGTCTCTCTCTCTCATCTCTCCCACTCTGGCCTCTTTTACTTCAGACCACATACTTCGAATAATATTCACCAATATTATAAATTAATTAGTTAATTAAAGGGAGAGTAGATCTGTTGGTTATGCCAGTTGTTTGCTTAGTAAAATTATCGCCTGGCCTGTCTTTGTGTCTTCATATTCCTAACCAGGGGCGGACCCAGCTTGGTGCTTGGGGGTACCGCCCCCCCAAGGTTTTTAAAAAATTAAATTATAATATATATATAATTATATAAATATATATAATTAAAACTCTTTCTCAAATTAAAAATAAATAAAAATTACTCCCTCCAAATTTTTTTTATTAAAATTATTCATCTAAATCTTAATATATATCCATTTATATTCTAACTTTTAATTTCTCTTAAACTCAAATTATAACTTATATAATCTCACAGTTATTCAACTAACAGTCTAACTCTAATAAAAAAAATAATAAAAAAATTGATTATAAATTTATATAATTGTAAAATTGATTGATTATATTCATTTATTTAGTTTCAGTCAAATTTGTATGATTATGAGATAGTTTTTTAAAAATTTAACAGCATTACATCATTACTTATTAGAAAATTCTTAAATTTATTCTTAATCTATAAATTTTTCTTAAATCATAGAAAAATATGAGCAAGTACTTAAAAATAATTGATTTTTTTTTAAAGAAAAAGATGTGAACAATTCGAAGATTAATATACATTTAGAGAGCTCATTAATAACAAAATATGATATTTTTATTATTGATGATCATCCTTATAACATTTATATTTATTGTATATTTTATTGATCGACCCCTTCAAATACAAAATTCTGGTTCCGCTCATGTTCTTAACGTCCTTTAAAAAGAAATTTACTGTGTTTTGAGTTGGCAACCCTAAGTACCATGTGTGATGTGACCATTTACCAAGCAATCTAACAAAGACGCCCTCCAGATCAACTGTATATACTTGCAGAAAAATGCAAGAAAATTAGCATAACAATATAGCTAGTAACTAGCTCTTAACTCTAAGAAAGTTTTCTTTTTTCTTTTTAAATATATGTATTGAAAGAAAACCCTACTAGCTAGGTTGGTGTAGAAGGGTGACGGGTCAACAGGAAAAACCCTTATTTCAACCCTACTTCTTTTGTTGTTGAGTGAGGCAATTATATTTTCATCTTATTTCTGCGCTGCTATATATATATATATATATATATATATATATTTATACTATCACTATCAAACATTTTATTTTTTGAAACGAAATTTGTTAGAGACCAAATAAATTTCGTCTCTAAAAGTAATTTTTAGAGAAGAATTTTAAATTTCATCCTAAAAGTTGGACGACTTGCAAAACTCGTTTGGATGGAAGAAAATCCATCCAAACAAGAAATTTGGGACGAAAAAAATCTTCTTGAAAAATAAACATTTTCTCGGATGGATAATTATTTGTCCAAACAGAACTTATTTGGAGGGCAATGTGGTAGGAAACTTGCATGTCTGTCCGGACAGTAAATATACTGTTCAGACAGAAAATAGACTAAAAATTAGATTTTAATTGTTGATCACCATTAATTTGTGTATGTATATATTTTTTTCTATTACTTTCATTTTATCATTTTAAAAATATAAAAAATGTGTTTATATTACAAATATATTATGATTAATGGAGTGTTTAAAATATTTATAAATTCAAAAATTAATTTTATGTAATTAATTTCAAATGTTATTTATTTTATTATCACAAGTGGTAAGTAAAATGGGAAAAATAAGAAATAAGTTTTTTTTATGAACACCAAAAATAAAAAAACACATGCTAATTACATCCCTAAATATATAATATTGTTCGATACAATGCATAAAGTAAAATACAAAATAAATAGTGTCACAATACTACTTCGGTATCAAGTTTATGTCTTCCTACAAAGATTTGACTCGTAACTCTATATCAGCCATCTTTTTGTTGAGGTGTTCCTCTGTCTCTCCTACAATGCATCTGGCCATTCTCTCCACCACTGCTTCCAACTGCTATAGTGTAAATCAAGCAATCGGGCTCCCAACAGGCTGGACAGCAGTATTGGATGTCGTAGGCATGTTTGATGTGTGAATCCTTACCTGACTAGGGTGCCCCTTGCTCTTGCTAGAGGTGATCTTGTTTACAGACCCTATCTGTATGGTGATTTCCTCACTCACCGGTGGTATAACTCCCACTCGCAATAAGTGGCTGGATATAATCAGTCCAAATGGGAGACTGCCTCCACTCCTATAACGCGACTCAGTCCAGATGCAGTAGAAGATGTAGAGGGCCAAATCAATAGGCTGGATCCACGCAACTCGCACTAGAAGTCTGGCTCGATTGATCCCAAAATTTGTCTTATGCTTCTTCAGGTTCAGATTGTAGCCAACTATCAAATTAAGGATTCTGAAGAACTCGGTGTAGTCGACTTGTTTGATGATCTTCCCTCCATCATATGGATGTCGCAACTCGCATAGTAAAATATGAAGAACTCGTACACCTCGGGTTAGCAATTGATGATTTAAATCCATTTGGCAATATGAGACTTCTCATAGTACGTGGCCTGTGATATTAATGCTTTATAATTTGTCACTTTGGAAGTGTATGAAAAACCCTTATTTCATGATGGCTTCATTGATTGAAAGGCCGAGACTACCAAGAAACGATATAGACGTAAATCTACAACTACTGATAACAGAGTTAAAAGAGTTGTGGGAATCGGGTATGACTACGTATGATGTGGCCTTGTCGCGAGAGTTCATGATGTATGCCACAGTCTTGTAGACAATAAATAATTTTTCAACATACCGAAACTTGTTTGGATGGAGAACAAAATGTAAATTAGCTTGTCCCGTTTGCAATAAAGATACACAGTCCCAGTGGTTAACAAATGGTAGAAAATTATGTTTCATGAGTTATCGTCGATATTTATCCAATAATCATAGATGACGTTTAAACATGGCAATGTTTGATGGGAAGAATTTGCGGAGGTCATCACCGCCAATATTGTCTAGCAATGATATTTTTGCACAACTACTTGAGGTTCTAGAAAATATATTTAGGAAGGACGCACGAGCGCGAAAGAGGAAACGAGATTCAGTATAATTCAATTGGATAAAAAAAAATATTTTCTTCAAGTTGCCATACTGGTCTACATTGACACTTCGCCATAATCTAGATGTCATGCACATTAAAAAAAATATATGTGAAAATATTTTGTGTACTCTGATGTCAATAGAAGGGAAGACAAAAGATACAATTAACTCCTGTAAAGACTTAAATGAGTTAGGAATAAAATCGGAATTGCACTTACAAAATAATGAGTCTCGAGCCTACATGTCTCTTGGATTATATACACTATCAAGCGATGAGAGAAAGAAATTTTATGACTGGTTCTTGTCATTCAAATTACCTAATGGTTATGCTTAGAACATGTCAAGATGTGTGTGAGCATATGACTAGAAGATAATTGGTCTTAAAAGTCACAACTTTCATGTATTTTTACAACATTTGTTGGCAGTTGGTGTGCATGGAATACTCACTCAAGACGTACAGCTCTCATAGAGTTAGGGAAATTTTTCAGAGGCATTTGTAATAGGACGTTACAAGTTGATGCATTATTAGAAATGGAGGCCGACATCGCAGTAATATTGTGCAATCTAGTGAGTTTGTATTTGCTTTCATTCTTTGATGTAATAGCTCATTTGGTTGTTCATCTACCTCGTGAGGTTTTAGTTGTTAGCTCAGTTCAATATAGATGGATGTATTCTATTAAATGATTTTTAGGAAAACTTAAGCGAAATGTATAAAATAAGACTCATCTAAAAGGTTCGATTGCAGAGTCTTACATTGATAATAAATGACACACTTTTTGTTCAATATATTTTCGTGAGGTTGATACTAGATTTACGAGACTGGATCGAAATTATGAAGGTGAACAAATGGGTGTCTCATCACTATTTTCTGTATTTTTCTAAATTGTACGTTCAATAGGCACACATGGGGGCTACGACCTGTGCGGATGAGATCTTGATAGAACTCGATGATATGTCTCGAATAACTATGCAGAAATTGAACACTACTTGAGGTTAGTAATGAATTTACGTATCAATCAAATACTTGAGGTTAGTATTTTCGTAGAAGTTGATATTTCACATGAAAATGCGTAACGATCATTTACAACTACTTAGCTCTGGTGGTGTAGCTAACGTACAAAAAAAGTATGAAGAGAATTCGTGTCGTGGTTTGAACATACGGTATTATTAAAAAATTAATATGGATTCTATTGATATTTAATATTATACTAAATATATTTATTGATGTAGGTTTTATCAAAAATTTGCTGAAAATTTTAAAGAAATCTCACCAGAACTTTATGCATTGGCATGTGGCCTGGGCAAGAGGGTTATCCAATATTCAAGATGTTTGGTGTGTAGATATAAATTTCACACACGTGATAGAGAACGATATAGAAAAACTCAGAATTGTGGGATTGAAGTCGAAGGAAGCCATGAGGATGATAACATTGACTTCTACGGAGTTATAGAAGATATTATAGGGTTAACGTATGTGGGGAGTTATATTGCTTGGTTATTTAGATGTACTTGGTGGGATGTTTCAAATTCTAGGTTGGGAGTGCGTAAGATGAAAGTTTTGTCAGTGTGAATACATCTAGGATTTGGTACGAGGACGATCCTTTTATTCTCGCCTACCAAGCGAATCAAGTTTTTTTTATTTAGATGATTCGGAATATGGAAACTCATAGCGAGTGGTGAAGAAGTTTGCACCAAAAAATGTATATAATTATATTCTAGAGGCAGACAAATCATATAAAAAATTTGATGGTTCGATAAATGAAGAAGCATATCAAGAAAACGAACTAGGGATTAATCTATTTGTTAACCTAAGTCAATATGACATGGTCCCACTTCGTAGAGAAGACGTTGCACCAGAAGTGATTGATGGTGAAATGTCGGAAGAATATGAATCTACTGAAGTGTCTAGTGAGAATGAAAGGGTCTGGTCTAGCAAAATTGATAGTAAATGAATTAAAATATCCGTATAAGTGTAAATTTTATAAATATTCATAACATTTATCTGGTGATATATTTAATTCATTACAATTTTAAATAGATATGCCTCCTAAATGCAAAGTAGTTCGTGCACCATCCTCACCCTTACCCATTCTAGACTCCCTTGCACGTGATTCACTAGCCAGCAATAGTGGGCCAGGATCACTAGTCCCAACGCCATATATTTTGTCAAATTATGGTATTTAACACATGAGTTAATATATATTTACCAAATTATATACATCTGTTCTAATTGTTGTACATGTAGTTGCATGTCAGCGTTGAAGGTGAGGTATTACAATGAGTGTCTGCATAAAGAAAGTCAGAAAAATTGGTAAAATTAAAGTTGATATATTAGAGGGTCATACTGGTGGGTATAGTGATTCATAAGCATGACTTTCTACTTATGTTGGTGCCCTCACTCGCATTTATGCTCCGTTGTCAGTAGCCTACTGGATTAATATTCTTGAAGATGTAAAAGATCATATAAAAAATTGTTGCATGTTACTTATAATTTTTTTCAAGGATGAGTTTGATCTCGATTTTAATCAGCGAGACTATCAAAAAACAGTTGAGGAATTGATGTCGGGTGCATTTCAGAGGTACAAAGGTCAGTGCCATGCACATTTTGAGAAGTTCAGCACTGCTACAGAGGCGTGCCAAAATCCATTTCAAGCAATTCTACCAGTCGAGTGGGAGAAAATTTGTGATCTGTTTGAAGATCCTATTTATAAGGTAATATCGTATTTATATATATTTTTTTAATAGAAAATGATAGATGTATTAGAATTTGAAACTTATAATCTAATTTTATTTTTTATCAACGGAGTGCTGTGAATAAACCAAATAGATCAATTGAAAGATACATTATTGTGCAGGTTCTCGGTCTTTTCATCATTTGTAAAAAAAATGGTCAGTATTACTAGTTCTTCTCTTATATTAAAATATACATTTCTCTCATTCAAATTTTAATATAGTTTTTATTTTGCAGCAAGCTGAAAGTTTTGGTGACTTTGATCTAACCCATTTATATGTTAAAGCACATAAAGATCGTGAATATATATATATATATTTATACTTATCTTCAAGGTTGAGGAAACATATATGGAATAGGATGGAAGAGAAGAAAAACAAGGCATATTGTCCAGAGAGTCAGAATTAGAGATGAGAATCCATGAATCATGATCATAATTTGGTATTCACTGATTGGTGAAGGCTTGAAGCCAGTTTCCACATGTCTAATTCATCTTTTTTATCACTACTAAAGTAGCAGTGATGCGTGGGCATATGCCTCTTAAATATCTTCTTTTTCTGTTTCTATTTTTTCGAGTCCCAAAAACACGGGAAGGAATAAAGAACTTTGTTTGAGAAGGCCGGAAAAAGGAAAAGGCAAAGGATCAGAAGATCAAGCAGCAGCTAGAATTGATCGATGAAGTACAATTCGCCCGCGTGCCTCGTTTCTATTCTCATTGTTAATCAACTTACCACGTATAACCCATGAGGTGTCTTAGCCAGGACCACCATCATGTGCAATATGGCTTGTAAAAATAAATTAAAAACAAAAATTAAAAACAAAAAACAATTGATCATCGAGCTAGCTAGCGCACTACTAGAGGAGCCTGGTCATAAAGCGAAAATAAAAGCTCCCGGGAATCTCTCTATCTCTTACCTACAGTTTTAAATTTGCACTTCATTAAGATATTGATTATTATATATAACTGATCACATTAACGGTAGACATATTAATATAGTACTCTCTGAAATGGCTGCAGACAAACGATCGAACACCACGCATGCACTTAATTAACCGGGAATTCTTATCATTATTTGAGGCAGAATCGGAGAAGATGATCGATCAGATGATGGATGGCCAGTAAATAAGATGTCCCACATGAACCTTTTCTACCTTATATATTTGTTGTGTCACGATCGAATTAAGTGTCTTCTGACCCTTTCCAAAAGACTAAGTATGGTATTGCACCACAAACGCCAAATAAATTATCTGTTTATTATATAGACTTGGCCTTTTTGTTTAAATATTAATGCTGCAGTTTTAGAAAAAGACAGCCATGATCATTTCCTCATACACCAAATTAAAGAACATGATGGTAATATTTTAGTATTTGAATTAAGGCCTGTTCAAAGCTAATCATGATAAGTACTACTTGATGATAATATTAACAAATCAAGGTTGGTTAATTATATTAATTAATATGTGGTTTTCGGCTAATTAATTAATTAAGAACCAGCAACTCAGGATGTCCAATCATCATGAGGCTTCTTCCCCACCCTGATCAGTTGGTCAATATTGCAAATTTTTGTTCCTAACATCGTTTATCTTCTTTTACAATAGTACTTTTCTAGCCTTTAGCAAAGACAATATGAATGGAGCTTAGAGAAGAGTACTAAAGTAATAATTTATTCTCTTGAAGGTTCCAATATATTTATATATTAAGCACAGAAGTGATGAAAAGGGAGACTAAAACATGTGGATGCAGTTTAGGAAAATCACACGAACATTAATAAACAAGCCTACTTTGTAATTAAATTTTATGATATATATTCGGCCAGTTCAAATTACTTGGATCACTTTCGATCACTTTCAGATGAATATTCATTCATCCCAAAAACCCTAGATGACAGGTAAGCTGATGAGTTGTCAGGTTCTGATTGGCCGATGGTGAGGAAACTGGATCGAGAATGGTGGGCACGAACATCTGTGGTAAAATGGGAGGTGGTGAGCTTATTCTTTTGTACAATTAAGCAGATCTGATTCAGTGGATAGTTTCAATTTATCAACATGAAGTAGTTCCTTCTCTCAAAAAAAAAAAAAAAAAACATAAAGTAGTTCCTTTTATTTTCTAATGAGAATTAGCATGAGATTCCTCTCTATGAGGTGTGCATCAGAATAAATATATGAAGAATAGTGCCTTCATTTTGCATCATTTCTCTCTTGTTATCTATCCGTCTCTTTCATAATACTGATCAGAACGATTGATTTGCATGGACGATCAGTTCCCTAAGATGGAAATATTAATGCAGAAAGATCAACTTTCATCTTATGTTCATCATAAAGGAGTGACCAATATGGGATCACATTTTTTTGGTGATCCAATCGTTTGGGGCATGAAATCATCACCAGCATCACCTGATAGGCTGTTTTCGAGCTCCGATTCTACTTCTAATTCCACAGAGGAGGCCGCTTCTGATGCCGTTTTGAGACACAACATCCATGGATTCGGTACTAAAGAGGATGTCATCCATGATCATGAACACCATCGAAGTCCATTTGTTTCTGGATTGAATCCTGTCGGCCACCAGCCTGGAGCTTCAGCAATATCAGCAGGTGCCAAAGATCAAAGCTTCATTCCTGTAAATTTTTTGGATGCGTTTCCAAAGCTAACACAGTCTCAAGTTTCTCAACCCTCTTCTCCATCTTCATTGTCAGCCAAAACCAGATACCCAAATTTAACTTTATTTCTGCAGGAACCTAGCCTGTTGGATTCATCTTCAAGATTAATAGCTGATAATTCGCCAAGCAAGAACATAAAATGTCAATCCATTTCTTCATCATCTTCATCTTCCTACCCAATACCATCTCCTACGACCCAAGTTGCCCATTTTAATCCATCCCGGCGGAGCAACGAATGGCTAAACTTCTCCTCCGGCAAAGGTATTAATTATGGCTCCTGGCTCAGCACCAAGACCCAACCCATGAAGAACAGTACTGGACGAAGAATAATGCAGAATCATGATCATGAGGTACAGAAGAGTACTAACTTTTCATCGGTGTCGGCATCATCGCAAGGCCGGAAGCTATTCAGAGGGGTGAGGCAAAGGCATTGGGGGAAATGGGTTGCTGAGATAAGATTACCAAGAAATAGGACAAGGGTTTGGTTGGGGACTTTTGAAACTGCTGAAGATGCTGCCATTGCATACGATACAGCGGCTTATATTCTACGTGGGGAATATGCACAATTGAATTTCCCAGATCGAAAGCATCAGCTCAAGACTAATTCATTGAATGGAGCCACCGCAGCGCTGCTCGAAGCAAAGCTAAGGGCAATATCACAAGGCATTTCTGCTCAAAAGAAGCCCATTATTGAGTCACCACAAACGGTACCAAAGAACATTAACCCATCTGAGGATCATACAAAATTCCAAGATTTGAGCCAAAACTCATCAATTGGATCAGAGATGATTGATCAGAAGAAGAAGACTCATGAGGAGGCTTTATCAGATATGGAATCCCTTGATCAATTAAGTAGAATGCCGTCCTTGGACATGGATTTGATCTGGGATGCTCTTTTAGTCTCAGATTCATGACCATCATGTGCATGCAGTACATTTTAATTAATATACAAGCTGCAAATTATGGTACCAAGATTGTGGATTGAACTCCATTAATCTTCTTGTGGGTATTATGTTTTTACTTTGAATCGCACATAACACCATATATCTTTCATTAGGAAGCCTCATGGGTTTTATATTTTTCCCATTGATGGCCATTGGTCAGATTTAGGTTCTATGATGTTTTCTTGAAAAGATGTTCTTTATGCAGCTCTTTTCCTTTTTCTTCTTCTGTAATATTGTTTCCTGTAATTAGTTTGTTTGGTTTTTATTTTAGTACCATTTTGCTGTGTTGACTTCCGTGGAAGGAATGCCTTGATCTTCGGGCTCTGTTTGATATAATAAATGAACTAGAAATGTGGGAGGAGTCTTGATGGGCCCTTTCCACTGAGTTTGTAGTTGTATACTCTCTCTCTCTCTCTCAAGTATGGGCCAATTTGAGAGGGCACGCTTTCTATTTGGGAAATTGGAAGGAGAATTCCGGCTGCTTTTAGAGACCATTGAGAAGTGTGGGCCATTGTTTTTCTTTTGGCAATATAAAAAAGTTAATAGAGATAAATCAAAGGCTGGTGAGTGGTGACCATTAAGTTCGGTGTTGGAAAACAAAATACTTTTAAAATAAAGAAATATTATAATTTATCTCCTCCAACAAATCAACAAACCCTCATTCTTCAAATTCTTGTCTTATTCAGTTCAGTCCTTTTAAGATTCTCAGCCATAACATCATGTCATCATCTATGTTCCATTGAACTTGGCCAGTTTTTTTTAAAAGGCATTGAACTTAGCCAGTTGAATTTCAACAAGGTAGTAAGTTGTTACTTCTTAAACAAGTTATGTACACATACACACGTCATTAGAAGGGAAAAGTAATCTTTAATCCTATCAACTGTTCAGAGCTTCTAAAGGACAGCCCGACAAGCCGTCCAACCGTTCAATAAGATAAACAAAAAACGAACAAATGGTCTGTAACATGCATCTGCCGTTTAAGCAAAATTATTCTCAAAATTATCCTTCCTCAGCCGGAATCCCTCCTTCATCCCAATTCTTTTTATTTTCTTTTTAGTTTTTTTTTTCACATGAATTTTATATAGGTATTTATAAATAATAAAATTATATTTTAAAAAAATACTTTAAGATGTTAAAAACATCGTATAAAAATATATATTTTTATACATCATTTTTTTTAATATCTTAAAATATTTTTTAAAAATATAAAAAAATCACAACATAATTTAAAAATACTTACTTAAAAATATGTAAAATAGAAAACTAAAATAAATATTAAAATACAAATCAAAATCTCAAGTAGGGATCTCAAAGTAGAGACAAATAACATTTTTCCTTTTGCATGCCATCCAACATCCCACATCACATTCCATAACACTTACTATATTTTTTTTATTTTTCCTATGTTATATGTGATGTATAAATGATAAATATAACAATTCATTTGTTTAATAAAAATAAATTAAAATTAAAATTAAAATTAAAAAATACTTTTGAAGTATGTGAAGTATGTAGTATGAGATGATAAATAACATTCCTCACATACTAATGATGTATATGCCTAGAAGGCATCAAGTTTCAGAACTAGAAGACAACCCAAATATTTAGCTCAAGAACTGCATCAAAACTCCCGTCTGCTACAAAACTGCCTGTGTAGTCAGCCAAACCCTCAATCTCTCTCTATCCGAAAGTAACTGAGTTGACACAATTTACAGATAGGAGGAACTGAACTAACACTGTTAAAAGGGATCAAAGTTAAAGAGTTTTTGAGTTCCATTTCTGAATTCATCTACGGTTAATGAAAAAGCCGACTGGATAAAGAAACACAAACCTATTTTGGGTAGAAAAAAAATACTTCAATCAATCTTTGTTAGGTAGCAGGAGTCTCGGTTAATATATAGCCTAAGTTTTTTTCCCACTTAGATAAGAAATTCATTCATAACTTGCGTGGAACTACTTCAATGTTCTTCACTCGGTACTCTGTTTCTTTTTAAGCCTCAGAATCCAACGATTTCTTTACCAATCTTCTCAAAGTTATCATTTTCAACATCTTCTGTAGTTAAAAAATCCTCTCTCCAGGCAAGGTCTCCTTTGCACATTACTAGATTCAGCACCTACTCCTACTTCTAGAGATATATCTGGTTTATCATGTTAAGAATCAATTATCTGAGCTCGCATTGTCAGGTGTATGAGGAGACTCCCCTTCCTCATTATCTTCAATCTCCGCATCTTCATCCACTGTATTCACCACATCTTGTCCGGGAAGCCGCTGTTGCAGTGGCACTGCATCACTGATGACTTGACCAGTTCTTAATCTCTCCTTGTATTCCTCCATTTCTGATCTATATCTTTCTTTATCTTTAAAAGCTGTCTCCTGATAAACCTGAAATTCACAAATTTCAATGTGTAAACATAAGATTGAATGTTCATTTAAAAAAAAAAAAGATGGAATGTGCAATTGAAAGTAATCAAATAGGAAGATAGAACTTAGTTCTTACAGCCTTTTCAGATTCTTTTAACTTGTTCCACAGTTCACCAATCATTCTACTAATCTCTCTGTCCTTCCCTGGATGCAGTGGTTTCAGTCTTGCATGCTGCTCTGCAAAGAAGAAATTATAGCCGCTTCTGTTCGGTTTTGGATGAGCCGGGTCCCTCCTTTTTATTTCGGATTTCTTCCTCCGGCGGCGTCTATGGGTTCCCGGTACAGCAGAAGCAGTATCATTTTTGCTAGCAAAGACACCATAGTTCTGTGGCAAT
The DNA here is from genome assembly GCA_036898215.1 of Platycarya strobilacea. Taxonomy (NCBI): domain Eukaryota; kingdom Viridiplantae; phylum Streptophyta; class Magnoliopsida; order Fagales; family Juglandaceae; genus Platycarya; species Platycarya strobilacea. Next base: position 24,073,435 of record CM072545.1, on the reverse strand, counting down.
TTCAGCATTGTGTTGTGTGGTGCGTGATAAAGCACACCTTTAAGCTTCTTTGAACCTATGGTGACAGTAACAAGGTACCCACTTTCGAATTTCCCATCAATGATCCCTACCACAGTTGATGCTGCTGTTGCTGCAAAACACAAATGAGAGAGTAAATGGCCTTTAATTACTAACTGTTTCCTCAATTCTCAAATTTTAAGCATTATTGGAATTGGGAAACGCTATGGACAAACAGATGAAAAGTTTTGGACAAAAGTTTTGTTATAAACAGAAAAAACCGAAGTGGAATCCAATGAGACATGCACACCACATACAGAAAAATAAATCACAAGGGCCATGCATCATTAGCATGTGTTATGAAAATAATCCAATGTTCCATTTCATTGGCATATAATACATGAAACAGTACAGCTTGAGGAAAAACCCTCGCAAAATGAAACATTCTTATAGCAGGCCAAAGGAAAGGCAAGGAAAAAAAGTAAAACCATCTCCAAAATCTAGCTACTTACAAAGCATCCGAAACACATAATCAAATGTTTTAACTATGCAGCATAAAATATCACCAAAATGTTCGTAATTGGGGAAGAATCCTAGCAAAAAGAAGCATTCTTTTTTCTTGATAAGTAAACCATAAATATTGAGATAGGCATAGCCCAAGTTCACAAGATGGTATACAAGAGATAAGACCTATCTATGTCGAAGTAGTGGAAACTAGAAACTCATGGAAATTTAGGTCGGTAAAATCTAAAGCTATGGCCCATAGAAATAAGAAACATTCTTATAGCAGGCCAAAGTAGGAAAAAAAAGAAGCAAAATCATCTCCGATGTCTAGCTACTTACAAAGCATCCAAGACACATAATCAAATGTTTTAACCATGCAGTATAAAATATCAACAAATAGTTCTTAATTGAGGAAAAACCCTAGCAAAAAGAAGCATTCTTATGGCAGGCCAAATGGAAAGCAGAAAAAAAAAATACATGTCCATTGTCTATCTACATACAAAGCATCCGAGTCACACAATCAAACGTTTTAACTATGCAGTATAAATATCAATAAATGGTTCTTAAATTGATTAGATGCAAAATAGACTGAGATTTTGGTCAAACGACCTTGAAGGAAATTATTCAACAAGGAGGCATCAATAAAAGCAGATGTAATCCAAACGAAAAACACATTTTTATCCCCAAGTCACGGTAGATTTAGTGGCCTAAAGAATGTAACCAATCATTTATTCTATAACATGACAATTTTTTATAAGCACCTCTTCACTCTTATTCAAGTTAAGTATACTTCCTAAATATCTCATGCATAAAATAAAACAAGACACCAGGTTTTGGAGGCAAAGATTTATTGCTGATAGTACAGATCCATAGAGCTATTTATCCTCTTTTTCCTCCCAAATTTTAGGAGTTGGAAATGAGAAGCATAGAGACCTCCTGCCAATTCTGCAGTATTTTTTCTTTTTTCTGCTTGGATTTCTGGTGTTGGCTGCAAAGATTCTGTTCTCGATGCTGGAACTGGAGTTATGGGTGAGCTCATCAAACAATCTGCCAAAGATTGGTGTATTATGAAACTGAATCCAATAGTAAGTATTTCCATGAAGACTGATCATTGTATGAACTCACCATTATTAGACATAGGGACCCATCCCCGAGCCTTGAAAAAATATATTTGCTCATAGTGGTGAAGTAACGAAAAATAGTACTTTCGCAGCACAAAAGAAGCATTTGTAGCCGTTGAAGGAAAGTTGAAAACAGCAGTCACTTCTTTCCATCTTCTCTCCCTAATAATCTGCAAATTCCATTTTTTCACATAAGAAGCAACTACATGCTAACTAATCCACAGTGAACATTAGAAAAAGATCAATTGGGGATAACAAATAAAAAATTCTGAACGACTACTAAAAGGTATTATGGTAGTATCTGATAATACTGAACACCTATTAATCTGATGTATCTATTATTTCTATATTGTGGGAGGCTTCTCAGGTTATATTGCTGTGTTACTCGAGATAAAAGGAATTATGATAGGATAAGTTCATGGTTACAATGAAAAAATGCACCTTGCAGGACACTGAAGTCTTTCCAAGACAGTAAAGCAAAATCCATGTGTTATACCCAATCTCACATTAACATTACACTCTTTTGTACATCATTTTCATAGAAGAGAAGAACATGAGAGAAAACTTCACCCAGCAAATTAAATGTCGCTTAAAGTCAACGAGGAATTAAATATAAACCTTTCTTTGCTAAAAATACTTAGAATGGTGGCACTGCAAAAGAAGTATAGAAGATACCATACCGAAAATCAGGTGATACAGACCACAGAGAGTCAAATATACAGACAATAAGGTTGGAAATACAATACCAATATCATATGCGGTTGACAAATTGTCGACTATAATATATCGTAGGTGAGGAAAGCTAAAATAGGTTAATAGGATAACCTTCTATGTAGATGCAAAAAATCCTTCAACCAAGTAAAACTTATGACAGGCAATAAGTTACAATAGAAAACATGAAACATAAAATGAATTTTACCAATTGGCCATCTCTATAATTGTGTACAGACCAAAATGACCACCACTACTTCTAAATCACTTATGAAAGCAAGTTATTTAAAATGTTATCCACATAAGAACCTTTCAATAACATAACCACACTTTTAACACAAAAATAAGTGCATGCCCCAATCCAAAATATGCATCACAAACAAGATGAATAAAAACCCTCAGACAACCAGTTCACTCAGAGAACGACTCACGTGAAATAATTTACAATCTCACTCAACTAAATTATTGTTGATTGTTTATCTTACCCTTTCAATACCCCCACGAGAAGTTACCTCCACAAAAAGTCGATGCAAATCTAGCTCTTTACCTCCAATGATGGGAATCCTACAATTAAAATTCAGAAAGAAAACAAAACAATATCAATGGATAACCAGAAAACTTTACAAAATATAAGCTAGGCCAAGGAGAAGAAAGAAAACGCATGATTGGTATGAGTCACATGGAGCAAGTGATAATAGCAAAAACAACTCCTAGATTGTTGATATGCCATTGAAGTCAAAGATACAAGTCTGTCCAGCCTAAAAGTACAAGATAGTGTTTGCACTCGTATAAGAAGCTCCATAGTCAGTGGTCACATCACATTCACACACAAAGGTAAGACAAAGGTACATAACATAAGCATGAGCAGCTCTCAGCACTTTGTCATGCCAACAGCCACATAAAAGTTACAATCAGTCTCACCAAAATCAAAGGAAAAAAAGGGCATCAACATAAAGAAGCTAGATATCAGTTGTGAAGCCAGTTTCCTAACATGATGCATGACCAACACAATTGGGAATAAAGACTCAAGAGAGAAAAGGCAGTAAGAGAAGCTAGGAGATAGAAGAAAGTGGCAAGAATAGAGAGAAAAGATGGGAGCTAGAGAAAATATTGATTTTCATGGAACAAGCAAAGTGAAATCAACAAATTCCTGGTCACTTGAAGCAAAAGAAGCAGTCCTAGATCAGTAAATGCAAAATCCCAATCGTGGGACAATGAAATGAAGCACACTGCAGCTACACGGTCATTAAGATAATGCTTACACAACAGGAATAAAAGTGACTCAAGTTTATTAAGACACCATATTTCAAACCTAGATTTTTCTAATGGAACAAAATGTACTCATGACTTTAAACATTTTTTCTTGGAGGGATATGACGAATACGTTTGGTAGGTGGCATCTAACAACCATGAAGATTGTTGTAAATTATGTATCATGATCATTCAAGGAGTTAGAGTTAGAGGTAAACACAGTACCACAAAACAGTTATTAGAATACCCAAACCATTCTGTTGTCTACAGTTATCTTCTTCTGTTTAGTCGATCGTTTCTAATTTTTGTACACTACAAGTTGGCCTCTGACATAAATGAAGTACCATAATAAGCATGTCACTCCTAGAAACCAAACCAGAAAGTCAACGTCAAATAACATTGGAAAGTATATGGAGGGAGGTTTGACTTAGTTTTAGTGCACCTAAGCAATAATGAAAGAAGAAATGGCTGTTAGCTATCACGTTCAGATCAATTCCTTTTTCTAAGAAGAGGTATGGGACAAATAGGCATGCATGTGTGTGCATTTGATGGATTTCCATAATGAGATAACACTAATTGATAGTTTTTTTTATTGGCGCTAGGCGTCCGAGAACAAAGGCCTCGTTTGTTTTTTCAGATGAGATGAATTGAGATAAAAGTTGAAAATTGAATAAAATATTATTAGAATACATTTTTTAAAATTTATTATTATTTTGAGATTTTAAAAAGGTGAATTGTTTATTTTATTTTGTGTGGGAATTTGAGAAAGTTGTAAGAATTAGATGAGCTAAGATCAAATGTGTTGTGAAAACAAATGAGGCCAAAGTCTCAACTAATCGTGGGGCGCATAGATTAGTTGATATTATAAGTCTCAAAATAATTGTATTAAAAGGAAGAATTAGACTAGATTAGAAATAAGTCTTTGAAGTACTGATATTAGTTCGTGTTAACCTTAAGAAAAACTCAATTGTAACATAAAAAACGAAGAGAACTCTCAATGGAGTAGCTAAATCTTTGCTTTTTGTAAAATTTAACTCAAATTTAGCTAAATGGTGAAAAAACATACTTCAATAGAATAGCTAAAAATAGCTAAAATGAAATTTTTTTTAAAGGATGAACATTATTTGCGCTACATGTAGCACACCACCAGATTCTACGCGTTCAGCAGTGGTTTCGTTCGGCAGTGGCTTTCGGATATCACTGGCTTCAACACCGGCCACCACCAGAGACATCGTCGGCCACTACCAAAGACACCGCCGGCTTCATCGGCATCGCCTCACGCTGGCGATCGTTCCCCAGCGATTCCAGCTCCGGTGATACACCATTCATCCCCCACGCACCGATCAAATTTTGAAAATGGGTTTCGGCATCACCGGCTTCGTTGGACCCACCGTCAGCCATTATGTGCTACGCCACCGGCATCACCGGCGTCGTCTCATTCCGGCGACCATTCCCTAAAAATTTCATCTCCAGCGAGCAAGTCGTCAACTCCCACGCAGCTCTTCCAGCTCCGATGGTCTATTTTCTAAACAATCAGACTTTTTTTAATTTGTCAAATAAATTTAATTAAAATAAAATATGAATATTTTAAAAAATGTAGAAAAAAATAAAGATGCTGATAGATGGTAAAATGTAAAAATGAATAACTAAAATGAAAAAAATGGATTTTTGATAGTTAAATTTGAAAGAATTTTAGAGTGTCCATTGGAAGTGCTCTAAACAATTAAGGTGTCATTGGATAGTAAGTTGAAATTAGATGAGTTGAGATGAAAATTGAAAATATAATAAAGTATTTGTTAGAATCTTATTTTTTAATATTTTTATTGTTTTAGGATTTAAAAAAGTTGAATTGTTTATTATATTTTAGTAAGGAAATTTAGAAAGATTATAATGATAAAATGAAATGAGATGCAACACTTTCACTATCCAAACGGTTGTGAAATTTTATTTATTTTTCAATAATTTTGACATTTTCTTTTGAGAGGTTTAAGAAAATTTCGAATTCGAAATCCGGATTCTCGGTTCTGGAACCCAGATGATCAGGCCTACCAAACGGGGCCTGAATTTAATAATAATAATAGTTAGGTAAATTTAAGTTTGCAACCAGCTTGTGAAATGCCAATTCTAGGAAAATGTTTTTCTTCAGCCACTACTTCAACCATGTCCCATATAAGGTATCCAGAAAGAACAATTTTCTATGTCATGATGTCCAAAACATATGAAAGTAGTCAATATCCAATTTAGGGACATTGATATCACTAAATTTGTAGAGTTTCAGATTTTTTTTACATTTTTGTTTTTTTTTTTAAGCACAGAGTGTCCCATCATTAGCATGTTAAAAGATTCTACCAGTTGTCTTGATCTAACTAAGAGTAAGTTCATGATAGGAACTTGTTGCTAATAGAAACAACACATTAAAAACTTAACAAGAGATCTCTAGTTAACGATGCCTCAACCTAAGGAAATTTCACCAAAATGAAGAGACAAAAAGAAAAAAAAAAAAAAAAACAAAGAAGGAGCAACAACACAAAGAACTACAAACTACGACAAATCCCGGAGCTAGAAATGATGACAGCAGATTACCTGCATACTTCCATGCTCAAGTAACAACTTTAACTCCATAAAAAAAAAAAAAAAAAACTACATAATAATCTTAACTACACTTCTAAGAAAACGATAACAACCTTAACTCCATATATATTGTATTTCTTCTTCTACAAAAACTAGTTACATGATAATCAATGATTCATGGCATAAGTTTGAGGGAGATAAGGAGAGAAAGATTACATGAACTTAGTCCCCATGAAAGAATGAAGTTTCTCCAAAGTATCCACGAAGAGCTTAGGACTGGCTGCAACATCATCATATTTTGCAAGAGGTTGGGGGTAAAGATGATAGTTAGAGGATGCTTCTTTAATGGGCAATGGACTCCTGGCACAAGAAGCTGATGCCATTGTCTACTCCTTCCCACAAGCTCAAACTTCCTCCGCCCTTCCCTGTTCAACCGCCAACCACTTCACTATTTACTTTCTTCACTGCAGACCAAACATTAATACAGGCGAGAGCAGGAAACGAAAGGAAAAGAAAAGAAATACTTGAAAAATCAAGAAAAGGCCAGCAATTGCAGGTAAAAAAAAAAAAGGAATAACTCTGTAATATTTTATAACTTTTTTTCATTACTATTGAATATCTCAAAACAACTCACTATTCAAACGCAACTTAAATCTCAAAAAAAGGATCAAAGATACTGCCAAAAACTCTATCTTCATGCAGAAGCTGGAAAGATGGGAATAACCCAAGTGTGAATGGATAAAGACAATCTTGCAGAGATAAGAGAAATTGGAGACTTCAAAGGAGAGGAAGGATGAAAGAAAAAAAATCATTCATATACCATGCAAAATGCAGCTGCCTTGATCACAATCACAACGAACTCAGCTGATGCAATTACTCCTAGTACCAAGGATATTGAGATTCAAAACCCAAGAAAAGCCAAATAGCACACCGTAGCAGTCATTGACATTAATTCCTTCAGAGTACTAAGGACGTAACAAAAAGAATTCATCAAAATTCAGGCCTTTTCAACTAGAGTCTAAGAGGAAAACACCCTTTTAGGCTATGGTAATAAAGACCCATAAACAAAAAGTCATTTATCTGTCTTTCTACCCTTTGATCCAGATTTCACAGGCCTACATAGCCTATGACTTTTCCTGACATTCCAAAGATATTATGATATCTAATACGTACTTAACAGTTGTAGACATAAACATTAAATAATGGATGGATATCTCAGACCAAAGTCCAACGCACTCTCTTCTCCTTCTCCTTTTCTTCATTATCTGACACCGTGACAGGCTGAAAATATTTAGAAGATACAATTGCGGTTTTTGGGGTACTGCCCATCAATCAAGAAAAGCTACCAAACGTTCTAGATTTCTATCGTGGAAGCATCCTCCTCTGTAAAGTAGAGTAACTAAAGACTTGCACTTTTATATGTTATTTTATATTACTGCAGATTAAAGCCCGAAAAAAGAAAGGAAAAAAAAAAGGCCAAAGCCCTTGACAAGAGAAACACTCAACCCAGAGCATCTCGAGAAAACACACAGCTGTCCTTTACAGCACCTATTGGTACCGAGTTCCCTTCTCCTCGTTTCGCCTCTCTCCTCCGGCCAAATATGCCATTTTTTCAATTTTTTTAATTTTTTTTCGAATCTTTATGGTTGATACGTTGATGCTGGATCTACAGAAAACGAACCCACCACCATTTATACAGTTACATGAGTGAAAATAATTTTCATTCTATCTCATTTTATATCATCAACTACTTTTTAACAATAATCTCTACTGCACACCCCTCGTTGCTATGACTAATAAATCATGAAAGTAATTCATTACATAAAGGATTTCGACCAAGGTGACATACGACCAATCAATTCATCTTTATCTTTTATGTTTGTGTTCGGATCTTTGTTCTCATTACTAATATATCTTTCATTGAAAAAAAAAATAAAAAACCGTTCTTTGCTGCAAAGCCCCCACCATGAAGTTTTAAAATCAGCACTGTCCTTCCTCTTTCATGTGACCACATACAAATAATATCAGAAAATGATAAATATGACCCACCATAGATACTATGGAAAACAGCACTGTTCTTTATTTATTTCATTTTCTTCTATTTATTTATAGTCTATCAGATATTCTTAGGAAAATAGAATAAACAATAGGTATAAGAATATAGCAAAGCAAACCCAGATGATGAAAATAAGAGAAAACAGTATTTAGAATAAGCCAAAAAATATAAAAAGAGTAGAAAAAGAAAACTTACCAACAGTGCAATGATTTGCGTATGCCAAATGAAATGGCATTAAGGATGAATCTTAATCCTATAAACCCTCTCTATTATTATAAGAATAAGAAAAGGCATGACTTATTTTTTATATGTATTTCTCTCTGTTGGCATTTGTCTTATTTGCATTGTAGAAAAAGTAACCCTAATGTGCAGGACACTTGCCAAAAGACAACTTTATCCCAGATATGCTGGGCTAGAAGACAAAAAATTAAGGGTATTTCAGGAATGTAATGCTTCCTTAATTAAGAACGGAGTGCCAATAATAATAATTAATAATTAATAATGGAGCAAAAAACGTGTCCAATTGACTTCAGGTTTGAAACGGCACACAATCTACCAAAAGGGATAAGAACCAACCAAAAATAAAGGGGTGGGATGAGATACGGACGCCGTAACAGCAGCTCCTTTTTCATTTGTGTAATTTATTACAGATTGCAAATTAAATAAACCACAGGAATTAGTCCCCTCCCAACGCCATAACGTTTCTCTCTTTCCTCTATAATCCTTATTTTAAGAATATCTTAATATTAGCATTGCATTTTCTTCTTCTATTCACCATCAAAACCTTTCAATTCTCATGGCCTGTCTTCCCCCCATCATGAATTTTGTATTGGGTATGTGGCTATTTTTGGTCATATAAATAGGTTATTCTATTTGTAGGGATTGACTTATAGACATATCCTTTTGACATATTTTAAAAACAAAAACTTTATGTATAGCCATTTTTGTGCATTTTATTAATCTGATTAATTACATCACTTTTTTTAATATAAAATAAATATTTAGTCAATTACATTAATTGAGTGTGTAAAGAATATACAAGAAATACGTAAAAATAATTATATATAGAAAACATTAAAAAAAAATATTATTATTACTTTCATGCCTCGTGACATTATTCATCGATTTGTAAATTTTATATTTTTCTAAAAATAGAGCAAGATAATGATTGATAAGACAATGTCACAATAACATGATAGAAATGAGAATATAATTTATATAGTTTTTTTTTTCTAGAAAAAAAAAATTATGTAGATTTAGATGAGTTTAAATTTATATGGTAGCTGGCCTGTGTGTTACAGAAATAAGATAAACATGCCTCAATATTTATTCCTCCCTCTGCTTGGAAGCTATAACAATAACATATCTCAATTTCAATAAATCTTGTTCTTCTTTAAAAAAAAAAAACAAATCTTTGTTTTTTTTTAGGGGGGCGGGGGATCAAAGTAGTATCATATCTAAGGAAGTTTGGATTTGAGAAACGTTTAGAAGTTGCTTTGGAAAAAATAAAAAGAAACGTTTATAGAAGAAGCTATTTCCAAAAATTAAAAATAAAATGTTTACTAGCAAAGGAAGGAGACAAGGAAAATAATTAATTAGATAAAAAAAATATGATATAAGATATTCTCATTTTTATTTTTGTTAAAAAAATGATATTTATAATCCTGAGTGTATAAATATTGAATAAACAATTTAAAAAAAGTGAATAAATACGAGACTCAGATGAAAAAAATAAATTTTAAAAGTTCTCTTAAATAAAATGATTGTACGATATTTACGTAACTCATATCTATACTTATTATTACTTATTTTCAAACTTGCCATAACTAAGAATCTACAATTCTCGATTTTGACGTTGTCAATATTTATTTTAGATGCAAAGAATCGTGGTGAAAAGCTATTCCAAGGTTTGCGCAAAGATCACAAAACCAAAATTTCATAACCGAATATTAAAGTTACTTAAATACATTTTAATTTTACTTAATATAATATATCATCTTAATTCACTCGCATCAGTTTTCATATCACCCGTTTTACCCTTTTATTTTGTTTTTGTTTTTGAAATTTAATCATGGTCCCTTTATTGAATAAACAATTAATCAATACAATATTGTTCCTTCAAAATTGAAAGGGTTTATTTGCATAGGTCCCTTCTTAATCCACAGCCTTTCACCACATATAAAGATTGGCAAGTGTATAGCTAAGAATGAGCTACATTATTTGCTTCAAACACATAAGATATTCCTAACTTCTGACAAAAGTAATTGCCCTTCTAAGTGCACAAGTTTAAGCTACAACATGTTTTATAGTGGTTTATGTTTAGACAACACCCATCGCCAGTAGCCACCTAACTCTACTATTTCTCCTACACCTGAAACGGGTATGTGACCCACAGGTTTTTGCCCTAGAGCTGTCGTTCGATCACTGTTAGTCTCATCGCCAATACCTAAAGCTCCCCCTAGCTTCGGTGACCTTCCCCTTAGCTCTACTCCTCCATTTAGACCCCACCTCCCTCCAGCAAGCATAAAATCGAAAATGAGTTTTCATACTTTCCAAGCTAGATCTGCCACCTTCCAATAGTTGCACTGCCTCACCACCATTGTCATGAGATTCTCCTTCTTTCAATGAGTCTTTCTCTAGCTTTTCGTGTCAAACCGAACACCGTAATCCAAACTGTCACGTTACGCGATTAACGTTATCGTATGTGGTGTTAATTGTAACGTACGACCTAGATTTAATAACCAAAATCCTTGACCAAAATCTCGATGTATTCCCGTTTTAAGATCACGGCACTGACCTCAACGGAGAGGTTAAATGCTCAAGTTAGTGACTTTCAACGCCACTAATCGTGTCAAGAGACTAGCGATGTACATGTTTACCCCGTTTAGTATAACCATAATTCTCTTGTTTTTATGTTATTATTGATTGATTGGTTGTGTTGTTAGGATTGTAAAGTTCGTTGTATAATTGTTGGAAGTTGTGTTGTGAAGTAGGGTTGTGGACTGTACTGTGTAGTACATGGGTGTTGCGTGTGCAGTTATAGTATTGTGGCAAGTGTTGTGAATGGAGTACGCATGGAGTGTACTTCGTATGGTCGAGCGATGTACCATGTGGTGTGCATCGTACAATGATGTGAAGCAGTGTGGTTATATGGGTGCACGTGGAGTATACTTCATGAGATAAATTGATGCACCGTGTAGCGTATAATGTGTGGTATGTGATGTTGTGTTTTGTAGAGAGAGTACACATAGGATGTACTCTACGTGGCGTTGTATGGACAGAATAGAATATGCATGGAGTGTACTCTATGTGCTATAGTTGTGACACACCATAAGTCATGTAATGAAGATAGGTAATTGTATGATTGAGGAATGTAAGGTATGTGAGGTATCGAGACTTGTGGAATAGTATCCTAGAATAGTGGTAATGTGACCAGTAGCCCCAATGATAGCTATTATTGTGTAACCGTGTTATATCTTGAAGTACGTACGAAGCGAGTGAAGTAGTGGGAACATGATAAGAGTACGTAAGGAACTGTACTCATGTGGAGTCGGGAGTTGATGTAGAAGTCATGTGGCGAAATTCCATGTGCAGTGGTGGATAGTAAGGGGATAGCTTACTAGTAGTCTTGAACTACGTGACATGATAGGGGTACATTTGATATGTATATAGTCGTATTAAGTGTTGGAATGAACTCGTAAATGGTCAAGAAGTAGGTTGAGTCTTACCAACTGTCATGAAGAGAGTTGACATTGACCTCTGGTGCTTGTTGCTCAAGTAGGTGATCAACATATTTTATGTTGGTCTTAGGCAATAAGGATGTAAAGTACATGTGTAACTAGGGAGACACATGTACTAGATGAGTTACCTTATGTAATAGATACTTTATCTTGAGCAAGGGTATGCAACATTAAGCCTTAAAGCTTACCAAAAATTGCATGGAGTGCATGGTTGTAGATGATGCGGATGACAATAACGCGTAGGCTCAGATGAAGTAGTATCAGGTGCACTGTTTAGTATTGGGATGCATGACTCAGTCGGTCTAAGTCATGCATTAGTATGAGGTTAATTGGTAGGGGTATTTCTAGTAAGCTGATATCCGAAGGTGAAGTATAGTAAGAGTCATGTGAGCACACAGAAATAGAGGGGAAGTGTCCGAGTGTCCGTGAAGGAGTCCTCGATGGTCTTAGGGTAATGGGTATGGACTCCAAAGGCATGATGATAGTTGAAGATTGTCCATGAGTGAGCCTCCAATGATCTTAGCAAGGTAAGGTTTTCAAGGATATGGAGATGTCGGAAGGTATTCCAGTGTTCGTAGTGAGTACCTGATGGTCTTAGTAAGGTAAGAACTTCAAGGACATGGGATGTCGGAAGGTGTTTCAGTGTCCGCAGTGAGTCCCTGATGGTCTTAACAAAACAAGGATTTCAAGGACATTGGGATGTCGGAAGATGTCCCAGCGTTGTAGTGAGTCTTTAATGGTTTTAGTAAAGTAAGGATTCCAAGAACATGGGAATAGTAGGAGAGTGTCCTAATGAAGTGTAGGTTCTTTCTAGTTTAATTGCTTGTGTTATATATATATATATATATATATTGACGCTAGTTGTATATATGCTTGTAGGTTGTTTTCTATGATGTGCTTATGACTGGACCGCATGGTATGAGAATAGCATAGAGACTAGGTAAGTGTTATGTTCATACACTTCTTATGTTTACCGGATTAGTAAGAAAATATAATAGGACTAAAAATGCTATTATATGTATGTGTGACTATTCTTGGTAGTCCTTTTTATTGAATACTAAATGCGTAATTATATGCTTGTGATTGGATGCCTATATATAGTAATTATTTGACGTATTCTTTGAAAAATATAAAATGAAACAGGATATTTCTGTCTATTGATTTTATGGAATAATGCCATAAACTGATGCTAGGATAGATGAACTGACTAAGAGAAAAAGAGATAGAAAGCATAGGAAATAGAAGATAGGAAAGTCTAAAGAAAATAAGGTAAAGAAAAAAAAAAGCTTGAATGACCGAATGCTATGATGTATTAAATTGCGAAAGGGATCCAAACGAAGACTTAGGATCCAAAGAAGATTAGCCAACCTTTGCACACGGGAGTAACAGTGTGTGATCGCCCAAGTATGAATGTCGTCATGTTATATAGGATGCATATGGCATGTATGATATGTATGCATTGAATGAGTGATTGTTTACTAGATGTTATTGATGACTTGTAGTTATTGGATGTTACTCTTGTTTGTTGGTTGTGTACTTGCTTATTGTGGATGATTTACTTGTTTAATATTTGCTTGGTATATTTCTATTCTTGCTTGGTAGTTGATTGCTTACTTGACTGATGATTTCTTGTTTGTTAACCGCTTAAAGAAATTGTTAAGAAAAAGAAAGGTCACGAAAATTCATATAAAACGAAAAGCATAATAGGGTTATAGTTATGAAAAAAAGTGCATGCATTATCTTATATGTATGTACGTACGTATGAGTATTGATTGCATGATTGAAAAACCTACTTTGTTATATTAAAAACGGTATAAAGTAATACTTACTGTGTATTTGACTCATTTTAGTTTTCTTTCTATGTATTTTCTGTCCCACTTAGGAGTGTGTAGCAGGAAGTAGATAGTCCAAGGGAGGAGCACGGCAATTTAGGCATTTATGAAGGCCCTTTTTATTTTATAAATCAAATGTTTTTCACTGTAAATCTCTTTTAATGTAAAAACATGTTTTATTTATAATGTGGAGTCTTGAACCCTGGGTATGAACTGAAAGGTTTTAAAACAAACGAAATCAGTTCCGTTTTCTGAAACTAGTTTTCAAAAAAAAAAAAACCACGAAATACTATTCCACTCTCTCGAGGGTGGGGTCGTTTCATGTCAACATTTGGATCATCCCCATCTGTGTCTATAGAGTGAGGATTAATGCATACAAAATATTCTTCTCTACTTCATGCATCTATTTGGCACTTACAGCCCTTATGGAAAGCCCATTTGTTGATTTTCTTTCTAGATTGAGATGAAATATATCCACCCAAGCTTGCTCGAGAATCTGCAACTATCATAATCATTGCTTTACAAATAAAAACAAGCATAACCTGCTTGTTTCCAAAGACATATTTGATAGCAACTATTTCCTTCTTTTTTCTGTCCCAACACTCCAAAACTTGTCCAAAAGTACCTTCACCCATTTTGCTGCGGAACCCAAATACTCCCGAGCAATATACTTGTTCACAGGTTCTAGGCCAATTCTTGATCAAGAATTGTTGCTCTATATCAAGAATCAGAGTCTAATAGGGTATTAAATCGTTGCCCAAACCCAAACCTTTCAAAATGTTTGAAGCAATAGAACCAAGCAATGGATCAATGGCTCCCTCCCTCTATCAAAAGGCTCAAAAACCAATTTAAGAGGCAAATACTCAAACACATAGTGAGCACTTAATTTCTTACCCTTACATTTTTTAACAAACTCCACCACCCTTCCAGGAGTACCCACAAGAATATCAACACCTCTTACTCCTTTATGAAATGAGAATATTCTAATGGCCTTGTGTATGTATATGATCCCACCAATCAACCTCAAAATCGAGCTATTGTCAATCGTCAAATCTGCCGCATAGTTGTCGATCTTGTTGATGATGTGATGATAGTTGTCGAGGGTGATGTAGCAGCTGTCGACGAGGCAACTGCGCTCCACAGCTTCATCGAAAAAGAAGTTGGGAGTAACTTTCATGGACACCGCCAATGCACTCTCCTTCACCGTGGATAAATTTTCTTCTGTAGTACTTCCGCCTTTTTTTTTGTGCCCCTTGTTTCATTTTCGTTTATTGCACCTACTACGCTGTTGTCTAGAGTATCTATTGCTGCCATTTCTACCTCTTTTTCTGTGATTTCGTCTTCTTCGTCTTGCCATCTAGTAGAGATTTCTGCATCCGCTTATAACTTGTATCCAACCCATGGACTAATGATCTTCTCTTACCATCTTCTTTTGCATCCGCTTACCATAACTTGTATCCACTTACCATCTTCTCTTGCAATTTGTCAAGCATTTTCTCCAGTAAATGTATTTGTCATTTGCTCAATGTTATTGCGTCCATGAAGAATCGAAAGCTCATGATGCCACTTGTACGAACCCTTACTGTAAATGAAAAGCCATAAACAAAGAAGAAGAAGATGGTAATGGTGGCCACGCCTTGGGAATTCGAGGTCCCAATTCCTCTTGATAAAATCAACCAAGGTTTTCCAAGTGTTCAGAATAAATCTTCCCATCATTTCAATGTGGAATATAATGTACTACAAGTAAAATGGCTAAAACTTCAACATAACAAGTTACAATTAAAAGTAAACTACATCGCTTTAACAACAAAATTGCTAAAACTTATTTAAAACACCGTCGTTGAGAAACAAGGCTGAAACATTGCTCTACTTCCATTTATGTCCATGCCTCCAGCTTCTAACTTTCTCTTGAACTAAGTCCATTTGGGGTTCCTAACATATAATTTCTATAGGGGAATGAAAAAGCATGTATCATGCTAAAACAAAAAGCATTGTGAAGAATGAAAACATGTTGAAAAACACGAGTAATGAAATACCAAACAATGTGATGGATTTCATTAAAAATAATGCTCGTTTATTAAGGATTCCGAGATATCATGGGTATTTCAGGGAGCCTTTAAGTGGTTTCCACTTTCCACTCTGTCATTCCTTATGTTTATTGGCTCGTATTTAAATCTAATTCTGGTTTTAACACATTTCAATGGTCTCAAAGCGATGCGTGCCTTGGAATTAAGTACATAATAATTAAAAACAACGAAAACCTCTCTCGCAGGAGTTTCTCTGAAGTAAGGGCCTTCAACCTGTTCTTTACATGAATTGTGATCTACTAGCTTGTTCCTCTAATCATTTTGTTCCAAGATCCTCGGTGCATATGATTCTCTGCATGGATCTGAAGACTTTATGGGTGATGCACTGGCTAGGAAAAAAGTATCCGATCTTCAAGTTGCTAACTACCAAGCACTTTAACAAATAGGCTTTTAAGGGAACCATGAGGCAAGTGTGGCGCCCCGTGCATTCTCTACAAATACGAGATTTGAATTCTTTACTTTTCATTGCTGAGTTTTAGGATATGAAGGATAAGGATCGTGTGAAACATGATGGCTCGTAGTGTTTTGATAAACATATTGTGTTAATGCTTGATGTGGAGTGCTCGAAGCAGGCTCATCAGATTCTTCTAACTGAGGCTGCATTTTGGGTTTGCATCCATGATTTACCAGTTATGGTTAGAAATAAAAAAACAGGATAGGATATTGGTCAAGCTCTTGGCAAAATATTGGAAATTGATCTTGAACCAGGTGAAATGGCTTGGGAGGAGTACATGCACATTAGGGTCTATTTAGATGTCAAGAAACCTCTTCTATGTGGGAAGAATATCTGTGTCGATTTCACCAATCCTGTTTGGGTATCTTTTACCAATGAAATACTTTCAATCCTCTGTTATCTATGTGGTGTGATGAGCCATAACCCCAAGGATTACAATCTCTAGTCCAAGGCGTTGAGCATAGTTAATACCTATAAATTCCCCTATGGCCCTTGGTTCTGTGCAGGGGTTGGTGAGGCTTCTAAGGATTCCGTACTGAGTCGATTCCAACAACAACATGATTTGAACGGCTCATCGGTGCAACCTGGTTCTTCAGTGATCGCAGTATCAGAAACTAACTGCCAAATGGAAGTTATTGCACCAAATTTGAATTCTACCCCTACTTCAGAGAATTTACAGACAGTGGCCAATCAAAGCTCTCCACACTCATTTGTACAGTTAACAACTGTTACTTATGTGGGGGGAAATATGGTATTTGTTGATAATGCTAGGTTTGCTAAGCAAACTGAGCCCTTAACTGCTAACTGCCTGTTGGGATTAACTGATTCCATGGGATCGATGAAGGATTTCCTTGCCAATTGTCAGTTAACTGCTCCCAGCCTCAAGTTACTGCTCTTACAGACACTACAATTATGGCTACACACAAGGCTATCTCACGTAAATGGACACGACATAATTCTCTGATTCTACATGGTCAATCCTCAAAGCATGATCAACTTTGCATCAAAAGGACCTTAGCTCTTATAATTGGTGGAATTCTTGCTCGTGCTTCAAAGAGACTTAAAGATAAAGGTAAACAGGATGCTCCATATGACATTATCTCCCCTACTAACTCGGTGGTGGCTGAAATTCAGTCCCATTGAGCACCATGAGGCTGCTAAGCTGGAATACTCAAGGGTTTGGGAACCCTCGAGGTATTCACACTCTTGCTGACTTGGTCAAGAGAGAAGATCCCACAGTTTTGTTTTTTCAAGAAACAAAACTTAAAACTCACAAGATGAAATTATGTGGAGTTAAACTGAGATTTTCAAACTGCTCAAATGTGAATGCTAATGGTTGAAGTGGTGGATTGGTACTTCTAAGGAAAGATGACATAAAGCTTGAGGTTCTTAGTTATTCAACTTCACACATAAATGCTTTAGTGGAATCTAGTTCTAAGAGGTAGTTTCTGACTGGTATATATGACCATCTAGTTGCCTCTCAAAGACTGGGAACATGGAATCTCCTACGTGGGTTATATAGAGGTACTTCTGAACCTTGGTTATTATGTGGTGATTTTAATAAAATCTTAACTGTGGATGAAAAGTGGGGTGGGAGGGATAGACCTTCTTATCAAATGCAAGCATTCTGTGACTTCCTATTAGATTGCAACTTAAATGTCCTTGGTTTTACTAGATCTTGTTATACATGGTGCAACAAAAGGGAGAATTCTGGTTTAATTTATGAAAGGCTTGACAAGTTCCAGGGAAGTATTTCATGGTGTGCTCTCTTTAATAATGCTCATGTTACTCATGATTTTTCATCATACTTAGACCACCTACCCATTTGGATTGATCTATTAGGAACTCAAGTGAGGCAGAAAAGGTCAAAGCCATTCAGGTTTGAAGTTATGTGGCTTGAGGAAGAAAAGTGTTCTCAGATTGTCAATGATTCTTGGAGGATACTTTGTAATAATTCTATCCTAGAGAATGTAATGTCCACTATTTCTTGTTGTTCATCTAAGCTACAGTAGTGGAATAGCAACACCTTTGGAAATGTAAATCTGAAACTGAAGGCAGTAAGGAGGAAATTCAAATAGTGCAAGAACAAGACCCAATTGAACTGATAGTTGAGGAGATCCAAACAGCCTCTAATAAGCTTAATAAGTGGTTGGAAAGAGAATAAATACTCTAGAAGCAAAAATCAAGAGCACTATGGCTATTTGCAGTGACTAGAACACAAAGTTTTCCATTCTAAAGCTTCCCAGAGAGACAGAAAGAATTGGATTTCTAAGCTACTTGATAATATGGACAGATGGCAAGAAGGCGATTACTGTGATAGTTTAATTCTTAACACTTCACTTCTCTCTTTTCATCTGCGGGACCTAGAAACATGCAACCTGTTTTGGATGTTGAGGATAGCATAGTTTCTGATTCTATGAATGCTAATCTCCTATAGCCTTATTCAATGGAAGAAGTTGCTCAAGCTTTAAAGGAAATGTACCCATCTAAGGCACTTGGTCTCAATGGACTCCCCCCACTATTTTATCAAAAGTTTTGGCCTAATATTGGTACTAGTATCACCCCTGCTGCTTTGAAAGCTTTGAATTGGTGTCTTTCCTCATGCTGTTAATCACACTTTCATATACTTGATTCCAAAGATTAAGAAGCTTGTTAGGGTAACTGACTATAGACTAATTAGCTTATGTAATATCTTATGTAAACTAATCTCCAAAGTCATCTCTAATAGACTTAAGCAGTTTTTCATGAGATTATTTCAGAGACACAATCAGCCTTCATCCCTAGTAGGTTGATCATGTATAATGTGTTTGTCATATATGAAATCCTTCATTGTTTGAAAAGAAAAAATAGGGTTGAGTGGTCCTTTCTTGAAGCTATCATGCTCAAGCTTGGTTTTGCTGAACAGATTGTACACCTTCTGATGGCATGTATTTCTAGTGCCTCATTTTCAGTTCTTATCAATGGTACTCCTACAGGATGTATCTCTCCATCTAGAGGTTTGAGACAATGAGATCCTATCTCTCTGTATCTTTTTCTCTTGTGCATAGAAGGATTGTGTAGTTTATTCAAAAATGTTGCTGCCACAGCCACTCTGTCTGGGATTAAAGTATGTAGACTAGCCCCCAAAGTTAATCACGTATTGTTTGTTGATGACAACTTAATTTTTTATTAAGCCACAATTGAATCAAACCACAAGTTGCTTGTTGTCTTAGAACAATATGAGGATGCTTCGAGCCAGCTTATAAACCTATACAAAATAGGCATTAGCCAGAATACTGATGACTTAACCAAGAGATCAATCATGAACCTATGGTGCAATGCACATCTGCAACAATATGATACGTATCTTGGTCTTCCTCATTTAATTGGTAAGTCAAAAATGAGTGCCTTTGCTAAAATTAGGCATAAAATTACAAGGATGGAAAGGTAATATTTTTTCTCAAGGGGGAAGGGAAGTTTTACTTAAGGCAGTGGCATTGGTAATCCCATCTTATGCCATAAGTTGTTTTAAGTTTCCCCAAAAGTTTTGTTTCGATATGGAGAGTATGATGGCTTGCTATTGGTGGGATTAAAAACTAGATGAAAGAAAAATACATTGGATTAGCTGGCAAAATCTGTGTATACCCAAAACTATGGGTGGGTTGGATTTTAAGAACTTATCCACTTTTAACATGGCTATGTTAGCCAAACAATTGGCAGTTGTTGCAAAATATAGAGGGATTATTTATAAGATATATAAAGCAAGGTACTTCTCTTAGACCAACCTGTTTGATGCTCATCTTGGTGGTTCTCCTTCCTTTGCTTGGAGGGGAATATGGGAGGCAAAACAGTTGATGATCAAGGGTGGAAGTGGAGTGTTGGCACTGAAACTACTATTCATATCCTTAAGGATTTCTAGATCCCTGATATTGCAAATCTTGGTAAGGAGTTATTAGTAAGTGGTAGCCAACCTGACAGAATATCTCTGAGTTAAATGCCACGGTTGATTCCCTGATTGATAGCAATTCTAAGTGGTAGAATGTATCTAAGATTAGTTCTCTCTTTAATCCAAAAGTAGTTGAGATTATCCTAAAAATTCATTCAAGTTTTACTAATGAACATAACAAGTGGATTTGGAGAAATGAAAGGAATGGCATATTTAGTAATCTAAGTGCTTATAAATCGTTTAAAAGCTTCTCTAATCCTCTCACAAGTGAGTCCTTGTCGAGTATGATGCATAAGAGATTTTGAAAAGCTATATGGAGTTTGTTTATCTCACATAAAATCAGGGTTTTTGCATGGCGATCATGCAAAAAAAATCTCCCTACGAAGTCGAACAAGCTTAGAAAGAAGGTCTTGAAGGAAGGATCTTGCTACTTCGGTGATCATGTAGATGAAGATTTGAAACATGTCTTATTTTTCTATCCCTATATACACCAAGTTTGGATGAGTAAATTCTCTATTTTACAATATGAGAATGCCTTTAGTCTTTTGTTCAAATAGCAAAGGAAGTTTATAGAACATCATATACTGAGGGGCACATCATCTAATGAGGGGCTTACAAATTTTATTCTGATAGCATGGGGCTTGTGGTATCGAAGATACCATATGATTCATGAAAAGTGGTTTTTCCTTCTCAACAGGTTTTATCTCATGCTCCTCATAGAGGAAATTCACTGGGTGAAGTCAGTTTCATCTGAGGATAAGCTGGTCATTAAATGGTGTCCTCCTGCAGTAGACTGTTTGAAGCTTAACGTGGATGGTGCACTTTTCTTTGACTATAATAAGACTGGACTAGGGGTTATTCTTTGAAATTCAAAAGGGGAAGTTATTATGGCTTTCGGTCAAGTTGAGAATGAGTTCATAGAATCAGAATATGTAGAAGTAATGGCTATTTTAAGGGAACTACAAACCTGCCTTTCAACTGGGATACAAAATTGTTAGTTGAAATCGATTGTCTCAATCTTGCAGGAGAAATCAATGGTACAAGAGAGCCACACACTATCATGCGCACAGTGATTACAGATATTAGAAGACTGTTGCTTCGTTTCATACATTGTGATGTTCAATTTTGCCCACGCCTAGCTAATGCAACTGCTCATATGTTAGCTAAACATGCCCGATCAATTCCTAAGATGCAAATATGGTATAATGGTGCTCTTGCTTTCATTAACAATGTTGTCTTTATTGATGCTATGTATTTGTAACTGTTAAGGTCTTATGTACCTCGATAAAATGAAATGCATATCGACATTTCTATAAAAAAAAATCCAAATTTTAAATAATTGTCCTTCAGTTAAAACAAAATCGTGAATAAAGTTATGTATATATATATCATTATTCTTATTTTCGTTTATAAATTGTTGGATAATTGCAAAAAATGCTACTATTTCAGGTGTAAGAAATAAAGAGTGAGGCAAATTTCCTAGTTCTAGCTTGGGAGTAAGGGGGAGATGGATGAGTTGGCAAACAAATGGAAGCTACTACGACTCTCAAAGTAAGAAAACCTAGTGATAGACTTGAAAATAGCATTTGGGCGAGGTTATGAAGAAAAGGGAACTGAGTTTAGTTGAAAACAATTTTCAAAGAGGGTAATTGGGAGTGAAGTGGATCGTTATATAATGGCTAAAATATGGAAACTTCCTCGTTTAAATTTGGAAAGCGTTTCATCTCATCCCATCTCATCATTACAACTTTTCTAGACTTTCACACAAAATATAATAAATAATATTTTTTCAAATTTTAAAACAATAATAGTATTAAAATAATAGTATTCTAATAATATTTATTCAACTTTTCATCTTTCATCTAAAACCATCTCATCTCATCCGAATTCAACTCGGGCTTAGTAAATCATTCTCATTCCAAGAGAGAAATCCAAATTTGTTTGTTATTACTTTTGAGAAGGCAAATGATCGTGATAAAATTCTTACTAGCAAGCCGTGGTTATATGATGATATATTGTTTGTTATTAAGCAATGTGATGGACTGACTCCACCAATGTTAATGGATTTTGATTCAAAAGTGTTCTGGACCCAGTTTCATAATCTTCCTTTAATGTGAATGATGAAGGAAATTAAAGAGCAAATTGGAAAGGCAATTGGTATGGTGCAAGAGATTGATGTGAAGGAAAATTGCATTAGGTGGGAGACCTACCTTAGGGTCTAGATTGAAATCAATTTGAGGAATAATGGAAGACGAAATCTAAAAAATGAGAGATTCAAAATTGAATTCAATAGGTTCTAATATCTCAAAGGATATGTTTGCTTCGAATTCCAAAAGGCCTGGAGAGGTGAGGAATATGGAGACTTTGATCAAGGAACAAATATGTGAAAATTATTAGATTTTTGAAACTAAGAAGGCTTTTAGTGGAGTAAGTTATGGGGAAGAGAGTGGGGGAGGAGCTAGTATTATGAAGAAGTAGGCTAAGGCCCAAACATATAGAGAGGTATTCTAAGGGCCTAGGATATAATTGAAAAGTAAACCCACTAACCACACCATAGTTATATCTAATGAAAGGAATGAGATGCAGTCAGCAGGAGGTGCTAAAGACTAGATTGTGAAAAGAAGTCTAGCTAAAGGATCATGGAAGAGACGTGATTGTTTACAAGTTTTTACTTCTGGATTATCTATTAGTAAAATGAGTGAAAGTAGTAAAAAAATTGATGAAACATTAGTGAGGAAAAACCTGGGAATATAAGTAGAGGAAATGAGGTGGATCATAATACTACAAGTTCTGAACTATTGTTAGAGGTTGTGTGGCAGTCCCATAAAGCATTATGATTTCCTTATATTGGAATTGTCCAGAGTTTGAGAACCCTCATATGATTTATGACCTTTATCATATGGTGAAGGATAAAAAGCCCAAAATAATTTTTGTGGGAGGATGGGGAAGCTAGTGGTGGTGGCGGTGAAGTAGCGGGGTGGCTCAAAGTGAAAGAAACACATTTTAGGGTTGGGCTCGCTAGTGGGAGGTGAGGTTGCCGTAACTAATACCGCCAACATGGGTGTGCTCGCGGGCAGCTGGCCGTCCAGGAGTACTCGGCGGTGAAGCTGCAACAAGTGGTGGCCGAAAATGAAAAAGGGGAGGAGGGCTTTGGTGCACGAGAGAGTGGAGAGAGAAAGAGAGAGGGAGAAGTGGTGGAGGTCTAGGGTTCCCCTTCTTGGGCTATTTATAGGTCTTGCACTTTGAGTCTTCAAACAGATAAATGATGCGTTTAAAACATTGATATGAAAATACGTAAAATGAATTTCACTTAAAACACTAAAAAGAATTAAGATAGAATATTATTTCAACTTAACTTTAGTTTATAATGTAATAATCCCCATCGTTAGTTAAAATGATAAAACTTACTAATTATTTAAAAGGATAAAATCATATATTTAAATTAGAGATTTAAAGAATAATTAAAATCCCACAATATCTTAAGTAATCAAAATCAGGCTAATAAAACGATTTTGTACAATTATAATATTTTGGAGTTATTCAAAATATTATAATTGTAGTTCTTTATAAATCAAGTTTGAGTCTAATAACATTGGAAATACCTCATATAATATTTCATGGACATTTAAAGTATTTGATAGTATTATATTGCTGGGCATATTTTAAAATTAACTATTATCTTTTAAAACACGTAGTCGGGGTCGGGCACGTGCATTGAGACCTAGCACGTGCTTTGAGACGCATCTCAATCAAACAAGATGAACGAACTATCGCATAATTTTCTCAGGATTCGTTAAGCCTTAGAGAAAAGAGGGAGTGAGTGTTACATGACACTTGTAGTCTCTGTGGAGATTGTGGTCACAGATCATGAGTGGGGTCATTGGCACTGAACAATCATATCCTTGTAATTGGAGGAATTGATGGCATGATCATAAAAAGCCGTTGTAAGAATCACTGAACACATTGTCAAAACCTACAGTAGGCAAGAACAAGATGTTTGTAGGCTAAAATCTTTGGCCTCAAATCAACAATTAGTGAGTGGAGATGTTTCTCATTATCTCAAGGATTGCAGGATTCGCTTTGAAGGGGTCTTTTGTATTACGGAAATAAACACTGCAGTAGATCACGACAAATCAGGTGTATCAGAACCTTGATTTTAGGAGTCCCCAACGGCTACAAAATTATTTGCTTTCCATGTATATCTCATTAATACATTTCCTTGTTTATAGTTTCTTGTAAATTCAATTCTATAGACATTAGACAGCTGTAAACAAATCATTAACAATTGTACAATTTCTGATATAAATATAAATCATCTCTTACTGCATTGGACATGAGAGTTTCCATCATTCTTGATTTATCTTCCATGGTATACAGAGCCTAACATAACCTCCATTTTTTTTCTTCTGATCCACCAATATGGCATCATCTCCTTCCAACTTGGTTAGTCCCATAAAAATCCACAACCTCGTCACAGTTAAGCTCACTAAAGACAATTACCTTCTTTGGAAAATCCAGATCATCCCCTACCTACATGGTCAGCCTCTGTTTGGTTCATTGATGGAACCATCTCTAGTCCTAGCCCCACCATTCCTAATCCTGAAGTAACAACCTCCCAAACCGCTCCCACTGAAATTCCAAATCCCAAAATACATTACCTGGTATGATCAGGATCAGGTTGTTCTAAGTGCCCTGGTTTCCTCCTTTTTCGAGAATATCTTGGCACAAATGGTTGGCCTCACAACTTCAAGAGAAGTCTGGGTTGCTCCCGAGAGAATGTTCACCTCTCACTCTTATGCTCTCGCCATACAAACTCGATAATTTTTTGCCTCCACCAAGAAATGAAATCATTTTTGGACAACTTGGCTGTCATTGGATAACCCCTTCAAATTCATGAATTTACAGCTTACCTTCTTGGTGGTCTCGATACTACTTATGATATGATGTTATTATCACGCCAATTTCTACTCAAATTGACAAAATGACTTCGGAAGATATGTTTAACCATCTTCTTGTGTTTGAGTTACACCTTGAGCAACAACAAACTGTCATCGAAACCTTTGTTGGCTCGGTAAACGTGGCCACACGGAATGACTCCAGTTCGCGTGGTAGAAAACATCCACAACAACAACGCTTTCCTCAGAACCAGTCCCATGGTTCCAACTCTAACAACAAAGAAAGGGGACATGCAAATAGAGGAAGAGGTGGTCCTTCTTAAAACTACTCCTCCAACCTGAGACCATAATGCCAAGTTTGTGGAAGAAATGGCCACATAGCCATCCAATGTTATTACAGGTTCAATCATGCCTACCAAGGCATACCTCTTAATATGGCGGCTTATGTGACATCTCCCTCACCACAACATGATACCAACTGGTATCCGTATACTAGTTCAACAAAGCATCTCACCAACAACTTCAGCAACTTATCTGTGCAATCATAACTTTATCTTGGCAATGACCAAATTCATGTCGGTGACAAGGCATGTTTACCTATAAAAAATATTGGTTCTACTACCCTTTCGACCCTAACAAATTCTTTTATTTTATATAAGTTGCTGCATGTACCTCAGACTAAAAAGAAGTTGATTTCTGTGAGCCAAATTACGAGTGGTAATAATGTTTATCTTGAATTTCACTCTTCTTCTTTTTTGGTAAAGGACAAGGCAACATAGAGAGTTCTTCTGCGTGGCAAACCTAACGACGGCCTCTACATTTTTCCAACCTCCATGACACCAACAAACCATCCTCAAACATACCTATCTCAACGGGCACCTCTTGATGTCTGGCACTGTCGAATGGGACATCTTTCCTATCAAACTGTCTAGTATCTTGTTTCTAAGTTTTTTTTTTACCTACTTCATCTAATAAATTTCGGGTGTTTGTACGGCTTGTCAACAAGGAAAGAGCCACCGCCTTCCTTTTTCTAGTTCTCAATTAATTTCTAATCATCATCTTGAATTAATTTTCTCAGATGTTTGGGTTCCATCTCCTATCATGTCAACCAGTGGAAATAAATACTGTATTTCATTTGTTGATTTAGCAAATTTACATGGTTATTTCCAATCCCATACAAATCTAATGTCATGCAAATTTTTTGCTCATTTCAAAAACTTGTTGAAAGCCAATTTAATTGTAAGATAAAATCTGTGCAAACTAATTGGGGTGGGGAGAATCAATCTCTTCACACCTATTTTACAAATATTAGCATTCAACACTGAATCACATGCCCCCATACGTCCCAACAAAATGGGTCCATTGAACGGAAACATTGTCACATCGTTGAAACGAGCCTTTCACTCTTATCCCATAGCCGTGTTCCTCACACCTAATGGGATGACGCTTTTCTTATGGTCACATATCTCATTAATCGCCTTCCCACCACCCCCTCTTGGCATTTCCCCATTTGAAAAACCTTACAAACATGCTTCTGATTTTTCTTCTCTAAAATTATTTGGGTGTGCTTGTTTCCCTTTTCTTCACCCATTCAATAGCCACAAACTTGACTTCAGATCAAAATGGTGTGTCTTCATTGGCTATAGCAACTCACACCGAGGATTCAAGTGTCTTGATACTTCCACCGACAAGGTATTTGTTTCTCGGCATGCGATCTTCGATGAAGGTCTTCCCTTTTGCAAGCCCATATGCAAACCCAACTCAGCCTCAATCAAGCACACATACAACTATCCCATTTACTCTCTTAAGAAACGACATAAATCAAAGCCCACCTCCACCGTTATTAACACAAAAATGACCCGTCACAGGCCACAAACTCATTAACCCCAATGGCATCGCTCCAAAACAATCACCTAATATCTTTATCTCCCTTGTTACCTCATTTTCCGTCTTCAAACATTTTACCACCCGAAATAAATTCATCTTCTCCGCCCAACAACTCTGCTCTCACCACACAACTACCCCAACAACCAACTGCTGTCGAAGAACTCCCTAAGCACTGTCCTCATCGAATGGTAACACAATCTCAGAACAATATCGTGAAACCAAAAAAGCATACAGATGGAACCATTCGGTATCCAATATCACAAATTTTTCTTGTTACAGGTTAGGTTCTAGAATTGTTGACTTGTTATACAAAAGCTTCAAAGCACAGTGACTGGTGTGCATCCATGGATAGAATTCACTATGCTAAAGGAATGAAATGTGGTCATTAGTTCCTACCAAACTTGGTCTCAATGTCGTCGGCTCCATGTGGATTTTCAAATTGAAGCGCAAGTTCGATGGCTCTCTTGAACGAAGAAAGGCGAGATTCGTTGCCAAAGACTATCACCAACAATAAGGAATTACCTTTGATGACACGTTCAACCCCATGGTAAAGCCCACCACCATTTAGATCATGCTAAGCTATGCGGTCTCAAACCAGTGGTTGATCCATCAAATTGATATAAAAAATGTCTTCCTTCATGAAAACTTGACTAAAGAGGTTTACATGCAACAACCTCTTGGCTATGTGCATCCCAACTTCCCAAATCATATTTGTCAACTACACAAAGCCTTGTATGAACTGAAACAGGCTCCACGAGCTTGGTACCATTGATTACAAGAGCATTTACTCTTTCTTGGCTTTGTAAACTCATGCTCCAATACTTCTCTTTTCATTTGCAGACAGGGGTCAAATTCATTATTTCTCCTTGTATATGTCGACGATATTCTAATCACTGGGTCGAGTCCACTGGCCATCTCACAATTTATCACAAATTTGAGTCAAGAATTTGCTGTAAAAGACCTCGCGCACCTAAAATATTTTCTGGGCGTGGAAGCACATCAACTAGCCGAAGGTCTTCTCCTTTCGCAAAGCCAGTACATCTACAATCTTCTCCAAGACACAAGAATGCTTGATGCCAAACCCGTTTCTTCTCCAATGTCCCCTTCTCAGAAATTATCGTTGTTCTTGAATGCCACTTATTCATATCCTTCAAATTACCGAAGTGTAGTGGGGGTGCTACAATATCTGTCACTGACTCAACCAAATATCTCATTTGAAGTTAATAAAGTCTGTCAATTCATGCACAAATCCACCGAAGAGCACTAGACAACAGTCAAAAGGATCCTTTGGTATCTAAGTTTTCAATCAATTTTGGACTCCTTATTCAGCCAAGCAAGTTGTCAAAGCCATCTATCTACTCTGATGCTGATTGGGTGGGTTCCCGGATGATCGAAAGTCCACCTCGGGTTTCTGCATTTATTTTGGTCACAACTTAGTCTCATGGAGCTCTAAGAAACAACCAATTGTGGCACATTCAAGCACTAAATCCGAATACCGAGCGGTTGCACATGCCACAGCTGAGTCACTTTGGGTACAATCCTAGATGCGTGAAATTGGTATTGTTTTAGCTCAACGTCCAATCCTATGGTGTGACAACATTGGAACCACATATCTCATGAAAAATCCAATATTCCACGCGCGAACTAAACACGTGAAGATAGACTACCATTTTGTCCAGGAAAAAATTCAACAAAAAACTTTGGAAGTTCGCTTCATCTCAAGAAAAGACCAACTTGCTGATGGTCTTAATAAACCAATCGTGTCAGCAAGATTTGCCTTCCTACGAGACAAGCTCAATGTGAATTCATCCCCACTGAACTTGAAGGGGCATATTACGGAAATAAACACTGCAGTAGATCATGGCAAATCAAGTGTAATTGAACCTTGATTCCAGGAGTCCCTAACGGCTACGAAATTATTTGCTTTTCATGTTTATCTCATTAATACATTTCCGTTCCTTGTTTATAGTTCCTGTAAATTTGATTCTACAGACATTAGACAGCTGTAAACAGATCCTCAACAATTGTACTATTACTGATGGAAATGTACACCATCTCTCGCTGCAATGGACACGAGAGTTTCCAACATTCTTGATTTAACTTTCATTTAGAAGTTAAATGTTCTCAGTGAAGTTTAGAAATCCATGATTTTGCAAGCTGTAGGACATAAGAACTATGCTCCTCAATTGCTTTATATGTTGCCACTTAAGGGTGTTTTTGCACCCTTTGATAGAGGACGGAAAAGAATTCCAAAGGATTGTATTCTTGGTGTGCTTTTCTTTGGAGAATCTATGTTGATTTAACTCTGGGCCCCGACTGCTCAAGCAGTATGCACTTGCATTTATGGGGATGTGACCAAGTTCTCTAGTAGATACATGGTATCACTTTCAATGACGCAACTTGAACTATTCTATATTAGTTTCCAAATAATTCCTGCTTGTGAAATTTCACAAGTGAGTGAACCCTTTATTCTATATAATCTCAACCTAGAAAATGATGACCAGAGGAAGTTAGATATTCCCATATATTAGGTATTGAAGCATTACAGCAGTACATATCAAAGAATGACACTCATCTTTAAGAAACCTTACTTGTATCAGAATTTTAGAAAGCTGTCTATAATACATACAGTTGCTGGAGCTTGCCATAGAGTTGTGAAGCTTCATAATCTTTTGGTTGCTCCCCTCACTCACCAGGATGTCAGGTTAGATAGAGGGAAACGACTATTTAGCCAAAGGATGAGAATGATAAAAAGATAGATGCAATGTCGAAGTGACTTAGGTAGACTAACTGCGTTTTTTCTTGCAATTTACGAGTCCCTAATATCTACAGAGGAAGAAGGGGGTGCAATTGTCTTTGGTGGTGTAGATTGAGTTTAATCGGGAGTTTGGGTTTAATTCATGCTTATTTGAGAATTATTTGCTTGTCTATCTAAGGCTGGCTTTGGGATTTATTATTATTTTTATTTATAATGTTGATACAAAGAAAAGACAAATAAATATAGGAGCAATAGAGGCAACAAGAGGCATTGCTTATATTCCTTCAAAGAATGATAGGGAGCTTGTTCATGGCTTTAACCAAAACTCAAATATCTTTCGACATGAATCGTTTTTTGCAGTGCCCAGAGCAGAGCACATCTCCTTAGAGTTAAGAGCTACCCATAAGTGGAATGTACCAGAAACAGCCTTATTCAAGTAGTTGTACTAATGCTACAATGCTCTTAACCTTGAGGATAAGGTTCTCTAGGGAGGGAGAATATTAGGAACCCCAAATATACTCAGTTCAAGAGAAAGTTAGAAGCTCAAGACAAGGACATAAATAGAAGCAGAGCAGTATTTCAATCTTGTTTCTCAATGACATCGTTTTACATAAGTTTTAGTAATTCTGTTGTTAAAACGATGTAGTTTTCTTTTAATTGTAGTTTGTTACACTAAAGGCTATTTTGGCCACTTTACTTGTATTATGTCACATCATACGTCGAAATAGTGGGAAGGTTCATTCTGAAAATGGAGATGCTGCGAACGGCCATCCGATTCCTCATCAATAAAAATACAATAAATTTTTTTTAAAAATATTTAAAAAAAATTTAAAAAACACAATAAAAAACAAAATAAAATAAAATAAAATAAAACACAATAAAATAAATAAAATAAAATAAAATAAAGATAATTTTAAAGGGTATTCGGCCTTAATCCAGACAGAACTGGCGTTGGCGGTGATGGGCGACACTGCTCATACCATCGTGACCGCGGGCCTCTAGCGTATCTCACGCAGGTTTAAACCTGTTTTGGGTCGATAGTATGGGCAGTGTCGCCCACTACTGCCGAACCCGCTGGCATCCATTTTTTAGGAGAATCGAACAGACCGATCCCCAAATTTTCTCTTCTAAAAATTAGGAAAAACTAGATTAATTTTATCAAGAAGAGTTGGGACTTCGAATTCTCCGGGCGTGATTATTATTATTATCTTCTTTCTTTGTTTACTAACTTTTCATTTCCAGTAGGGGTCCTTACAATATAGCTCATGTCCTCGCACTAAAATTCTTAAAAGTTAATGATGAATATTTAAAAATTGTGGGAATTAAGACTAGAGAGATACAATTGTAATTTTAATAATATATATTTTTTAATTTAAAAAAAAAGTAGAGTACTGCTAGATATAAATTAAGGTGTACAAATTTTGTGGATGCTATTTTTAAAGTGGTAAATTTTATTAGAAGGACAACAATGGCATATGTATATAATCGTAGAAGACGTAAATACTGTACAATCATTTTAAAAAAAATGAGATCTAATCTTAAAAAATTAATTATTATTTTTTTCATGTAGGTTTTCTATTTACTCATTTTTTTTTCAAAATGACTGTGCGATATTTGTGCATTCCACGACTTCAAATATTATTTATCTTAAAAGAAAGTATTTTTTTTTTTGTTTTTATAATGAGTCCACTTTTGTACAAAAGAGACTGCTCGGTATGCTTACCGGGATGCAGTCAAAAATTCAAAACACATCTTAAATTTATTATTATATTTTTTCAAATCCACATACAAAATATAATAAAAAAATTTAAATTTTTCAAATCAAAATACATTTTTCAAATCTCAAAACAAAATTAATATTAAAAAAATATTTACAATAATATTTTATTCTTTTTTTAATTTTTATTTTATCTCATCTCATATCTAAAAATAAACCAAACTTAAGTCTCTAATAGTAGGGAGTAATGCTATATAGAAACTTGAGATGTGGAAAACACACGCAGTCCCATGTGTAGGATTCAGGTTACGAACATTTTGCTATATGAAAAAGATTACATCTATGCCTATACGCGGTGAGTTAAGAATATGAATATTACTGACAGGCATATTTGAGTATATAACCAGCACTTATTCAAAATTCTTTTGAAATATATTCGAATCACACTTTGGCATCTTGGTTTTAACTTAACACATTCTCTTGTTTGGATCTAGAATTGATTTCAACTTATCTTTTCTAATTGTTATAATTTTTTCAATAAATATAAAAAATAATTCAATATTTTCAAATCGTAAAATAATAATAATAATAATAATAATATATTTTAACAATATTTTATTCAATTTTTATTTCAATTTATCTCATCTTAACTCACCATATAAACCTTAGAGCTTCAAAGAGCACATGGCAAATGATATATATGTTGAGTTTTTGTTCTCACTTTACAAGCAAAATGCTACTAGTGAAGCGAAGTAAAATAATTTAAAATTAAGAAAAATAACAAGAATATGCTATGGATCACAACAAAGCACTAAAAAATACCTAAGAATGTTAGTACTGAGTACGTAGAATTTTCTTGATAATTTTGAAATTTCCAAGAAAACTTATAAATATCGATTTTATGAGAATTTGTGAAAATAGTAGGTGGGGATTCATTTAAAAATATGTTTGAATCGGGTAATTTGTTTAGAGTTTTCTTAATTTTTATTGGAGTTTGGAAAAGTTAAAAAGACCCATTAAGATAATATATTTAAGAAGATTTATGTAAATACTTTTTTGAATTGTAAAAAATATTTTAATTATTATTTATGACTAAGAAAATCTTAAGAACCCCTTTAACATCATTGGGATACATTGATTCTAACATCATTGGGATACATTGATTCATACTGTAATCTTTAAATCATAATCTGTATGCATATGTATCATTCGCTTTTAAAACTTCGGTTAAACAGAGTCACGCTAACTTGACAGGCGGCGGCATTTGCACCGCTATTAAGTGGGCAGCGGTGCATTACATACGGTAGCTGTTAGCTGTGAAGGCGGCGTTAAATGGTTACCCCATGCCCACCTATATTCAAAATTACAGCACCCAGAGGCTATGAAATGGAACTCAACGGCACATCTTCTATAAAATCGCAAGACTTGAAATTTTCAAAACATAAGAGCACAAGAATCGAAGCAAACAAATTATACTCTTGACGGCTTGATCATGAGGCTTTCCATAAAGAGACACCAAAGTCACTGTTTACATTTACATGTCAAATGAAATGCGTGTAGAAGATTAATAAGGGGAAGCTCAAGTCTCAAATAACACAGCACACACAAACACACTTGCTTTGGTGGTAGTTAGAAAACTACATTTCAAGTTTTAGGTTATTTCATCCCATCTCATCACATCGGACTTCTAGAGTCAAATCTTCTAAAGCTTCAAAAACACTTCTGCTTATAGGAAAACTGATCAGAAACACTTGTTCTCACATAATATGTAAAATATAGTTACAATTGTTGATTTTAGCTAGTGTCTAAAGCAAAATTTTTTAAAAGAATTAAATCTATTTTTTGATAATATCTAAAAGAGCATAGGCATTATTATGGTACACGGGGAGTATGCTACCGACAAATACGAATACTCCCTCACAGAGAAGTTACCGAAGCAACAACCTCAACAGAAGTCAACAAAATAGTTGCTTGATATTCTTGTGACTATTATTTGTTTTAAAAGTGGAAGCTAATAGAGGGGGCAAGATGCCACTACTACGGACCTGTAAACCATATAAATTGGGCCCGGGGCGGGGGAAGGGCAGTGTCAGTTAACTGAATGTCCCTTTAGAGTTTCCACAAAGCAGCAAAACCAGATCCTGCATCTAGGTGTGACAAACCTTATACACGCCCTTCAACATTCTCCTAAGATGAACTGCGCCAGCACCTTTTCTTTGACATAACCTGAACGAAGATGAGCTTTGGGTATCAGCAAGCATTAGAGCTTCATGCAGATCTCAAAAGTTATTAAGGGAGTAAAAAAAGGGGAGAATTGATGAAAAAAGGAGCAAAGCTATTCTAAAAATTCATATCAAGAAGTAATTTTAGAGAATATTCAAGGTAATATTTGCCTATGAAGTTTAGACAATGCTGAGCCAGATCCTTTTGAAGATCAAATTCCACAGAAAGATATTCCATTTTGTTATTGTGGCCGTAACCCATTTATGCATAACATCGAAACCATAGTAAATTTGCATACCTTCAAACTACTACCCACTTTGAAATCACCCCTTAAAAAGGGAAAAAAACCATGGCAACACCGTGACGACGTACCACCACATAGACCCATGGCAACAGGCAATTTTTTTAAATATCTTTTTTCAGCTTTTGATATAAAATATTATCTTGTCTTTTTGGAAACTTTTGGTGGCAATGTTGATTATTTAAAGGGAAAATGGGGTACATTGCAATTTTTTAGTAGTTTCTAGGGGCGATTGCCAAAATTGATAGTTTGAATGATGCAAATGATGTGGTAGTTTGAGGAGGTTACGTGTATTTTCCCCTAAAAAATTTCACATTAGAAGAAATCTTAGTTTTAGAGTTGCATATCAATGCTAGAGTCAATAATCCTAGTACACCTGTCAGCTACGTATAAACCCTCAAGAGATAACGGCTAAGCTGAATCTCTAATGAATCATGATGATGCAATCTCGGGGATGGGCTATAGCCAAGTGTTCCATCTAGTCCCTGTATATTAGCAATTTAAAAAACTACTTGAAATAAATCCACTAATAGAAGAATCTGACATCACAGCAATGCACAATTATTGCTACTTCAAGTATTAGCACTTTGTTCCATACCCTTTTTAATTATAAGTAATAAGAGGAAAAAGCAATTATATTATATGTAATGTAATATATATATACACCTTTTCTATTATACCATACCTTAGAGGATGGAGGGGGCAAAGAGGCCTGACGCACTGCTTTTCCAGGTTCTGTTAACTGCTGAATCGCTCGAAGTTGACTCGTTATATCCTCCAGAAGTTGCAACTGGATTTTTTCCCTTTCCTTGTGCCCCATTGAGAAGTTGAGCTTCCCTCTTCCTTCTTGTACGACCCTTAGTCTCTCTTGAAGCCATTCTACTTCGTTATCAATTTTTAACCGTTCATTATCAAAAGAAGACATTGAATGTCTCTGAAAATCAAATGCAGACATTGAGTTTCTCCGCATACGAGAAACCAAAGACTTGCTGCGGGAGGAAACCTTTGGAGGCAGTCCACTTGTTGTATCTAACCTGATTCTGTTGATTTCTAGGCCAGTCTCTGAGCTGCTTGGGATTGGACTACAGTGTTTCATATGCCGGTTTAAGGAAGCATTTCTTGAGAACTGACCTCTTTTCTTTTCACCAGCTTCATTTAACTTACTAGACTCATCATCAATCACATGGACATCATAAACACGAGGCTCTATCCCACAAACTGAGCTTTGCGAAACTTTGACTTCCTGATTTGTATCTGTTCCATCCATTTCCACAGAATTGCCATTATATGCACTAACGGTCTTATCTTCATCACACGATTCAATTGTCTTTGTTGCCACACTTTGGGCTAGACTCAGATTATCACTTTGTGCCTGTCCTTCCTCAACTGGGTTAACGCTTCTCACATGCAAATCAAATCCCTGAGGAGTACTTGATTGAGTTAGTTGTGAGTGTGCCTCTGATTCATGCAATTCTCTTTGTTGAGTAAGTCGATCCTCATCCATGGATGCCGTTCCCTTTTCATGAAATGCCCCACAACTTAAAAAACTTGGACAGTTGCCAATACTTGGTTGCCTGAGTATCTCTCCTTGTTTTGAAAAGTTAGCATCTTCATCCAATGCTGGATATGGCAGTTCTTTCCCAAAAGCAATGGTATGATTCTGCAAATCGAGAGAGACCTCATACTCGCTAGAACTGCTTGTGGTTTTCAAATTTTGTTTATCATGTATGGACGTGCTAATCTGCTGCAGCATTAGCATTGGATCTTCACTTGAAAGAGACAAAGAAGAAATCCCATGTGTCTCTTTGGCCTCCATATCAGCATCCAATTGATCATTTCCAAACATCATTTGCCTGTAGGCTTCAACCTCTTTCTCTAAGAAGTGTTTTTCCCTTTCTCTCCTCAGTAAGATATCCTTAAGAATGTTCATTTCCTCAGCATCATAAGCATATTTTTCTGCCATCATCCTCTGGAATTGTTTAGCTTCCATTTCAATCAATGCCTTCTCCTCTTGTAGACGCAATATCATAGCCATGGCCTCATCTGCAGCAGTAGCAGCAGCACATCTCTCTTTCTCAAGCTCAATATACAGGGCAGCACGAGCAGCATTCTCTTCTTCAAGTGATTGTTCCAAGATTCTGATTGTACTTTTATCATTACTGTCAAAGCGTTGCTCCGTTTGTGTGTTGCACCTGAACTCTGCACCAGGTGATGCCTCCTCCACAGATTTAACTTCATAAACAGATTCATTCATATTGGGACCCTGTGAAACTCCTCCCTGCAAACAAATGTCCACAGGCACCGGCGCTTCCCAGCCATCTAAAATCAAATAACCATCCACATCAGAAGCAGCATCAGCATGCATTGTGTAGACCAAAAGTATGTGAATTTGTACAGATAAATAATCATGCCCAAAGTATTCACGTGGTATGTATAGTTCATTGACTAGGCTCAATTGTATAATCGAGAATAATGGAGACCTACTTCTTTGCTTCAATTGAGTAAACTAAATTATATATATTTTCCTTGTATCACTATCACTCATGCATAGGTGCTACTCTTGTATGACTTGTGTAGTTGAGCTATGGCTATCAACTTCATCAATAAAATTTTTGTTTACTGATAAAGATACACGCACGCGCGCGCGCACACACACATATATATATATATTCAATTAAGCACTAGTTACATTGAAGGTTTTGAAAAGTTACAGGAAGAGATCTTAAAGGCAGTTCATAACTTCATGTGGTCAACACACATTGCAAAATCATTGATCTCATATTTTTGTATGAAAGCAATGGTGATTATCATGGTCAACACACATTGCAAAATCATATATCTCATATTTTGTATGAAAGCAATGGTGATTATCATGCTCACTTTTGACTTAAAGAGAAGATTAAAACAACAAAAAGGGAAGGAGGGGGGGAGGGGAATGGAGGTTCAAATTAGAGATAAAAACAATTTAAGAGCAATAGATAAAGATATAGACTGAAAAATGAGACTCATGGCAAAAGTAACAATCTCAAGAAAGACTATTACCTCCAGAATTCATAGGAACTGAGCTGCCTTCTTCGGTAATGTGTGTTTCTATTTTGCAAGCACCGGAAGGAGTCTGAGAACTCTTTTTTGCATCCAAAGAAGAATGATCATACGATGAAACTGCCCAAGAGTTCCCATTATCAATGGCCCTCCCTCTGTGACGCCTCCGAAGACCAAGCCTCTTTCTCTGATCTCCAGCACCCTTTCGTTTAAAATCAAACCTTCCTCCTTTAATGGCTTCCAAGTTCACCGTTCCAAACTGAAAACCAGCTTCATTACTTTCCTCCAATTCTCTCCTTACGCTATCTTGTGTCCTCTGCAATAACGAGCTACATGATGCTTCATCGTCCATCTCAACATGCCCGTTGCTAAGATTTCTTTTATCCACCAACTCTGTATTGAATTGGGAATTTGGGTCTTCAGCCCATGTCTGATCAAAAGGAAACTTGCTCTTCACTGACAACTGAACCGAAGAAACTTTCGCCGGCGGGCAATCCACTAATGCTCTTTGCAAGCAGATACCACCACAGGGGTTCCAAAATAGTCCCTTGCAAGGACGAGGCAGGCACAATCCGAACAAACCCAGAAACTTCGAGGCCAAATAAGCAAGAGTTGATGCACACAGTAAGAGATAGGCTATGCCGAGATCAAGAAATGCACCCACTAACCCACTAAATGTCCACGAGTGTATCTCCCCGCACGTCATTTTCCCAGAATACTTTTATCACCATAAGAAATCCATTCAGAACAGTAGCATTAGCCTCTTCAAAACTCGGGAAATATCTGAAAATCAAAGAAAACAGAAAAGAAAGGAACATATCAAACTTGCCATCTTTCATACGCCGAAAGTAGAAAACAATGAATAGAGCCTTCGTTTGGTTGTAATAAATTGGGGTAGATGACTTACATAGCAATTTTTTTTTTTTTTTTGAGTTTCCTTGCTTATGCCGGAGGCATGCTTTCTTTGCAACCAAAACAGAAATGAAAGATACTTAAAGGAGTGACGATAATAATATAGATGTGACAGAAAAAGAGATGCGAGAGAAAACGGATGAGAAATCAACGGCATGCCCAGTTCGAAATTACCTTTTTGAATCACCGAGTGGGGCAGAGCCGATTCGGCGACAAAAAGCGATTTTCCTTGTGATAGAACTGTATTTTTTTTTTTTTTGAAAACCTTTTGAACGAAGAAGAAAGAGATACCACATCCAACAATGTCAGCTGCTGCATAGTGATGTGAATACTAAAAGGTAATGATACGGTTACTATTTAATTACTTTTTGTTTATATTTTTAATGTATTTATTTTTTTAAATAATTTTTTAGAACTTTTAATCATTAAAAAAAAATACAACTTTATTAATAATTATTTTCTTAATTATTAAGTAAAAAAATTTAAAAATAAATAAATAGTAAATAAATAATAATAGAGTAATAAGATTATTATTTTCCATACTAAAAAATAAGTATAAAAAATGAGTGGATATATATTTATTTATTTATTTTTTAAATTGTATGTTTCCAAGGAAGTTATGACACCGTTATTACTGACGGACCTGTTCCATTCAAGATTCACGAGATCTGCGTATTTTTCTTCTCCTCGTCCTAAACAGATGGCGAGATGTATTTAAATTTTTTTAAATAACATTACCCATCATCTTAATTATTATTATCTCTTAATCTCATAAAATAGAATTTAATGATTAAAAATTATTTATTATATTTTACTTATGAATTTATTATATAATATTAAATTATAAAATAATAAATATGATAAAAAAATAAATAATGAATAATTTTCTTAACACAACACAATATTCATGTGAAAACTGTTCACATTAATAGTACAAAAAAATAATTAGTATTTTTTATGTTCCTTTTAAATTATATTGGATTTAACTTTAAGTAATATACTAATATACATCCGTTTCTATGTTATAAAACTCTTTATTATATCTACGAGCATTTTTATTAGATGGTTCAAAATTAAATTTTAAAAAATATAATTTTGCATATATATATATATATATATAATAGTCATATTTAATAAAAAAAATTAAGGAGAAGTTTGTAGAGAAA
The DNA here is from genome assembly GCA_036898215.1 of Platycarya strobilacea. Lineage (NCBI taxonomy): Eukaryota > Viridiplantae > Streptophyta > Magnoliopsida > Fagales > Juglandaceae > Platycarya > Platycarya strobilacea. The sequence continues at coordinate 24,034,285 of CM072545.1, read as the reverse complement.
GGAAATAAAATTATTTTTTTATCTTAAAAAATGAATAATAAAACTAAAATTTTTGTCAAAATTGGCCAATATTAAACAAAGCTTTAATTTTACTATTCATAAAAAATATTTTTATTCTATTTTCTCACTTTTATCTTCTTACTTTTGATTAAATATGAATAATTTTTTTTTATAAATGTATAAATGTATATTTTTTGAATGATAGTTTTAAATAATTTAATAAGAGTGCTCTACAAGACTTTTTGTTTTACTATTTATTTTTTAAGACAAAAGATACTTTTATTCATTTTCTCCACAAACGTCTTATTTTTTATTAAATATGACTAATTTTTTATATGTACAAAATTGTTCTTTTTGAGTTGAAATGAGATGATATAAAAGTGAAAAAAAATATTATTGTAAGATATTATTTTGTATGGAAATTTGAAAAAATAGCATGAGAATTTGAAAAAGTTTAATTTATTATTATATTTTATATGAGAATTTAAAAAAATATAATAATAAATTTAAGATTTATTTTAAGTTTTTTTATCTCACCTTTTAAATAAATAAAATTTTAATTTTAGACAATTCAATAAAAATATTTTAAAAACTAACCGATAATGGGTACATTTGAAAAGTTTCGTATAATCTTTGAAAAAAAATAGATCTCTAAAATTCATATAAAAAGAAAAAAAAATGGACAAAATGATAAATTACATGTACTTGATTTGATGTATATGTGTTCAGTGTAAGGCTTCTTTATAGCATTTTATTTTATTTCTAATATCGAGACTATTTTTCAAAAGGGTTGCATGGGACTTAGCATTCACGTCCAGATGTCTTAACACTCAAAATCCCTTAATTTAAGTAAAGAAAATTAACTTTTTGACAAAAGTAGCTCTGCATCTGGTTACCTATTTTATGGTATAGGTTTAAAATGTGAATAATAACTTCTTATACTAGAAGAGTCATTATTTATTTTTTAGATTAATTTATATATGTATATATATTTAATGGAAATAGTTAAAAATATAGAAATAAAATAGTAAAAATTTAATAAAGAATAATAGAAAAATATTAATAAAATAGAGAAATAATAGAAAATGAGATATAAAAGAATTTTGAAAATAAATAAAATTCAGAAAAAATTTATAAAAAGTGTACATTTTGGCTAAAATATAAGAACCATTTTAAGGAAGGGGATGAAGATGCTCTTACACACCCTAATTCATCTACCATCATCTTGGAGACTAATAAGTTCTCTTATTAAATTATTACATGTACACTTTATGGTATCTTACAAAAATAAATTTATAAATATCTTGATAAAATTAAGACATCTACAAGTTGGAAAAGTTGAAAAGTAAAAATTAAAAAAAAAATAAACAAACACAACATATATGTTGTAAAACTAAAGAAATGTAGTAAGAGATTTAAAAGACCACAATATTTAGAATTAGTTTTTTAAGAACTAAATATTATTTCTCTTAATTTTCTTGTTGTGTGTCTAGTGTCTACAACAAATACTCTTCAAAAAACCCTTTTATAAGCATGGAGGATACATGATATTAAATGAGTATATAAATTTAAGAAATAACAATACATTAATCAATGAGATACATTAATATGAAAATAGCAATACATGAACATGAAAAACAATGATACATAAATATGAGAAATAGGGATATATATAAATATGGGAGAATCCTAATAATCATCCATCAAATACATTTCATGTATTTACATTTACAACATTTCTCCTTACATGATCATACACAAAAAATATGTTTCGTTATAACTTTACCAAAGAAAACCTAGTGGAAAAAATTTGTGGTGAAAAAAAAAAAGAGTATAACATTTTAATGTATCTTTGAATGCTTTTTGATTGTCTCATCAAAACCTTACAAAGGAAAATCATATGGAAAAAACCTTGGTAAGGAAAAAAGAGTACAATCTAGATGATAATTGACTTCCCCTAGTAAAAATGCAAATTCTTAATTATTCATGTTGAAAGTCCCTTGAGCTATCGTATTTCAATATTGTGCACTAACTTTTTGAATGTTGCAATTGATAAAGTTTTAGTAAATAAGTCGACTAAATTATAACTTGATTGTATGTTGTTGACATCATGTCGTCACCTTTTTGAAACTCATGTGCATAAAAGAATTTTGATGAAATATACTTGGTCCTATCACTTTTGATATAATCGCTTCTTATTTCCATATACATGTTACATTATTTCCATATAATATTGTTGGGCCACCTTGAATTGTCGGTAAATCACAATTTTTTTAAATATGCTGAATTACTAATCTTAACCAAATGCATTCATGTCTAACTTCATGTATTGCAATAATTATTTAATGATTAGAAGAAATAGCTTCTATTGCTTGTAATAGGTATTTTGCTTGAGAATTTCCTTTATGCAGATCAAATAGATAATTTGCATTTGCATATCCAATTAATTATGTGCTTGATTCTTTTGGATAAAATAATCTCATATTGATTGTATCACAAAGATAATGTAAAAAATGTTTGACTCCATTTCAATGTTTTTGAGTTGATGTATAACTATATTTTCCTAGTAAGTTGACTAAAAATGCAATATCAAGCAATGTTTTGAATTTCATTTTATATCGATCAATGTGGCCAAAATATACCGTACCAGCCCAATAGCAAGTACAGAGAAGACCCTTGGTATGAATTTCGCCCGTAACAGTGTGTTTCACTCAATACCGGCCAAGATATTATATTTTGACATAAGTTAGAATTTCGGCCAGTACGCATTTTCACTTCTTTCTGTTTCTTCTTTCGAGATGAAATGGACACTCTTAACAAGTTAATACCACTAGCGTTCATTCTAACTCCTGGGTTTAATGGATGGCATATAAGAAAAGATAAGTTTGTGTGAATGTTAATAACTTGTACCCTTCTCGAGGCATATCAACAACGATAAGCTCCAAAAATATGTGTGTTTATTACCATACAGCTAGAAAGGTGTACAACTCTCAATATTTGTAAGCCCGAGAGCTTATACAGCTTTCAAGGTTGTACATCTTGTCCTTGGAGAAGTGGTGTTTATTACTATTGTAAATGGCGTCAAGCTTCTGATTTAGAGATGTATATAAAGACTAGAGTATCCGATAGCTGTAAATGATTGTAATATGTTGAAGACTTTAGGGTTACTAAAGGGGTATTATTGTCTTTTCATGTCTATGCATATATAATGAAAGTGATGGCTACTATACACAAAATAAATTCATTTTGTGTGTATCTAAGATTTCGAAGAGAGCAAAATCGAGGAGGGCTCTGGCGATTATTGAGAGTTATGGTTTGTGTAATCTCGAGAGCAAATATATGGTATACTGTACTAAACAGAGCTTTGATCTCTTGTAATATTTCATCGCCATCAATGGAAGATCTCATAAGTATTGTTCCTGTTGTGGATCTAGACCATTAAAGTTGAACCACGTAAATCCCATGTGTATGCTCTCTATTTTTTTATCTTTTATTTTCTTGTTTGTTTCTTGGCATTTTATTTTTGGTTTGCTTTTCTAATCAAGTTTGGTACTCGAAACCCTAAATCTAAGTTATCTTGAATCTGACTTCTTAAATAATCTGAGTATAATAACGTAACAAGTGGTATCTAGAGTTAGATTTTCGATAGGAACTACTAAGTTTGACTTCTTAAATTATTTTTGTCTCTAGAGGATCAAGGTGTGTGCACTCTTGGTTCAACAAGGACTTTAGGATGCCCTTCTTAGAGACAAGAAGGTGGTTTCTTCTTCTCTAAAAAGGAAGTCATCTTCATCCCCTTTAAGAAGTTGAAGTTTGAGATCTTCCAAAAAGCACGCAGTACTATTATTTTATTCCTTGGAGATAAGGTTTTAAGAGAATTTGCCAATGAAAACATGGTAGCTGAAGTCTGTTTAAAGCTAGAGAGTTTGAATGTTACAAAGTCTATACCAAACAGACTCCACAAGAAAATTAGGCTATATACTTTTTAAAATGGCTCTTGGAATAACAATTGATGAACATCTAGATGAGTTCAACAAAATTCTTTTGGATCTTGCTAGTATAGATGATGAGGACCAATTAATTATTTTATTAAGTTCACTTGACTCTACCTATAATAATCTCAAAGAAACCATGATGTATGGTATAAAAAATCTAACTTTAGAGGAAGTGCAATCTGTATTGCACTTAAGAGAATTGTACACAGTGTCTAAGTCCAAAACAGAGACAGGAAAGGGTTTAAATGTTAGGAGTAGGTCTGAGAAAAGGAAAAAGAAAGGAAAGAACAATAAAACTAGGTCAAAATCAAAAGGTAAACCACTAAAGTGTTTTGTCTGTCATAAAGAATGATACTTTAAAAGAGATTACCCTAAAAGAAAATAAACTGCCAATAATACAATTAAAGAAGAAGGCAAGACAACAGTAGTTTTAGATGGATATGATAGTGCCGAGGTGTTGAACATTTCTGATGTAGATTTTAGGAAAGAATGGGTATTAGACTTAGGGTGTTCTTTTCACATGTCCATTAAAAAACTAGTTTAATATTTTACATGTCAAGAAGGGGGTCATGTTATCCTAGGTAACAATAAATCATGTAATATCCAGGGGATTGGAAGTGTGAGACCTATAATGCATGATGGATCTGAAAGGCTATTAAGGGATGTTAGATGCATAACTGAGTTGAAGAAAAACTTGATTTCTCTTGGAATCTTCGATAAAACAAGGTACTCTTTTAAATCTAAAAATGTTAATTTAAAAGTGTGTAAGGGATCACTTGTAGTAATGAAATGTGTATTAAAGAATGGATTGTACACTCTAGTAAGAAAGACTGTGATATGCGATGCATCACCTATCCAACACAAAAGGGGGAGACAAAGTTCTCCTATGGCATAAAAGGCTGTGACATATTAGCCAACAAGGCCTTAAGAAACTGAAAAAGCAGAGACTATTAGGAGATAAAAAGAACTTGAGAAATTACATTTCTGTAAAGATTGTCTTGGGAAAGTCTACTAGAGTTAGTTTTCAAAAGTCCACTCATACAACCAAACAGACACTTGACTACATTCATTCAGATTTATGGGGTCCTACTAAGGTAAATTCTCATTGTAGCTCTATATATTTTTTGTCTATAATAAATGATTATTCAAGAAAGGTATGGGTTTATGTTCTTAAACATAAAAGTGATACTTTTGAAAAGTTTAAAGAATGGAAAATTTTTATTGAGACTCAAGTAGGCAGAAAAGTTAAAAGACTAAGAATAGCTAATGAATTAGAGTACCTGTTCACTAAATTTTTTTATTTTTGTAAAGCTGGGGGTATTGTAAGACATAGGATTGTTAAAGAAACTCCCCAATGAAATGGGTTGGCAGAAATGATGAATAGAACCATCCTTGAAAGGGTGAAGTATATGTTAGCCACCTCAAGGTTGCCTAAAACATTCTGGCCAGATGCTATGGTCATTACTGTATACCTGATTAACAAATATCCTTCATCAGGTTTAGGTTTTAAAACTCCCCAAGAAATGTGGTCAAGAAAATCCTTTGATTATCAGAAATTAAAAGTTTTTGGTTATATAGCCTATGCTCATATTAAAATTGATAAGTTGGAACCTAGGACTATTAAATGCATTTCTGTAGGATATCTAGAAGGGGTAAAAGACTATAAACTCTGGATAACATAACCTAGAAAATAGAAATGTATAAAAAGTAGAGATGCAGTTTTCCACGAAACTACATGGGAGGTCAACCTCAAAGTCTAATGAGTCTACTATATCTTCTGCCATTAATGATATGTAATTTGAGGTGGAGAAGCCCTCCACCTCTCATAGCAATCAAGAAACTGAGGTTGATGAATTTGAGGATCAAGTCTCAGAAATAGATATCTTAAGAGACACTAAGATCTATCTTTTTGTAAGAGATAAGGTGAGAAGAGTTATAAGAACTCCTTAAAGGTTTAGACAAGTTGAGTTAACATCTTTTACCCTTTTTGTTGTTGAAATAGAAATTGAGGTGAAGCCTAAAACCTTTAAAAAAGCCATAGATAGTACAGCGGCTAATAAATGGATTTTTGCTATGAAAGAAGAAATAGAATCTATAAATAAAAATAAAACTGGGAAATGGTACTTGACCTGGAAAACAGAAACTAGTAGGGTCCAAATGGATTTTTAAAAGGAAAGATGGTATTCCTGGAGTTCTATTAGACTCCTACTGCCCTTTGTTGCTTTTAATGACTTACACTTAGAGCAACGTGATGTTAAAACAGTTTTTTTACATGGTAAATTAGAGGAAACTATATACATGCAACCATCCGAGGATTTTGATATAGAAATGAATAAAAATCATATGTGTTTATTAAAGAAATCCTTATATGGTCTTAAACAATCACCTAGACAATGATATAAGATATTTAATTTTTACACGATTCAAAATGATTTCTATAAAAGCAATTATGATAATTGTGTTTATTATAAGAAATATAGTAACTGTCCAATATATTTACTGTTATATGTGGATAACATGTTAGTTGCTTATGGGAATATGAGTCACCTAAATCAAGTTAAGTGTATGCTCAAAGCAGAATTTGAAATGAAATAATTAGGCCCTGTTAAAAGGATTCTTGGCATGGAAATAACTAGAAAAAAGGATAAAAACCTACTCTATTTATCTAAAAAATCTTACATTTCAAAAGTATTAAACACATTTGGTATAAGTCAAATAAAACCTAATTTTGTCCTGGTTGCAATCCTACTAAATTGTTTATTAAACAATGCCCTGAAACAGATGATGATTTGTGGTTTATGAATAAAATTTCTTATGCTAGTATGGTTAGAAGTATTATATATGCTATGGTATGCTCTAGACCAGATTTAACATATGCTATTAGTCTTGTAAGTAGGTTTATGAGTAAATCAAGAGAACCACATTGGCAATAATTTAAAACAAAATTTTCAATATCTGTCTGGTACAAAGCAGTTAGGGTTAATATTTGGAAAAAATGTGTATAAATGGGATAGGATTAAATGGATATGTAGACTTTGACTATGTTGAAAATGTGGATACCAGGAAATCTCTGTCTGGTATGGCCTTTTCTATTTTTGGTGGGTCTGTCAATTGGAAATCAAATATGCAACTTGTGGTAGCTTTGTCTACCACAGAGGCTGAGTACATAGCCATGTCAAAAGCCTTTAAGGAGGCCATATGATTAAAAAGGTTGTCTCATGAGTTAGGAATGTATGGTGGGGCTGTTACAGTTCACTGTGACAATCAAAACACTATCTATCTTGCTAAAAATCATATTATCATGAGAGGTCCAAACATATAAATGTTAGGTTGCGTTTTGTGAGGGATGTCATTGCTGTTGGAAAAATTGGAATTAGCATAATCCCAACAGAGGTTAATACCTTTGATATGATGACAAAAGTATTACCCAAAAATTTTGAACATTGTTTAAACTTGATTAATATAGGAAATTGTTAATACTCATTAAGGGAGACTTGTAGGAATAACAATATGAGGAGGCAACAAGTGCAATGTCTACAAGCTTGCCAAGATGGAGATTTGTTGTAAATGGTGTCAAGCTTCTAATTTAAACATGTTTATAAAGATCGGAGTATCCAATGAATGTAAATGATTGTAATCTGTCAAAGACTTTAGGGTTACTAAAGGGGCATTATTGTCTTTTCATATCTATGTGTATATAATGAAAGCTATGGCTACTGTACACAAAATCAATTCATTTTGTGTGTATATGGGATTTTGAAGAGAGAGAAATCGAGAAGAGCTTTGGTGATTTTCTAGAGTTAGGGTTGTGTAATCTCAAGAGCATTATGTGGTATACCTTACATAATAGAGGCTTAATCTCTTATAACATTTAATTGCCATCAATGGAAGATCTTATAGATGTTGTTCCTGTCGTAGATGTGGACTAATAGGGTCAAACCACGTAAATTTCTTCTGTATGCTCTCTATTTCTTTTTTATCTTTTATTTTCTTGTTTGTTTCCTGGTAGTTTATTTTTTGTTTGCTCTTTTGATCAAGTCTGGTACTCAAAATTTTATATCTAAGTTATCTTGAATTTGACTTCTTAAATAATCTGAGTAAAATAACGTAACAAGTGGTATGTAGAGTTAGGTTTTTGATGCGGACTACTAAGTTTGATATAGAAAAGTTTTCGAGTACAAATGATTTTTGTCTCTAGAGGATCAAGTTTTAGGTAGTATTTATTACTTTAATATTTAAATTTTGTTTATAAGTTTTAGGTAGTGTTTATTATTTTATCATAAAAAAATTATTTAAATATTTTTTTTTATATTACTCAATGGAAGTAATAAGATATATATAATTTATCTATTTATAGATTATTTCGAAACAGTACATGAAACAATATCGATATTGAAATATTTCGTTCTAGTGACTTAACTGAAACGGTCTCCGAAACAGTATTCAAAACTTTGATATCAGGTTTTGTACATTTTGTAAAATATATTGAAACACCAATTGTACTAAAATATGGTACTTTAAGATTAAGAATTTTTTTATCTTCCCCTTGAGATCGAAAATGGTCTTCTCTACATCAACTAATCGAATAATCATTGCAATACTCAAATAACAAGCTTTATATATATATAAGTGCTCCAAAAATTTTTCTGTATATCTAGTCTGATGAACTAAAACTTAAGTTAAAAGATGTTCATTTTGTAAACCAAAACAAAATCTGATTTTCCTAAGATCTTTCATTTTAAATTCATTTATCAAAATTTTAGTTTTCATGAACTCTTCTGAAATCTGAATAAGATTTAAATCGTCCATATATACCACAATAATTGCAAATTCAGAATTTAACTTCTTTGAAAATACATGAATTGGATTATTCTCAAATAATTTTTTCATATATATTTACAAATACGATTATACCACATGCGTTTGGATTGCTTTAAACCATGTAATTATTTTTGTAGATTAATAGAATAAATATTACTAGATTTTGAATTGTATGTTTCGGGTAGTTTATACCTTTCAAGAATTTTTATATATTTATCATTATTTAGTGATCCATATAAATATACGGAAACTTCATTCATTAAATGCATATCCAAACTTTCTATTACTACCAAACTAATAAAAAATCTAGATGTAACTGAATCTATTACAGGAAAATATGTTTCTTGAAAATTAATATTAGGTTTCTACGAGAAATTTTGTACAACAAGTCGTACTTTATATCTCAAGATTTCATTTTTCTTATTATATTTTCGTGCATATACTCAATTAGATCCAATAGGTGAAACACTTTTAGATGTTTAAACTACAAGTCTAAATACTTCCCATTTTACAAGTGAATTCAATTCTACATTAATTGTATTTTTTTCATTTGATTCAATCATTTCTGCGTCAACTTTCCGCGATAAGTTTTAATTCTATTTCATCATTACTTCTTGTAATGTCAATTGTAATTTCAAATGAAAATATATTATCAACAATAATTTGATTTCTATCACTCACGTAGCTCTGTCTCTTTCTAACCATCTCTCTCTCTCTCTCTCTCTCTCTCTCTCCCCATTGCTGTATTAGTCACCATCTTCGCCTGCAACTCATGCCTTCTCCGAGGCCTGAGCCTCATTCTCTCTTGCCATGATTATAAGTATGAATTTGAAATGCCAGTCTTGAATAGTTTTTTTGGTTGGAATTTCATGCAAGCTCATTTAGTCACTTTGAATCCTAAAAGCTATGCTAATGAACAATAATTATATAATTTGTGCAGAAGTTATACAATTTTAACTCGCATCCGGTGGTTGGCAATAATATAGACTTTAACAAATAATTTCATTTAGAGTAGTTATCAGCGACAATGTATTGATAAAAATAATGTACTACAAAGAAATATCACTTTTTGTAGCACCAACATTTGCCACAAAAGTACTAAAATTGCAGAAATTTACTTTTACCGCAGACTTCCTATGCCCATAAGTCAGGGCACTTATAATGTCTTAATTGACAATTTGAGGCAAAAAAAGAAAAGAAAAGAAAATGTATTGCCAATAATAGAGTTTTTACGCTAGTTTATTTTGCTTGAAAATGACTCAAAATTTCATCTAAAAATGGTAAACCATGATTGTCGTTGGGAGTATATTTACGCTTTTTCTCGTCAAAAATATACAACGCACCACAAAGCGTCGGAGATAAGCATTTTATGGCAAGTTATACTTGCGGGAAATACTTATCACCACAAGAATAATTTTATATCGCAAAAGGAATTTGCAAAAAAGGTCCCTTGGAAATTTAAAAAAAAAATATATATATATATATATTTTACACTAAATAGGATGCAGGGCGTCTCAATAGATTCTAAGGTCCAAGACGATAAGTTAAAACATAATATTTTTCTTGTATCAAATTAACTAAGTTATATCTAAACATATTCTTATTTAAAAATGATTTTTTTTACTTTTTGAGATGCAAAATTATTAGTTAAATGAGATTTACTTGTCTATAACAAATCACCTTCACTTTTATATAAAATTCCTACTATGCACAAAAAAAAAAATCTAATATTAATATCCAAAATCAAGAAATAAATTATACACTAGAAAAACTGAAATAGAAAGAAATAAAGTTTGAAAAATAATTCAGGAATAGGTAGTCCATGGGCCACGTGAATTGTGAAAGTTATGTTTGGATGAAGTCTTGAAGAAGAAGACAAAAAACAATCAAGGATGTTTTTTTTAAAAACAAGTCATTCACGTGGCTTTTTTATTGCCATAAAACTTCACTCTCTATATATATATATAAATATATATATAAAACAAAAACTTCCCTATATAAACAAATTGTAGATCAGACTTATTACCTTTACTTATTGAAAAATAATAGATACAATCATGAAGTTATAAGCGACATATAATTACTTTAAAAAATAAATAAATATATATATGAAACTCACGTAAAAAAATTAATTTTTTTTTTAAATCGACTGCACGTGATTTACAACTTCACGACTATATTTAACATTACTCTTACTTATTTTACCTTTATCACCAAAGCACAATAGAGCTGCTTTAACGTCTGCCGGTGCAATTAGAAACAATGGAGAGGTTGTCAATGCCAAATACGAGCAAAATGGATGCAAAAAGGAGATTAAAGCATGGACACTGGAGTACAGAAGATGAAATAAAATTTGTAAATTTCAACTATAAAAAGAGAGTTTTTAAGATGTTCTATTGAATTTTTTTGGGATTTTGTAGAGATAGGTTTGAATCATCGAACAAAAATTGTAACCTTTGTAGAGATAATTTTGAACGATTGTAGAGATAGTCATAATTGTGACATTTGGCTTCCTTAAGAGAAGTTGCAGAGTTTATGTAATTAAATAAAAATTTATATATATATTTTTTATAATTCTTATTGTCTTTTATTTTTTTCTACCATGGAGTTGGAAATTGATTTTTTTTCAATTTTTAATTTTCAATGTTAACTTCTCTTTGTTTATTTTAGATAATTTAAATTTTAAAAATATCTTTTAACTAATTATTTTTTTAGTATTTTCTAAGGCCTTCTTCCACTGTAGAGACTTAGGCAATCACCTAACTCGACTTATGGGAAAGTCGGCTTTGAGTCAAGTTGCATAAAACTGGAATGGATTCCCTAAAAAGTCAAAAAAGAAACAAAGGACGTGTCTTGTTATACAAATTAAAATTTAATGAATTGAACACAATGTTAAATCCTCCCTCCCCCTTCCTCCCGGCCCTTCAGCAGCTTCCTTTTGACTTCTCTTTCTTTGTTTTTTTTTATTTTTTGGTTTTCTTTTTTCTGTCAATGTTTTCCTCCACCATGATCTCTCCCCCTTCTCTCTTTTTTTCTCCTTTCTTTTGTGGTTGCATGTCTCACCAGCAAGCTTGGTTGGTTTCGTTCTTGGTCTTGGACAATTTATGGTCTTGTTTCGCTTACAACAGTGTCGTCAATGGTCATGGCGTTGTGCTACCGGTACCAACATCGATACTTCCATTCTGGCTTCCCCATTCAACTAGAAGTGGCCTGAAATATTTTCTTCCATCACTGAAATGGGCAAGATTGGGTAGAAGTAGAGTTAGTAGTCTTACACGAGCCTCCCTCTAGAACTTCCAAAGTGCCGATCTATTAAACGGAGGCAAAATGACAAACAAAGCGGCACGTGGGCTACACTTGCATCCTATACCGAGAGTTCAAAAGCCACGTGCATTTCCAGGAGTGCCGTACAGCTGCCACGCATGGCCCATCTGGGTCTAGGACCTCTTGCCTGAGGCAACCCAACTATCTATCATCCTTTAAGAGTGGCGCGTGTCCTGCATGCTCTACTACGACCGTGCTTAATGATGTTGTTAATTTCTTATTTTTACTTTTATGTTAGTGTGGTTTTTTTTTTCTATGTTGGTATTTGTATTTTGTTGGTGTTACTATTTGTTAGGTAATAATAAAAAAGAAAGTGACTAATTTTTATAGTTGTCCCACTCCTCTTTAGAGGATGAGAGTTTGATCTCCTCTCTCTCTGGATGGTGAAGATTGGTTATCTCTATTTACAAGGTGCCTTATTTTCAAACAAATCAATATTGAAATCTCTAAACGATTGTCACTTGAGAGTGTATAGAAATTAAGTCAAACTATTAAGTAGTTTGGCTTATAATTTGAGTTTTTCCCGTATTTCAGTTATAGTCGTAACTTCAACTTATAAAATTTTATGAAGTCTTTCCCAAAAAGAAAAAGAAAAAGTGAGGCATAGCCCAACAACCCAAGCACAAATCCTTCACTTTCATATATATGCATCTCATCCAAGATCTAGAGTGAACTAAAAAAAAGAATATATACTATAAGAACATAATGGAAGAATCTAGCATTGGTAAACACGTGCTATATCATTGCATTTATGGTGCATCCAGTAAAAGATTTTCATCATATGTTTTTCACAATTAACAAAATCCATTTCATCAAAGTGAACACATCATATTAGTTAATTAAATAACTAAAAAATATGTATAAATCATCTGCAAAGACTTCTATAAATGGAAGTAAATAATTCAAAATATATTCTAATACTAGTGGTCTTGAAGAATTTGGCTAATAAGAATTTATATTGAACACCTAAAACTAGGGGTACATAGTGGGCCACACACATACACATATATATAATGATTACTATGATTCTTTTCAAACCCCCCATATAAGTGATGACTGGGAGTTTCGTCTGCCACACACTTAGTTCGTAGCCTAAGGTAGGTTCACGATTCACATGCAGTTCGATTATTATTATTTTTTTGGTTGAGTTATGGATGATAAGATTGTGTATTGTGGAGGATTAAATTGTACATGTGTTTTGGGTAATTTTTTAATTGTTAATAGAAATTCTTTAGGGTTTCAGATTTGAATCCCAAATTAGTTTTGGGTTTCAATCTAAAATCCTGAATTATGAAACACCTAGATTAATATAGGATTCGGATTGAAACCCCTAATTAAATTAGGAGTATTGATATCGAAACCACTATCTATTTTTGGTAATTGTTGCATGGTTTTAATTGTTACTATGATGTTTGCTTCAATTTAAATTTTCGTCAATTTTGCCAGAATGGCTAGTCAGTCAGATTTTAGTGCTAACTCTCCTAATTCTACCCCAACATCTAATCCTATCGAATCTACATACGTTACCCAAATCCCTATGGATGCTGCCCCTACCCCTATTCCTTGCTTTGCCTCCACAAAATAAGAAATTTATTTTAATAGTTGGACTTAGTTTACCAAACTAGTGGGAGGTGACTGTAATATCCCCTAAGCTAAGTATAACTATTAGGGTAAACTATACCAATATCACTATAGAAAATACGGTACATCTCAATTAAAGATACACTTAGAAGAACAATGCAAAAAGATTTCAATATTAAAATCTTTACAAGAAAAGAGCCGATCTAGACAAGATGTTGGACTTAAAAGAAGTGGCGGAAGAGAGTGGTGGAGGTGCAACGTAAAAGGGGTATACCAAGTATGGGTTGAGGAGTGTAAGAGATACCTAACTCCTATAGTTATCATGGATGAGCTAGCTTTTCAATTTGTGGAGGGGAAATTATTCCAAACATATTTTAAGTACTTGGAACTTAAGTTTAATATTTCTTCTCGCCACACTTTGGCAAATGATATAAAAAATATTATATGCCAAAAAGAGTTGTTGAGGGACCAATTGGCAGGTCAAATAGTTTGCCTTACCATTGATACATGGACACCTATCCAAAATTTTAATATATGTCTTTGAAATTAAATATTCATTTTGTTGATTGTGATTAGACATTAAACAATTTTTTTTTAAAAAAATATTCTCAAATTTTTTGATCATAAGAGTTAGATGGTTGTGAAGGTCTTGAGGCTGCAATAGAAGAGTGAAAATTGTCACAAGTTTTAACAGTTATAGTTGATAATGTCTCATCTAATGATGTCGCATTGGGTTATCTTAAAACCTATTTTAGAAAGACAAATAAGACAATTTTGGATGGTGACTATTTGTATATGAGATGTGTTGCGCATATTCTGAATCTAAATATTATTGATTGTTTGAAATATCTTGATGACTTGATTGCCCAAGTCAAAAGTGCTGTAAGATTTGTGAGATCTTTTTTTGCTAGATCGAAGAAATTAAAGGTTGTTGTGAGGTCGGTTAGAATGAAATTCAAAAACTTTTTTTGTCATGATGTTTCGACAAAATGGAACTCGATCTTCTTGAAGTTGTAGGTAGCCCAATATTATAAGTTGGCATTTGCATACCGGGTGATGAAAAGATTCAATATGTCAAATACTTTTATAAGCACGGGAGTTTTTCGAAGCCTATTGATGATGATTGAGAGGAGGTTGTTGCTACTTTTATAAATTTTTTGAGACTTTTATATGAGGTCACATGAGACTATCTATTTTTTCTACTCTACCCCCCCCCCCCCCATTTTTATTAACAAATATGTAAGACAAAAAAAAAAAGAATTGGATGACACGTGTGTGAGTGACCATATTAGGATGCAAGGGATAGCATTAATAATAAGGGTGAAATATGACAAGTATTGAGAGATTTCAATAGGGTTAATATTTTGTTATATGTAACTGTTGCTCTTGATTTCTAATTTAAGATTAATGGCATGTATATAGATTGGGAATTGCACACAAAAACACATGTGTGGAGCTTATTGGGATAAGGGTTAGGAAAATCTTTACTAGATTATTAATTGATGAGTTCTTTGTGTTTAGGGATAGTAATATTCTGGCACCTACACCTAACACCCACCTCTTATAGAAGTTAGGATTGAGAAAATGTGTAGGTTGGACTGAAGTGAGAGGTTGGAGCACAACTCCATAATTCATCATTCTACAAAAGGCTTAGTTAGAGGTAGACAGATACTTGGCACCAAATCTTCAATTATTTGCATGAGACTTCGGTATATTAACTTAGTGGAAGGCCATTGTCGTGAAGTATCCTGTCCATGGAGAGATAGCCTGCAGTAGTATTTTGAGCATCTCTATTAGCATCATAGTCTTATATTTGGCCTTTAGCACTAGATGGTGCATATATGAGCTATTCCAAGATTCATTGTCCTTATCAATGTGGAGGCCTTGATTTGCACATAAAATTGGATCAAAGGGACCCTAGTTCATGTTCTGGATGGTTTTGAGTTGGAGGAGACCGATAAGGAAGAGGGTGGTGTTCAACCTGGATCTAATAATCATGAATTTTATTTTATTATGTTTAAATTTATTTATATTCATTTAATTTGTTTTAATTTTTAATTTAATTGTTGTAGTGATACATGAGACAACATCCATGACTACTTCTACTGCAGTATGACTTTGTATGTATTGGAGCCACCATTGCCATTTTTCATTGGCTTTTATACTTTTTTTTCTTAATTATTTTTTGTGTTTATATAATTTTTTGTACAATTATTTTGCTTATACATTTTTAACTTTTATAATCTTATTGTCATATGCTGAATCCTAATCCTAAGGATCCAATGATTTATTCTCATCTTGATTCTAATGATCCAATCTGATCTTAGTTAATACTTTTAATATTACTGTTTACAATCCAATATATGTTTTGATTTCAATTTAATGTTAATAGTTTGAATTTGTTTTTCTTTTAAATTATTAATATTTTAGATTTTATGATCTCACAGTCTCACAAAAGTTTGCACTGCTCACTGACTTCTCAACCACCATGGCCACCCAAAACTCCGATGAAATGTTATTTTTCTATTAATTCACTTATTATTTTTAATGTTGCTACAATGGTGCAATATTCAATATTTTTACATGAATTTGTAATTTTGTAGTAGTTTTTTTAATTTATATTATTGTAAAAGCTTAATTGTGGTTATTAATTAAAACTTAATAGTTGCAACTTAGTAGTATATAGTTTCTACAATTGTAAATTATTTTTTGTTGTTATTAATTTGTATTCTTTTAGTTAATTTTTGGGCTAAAAATAGGTACTGGGCCAATTTTGGCTCATTACATGTGTTTTTGAACCATTTTGGGCTCATAACCATGTTTTGGGCTAGTGGGCCACTTATGCAGTTGGGGGGGGACATATTGAGTGTCTGCCACCACACCCTAGTACCCGAACGTGATACCCCACCCCCTGTATGTGGGTGGATTCTAGGAGTGAAATCCCGGCCCCCTTTTCCCCCTCGCCCATGCAAAGGCAATACTTTGATATCAAATTCAACATGGAACAAAACTT
This sequence comes from Platycarya strobilacea, assembly GCA_036898215.1. NCBI lineage: Eukaryota > Viridiplantae > Streptophyta > Magnoliopsida > Fagales > Juglandaceae > Platycarya > Platycarya strobilacea. The sequence continues at coordinate 24,017,551 of CM072545.1, read as the reverse complement.
GCTAATGTTCACACCTTTATTAGTTCTCTTATTGAAGTCTACTCTTCCAGAGTGGGTGAATGTGGAGTGCAACTGCCCAAGCTATTCTCAAGAATATGGAAATCTTGTAATTAGATGCATGAAGTCACTCATGTCCTATATGTGGAGTTAGAGCATGTGGAGCAACAAGCTCTAGACATATTGATGGAGATCAAGACAACAGTTACGATAGCACATAGGTCATTGTCAACAAGAAAAAATGCAGATCAATATCAGTTTTACATGATGGGGAGATAATAGAGCAAGCTGGGACTCATTCATCAATCACTTATAGAGAACAAGAATGGAGCAAATTAGAAGTACATGAATATATAAGAGAGATGCTTTCATGCTCCACTTGCAAGTAGTTTATAATATTTGAAACCTATTAATGCTCTTATACTTAACAGAGTCTAGAGATCAGCAATAATACAGAAATCAGAATAACTTAGCATAAGTATATGAAACAAAAGCATATAGACGAAAATATATAGAAACAATATGACAGTTCACAAATTTAATGGGTAACTAGTTGAATGGGTGAGTATGCAAATTAGAGAGATGTATGGTTTATTGCAATGAATTTATATGGGTCAACCTTTGCTCTATGATGTGTAACACCCAAAGTACGTAGATTTCAGTGCAACCATGAATCCTATGCACTGGACTCACAAACTTGAGTGTGGGATGTCCAAGCATTGTTGGTTGTGATGTAAAAACAGAAATATAATGCATATATAAAGGGCATTGACCTTCCAAAAAATTGGTATTGTGAATACCCACATCTTGTTTATAATTTGCAGATAATGAAAAAGTTTGGAGGACCATAACAATTTATTTCTTTTAAAAGTTGTAAGAGCATTAGTATTGGTTTCTCTAATTGCAAATGCAAAATCACATCTTTTGAAGATTGAGTTTGCCTTTCAAGAAAAACTCTCATATTGGATTATACATCTTTGAGCCAAAATAATAATAGTATTATTAGTGTTTTTCTTAAAATTATTTTTTTATATATTTTATAATTAGCACCCACTATATTTATAAAATAATATTTTTAGAGTAAATAGTAAATTAACATTTGTGGAGTTCTTCAATACTGTTCATAGCTGCACAAATTTTTTTATATATGCATAGTCTACTTAATCCAATTTAACTCCCTTGTATTCACCATAACCTGTTTAAAGTTATTCTCCTAGTTAAATAATGGGTGACAAATTATTTACTAATAGAGAGTTATAAGGATAACTATTAATCCAACAATGATGATCTTGTTGGCGTGAGCTGTTCTCAAATATCATAACTCAAAATCCCAATAATTGTTCACGTGACAAGTCAGAGCATTTAAGACAAATCCCAACAATTGTTTAAACAATTGTTGGTTCCTAATTTTAACAATCAGTTAACTCCTAATCCCAATAATTTTTAGCTCCTAATTCCAATTGTTTAAACAATTGTTGGTTCCTAATTTTAACAATCAGTTAACTCCTAATCCCAATAATTTTTAGCTCCTAATTCCAACAACTGTTGATTCTTAATCCCAACAATTGTTGTTGGAGGATCAAAAAAACTTGTAAAATTTTCTCTATATAATCTGGACAAACCAGCATATGAAAGTATTGAATAATTACACCCAAATATCTTCTCTGTTATTTATGTCATGGTATCAGAGTGGGACAATTCCTGACTCTCCACAACTCCACCTCCAGATATGGCCAACCCTGAAACCCCAGAAGAAACCAATATTGTTGATACCACCACCATCCTTATCTCAACCATCATTATAGAAACCTCTGCTACACCAATAGGCATTAAGTTAGACGGTTCTAACTATGCTTTATGGTCCAAAATTTTCGAGATACATGTCTCCGGCAAAGACAAAATGGGATATATTACAGGCGACACTCCTCAACCTTTTTAGACCGACCCCTCCTTTCGCAAATGGCGCACGGATAACGCCATTGTCAAATGATGTATGCTCAACTCTATGAATCCCTCCCTAATCGGAAATTTCATTCGATTTCGGACTGCTAAACAAATCTATGATGCAATCTCCACCACATATTTTGATGGTTGCGATTCATCCTAGGTTTATGAACTTCGATGTCGAGTATCCCGTCTCCGACAATCTGGTGAATCACTCAAAAAATATTACAATGGCCTACAAGGATTGTGGTGCGAAATCAATTTTCGTTGCCCTAATCCGATGCGATGTATAACTGATATCCAATAATACAATTCACTGGTACATGAGGATCGAGTTTATACCTTCCTAGACAGGCTCGACAACTGGCTGGATAATGTGTGATGTGACGTTCACCAGATGAAACCCTTCTTGACTGTGGAGCTATGCTCTAGTGTGTCGGGAAGCCACTCGACAATCAGTGATGAAGGGAGGCGATGGCGATAACATCTCCAGTGCTGTTCTGGTGTCCCAGGGTATAAAACTCGGACTCCATAGCTCGGGTTCCTTAGCCAAGGCTTCTGCCAAGCCCTATGGCTCCACTGATAGCCTGAAATGCTCCCATTGTGGCGGCAACAAGCACACCAAAGACATATGCTTCCAGCTACAAGGCTACCCGGAGTGGTGGCACGAGTTGCAAGCTCGAAAAAAAAAATGGCACCAGAAGTGCAGAGGACTTGGGGAAGGTTGCCGACGGTGAGGGAAACACTGGGAAGGTAGCCATCGCTGTTGCCAAACCCACTTTCTCCTTGATACCCATAGGAATTTAAACCCAAGGGAAGTTCGCTTCTTTCGGGCAAGGTAAATCTATAAGTTCAAGATTTGCCCATGCTCCAGATAATAAACTATATATGTTGCCCCAGACCACATCTAATTGTGGGGATGAAATATTTTTCGAAAATTCTACACCGATGGCTTCGGGTTTGTTGGGTGAGGGGACAATTAGAGTTTCCTGTTTTACCCCTGCTAATATTACATATGAAAACAGAGATTCCTGGCTTCTTGACTTAGGAGCAACGGACCATATGACTTTTGATGCGATGGATTTCTATGAAAAATCATCTCCCCGACGTATAAATATTGCTAATACTAATGGGAACTTATCTCCAGTCACAAGGGTCGGATCTGTGGTTCTTACTCCCTGTCTTCAATTGAAAAATAAATGATTTGTTCTCTCTCTCTCTCGCATAAGTTATTATCTGTCAGCTAGATAACTACTGATTTGAATTGAGTGGTCATTATGTACCCTACTTTTTATTTACTCCAAGATATTCTCACGAAAGAGATCATTGGGCATGGTACTAAGAGAGGGGCGCTATACTACATGAATGATTTCAGTATGGGCCATGCGAATCACATGTATCATCCTCTGAGCAATAAGGAACACTAGATCTGGCTGGCATCGTCGCTTAGGGCACCCTTCATTCAGTTACTTAAGGCATTTACTTCCTGATTTATTTTCCCAAATACAAGCGTGTGATCTAAAATGTAATATTTTCATTTTAGCTAAGAGTCATCAAGCTACATATCCTTTAAGTTTGAATAAAAGTTCTGTCCCTTTTGCTTTAATTCATTTCGATGTATGATATCCTTCTCCAATATCCTCTATTTCTGGCATCTGTTGGTTTGTGATATTCATTGATGACTGTACTCGCATGACTTGGCTCTACCTATTAAAACACAAGGATGAAATATTCTCTATGTTTCAATCTTTTCACACTATAGTTTAGACGCAGTTCTCTGCGAAGATTCGAATTCGTCTCTCCAACAATGGTGGCAAAAATATTAACCGACAATTTCAAGAATATTTTCAGAAACATGGTCTTCTTCATGAGACCTCGTGTCCCTAGACTCCTCAACAAAATGGAATTGGTGAGAGAAAAAATCGATATATTCTTGAGACTACTCGAGCCTTACTCCTTGGAGCAAATGTACCCACTCAATATTAGACTGATGCAATTTCCACCGCAATTCATCTTCTCAACTGCATGCCATCTAAGGTTCTCAAATTTCAAAATCCCCTTCAAACCTTGGCCACTTACATTCCGCTTTCGACGGCCATGATGCTTCCACCCAAAGTCTTTGGGTGTGTGGCTTATGTCTATCTCCACAAGAAACATCGCACCATACTGGAGCCATGTGCCCTCCGATGCGTGTTCCAAGGATACGAGATTTACCAAAAATGGTACTAGTGCTATGATCCCATCACTCAGCGCACCTATGTGACCATAGATGTAACTTTTTTGGAATCTGATAACTTCTTTCTTACATCGACTTCCAATTCTTCACTTCAGGTGGAGTCACGAAGTGAAGCGACGAATTGGTTGAGCTTTGACTGGCATGGTGATCAAAATAACGAAATAGTGGTTAGTATGGAGCCATCAAGGGACGATCCAATGCCATCAAAAGCACTTCTCAGAATGACAGAAATTACTACGGACCCCATCTCCGTATTGACAAACCCATCTCCTACCCCTGAGGTAGGTAATCTCACTGCACCCTCTCAAAATAGTATAAATACATCTATTGGATATACTTTACCTTACAGGCACAATCGTGGCAAGCTGTCGAATCGATATTCGCTGGATATCGAGGAATAAATGTCAAAATATTCAATTGCCAACTAGTCTCTACCAAGGAACTATCTGAACCCCTCAAAAATTTGGCGAGGGAACTCTCCACGTGTCAGATCCCCACTAATGTCCAAGAAGTATTGGTCGATCCAAAGTGGACCCATGCAATGAAAGAAGAAATGGAAGCCCTCTTAAAGAACAAAACTTGGACTCTGGTCCCATTACCAGCAGGAAAGAAGATGGTGGGATGTAAATGAGTATTCTCCATCAAACATAAAACTAAGGGATCCATAGAACAATATGAGGTAAGGCTAGTTGCAAAAGGGTATACGCAGACTTACGGTGTAGATTATCAAGAAACTTTCTCACCAGTTGCCAAGTTGAATACAGTTAGAGTACTGCTTGCAGCCAAACTTGATTGGTCTATACATCAGTTCGATGTCAAGAACGCATTTTTACATGGCGATCTCGAAGAAGAAGTTTATATGGATACACCACTCAAGTACACAACATCATCAAAAACTGAAGTTGTGTGTAAACTGCAGCGTACACTATACGAACTGAAACAATCTCCTCGAGCATGGTTCAGATGTTTTAGTCAGGCAATGAAGAAGTATGGCTACCAACAAAGTAACTCAGACTATATGTTGCTCCTAAAACGTCCAAATGGTAAGATAGCAGCCTTGACAGTTTATGTGGATGACATGATCATTATAAGAGATAATGAGGAGGAGATTGCTCGACTTCAAAAACAGTTGGCAACGAAATTTGAAATAAAAAACCTAGAAAGACTGAAGTACTTCCTAGAAATTGAGGTCGCAAGATCTAAGCAAGGAATATTCCTTTCTCAACAGAAATATGTGATAGATCTGCTATAAAAAATTAGGATGTTGGAATGCAAACTGGCTGACACTCAAATTATTCAGAATCACAAATTTGGAGAATTTTCGAACCAAGTACCAACTAATAAAGAAAGGTACTAAAGATTAGTTGGCAAACTAATCTATCTTTTACACACTCACTCAGATATTGCATACACCGTGAGTATTGTAAGTCAATTTATGTATAATTCTAGTAAAGATCACATGGAAGCAATGATCCAAATCCTTCGGTATCTAAAATCTTCTCTAGGGAAATAACTTACGTTCTCAAAGAACAATCACCTCGGAGTAAATGGCTACACCAACTCCAAATGGAAAAGTAGCGAGACGCGGGTAGACGGGTATACAGATGCTGATTGGGTAGGAAATATTACAGATAGAAATCTACCTCAGGCTACTTTATATTTGTTGGAGGGAATCTTATTACTTGGAAGTGTAAGAAACAGAGGATAGTGGCATTATCAAGTGCAGAAGTTGAATTCCATGGAATGAAAAAAGGTCTGTGTGAACTCTTTTGGCTTAGAAAGTTGCTAACTGAGTTGGGTTTTACATCTACCACTGAAATTAACCTCTTTTGCGACAACAAGGCTGCTATAGCCATCTCACATTATCCAAGCCAACATGATTGAACCAAACATGTGGAAGTAGACTGGCATTTCATCAAAGAAAATCGCGAATTAAGAACAATCCAATTTCCATTTGTAAAGTTCGAGAACCAGCTAGCTGATATACTTACAAAAGCTGTATCAATCAAAGATTTCTACAACTCACTAGACAGGTTGCGCCTTAGAGATCTGTATGCACTAACTTGAGGGGGAGTGTTGGTGTGAGCTATTCTCAAATATCATAACTCCAAATCCCAACAATTTTTCACGTAACAAGTCAGAGTATTGAAGACAAATCCCAACAGTTGTTTCAACAATTGTTAGTTTCTAATTCCAACAACCAATTAACTCCTAATCCCAATAATTGTTGGCTCTTAATTCCAACAACTGTTGACTTTTAATCCCAACAATTATTATTGGAAGATCGAGAAAATTTGTAAAATTCTCTCTATATAATCTGTACAAACTAGCATATGAAAGTATTGAAAAATTACACTTGAATATCTTCTCTCTTATTTTATGTCGGATCTTAGCTCATGTGGATGCATCTCCAAGTTAGGTCATGGGTCTTAATTGATTTACCAGCTCTACTAGTTATCAAAGAACCATTTTGGAATGAATTATAATTGGGGTTCTATTCCGCAATAGAAGTTTTCTTGTTTTACCTAATTCACGATTCTGATCGTTCGTGTAGTACTTGTAATAATCAGGTATGGATCCGAAAGGCCTCGCCTTGACCATTTTCCCCCCTTTTTCTTAAAGGAACAAAAAGAAAAAAAAAGGTTGTGTGAAATAAGAAAACATATCCTAATGAGACGTTGAACCCTCCAACACCATGAACTCGAAGAAGATGAGGAAATCAGATGCCAAAATCAACGATATATTTATTTTTCACTAATAACTATTTTTGCAATTGACCAATGACGAAAGTTTTTTGCTAAAAAACTGAGTATTACCATTTACCAACAAATTTTTTATTGTAGAAACCCAACTTTGTGTTCTTAATTTTAATTTTAATTTTTTTTATTCTCTTAACAGATATATGATATAGGAATGATAAGTAGAACTATTTTAGTGATTTATATAACAAGCAGGTGGAGGGGTGGAAACTCATATAATATCCCATACATTTATTTATGTTTTGGATAGAAATATCCCCACATGCAGATTATATCTAGAAGATTAACATTATTATGTTGCTTGTTGATATTAAAAATAATTTCCTTTTATTTTTGTAGTGGACCCACCACGCCAAAATCGGCCTAGGAAGAAAGTTAAAATTTGCCCTTCATATTTGTTCTCTTTCGATCGAATCCTCACATTTATAATAGGATAATTAAGATAACACTTACTACTTTTGTAACAGCTACTGCTTTCTTATTTCACCGCTTCTACCGACTGCTTTTATTTGTGATCTAAATTGTTATCATAAATGTATTTGTATCAGCTAATCATCATTTCGTTCCTTTGTTCCCTTAGTTTCAAACTTCCTTTTTTGCTTCCCAGTTTTGGATTTCTTGATGAGGTATGTCTTCTCATCTTCATTCTTTTGAATTACAGCTATTTCTAATTGTTTATTACGTTTATTTATATAGATGCACTATTAACTGCTACTAATAAATAAATTAATTAATTAATTAAAAAACTTCCTATAAAATGTAAAATGTTATCGTCAATATATTTGTATCAGTTAATCATCATTCTTTTCCTTTGTTTCCTTAGTTTCAAACTTCCCTTTTTGGCTTTCCAGTTTTGGACTTCTTCAAGTATGTCTTCTCATCTTCATTCTTTTGAATTATAGCCATTTCTGAAGTGTTCACTTATCAGATGAGTTTTTAAGAGTATTAGTAATGATTCATTAATTTTTTTTAAAAAAAAAATATAAATCTGCACATATATTAAAAATATTTTTTATATTTAATTAAAAATAAAGAGAATAAAATTAAAATATATATATATATTTTTATTTAATTTTTAAATAATGATCCATCAAAAATCTTTAGCAAAAATGGTTTACTGACATGTTGTACTGCTATATAAGTATGGGACCATCCGTGAAATGATAAGGTAGATATCATTCATGACAACATTTTATTTTTTATTTTTTAGAACGACAATATTTTTTCGATCTCTGGAGTATTTGAATGCAACAATAAATTCATGTTTTTATGTTTCACTGGTCGTTATAAGTAGCCTAGCTTTGGCTTATAAAAAAAGCGTATTTTTATCCATCATTTAATTGAACAAATTAAAGAGACTAATATTAGATATAAAATTTAAATGCAAAGATGTCCATCTTAGGCTCGTACTGCTTATAGGCTACATATATCTGATATACGGGCGGCTCTTTGATAATATTATTTATTTCTTACATTTTACTTTGTGTGCCTTGTATCTCTACATATTTTTGATAATTTATTTTTTTTATTTTTTAGTAGTTTCTCAAATTACTGCAAAATTTGATCATCAAAAAAAAAAATCAGATATAATTCTACTGTATGTAATAAAAAGAAGAAAATATTTTTTTATTAATTAATAAAAATCTACGTGTCTGGACACGTGGTCTCTGCCTAGTATATATATATATATATATTGAATTAAGTTAAAGGCAAAATTAGGAAATGGATGGGACATGTCGAAAAAGATTAGGATGCAAGCCCAGGTTGAAACTTTCGTGCTCAATATGAGTCAAACAATAAAGAAAAATTATGGGGTTTGGTCCGATCTAATTCCTCCTATTTATAGCTTTTGTCGTCTTCGATAGCAGTAGGCGATACCGCTCAGTCTATCGAGACCAGAAAGAGTCAGCGACCTCACTTCTGTAACGGCGAGCCCCGACGACCTCCGGTATGCTCTCGGCCAATATTTTGAATATCGTACCGGTAAGCGTACCGGTCAAGACACTGGAACGAAATATTTCGATACCGGTACCGTTTCGAAATGGTCTATACATAAAAATATATATAAATATATATAAATTATATTTCAAAATAATAGTCAATATATGAATTAATTATATATATTAATATATATGTAAATAATTTAGTCTAAATTAGAATAAAAAAATAAGAAGAGATGAAAAAAAAATTCTCAAATCCGGTGCCGGCCGGTACAGGCCGGTACACATGGCCGGTACGGCCGAAATACCGGCCAGTACAGGCCAGTACGGCCGAAATTTGGGCCGGTATGAAACAGACCCCATTTCTGTATCGATCACTGCTCCGGTACGGTACGAAATTTAAAACATTGTTCCCGGCGGCATTAAACCCGTTTCGGACCCGGTTGTCCAGATAGGCTAGGCGGTGTCGCCCACTGCCAGCGGCGGTAACGAGGGCTGGGTGAAGCCGAATGTACTTTAAAAATTCATCTTCATTTTATTTTTATTGTATTTTTTATTGTATTTTTTATTATATTTTTTATTATGTTTTCTTTATTTTATTATTTTCTTATATTTTTTATTGTGTTTTTTAAATTTTCTTATTTTTATTGTATTTTTTATTATATTTTTTAATATATTTTTATAAGAAATTAAAGAAGACTGTAAAGGCGTTGGGGTGCAGTCCGATCGCACCCCAGCATCACTCAAGAATAAAAGTCGAAGCTCAAATGACCCTACGTCCTATTTATATTTGAAATTCATTTTAACCAATCTTAATTTATTTTTATTTTATTATTATATTATTTTAAATTTTTATATAAAATATAAATTTTTCTATAAATTCTATAAATTTTAATATACATTTTTTAAATTTTAATATATCTTTTTTAAATTTTAAAATAATAATAATAATAATAAATAAATTAAATTCATTTTTGAATAGGCAATCAAAGTCATACGTTGATATTTAAGGAATGAAAAATGAGTCAAAGAATAAAAGTCGAAGCTCAGATGGCAATAAATGAGCTTTCAAACATGTGACTTAGATAATCAAAGTCATACGTTATATTTAATGAATTCAAAAAGCGTAATGTGAGGGGCAGTACATCGGCATAATTACACGATTATGTGAGAGGATTTATGTATAATTACACGATTTATGTGAGAGGATTTATGTGAGGGGTTATCGGTACGTTGACTGGTCCTAACACATCTCATTCGACAATGACTAGACGAAGACTTGATAATCAAGTACGTACTGCAGCTTGTTTATTGCAGGCTTTTACGTACGTACGTTATATACGTAGTCATGAGTACTAGAAGTTTAGAACATCTTTGACCCGCGTAAAGTCTGGAAAAATATATTACTAGTCTTTAATTTTTTCAGCCAATTTCAAAAAAATTACGATATTTGCAGATTTTCAAGCCACGTTGTAAGCATGGAACGTCGAGACGATCAATAAAGGCTGCTCCAGTAGACTTTATCAAAAGAACAAAAATTCCATACATTGGAATATTGATCTTCTTCTCCATCTGAATTGCTAGGTAATTCCTTGCATATATAGAAAAATATCTGCATCATTTATTGCAATTGACTGATAGATATATTAATTATCCCACCATCTATAAAAACTCAGCCTTGGGCTAACTTTGTTGCTTATTAACACTCCTTGCATGCTCCCATTCATCATCAATATCAATATCAATATCAATATCAATATCCTACCTCATCATATATATATATATATATAGAGAGAGAGAGAGAGAGAGAGAGAGAGAGATGATGATGATGATGATCATCATCATCATTTTGTTGCTGTGTTTGATGATTACTGCAATATTCACAGGAGCAACGAACGTCGTCGACGTTAATGCAAGAAGCAATATTATGAACAAATCATGTCCAGCAGACTGTGGGAATAATGTCAGTATTCCATACCCTTTTGGAATAGGATCTGGCTGCTACGTTGATCATTGGTTTGAAGTTGTCTGTATTAATAATAATAATATTTACTCAGACTCAGGCTCAGGCCCTCCCAAACCATTCTTGAAAAGGTTAAGCCTGGAAGTGCTGGACATTCAACTTGAAGAAGCCACAGTTCGAGTCAACTATCCCATATTTTCAAAGTGTGACAATTTCACGAACACAAGCCGCAATCATTTAGAATTACTAGAAAGCCCTTTCGTTTTCTCAGACCGCACCAACAAATTCATTACGATGCCCATGAGTTGCGAGTTCACCACCTCAATATGGTCCCCAGATGGCTCAGTTTCATATGGTGGGTGCAAGTCTCTTTGTGATGGCCAAACTGGGTTAATATTAAATAGTAGTAGCAGATGCGGCAACCGGACTGACTGCTGCAAAATCACAATCCCTTCAAATTTTGGTGCTTTTACGACGAAGATAGAGCAACCAAATATTCCTTCAAACAATACCACTGATTTTGAAGGATGCAAATATGGTTTCTTGGTAGACTATTTGTGGTTCCAGAGTCATTTCACAACTCCAAGCCCAAATATGTCAGTTCCAGTGGTATTGGATTGGGGGATTGCCAAGGCATATGATGGATCCACCTCTCGACTTTGTGAAACAGATCGAGATAATCCCACTTTTCAGGGTAATTCTACCTTTAAATGTGTTTGCAAGTCCGGCTTTAAAGGAAATCCCTATCTTCCTGATCATCATGAAGCTTGTCAAGGTACGTAATTAATTCGAGTCATACAAGCTGGTTAATTAGGGTATATTTGAAAAAAAATGTATTGATATATCTCCAAAAAAGATTACACAAAAGTAATTTCATAAATTGATCTAATATATTTGCTTTACAATAAAAATGTATTACCCGCCATAAATAGATTTTTCAAATGCATTTTATTTTTTCCAAGGATTTGCGTGCGGCCTTGAGCTATATAAACTATTTTCAACTATCTTTCATTCATCTTTAGTGATATTTAAAATTAGATATGTAATGATCATGCTAGCGCTAGTAGCTATATGTTGATATATAGTACGTCTAAGCTAGCTGCAAATTAGTACTGAAAACTAATTCGGGTCTCACAATATTTTTTTCACTAATTATTGGACAAGTAGAAAACCGAGTATATATAGCATGGAAGTTAAAACGTTGACAGAGCCAACACGTATGGAAGATCGCGAAAACATGTCTTCCAGAGTTTGCTTCTTCCTCGTATATGTATGTTAATTATTATGTGTTTAAATATTATGCATTGTAATGCCAGATATTGACGAGTGCGCAGACCAAAGGCATAACATTAAATGCGTTGATACACTTTCATGTGTAAATACTTATGGCTCTTACCTGTGTCTCCCAGCTAAGGATCCCAGGTTTTCGGCCATTATTATCGGTATGTTTTCTTAATTAATTATTTATAGTGCTTTTCTTTTCTTGGGTCAATTAATTGCATGCATATTGCTCATCACGATCGAACAACGTCCCGATATCTAATTTTAATGACTTAATTACATGGTATTAATTTTTCGGATTCCGCTAAAGAACCAGTTTGTAGTTAATCATGATCCCTCGTAAAAAAACCGGGATTTAATTAAGTTCGTCTAAAAATGTTATTAGATTTCCTTATTTTCATGCATGACCACTTAATTAATTACTTTATGACAAAAAGTACATAATTGTTGAATTGTTCCATTCTTCGAATTGAGTATATCCCCATTAATGGCCTTTGTAGATCAGCATATATTCTTGTTCAGCTGATCACCCTCAATCATTAACAACGTTGATCTATAGAAATATTCCAAGGAAAATTCATTTGCCATGAACTGACTGTCAACATTCATGCTCTAAATATATTAATTGGCGTTTTTGTTTATTCTTTTCATTATATACTTTCCTTTGTCAATAGCTAGCGCACTAGTTCTAATGTACGTATCTGCAAGCACTTGGAGTGCTGCTAAAATACTTTGCTTTCAAACGCTCAAAGAAGTTGTCTGCTACTTTATGATCTAATTTACTATTACTACAAAAAATAAATGATCATTTGTGAAAAATTATTTATGACGAGAATGACTATTTACGATCAAAACAAACTCATTTTAATAAATAATCAATTTTCACAGGAAATAACCGGTTACAATTGAGTCTAAGTTTTTTTGTAGTGAGTAAACGTAATTAATGGCTTTTGAGTTGCTTGAGCACTTGTGAATCTTGTGATTTCTTTACAATTTCATTTAATTGAGCAGGAATTGGCACGAGCCTTGGAGTATTAGCTGTGCTTATAGGCGGATGGTGGTCATACAAAGTTGTAAAGAAAAAGAAGATGATTAAACAGAGGGAGAAGTTCTTCAAACGAAATGGTGGGCTTCTATTACAAAAACAATTGTATTCAAGCGAAGGGAACGTTGAAAACAACAAATTGTTTAGTTCAAAAGATTTGGAGAAGGCCACCGATGGTTTTAATACGAATAGAATACTTGGCCAAGGAGGACGAGGAACTGTTTACAAAGGCATGTTGACAGACGGAAGAATTGTTGCAATAAAAAAATCCAAGATTACCGATGAAGGACTAGAAGAATTCATTAATGAAGTTGTCATTCTTTCACAGATTAACCATAGGAATATAGTTAAGCTGCTTGGTTGTTGTTTGGAGACAGAAGTTCCTCTACTAGTTTATGAATTCATTCCTAATGGAACTCTTTCGCAATATCTCAGAGACCAAACTAAAGAGCTTTCACTAACATGGGAAATGCGTTTGCGAATTGCCAAGGAAGTGGCTGGAGCTCTCTCTTATCTACACTCAGAAGCTTCATCTCCTATTTATCATCGAGACATTAAGTCCACAAACATACTCTTAGATGATAAGTATAGAGCAAAAATAGCAGACTTTGGAACTTCACGATTCATTAGTACTCTAGATCAAACTCACTTGACTACAAAAGTTCAAGGTACTTTTGGATACTTGGATCCAGAATATTTTCAGACAAGTCAGCTAACAGAAAAAAGTGACGTTTATAGTTTTGGTGTTGTCCTTGCTGAGCTCTTAACAAGTGAAGAAGTCATATCTTCAACAAGGACACCAAGAATCAAAAGTTTGGCCACATATTTTCTTTGCTCAATTGAAGGGAACCATTTTTTTGATATTCTCGACAATCAAATTTTGAAGGAAGTCGAGAAAGAAAAGATTGTTGCAATTGCAAACCTTGTAAAAAGGTGTTTGAACTTGATTGGTAAGAAACGACCTACGATGAAAGAAGTAGCAATGGAGTTAGAGGCAATTACAACTTTGGAGAAAGCTTCTAACTTTCAACAAAAGGATGATGAGAACGCATTTGTCAAAATTGAAATGTACGAAGAATGGGATGCTGGCTCTACCTCAAGTAGTACTACTACATAGTACTAGTAGCACTGTTCATTTGGGTTCCAACTTGGGAACTCGAGTATACCCAGATCAGAATTTGGGTTACAAACACGGGCCAAAATCCAGATTGAATTAACCTAGGTCAGACTCAGGTCAGAAGCCAAATTTTTAAAAACCCCAATTCTAGGTTCCAGATTGAACCTAGTTTTTTCTTTTTTTTACATTTTAGCCTAAATGTATATCCTATTTAACATGTATAACTTTGCTTTTTCTAAAGGACAAAAGAATAAATTTGACTTTTGACATATATTCTATTCCTTATATAATATTCAATTAGCAATGTGTGCAATTTAGAGGGTAGAAAAATATAAATTGATGTGTGCCAAAAGTCGAGAAGACAACAAAACTTTGTGTGCGCAATCTGTCAAACAGGTGAAGTATAGCAAAACTTCACAACTTAGGAACTCTAGAAGATACTAATGATTTTGGATGAGTATAATCAAAAATTTGTCAAACAAGCTTCTAATTACTAAAAAAATATCATCAACTAATCTACCAAAGTTCCACTCCTATATAAATCAATATCATGTTCTTCTATTAGCAAGTTGTATCCTTGTATCTCAACTTAGTGTCTCCCTTAGGGTCCAAACGGAATACAGGAAAAAAAGTTATTTTCATCATATACATAAGCAAAGAAATTGCAATTATATTTCTAGATGATAAAAAAAAACTAAGATGCCAACCTTTGCAATCAAGTTAGAACAATAATCCACCTAATCCATGAGATCTACATCTCTCAGTTCTTTTACTCACATCATAGCAAACCAAGTTGATCAGATGATTAAGATTTTTTTATAACATCTTCTACTTTGATGTTTTTTACAAAATCATTTTATTCTTTGATTCTTTTTTTTTTTTTAACTTTTTAAAGTTTTTCCCCCAAATAATACCATTTTTCTCTCTAACCATGCAGATAAAAAAAGAATCAAAGATGCATTTTTCACTACAAGAAATCAAGCCTTTTTAGCACTCGAAGTTGTCGCAAAAACCTCATATAATCGCTGCATTTGTGCATTTTCATCAATTTTTAATTTGTTGCAGTTTTGACGAAATAAAGTGTTCATTTCTAATCAATTTCAATGATAGACAAAACCCATCGCAAATATCTTATTATTTTTTTTCATTAAGTTGGTCGCAAGTAGTCGAATATTGGTTCCAGATGTGCATTCCTTAGCCTAAAATAAAGTTTTTGCAATGGTAACCGTTCATCAAAAATACTATAAAAATTGTCACAAATAAGCTATTTCTAACGAATATTTTCTTGATGCTAAAAGCTAATAGAAACAATAAAAACTTTTTGCGAAAAATATTATTCGTCCCAATTATACATTTCCATCGACCACAGAATCATTGAAAATATCTAGAGCCTTTTCCATCGAAAAGTTTCGACAGTAAAAGTTTATTTGCAACATTCATTAATTGTCATAAATAAGCATTTGTAACCAATATTTTTTTACAAAATAAAAAAAAAATACTAGTCATGAAACTGTATAGCTTTCATAGCCTAAAACAGACAAAAATATGTTACAATACATTATAAATATACTAAGCTAAAAAGATTAAAAAGAGAACATCTTCTTAATATTAAAAGGAGTAGAAATAAGTATCAATATTCAATAAGCCTACATTTATTTTCTTAGCTGGCTCCTTAATAACAAAATTCAAAATCAATAACATGAGAAAAAAAAAAAAGAACATAACATGTACTTGGAAGATATCATATGTGATAAAGTCGAAACGATAGCTGTTCCAACATTACAAATAGCTAGGATATATCAACCAAAAGGTAAAACAAGGGGTTGTTCTCATTTCATAAAGCAAAAGAGTTTCTATAGTCATTTGTATATCTTAAATAAACTTTCTGAATTTGACAACACACCATTGAAAAAAATTTGTTTTAAGCTATATACAAGAAATAAGATTTCAGGTAACAAATCAATTGAAAGATTACCCAAAAAAGTAGGCCTGATTTGATATCGACATTAGAGAATTCAGCAATTTATAGATGCTTGTCTGTAATTTATGTACACAAATGCAATTTACAACAATTGCAACTCATTCAAGAAAAGCCCTTAGGTAAATCAAAATGTGTTGGTTCCTAAATATTATTGGAGTTTCACTTTTAGGATTATTTTAGTCCAATTCTGATCGACAAGAATCTATATAATATTGAAGAAAAAAAAGTTCCATAACAAAAACAACAAACGTCCAGTCAAAATTATCATAAAAAGAAACAACATTTCAGTCTATAGAAGGTCATCCACAGAGGATCAAAGTCTCGTACACAAGTAGATATATACCTTTATACACAATGTGAATCTATGTGTTTAAGCTAATATATCCTTCAATCATACCTAAACAATGTGCAACGAAAAACTATCTCTTCCTCACTTAATTTCCCAGCCCCAACTCTTTTATATATAACTGTACCCATCCCCTCCTATGATGATAGTAGTTACTGCTTCCGTCCATGTTAGTGTAGCAGGATGTTTGTTACATCCCACTTTAAGTACAATCTATCAAAATAGCTCCCTAATTCCAACACACTTCAGCATATCAGTTGGTTCGCATAACTATGATAACAAGTCTGGTAGTCCTTTAAACTTAATGCATATCACTTGCCATAACCATGACAACAACCAACTACTCCAACATGTTTAAAACCATGTGCCATAGTATTTGGGCATAAATTTCTTTTACATTTAAGGTTATATTATTAAAATATGAATGAATGCATGCATAAAACCATATCCATGTGATTCATCAAAATCTAATACATTTCTTTATAATAGATATCACCGTCACAATATACACAAACTACTGGTAAATATTTACCTTTACACATTCTGCTATCCACCTACCAGTTTGCACCAAATTGGATTTCATGTCAATTAGGGTTGTTCATCCAGGCTAGATTTTTTCTCGGTCTAGTCTGAAACCTGAATATCTGGATTTCGATTTTGGATTCTAGTCCAGATTAAATGTGGTCCAGAATCCAAGTTATAAAAACTAGAATCATACTGTCCAGTTCTGTATATATAAAGAGCAGGTACCAGATTTTAAATCCAGAATCCGAATAAATATTAAAAAGCAAAAAACACCTTCCTTAATCACCTAGTCTCCCCACCCCCGCCCCCCAAAGTCGTCCTCTCTTTCTGTTAGGGTTCTGTTGTCCCCTCTCTCACTCTTACTTTCGCTCTTGCTCTAGTGCTTTCACTCTTCTCTCTCTCTCTCTCTCTCTCTCTCTCTCTCTCTCTCTCTCCTTTTCGATTCAAGTTCTCTACTTTCTATAAAAATTTCTCTGCTAAGATATGCTCAGACTTCTATCTCACTCGAGGACTTGACAAAAGAGAGGAGTCTATTTCTACCTGCCATGCCTATCTCTCTGACAACCTTTTGGTAAGTCTCCCTCCTGATCTATGAACAATGAATGTAAGTTTGGGTAGATCTAGTGATTTAGTGAACTGGGTAATCTTTGTGCTTGGACAGATCTGCTAGATCTGGTGATTTGGTGAACTTGTCGATGAGGTTTTTCAGTGAACTTGTCCAATGAGATTTTTCTTGTGTTATCTCTCATGGAAGTATATTTGTGGTAGTGAGTGAGAAGTGTTTTGGTTTTCCAGATCTATCTAGGTTGTTTTGTTGTTTTTGAGGATTTGGGCTACGCAAACTTGTTCCCTCTTTATGCATAGATTTGTGGGTTGTCTTTTATTTGGGTTTTTATTATGACTTGGGTTGTTGTTAACTTGTTATCAAACTCCAAACATTAAATTTTTTAAAGTAACATCGATCTCACTCAATCTGAGTTCACAAGAAGTAGCCATGAAATTGTTGAGTCCAGTGGGTTTATATTATGGTTTCCCACTAGTACTGTCTATGATGACAATAAAATGCATGCCACACACACACACACACACACACATATATATAAATAAACATATATGTATATAATTCTTGCCTAACCAGAGCATCATGCATGATTCAATTGCAGGTAGCTAGCTTGATTGTACTGCTTTCATTCAATTGTAGTCATTTAATATTCTTCTTGGTACTGCATGTGTCATGTGGTATTCATCATAACAGTGATTGCATAGTCATCTACATTTTCATCATACATGATCATAAAGATGATGGAGGATTCCTTCACACACACACATATATTTATATATATAATTAGACTTAGATGTCCTGAAATATGAATTAAACCATTGACGGCAGATGATCAACAATCATCATTAATAATCCTACTTTCTGGAATCATCAAGACAAGTTGATTCACTATTCCATCCATTAACGTCATAGATTTAATAGCACTTAGTACCAACTTTTGGATGAATATATTAATTATGAGCATGTCCATTAATTAAGCACAACTCTAAGTTGATTTCTCTTGGCCCTGCATGATAAGAACAAGAGCTTTTCCATGGCTTTGGTACTACCATAGTCTCCAATATCATGTATGCCTCACCCCTATCAGTTATGGTAAGATATTAATTTCTACCTTTTTCTTTTGTTTCCTTGTTATTTTTTTAATGAAGGAATGGTCATGTAGTTCCAGATTCAATTAATGCCACATAGTTGCAGTTTTCACCTTTTATGGTTATTTAATGTAGCTTTAAGTCATAAGAATAGGTTTCATATTTTTATATAAAATATCACGAGGCCAGTTAATAATTTTTAATAATTCAGATGATATATTGGTTTTGTTTCAACAAGTACATACATGCATATAATCACAAACCTTTCTGTTGAATACATGTTGCAGATAAGCTTGGACTAGCCATGGCTGTTCTAAGGCAGTAAATTCATTAGAAACTAAATTCAACTGTGGGGGAATGGATTGATTGCATGAAGCACAACTATTATGTATTGGTGGCTCTATGTAATCCACTTTTGATATGTAATTTCATATATTGTAATTTATGTTTTGTAATGTAATGTATAAATAAAAAATATATGTAGTGATTGGATTATGTTGTTTTAGAAGCATTTTGTTAAAAAGGCCTTTAGTTTTATATACAAACAAATATGCTTTGCAACAATTTTTCTTAAAAAAATTGTAATAGAATATATAGGGGTATAAACAGTCAGGTCCGGTTTGGACTGGGAAGGTGATGAACCGTTTCTATTTAGTCCAGAATTTTTCCCAACTTGGACCGGACTAACTTTAGCACCTGTCCGAATCAATCCGGTCTCATTCAGTCCAGTTCGGTCTAGATTTGGTCTAGGAGATCTGGACATGACAATGGGCCAAATTCAGCCCAAAATTCTGCAATGATTAAATCTATTTTTTGACCCAATTTCAATTATTTTCTTTCCATTTCACATTTTTATCACAGATTTAAACTAAAAATTATTAAAAAAATATCAATGTAGATGTTAGTAATTAGTTATAGTTATACATTAACAAATATAAACTATATTAATAACACATTTTAGTTATAGGCTATATATAGACTTAGTACTAATACTATAACTAATAACACTAGTATATTATATGTTAGTGATAAATTGATAATAGTATAAATAATAGTAATACTCTTATTACTTATTATTAGTACTCTATGTAGTTAATAAGTTATAGTAATTGAATACTAATATATTAAGTTAACTATACCAATAATATTATAAATTTATACATATATTATAATTTATACTACAACTCTTACAATATGTTAATATATTAATATTATATATTAGTACTTATATACTATATATTATAGTTATACATTAAAGGATATATATAATTATTTTATTAAGATATTTGGTCTGGTATCGTCCAGGGGGAGAAATTCCATGGACTTGAATTGAACCGAATATTATTCGATCCTTTTTTTTTTTGGACCAGTCTGAATCATACCCCATTCGGTTTGGTCCAGTCCAAAATGATCGATCTGCATCTGGTCTAGACCAGATTTCTTACGCCCCTAAGAATATAGGCTTTTAGAATTTTAAAAAAAAAAATCCTTCTTGAAAGAAACTAAATGGTATAGGTTTCCGTAAAAAAAGGGGGTACAAACCAGATTCCGAAATCCGATTTCTAACAAACTGGATTAATCGAGGTTCCGGGCCAGATCTTAATCCAAGTATATCCAGGTCGAAAACCGACTCGGATTTAAACCTAGGTTTTCAGGCGTGGTATGCTCGGATTCCCGATTTGATATCCAAATGAACAACCCTAATTTCAATTGTTTCTCATATTGCTACCCAATTTAAAATTAAATCTGCACTTTGTTGCACCTGTGTAGCAACAAGACAGTTAGATTTACCACTTTTTTCATAAATTTAAGCTTTATTAGGAGTCCCCCCTTCTTCACAAGACCTTAAAAGAAAAAAGACATTTCGTTATGAAATCATGTTCTCCCTATCTTTTTTCACTCCTTAATTAAGAAGTGTATTCTTTTCATTGAGAAATCATTATGCAATATATAAAAAGTTGTTTGATCAAGAGAAGCTAATTGATCATAACAGAAGCTAATGGACAACAGTCTTATTTGAATATCATTCCAAACATTAAAGTAAGAGAATTCGGCTATAGAAATTATAAAATAAAATGCAAGAGAAAAAAAATGACAATCCACCAAAGGAAACAAATTAACATGAGAGAACAGAGTGTGGGAGTCCAAATTCTAAGATCATCTAGGGTCAAATCTTTAAATAATGAGATATTAAACATCTTACTTTGAGGTGTTTGCTATGTCCTTCTCATCTAACAACAGGAAGGCACCAATCAACCATAAATAAAAATTAACTTACTAAGAAATTACATGGAACCAAGAGGCAAATAAATGTTACCTCTTCTTCACCCATGTTGCTCCTTTAATGCCTTCTTTCCATCTTCTTTTGTCACTCACCTATCATCAAACTTTAGCCTAAAAATAACAAATCATAGATTATTATAAATAACAGCATGAGAAAAACTTCACGATATTGTTTAAATCAAAAGTGGATACAACAGAAAACAAAAGATACTTGAATATATGTACAAGAAACCAAATCACAAGCTTGACAACGTGACTGGGCTAAGCTTGACAACAAGCATCTTTCTAATGTGCATGAAGTACGCATGATGGCTTTCACCAAGACTGTGCAATTTCTAATGTGCATAGAGCTTGGAGGAAGATGGGTATAAGGTAATAGGGCAATTCATATTGGCAAGGTATAACCCACCTTGGACTTTGCCTCCATTAAGGACCAACGAGGTTATGGTCCCAATTTGAGTGAAGTTTGGAACCTAAACTGAAGTTTTATGTTTGATATTCTTACATCTGCCGTTCAGGTTTAGATGTAAATAAAATTATATGATATGATTATTTATGCTTCTGTTTACCTTGATATCCTTTTATTTTTTGATAAGTCACCTTAACTATCTTGTTGCAACGAAACCTCCATTTTATTCCAATTTCTATTTGAGTCATACACGATCAGTATAGATCGGGTTTAGCCAAGTTCCACCCAATGATTTTATTCTCATTCCTTTATTGCTTTGAATCCCAACTTGAAAGAAAGGGGTCTTGACTCTTAACTTCTAGTATAACATTTTAGTATTTTTCAGATAATGAGTTCATGCACCTATTTGCCCCACAAAAATGTCATGACAGCATTAGTAGTGTATTGTGTTAAGAAAGAACCAAAGATATTTGAAACAAAGATATGTTGTTAAGAAAGAACCAAAGATACGGTGTTAAGAAAAAAAATAAGTACAAAAAAAAATCCATTCTTTGCTCAACACCTTATCCTTTTTTATGTTTTGTTATCTACTCATTTTGATTGGTAAGTCACTCACAAGTCACACTTGGTGGTTTCTGAAACTATGACCACATATATCTATTTTTAAAAGGGAAAGAAGGTGCTTACAGTCTTGTCATCTAATAGTTTGATCTTTGTTCTATAGTCTGATTTTCATTCTCTTTCTTTTACATCAAATGTAATTAATTTTCTTTTAAATACTCCTACAAATATTGGCATGTTGTAACAATTTAAGTATCATCTGAAAATGAAGACTTGCATTTCGGAAAAAACAATGATTTGACCTGAAAATGAATAAATAAATACAAAACATATCCATCATTGAGGTCTCTCAGCATGAGCTAGAAAAAGTTAAGGAACTAAAATAAGTATAGCCAAGAGTCATGGATCAAATGTTAAAAATAATTTCATGCTTAAAATATTTTTATTTGAACATTATTTTTATGGGCCATAGCTGTAGATTTTAATGGCCTTGGTCGTCATGACTTTCTTGTTTCCTCTTCTTCTTCCTAGTGACTTTCTAAGTTCCATAAAATTCAAAAAGTTTCTCTTTTCAAAATGAATAATGGTTCAACTCCCTTACCACTTCTAGTAAACGAGATTGCGGCTGAGTTGATAGAATACCTGATATGTCATTGTTTAGATCAATCTGCAGCCACAAAGATAAAATACCTGATATGTCATTGTTTTGATTTCCATATTTGGAATGGCTTTTAGGTTAAAGTAAACATTTGGTTCTGGAATAAAACAATAATTTTGGACCCACCCAAATTGATGACATTGAAACTGATAGTAGACATTTGCATTAGCGTTCCTATGCCGTCATTAATCTGAGTTGTGTGTTCATGGTGCTTCTGTTTATTCATGTGGTCCAAAACTCAATATTTCTCATTTATAAATTTTTTTCCCCAATGCAAAGAAAACTTGGTAGGACAGACTTCCAAATAAAAACCCTAGCTTATAACCAATTTGGGGCAAATTACAGAGATCGACTAAAACCCTCAAATACATAAAAATACATCCACAGATCGACTACAACATTCGACAGCTAGAGATCAACTACCTTAATAGGAGTTGAAAATATATGAAAATACATTACCCTTGACTCTTCGGATATCTGGACTCACACCGTCGCAGGACTGAGAAGAGGCAGCATGAAGGATTTTGGGTGAAGGGAGGGTGAGCCGGAGAAGAAAGGCCGCAAGACTGAGAGGAGGGAAATCTCACGGGGTAGGGAAAGGATGGGCAGACTTCAAAATTTTCAAATGGGTGAGACAGGAACGTGGTGCAGCGGTGCAGGGAGAAGAAGGTTTTCGTCGAAGGAATTTGAAAATTCGAGAGGAGAAATGAGGGCGTTGGGGAGATGAATTTGACGTTAAAGTTTAGGTTGCGTTTGGAAGTTCGGTTGAACTCAATTAAGATGAAATGACTTGACTAAAATATTATTAAAATAATAATTTTTAATATTATAAATATGTTAGAATTTATAAAAATTGAATTATTTATTATATTTTATATAAAAGATTTAAAAATATATATAAAAATTTGAAAAAATTATAATAATGTATGGATAAGTATATTAATCAAGATATTGAAATGAAATATTTTGATATTGATATTATTTTGTATACTATTTTGAAATAATATATATAAATTATATATAAATATATATAAATTATATTTTAAAATAATAATCAATATATGAATAAATTATATATATAAATATATATATGTAAATAATATAGCCTAAATTAAGATAAAACAGTAGCTAAAAAAAAAAATTTATCTGGTACAGTCAGTACAGATTGATACAGCCAAAATTTATAATGAAACAAAACAACATATTTTTTTTTTACCAACCAACTAGTCGATATGGTATATTAATACAGTACGAAATTTGAAACATTAGTTGAGGTCAGAATCAGGTTCATTGTTAGTGCACCTAGTCTGATACGTCACGTGTGCTTCGGTTGTTCTCAAATAAGGGCTACAATGAAAATTTATTCTTTTAAATTCAAATGAGACCTTAAATCATGTCCTTTCTGCTGTAGGGTAAGGAGCGAGTCCTTTCCTTCTTAGAAGGGTGAGGCGATGATTAAGGTTTCTGCAATTACCACAACTTTCTTCAACAATTCTCGAGCAGGCATGGCAAACAAGTTTACTAGACTTTGAGAAGGCTTCAACTTGACTAAAACAAAGAAAGACGATATCAACTTAATAGAGGAAGAGACACATAGAATTGCAGCCAAAACTCATAAATGTCTTTTGTTGTATGTTTTAATGGAAAACAACTTAAATAAGGAAGCCTTTCGGTCTACTATGACAAAAGTTTGGAATCCTGAACAATATGTTAGTTATAAAGAAATTGGTTGTCAGAAATTTATTGTCGAATTCCAAAAAACAGGGAATTGGGAAAGAGTTATGAAAGGAAGACCATCAAATTCCAACTTTTAACAAAAATTTAGTTTGTATTCAATCTTTTGACAATAGTAATCCTCCAAGTGAGGTCTGCTTCTCTTCTGGACCTTTATGGATACAACTCCATGGATTACTCTTGGCAACTGTGACTTATGAATTTGGAGAAAAAATTGGGTTTCAATTGGAAAAAATCTGACTGTTGATGTGGATGAGGATGGAATAGGGTGAGAAAAATACTTAAAAATTAGGGTTAGAATGAATATCACAAAGCCTTTACCTCGAGGCAAGTTGGTGAGAATTGAAGGGAAACGTTACTAGATTGATTTCAAATGAAAGGTTGTCGTTATTCTATTTCCAGTGTGGGGGGTTATTTTACATGTAAATAGGAGTTGTGAAGTAGACAGGAACAAATTGAACACAAGAGGGACATTCCAATTCCAATATGGTCAATGGTTGAGGGCCACTATAATTACCATGTTAGATAATGGAGAGAGAAGAGCAGGAGACAAGGAAAACAAAGCCTATACTAAAAAACAAGCAACTGATAAAGGTTAACAAATTAGGGGTATACTTACCTTAAACAATGATATTCAAGAGGAGGTAAGTTTGGATACAATTCCAAAACCCCAAGACGAAATAGTTTCTTTGAATACAAGTTCTGCAAGTAATCAGGGAATGTTGCAACTTCAACAGGAACTTAGTGGACAAGAGGATCTATTTTCTGAAAAAAAAATAATAATCATGGCAATTGAGAATAGTAAAACAGACAAACAATAGGAGATGATTGCAGACTCAAGAGGTAAAGGTGTTCAGTCAAACTTATTAACATGTAAACCTCAGCAAGTATATTCAAGACATCAAATTTTGAACTCAGTGAAGGTGAAAGAAAAACCATTAAGTTGGAAAACACGAGCTAGGTCTGCTAAACTAGATAGAGCTAATGAAATGGAAAGTGAAGTAATAGAAACAAGTGAAATAAATAATAGGAAAAGGAACAAAAAGGATCAAGACAATGAAGAAGATCAGAGCTTGATAAAGAAACTAAGAGAGAAACTCAACTTGAAAGAGCATAAATCAGGATCTAAAGGTGGAGGCTGCCCAACAGCCCCACTTGCAACAATGAGGTGCATTTCTTAGAACTGTAGAGGGCTAGGCCACCCTCTTACAGTTTGAGAGCTTCGCTTTATGATAAAGCAACAGTGCCCACAAGTCCTATTTCTTATTGAAACAAAGTGCTTAAGGGAAAGGATGGAA
This sequence comes from Platycarya strobilacea, assembly GCA_036898215.1. Lineage (NCBI taxonomy): Eukaryota > Viridiplantae > Streptophyta > Magnoliopsida > Fagales > Juglandaceae > Platycarya > Platycarya strobilacea. The sequence goes on along the minus strand of CM072545.1, from coordinate 23,991,824 downwards.
AACATGAGAAGTAGGATTGGTTTTTATAGAAGTTTTACTACAGATAATAGAGGAAACAATGGTGGTTTGGCAATGATGTGGCATTCCAACTCAGGCATAGAGGTTGAATCTTACACAAACTATCATATTTCAGTTCAAGTAAATGGTCCTCAAACTAGGAAAGCATGGACAATCACGGATTTTTATGGAAATCCAGTGACGTCAAAAAGGAAAAGGAGTTGGCACCTATTGAAAGCTCTAAAACCACATGATCAAAGACCATGGCTGTGCATGGGCGTCTATAATGAAATCCTTCATCACCATTAAAAATATCAAGGAAATACAAGACCTTTTGCTCAAATTGAGGGCATTAGACAGGCTATACAAGACAATGGGCTTTATAATTTGGGTTACAATGGTAATATATTACTTAGTTCAATAATAGGGAAGGTAAACACTTTACTAAGGAAAGACTAGACATATTTCTAGCCAACACAAAGTGCATTACCAAATTTCAAGAAATAAGTGTATCTACTCTTTTGACATGCACTTCTGATCATATACCTCTCTTTATTAATATGGTAATTCAGAATACTCAAGCAAGAAGAAGAAGACTATTCAGATATGAAATGAGTTGGGGTCTTAATGATGATTGCAAATCAATTGTCACTCAAGCTTGGAATGGCAATGGAAACAAAGATCATACAATGTCAGAGATGCTTAACATAATGTACAAATGCAAGACTCGGCTGATAAACTGATCAAGATGACAAGAGAGATAGTTTAAAGACTCAGTTGAAACCTATTTAAGCAAAGTCTATCGTTACAAGAAAGAAACGTGGGCTCAAACAAAGAAGAGATCAAACAAATTCAAAAAATTGTTTATATGCAGCTGGAAAAAGATGAATTGAAGTGAAAACAAAGATAAAAACAGAAGTGGCTCAAAGAAAGAGATCGAAATACTATATTGTTCCATTTATGTGCTAATTAGAGAAAAAAAGAATAACACCATAAACAACATCAAGGATGGGGATGGAAATGTTCAAACAACTACACAAGGTATTAGCTTTACATTCAAGAATTCTTCATGAATCTGTTTGAAACATCTAATCCTATGGGTCAATCTCAATGCCTAAAAGATATGCCTAGATTGATCACTGATGAGATGAATGTCATGCTTCCAAAAAAGTTTGAGAACTTAGAGGTAAGGGAAGAAATTTTCAGCATCAACCCATTCAGTTCACCGAGTCCTGATAGGTTTTCAACGAGATTCTTCCATCAACATTGGGAGAGTATAGGCAAGGAAGCTTGTGAAGTGGTTACAAAAGGTTTGAAAAATAACAGTTGGGATAGAGAGATCAATAAGACCTTCATTGTTCTGATTCCAAAGAATAAAAATCCTACAACGATTTCAGAGTATAAGTCAATGAATTTGTGTAATGGTTTATACAAATTAATAGCTAAGGTACTTGCAAGCAAGCTTAAAGGAATGCTACCTTATATTATATCTCAAACACAACATGCTTTTGTGCCAAAGAGGTTAATTGTTGAAAACACAGTTGTTGCTTTTGAAGCCTTACAAACTATGCAGTGTAAGCTAAAGGAATCGACAGGTTACATGGCCCTCAAGTTAAGTATGAGTAAGGCTTATAACATATTATAGTTGTCTTTTATCAAGACTGTAATATTAAAGATGGGATTTGTCAGGCGATGGATTTACTTAATGCTGAACTATGTAACATCAATAACTTATTCCTTTTAATGGAGTGCCTCAACCAGATTTCATTCATTCAAGAGGTATTAGACAGGATAATCCACTATCACCCTATCTATTTATTTTATACTTGGAAGCTTTAAGTCAAATGATCAAGAGAGCAAAAGAGAGGAAAATGATTACTGGATTTCCATTAGGCAGAGGACAGATTCACATAAGCCACTTATTTTTTGTCGATGATAGTTTGATTTTTTGTAGAGCATCATCATTGGAGTGGAATAGACTTCTACAAATACTCAGCCACTATGAAGTTGCTTTAGGACAAAGACTTAACAAAGAGAAATCTTCTCTATTTTTTAGCAAAAACACAAAACCTCCCATTAAACAACTGATCACGAGTATTGCAGGAGTTAGAATCACTAGTTCCTATGAGATGTATTTGGGTCTACCAGCTTTAATAGGTAGATCAAGGAACAAAAATTTCAAGGCAATACTTGATAAGGTAAGTGGGAATTTGAGTAACTAGAAGATGAAATTCTTGTCATAGGCTAGAAGAGAAATCTTGATCAAATAAGTGATTCAATCCATTCCCACTTACTTAATGGGAGTGTTTAAGTTTCCTTAGGGGTTGCTGAAACAATTAAGTTCATTGATGAGCAATTACTAGTGGGTTCAGAATAATCAAGAAAGGAAAGTGAGTTGGCTATGTTACTCTAAAATGGGACAAGCAAAACAAATGGGAGGACTTGGCTTTTAAGAGTTCGAGTATTTCAACACTACTTTGTTAGCAAAACAAGAATGGAGATTGATCAAAAATCCCAACTCTCTAGCCTCAAAAGCTCTCAAGGCAAAATATTTTCCTCATTCAGACTTTTTTGATGCAAAGGTTGGAAATAACCCATCTTAAAGCATATTATCAGCAAGGGAGCTACTAAAAAAAGGTACAATATTGAGAATTGGGAATGGTAAATCAGTTGGAATTTGGTCATATTCGTGGCTACCCCAGTCAACATATTATAAACCACAATCTGGTCCAAATATGCTAGGTTCATATACAAAAGTTGAGGCTCTTATCAACTTTTAAACAAAAGAATGGAGCAGGACTTATTCAAGCTGTTTTTAATAAAGTTGAAGCAGACCTTATAATTCAGATTCCCATTAGTCAATACAACCAATAAGATAGGATGAAATGGAGAGGAAATGCTAATGGAGAATTTTTACTCAAAAGTGCATACCACATGCAAAGAGAAATGCGTGAAAATAAGAAGGGCCAAAATTCTAACAGTAAACCTATTCGAGAGGTATGGACCAGAATTTGGGATTTACTAATTCTCTAAGCAACAAAGAATTTTTTGTGGAAGGCATGTAGAGACATTTTACCAACAAGGATTAACCCATGTAAAAAAAGATCCTAAAAGACTTTAGTTGTCCTATGCGTCTCAAGGAAAATGAAACAACTGAACACATCCTATGAGAGTGCATAGCTGTCACTGATATACTGAATCAAAGTTCAAAGAGAATTAAGAAAACAAGAATTACCTATAACAGATTTAAGGAACTAATGTAGTAACCAGTAACTTTTCAACAGATTCAGCAAGGAAGAAATGACAAAAGCAGTTCTCATTTTCTAGAATATATGGAAGATAAGAAATGAGTTAGTTTCCAACAATTTCCTAAGTGATCCAAACATTGTGATGTACAGAGTTAGATCTTTCCTATTTGAGTTAGAAGTCACAAGAGTATAAGGTAATGTCATGGTTTTAGTGCAACTGATAGAAGAGTTTCATGGCAAAGTCTGCTCCAAGGGTTTTGTAAAATAAATTTGGATGTGGATGTAGACTCAAAGTTTTGTAAAATAGGTATTGGCATGGTTATAAGGGATGAAGAAGGAAATTTTTTTGGCAACTTTGAGACAACCACAACAAGCTCGCCCAGATCCTCTACTGGTAGAGGCCATCGCAGCTTTCAGAGCAATCAAATTTGGCATGGAATTGAGTATGACAAAGGCAATATTAGAAGGAGATCCCAAGAAAGTAGTATATGCAATACAAAAGAAACAATATGAGGAAAGCTACTTTGGAAAGCACATTTCTAATATACAAAGAACAATGTTATGTTATAAGGAATGTTTTTTTTTTAAGGAATCAGGGTCACATGTCCAATAGTAGCCTCCACCCCAATTTTATTAATAAGCTCTCACTTATAATGAAAGAATATCATAGAAACAAGTAAAAAACACTTAGGAATTACAAAATGTAGAATTGTAAAAAAACCAAACCCAAGTGTCCAAAAACAAAACAAACCAAATCAAGGAACATAAAAAAAAACTAAAGATGCCTAAAGAAAAAGGGAACTAAACATGCCTAAAACCAAAAACCAAAAATAAAACTACGACGATCTTATTGATGGAAGACCATTCTTGTCCATACGAATTAATCATCGGGGCACCCATGGCAAATTCACCATATTATTGAAAATCAAATTAGAACCTGATTTGCCTTCCTTAGCTAGCCAATCAGCCACCTGATTACCTTCCTTGTAGATGTGTTGAATGGAAAAAGTGAAGGAACTCAATAATTTAATAGTTTCTTCTCAGAAATATTCTAAATACCAAACTCCAAAACGTCGATGATTTCACCAAGAAATAACCACCATAGAGTCTAGCTCTATCAAAACATGTGAAATGTTGCGAGCATTACATAACTTAAGGCCCTGTAGAAGAGCAAAAAGTTTTGCCTTATTGTTGGTACTATCACCAGCATTAGAGGCAAAAGTTTTGATCATTTTCCCTTTATCATTTTGGATGATACCACCTAGTCCACACTGACCCAGGTGTCCCAGACAACTATCATCAGTATTTAATTTAAACCATCCAACCGATGGCTTCCTCCATTTAAGTAAAGTACAAAACTTTATTCTAGGAGTAACCAGCTTTATTCTCAAATTATCGAGAATATTTACATCTGAATTTGAAAGCTTGGTAAATCTACAATAGTCCCTAAAAAGAGATCCAATCTAATGATAAAGAGAGTTAAGTACCTCAACAAAGGATTTCAAAACTCCCTCCATACGTGCAAGACACCTCCATCTCCAAAGTCTCCGAGTGATAACACCCACCTGAGAGGAAGCGAACACTCGACGAAACCAAGCCAAGATAGTGTATTTCCAATTTCTTTCTCTAGGGACCCCAATCAAAGAGCCAAAAAAATGTCAGACCATCTTCACTATCTCACCTTAAAAAAGAACATGATTATGATTTTCATAATTGTCATTGATGCAACAATCACATCTATAAACTGTGGTGATACCAATTCTTTACAATTTATCATTCACACCCAAAATCATATCCCAAGCTTTCCATATAGTATTAGACACTTTTAATAGAAGACATACATCTATTGATTCCAATCCATGGAATCTCCTCTGATAAAAATATAGTCCCAGACGCTTTGGTATTGAGAGTCACAGACTCATATTAGTCCGTACCAAAACATCTAGACCTGGTCTAACTTGAGAAAGAGCGACCAAAATATTATCCACTTGGTCCCTGCCAACTAATTGTTCCATAAGATCCACATCCCAACTATTCACCAATTTTCATTCCTTAACCCCAAGCAATGGAGATCCCACTAATTGACAATCATTAATTAGTGGACCACTATCGCACCATTTGTCATACTAGAAAGAAAATTTCACATCTTTGACTTGACATTTGGAGTTATTCAAGAGAACATGAAAACATTTTGCAATCATTTTCTAGAATCTTATACCTTTGGAAAGATCAATAAGAAGCCATGGTTTTGAGCCAACATATTTTGCTTTGAAGAAATTTGCCCATAAAGAATTACCTTGAATCAAATTCCAAGCAAATTTCATACAGAGAACTTTTTGAATATCCTCTAGAAATCTCAAATTGAGTCCCCCTTCTTCAATTAGGCAACATATATTCTTCCATACTACCCATTTTTTCTTTTCTTTGCCATTGCCCCCCCCTCCCCCCCCCCCCCCCAAAAGGAGCTAAACAATCTATTCAATGCTTTGATAACTTAATTCAGAACCTGCAAAACTAAAATATATGTAACACCATACTAGATAAGACATGTCTCAGAAGGACAAGTCTTCCTCCCGCAGAGAGAAATTCCGTCTTCCATCCGTTGATATTTTTTCCTCACTTTGTTTATCATCTCCTCAAGATGGATGTGCTTCAAAAGGCCCTGAATAATTAGCACGCCCAAATATTTGAGGGGGAAATATCCCTTTATGAAACCTATGCTCCGGAGAAGATTTCTCTTACGTGGAAAACTAATTTTATTGGAACAATATAAGGCAATATTGTCCCTATTAATACTTTGTCCTAACCATCTCTCATATTGACCAAAAATATAGCACAATTCTCGGATTGAACATTGGCTCCCATTGATGAAAACAATCACATCATCAGCATACGTTAAATGAGAAAGAGTGGTGGTACCTCGAGCTTCATAAAAATTTTCAAAACTTTTCTCTGACACACTGAGATTAATCATTCTGGAAAGAACTTATTGTTGAATAAGAAAGAGATAAGGTGACAAATGATCACCTTGTCTCAAACCTGTGACATCCTGAATTTTCATGAGAAACCTTATTTATGTTTGGAATGGATGGTTATATTATTTATTTATTTTTGAGGTGTTTGGAGTTTTTAGAAAGAAAAAGAGAGAGAGAGAGAGAGAGAGAGAGAGAGAGAGAGAAAAGCCTTTTTGAAAAAAATCTCAAGGTTGTTTTATTTGGAACCCATTAATACAATCCCTTTTATTTTATTAAGGTATAGTGAGATTAGACCCAAGAAGAGAACAAGCCTATGAGATTAAAACACTTTCTTGAAAGCCCAAATAAGTAAGGGCATATTAGAGAATTCTAAAAAGAATACAAGTTAGACACTTGTCAAATTTTAGTGGATGAAGAAAAGAGATGGAAAAAGGCCCAAGGAAAGCCCAAGGAAGGGATGGCCATGGTGCTAGGCTCCACTTGCCTTTTGGAGTCCTTCTTAGACATGTGTCAAACTAAGACACAATGTCCTTTGCCTTTCAAAAAAAACATCTTACATGGGGAAGATAAAAAGATAGAAGATGGAAAGATTTTGTGAGAAAAGAAAGTGGGTAGGCATGTAAGAAGGAATAGAAGTGTGGGAGATGAAAAGTTATCTTGGAAATGACAAGCAACCCACACACTCCACATGCCATGTGTCAAGCATAGAATTAAGGTTAAAGCGAATTCCTAAAGAGTCATTCTTAGATTTCTGGACTTAAGCTTGAAATGAGGGGTGAAATTGGAAAACAATGGAAGAGAGAGAGAGAGAGAGAGATTTGGATGCAAGAGAGGGGGAGCCATAAATTTGGTGATCATTTATCTCCTCAATGCAATTTCATCATATGTGAGAGAATAAGAGAAATTTGACACTTGTAGCACATGCATTGGAGGTTGTTTTGAAAGGAAATAGACTATAAAAGGAAAGGGCCATAATTTGAGGGGGTTTTTTCCAAACACTTTTGTCTCTTCATTTTCAAGGGTTTTCAACCAAGAATGTTCTCTCTATGTTCTCTCATTTTGCTTCACTTTCTCACTAGCCAAATACTCATTTTTGCTTTGATTTTGAATATTTTCTATGCGAATCTTTTTAGGGACACGATCTACACCAAGATAAGCAACATTTCTTCTTATTTTTAAATCACCATGCACTAGTTTGAGGGGAGATTTTATCTTGCTATTTCAGCCCTATTGGATTTTTACACAAGCACACACCCTCACTTAAAAACTAAGTTTCTTATTCCTTTCAAATAGAACCCTAGGTATTCTTATGATTTTTAAACAAAGAAAAATGGAAGATTTCATAGAATAAATTTAGGTTTTAATAGAGAAGCGAAAACTAAGGTTTTATTTCCTTAGGAGATTCGACCCTAGGGTCTTTTTGGAGAAAATATTGATTTTTTATTGAGAACCAGAAACCCTCATATTTCTTACAGTTTCGGATTTAGGATTTTCTTCAGATAAATCTTGATTTACTTTTTGATTTATTTCTAGGTTTCCTTCGCTTATATTTCTTGGAAATATGTAAATATGCTATTAAACTATCTCAAATATTATTTGCATATATTGTGTGAACTTTGTTTGCTATCTTGTTTGCTTAACGTTTGCCTGCTTGTTTGTTTATATCTTCTCAAGAATATGTTAAGATTTTTACCTTATGGTTCTAAGGATACATTGATGGATTATTGGTGGTTATTTGATGAAATATTGGAGAAGGTAAAACTTGATGACTTTTGGCCTAAGTGGTTGGAATGAGATGAATTGATTATTTAATGAAAGTTTTGAGGCTTTGAAATCTATATAGTTCGGCCTTGATGATATTTTGGGTTTGATCTTAAGTATTCAACTTGTAAATTGAAGCATGATGATTCTACTAGATTTCTTCTATGGATACATGGATTAAATTCATTAACCACTATGATATATGTTCGGGTATACATGGTTTGATGTTTGAGAATAAATATTTGATGATTTGATAAAATAGAAACATGATGGATCACATTAAGGTTTTGGCTAAGGCCTTGAAGATAGTCTAATGATATTGTTTTGGTAAACATTAAGTGAATGCATGAGTTGGTAAGAAAGAATGTGAGGAATTGGATCTTGGAAATGCATGTAGAGGTTCGGCCATAACCCCTTAGGATTTTGGTTGAGTTTGTTTGTTACCTTTCCAACCTTGAATGATTAAATTTCTATGAAATGATATATGCTTACATGTTCTAATTTTTCCAAGCCATGCTTGGATATATATGTTTCACATTCTTATGATTTCATGCCTTGTATAAGTAAGTCAAAGGTTGCATACAAGTCTATGTCACATGATTGCATGTCTTTGGGTCAAAATTTTGAAGAAAAAATAGTCAAAATTTTTTTATAAGAACCCCAAAGGCTAGGATGAGAAAATGTCCTAATGGAACTCCTTATTCACTCAGGAATGTATAAAGTCGAGCGAAACCTCTAAGTCGACAAAGTACCATCGACAGACCTCAAAAAGATTCTTTAAGGATATTGGAACGGGATCGCACCTGAAACTAGTAGGTGCTAAGAACGGTGAAGGCGAAATAAGCGAACTCCCGTATAAGTATAGGATTATAACGTAGTCACCTTGATTAAAGAAGCCGTAAAGTAATGCAGTAACTATCGGGGATCACAAGGTGCATAGGGGAGCCATGAGGTGTCCACATGTGTTATATGAAAGTCATGACAAGAATAAGGCTTTATGCCCATAAATGATATGAATGATGTGAAAGATATGAAATGATATGAACACGTATTAAAGATAGTCAACAAAAGAAAAGAAGGTCTTATATATGGTACATGATGTGTATGTCAAGTTACAGGTCTCATTGTTCATGTTTATGCATTTGTTTATGTTTGTCTTTATATGTTCATGATATATGTGCTATGTGAATTATATACTTGCTGAAATTTCTCGAAATCTCACTCTAGTAGTTTTCACTATCATTCCCTTCTCGAAATGGTAGAAGTTGTTGCAGGATAGATAGGGAAACGCAAGAGGCCACCTCCCAAGAGAGCTCAGGAGACCCCGAAAAGCCATGAGGATTCCTCAGAGTACTCTGCTTATGATAGGTTGTAGGAGGTTAATTAGTTTTTTGTTCAAATCATGAAACTTTTTTAGGAGTTTAGGAGGATCCTGCATGAAGAAAGGGCTAAGTAAGACCAACCCAGCAGGACCTATAGCTCGGAGTAAAGACTTACATGTCTTAGTTTACTTTTGACCTTAGACAATATTTTTAAGCTTTAAGTGTTTAAGGTTGGATTCTCAATGGTTTTTGCGATTACGGATTATATAACTTTTTTAGTGGTGCAACTACTTTATTAATATTTTTGGGATATTTGCACTAATGGTACCATGTGACTTTGGCATTATTCTTATCATTTTGCCTAAACCATTAGAAAGAATTTTTCCGTTATGTTATTTATTGTCATATACGAGGGGTGTGTAGTCTTGTGTTACGTGTCTCTGATGCTTAAATTACTATTAAATCTCAAGTATTGGCTGGGGCGTCGACAAAACCTTTCCCTCCAAGGAAGAATCATTTAGTAGTTCCATTCATCATCACTGAATACCAGGGACTAGAGATACAAAAAAAAAGATTAGATCACAGAATGAGGATAAGAAACCGAAACATTCAAGTACCTCATTCAAAAACCTTCAATCCACCCGATCATAAACTTTTTGCCATATCCACTTTTAACATAATATTTTCTCCATGAGATTTTTTATTAATAAAATGCACCATTTCTTGGGGGAGACTAATATTTTCAAAGATTCTTCTACTTAGAATAAACGCCCCTTGCTCTTTAGAGATCATCTGAGGCAAAATACCTGTAAGTCGATTCACAATAATCTTGGAACAAATCTTATAGAAGATAGAGCAAAGGCTGATGGGACAAAATTTATCAAAACTCATTGGCACATCCACTTTTGGAATTAAGACCAAATAAGATGCTGTAAAGAACTTCAGAATGGGTAAATTGCAACTCTCTATCCGTGTTATCATCCCAATAGATTGAAATTGAATTTCAAGCTCCTCAATACGCTTTTCAAACATATCAATGTGCTTTATTGTATTACCAAAACTCTTTTCTTCCACTCTCGAAGGGCAACTTTAGTATTTTTGAGCTTCATAATTAATCTGTGAATGGCCAACCCATCCAAGCTTGCCTCACATAATCATGAAAATTTGGGTGATCCACCCACATCTGTTGAAACCAAAATGGAAGGGACCATAAATAAATGGATCCATCTTGAGTTCAAGAAGCATTGGCGAATGATCAAATGTTGACCTTAGCAAAAAAAAAAGCATAAGGCATTAGGATATAAAGTCATGAAAGAGGAATCAGGTAAGGCTCTAGCATTGCCCAAGATCGAGCCAAGCCAAATTGGCCATTACACCAAGATAAGACATTACCTTTTGCCTTTATTTCAAGCAAGCCTAGGGTGTTCCATAGGCTAAAAAGTGTCACATGATTTTTCTAAAAATTTTAATCCGACACAAAATTCTTAATTTAATAATAAAATAAATAATATTTATTCCATAGAAATGAAGTTCTAATAAAATGTCTTTTAAAAAAAATATTTATTGAAAGTAAACTTGTGTCATAAAGATAATTATTTCTAGAAATGTTAATATTCAAATAACTGCTCAATCTACTCTTAGCTTGTCTGCTCACACTAGTCATCTTCCTTACTTGAGTGGTTTTAAAAACAGGAAATAAACTAAAATGAGTCGATGACTCAGTAAGAAATTAACCACAACGTAAGATACTACAATAGGAATTTTTTTTATAAGATTTTATGTTGAGATCTGAAATATAACTGATCATGCTGATGCTGATGCTGATGCTGATGCTTGCATGTCTGACCAATTTATATTAACTGACTAACTAGTTTAAACTGACCAATTGACTTAACTGACTAATTTAACTGAACTGAATTAACTGAGCTGATTTAACTAAACTGAATTAACTGAGCTGATTGGTCAACACACTTAAACATGTGTTCAAGGTTATGCACCAGTCCCACGTCCCGCTACAGCAAGGGAAGCTGCTAATAATACTCTAGCGTACTATGGTGGACCACGCTTAGGTCTGTGGCTTGCACATTCATCCTGAGCATTGGTACCATGTATCTAAATGATCATCTGAATTAACTAACTTAACAATTAATTGATTACTGATCTGATCTAATCTTATACTTGAATTTAACATAAGTTATGTGAATTATGTGACATGAGATGCATAATTTATATACTAATATAAATAACTATAACTTGTTGAATCTGAACATGATGCCGAATGTCATGATCGTATGTTGTGCTGTGCTGAACAATATGCTTACATGACATGAGGGGTATATGAAAAGAGCTATCAAAGAATTGCCTCTACTAATATATAAATTAATTGTGAGGATCCTAATTTTGTGATCAAATTCACTTATCTTATAGCGATGCTTCCTAAATTCTTATTTATAATTCGTTACCTACACGTTATATAAATCGTCACTAACGTTTTTAGAATAACGTGCCGAAACATTTTACTAAATCAATACATATAATGGAGAAATATTTAATACATATTTGCTTCATATAAAAGACGTTAAATACTCATATAGCAAAAGCTAATAAAATACTAGTAACATATTTCACTTAGTTAAAACCATAATGTAAGTAATAATCAAGTAAATATCCTACTTAATCTGAAAAATCAATGAATGCTAAGATCTAAATTATTTAAATACCAATAATATATTATAATTTAGTAAAGTACTTTATCTATATTAATTCTAATAAAACAAATGAAAAGCTAACACAATTATTCAATTTCAAAAGAAATCTAATAAATGCTAATATGATTTAAATATTTTTTAACGTATTTCTTCGTTTAAAAGTGAAATTGTAGTAACATAAATCATGATACTAATATCAAATACCCATTCCATATGACAGATACTGAACTTAAAGTATTTAAAGTAAAAAGTTTACTAATTAGTTACTATTGAAATCAAATTGTGAATTTTATTAATAAATAACATAATTTAACTTCTATAATATTTTTCTATAGGAAATAAAGTTTCTATAAAAATAGAAATTCAAGATTTACATAATTATTCAAGTAAAAGTAAGACCAAATTAAAATCATATACTAGTTGCCAAATTATAATCTAAATCAGCATAATGTGAAATAAGGCCCATAAGAGTCCGAGCCCATTAAAACTATTAAAACATTTGTAGTTGCAAGGTGTAAATAAGCCCGGTCTTTAAAAAAACACTCAGAAAAACCAAGCCCATATAACATATTCTACCAAAAAAGTAAGGGATGAGAGTAATTTAACACAACAACCATAATGAAGATGTCAGTTTCAGAAACAACATGCAAACAGTGTTCAACATGGAGAGATCAGGTCGAGAAGGAGGCTCAACAAGGGAGGAAGAAGCGCAACGGCGACAAGCTGCTGTCCAATTTCTCTGAGCAGTGGTGTGAGACCGAGAGAGAGGGAGTTTAGAGAGAAAATTGGAACTAGAAACCGTGAGGGGAAAGGAGAATTCCAATGTGGGCTTACTGGAAAAAGGCACCAAGTTCGACGGAGACATGCTGGTTAGAAGTTTTTGGGCACTAGGGTGGTGCTTCTGGCGAGAAGAGGGCCTCGATTTGGGGGAAGAAGTGGCTCGATCGTGCTCTGTTTTCAGTTTGGGAAATACAGTATAATATGGTGGTCTACGGTCGTTCCATGCAGTGGCAGAGCCACGTTGGGCAGGGGGCCATGGCTCCCCCTCCCCCACGGGCCCTACCCTTATTTAAAAAAAAATAGAATATATGTTATTTTAAATAAAATAAAATAAAATAAATTTATTTTTGTATAATTTTATAGAATAATATTAATTTTATTTTGTATTAGCCCTTTCTCTAAAAATTATCTTGGTCTCCCTTTACAAAATTAATTTAATTTAAAAATAAAATATATCTCATATAAAATAATATAATATAATAACATTATGATATGTTTTTATTATAGATAAAAATAAAAATAAAAAAAGAAGTTGAATGATTTCTAATATATTTTTATTATGATGATATGTTCTTATCATATTATATTTTTTTTAATACATAATTGTATTAAACGTATTTTATTTATATTGTAAATTTTAATATCAAATTATTAAATATCATATAAAAAAGGGTGACGCTAGGGTGCTGTCGGGCTGCACCCCAGCGTCATTGCAGGCTACTTTCTAAATCCCTATAATTTTTATAAAAATATAATAAAAATATATTAAAAAATATAATAAAAAATACAATAAAAAAAAATAAAATTTAGAAAACACAATAAAAAACAGAATAAAATAATAAAATGAAGAAAATATAATAAAAAACACAATAAAAAATAAAATGAAGATGAATTTTTAATGAAGATTCGGTCTCAGCCCAGCTTCCGCCGCCGTAGGTGGCGGTGGGCGAAACCACTCATGCCATTGGTAACGAAGGGTGTCAGCGACCTCACCCCTGCGACGATGACCCATTTCATGTTTAAGGTCGCCGGGGCTTGCCGTCGCAGGGGTGAGGTCGCCGACTCCCTCTGGTCTCAATGGTGTGGGCATTGTCGTCTACCGCCACCGATGGCAGCGGGCACTGCAATTGTGAAGGGATTCGGTCAAATTGAACCCCAGGAAATTCCTATAAAAAATTATATACAAATAAAATAAAAAATATTTTATATCTTTTATTTTAATTTTACTTGGCCTCCTCTAACCCAAATTTCTGGTTCCGCCACTAGTTCCATGGCTACTTTGTGGCTGAGCAGCATGATAGGGGGTGGCAGTGGTTGGTCGACATTTTTTGTTTTCGATATGGAAGTGCTTTCGATAGTGGTGGTTTGCATTAGCCAACACTGGGGGATGACTTCCTTTATTTCGGATGTCGAAACAGGGATTGTTCAAAGACAGTTTGTGCGTGAAGGAGATGTTGTGACATGGGGTGTCTTGGTTGTGCATGCTCGTGCTATGAAAGAGCAATGGTGGTTCTCGATGGTGTGGTGTCCATGGCAGCTTGGGTTTGTGCTTGGAGAGGGAGCGGCTTGAAGTTTTCAGCTGTGATAAACTTCTCAAGTGCATGGAATTATACATGCATATTTATAGGAAAACCCTAAGGATAATAGGCAGAAAATGTGAGTGGCAAGGAGTTCTATAACTAATATGGAATGTGAACCAAGATCATCGAATCTAAAGATATGGACGTGAAATGTGCATGTGTGGAATACGGACATGTATGAGTAAGTTGCATGTGCGGAGCCTAGGTAATCAATTGGTTATTGGTGGTTGTGGAAGAAAATAAAACTACATAAAATTCATCTATATATAATGTCATGCCAAGTAAATAGGAACGTGATTGATGGGGGAAAAGGGTGGAACACTTGCAAGCATATGGCTTTCGTGGATATAAGCTGGTGAGAATACGTCAGTTATAAAAGATAAGTGTTTGAATTCAAATATAAATGTGGCTTAAAATGGCACAACATATACGAAATGAGTAAGAAATTTATTCTAAATAATAAAGGAGGATTGATACGGGGGACATATAATTATATAAATGATAAGATTTAAGCACTTACACTTTGTTTATAAAAACGAAATGATTATTTTAAACATTTGAGCTGATAGAGACATGAAAAAAATGATGGAAGGTCTCAAAATATTCGAACTACTTAAGATAAAATATTTAAAATAATGGCTATAATAAGAAAATCAATTTTAAATATGAACAACTTATTAATCCCATAAAATATGATAAAACCAATAATAATAATAATGACAAGAGGATTATAATATAATATAAGAATTTAATAATAAATTATTTGCATTTAAATCCTGAAAAAAATCAAGATCAGGATGTTACAAAGCCACCATGGTGTATCCAATTATTAAAATCGTCCATGGCCAAGCGAGGGCAAGGGTTCCCTCTTCTCCTTTCCAAATTAGAACAGATGATATTAAATTCACCAACATAAAGACTCGGCTTCGACCCCATATTAGCAAGACACAGATCATCCCACAATCTTCTTATTTCCACCATATTACATTCGCATGAATAACATTACACAAAAAACTTCCTTCATCACCCTTTATACCAATAGAAATAAATTACACACCTTGTCAAACAAGTTGAACATCAAGGATACCATCTCAAAAAATCCAAAATTCACCACCCAACACATCATTGGAAATAACATGCTCAAAATTCAAGAATCTCGTCAATCGATTAACCATGTCAGAATTCTGAAAATGTTCTAATAGAGCAACAACTTTAGGTTTGTACTTACCAATCAACTTTTTAAGTCTGCGGTTCAAGGTACCAATCCTTTGTATATTTCAAACCAATATCGGATTAATTATTGAGAACAATTATTTGATCGGGCAACAACCCGAGCAGAACTTCTTATCTTCACAAAATGCTTATTTTTGTATTTTCTTCTCTTCGTTATTTTCCAATTCAGTATGATATTCTTTGTCATGCGGTATAACCTCATACATGGTCTCAGGTTCGGGCTCCAATGTCACTCACGTGTCTTCCACTACCATCTCATTTTCCTCAGTCACAACTTTCCTTGTCTCTAATTCCTTTACAGTCTCGATTTCAGGTAAATCAGTTTCATCGATAGCTTGAGCCTGATCTAGTTCAATAACAATGATCTGATTCATGACTACTGCATTTTGCACCTTGGTTTGCTCTTAGTCACCTTGCAAGACAGGCAAGTGAGTTGTGTAAACTACTCCTCCACTTGCCACAAAGACATATTCCACCCTAAAAGACACGTCGCTTTGAGTAACTGGAATTTACACTTTGTCTGCGAATATTTCTATATAACCCTTCTCATTCTGTTGCTCTATCTCTTGAGTAGTAATCATGGTAACTTTTTCCTGCCCAGCATTCGAGGGTTTGACCACTTCTTTTTCCTGTGAATGCTTATCATTTTTACACACCCATTGTTTATCACTTGGCAATTTTTTCCCCGCCCTACATTTCTAAGAGTTGTGACCCTACATCTTACACTTAGCACAAAATGCAGGTAAAGTTTCATAAATCGCCTCTTGTCTACGGCTCAACGAGTGACCCAGGGGGCCAATCCAAAAATGAGAAAAGGGCTCTCTTGATGCATCCATCTCCATACACACCCTTGCAGCATCCATTTTTGTAGCACAATGGGTAGGTTATCTCGTCGTATGAATTGTCCAATAGGCACCATGAAAATATCCAAGAAAGCTTCCTGGTAATAATTTAGAGGAGGCCTGGCAAAGAAATCCACACAGGGACCCTAGAGGGTTCTTCATCTTCTTTAAAATCAGAAGTCCAGTGGAAGATCTGGTAAAGGTTTCCATTAATCTTGCAAGATTCTCTCGAAATTGCTTTCACAAAATCTGCTTCATTTGACATATGAACAAAGACGTGACGAGGATGCTACATTGAAGAAACCACAGGGGTGGTCGAAAGGCCCCAGCAGCCATGAATAAATGCACACACCACGTCCAGAGATGGTTGCTGTTTCAAGAATTTGAGGACAATAAAATACTGAAACGGCTCTGCAGACTTTCTGATCTTCTCCTTGGAGAATTGAAAATAAATTTTACCATCCACCATCTTTGGAGAATGGGGCACAACAACCACCTCAGGGATAGGTTGCGGCACCGCTACTACCAGGTCAGCATATGACTGTCAACCTCCACCGTGACATAAAAACAAACCCACGGATCAATAGAATCCCATCACCAGCAACACGCCAAGATGCAGACCCCGTCTACATAGAAACTCGGTACAAATTTTCTCCTCGTTGGAGCACATCCGGCAAAGGTCCAATGCTAGGGGTCGGCGCAAGAAACTGGTCTAAAGCCTCACTTCTTCCTCGTCGCACCAGTAATAAGTTTGCACGCAAGGACGTAGACCAAGTCTACATAGAAACACACGATGATCTCATGTCGTGCCAAAAAACGTCCACGAAGGTCCGATGCCGCACGTATCAATTTCTCTAGGTCAAACATCACACGTCTATATTGTAATGTAACAGCTCACAACTTAGGTAAAGCTGCTCTATGTGAAACTGGTTGTATAGTTGACATAGAGGAACTCTCTAAATGTCTGATGACAATGTAATAGTGTTGCAGATGAAATGAAAGAGACTCTCAAAAAACAAAAAATGGAATCTTAATTATGTGATAAATGGTTCCCTATAAGGGTGTTTTTATGGGCCAGGTAAAATTGATAATTGAATACCCAGATTCAAAATCCAGTTTTCAGATCACATAAAAAGGGTCAGATACCTATTTTTAGTAAACCAGATTTATTTGGGCGATACCCACTTTAATTTGGAACCCGCTTTTAAAACCCAATATCTGGCTTGTTAATTAAATGACAAACGATGTTGTTTTACAATAACCTAGTTCCTACCCCCCGGTCTCGACTACTTGAAGTCTCGATCAACGTATTCATCCTCTCTCTCTCTTCGGACAGAAACCTTAGCCTCCATCATTCGTGACCCATCGCCGTCTCCAAATCAAATCTTCGTCGCCAAATCTTCTTTGCCGTTAATTTGTTTGGTAATTTTTCTCTCTCACATTTAACTTGTCCGGTACACTCTCTCTCACATTTAACTTGTACACGCAGAAATCTTAGCCTCCATCGTCCGTGACCCATCGCCATCTCCGAATCAAATCTCTATCGCCATTAACTTGTTCGAGCTTGTGAGTTGGTAATGTTTGTGACTCTGGTTTATTAGGTCTTGTTTATTAGTTACCCATACTAGTTGAGTAATAGGAAGAGGAAGTGTTCATATACTAAAAGTTGACGAATCTATAGATAATAAACTAACAGAGACGTGTAGTCTAAGCCTATAAATGTACTTTAACATGATTTTTTTAAATTAATTTAATTAGAATATAATTTATTTATTAATGCAATTCTTTCAATTTGATAATGGAAAAACAGAATATATTCCTATACTCTCTTGTTCAGTATCTCAAAAATAGAAGAAGAAGTTATCTCCATGTTAAACCAATTAATCTTAGAACTTTGGTTCCAATTTATCATATTTTTGGGAACCCATCAATGAAATATTGAAAGATGTATTGTTTGATGATATAGCTCTTGGTATTCTGTACACTAATTCCTAGATTTTCACGAGGCAAAGTAGAGGAAAAAAAAATGTATTGTTTGTTGAAAATATCCATGCTTAAATTATGGACTTGTATTGTTTGCTGAAAATAATGTATTATGGACTTGTATTGTTTGCTAAAAATATCCATTCTTAAATTATGGATTTGTATTATTTAGTTAATTATATGGTTTGGTTTATTTGTTGTGTTTTGTTACTCAAATGGAAAAATATTCTACAAGTTAGAATTTTGGTACAACTCAAAAGGTTAGTGGTGACTCCTTCTCTCTTCCAGTGGATTTGGAGGAGCATGGGAATCTTCCATCCTATTCATCCACACATACTCGTTCCGTTCCACATGTACCTAAAGAATCTAGGAAAACACCTAGTAACCAATTGATATCTTGGAAACACTTTAAGAAAGTGCTACCTATTGACCCTGATGAACCAAAAGCTCGATGTAAACATTGTGATAAGCTATTTAATTGTCATTACAAGAATGACACTTTTTCTATAAATCACCACCTTTATTAGTAATAGAAAAAGTACATCCTCTAGTAGTAATAGGGATGCGCAGGAAAAAACATGTAGCCCAAGCTCACAAGGTCTAGTCAACTATGATGCTGAAAAATTTAGGGTGTCTACAGCTAAGTTTTTTATTAAGTGTGAATTACATTTTAGGCTAGTAGAGCACGAAGGACTTATTGAGTATGTAGCTGATCTAAAATTTCGATTTATTTTACCATCCCGAACCACTCTAAAAAGGGACTGTAGGAAGTTGTATGATGAAAAGAAGATACAGCTAAAGAAATTATTAGAGGGTCAAAGAATTTTTTTAACCACCGATACGTGGACATCGTTGCAAAATGTAAACTACATGTGTATTACTGCACATTTTATTGATTGCAATTGGAAATTACATGAGAAAATACTAAAATTTTGCTAAATTCTCAAACGTAGAGGAAAAACTATTGGGAGGGTGTTAAACTTGGGCTTGCTTGATTAGGATATTAATAAAAATTTGACCATCACCGTTGATAACGTCTCCTCTAATGATGTTGATGTTGATGTTGATTACATAAAGAGGAGGATAATAGATAGTGATTATACCATATTAAATAGTGAGTTCCTTCATATGCGGTATGCTGCCTATATATTGAATTTGATTGTTAATAACGGTTCGGAAGATGTTAAACATTTAATATCAACGATTAGAGAAGCCATCAAATATGTAAAGTCTTCACCGTTGAGATTTTTCAAGTCCAAGACTTGTGCATTACAGGAAAATATTAGCGGTGGATGTTATGCACGGATGTTTCCACTAGATGGAATTCCACATATTTGATATTGAGTACCACTATAAAACACACAAAAAACTTTTGAACACTATAATATGTATGTGGATCATGATTTAGTGAATCTCAGTAGTGATGATTGGAAAAAAACACAAATTTTTGTAGAGTTGCTGAAAATATTTTATAATGTCACATTGAGCATTTTTGGTTCTTTGTATGTGACAACTAATGTATATTTTCAGAAATTGTTTACAATTGAAGATACAATATATGATATGTGCACGAGTGAGGATAACATTACTAGGAACATGGATAAAAACATGAAAGAAAATTGTGAAAAATATTGGGGTAATACGGATAGGTTCAACTTGCTAATATATGTTGCTCATATGGTTGATCCACGTTACAAAATGGTGTCATTGAGATTTTAATTGGAACAATGCAAAGGGGATGAGTTAGCGGACAAAATAGAGGTCAAAGTCAAACTCTTGTTAATCCGCTTGATTGAGTGGTATAACAGGTTTTGTGTGATTAGTGGGGGGAGTTTTTATAACATAATGACCCAAATATTTCAAAGATTATATTATGCGAATATTTTGATCTTCGATCTTTCATACTATTGCATATTATTTTATTATTATTAGTATTTTTTTTAGGTTATATGACATTCATAAGTAGTTTTTTTAAAATACCGATTATTATAGATATTCTTTTAATTATAACTATTAATTTGATAATCCATATTTCCATTATATGTGTTGATCAAATTATCTATATCTTTTTAGAATAAATCTTTTAGTTTTTATAATTTCTGCAACTCTAAGCTCACATTTTTGATAGACTTCATTCGAATTATTTTGAATATAAACCAACGCACTAGGCCAAGGAAACTTCATGACTTCATCCATTCTTCCCATCATTCATGTTCCTAGTTAGTCGGCACAACAGCATATAATGATGAAATTTATATAGTTTTATAACCTTACTCAACCACCAGTTGATAACCAGGCTGCACATGCAATTCACTCAATTACGTCTCTCACACATGCATGCACGAAACTACCACTGCCCAATCAGCTGCTATTTTCACAACAACCACTTATTTTGAAGATCTATCATCATCATTACCTTATTAGGTTTCCTCCACCTATACATATATATATATATATGCACCTGCTATATATATTTCCCCAGCATGAGATAAACTCCACAAACCACAAACCCAAGCCGCCACCCCTCTTCACCATTACACCTCCAGCTACCCACACATGAGAAAACACCACACTGCCATCGTGAGAAGGTCCCATGTACGCAGCCACGCCCATTAGCCACCGAGAGCTCCTCCACGTTAGAACCCCACACTCGACAGTCCGAGTAAGGGAGACATGAACTCGAACCCTGGAACCAATGCTGAAACCTCACGACCAACTTCCTCTTCTGATAGCATGAGACCGTATCTGAATGCAGCCTTTGTTTTTCTATGCCAAAACAGAGCATGGCAGCCCCGTATTGCACCACCATGAAGCCTCCACGCACGCCAACAAACCCAACGGTCAGCCCCTACATCACCTTCTTTCCAAGAAGCCCATTGCATAAAACTAGCCGCCAATCGACATCACTGGTTGGCCACAAACCAGCACCATAAACATCCCTTGTTCTCACATACGAAAACAGAGCAATTTTTGCTATGTTGCCCGTCAACCCATAACCACCCAAGGCTTTGGACCTTCAACCCGTTTGCTCCCATTCATCATTTGCCATGACTTCCAGCAACCTTGAGCCGCCATCGCACCTCCCCTCTTCTCGGGAAACACCACACGCACCAAGTTCCCTCATGACAATCATATTTGGCGCCACTCATCATGCCGACAAACCAGCCCAAGTGATATCAACGTAGCCTCTGTTTTCAGCCCCTCAAAATAGAGCACGTTCAACCCCACTTCACTGAACCACACCCAACCACCACTAGACGTCGGAGAACCACTGAAGGTGCCAGAAAGTGCCAACCAGCCAGCCCCGACAAACCCTTTTTCTTGGTAAGCCCACTGTCGCCGCCCACTCTTCCTCCTCCTCTTTTTCCCTTTCGACAGCAGTAGCATGTGGATTTAAACTAAGTATTATTTTAGCTTGACAATTGTAGTATGTTATATTGAATGGTGTTTTACGATGGGCTTGTTTAGGAGGTTGACTTATTTTATTACACAAACATTTGTGTTATTTTAACTTGGTTTGGGATTTATATTTGAAATTGAGCTTAGTTCTTGAAAAAGATATGTTAGCCCAAGAGTTTTCTTTTATAAATAATTAAAGGATTTAACTATATTATTTATTATTAATTTTTACTAATAGATTTTAATAATAAATAATAAGTGTTTAATATTTTTATATACTTTAAATCTATTGTATGGAATCGATCTTAATGTTACTATTATAGATTTTGATTTAAAATAAGAAGATATGACAAGAATATTTTAAATGGTGTTAGTATTTATTAGATTTATTGTAAGATCAGATGATTATGTTAAGTATTAAGAAAGTAAATCTATTGTAAGAATTTAGGTTTTCATTACTTATTTTAGTATAATTAAATATAGTTCAAGTATTTTATGAAATTATATTTTAAGTTACAAATATGTTATAAGTATTTTATGATATTAGACTTTATTAATTTTCCTATTAAACAAAATATTTAATTGATTAAGCTTACAATATGAGTTTAATCAAGTGGATTATTAAGACATGCTCTCGAGATAGATTAGGACTGTTTAATTTTTTCATATAGGTAATGAGTTATGAATAAGAATTTAGGAAGCAGCACTTCGAGGTAAGTGAATTTGATCACAAAATTAGGATCCGTACATGTAGCTTATATTATTAGTAAAGCCAGTTCTTTGATAGCCCTTTTCAAATACCTCTCACGTCATGCAAGCATATCATTCAGCACAGCATACGATCATGTCATCAGCATCATGTTTAGACTCAGCGAATTGTAGTTATTTATTATAGTATGTATTATGCATATCATGTCACATAAGTAACATAAATTGAGTCAAGTTTAAGTATAAGACTAAATCAGATCAGAAATCAATTAAACAGTCATCCAGTTAAATCAGTCAGTTAAAATAGTTCAGCTAATTTCAGTTCAATAAATCAGTTATTTCAGATGGTCATTTCAGTTGCATGATACCAATGCATTCAGATCAGGGTGGATGTGCAAGCCACAGACCTAAGCGTGGTCCACCATAGTACGCTAGAATACTATCAGCGGCTCCCCTTACTACAGTGGGACGTGGGGCCGGTGCACAACCTTGCACACAGGGTTAAGTGTGTTGGCCAATCAACTCAGTTAAATCAGTTCAGCTAAATTAGTACAGTCAAATCAGATCATTTAAATCGGTTCAGTTAGTCGGTTTAGATCAGTCAAACCAATCAGTTAATTCAGGCCAGTCACTAAGTCAGTTAGTTAGTCAAGTCAGTCATGTATGACATCAGCATTAACATGTATAATCATATTTTAGAATTCGGCATAAGTTTTATAAAAAATATCCTATAATATTATCTTACGTTGTGGTGGATTTTCTTACTGAGTCATCGACTCATTTCAGTTTATTTCCTATTTTTAAAACCACCCAAGTGAAGAAGATGACCAGTTCGAGCAAACAAGCCAGGAGTACATTGAGCAGTTATTGTATTTTCAGCATTTTCTAAAAATAAATGTTTTTATGACACACGTTTAATTTCAATGATTTCAATAAACGTTTTTATTTAGAAAAAAAACACGTTTTATTCAAATTTCATTTCTTTGGAGTAAATTTTATTTATTTTATTATTAAAACCAAGAATCTTATGTCGGATTAAATGTTTTAGAAAGAGTTAAGTGACATCTCCTAGCCTACGGGAAGGGGGTGTCACAGTTTTATTGTAGCTCAAAGAAGGCCAAGCACTACTTCTACTTCTTCTAGTAGCTCGAGTAAATTTGATATGAAGTTAGAAAATATCTTGAGTAACATGGGTTTATAGAGTTTAAATCAGAACTAGATAAGTATTTGTTGGAGGAGCGTGCAGGAAAATCACCCAGTTTTAATATCTTGGATTGATGAAGAGTTAATGCCACCAATTATCCTATTCTTGTTGAAGTAGCACATGATGTGTTAGTCACCCTCATTTCCATTGTTGTTTCAAAGTCTACATTTAGTATTAAATGACACAAATTGGATCATTTTAGGAGTTCATTGTCTCTAGAGTCTGTTAAAGCTCTTATTTGCACCCAAAATTGGTTAAAGACCAAACATGTCGACATCCAAGAGTTATAAGAGTACATAGAGTTGATGCAGCTTGAAGGTAAGTTTGAAATATGAAAGATTTCTTTAATATCTATCTAACTTCTTATTATATATCTAACTCAATTTTTTAAATATTTTTTTAAATGATTATCTAATAGTTTTATCCGAAATTGAGGTTGGTGTGAGTCAACCTTCCCATTCATGTTGAAAAAAACTAGAGTAAATGCGTTATTACTTGTGTGATGATTACATACGCTACTACATTTAAAAGATAAGTATTATGATTTAAAAGATAAGTATTATGATTTAGTTATTTTTATGGCTGTAAATTTGCACTAGTGATTTTTCAGGGCTATATGCAATAAAGCTTTAGCTACAGCATGGGTGTTTGATTTTATTGTCTTTAGCATATGTTAAATCTAGAATTGTACTATATTTCAAATTTGCGTGCCTTTTGAAATCTTAGAATCTCATTGCTAGTGTCTGTCATGCACATCTTGGGTACTTTGATGACACCACTTTTTAACCAAGCTAAAAAATTGTTACTATTCTTGTTTTGCTCAAGTATCTTGTTTTGCTCTTCTATACATATATTGATTAAACTCAAATAGTGCATCAGGTTTGCAATGAAATCAAAAGTTTTCCTACAAGTATACACTAATGTGTTTCCTTACCTTCAGGTTAGTATATTAACTTTCTTGGTTATTGCTTTGGCTTTATCTAAATTGTCCCACATCTACTCTTTGTTTTTTTAAAAATTAAATTAAAGGAAACCAAATAAATAGATTCCATCCTTTTGCTTGTTCTAACCCCTCCTTTCCAAAAAAAAAACTTTTCCGGTATGAACTAATGGAGTCTCTATTGGCCAATTGCCCTGGTACTGATGGAGACGACCACTAAACTAGGAGTTCTAGTTCACTTCCCCTATGCATACGATCAATGGAAACAAGGTTCCAAGATGCAATGTTATCTAGAGTTGTCATCAAGGATGAGCTCTGCTGTGGAAACAAGATTTTCAAAACCTGGATTTATATGGGTTCCGGCCCGAATCCGAAATCTAGATCCAGTGTTCGATATCCGAGTTTCCGGATTCAGATTTAAAATTCTATTCTGGGTCAAAATACCTGAATTTCGGATCTGAAAACCCAAAATAACGGAATCTTGATGATCTCTCTCCCATATATCTCCCCTCTCCTCTCCCTCACCTATATGAAAAAACTTCCCATCTCCTTCACCTCGACGTATCGGAATTCCCTCTCCCTTACCCCTCTCCACTCTCCCCCATCAACACCCATTGCATGCTACGATGTTGTTGCTAAAAGTCGGGGAGCTTCTTCCTCCTGATAGGTTGAGTGCAGCAGATCGTAATCATACTCAGTGGTAAGTCTCATGTAATTAGGTTTCTTATTGTGTTTTATTTTCTTCCTGAAACCCAAACTTAATTAGGTTTCTTTGTTAAAATAGAGAAGATATTTATTATTGTTATCATTCACATAAAATACAAGAAACGTATCCAGTAAAAGTAACCAATAGAAGTAACCAAAACCAAGCAATGCAGTGTATGCTTATATTAGCTAGCCCATGCCCACTCGTCTTTGAATCAAAGCCAAAAGAGCCAAAACCTGAACCAGCTATTATTTTTGGTCTTGCATTGTATCAATTCTGTGATGAAATAAATACATCTAATTCTCAATTTTATTTTTCATTTTTCATTTTTTTTAAGAGAAGAGCTGGGGTCACATGTCTATGAGTGATTCATTTCTAATTTTATTAATAGCCTTCATTTATGGCAGAGGATTACCGTAGTAATAAAAAGACACTAGGGATTTACATATAAGCAATAAAAACCATCCCATGTATCAAAACCAAACAAACCAATAAAAAACAAATAAGCCAAACATAACAAGAAAGCCAATAAAATGAAGCCACTAAACAAGCCTAGTCAAAATAACAAATTGATAAAATAGGAAACCTCAAAGAAGGGATCTTAGAATTGTCCATACAAATCAACCCTCTAAGAACTTGAGGCATCTCTATCCAACTATTGTAGATCAAATCAGCACTTGCTGCATCTGTCGTACCTTCCTTGGCCAACCAATCTGTCACTTTATTACCTTCTCAAAAAATATGTTACACATGACAATTCATGGAATCTTTAAGCACAATAAGCTCTTCGCAAAAGTCCCTCTTATACCACACTCGACATCTCACTACAAGAAAATTATTTATTTGTAACCAGTTAATTCTAGCAAAATAATTTACAGTCACAATTAGTCGCAAATAATTTTTTCTTCATAATTAATTAGCCACAAAAATCTATTTTTCTTATAGTGTCTCCTTCTATTTCACCGTGAGATAAACCACCATAGAGTCAAGCTCTAGTATCACATTTGTAATATTTAAAGTTTTACAAATTTTCAAACTTCAAAGAAGAGCTAGGAGTTCTGCTTAATTGTTGATGCTGTCACCAATTGGAGAAGCAAAAGTCTGAATGAGACGACTTTTATCATTATGAATAATACCTCTAACATCACAAGTGCTAGGATTGCCAATACTATAGCCATCCGTGTTCAACTTGAACCAATGAGACAACAGTTTGTGCCAATGAACAACTTTGCAACGATTTATTTTGGGATTAACCGGTGCGATCCGTAGCTTCTTTAGAACCATGCAATCAAAGTGGGATAGGTGAGTAAAGAGAATGCATAACATCCATAAAAGATTCCGAGCATCCCTCCATTCTAGCTAGACAGCTTCTCCTCCAAAGCCTCCAAGTAATAAAGATAGGATGAATACCAACAATTGCACCCACATGAGAAGAGGATTTGGCATGGCGAAACCAAATCAAAACAATTTCTTTCCAGTTCTTGCCGAGTGGATTCCAAAAATATTTCCAAAAGAATTCCAAACCTTATGAGCAAAATCTCCATCAAAGAACACATGATTTTGATCCTCATAATGTCCTATGTCACAACAGTCACATTTGGAAATAATGGGAATACCAATGCGACAAAGTCTATCATCCATATTCAAAGTTAGATTTCAAGCCTTCCAAATGGTAATGGACATTTTTAAAGGAAGACTTTTGTGCCACATCTAAGAATATCATTCAAAGGAGGAACTTCGAATCCGAATACAATCCCATGTAGACTTGGTAGTAAGAATTATTGTATCATTGTTAGTCCAAACCAAAATGTCTAGAGCCGACTTATCATTGGTAGTAAGAAAACATCTAATTCTCAATATCATCAAATCATTAACGATAAAAACATCATCATATCATTGATTATCTAGATAGAGTTTACTTTTACATGATATGATTGGATCAAACCCACAGGATGAATAGCTGAAAGATGCAACTTATTGATGGATTAGGTACATGATTGGCGTCGGACTGAGTGGCAATAATGTACCAACCACTTTTGGTGTACGTATCTTTGATGAGCTATTAACAGGAAGAAAGAAAAAAAAAAAAGCCTGCATATCTTTATCAAGGACATGATAAAAAGCTATAAATTTATTCACATCTTTCATTTCATTGTTCAGCAGAAAAGAACCATCCGTTTAATATCCACAACGATCAAGTTTTGAAGGAAGCTTAAAAAAGGAGAGATCTTTACGATAGCAAACCTTGTAAAAAGGTGCTTAAACTTGAGTTGGACAAAACGACCTACTACAATGAAAGTCCAAATAAAAAAAACAAAAAATAAGAAAATCCGTTAAGTGACCATTAGAACTTACATTTTTCATTTTATATAATTTAGTTTTATATAATTCTTTTGTTGTTAAGATATTTTCCTTTTGCTATCTTTAAAATATTTGTTAGAATTTACATTTTTTCTTCATCTATACATTACATTATTAATTAATATTTATTTCTTTATAAAAACATATCATTTATAACCGCTTCAGTAAATTAGACAAACGTGCTTTGCACGTTGCTTTTCCCTAATATGTATATATGTATATATATATATATGCATGCAAGTGCCATACAATATATTTGGCTTAAAATAATAGACAATTGATTAGTAGTTAAGGTAAGTTGATCGAATCTCGATCATCGGCTAGCCTACATGCAGTTTCTTTTAATTGTTTGTTGTCGATCATCGGCCTCCCTCATCTTTAATGCACTTTTCCCGGTTATATATATAATTATTATATATGATATGATACTTGAGTTGAAAATTATCTCATAATATTCTTTGACTCCTATGATGTGGACTTTTTCTCGTGGGTTCTTACATGAGTTATATTAATTAATTTTTCAATATCATAATTCAAAATATTTCAAAAAGTCAAGACCTATATATATATATATGCATGCAAGTGTCATACAATATATTTGACTTAAAATTATAGACAATTGATTAGTAGTTGAGGACCTTGAGGTGAGTTGATTGGGTCTCGATCATCGGCTGACCTGCATGCAATATCTTTTAATTGTTTGTTCTCGATCATCGGCCTCCATCAACTTTCATGCACTTTCACCAATTATATATATAATTATTATATATGATATGGTACTTGAGTGGAAAATTATCTCGTGATTACTTTAATTCCTATGATTAGGCGTTTTTCTCGTGGGTTCTAATTGTATGGGTTATATTAATTAATTTCTCAATATCATAATTCAAAATATCTCGAGAAAGTCAAGAGCCTGATTCAATGATTCGATTATTTAAGGTTTCATTTGGATTGAGAGGTAAGAAGAGTTGAGATAAAAGTTAAAAGTTGAATAAAATATTGTTAGTATATTATTTCATAATATTATTGTTATTTTTGAATTTAAAAAAGTTGTATTAGAATTTGAAAATGTTGAATTATTTATTAGATTTTGTGTGAAAATTTGAAAAATTTGATGACATGAGATAATATGAGATGAATTTTCTAGCGCAACAAAAGGTTAAAATTCTCAAGGTCCACTCTCCTAAAATGCTCCCAAAAACCCTAGCAACTTAGGTACATGGCGCCACGGGGGGGTTGAGTGAGTGCCGGCTCCAACTTTCTTCCCCTCCACCCCCTACCCACTCTCTTCCCTCTTCTCAGCCCTTCTCTGGCTTCCTTTTCTTTTTCTTTCCTCCTTTTTTCCTTGTTTTCTTTTGCTCTTCCTTTTTGTTGTGTTTCTGTTTTATTCTTGTCCCTCCTCTCTCCCTTTCTGTTTCATCTTCCTCCCCCTTTGTGTTTTCTTATTTTCCTATTTTGCGTATACAAGTACAAGTTTGGAGGTTGTGGAGGTCAACAACATTCAGCAGTTTGAAACTTTCTGTGGTCAAAAGCACCTCACACTCCCCATTGCTAGCTCCCATGTGCGCCAATCTCTTAACTGGGACGGACTTGTTGTGATAACCCGAAATTTTTTTCCTTTTGAATTTTTATGCTTGAAATGGTTATGTATTTTTTTCAATTTATTTTAATCATTTTTTGGAACTTTTTGGAAATATATGTTGCTATGTATTTAGTTGGGCCTTCTCTTGTGTTGGGTAGTGATAGCTTAAGCTCAAAATAGTGTGAGATTCAAATAAAACCTATAAGGAATCTTTGAAGGCCACGATTTGGACTCATTTGGAGGAAAAATCTAATTTCATCTATATTTTTATTTTATTTTTGCTTGGGAGATAAGGATCAACAAATGGCATGTGGCAAAAAAATTTGATTGGAAAGATACCTAAATTTGTCTTATCTTAGATAGGATTGAAATGGTGACAAATGACATTTAGACAGGAAATGAGTAAGCAAATATTGAAATCTTTCCTTAGCAAGTTTCGGCTATGATGGATTATAGTGAAAAATCTAAGTGGTTAAGGGACACTTGGCTCGAGTTAGACCAACCTAAGACTAAAAGTTAGATAAAAAGTGATTTTGTCTTTTTCCTTGAGAGAGAGTAATGAAAATGGATGAAAAATATTGAACTAGTAGCACAAGATGATATGCAAACAAGTCATGGGATGTTCTTCCTTGCAAGTTTTGGATTTGAAGTGAGAAGAATCAAACATCTTTTTGCTTTATCTCTTCTATGTTGTTTCAATCTTAGATTAGATAAGAACTAGATCTTGTCAAAATAGGCATGATTACTCTAAGTTTAGAATGACAACTAGCATGATAAGAAAATATGACTTTTGGAAATACAAGGAGATTTTGTATAGAAATTAAATTTAGGTAGCTTTTTATAGGAGTTTTAGTGGAATAAGTAAGGGACATTCCCCTCCTCAGAAAACGAATGGCTTGGATGAGTTTGGGGGAAAGGGAACCGACTTATACATGTGTATTTGGGATTTTTATGTAATGATCATATTTTTTGACAAGTATTAAAACAAGTGGCAACCAAGGGTAGATAAAAAACAAAATAAGAATATTTTCCAAGGTAAGTTTTGGATGAGACCAAAATGGAAGTATTGTAACCGAATTTCGCTTTTGTTTTACTTTAAATGTAGTGCACAACAATGGATAAGATGTGTACCTAACTTTGTCATCTACCTAAGTAAATATCATATCACGAGATAAGGACTTGGTCATGTCATTACCAACTAAGTCCAAGTGAAGGGGGAATGAGTACACTATCACCTAAGTGGGTACATGGCACAACAAGCATAGCTTGAGAAGTTTTTTTCAAGAGTTTTACCACTCATTTGCCCATAGGTATCGACCAAAACTCCCTTGGATACTCACTCTATTCTCTTCCCAAGTAATTCGGCCAAGCCAAACTCAAACCCTCTTCCTTTTCCTTTTCCTTTTCCTTTTCCATTCACTTACATTCCAAGCATTTCCTTCTTTGCACCTAAATGTGTATTTCTCCTAAGGTAGTGAATTTCTCTTCTTCACAAGGTGAGTGCCTTAGTCTAATCTTCTTATATTCAAATATGCAAGAGATGAGAGAGTTTCTTCATTTCACTTTCGGCTAGGTTGAGTTTAAGGGAGTGATGTTTTGGTTTTTCCTTAAAAGAAATTTATAGATTTTAACTTTAGTTCCTTGTACCTCTTTTCCAGATTTCCTTTGCTAAATCTATTGAAAAATTAGTAAGTACACTCTTAACTTAATTTTAGCATTTTCTTGTATATGTAGAGCGAACTTGTTGTTGGATATTTTATTTGAATGTATGGTATGCTTGATGAATAGTTCAATCTATGTTTTGTTAAGGTGATACCTTAAGACTTGGTCTAAGAAGTATTTAGAAGAGTATAGTGAAGATTTGAGGAAAACATTCAAGGAATATAGTTAGTGAAATTTTGGCTAAAGGAATTAGATCATGGCATGTAATGTTTAGATGATAAAATATAATTTTGAAGGTTCATAGGTTTCGGTCATAATGTTTTCTTTGGAGAAATTTGATGTTTTTGACTCAAAGGTAATGATATGATTGTACCTAAATTTTTGAGTGACTTTCTTAATTTTGATTTTTCTTGTGGATTAGTTGAAGATATATATTTGATGGACAGAAAGATTATATGATAAAAAGTGATTGAAGAAAATGACTCCATGAGTTACATGAGTGTTTCGGCTACTGGATTAATTTAGCTTGATTATTGAGTTATGGATTAAACTAAGAAAAGAACAAGATTATCAATGGAAAAGAAAAGAAAATTTGGGTTTAACCCTACCATGGGCCTCGATTTTTAACCCTTTAAAGTTAGGGCTAATTTGTTTTGAAACTCTTTTTGTTGAATTATGTATGACTTATTTAAAAATGGTTATGTTTGCATGGTATAGCATGTAAAAGTCATGATTTGGAAGATCATGCTTTATATGTCTCATGAACTATATACCATGCATGATAAAATCCAAGTTTGCATGCATAACCATTCATGACACAAGTCTCACAATTTGAGTTATCATGGTTTTTTCTTCAAAGAGAATAAGAAAGTTTAAAAGTCATGTCCAAAGGGGATTTGATCTGTCGGATGACTGACATGCCGACAATGAAGGTGTGCTGATCTGCCGTCAAAAAATGAAAAGTTACGTCATGACAGTGAAGGCAATTCGATCTGCCGTATGACTAACGTGACCAAGAAAGCTGACGGTGAAGCATTTCGATCTACAGTCATGCTAAGAAAATTGACGGTGAAGGCGATTCGATCTATCGTCAAATGATGAAAAATTATGTCATAAATGTGAAGGCAATTTGATCTATCGTATGACTGACATGACCAAGAAAATCAACGGTAAAGACAATTCAATTTGTCGTTGGGAATAAGAATGACAATAAAGACAATTCAATCTGCTGTCATAACAAAAATAATAAGAATTACAAGAAAAATACATGACAAAATCACGAAAAGTTTTGCACCTGTGTTAACGAGATTCTTTTTATAAAATATGAAAGTATTTGCAAAAAAAAAAAAAAAAGTGCAAGCACAGTGCATAAGTCACGCATAAGTCATATCATAAGTTTCATAATCATGATACATGCATTGGTGTTATTATCTGTATATGCTAATAATGTTTTTATTACATTATCTGTGTACATACTGAGATTTTTTGGAAATCTCACTTTTTTAATTTTATCTATTATTTCTTACAGAATAATAGACGTTAGTGCAGGAATAAATGACTCAATACAAGATCCAGACTACTCGGGAAGTTTTGAGGAATCCCTAAAGGTGAAGAGGGGTAATTATATATTTGTTCTTTTGGATTATAGAACAATGATGTGTATTATTAAGAATCCGGTACATTATGTTTTATGTTTATAAAGTTTTAGGTTTAACATAGATTACCATGTGATACTAGTAAAGATTTAGATTTTTTTGCTGACTACTTGGAATTAACCTTATTCCGCTACAATGTACATTTCATATTGCTAGCAAGTTAAATGCATGCACATTATTTTCGATATGAACGAGGGGTATATAGCCTAATGTTACATATCTCAACGCTTCAGTTTACGTTAAATTTCAAACGTAAATTGGGGGACGTCACACCCACACCGAATGGAGCAGCGCGTGAATCACATGCGCTTCTCCGACGATACTTTTTAGTGGCCACGCATAGCGCCGTTGGGACCAGGACCTCTGGCCACTTAGACCCTAGTCGTCAGCCACCTTCTTGGGGCGGCATGTGCACTCCACGTGCCACTCTCCGCCGCTGTATCTTGTGTTATTTTGAGATTTCTCTAAAGTCGAAAATCGGATCTTTGTATTTTGATTTTTTCATTTGTTCTTACTTTCTGTTTAGGAGCTTTTTGTTTAATAAAAACCAAAAAATATATATTGTCTCTAAGGCCTCTGGTTCATAGAGTGTTTTCCCTCTTGGACTTTTGTTCGAAAGGATTTTCTCTGGCCTCATCTTAGTACAGGCTAAGATTTATTTGATTTGTTTGTTAACTCTGGCTTAAAGAGAGTTTGTATGTCTATCAAATGGTAGTTTGGAAAGGTTTGCAGCTTAGGGCTAGACATTATTAGTCACTTTTAGTACCCTACAAAGTTACAGATCTTCATTTAGTTGACTTGTAATGTATATTTCAAATCAAGTTGTAATGTTCATCTATTAATGAATACAGTTTACCTTCTTTTTTAAAAAAAATGAGACAAGTTTTGAATACAAATGGAGGCTAAATGAAAATTTTGAGTTTGAAATCACCCACCCTCTTGTATAAAAAAAAAGATATTCCAAAAAAATATATAATTAGTGATCCATATTATATATATCTTTTTATTATAATAAATAGCTATCTAACGACCACTTAATAGATTTTCTTATTTTTCGGATAAATTTAATTTTATCCGTCCGTCAATTTGAATTCTGAAATGACGTGATTCTTAAAATTTAGTCTCTTAAGTTAAACACTTCAAATTCAAATTTAGTCAAATTCAAAACTTTTATCCTCCCAAAAATTATTATCAAAAACTATTCTTCAACTCGAATGCGTTTAGACAATCTCTTAGTAACAGTTTGAATAGATTTTTAGATTGAAATTATTGCTCAGTTTCAAACTCAATTTAATCTCTTTATGATCGATATTATCCTTCTTTTATCATTTATAAAACCCACCCAGACTCATATTAAACAGTACAAATTATATAATTTATATATAATTTATATAATATATAAATTATTAGTTATTAATATTTTATTAATAATAAATTATCTAACATATAACTTGTAATATAATATTACAACATTATTAAACGTACTTATATTAAAAATTATAATATATCATTCTTTTATGTAAATTATAATCTGTCTGTTACAAGTTGAAGTAGACCTACTAATTCCCTTATGATCTGTCTCACTCTAAACAAAAATACTTTTTTCCTTGGATTGAGTGTGAATAGATGGAGAAATATGATCTTTTTTATGTCACAAAACTGGATCAGCAGCAAACTTTTTCTTTAATATTTTTTTAAAAAACAAAAACTTGAAATTACAACAGCTTTTTCTACTGCATTTTGCGAAGGAAGTGTCAGTAAGCAAGACATAAAGAGTAAACATTTTAAAAAGTGAGAAAAAAATATAAATATATAAAGTGAGTGTCACAAATTTCTCATTTATTTGGCATGCCTTTTGTAAGTAAAGCGTGGTTACACGGTTTTCATAGCAAGCATTTTAATTAAAAAAAATATACTCATTATTTTTATACCATACATCTATTTCTTATTTCTTTATTTATTATTTTTATTTTTTTAGTAAGTGTATAATATAGAAATGATAAGTAAAAAACAAATTAAAAATAATGTTAAGAGTATACGAGCTTGCATATCTTTTACAATTCCGATATGGAGACATTATTATCATATCAATCGAAATATTAAAAAGAAGATAAAAACATGATAAAAAAGAAATAAAATTTTAAAAAAATATAAATAATTAAATAAGAGTACATATAAAAATGATATTCATATATTGCATATATATAAAAAAGATATACAAATCGTATACAAATTATAACATTTTTACTCTTTTACTTAGCAATTAGCAAGCCTTGGGTGGAAAAAAGTTGGCTGAAATTGAGCTTTGCTTCCACAACCAGGAAGGTGGAGTATTAAGTATTTTACTATTTGAGTTTTGAAAACAATAAAAGGTTTTGTTTGTTGTCTGATTCGTAGTTTTCAACGTTGATACCTCATCTTCTAAAGTTTTAATATTACATTAATATTTAATACCAAAATAATTTTCCCCTATTGCTTTCATATTAATTTCCAACTACTATCTCAAGTCATCACGACCTTTATTGCTTTGGTTTTATCTCAAGTAAATTGTGTAAACAAATATAAACACAAAAAGATATACAAATTAAAGCCTAGGAGAGAAGTCGTCTTCTTACAAATTTAAAGCTGGCCTACCCTTTCAACTTGTTGGAATATAAATATTAGACATTGTCTCTTCAAATATTTTGCTTAGTCGTTGGGTCTAAAAGTCCATCTATCTAATGTCGTTTATATAAAAGATATGATAAACGAATTAAAATTTTTGCTTAGTTGTTGGAATATCTCCATCGTTCTATTTTTTTTTTTTTTAATTTTGATTCTACTGATATGATAATTTAGTAATTTTATAAATAAATAAAAATTCATTTAAAATATCACAAGCCGAATTGATGTGATTTGAAATCTTTCCATAAAGCTTTTGTTCCATTTGTTCCACTAGAACACCCTTCCAATTTGGAAGAAACCCTGATCATCCAAATGAAAGAAAATTATGGATAGAAAAAATAGAAGCTCTAAAAAAGAACGGCACTTGGGAGGAGTTTTTCAGAGCGCATCCCCGCCTTTATTCAAAATGAAGAGATGGAAAATTGGACATCTATCGCGGCCATGATGATGATGCAATTGAGCATTTATAATTCGGTCCACCACCCGCGTGAGGATGACCAGACCTATCCATTTTCTAGTTGGATGTAGCAAGTCATCCATAAAATAACAAAATACAAATAGAAACAACCTTTCTCTTAGACATTTCTAATTTTTCTTGTTCTAGAAGAAAGAAGACGTGAAAATGACCAATTCTCATGCCAATCATGATAAAAAATAAATAAAAATAAAAATAAATTACAAGTGGCAAGTATTATTGTTGTCAAGGTTTTGAATTTTGTTCCGTTTCGACTAGAATGGTCAGAATTTTTCGTTCCGGTGTCTCAATCGATATACCATACGTCCTTGTTCCATTCCAGTCCAAATCCTGGCTCGTTCCTATCTGTTCCGATCATTCTAGTCGAATTTCAGGCGTTCTGGTCCAAATTTCGATCCCTATTCCGATTTAGACTAATTTTATAATTTTTTTATATTTGAATGACATGTTTTTTTAAAATTTTAAATTCATATGGTATTTAATTAATTCTAGAGTATAAAATATATTTATATACTTTGTAATTTTAAATATGTCCTTTTTTTTAAATATCATTATTTTTTAATATTTTATCTATTCTTTTATTTTATTTTATTTTATTTATTTTTGTATCTCAACTTAAATTTGTATTTTTTCAACTTATATTCATTTAATAAATCCTCAATTCTTCCAATATGTACACATATATATGATACACACTTACATATATATGTATTTATTCTATTAGTTGTTAGTTTATATATATATAAATATATATATATTATAATATATAATTAATTCCGAAACGGTACACCAGAACGGACCGGTAAATATTCCATTTCAGTCAATGTTTTAAATACCATTCCGGTAAACGTACCGGTCAAAGCACTGAAACGAAATATTTCGATATCGATATCGTTTAGGAATAGTTTATACATAAAAAAATTATATATATAAATACATATATAAATTATATTTTAAAATAATAGTCAATATATGAATAAATTATATATATGTAAATAATCTAATATAAATTAAGATAAAAAAAAATAGCAAAACATGAAAAAAAAAATGAAATCCTGGTACAGGCCGGTATATATGGTTGGTACGACCAAAATACCGACTGGTACGGTCGAAATCTGGACCGGTACGAAACAGACCAAATTTCTATACCGGCTACTGTTCCGATACGATACGCATCGATACGGAATTTAAAATCATGATTTCAGTGCCTCAATCACCGAAACGAAATCTAAAACTTTGATTGTTCCCATTCCAATACCATTTTATGTTATGCCCAATTTTTTGGTCTACCAAATACACCGAAAAATGCATATGGATCAAGAACCAACCACCTTTTTTCCTTTGATGGAAACATTAGGAATTAGAAAACTTACAAATTTTCCACAAAAGTGTGTTTTGCTTTCCGGCTTTACCTTTAGATTTGGTAAAACCGCAATTATTGGGGGTTCGGTTGGTGTCAAACCACAAAGAGTGGGAGAAAATGACATTATTTTCATATTTGTCAAACTGAATTTGCTCATTTCATTTTCAATGTTATTGGTAGATCTAATTTCTGCGGTGCACGACCAAATAAGGGGATTTTGTTGAGTCCTTTTTTGTCATTTCCACGTGTTGTTTACCTGAAAAAACCACTTCATGATCAGAGTTGCATATATTTTTTTCTTGCCTGTCTCCACCTATAGGAAGATGACTTGAAAAACTATCATATAAATAGTATCTGGATGGATATATTAACCTCCATTGTAAACCAACCAGATGACTTTTTTGCAAATAAAGGTGATAGTACTTACAAAGGGGGTGGTTTGAGATATTAATTAATTAAGATATTTGGACATAATTGCAGTTACATTCCGTAGATAAAAAGAATTTGAAGATCTTCACTAAAAAAAGAGATAGATTTATAAAGCGGGTCACAAGATTATTTAACATTTAATATTATTCAAAAAATAAACACAGATAATAATAAATATTGTAAAACCTACTAGCTATAAGCTTGCTTAATTCAAACATTGAAGAATTCTTGATCATGTTTGCAGAATCCAAGCTAGCTGCAACTTGCTTAATTCAAAATGGGGCCTACTTCTTTATGAATAATAATGTCATATATCACGTCAATTACAGTCAGAAAGGTAAAAGGCAGTGGATATTTTTGTTCTTCGGCCACTCAAACTTGGATGTTCAAATTTAATTTCTTGAATGTGTGGCTAAATTTATGAAGCAAAAAAAAAAAAGGGTTGTCGATCAAGGAATTTCAAAATTCTTTCAAACTCCAGCAAAATTTATTGTCATTTCATCAAAAATAAAAATAAAAATAAAAATAAAAATAAAAATTGAGCAGTCAATATCACAAACCCCCAAGTTCCAAACCCTTTAAAGAGACAACACAAAATTAACTACAAAGAATCTAATATTTAATTTTAGACATAAAATTAAAAACTTAAAATTCATCTTAAATGCATTATTATATATTTTTTAAATTTTTATATAAAATATAATAAAAAATTTAAGTTTTTCAAATCTCAAAATAAAATTAATATTAAAAAAAAATATTTATATATTTTTTTAATATTAATTTTATTTTATCTCATTTTATCATTAAAAACAAACAAGATTGAGATAACAATCTTTCAAATGCAACAATTTTCAACACATGTGGCCATTGTTGTTGTTGTTCTCAGAACCATTAGTAGTCAATAGCAATCGTGCGCCACTCTCATAAATTAGTCATGTTTGGTGATACTGGACAATTTTTACATGACTCCACAAAATCTCACACACATTATTTTTGAGTAATTCTAAAAATAGTCTTAGAGTAGGCAAGTGCTATATAATTTTTTTTGAAAAAAAATAAGATTCATTATTAAATAATTATTTTATATATATTTCATATTTACTCATTTTATTCAAATATATTTTGTAACAGTTATACAGTTTATAATTATAAATATCATTTCTCATTATTTTCGGGCATGCGTGTATTTTTATGGACACCACATTTTCAAACTCCGAATAAAAACTCCTCCAAATTAAAAAAAAAAAAAAAAAAAAAACTTTCTCAGTCCGAGCACTGGACAATTTTCTAGGTAACTTTTGTCTACAAAATTACACAATCGGATGTCAACTCTCGAAGACAAAAATATGCATAAAACAATTGATGGAAAGCAAAGTAGGCGACCCATTCAACCAACCCAAACTAACAAGAACCACATGAAAATACTGAACATTATCAAAAGAAACTCCTAACAATATCAGTTCTCCAACTTCATTTCGAACACAAAAGTTTTCTTTTTCCCCCCCAACCCAACCCCCTCCAAACGCATTCTATTTCTTGCCGCCATGTACACAAGCCCTATTAAATGAAGTGGTCCCATAATCAGCGTCCAACTGCGCCCTGATTTACACTTGGGGCCCCATCTCTAATTCTCAATGTGGTCGTGATTTTATCTTTTTTTCTACGTATATCTATCTCAAGCGCTTTTCATTTGGTTCATATATTCTAATCACTCTTTTATCTGTCAATTTACACACTTTTGACTTAGACAAAATTAGATTAAACCTTTTTCTAGGAGAAATTCTTCACTTAACAGTGATCTTGGAGCTTTTATTCCCTCCCTTCTTTTCCTTTTCTTTCTTTTTTAAATGTTTCCCAACTTTTTTGCAAAATAGAAAAATAATTCTCTTTATTTCAAATGAAATTGATAGATTTTAGCCCAAAATATGCGACATTATGTCGACCAATAAAAGAATTAAATCGGTTATATTCAAGTCTGGGATGTAACACATCACTCACTTAGTACCGTGACACTTATTATATTTATATAAAAAATCAAAACACAAATACTTTCTTAAAAAATGATCATAATATCTCATATTTTACTTGAGATAGAGGATCCTTATCCCAATGAAAACGATGTTGTTTCACATGACATAGATGTTAATGAGTTCGATGTCATCCACCACATCATCAATCAAACCGAAGTTTACACAATTTTGTAGAGACCAGCTCAACCGACAAAAGAATCACAGGGAAGCAAACCCCAAATGAGTTGGGAAAACCTAAACCCAACCTAAAAGTTGACATACCTTTGACAATCTGACCCTCAAAACTTATATGCATGGCCCACTAAATGACACTTCATTTTTATCACATCTAAAAACCAACCTTTGGAGTTTGAGCAGTCCGACAAACGTATATCATAAATAATGAGACGTTTAATGGTTTTTGTTGATTTATTTTCTTTACATCGATCTATATGACATAATCAAAAAGCGTAGAACTTTGACTTTATATTCTTAGAAGATATAGCTCTAATTTTCTAGACTGAAAATTTGGACATTTATAGATATTAAGGTCCAAGAAACTCGTGTTTTCCAAATTTCCAGCTCGCACGGCCTCCAGGGTTTGCCGCGTATAAATGATGAGCATTCCTGCCGTAAATCCTGGAATTTTATGCATCTTCCAGAGGCAGAAACAACAGCAGAAAGAAGATTAAATCGAGTTCTCAATATTTAATGATGACATCATGGGGAGTAGGTTCCAACTTGGCGGATAGACAGCCTAGAATTCAACCATGCAACCTAACCATCCGCTAATGACATCACAGAGCGTAGGTCCCAACTCGGCCGGTTGATAAAAGGCATTTAAAGCATCAAATATACTCGTATACGATTTTGAAAAGCTTCCTCAAAACCTCCATTCATGTACTGCTAATGCTATTTGAGCCATCATCTGGCACCAGTACCATGCAGTTCAAACACCTATGCCTCATTTTACCAGCAGGGTTCAAAGAAATCAATCCGGTTGATGATGAACAAGTCCGTAAACCCGCCAAGGAAGTCGAGAAAGACGACTATCATGGTTGCGGCAATCAAGTTCTTGCTTTGATCCGTGATTTGTTAGGCAGGGTTTATGACTCAAAGTGGATCAACTTTTGTCGCCATGACGCGCGAAGGAAACAACAGTCTGCAGTGTTTCACGACACAGATGGGATACAACTTTCGGATAAGGTCGGAGCAGATAATCCAAGGATCTTTAGCTTTGCTGAGCTTTATATAGGGTCTAATGGGTTTAGTGAGGATGAAGTACTAGGCAGTGGAGGTTTTGGAAAGGTGTATAGAGCAGTTCTACCCAGTGATGGAACTGTGGTTGCTGTTAAATGCTTGGCAGAGAGAGGGGAGCGGTTTGAGAAGACTTTTGTGGCTGAGTTGGTGGCTGTGGCTCACCTCCGCCACAGGAACCTTGTCCGGTTGCGAGGATGGTGCATTCATGAGGACCAATTGCTTTTGGTTTATGAATATATGCCCAACAGGAGCCTCGACCGCATACTCTTTAGAAGACCGGAAAATATGGGGTCAGCACCTCTCAGTTGGGAGAGGCGGAGGAACATAGTCAGAGGCCTGGCAGCTGCACTTTTCTATCTTCACGAACAGTTGGAAACTCAGATTATTCACCGGGATGTGAAGACGAGTAATGTGATGCTTGACTCCCATTACAATGCCCGGCTTGGTGATTTTGGCCTGGCAAGGTGGTTAGAACATGAACTCGAGTACCAATCCAGCAGACCCTCAACCCAAAATCACCAGTTTCGGCTGGCAGAGACAACAAGAATTGGTGGCACCATTGGATATCTACCTCCCGAAAGCTTCCAAAAACGAAGTATTGCAACAGCAAAATCCGACGTTTTCAGCTTTGGGGTGGTTGTTTTGGAGGTGGTGTCAGGTCGACGGGCAGTAGATCTCACATATACAGATGATCAGATAGTTTTGCTTGACTGGATCCGAAGGCTGTCTGAGGAAGGAGAGCTTCTGCAAGCAGGAGATTCTCGGCTACCAGATGGGTCTTACAAGCTTTCAGATATGGAGCTCTTGACTCATCTTGCACTCCTCTGCACACTCCACAACCCAGAATCACGGCCAAACATGAGGTGGGTTGTGGAAACACTTTCAGGCAACATTTCTGGTAAACTGCCAGCTCTCCCATCATTCCGGTCCCACCCTCTATACATCTCTTTATCCTCCCCTACAAACACTAGCACAAGCAATGCTACCACCACCAGGTCCATGACACTTAGTACTAGCACAACTGCCACCTCTGCATCATCGCACTATGTGACAGCCACCGGAGAAACCATATATGCAACTGCTGAATGTGAAAACAGAAATACAAATTCTTTGGACGGCATTTATCAGCGATCAAAAAAATTTCCCTTGGTAGAAACTCCTCGAGAAATATCCTTCAAGGAAATCATTTCGGCTACCAATAATTTCTCTGAATCCCAAAGGGTAGCAGAGCTGGACTTTGGAACTGCCTACCATGGCTTCCTGGACAACCATCACCATATCCTGGTGAAGCGGCTTGGCATGAAGACGTGTCCTGCACTGCGAGCAAGATTCTCAAATGAACTCCAGAATTTAGGAAGGCTTCGCCACCGGAACTTGGTACAACTCCGTGGGTGGTGCACTGAGCAAGGGGAGATGCTAGTTGTCTACGATTACTCAGCAAATCGCCTTCTAAGTCATCTGCTTTTCCATCATGTTCATAGATTTGACCACTCTATCCTGCGGTGGCATCACAGATACAACATAGTCAGATCGCTTGCTTCTGCCATTCTTTATCTTCATGAGGAGTGGGATGAACAAGTTATCCACAGAAACATTACCTCATCCGCCGTTATTATTGATCCAGACATGAACCCAAGACTAGGTTGTTTTGCCCTAGCCGAATTCTTGACACGAAATGAACATGGGAATCATGTAACTGCTGACTCAAGCAGATCAGTTTGTGGGATATTTGGTTATATGTCACCAGAGTATATAGAATCGGGTCAAGCAACTCCCATGGCAGACGTCTACAGCTTTGGCATTGTGGTGCTTGAGGTGGTTAGTGGACAGATGGCAGTGGACTTTAGGCGGCCAGAGGTTCTATTGGTGAAGTGGGTCCTTGAATTTGAGGCACGGAGAAGACCATTGGAAGAACTGGCTGATATAAGGTTGAATGAAGAGTACAATCACAAAGAACTTATGAGATTGGTAAAACTAGGAATTGCCTGCACGAGCTCCAACCCACAATTAAGACCTAGCATGAGGCAAATAACAAGCATACTTAATGGGAATGACGACTGCTTTGTGAGTGCAGGGCAAAGAGAGAGCAGGGAAGAATGGAAAGAAAGAA
Source organism: Platycarya strobilacea (assembly GCA_036898215.1). Taxonomy (NCBI): domain Eukaryota; kingdom Viridiplantae; phylum Streptophyta; class Magnoliopsida; order Fagales; family Juglandaceae; genus Platycarya; species Platycarya strobilacea. Next base: position 23,948,868 of record CM072545.1, on the reverse strand, counting down.
ATACAAGCTCTGTGTCATTGATTAACAGGATCCAAGCTCTAGGAATACAATGATAGTCACCGAAGTACATTAAGGAGTGAAAATAGTTAGTGTTAACTGGATTCTGATAGCTAAGGAAGTTTCTACGTGGCTTTTGTTTCTATAATTACTTTGTCCAATGTTTAGGCAGATTTTGTTTACAACCAAAAAGAAGCATGTCTTCTTATGTACTTTTTGTGATAATGTAACATGCTCTAGTTATATCTAAACGTCTGCAATATCCATTTCAAAGAACCGTTCAAACAAAGCTTTTTTCATTTAGAATTTAGACACTAAGGGAACAATAAATTTAAGAAATCTAACAAAATTAACGTCAATAAATATCATTGTAGTTTATGAAATGGCATATCGTTCAAACACCCTAAAAATATTAAATGATCAATACTAGAGACAATAATTAAGTCTTTACATATTTGAGAGGCTTTAGGAATATACGCAAATGTAATCTGACCTCATCAGTCTTTACATCCTGTTATTTCAACCTGTCCCCTTTCTGTTTAAGTTCCTGTATGAGGCGCTTCTTCATCCATGTCAATCCCAACCCAATTGATGAAAGCAAAGAGGAACTCCCTGAAACTGACCTTCCCATTCCTTTCCCAGTCCATTTCTTCTGCATTAATTCAAACAGAAAAACATAAAAAGGAAGAATACAATATTGAGGCGAGGAATAGAAAAATAAATAAAACAAAATCCAAAGTATAGCCAGTGAAGCAATTTATACTGAATCGTGTCCGGGTTATGTGTGAAGGAGATTTCTCCCGAGGAGAGGGGTCATTAAATGCCTTGACCATGTCACTCTTATTCAGCTTTCCATCTCCATTCTTATCGAGAAATAAGAATACTTCAATTATGGTATCAAAAGTTGCTTCAAGCTGTGGTGAACCCAACCTTGACGTCTGAAAAAAATAAAAAATAAAAAAACAAAGCACTTACATATATCTTTCAGCACAAAATTCGCAACCACATGCTTCGTTCTAAAAAAACCAAAAGGATCATAGAAGTATATTGTGAATACAGTATGGGAGGAAGAGGGCCCCTTCAGGAGATAGATAAGACAAAGAAGTACGATAAACTCGTTGAATTGTATCCCTTCACTGCCATCAATGTCGCATGAATGGAAAAGATCCTCAACCTCCTCCTCCGTCAGATGGAGTTGCAGTTTCTGTAAGCATTTATTTAGTTCATCTCTGTCAATAGTTCCATTAGAGTCTTCATCTATGAGAGGAAAAAAAAGAGTCACTTTACAATGGACGTTAACAATAACAACCTGAAAGAGGGAAGAGCTTAGGAAATGGGAATCAACCCAATCTTACCATACTGTTCAAACACAGCTTTTATATTTTTCAAACCATCTCTTAGCTGAGGGAACTTCATAATTATGCTGTCAATTGACTTGAAATTATGATGTCCTGAGGAGCCTTTTTTGGCTTCAACCATTTTCCTTTTGAGCTTCGCATCCAATCTCTTATACTTATTTGGTGAACGACAACAGCAAAGCATGCTTCCTACTTTGATGGATAAAGACTTCAGAGAAATCCAGGGATGAGGTGTTCCTTTAAATGAGACACAATGAGGAATCAATTCAAGCTCAACAATCAACATATACCAAGATCATGTCTGCATGTCTTACATCTTACCTGTTCGTCGGTTAGATAACATGAAATTAACCACATGTAACCATATAATGTTTTCGGTCATCACACAAATTTGAGCAAGAATCAAAACGCTTTTAGATCATTCAAGCTTTTGACAATATCAGTACCACTGTCTGGCATTAAAATGAAGAATGTTTTGATGCAGACGAATTTTCACAGTATGGAAACTCTAATTTTCTGTCTTACCTTATGCATGCTCTACCAATCATGCTTACTTCTACATAATGTATCAAAGTCACCTATCAAGGTCAGCCATGTGTAACAACTTAGGGAAGCGCTAACCACATAGGCACTATCATCTATAAGACTTGTCAATTTCAAACTTCCCTATAATCATTTACAATGCATTTTCACTAAGTAGCAAATGTGGGATTTAATACCCAGGACTACCTCTATAACCTAACCATGCTATGTGCCATTCATATTTCCAATGTGGCACTGAAGTGCTTCGTAATATATATATATATATATATATATTTTTTATGAGTAAGAAGTGGTATTGATCACGAAAGTAGGCAATGCCCAGTACACGGGAAGCATACAAGAAGAAAGCTTAGTTACCAGTGCTTTGTAATATGTTAAGAAACAGTATAAAAAGACCAATCAAACTTGTATATTATGCGTTCCATTCACATTAATTGCATAAAATGAATGAATATCTAGATATATAAATATATACTCTAAAACATCCCTTACATAACATCCAGTAATAAATCCTAACTCAATGGAGGAGAAGCATGAATCTGGAAGAAAACAAAATGGCGTAGAAACATAGGATATTCTTGTTTCAAAAACAGTAAATGGTTGTTGGTTTTAAGGGAATTTATTTTTACAAGTGTTCCACACAAAAAGAAGGGTGGACGATGTTAAATCTATTGCATCAGTTTTGAAGCATGTTATCAGTAAGTGAATTTATTTGAGAGCTAGTGACCAGAACTACAATTTTCCACTCCTTATCTACATTGAGCAAAGGTTAAAAGAAACTTATTGACCACACACTTGTATCTTATGGCTAAGTTAATTTTGATAAAAAATTAAAATCACGAAACTCCTATGAATATCTTGTATGGCTAACCTAACTTACCAACTTGTAAAGTTCTCCATGGAGAGAGTCATCATACCTGCTACTTGTTGGTTCTGTCAAGTTTTCCCATATTTACTATTTATTGCCTATATAATTTCTAAAGCACTTCCTTTGTTCATATTAAGCAATCTTGCCATTTCTCTAGTAAAGTTCATCGTTTACCCATTCTTTGCAAGAATTATATTTTGCTATTGCTCAAAAAACACCCTCGGTTTCCTATTATTTTAATTTTCACAACACCCTTTCTCTTTATCTTCTCCCCTCTCACATCTCATCTCTGTCAACATCAACATCTGACCTTTCTTCTACCCTTCATTTTCATTTTCGAAACAACCCCCCCCCCCCCCCCCCGGCGGGCGATGCTATATAATTTTAACTTTATGACGGTACAATTTACCTACAAAATCTGATATAGAAAACAAGATTTGATCTAACGTCAAATGTAATATGGAGACAATCAAAAAAATTCTTGGGGTCATTCGGGTGACGTTGTTCAGAGCAAGCAGCTACTTGGGTGATGCCGAGAAAGGTAATCAACCTCACAGCTTCTTGGAGAGGCATTCGGTGCAATTCTCAAATTGCTTCACTATGGAAGATGGTTCCAATATGTTTATGGTGATACATTTGGAGGGAGAGGAATGAAAGAAGTTTTCAAAGATCAAGAATAGGGGTGGCAATATGTGACACAACACATTAACACGAAACGAACACGACACGATAAAACCGAGTTAGTGTTTAGCCTTAACGGGTTTCGGATCAAATCGTGTCAACCCATTAAGACACGTTAAGAAATTTGAATTTACTTTTATATTCTTAAACTAAATTTCAAAAAATCTTAATTTAAAACTATCTTTATACTCTTAAGATACTTAGCAATCCTATTTAAGTATTTATTAAAAAGTCATTTTGAGTTAACCTATTGTTATATAATATATTTGGGTTATAATTTTAATATTTTACAATGTGTGGATCATATTTGTGTGTTTATCATATTTTATAATGTACTACTTATTGAATTGTAATTTTAAGATTGTAAATTATAATTAATTTTTTATATTTTATAACTATTATTTAAGTTGTAATATTTGTATAAATTCAATTAGGTTAAATTCAAACGGATCACTAACGGGTTTGCGGGTTGAAACAGGTCAGATCGTGTTGTGTCGTGTCATGTCATATAGTGTCAAAAGTCTTAACAGATCCTAACAGGTCAGGTTGTGTCAACTTGTTATCTTAACGGGTTATGTTAAAATTGAAGTTTTTAACACGAAACCCTTAATAGGTCGTATTTGTATTGACCTTTTAAGCGTTATATACATGCCTTAATACGACACGAACATGACCTATTGACACATTTTGACACCCTTAATCAAGAGTAGTCAATGGATGAGCTTAGGAACTTATTTTTCAGTACTTTACCTCCATTGGTTGATTGTAATTAATTTTCATGACATAACGTTTCATGAATTCCTTGTATAACTAAATTAGCACACTTAAGTGTTGCTCAGGTACACGTCCCATATACTTGGTCTCTTGCCTACCCGTTTGATCAATAAAATTGTGTATACCTTCTATCAATGAGATTTCTATGATTACCTATAAAATAAAATAAAATCTTGTATACCAATAAAAAAAATGCAAATCCCAGTTGCTTACCAATTCCGTAGGGGATTGGTGTAGAGAACACCAAGGTGCCAACGGGTCTTCGTTCATATGGTTGACAATGGCTACAACACTGGCTCATATATGCCATTGGTGGTAGGAAGCCATCCTACGATTATAAGTCCATGTAACTGATTCATTGCTCCTTCTCTGGGATTCACATTAATTATTTTAGTGGTAGGTCTTTAATTATGTTTCATATGCATATAGGTATTACTATTTATTTTCTTGAGACTCTGAGAAAGGGCAACCTTTAGATGCGTGAGAATCTTCATACACTTTGAAGTCTTAAAACTTAGAATAGTATTTATGTTGTATTTTTTTTTTTTTTTTGCAAATTTCTTTTTCTTCATTTTGGGTCTTTTTGCATTAATTTTTTAGAAGATTTAATAGGTAATTGTTTGCTCTCTTTTTTTCTCCCCCTCTCCCTTCCATTCCCCTGTTCAGATTTTTTATTTTTACAATGATTTGTTTCTAATTGTTAGGAGAAAACAACCTGTTATGTAAATATAATCTAACAATAAGAAACAAATCATTGTAAAAATAAAAAAGAAGAATGAACCAATTAGAACATAACCTGTTAAGTAAATATATCTTGGGAGATATGGCAATCATAGTTTATGTTTTCTCAACCTAGTCCCATGATGCAAAAGAAGGATGAACCAAAAATTACCGTTAAAATTTAAGAAATAATAATAATTCGAATTCAGAAGCTTTTAGAGAGAAGGAATCTTATATATGTGTGTTTGTGTGCATGTACTCCTACAATTAAAACTCAAATCAATTAAAAAAAAAAACACCCATATGAAAGAAATTATACAACCCCAGGTAAACAACTTAAAAGAAATATGATCACGGTTCACGCTCTGTCTTACAGCCGTACTACCCAAAAGAACAAAGAAAAGATTATATAGATAATTTAGCCAAATAAACAACAAAAGGACTGGACGATACCACTGAACAACTACATCTAACCAACTTCTCATTGACCCAAACTCATGCCCAGCCGAAGCAGAAAAAAAAAAGGTTAAAAGATGAGTAATCAAACCCAGGAATTTCTCTAGCATTCTCACAACTATCTTTCGGTTTTCAGTATTAGTCTAACATTGGAACAAAATAGTTCACATATTAAGAGCAAAAATGAAAAATTGGCAACCAAGGGAAGAATAGAGAAAGATGACTCACCGGAAGAAACTTTCATGATGTGAAAGATGGAGAAGCTAGCCGCCAAGAAATAACAAATATAGCAAAAGTAAGAAGCGCCCAGAAAGCAAAAGAGGAAAGTAAAGGTGATTAAAGAGAGAAGATAAACGGATTTCCTATGTGTCTATATCTAAAGTAAGTGGAGATAGCACTATTGCATTTGACAAGAAGCAGCTCTGAATATGCCTCTCTCCTTCTTTAAGCTCGTCATCGAGACGCCACCATTGAAACTTGAAAGGGCATATCCACCCGCTTGCGTGAGCTTGAGTCTTGACTGTAGTTCCGCCACCTTTTCATTTTTATGTTTATTTTCAAACGATAGTAGCGTAGGCCGTAGCCGTAGGTCCTCCGGTACCGTACCACTTTCCTTCTGGCTTCTTCCAAAACTAAAAACTTATTTTAAATCATATCCTCTATTTTATTGTTTTAGACCTGATTTATTTTTTTTATATACAAAAGTTAAAAAAATAATAATAATAAATTATTATTATAATATATTTTTTTAATATTAATTTTATTTTAAGATTTAAAAATATTATTTTAAATCTGAAAAAATTAAATTGTTTATTTTATTTTATATAAAAATTTTAAAAAATATAATAATAAATTTGATACGAGATATTTTAAAAGAAAAAACAAAACTTTATGGTCATAGACTCATGTATAATAAACAGATAACATACGATCATCTAAATTTGTAAGTATGGTTAAAAATAAAAATAATTACTAAATTTTTTAAAATTTTCATTGAAAATTTAAATAAAATTGAAAAATAAATGTGATCTCTACGCTATAAAAAAATGATACTTATAATCTTAAAATAATATATTTTTTTAAGTAAATATAAAATTCACATAAAAATACATTTTTTGACTTTTTTAATAATAGTTCTCACTAAATTTTAGAATGAATACCCGTCGCTTGCACCACCCATATTCGTATTTAACATTACTCTTTTGCCATCCAATCAAATCAGTCAATGCAGAGAAAAAGAACCTTAGAATAAGAGAGAATCAAATAAATTCTTTTAGATAAAAAAAAAAGTTAATGCTTCGAGATGGCTTAACAGTGAAACAACTTATAGATTTGCCAAAGAAACCCCAGTTTAATATGGACTGTGGCTAACGTGGAGACTCAAATGGAATATCTGATATGACTTCTCTCCTTTCTCAAGTGGCTATAAGATTATGATTCTATATTGGTGTCAGATTCATCAATATTTGAGTGTGGCTGCTTGGACCTTCATTCACTAAGCTTAAGAGTAGAAGATGGAGACATAATGTAGTTTTTCGACTGTAAAATAAAGGAATTTGCCACATTTAAAACATCTGATTCAAGAATATACAGACCACTGATGAAACAGTTGACACAGGTTGGAACATGTAGATCAATCAGACATGAAAGAAAAGAATAAGGTTTCACATTCTGATTAAGGAAATATCCTACTTACTATTCATCCCATATTAGTCATCATCCATTCTATATCTTGCCGCATGTTACCCTCCAAGGGCAATGAATCTCCACTGCCAAAAAAGGGCCTTGGTCTCTTCTTCAAACCCATTCCCATTGGAGAAACTGGGCTTCCAGTTGATGTCAAGCAGCTTTCAACAGAGCAGTCGCCAATTCGAGCAGGAAGATTAGAAGTGTTATTGTTGTCTAAAGCTGCAGCAATTTCTGACAAGAAGGGCATTCTCATGGTTTCGAGAGGATCCGGTCCTTGAGGGTCGTTGGAAACCTTGATGGCCAGTTCTGAGAGCTCTTCCCTGGCAGCTTCAAGCCCAGCAGATTCAGCAGCCTGGTTGTTGAGAGCTTTGCAAGCCTTCTCCAGTATTGACTGCAGGTATTTGCCTTGTGCTTCAATTCGAAGTTGCAGATGACGCTGCACCTGTTTTGAAGAAAACCGTTAAGTAATGCGTTGTAAGCCAAAAATATTTATGCCATAGATCTCAAGACCAGGGCATCTAAGTGGACAAATGTGACACATAATAGTGTGTATCAGTTTGCCATGCCAGGGGTCTTTTGAAAGAGACTGTATACATGATTCACGAGTTAAACACCATTAGTAAATCTGTAACGCCCTAATAGAAAGTCCAACCACATGATCTATATTTTAAAAATACTAGTCAATGATACAACCGAAATCCCATTAGAATTTTATAAAGAGTAAGAATTTGACCTTTTCAAATAATATGAAATCTCATTCACCACATATCTTTATTTTTATCATATGAGTATCACAATCTACTCTCCTTAAATTCTTGATGTCCTTACAAGCCAGTTCGTCGAAGGTGATATGACTTAAATCCCACATTTCTAATTAGGATCAAATTGGATACTATTTATAACATCCCAATAGAAGGCCTAAATCACATTACCTATACTCCAAAAGAAATCATCAATGATACAATTAGAACTTTATTAGTCTTATAAAAAATAAGAACTTTTCATTCCTAAACAATGTTGAATCTTATATACCACCTACTCTTATCTTTAAGATATAGGTATCACAAATCCACTAAATGCCTCTCATTCTTAGAGAGAATATCTTGGGTCACCCAGCACATGCTCAGACGAAGCATATGGAATTCATTATAACTAACCTTACGCATAGGTAGAAAGGATCCATTTTGCGTCCATTTACACCAAAATCTCATATGTTCACAAAACGGGGCCTTTATGCTTCTCTCTCCCCTTTTCTCACCTTTCCACTCATCGCACTCCCTTTTTTATCTTCATGGCATGGCCTTCCCATATTTTTTATGCATAAATATGCATCTTTTGGCTCAGCAAAGCAATTGAAAACTTAGGTAGCAAATATATAAAAGGAGAGTCAAAATACAGTGCATGTCAGTTAAGGGCACATTTGTTCAGTAGGTTGCATTGGATAAGATTAGCTTACAATAAGCTTTATGCATATATATCTTCAACTATTGGGTAGGATTTTTGGGGTCATTCAAAGAAAGTGCAATTCACAAAGTAAAAGAAATATGATTAGTGACAGAAACTATAGAGCCATTCGAACACACAAAAGCATGCCTAAGTATGCAAATTTTAGACTCGGAGTTCATTGCTAATGGGCGCTTAGATAGTAGTCCCAACTCAGGCTAAAGGATGGCCATAAGCTGGCTATTTTCGAGCTTAGCCTAGGATAGTACCAGAAATATGAGAGCCAGGGTGCTTCGCAAATTAGATATTGAGGACTATGATCAAGTGAATTTGGATTTTCTTTCATCATCTGCTTGAGAGATTTGGTTCTAGGGACAAATGAACTTGGATAGCACATTGTCAGTGCGCTTTTCTGTATTGGCTTTCTAGCAACTCACACTGTTTGAGACGATTAGATCCCCTTTCACGGTTACTTGTCATTATCTTTATGAAAGCTCTCAACAAAATGTTACCAATTGCTGTTGATGGAGATTTTATATATGGGTTTTCAGTGTGAGTAAATAATCTTGATATGCTAAACATTTCACATCTATTTTTGCAAATGATCCCGGATATTTTATGGGGCAAACTCGACTCATCTCTACACTGAGAGCCATTTTTGCTGCTTCTGGCTTGAAAACAGATTTAACTAAAGTCAGAGTTGGTTCCCGTGTGTAATGTCTCTAGTGTAGATAGTCTGGCTAGCATTTTGGGATGCAAGGTATCCTCTTTGCCTATGAAATACATTGGCCTCCCCCATTGGCGCCTCTCTCAAGATAGTCTATTTGAGATTGCATGATTGAGAAGATTTGAGTGCCAATTTGCTATTTGGAAGAGATTGTATTTGTCCAAAGGTGGTAGGATCACCTTGATCAAGGGTAATGATAGGGACTTTGAGGATCACGACCAGATGCTAGACAAGCTTAAAACTTTGTTTTAATACTTTGTTCCTTTGGGTAGCTTCAATAGATTGTAATGGGCTATGTCTATAATTTTCTTATCATTTCTTTTCCTATTTCTAATCAGGTGTTCCTCTTGTATGCTACCTGTATACTTGGGCTATGTCAATTTTGCCTTCTAATAAGAACTTTGATTATTTATCAAAAAAAGGTTAAAGCCTTGCGAGTTTGAAAAAATAAGTTCTCAGACATGGTCTGTCATTTAACTTCCTTATGGCAATGCATACATGTCGGTAATGAATTCCATGCGTGGTCAAAGTCATTAAATACCAATCGAAAACTTAATAAGCTCCATTGCATAGCCAGACAGACAAAAAAAGAAAACCAACCTCCAGCTGCTCATGCAGTCTTCGCTGGACTTCCATTTGTACTCGCAATGCCTCAGTAACTTGATAACTGCTGTCATAAGGATAAAAGTGCAGCATCATGTCAAGATAGGATTTACAGGTTCTGTAACCACTAAGTAACCACTAAGAGAGAAAATACATTTTGCACCCTCTAACCGATACACAATTTTCCATGTAATACTTAAAACTACCAAAGTAGAGACATTGCACCATCCAAGAAACACTTCTTATCAAACAGAAAATCTCACCCAATTCTAGATGCACCACAATCTTAACCGTCAGTTCTTAAAGGAGAGAGCACATCATAACTTTGAGAGTAATGTCTCTACTTTGGTAGTCTAGGTAGCATATAACAAATTGGGTATCATTTTGCGAGTGCAAAAAGTATTTTCCTAATAGAAGATTAAAGAACTCCGATAGAAACACGGAAAAGATGGCATACTCATTCAAATCTTGCACCATTATTCTTGAAGATGGCGATGAAGATGCACTAGTGTCCTGACTTTCTGCAATGCACGAAGCTGCAATTCCAATTGCAGACTACAATTAATCAATAAGAAATTAAAATGCCAATACTTATCACCGGTATCATCTTCAAAGGTAAAAACATCTTCAAAGGCAGAAACTATTTTCTTCCAATTTCCAACAATTTCTCCCCCCGCCTCCCTTTTGTTTTTATAAGTAATTTACAGTTGACAAGAAGTAGTTTCCTGAATTTCTCTAGACATGCATATTGTTAAAACTTAAACAGATGCATTAGAAAAAAAAGAGATGCTGCTGAATAAGACAAATCAAAATAAAAACAGCATCTAACAGAAATCTTAACTGTCCTGAAAAGAACATATATAAGTGAGAACTTCTATCTAAGAAAACCAGGCATGCACCAGCCAAATATGGAGTTTTCATTTTATTCAATTAAGTGACAAAATATGCCCCAAAGTTCTCCCTGGGTTTTCTGGAAGTTCATTCCTTTTGTTGGACATTCTCATATATTCAGGTAGTTTCCTTCTATTTGGTAAGGAATTGTCAAGACATTAAAAAATCTTTTTTTTTTTTTTGGATAAGTAATAAGAAATTTTATTGATATGAATATAAGTAGGCATAGCCCAAGTACACAGGGAGTACACAAATGCAAATGCCTAAATACATTCTTAGGGCTCTACATCAACGAAAAGAAATCATGCATAGTGCTTCCATTAGGGACAATGGCTGAAAACCAAAGAAGTAAGGTATGCAAGAAATAATTCTCAAGCTCCACCATTATTCATTCTTTATCTTCAAAGTATCGTGCATTCCTTTCTGATCAAATACACCACATCAGGCACAATGGGATCATCTTCCATGCTGCTGCTACTCGTGAGCATCCTTGAAAACCCCTCCAACACACTAGCACATCTACAACCTTAGGTGGCATAACCCACGCAACATCCACTCTACTAAGTATCCCATTCCACAACATTCTTGCCACCTCGCAATGTAGTAATAGATGGTCCACTAATTCACCGTGCTTTTTGCATAAAAAGCACCAATCCATCACTATGATTCCCCTCTTGCGTAAGTTATCTGTGGTTAGAATTTTTCCGAGAGCTGCAGTCCACACAAAGAAAGTCACTTTGGGAGGGGCACAAGTCCTCTATATACTCTTCCACGGAAAGGCATTACCTTGGGAAGTCAACATTTTAAAGTAAGCCTTAACAGTGAATTTCTTACTGCCTGCAGAGCGCCACTGTATCCTATCTTCCTGTACGGTTATGCTTCCCATAGAGTGTAATAGACCGAAAAAATCTGAAACAATAGACAATTCCCAGTCATGGTTAGCTCTGGTGAATAGGATATTCCACTGGAGTATGCCATAAGCCATATCAAGCAAGTCCGCCACCGACGCTTCCCTGTTAACAGCAATGCTATAAAGAGTTGGAAAGACTCTTTCCAATGGACGCTCTCCACACCACGCATCCTGCCAAAATTTGATTCTGGAGCCATTACCCATAACAAAACAGATATTATTTTCGAAACACTGTCATCCCCCTCTAATATACTTCCCAAGACCCACCCCATGCCACCCCAAGACCCAACCCCCCCATGCCTCACCGTATCAATAACTTCCTTCCACAATGAATTTCCCTCAAAATTGTATCTCCAAAGCCATTTCCCCATTAGTGCTTTATTTAATATTCTCAAATTTTGCACTCCTAAACCTCCACTAGATATTGGAGAACAATCTTTATTCCACTTAACGAGATGGATTTTAGTTCCCTCCCCCAAGCCTCTCCATAAAAAAGTCCGAAATAACTTCTCAATCCTATATCCCACCCCTACAGGCAACGGAAAAAGGGATAGAAAGTACGTCGGAAGATGAGATAAAGTACTTTTAATCAAAGTGAGCCCCCCCCCCCCTTTGAAAGATACAATCGTTTCCATCCAGCCAACATTTTCTCCACTTTCTCAATGATCCCATCTCAAATAGCTCTAGCTTTGAAAGTTGCTCCCAGCGGGATACCCAAGTATTTCATAGGCAAAGAGGACACTTTGCAACCCATAAGATCTGCTAGGCTATTGATACTAGGCATCTAACCCACTGCAACCATCTCAAATTTACTAAGATTTATCTTTAACCCCGATACAGCTTCGAAACATAACAAGAGTGCTCGTAAGACTTGAATATGGCTCTGATTTGCATCACAAAAGAGAATGGTGTTGTCTGCAAATAAAAGATGTGAAATCATGATTGAGCCATTAGTGTCATTACCCACTGAAAATCCAGCTAGGAAACATCCATCAACAGTTGCCTTCATCATCCGACCAAGAGCTTCCATAACAATGACGAATAGAAAATGAGATAAAGGGTCCCCTTGACGTAGTCCACGAGAAGTGTTGAAAAAACCCGCAGATGTTCCATTAACTAACATTGAAAAACGGACAGTGGTGATGCAATGTCAAATCTATGAAATCCACTTATTGCCAAAGCCACACCTCCGAAGCATGTAGAATAGAAAATCCCAATTCACATTATCGTATGCTTTCTCCATGTCTAATTTGCATAGAATACCAGGTATACATATCTTTAATCTATGATCTAAGCACTCGTTAGCTATGAGCACTGAATCAAGTATCTGTCTCCCCTAAACAAAGGCATTCTGAGGTTTAGAGATGATTTGTCCTATTACCAAACTTCATCGATTGGCAAGCACTTTCGAAATAATCTTGTAAACCCCACTTACCAAGCTTATAGGACGGAAGTTATCAATTTCAACCACCTCCTTGTTTTTTGCAATAAGGGCAACGAAAGATTTCTCAAACTTTCCAAAAGCATATAGCTCGGAGAAAACCTGCATTATATCCTCTTTCACTATCTCCCAAAAGTGTTGAAAAAAACCCATTGAAAAAGCGTCCGGCCCAGGCACTTTTTCTTTGGCCATACTCTTAATGACCTTATAAACCTCTTCTTCTTCAAACGATCTTTCCAACCAACTTGCACTCTGAGTATCAATAGAGTCAAAAGACAACACATCAAGCTTTGGCCTCCAAAAGGTTGGCTCCTCAAGCAATTTCTCATAATAATTCACAATATAAGTCTTTAAGAGAAATAGATCTATGGAAAACAATAGATCGAAATCCACCACTAAGAGAAATATGGAGCTTCAAAGGCTGCATTGCTCAATTAATTATGATGGTAAGGAGGGGAGTAGCGGAAGGAATAGATCAAAGGGAAGGGGAGTCACAGTTGTCCATGAACCTTAAGATCCTCTCTTAGAACGTACGGGAGCTTAATGATCGCAACAAGCGCCTTTATATTAAATCATTATTGTGGATGTGAAAAATTGACGTGGTTTGTTTTTAAGAAACCAAGTTGCGGATGGTCGACAGAAGAGTTACTCGCAGCTTATGGAGGTGCTCTTATGTGGAATGGTCCCATTTGGCCTTTTCTGGAGCTTCGGGAGGTGTTATTTTAATGTGGGACAAAAGAGTAGTAGAGGCGGTACATGAATGTGTTGGAACTTTCTCAGTTGCCAATCTTTTGAAAAATGTAGTTCATGGTTGGGAGTGGGCTTTTGTAGGTGTTTATGAACCTAATATGGACAGTGAAAGGAGAAGATTATGAGAGGAATTATCGGGTTTGTATTGTTTATGGGAGGTACTGTGGTGTATAGGCGGGGACTTTAACATTACACGTTTCCCTAGCGAACGATCGGAGAACCATCGAACCTCCTCAGCGATGGAGGAGTTTGCTGAATTTATGTTTGATTTGGAGCTCATGGACCTTCCCCTTGTTGGAGACAAATTCACATGATCCAATAACAGGGGATGGTCAAGATTGGATAGATTTTTTGTTTCTCCTTCATGGGAAGCACACTTTCCGGGCTTGTGTCGAAAAAGGCTGAGCCGACTTTGCTCGGATCATTTCCCCATTATGCTTGATTCTGATGGTATTCATAGGGGCCGTCGGTATTTCAAGTTTGAAAATATGTGGCTAGCAGCAGAGGGTTTTGTTGATAGGGTTCGAGATTGGTGGTCATCATATCAACTCACAGGTACTCCTAGCTTCATTCTTGCAGGTAAGCTAAAAGCATTGAAGCAAGACCTGAAGAAGTGGAACATGGAAGTTTTTGGAGTTATTGACAGGCAGAAAACTACCTTATTAGAAGAGTTAAAAGAGTTTGAGGAAGACCCTTCAGAAGAGGCGTTGGAGAGGAAGAGTGTAGTGACGACGAAATTGGAGATGGTACTATTGATGGAGGAGACCTCGTGGAGGCAAAAATATTGGGCCTTGTGGTTAAAAGAAGGTGACAAATGTACGCAATTTTTTCACAAAATAGCTAATTCACATAGGCGCAACAATGCCATCGAGTCGCTCACTGCTAGTACTCAAGTTCTCTCATTTAAAAAATCTGTACAACAAACGATGCTTCTTTCCTTTTGGGGAGGGGGAGGGGGAGGGGGCAGGGCATAACATATAATAGTGTGGGAAATTAAATCTGTAATGAAGATTAAGAAAAATACCATCCTTAGAGCTTTCAATAGATTCCTTGCAAGATTGCTTCCCCAAGCGGTATTTCTGCAAGAATTGTGAAAGGACTGGAAAAGCTTTATATAAAAAAACATCAGATAAACACATGTTATGGTGCAGTAAAAGGCCAGTAGGTAGTCAGACGTGATAAACTATGAGTTCAGAATCATGTGCTCCAGATGTTCGGTATCACCAAAGTCTCAGACACTTAACATCTCTCTCCCCCTTAATTTTTTAGATCATTTTTCCAAGAAAGGGAAAAAAATGGAAGATCAGGTTTAAGGGGAAGAGTATGATAATAACAAACCTGGAGATGCGATTTTAAGTGATAAAGGGTGAGCCCTTTTACCCCCATTGTTCTCATAATAGTCTTAGGTGTTGCTTCTGCAAAGCATATAAACATGGCACTTAACAGTTTGATCAATAGTTTATCATTAAAACCAAAGGGAAACTAGTTGCCATACGACAGACGTACTGCCCAAACAAAAGCAGATGTGCTCAGAAGTACTGCACAAACTGAGCACTGAATACCATAAGCCTGAACAAATGCTCATAAACTTAGTTTTCACATATTTCTATTAGTGATTTATCAGTAGAATTTCTAGGTGATCAAGACTGGATTAGGAGGTATATCCCACTTCCCAAACTAGGACATTTACAAGCTTCAAATCCATTTTTCTGCGTAAGTCCCAATATGTTTCCTTTGAACTTGAGCCGGGCTGGAAAAAAAATTCAGTAAAATAATTTTTTACCTGCCACCAGTGGCCCCACAAAATTTTTTATAATTTAAAACTCTCCCTATTTATTTCTAAAAAATTAGTGTACATGGAAATTCCCCCCGCCCCCCAAAAAAAATAAAAATTAAAAATAAAAAAAATTATAATCCTTGTGTGCTCTCAATCTGTATATACATGGAAATGCTTCTCTTCAATTTTTTCCTATATAGAACAATTTTTTTTATTTAATTTCTATATATCATGAATTTAATATAATGTGGTCCCTTCAAAATTAATTTTCTTGCCCCTAACAATTCTTTCAATTCGATAGATAAATTCTAAAAAAGCTTAAAACTAAAATTGAAATGTATGAGAATAATAAATTTATTAATATGGACCCCAAACTTTCTCATTGTATGATATTAAGCTTCTTAATATGGAACCCAAGTGAAATAAAGACTAGAAGAATCATTTTTGTATGAAAAAATAGTTCAGAGCTTTTATCCTTTAGATTTCATTAAGCAAGAAAAAATTTATTTGGGGCCTCAATTGTAGGCATTAGATACTGAATGTGGCACCAAAATATCCAGATTTCACATAAAAGTTCTATAAACTACCCTACTAAAATAAAAGATGAGTTTATGAAGACCTGTTAGTTTTTACTGAAAACACAATTGTTAAAAATATCTTTAAAAAATGATATGATAATGAATGAACATTATTAAATGAAAGACTTACATAAAAAGTTTAAAAGAGATATTTGTTTTTACAAAACTTCTCAATTCATCTCATCTCATTTCATCTAAGCATTACAACTTTTTCAAATTTCCACACAAAATAAAATAAACAATTCAACTTTTTCAAATCTCAAAACAAAAATAATATTAAAAATATATATTCTAATAATATTTTATTCAATTTTCAATTTTCATCTCAGCTTATCTCATCTCATCTCATCTGCAAAAACTAACGACGCTTAAGTTGTGCTTTTTAGAATCTTATTTCTACATGTATATGGCAAATTATAAATCCTTTTCTTTGAATTGAAAGCTCACTTTAAAGATGACCTTACCTAGATGTAACTTTTATATATGGTTATGATTTTACAATATACTATACTGTGGAAACAAACTTTAGATTTATTTCATTTTTATTTTTCATAAACATTACACGTTAGAAAAATTAGGCCCCCCACAGAAAAATGTTTAGTTCTGCCACTGCCTGCCACATACCCAGGTTTAGATTTGACATGGTTACCTTACAGGGGGCTACATCACCTTAGAAAGCTAGGATGTGCTGACAGTTTTAGGACACAACCTAGAATAGAAGAAATCTTTTTTTTTTCAAGTATAGAGGAAATCTAGCAGCCTGTTAACCTCAACCTTTTTTTTCATATATAGGTAACCTGGGGCCAAATTAAAAGAGCCTCAACAGTAGTGTTTGATGATATTTAAAAAACAGCTTTACCTATTCAAGTGAAATTAGTAACATATCATCCATAAAATCAAAAGACAATAAGCTTCACTTGAACTTGAAAAATCTAATTGGTGTTCAATGGTACATGTAACCTATTATTAGCACAATCCAGTATTTTGTGTTGAAAATGGACAAACCATCAGATAGGCCTGGTTCTCAGCAGCTCGCAATGCCTTTTTTTATGATTGGTAAACAAGATTTTATTAATCATAACAATAGGCAAGAGCCCAGGTATAAGGTACATATACAATAGCATCACCAGTCAGTTCTAGTTTAGTGATACAAGAAATTTATGGAAGTTCATTTCATTAAATCAATTACAACCAACCAATGGAATAAACTATCGACTTAGCTTGCAATGCTAACTAGATGGTTTTTCAAAATGTCCTTCCAAAATTTATCCTCTTTTTTTCTCCCACTATTCATACTAATGCTCTCTTCTCAACTACAATGATGAATATGTCATAAACACAATAGTCCCAATTGTCACTTGTTGACCAAACTACTGACTTTTAACTCTTTAGTTTATTATTTATTGTTTTCTGTTTCAACCTCTGATGTGACTAAACTCCCTTTCATATCTACAGGGTGTGAGATAGAGAAAAGAAAAGATTCTGTATTTCACATCAAAATAAGGATTTTACGAAAAAAGCTACAAGGCAAGGTGACAGGTATTTCAGGGGTAGTAGTGCCATTAGCGATAGGTGGACTATCTAATCAACATTAATTTTAATAGCAAAGTGATGGAGAGTAGCTCTGTAGTATTGAAGCAGCATTGTGATGGTGATAATGGCACAAGAGCAGTGGGGCTTCAGCCAATCAATATGGTGGAACTGGCACTGGCAGGGAAAAGAAGTGGTTTTGGTCATGAATGGTGCAACGTAGTACCAAAGACAAGGATTGGGGCTTTCCAAACCTCATAAGTTCAGACTTAGCACTGGTTTGGGTTCAAGAGTAAGACGAAATCATCTCATCTCATTTATCATTATAATTTTCTCAAATTTCAACAGAAAATACAATAATCAATTTTTTCAAATCCCAATTCAATTTTTTCAAATCTCAAAACAATAATAATATTAAAAATACGATTCTAATAATTTTTTATTCAACTTTCAACTAAAACCATCTCATCTCATCTCACTATCCAAACAGGACCTAATGTCAAGAGGTGGAAATAAAATAAAAATGGCTGTTTGCTGACCAAGAAAACATAATGATGATGATGATGACGACGACGACGATGATGAAACGTGAAGTTGAGACACAATGACTACAAATTGACCAGTTTGTTATCCTTTCGTTGCAATTGGGAAACAATGTTAATCACATAGACAAACTTAATTTATGTTTCCTTTTCTTTTTTTAATTTTCTATGAATTCTTTATAGGTATTTTTTAATTTTTAATTGACAACTTGTAAGAAATAATGAGTTTTATTGAAATGATTCAATAGAGAGCATAATCAGGTTGCAAATTCGGACACAAGGATTTGCTCGAAATCCCCATAAAACCATTGAACCACAGAAAAAACTAAAACTAAAACTAAAACTACTCTAATTTGCCTTGAAGCTAAACCTTATAGACCAACAATATGTTGACTAGTTTGGATTGAAAGATGATCTCAACTCTTCTCATCTTATCATTATAATTTTTTCAAATTCTAATACAAAATATAATAAACAATTCAACCTTAAACTTACATCTAAAATCATCTCATCTCATCTAACTATCCAAATAGAACCTAATGTCAAGAGGCGGAAATAAAATAAAAATAACTATTTACTGACCAAGAAAAAATAATGATGATGATGATGATGACGACAACGAAAACGACAACAACAATGACGACGAAACATGAAGTTGAGACATAATGACTACAAATCGACCAGTTTTGTTCTCCTTTCGTTGCAAATGGGAAACAATGTTAATCAAGTAGACAAACTTATTTTATATATCCTTTTATTTTTTTAATTTGCTATGAATTATTTATAGTATTTTTTAATTTTATATGACAAGAACTAATATGAGTTTTATTGAAATGATTCAATAGACAGCATGATCAGGTTGCAAATTCAGACACAAGGATTTGCTTGAAATCCCCATAGAACTATTGAACCATGAAAAAAAAAAAAAAAAACCTACAACTACTCCTATTTGTCTTGAAGCTAAGCTATGTAGACCAACAATATGTTGACTAGTTTGGATTGAAAGACAATCTCAACTCATCTCATCATTACAATTTTTTCAAATTCTCGTACAAAAATTATAAACAATTCAACTTTTTCAAATTTCAAAACATTAATGATATAAAAAAAGTAATATTTTTAATAATATTTTATTCAACTTTCATCTCAACTTATTTCATCTCAATTCACTATCCAAACCATACCTAAAACGGTTCCAAATACACATCCTTGCGGTGGCACTCTTCTCATTGTTGAAGTATCCAAGAAACTTGGAATGAAGTACATTAATAATTATGTTCAACACTTGTGGAAAAAAGTTGAGCCGAAGCTTCGTTGAAGCATCAATATCACCATTATATAACATGTAGACTGTATATGGTTGTGTAGTCCTCCGGAGGGAGAGAGAGGTATAATTGACAGATACCAGCGTGAAGATGGCAATAATTCATGAGGTACACTCCCAAAACAACAGAACCGGTAAAAATAACGATGACAAATGTACAAACACTGACAAACAACATGCTGTCAACCTTGAAAAGAAAAACGAAAAAGGTAGAAATAAGAAATCTTACCTGCCAAGAAAGGAAATCACACTCCTATAATCACCTAAACTCAGCAAACCAAAAAGTACATCCAAAACCATCAACACTAAATAATATACCGTTATCAACATTAAACACATGTTATCCACGAAAAAAAAAGGTGAAACGCGTTTAAGCGCCAAGATTCAAGCAAGTGAAAAGAACCCAGTAGCCAAACCAAACCAAACCAAAATAAAATCAAAAACCACAAAAATCTAAAAACCATGAAAAAAATGTCTAAAAAATAAATAAAATAACCACGACCAAGAACAGTGATATTATAAGACTACTAGTTCAAAGTATACGCACTCTCAGGGCCACCGAGCTGGGTCACAGCGTCGACAAACCTCTCGTGGAGCTCCGCAGTCCATCGAAGCCGGGGTTTCGGATCCGAAGTGAGGACCAAGCAAGCGTCGCCGGGTAGGTTCGTCCCGTCCAGAGATCCCTGGAAGTCGCCGTGCCCGACATCGAGCGGCAGCGAGTGAATGGCCGAGTACATTACCAAAGGCTTCCCTTGAAACACCCAAGAAGTAGGCGAAAACAGCGAGGAAAGAATTTATCAAGAAACTAGAAAGATCCGGTTGGAGAGAGAATGGGGACCTGGGGTTCGGGGCTCGGAGCCCCGAATTGGTGAGAGAAGAAAGGACGAAGAAAAAGATAAACAGTGTTTCGTAAGAGTAGAGAGCGCCTCTATATATATATATATATATATATATATATATAAATATAATTATAAATATATAGAGAACGAGGCATGCAGAGGCTGGACAGCGATGACCTGTTGTGTCTCTGTCCCTCGTCCTCTCTCTCTCCATTTTCTGTGCTCTTTGTCTGTCCGAGAAAGGGAGTGTGGGACTGTACGAGGGACTCGTAAAATATAGCCTAAATATGTGGCAATGCGTGATCAGGTTGGCATCTTCTACTTTGTTTATTTTTAATAGAAATTATAGTTAAGTACAAAAATTATTTTCTCTCATTATTATAATTCTTTAAAATTTTATATAAAATATAATAAATAACTTAATTTTTTAAATCTTAAAATAATAATATTATTAAAAAATATTACCAAATAAAAATTATTTTAACAATATTTTAACTTTATAATATTTTTATTTTAACTTTTTATCTCTCTTTTTCCAAAACTTATAAAAATCATAACTCAAGCTATTTTATTATCATTACAAACCATTTTATTACTATTTATAAATTTTTTTTATCTCATTTAATTAGCTAAATGAGGCCTAAAAAAAGAAAATACAAATCGATTTTAAAATCCAAAGAAGTAAAATGTTTAATTTATATGAAAATAAATTGAAATGTGGAATTTATATAAAAAGTAGTCCATATTTTTTGTCCTGTTGTCAAGCCACACATCATTATTGTACTGATCAGAATAATAATGCAAGTGGCATTATTACTACTTGTGATCGAAAACCTAAGACGTATGCAATTGTGATGAATAACTCCAACGAAAAAAATAATAATAATTGTAATTTCAAGCGCCAAATGCTAAGCTACAATACCTATATATTAACACTACTCTACAGTTAGATGATGAGTCCCATTCAAATCAACCGAGAATAAAATAATTGCATCAGTGAATTGTCATTCCATGCATGGTGCCATGCATGGTGCATGCATCTCTATCCTTCCTGCCTTATTGCCTTACACCACTCTTATTAAATTGATTAAATATTAAATTTAATAAAAATTTAAATATTAAAATTATATTGGATTGTTTAAAAAATTAAATAATAATTATAAAAAATAAATCCTAATCAAATATTAAATATAGCCAATCAAATACATTGACTAAATATATATCTTATTCGTTTTTTCTTTCTATTTATTATTTTACTATCTCTTCTTATAATTTTTTAGTAATGAAAATTAAGTTGGTAAAAAAATATAGTTGGATATATGAGGAATTAGTATAAATTTATTTATTTTTAAATATCGAGTAGTAATTTAATTTTAATATAATATGATTACTAATTATTTTTTCAAATTCATAATTTAATTAAAATATAATTGTTAATTAATATATCATAGATAGAATCGTCACATATAATAAAATTAATTAATATAATAATTACAAATAATTTAAAAAATTAATTATTAATTACTCATTATTATATATTATCATAAATAAATCATTCAATATGAAGATATGATGTAAATAGCCAAAGTTAAAACTTAATTATATTACTTTTATTGTTATATTTTTTAAAAAAATTATTCTAATGTAATAATTTATGTGAATGAAATGACTAAAGTCAAAATTAAGTTTATATTAGTTAAAATTATACTTTAACAATGATCAAATAATGAGAGTGCTCTTAACTCAGATTACGTTTGGATGTTGAAAGAGTTTGAGAGTATTTGAAAGTATTTATGAATAGTAATAAAAAATAAATAAAAAGTAATAAAAAAATATTGAATAGTAATAAAAAAGTAATAAATATTAATAAAAATAGATAAAAAATAATAATAATAAAGTAATGAATAGTAATAAAAAATATTTGAGAGTATTTGAAAAGTTTTTTGTTTCCAAACCAATCTCTCCAATGTGAACAAGAATTTGAGATTGATACTACAAGAAAACAATTTATTTATGATAATTTAATTACGACTAAATGATTATTTGCAGTCAAAATTTATTATAAATAATCTTTTGGTCGCAATTAAATGACCACAAAAACTCATTTTTTTGTAGTGTGAAATGACGGATATGACAGTACAATATTTTTATAATAGTTTTATTTTAACTTAAAGATATATTTATGAAATAATTATAGGAGTATCATAATTTATTTTATAAAAAAGTATCATAATTTATTTTATAAAATATTTTTACCTTAAATAACCAAAAATCTCAATTTTAATAAAAAAAATTGGTAACTTCGCAAAATATTAACAGTTTAGACTTGAATAAGGAATGTAAATGAAGCTTATGGACTGTTAATTAGGGTGTAAATTTGAATTGTATAAACATTTATACATATATAAAAGATAAGAGTGGATAGTATAATGGGTGGTTGGATGAGGGAGACAAAGCCAATGATCTGAAAAAAGATAGGATCCCCATTGGGGGATTCCATTGTCCAGTCCCGTTCTCTTCTTCTTTTAGTTTTTTATTTATTTAGTAATTAAGAAAATTTTGTTTAATAATATTATAGTAATTTTTTTAAAATATTAAAAGTATTAAAAAAAATAATGTAAAAGAAGAAAAGACTAACGGACTGGACAAAGAGATCTCAGCAGATCCCTAGCATTGGCCAAGCCAATCCAAAAGGAGGAAGGCGTAGAAGACAAAGGGCGGGAGGGGCATGCAATCTGGACCCCTCCACGTACTTGTACTAGTGGATCCTACTCATCGGAAGAGGAACTCATGCAGGCATTGGGAAACAAGCTGACAATGAACTTTCAGACAAAGATGTCTTCCAAATCTCGAATTATATATATATATATATATAGCAGTACAGCGGTTCATTAGTCTTGTTGAAAAGACCATGCACCTCTTTCACTTTGAATCATCCAGAAAAAGAAATAAAAATACTTATGTCTGATTTATTTTAAAAGATATATTTTTTAATTTATTATTATATTTGTTTAATTTTTTTTTATAAAATATAATAAAAAATTTAACTTTTTCAAATTATAAAATTATTTTTTTTTAATATCAAAATAAATTAATATTAAAAAAATATTACAATAATATATTTTTTTAAAATTTTTTATTTTATCTTATCTAATTTCATCTCTAAAAATAAATAAAATCTTAAATAAATAAATTATAAATAACTAGATAGAAATATCTTGAAGCAATAGAATTATAGAGAGAAAGACATCTCAACAATTATACAATATCCCTTTCTCATAAGCTTTTTGGATTTGTAACAGAGAAAAGTGAGTAAAAAATATAATATATATCTGAAAATGTAGGCTCTTTTTTCATGCATTTGGTTTGAAAAAGGTCATTCTGAATACTAGGATTTGAAGCGCAATTTATAAAATTAAAAAAAAAATGGATTAGATGTGTAACATGGGGATAGGATTATCCAGACATTAAGACTTTTTTTGCTTTAATATCTTTTATTAATGTTCTTTTTAAAGCTAATATTGACTGATTAAGAAAAGTGATTAGTCATTTTTTGTCTGCTTATAATTAAAGAACAAATTTTGGATGATTGCCATATAAATCACTTGCTTTGTAAGAAACCTGATTTCTTTGTTAGAACAATGAAAGGATAAGTGGTCCATAAATATTATTAAAAACAAGGAATAATAAAAACTAGTTTTTATTTATTTTTTTCAGTGATGAGAGACATGACAGATAATACAAAATAAATGCAAAATAATTCAATACTTGAGGCACATTAATATATCCCTATATTCAATTGAAATCAAGTTGCAAGAAACAGCTGTACTGAACATTTGTTTTCGTTGAGATGGTTTTAATATAATGAATTAATAGGTTAGAATATTGTTTCAAACGCCTAATTAACATCATATTGCACCAGTTGTTTCCCTAATTAATTAACAAAAGCTGTCAAAAGTAGACAATGCAATATTTTAAGATTAATCAATATTGGAGAAAAGACCTCGCTAGATTGACATTGTCATTATTTATTTAAAAATGAGCCCAAAAAACACATCAAAAGGCATGAAATGGTCCGGCTGACCAGTTACATCACCCTTTTTATTAATAAATATATATATAGATTTGTCTGTTTTTTCGACCTATACCCATAAAATATTACCCCTGAAAAAAAAAAACAATCATAGCCATTCCCAATATTCATATGATCTGATGATCATCATTTGTCAGGCAACACAGGCCGAAAAAATAAATAAAAGAAAATATCAATATCTAAAGTACCTATTAATGTGTGTGTGGATGTGTGTGAAATTGATCATGGTCCCCTCCACCAAATGATAAAAAGATCCACAATGTTGCTCTCAAGAATAAGGCCAAAGTGAATGGAGGTTGCTCTCTTTTCACCTTCAAAGAAAGCTGGCTTAGACGTATGAATTAAGCCGCATTCATTTAGATCATTATAATGAGATAAAATAATTTTAAATAAAAGTTAAATAAATATTATTAGAATATTTTTGTAATATTATTATTTTAAAATATAAAAAAAATTAAATTATTTATTATATTTTATATATAAATTTAAAAAAAATTATAATACTGATAATATAAGATGAATTTATTTATATATCCAATCTTAACTATGTGAGTTGTGCAGAGTGGCTGAGAGCCTCAGCTTGCATTTTGGATTATGATGATCAAGTCAACCTATGAAAGTCAATTTCAGGACCACTGATCTATTTCTTCCCCCACTCCCACTCCCCCGCCCACCCCTCCCCTTTCCCCCCCCCCCCCCCCCCCCCCAAAAAAAAAAGCATTAATTGAGAGCCCCATTCAGATGCAAACCACCCAATGCCATCAAATCCATCTTCCATGCTTCTCTACATTCAACCTGGCCCCCTGGAACCAAGAATATGCTTATATATATACTTTTTTGTAATGAACGAACGTCGGTAGCCGCCTCCTGTCCCACCACTAAAATTATGTGAATGACCCCACCACTATTATATTAAATTTTGCATAGTGACTTACATAGTAATTTGTATAGTAATTTCAAAACCTATAAATAGGAGTTTCAGTTATAATGAAATTCATAAGAGAATATAGAGAGAGAAAGAAAGTTTCAGTTCTTAAGAGTTCTAAAGAGAATTTCTTATTTCTCTTTTGCAATAGTAGCTTCCTTTCTTTAAGTTTCATAACACGTTATCAGCACGATGGTTCTACCAATTCTGAAGTTAGTGGCCTTATTCCTCTAATCATGGATCACATTGATGAGTTTTTTTATCTCTGAGTTGAATGATAAAGATATATGTCTGGCTGACAGTGCTACAACTCACACAATTCTAAAAAAAATAAATATTTTCAAAAATCTAACACTAAGTAAAGCTTATGTCCATACCATATCAGGTTCATCGGATTTAATTGAGGGCTCCGGAAGAGTTTATATTGTGTTACCTAATGGCACCAAATTTTGTATTGATGATACTCTATTCTCTTCACAATCCAGAAGAAATTTATTGAGTTTCAAAGATATACGTCGTAATGATTACCATATTGAAACGACCAATGAAGGCAGTAAAGAGCATCTTCTTATTACTAAAACAATATCGGGCCAGAAGCTCGTATTAGAAAAACTGCCTGCTCTATGTTCTGGATTGTATTATACAAAAATGAGAACAATTGAATCATATGTGGTAATGTACCAGAAGTGCATTGACCCTAAAGTATTTATGACTTGGCATGATCGCCTTGGACATCCGGGTTCTATAATGATGAGATGAATTATTGAAAATTCGAATGGGCATCCCTTAAAGAATCAAAAGATATTTCTACCTAATGAATCTCCGTGCGCTGCATGTTCTCAAGGTAAGTTAATTATTAGACCATCTCCCTCAAAAGTCATTGTTGAATCTCCATCCTTTTTACAAAGGATTCAAGGAGATATATGTGGGCCTATTCATCCATTAAGTGGACCATTTAGATATTTTATGGTTCTAATTGATGCATCTAGTCGATGGTCACATGTTCGTCTTCTTTCCACTAGAAATGTTGCATTTACTAGACTTCTTGCTCAGATAATTAAACTACGAGCACAATTTCCTGAGTATCCGATTAAGACCATTCGATTGGATAATGCAGGTGAATTTTCATCTCAAGTTTTTGATGATTATTGCATGTCAATAGGAATAGATGTTGAACATCCTGTTGTCCATACACACACAAAACGGTTTAGCTGAGTCTTTGATCAAAAGGTTTCAACTAATCGCTAGACCTTTACTTATGAAATCAAGACTACCTGTTTCTGCTTGGGGACATGTTATATTTCATGCAGCATCTCTAATTCGCATTAAACCATCTGCATATCATAAATATTCTCCATTACAGCTTGCATTTGGTCAACAACTAAATATTTGTCATCTTCGTACTTTTGGATGTGCTGTATATGTTCCAATTGCACCTCCACAACGTACAAAAATGGACCCTCAACGTAGACTTGGGATATATGTTGGTTTTGATTCTCCATCCATTATTAGATACCTTGAACCCCTTACAGGGGATATGTTTAAAGCACGTTTTGAAAATTGTCATTTTGACGAATCAAATTTTTCGTTAATGGGTAAAGAAAAGTCGGTGCCTGAAGCACGACAAGATATTACTTGGGATAATAAGACCCTGTCTCATTTTGATCCTCCTACAAATGAATGTAAACGGGAAGTTCAAAAGATTATTCATTTGCAAAATGTTGCAAATCAGTTACCGGATATATTTACTGACACTAAAGGTGTAGTAAAATCTTATATTCCTGCTGTTAATACTCCAGCAAGGATTGAAGTCCCTGAAGGATAAATTGTCAAAGCAGCAATAGGTGAATCTAAAACACGCCTGAAGCGTGGAAGACCTA
Source organism: Platycarya strobilacea (assembly GCA_036898215.1). Lineage (NCBI taxonomy): Eukaryota > Viridiplantae > Streptophyta > Magnoliopsida > Fagales > Juglandaceae > Platycarya > Platycarya strobilacea. The sequence goes on along the minus strand of CM072545.1, from coordinate 23,921,529 downwards.
TTGGTGTAAAAGACAAAATTCCCAGAAGGAAAAGAATACAAAATGAATTTGGTGTTCCTGAAAAACACGTACCCACAATACAGGCCACAAATATAATTGGTGTTCCTAAAGAGTTTAAATCTTCTATTCCAGAACCTTCTGAAGAGGAAACTCTTGAAGAGTATAAATCTCCTAAAAAGGGACCTCCTGAAGAGGTGTATCATGAAATATTTTCCCCTGAAGAGGAACAGGTACCTGAAAATAATGAGATCTCAATACATTTCATGAAAACTGGAAAAATTCTGGATAGAAATAAAACTGTTGTCGACAACATATTTTCATATAAAATGGCCCTTGACATTACCAGAAATAATGAAGAAAGTGAGCCAAAAAGCGTCGAAAAATGTCGACGTAGAAATGATTGGCCAAAATGGAAAACAGCTATTGAAGCTGAATTAAATTCGCTAGCAAAACGAGAAGTATTTAGACCTGTTGTCCAAACACCAAAAGGTGTGATGCCTGTTGGATATAAGTGGGTATTTGTATGAAAACGTAATGAGAAAAATGAAATTGTGAGATACAAAACAAGAGTTGTTGCACAAGGTTTCCTGCAGAAACTCGGGATTGATTATGAAGAAACATACTCTCCCGTTATGGATGCAATCGCATTTAGATTTTTGATTAGTCTGGTTGTTACAAAAGGATTAGAAATGCGGTTGATGGATGTGGTCACTGTATATTTATATGGATCCTTAGACCATGACATATATATGAAAATCCCTGAAGGATATAAAATGCCTGAAGCATCTACAAGTACATCTAGAAATATGTACTCAATCAGACTACAAATATCTTTATATGGGTTGAAGCATTCCGGACACATGTGGTATAATCGCTTAAGCGAATATCTATTGAAAGAAGGATTTGAGAATAATCCTATATGCCCGTGTGTTTTTATTAAGAAATCAGAATCCGGATTTGTCATTATTGTGGTTTATGTTGATAATTTAAATATTGTGGGAACTCCTGAAGAGATCTCAAAAACCACTATATATTTAAAGAATGAATTTGAAATGAAAGATTTTTGCAAAACAAAACTTTGTCTCGGCCTGCAGCTTGAGCACTTGCCAAATGGAATTTTTATTTATCAGTCCATGTATACTGAGAAAGTCCGAAAGCATTTTTATATGGACAAATCTCATCTCCTGAGTACTCCAATGATTGTTCGAACACTTGATGTGAAGAAAGATCCATTCCATTCTTGTGATGACGATGAAGAAATTCTTGGTCCTGAAGTACCATATCTCAGTGCAATTGGAGTTTTGATGTATCTTGCAAATTGCACTCGACCAGATATTACATTCTCAGTTAATCTGCTTGCAAGATATAGTTCTGCACCAACTCGAAGGCATTGGAATGGCATTAAACATGTCTTTCGTTATCTTCATGGTACGGTTGATATGAGATTATTTTATCAACGTGGTTCAAGTCCATAATTGATTGGGTATGCAGATGCAGGTTATCTTTCAGACCCACACAGAGGTAGATCTCAAACTGAATATTTATTTACTTATGGAGATAATGCCATATCATGGAGATCTGTTAAGCAGACACTATCTGCTACTTCTTCAAATCACTCAGAGATCATTGCTATTCATGAAGCAAGTCGAGAGTATATTTGGTTGAGATCAGTTATTCAACATATCCAGGAAAAGTGTGGACTTCCCATGATCAATAATAGCTCAACAATCTTATATGAAGATAATACTGCTTGTATCACTCAAATCAGATGAGGATATATCAAAGATGACAGAACCAAACATATTTCACCTAAATTCTTTTATACTCATGAACTTTAAGAGAAAGGTGAAATTAATGTCAAGCAGATACGATCTAGTGATAATCTGGCAGATTTATTCACAAAGGCGTTACCAACTTTCACATTCAAGAAGATTGTGCATAACATTGGAATGCGAAAACTCAAAAATCTTTTGTCTTGCACTTTTCAGGGGGAGTAAATGTGCTGATTGTACTATTTTTCCTTCGCTGAGGTTTTGTCCCACTGGGTTTTCCTCTGCAAGGTTTTAATGAGACAATCTTAAAGCACTTGTGAATACATAAGAAGACTGTACTCTTTTTCCTTCGCCATTAGTTTTTCTTCCCACTGGGTTTTTACTTGGCAAGATTTTAACGAGGCAGATTCTTTATGGGTGGTCATTCAAGGGGGAGTGTAATGAACGAACGTCGGCAGCCGCCCCCTGTCCCACCACTAAAATTATGTGAATGACCCCACCACTATTATATTAAATTCTGCATAGTGACTTGCATAGTAACTTGCATAGTAATTTCAAAGCCTATAAATAGGGACTTCAGTTGTAATAAAATTCATAAGAAAATATAGAGAGAAAAAAAAAGTTTCAATTCTTAAGAGTTCTAGAGATAATTTCTTATATCTCTTTTGCAATAGTAGTTTCATTTCTTTAAGTTTCATAACATTTTTTTCATATTTGTTCTTTTCTATATATTGTTAAGATACTTTTTTTTTTACAGTCCTAAATAGGAAATTGTATTGTAGTTTTATTAATAAATAAAAATAAAAAATATTATTATTATATATATTTTTTTAAAATTAAATTTATATTACAGTCTCTGAAATAAAAAATCATGATCATATTTAGGCCGGCTTCACCTCGTGTTTCGATCTCCAAGATCGACTGACGTAAGATATACTATAAATCTTAAAACATTCATTAATTAGTTAATGAGGATTCATTAATTTGAGAACATAAAACACTGAAAAGAGTGAGTCGAATCTTTTGGCTCTAGTATTATTAGTTAAAATTAATTCTAATTTTTTTCCAAGTACTAATTTAGTGTTTTTATATAGTATTATATATTTATAATATATAATACTATATATTATAATACATGCGCACATGATTTAATTAAAGTTTAATTTATTTTTAGAGATGAGATTGAGATAAATTGAGATCAAAGTGAAAAGTTAAATAAAATATTGTTATAATATATTATTTTAATATGATTTTTGTATTAGAATTGTAAAAAAATTAAAATTTTTATATTATTTTATATTAGAATTTAAAAAAAAATGTAGTAATTAAATAAAATAAAATCAGAAAAAAATATGTGTAGCTGGTAAGCAAGTCGCTCCTAAGTATCTCGTTGATCGGTATTATGACGTAGATTAATTTCAAGTTTGACTTTACCAATATTAATATTACTCATTATTAAAAAAATAAAACGAATATACGTCATCAGACCCTGTCCTTGTACATGCATGCATATAAATCAGTATATATTCAAGGCCGAATGATTTAGGTAATTTGGTTTGTTTATTTTCCAGTAAATTCCATCTCAATTTGTCTCATCTTATTTAATTATTATAATTTTTTTAAATTTTTATATAAAATAAAATAAACAATTTAAAATTCTTAAATTCTCAAATTCTAAAATAAAAATAATATTAAAAAATATATTATAATAATATTTTATTCAATTTTTATCTTAATTTAACTCATTTCATCTAAAAACATAAACTGTTCAAATAAAAAAAAAATCATCAATTCAACTATTAATTTTCGGCTTTGACATGATTGCATGTATAATGTAAAAGTAAATAAATTAGTTACGTCTGACAATGCGAATGCTTTATTATTTATTATTTATTATTTTATTATTATTATTATTTAACATTTTATTATTATTTTTATATTATTTTTATTATTATTTAATATAACACTTCTTAATACTTCTCACTACTCAAACGTAACCGAGTAACGTTTAAGCTGGTTGCAACAATCTATATAATTGAAAAGCTATATTATTATGTTTCACATCAAATATAAGAAAAAGGTTCATAACTTATGCATGTAGCTAGTAATATTTATTTGTGATGAAAATAATAATTTTCCATATTATAGTATTGGACAAATGAGAAACAGATATAATATATTTATATATATATATATATAATGATAATAATAATAACAATAATAACGTATGGGTGTATCACATGGGGCTGTTTCAATGAAGAGTTCTTTGGCAAACCAACTGCTCCAAGTGAGTCATAAAAAAATAAGAAGATTCTGAAAGAAAGGAAAGAAAAAGATACTTGAGGCAATGATGGAAGCTCCAAACATGCTAAGCCAACTATCATTAGGATAGATGTATGATGAATTTGACATATTTGGATATGGATGGGACTAAAGTTTTATATATTTCTATTTATTTAGCCCCTAATTTCTTTAAGTTTAAACACTTAACTTAAGCAAGTAGTAGCTGTACACATGTTTTATACTTTTATTAACAATGATGCCATCACATTCACATTGACATGCTTTATATATATATATATATATATATTTTTTTTATTAATTTTGTGGATAAGTTAATTACTTACAAAATAATTTAATGAAAACTTGAATTCTTGGCCTCATCCAGTACCATGTGCTATTAATTTTGTCCACAGACTTTTCACATCACACACACACACATATATATTTTATTTAAAAAATATATATATATATATGTATGTGTGTGTGTGTTTTATTAGATAAAGAGTTGGTGGACCGGTGGTTATTATGCTATATATCTAGTTGGTCATTGTCCATCATTTGCCATTGCTAAAATATTATTTATATTTGCTGATTAGTCATGAAAAATAGCCTCGATTTGGTACAATTTCCTAGCCAAAAAACGAGGTTGTTCACTTGTTCCCAAGTTGGTTGGATAAAGTAGTCCTAAACTAAGCATGAACAACCTAAGATTAAAGGAACGGAGGCATTTTACTAAAAATGTGTAAAGAATTTGTACACAACGACTCGTTTGGGGAGGGAGAAAAGATAGGATTTTGTAAATAATAGTAAAATAATTTGTGAATAATGATGAAACAGTTTGAGTTGAGTATTTTTTCGATTTTAGAAAAAGAAAAGAAAAAAATTAAATAAAAATATTATAAAGTACTTATTTAATGCATTAATTTTTTTTTATATACTATTAATTTTTATTTTTAGAATTTACAACAATCTATATATTAAAATACTAACACCCATCTATCAACCTAAATTAACTTCATTAATACCAGATATTAAAATATATGTACAAATAACATAAAGTACATCTGATTAAGTTACTATATATGTAGCTCAATATATTTGTCAAGTTATTCTAGTTCATTATCAAATTTACGTACCATTACCTAATTCACTGTGGAAGTTTTAAAGGGGATATTAACTAAATTAATTTAGTTAATATTATAGTTAAAGTTGGAGTACTAAGGATGCTCTAAGGTGAGGAGACGCTTTAGGCAAAGTACATGAAAAGCCCACGCCACACATGGGCTTCTACTCTAACATAACTAACCAAAATTATAATTGGAGCACATTGGAATGATTATTGTAGACATTTTCCTTTCCCATGAATGGATATGACTCAAATCTAACACTTCGGGTTGAAATTGAAACCCATTTGAATTATACAATGAACAAAAACTTTCGAGTAATATAAGTTATCAAGTTCTTATATCTTCTTGTACTAAATCCAGTGTATTACCAGGTGCATTGATTCTAATCTTTTAAGAAATCTGGGGAGAATCCAATGATCCATTGCTTTTGCTTTTTGGCTCCCCAATTTGACGAGCATACATTGATTGCAAAAGACCATAAGGAATATGAGAATTAGAGAGCTGTCTCCTCGCACCTCAAAAGGGCTCTTTGAGGCTAACTCATCTTGCACTAAAACTAAAAATAACAAATAGCATTATAAAGAAAAAAAACCTCTATTAATAGTTTTTAATAAACATTATTATTTATTTATTTAATATCACGTTAATAGATATGAAATAATAATTTAAAAAAGAAAATACTCTAGTAACAAAGACACAAAAATAAACCCACAAATTGATGTGGGTTGATATGGTACATTAAGTTATAAAATTATTTTTATTATAAAGTAGATCTGTCAGATGTTATAAAAACACATCAATTTATAGATTTTTTTTATGTAATCTCTTTATGTCCTAGCATTTCTTGTTTAAAAAACATAACAAATAGTGCTTTTCAACCGTAGATAATTTTGAAATTTCTTAGCTTAATATTTGATTTGATTTGATTTTGATTTTGAGTTCTTTATGCACTTATATTAATGTTTTTATAAATATCATCAATGTAACATAATAAATTATCCCTATCTTCCTATAAAATCTTAATCTTTTTTAATAGGAAAAAAAATCAACAAAAAAAAAATAAATATTGTAAAATTAAAAAGTAGTGGCAAGAGAATTAAAAGATAGTAATGTAAAAGCTTAATTCTTCAGGAGCTCAATATCTTTCTCTTTAAATTTCTTGTATTATACAAATAATCACTGATACATCCTATTATAGGCATAATAAGGAATATTAAGGGATGATACATGAATTGATGAGATACAATGAATTTAGGAATTTCCATAGTTGGTACATGAATAAGAATTCTACAAGTTGGTACATGAATGAGCTAGAATTCTAAGAGGTGGAATTAAATGGTCATCCACCAAATTCATGTATGCATTTATACTATTCTATCTTGGATGACCATACACAAACAAAATGCCTCATTAAAACATTGCTAAGAAAAAATTCAATGAAAAAAATTAATGGTGAAGAAAAAAAATACAATAATCTTGAATACCTCGGAATATTTTAGAATTGCCACATAAAAACCTTCCAAAAGAAAATCGAGTAGGAAGAAATCTTAGAAAAAGGAAAAAAAAAACAATCCTTATGAGAATCTTCTCTCCCTCAAAGGTATGTCGAGTTTCAATAGTTTACAATGAGATATTTTTGAATTAACGCATTTTAATGTCATGTAACAACTTTCTAAATATTTCAATTGGTAATGCTATAATGAATAAATCTGTCAAATTAATACATGATCGTATTTGCTTAACATCAATATCATTGCTATTTTGGAGCTCATGTCTATAAAATAATTTTGACAAAATATGCTTAGTCCTGTCACCTTTTATATAGCAATTATTTGATTTGTGTGATACAAACAACATTATTTTGATATAATGTTGTTAGATTTTCTTTGATTGTGGATAAATCATGGTACTTTTCTCGAATGTGTTGAATTACTGATCTTAACCAAACACATTTCCTACTTGTTTCCTAAATTGCAATAATCTCTAAAGGGTCAGAAGAAGTAGTGTGACGTCCCCAATTTACGTTTAAGATTTAACGTAAATTGAAATGTCGGGACAGGTAACACTAGGTTATGTACTCCTTCGTATATGTGGTAATTATATGCATGCACCCTAAATTTACTAATAATATGTCAGGTGCATCGCAGCGAAATAAGATCAATTCTCAAAAATAGGCAAAGGAGTAAAAATTTTGCAGGTAATCACATGGTTAACTACATTAAACCTATAAGTTCTTAATATACACAAAGATACAGTATCAGTATAAGTTCAAGTTCTCTAACATAATATACATATCATAGGAACACTACATGATACAAATACCCCTTAACTCACTATAGGAATTTTCTCGTCACTTCTTTATAATTAATACTGAATTGAAACCGGCCCATGCTAGTCTTTTCTCCCTGACGATGTCTTATCCCTATTGGCATTGCATAAACGCTGTTTAGGGATAATGAGTCATTTGGGCTCAAAACTATGCAGCAACCTATAGGTCTTTGCCCTTCCGACAACTCCACTGCATCCTGCCACACAATACTCAAAAGGTGGTCATATATGATCTGCCAACTCCTCAAAAGTAGAGCAATCAATGAGACCTTAATGGCTCCTCGGAGCCTCTCGGGAAGTCTCGATCTTCTCTTGAGCCATCTAATCTTATAAAAGCTTCTATCATTTCAGAAGGAATAATAGTAAAGATAAATAAAATGGTGAGATTTCATAAAATCTCAGTAAGTGCACACATAACATAATATAACAAAAACATCATTAATATATATACCAATAAACAAATGCATACTCCATGAACATGTAACTTATGAGATAATTTATGCACGATGCACTTTTAATAAAAGCGTCATCTTTTCATGAAACGACTTTCATGACACGTAAATAAAACATTTCATATAAAAATCATGTATTTTAGAAAACTTCTTAACGTTACGTGTCTTTGTTCATGTTCTTATTAATCTTGTAATAACAGCAGATCAAATCGATTTCATTGTCATTTTCTTAACCACAACGATAGATCGAATCGCCTTCATCGTTGAGTTTCTTTTGTTCATGTCAGTCATCCGGCAGATCGTATCGTCTTCACCGTCCTGACATGACTTTTCCTTAATCACGATGGTAGATCGAAACACTTTTACCGTTAACATGATGCCAGATTGAATCGCCTTCACCGTCATCTTTCTTGGCTACATCAGTCATACAGCAGATCGAATCGCCTTCACCGTCATAACGTAACATCTCATTTTTTGACGGCAAAATGAAACTCTTTCACCGTCGGCATGTCAGTCATCTGACAGATCGAATCGTCTTTACCTTCGTAACATGACTTTTCATTTTCTTAATCTTTTCTTATTCTTGTTCCTGACTATTTTTGAAAACCATGATAACTCAAATCATGAAGTTTTTTTTATAAAAATGCATGCAATTTAGACTTTTTCATGTATAATGCACGATTCATGTGACGTATAACATATGCATTTATCAAATCAGAACATATACATGCTAAACATGTACTTATAAATATTTTCATATAAATCATACACATTCCACCTAAGAGGTAGATAAAATAATTAAACCTTAACATTAAATTAGTCTAGGCCAAAAGCTTCATTAAGGTTTAAAAAAAATTATTTTCTTCAATTCCTCTTCCTCACATCATCTTACTTTCAACCCAATCACATATCTTTAAATATTCCTCAAATTTCAAAGGTATATTTTCCCATTTTCTTTAAAAATCGGGCTTACAGTCATGTCATCCATAAGAAATAATAAAACTTTAAATTTTTTTTCTAAAAATTTCTCTAAGGCCGAGAACTCTAAGTCTTAAAATTTAAACCTCTAATCTTTAAACACATCACACCATAACTTGAAGCTTTATTCTAAAATTTTGCACTTTAATCCTTGATTTCTTTTCTTAAACTTTTCATCATATAATTCTAAAATAATCCTTAATCTAAATCTTAAGTTATCACCTTAGATAAACATAAGGAGATTAAAACCTAAACACCTTTCAACTAATTTCTAATATAAGGATATTCTTAGACTACTTATAAATCACTAATGATAAAGATATTCTTCAAACAACCAAATAACAAGTAAAACACTAAATAATAAATTTATCAAGTATATATATAAAAGAAATGCTAAAATTAGGCTATATGAACACTTACTACTCTTCAAAGGATAACCAAAGAGACTTCCTTGCAAAATAGAGTCCTCCACAAAATTCTTGAAAGAAATTCTCTCAAATATGCTAGGAGTAGTATTTGGATAGTGAGGAGATGAAAGAAAAAAGTTGCAGGGCAAAAGAAAGATCTTGGCCGAGAGCTCTAACTGAGAAGAAAGTGAGTATGTTTTTGTGTGTGGGTCGATACCTTAGGGGTAAAAGAAGTGACTTAAACTTAACATTTGATCCAATTAGGCCAAGTGTCCACTTAGGTCATAGAACACTCATATATTTTCTTAGGCTTAGGTAACATGACAAGACCAAATACTTATCCCAAATATTGAAAATTCTTAGGGAATAAGACAAACATCCATTCGGCTACATCAATCATTTCCTCATTCTATTTTAGCTAAATACCACAAAGGGAAGAGTGCTTGTTTTATCCTCCAATTATCACTTACCAATTGTATCAAATCTCTCAAAAGAAATAGATAAATATAGAAGGGTATAGGACAAGTAACAAGGTTGATGCTTACCCCCTCTTAAAAAAATCCACTAATCTGATTCCTCCACTAGTAAGAGTATTCTCCATATTTCTTACTTGATTCATTAAAACTCTCATGCCCTATCATCTTGAAATTGCAAAAAGTCTATGTGAATCTTACCATATCAAGTGCTCCAATGAGTTTCTCAAACAAATATAAGATTGATTTTTTTTTTCAAATAATCTAAACCGTACCCCCCATCTAGCAAAAGACAACCATATTCTTTTTATGCCAATGTCTCAAATGGTTCTTCATATAATTATATATATAATGGGAATTTCATCATGACCGAGTCTCACTAAGGAAATGTGCTAAATTTGGCTTGTTCATCTCTCATTTCTTTACTATGTATTACGATATCAAAGATAAAGTCATATGTAACTATATTTCCAAAAAGTTCTAAAAAAATACTACAATAATACTAAAGAAAACATAACTATGCAAAGTAAGAAAAAAAAAATAATTTCGGATTATCACAAATAGTAACTACTATTTACTTAATAGGTCTCCATAAAGTACTTGTACTTTCACATGTGAATAAGTATTTTATTTGTTATCTTCCTTTGTGTGGATCAGAAAGGTAACCCAAGTTTATATAAAAACTAATTGAGAATTTGATCATGTTGGATAAAATAATCTTATATTAATCATTCCGCAAAAGTATCATAGAATATGTTAGATCTCATTAGAATGTCTTCGAGTTTGTGTAAAACTATATCTCACTAGTAAGTTAACTAAAAATGCAATTTTTGGTTATATGCAAATTTCAATATACATCAAAACGCCAATTTTTCTTAAATATGTTAATTCAAGATCAAGAACTTATTCTTCGTCTTCTTAAGGGTGAAATGAATCATTTTTTACATCAAATGACCAAACAATCATTGGAATACATAAAGGATGAGCTGTAACAACCCCGCCCTCGAATGGTAGAATCGTACTTACGTGGCTTTTTTTTTTCCACAAAACTAGTTTAAAAAAATAGGACTGATTTCGTTTGTTTTAATTCCTTTCAGTTCATACCTAGGGTATAAGATTTTGCGTTATAAAATAAAACAAACTATTATAATAAAAAAGGTTTACAATGGAAAATATTTAATTTATAAAATAAAATTTCATTTCATACATTTTCTCTTTATGTCTAGATTGTCGTATTTTTTCTTTTGGACTGTCTCCTTCCTGATGTGTATTCCTGGGAGAGGGGAGGGACATACATAAAAATTAAAATGAGTCGAATACTTAGTAATAATTACTTCATACCATTTAAAATATAACAAAATAGGTTTTTCAGTCATGCAATCATCCCTCATACGTACGTACATACATACAAAATAATGCGTGCATTCTTTTTTATAATTATAACCCTAAGGCCCCTTTCGTTTTTTATGGATCTTTGTGATCCTTCTTATTCTTAATAATTTCATTAAACCGTTAACAAACAAGAAATCATCAGACGGGCAAGCAATCATTTACCAAGCAGGCACAATAACATACCAAGCGATTATCAACAAATAAGTCATTCACAATAAGCAAGCACAACAACTAGAAACTACAAACTAATAATAAACAACTAACAAATAACCATTCATACATATCATACATGACATAACATTCATTCATATCCCTTTCTCTTTTCTTTGGGCCATTGCATACTATTATGTCCTGTGTGCTGGGGTTAATGGATCTTCTTTTGGATCTTAGGTCTTCCTTTGGACCCTGGATCTTTCTTTGGATCCCGAATTCTAGTATTGCAATCTGTCCTATCCTTTTATCATTCCTTTTCGTTCGTTAATGTCCGTTACGTGTTTTCATACATCATAGCATTCATTCATACATTTTCTTTTCCTTATTTTCATTATCTTTCTTTTCTTTTCTTTCCTACTCTTTCTTTTTTTTTTTCTTAGTAATTTTGTTTATAAAAAATATCGTTTAGAAGCATACCCACGAGACGAACGCACGCACACGCACTTAACATCGTCAGGACTTAGGGTCATCGGATAGAGACATCTCGTAGGGTCATCGCATATGGTCATCGCATACATCAATTCATGACATTCTTCCATAAAATAAAGAGACATAAATCTCAAGGTTCATTTTATATTTTTTAGAGAATACATTCAATAAATGTTACATATAGGCATCCAATCACAAGCATATAATTAAATATTTGGAGTTCGATAAAAGGGGTTACTAAGAATGGTCATTACGTATATATATATATTGGTATTTTTAGTTCTAATATCTGTTCTTTACTAATCCGGTAAGCTCTAAAGGTATATGAATATCACATTTACCTGGTCTCCATGCTATTATCATACCATGCAGTCCAGTCACATGCATGTCAGATAACAATCAATCTACATGCATACACATAACTAACATCAATATATATATCTAGTACATTGCTATCCTCATCTCTAGGAGTCCTAACTCACTATAACTATCGAGGACCCACTTACAAACATTGGGACACTTCTCCTCTATCCCTGGGCTCTCATGTGACTTTTATTATACTTCACCTTCGGGGATCAACTTATAGACAATATCTCTTCCAATTAACCTCATCTCGATGCATGACTTAAGCTGACCAAGTCACGCATCCTAATACTATATGATACACCTGACATGACCGCATCCAAACTTACTTCTCATTGTCATCATCATCCTCACCCATGCATATCATGCAACTTTAGATAAGTTTTGGGATTTAACATTGCATATCTTTGCTCAGGACAGAGTATCCATTACATATGGTAATTCCGTTTGGTACATTTGTCATCAAATATACATGTACCCTACCTCCTCGTCACCTAAGATCAACATATAATACGTTAATCAATTGCTCATGTAAACGAGCATCATACATTGATAGCAACTTTCTCTATACCGGTTGGCAAGACTATTCCCACTTCCCAGCCCTTTACGAGTTCATTCCAACACTTAACATGACAAAATCCATCTCAAATATACCTCCATCGCATCACGCAGTTTGAGACAACTATCGAGTTATACCATTATCCACCACTTCACTTAGTATTACGTCATGCGACTACCACACAAACTTCTAACTCGACATAAGTACAACTCCTTACATACCCTTGTCACATCATGACACCCTGTCATGTTTTCATTACTTTACTGCTTCTTCGCACATAATTCGAGACATAACATGACTACACAGTGATACCCATCACTAGGACTACTGGTCACATCAAAACTACTCTAGAACACCATCCCACAATTTCTAATGCTATATCATACTCTACGCTACTCAATTGTGCAACCATCTATCTTCGTTACATGCCTTATGGTGCGTCATGACTATATCTCATGGAATACACCTGTTACGTACTCCATTCCGTCTATTCTACACTATGTAGAGTACACTCCATGTATATTCTCCACACAGTATACTATGCCACATATCATATGATACATACTACATGGTACATCACTTTGCCATACAAAGTACATCTCGTATGTACCCTCTCCATGATACTTGCCATAACATCATAAATGCACATAAAGCACTCCCATACTTCACAGCACAGCTAGCAACTACACAATTACGCCCAATACTTCGATACACAGCCACAACCAATCAATTAACATAAGTACAAGAGAGACCAATCAATGAACATAAGTACAAGAAAGAAAGGGTTATACCATCATGGGGTAAACCCTTGCATTGCTTACTTCTTGGCACGGCTAGTGGCATCGAAAGTCACTAACTTAAGCGCTAATCACTCCATCAAGGTTAGTACCGTGACCTTAAAACGGGAGTACCTCGGGGTTTGGATTTTGAATTTTGGCTACTAGGTCTGGGTCGTGTGAGGGTGACCAACATAGTGAGAAATTCGTTAATGAAGATGGAAGGGTCGTATGTTGCAGCTAACACCGTGTACGATGACGTCAACCATGTAAAGTGGTGATTTGGGCTAGGGTGTTTGGTTTGACACGGGAAGCTAAATGGAGATTTATTGGAGGAAGGGAAATCTCATGGTGGTGAAAGTGAGGCGGTACAATTATCAAAAGGTGGCGAATCTAGCTTCAAAATTGGGGAAATCCATTTTTTGATTTGGTCTTATACAAGGAAGATGGAGCCATGGCTGGACAAAGGGAGCTAGGGGAACTTTTGGTGGAGGTGGTGACGCCAATGGACGGTGGGCGGTGGCGCTGGGGTGGAGAAATTGTTAATTGTGTGTGTGAGTTCGTAAGGGAAGAGAGAGGCCAATATGGGGTTGTCGTGGACTGGGTAAGGTGGCTATGTGGTCACCGATGGTAGGGGAGGTTACTGACATAAGGTGGTGGCCAAAGGTTGGCTCATGGCAGTGCTAGGACCGCGCGATGGGGATGTGAAATGGGAAAAACTCATTTCGGATTTGAGGATACACGTAGGAGGTGGGGTGACCTTGAGGTGCAACGACAGTATGGTTGAGGTCGCCAACATGAGGGGCTTCTAGTCATGTGGGCAATGTCAACAAGTGGCTGGTGGTTGACTAGCGGTGGGGGTTGGAACTAAACGGCAAAAAGGGGAAAGAGGATGCGAGAGAGAGGGGGAGGAGAGAGAGAGGGGGGATAAAGTGATAGGGCCTAAGGTTTCCCTCTTGAGGGTATTTATAGGCCTTACGCCTTAGGGTCTTCAAATAGACAAACAATGCACTTAAAATAAAGATATGAAAATACGTAAAATCAACTTAACTTAAAACATTAAGAGGAATCAAGATATAATATTATTTTAATTTAAATTTAGTTTATAAAATAATATTCATCATCATTAATCAAAATGATGAAACTTTACTAATTGTTTTAAAATAACAATGCCACACATTTAAATCAAAGATTTAAAGCATAATTAAAATCTCATAAGATTTTAAATAACTAAAATCATGGTAATAAAATGATTTTGTACATGAATATTGTTATTGGGGTTTGGCACATGTTTCGAGACTTGGCATGTGCATTGGTGCTTGTCCCATATAAAGGAGAGAGAAACGAACTGTCAAATTATTTCATTGAGATTCGTTAAATATTAGAGAAAAGAATGGGTAGGTGTTACATGAGCTTTATCCATGCAAAAGTATTTCAAGACTTTTTCTGATGTGGTAATTGATGGACAAGAACTCCATTTGAGAAATGCTCAATTTGCAGACTAAGACAAAATTTTATTTTTCTAACATTTTCCATTTCAAACTCATTTTTTGAATAATTTGCGACTACTACAAGCTCTTCTAGAGCTTCTACAAGATTTAAATCATCTACATATACCGTAACAATATAAAATCAAGAATTTGATTTTTAATGAAAATACATGGGAAAATTAGATTATCAAGTTCTTATTTTATTAAACATTCACAAAGATGATTGTACTACATGCGTCTGGATTGTTTTAATTCATATAAAGATTTTTGTAACTTGACAAAATAAACATTTTAAGATTTTGAATTACATGCTTGAGGTATTTTATATCTTTTAGGAATTTTCGTATAAATATCATTGTCTAGTTATTCATATAAATATGTTGTAACAACTTCCATTAAACGCATATCTAGACTTGTTGTGACTACTAAACTAAGCAAAATTTTAAATGTAATTGCATCCACTATAGGGGAATACATTTCTTCGTAATTAATACCAAATTTATGCAAAAATCATATGTAACAAGTTGTGCTTTGTATCTCTTAATTTTATTTTTCTCATTTCGTTTACGTATAAACACTCACTTATATCTATAATAATCCCTCCAAAAAATGGGATGAGCTGCTACATTTCGTACTGCTTTTATTTTCTTTCTAAACATAAACAACATCCCACCAGTTTATAAAAGAAATTTGAATAACATCCTAACAATTTATTAAAAAGAGACCTTCCCATTTTCTTTTGCAAGTTCAATCCAAAATTGCATGGTTGTTAAAGCGGGAGATGGTCTCATTAGTTACAAAAGTAAAGCCACCATTACCACCATTTGGTAGGACATACACCCAATGTACAAAACATATCATCCCCTAAAAAATACTTAGTTTACAATATCATAAAATCATCAAAATAAATCCAACACAAAATAACCCAACAACATAAATATAAACCCAACCCAAGGCGACCACTAGGCATCTGTCTCTCCTTCTTGAGTAGTGCTTTGCTTTACAGTCTCGTTCTCATCATTACCTGAACATTTAAAACATTAACACAAAAGTGAGTCTAATACTCGATAAGAAATATACCATGCAGTTAAAATATCATACATCAACTATTTTTTCTTTTGAAAAATCATATAAGTTTAAAATATTTAAATAAATATTTATAATCAGTTACAATTTTCTTGACAAGTACACACTATTACGCCATGTGTGTTAGGGTTAGCAGTTTTTTGGATTTGATTTTGCCCATGGCTGTGGGTTGAGATTCTTTTAGTCAGGTTGGTGCCAGGGGATGGACTTCCAATAAGACCGATTTGGAATTGCAATTTGCCCCTTTTCTTTGGTTCTATAATCATTCAATTGTTGGCCATTAAATATTTCTATACATAAAACTTTCAATTCTTTCTTTCCATTCATAGCATTTTCATCATCTCCCTTAATCCAATGCACATCTATTTTCTTTTATAAAGATGCATTTCATGTCATACTTCATATAAAGAAAAGTTATTAATTTTTAAGAAAACATACACTAGAAATCTCATGATTTGAACATTTTTTTTAGAGGAAAAATATTCATTCATTAATAAAGGTGCTGAATATGAGGAGGATAGTCCTCAAATTACATACAATCTTCCACGCAATTGATAACAAATTACTCATAGTACTTTGCCAAGGAAAATTTTCGATTTCTCAGTTCTTGCTCCTTACGATCTTCAATTCACATTGGCCATTCCTCATAAGTTAGGTTAGAGCGCAACTTGATACTACTCAAGTCCATAATTGTCGTTGGTCCTTCACCAAAACTCTTCTTTAATGACGATACATGAAACACATTGTGAACTCCTTGCAGGCTCACAAGTAAGTCCAAATGATAAGCTACTGGTCCGACCTTCTCAAGGATCTCATAGGGTCCAACATAACGAGGACTCAGCTTTCATTTCTTGCCGAATTGAGCTATTTCCTTCATAGGTAAAATCTTGATATATACCCAATCACCTATTGAAATACAATAGTCTTCTACGTTAATCCACGTAGTTCTTCTATCTACTCTGGGCAGTTTTCATTCTTTTCTGTATCATTTCCACTTAGGTTCTGACTTCCTATAAATATTCAAGTCTTAACACCCTGCTTTCACCTACTTTATCCTAATATAGGGGTGACTTACATTTCCTTCCATATAACGCTTCGTAAGGTGCCATCTAAATAGTGGCTCGAAAGTTATTGTTGTAGGCAAACTCGATCAAGGGTAAAAGACCTTCCCAATCGACACTCGAGTCTAACATGCAAGCCCGCAACATGTCTTCTAATGTTTGAATAGTTTGTTCTGTTTGACCGCCAGTTTGTGGATGATAGGCACTGCTGAATTTCAAGCAAGATCACGTCATTTTTTGTAGGTTTTGCCAGAAACGAGACGTAAATCTGGGGTCTTGATCTGAAACAATTGTTTTGGGTACACTGTGCAACCGGACTATCTCTTTCACATAGATTCGTGCCAGCTTTTTCATTGAATCCATATTGGCTATTGGCAAGAAATGTGCACTCTTGGTCAGTCTGTCAACTATTACTCAAATTGTGTTCTTTCTTGCTAATGTTCTCGAAAATCTTACTACGAAATCCATAGACACATCTTCCCATTTTCATTTCGAGATTGACAAGGATTGCAACATTCCTGCTGGGCGTTGATGCTCTTGCTTTAACTAGTTAACATATTGAGCATTTAGCTATGAACATAGCCACGCCCTTCTTAATGCCTTCCCACCAAAATCTTCCTTTTAAATCTTGATACATCTTGGTACTTCTAGGATGAGTTGTATAAGGGATGCAATGTGCCTCCCTCATAAGTCTTTCCTTCAACTCTGGATCACTTGGTATCAGTGTCATTTTTTCAAAGTATAGTGTCCCATCATCTGATATTGTAAAATGGGGTGATCCTTGCGCTTCCAGCAATTGCTGTTGGATCTTTTCTAATTTGGCATCATTTTGTTGTCTTTCTCGAATTTCATCCTCGATTAGAGAAACAATTTCTTATGCTACTATCAGCATTGCTTCCCTAGGCAGGTTCTTAACTAGCATGTCTCGCATAGCTGTCAGTATTAGTGGTTCCTCCGCTTAAGTCTTTCAACTTAAAGCGTCTGCCACTACGTTAGCTTTTATCGGGTGGTACTTGATCTCGCACTGCAAATCGCTTATGGTCTCAATCCACCTTCTCTACCTCATATTTAGATTCTTCTGATTCAACAGATATTTCAAACTCTTGTGATCTATGTATATCTCACACTCTTTCCCATACAAGTAGTGTCTCCAAATCTTTAATGCAAACACTACTGCTGCCAATTCTAGGTCATGAGTAGGGTAATTTCGTTCATGATCTTGAAGTTGTCGATAAGCGTAGGTAACTACTCGTCCTTCTTACATCAAAACGCATCCTAAGCCCATCTTTGAAGTGTCGCTATACACCACATACTGCTTGTAAGGCTAGGGCAGTGTTAATACTGGTGCCAACATTAGCCGTTTCTTGAGTTCTTGGAAACTCTGCTCGCACTGGTTACTTTAGATATACTTGACATTTTTCTTAGTCAAAATTGCCAGAGAACCAAGCAACTAAGTTTGGCGTATAGCTGGTGTTCTTGTAAAGTACTCAGCACAGTCTTCAGATGCTCTTTGTGCTCTTCATCATTCTGGAAATATATCAAAATGTCGTCGATGAAGACCATGACGAAGCTATCCAAATACTGTCAAAAAATTTGATTCATTAGGTCCATGAATGCTGCCGGGGCATTCGTCAACCCGAAATGCATAACCAAGAACTTGAAATGTCCATAACGAGTTCGAAAAACAGTCTTGGGCATATCTTGCTCCTTGATTCTAAGCTGATAATACCCTAACCTGAGATCAATCTTAGAGAACACTGTTGCTCCTTGCAGTTGATCCAAGAGGTCATCTATCCGAGGTAATGGATATTTGTTCTTGATAGTGACCTTATTAAGTTCTCTGTAGTCGATGCACATCCACATCGTTCTGTCCTTCTTCTTCACAAACAGTACTGGGGCTCTCACGGTGATGAATTAAGCCATATAAACCCTTTCTCTAGCAACTCCTCTATCTACGCTTTCAATTCCTTCAGCTCTATTGGTGCCATTCTGTATGATGCCTTATGAATTGGAGCCGTCACGAGTTCCAATTCAATTGTGAACTTGGTGTCACAATCTGCGGGTAATCCAGGCAGATCGTCTGAGAATACTCGAGGAAACTCATTATCGGGATCCCTTCAATACCTTTGGCGTCCTCCAATGCATTCAAGGATAATATTAGAAACACTTATGCTTCTCCTTTTATACTTTTCGTTATTCTTTTTGCCATCATGATAGAGGAAACAGAACTATCTCCCCTTTATGTCGCAACTTCTCCTTTTCAGGCAGCTCGAATGTTATCTCCTTCTTGCGACAATCGATCTCGGCGTAATGCTCGAACAACCAATCCATGCTCAATATTATGTCGAATCTCAACAAGTGAAAAACTATCAAGTTTGCATTTAATCTTATGCCAGCAATCTCCAACGGGTAGTTCCTCACTATCTATTGACATCCAATTACTTTCCCATCAGGGAGTGATACCAACACCTTCTGAGCTAACGGCTCTACATCTAACTTACACCCCCATACACAATCATATGAAGTAAAAGATCTTGTCGCACCGGAGTCAAATAATGCATATACCATATTACGTATCAAAATAATCTCACATATAAAAATTTTCCTACTGTTACCTTATGGAAAATCATCTTGTACTTTAAATTAAGGTAATGTCAGATTATTACCAGTAATGATTCCAGTGTTGATAGGTTCCTCATCCTCCACATCTACCTTTCCAGGAATAATGGCATACACATTCGCCTTCATGGGGGTCTTTGCTTTTCCTCCGGACACTGCAGCTCCACTGGAAACCATCTATGGGCAGTCGCGGATCATGTGGCCCACTTGGTTACATCGGAAGCAAGCTTCTGTCGCCACTCGATATTCACCATTGTGTGGTTGCCCACAACTTCTACATGGTGGCGACGAAGTTGTCACTCCTAGTCTGCTCACCTTGCTCTTTCCTTTATCATGGGAAAAACATTTCTTCTATTGCTCGTGTCCTTTCCTGAAGAGTAGGAAAAACTTCTCTTTTTGTGCATTTGGGATCAATTGATCAGACACTTCTGCTCTACTTCGACGATGGCTACCACATTCACCAGTTCCTAGAAATTTTCGATTCGCAGGCAAGCCACTTGGTTGCGAATCCTTGGCTGCAAACCATTTTGGAATTTCTTCGCCCGCATTTTCTTAGTTAACACCAAATGAGGAGTGAATCGTGCTAATTCCATAAATTTTGCAGTGTATTGATCCATTGTCATGCTCCCTTGTACTAGTGTGGTGAACTCCATGGCCTTCTGCTGTTTGACAGACTCAGGGAAGAAGCGGTCATCAAACTCCGTCTTATATCATTCCCTAGTGGGGACCACATTTTCTCCCAGTTCTTACTTCAGCATCTTTCTTTTGGTGTCCCACCATAATCTAGCCTCCCCTTGCAGTAGGTGACTAGTGTACTGTACTTTCAGGGTCTCCGTGCACTCGCTAATCTCGAGGGTGTGTTCTAGATCCATAATCCAACGATCCGCTTTCATCGCTCCCTCCGTTCCCATGAAATTAGGGTATCGGTAGACAAGAAACTTCTCGTAAGAACATCCTGATGTCCCTTTACTGGTATTTGGATGACATCGGCTCTGTTCCATCTGGTTTTTTACCAGTTTCGTCATTTGGCGGATAGCTTCTGCTATCGACTGTCCACCATCTAATGGGGCGTTTTGAGCTTCCCTTTCTCCAGTTCTAGGGGGAGTAATTAGTGGCGTATTTCCCATCGTTGGTATGACAGGACTCGAAATGTTTTCTTCTGGTGGTGCCTTAGGTCTTGGGGTAGGAACGTGACGCTTTCCTCCTGCCATAATTTTCCTTAAAAGCACAAATCATTGCGTGAGTTACCCTAACTTTGTGATTCCAATTCTCATCATTCAAGTGGCTATCAAATCGTAGAGGCTTCATCTTCAATCAACCTTTCTAAGAGTTCAAGCCTATTACTAAAAGATTATAACCTATATCATGTGATTTCCTTTCCTAAGACTCATGGTTTTTACCTAGAGACTTAACTACTCTGATACAACCGCTGTCAACAATCCAGCTTACGCTTGGGATCGCATGTAAACTGAGACGTTGGGGATGAACATTACAGGAAAGTTCATCCTTCGTTGTATCGTATATATTTTTTTCTAAATAAAAGCAGTGTATAAAGGTTTTTGCAGTGGAAAAAGGTCAAACCCTTCTAATTGAACACCACATGGTTTCATAATTATAATATCCCAAAATAGCTTTACTAAGATAATAATAACATAATTCATTAGCTCATAAGCTTTTCTTTCTTTCAAAATAATGGAAGACCCCAAAATATTTAAACAAAATAAACATTAATAATCAGGTGTTGACCCATGACCCTCTATCTAGAAGGAGGCTCGTATTTGACTTCCTTCACACCAGGACCAAAAAGGAATTAGGTTAGTCCTATTCGCCCACCAAGTAGGAGGCCCGTCCCTGCCTCTGAAGTATAAACGCAATCCATGAATATAGACCCGTCTGACCTTAAAGAGAGACAACATCCGGTGCATTTCCGTCTGGGGGCCTCGTGGAGCCCTTCTATCGCATGTCTTCTATAAAATGGTTGTACAAGATAGGGCTCACCACATCAAAAGGTGGTGAGGTCACCAGACCATCAGAGGTCTAGGGAGTCTCCCCGATCATCATTGTCTTCGTTGTCATCCTATCCTGCAACAACTTCTATTGTCCCCAACAAGGAACGATAAAAGGGTGAGATTTCGAAAAATCTCAGTAAGTACACATGCATATTAATTGAAGCATTTCAAGTATACAGATAAGTAAACAACAAACAATTCATACTTAAAGCATATGCAACAAATGACTTAATACATGCACATACTCATGAAGGCTTTCATAAAAACGGAACTTCTTTCAATCTTGATTCATATGTTTGCTTTTCATGAAAGGGTTCATCATATCACCAAATTCTTTTGATTCACGCTTTAAAAACCATTTTTCTTCAAACTTTTCGTGTGTTTCACTCTTTCTTATCTTAGGCGCCACTTACATATATGTAGCATTTCTTGGGGCTCGAAAGTCAATCTTGTCATAACATCTTGTGGACTCCCCACAATTTCCCTATGCACTGTGTGTTTCCACTAGTTACCGTATCACTCGGCGACCACTTAAGGCCAAGTGACTACGTTGCGCGTTACCGCATTGCTAGGTGACCACTCAAGCCAAGGTGACTATGTTATCTGCTTTTTATCACTCGGTGGCCATTCAAACTGAGCGACTACAAACTTATTCTTATAATGAAAAGGCAAAAGCCAACACCATCTTTGGGCACCCACTAGTTTTAGGTGCGACCATACTCCAGACACCTTTTGGAGTCATACATGGTCCGCCGCCTGTTCTTTGTCGACCTAGCGGCTTTCACTCGATTTTAATTACTCCTAAATGAACATGAAGTTCCACTGGGGCATTACCCCATTCTAGCTTTTAGGGTTCTTATAAAATTTTAATTCTTTTCTTTTGAAAACATGTTTGACTCAAAAACATGATTTTTGTGCCGTATGCATAGAACATGCAAACCCTTAACGCTAATCATGCAAAAACCTGAGATGAACCCGAGTGTACACTTAGCCATCTTCTTTCATAAGTCAAACATCACATTATTCAACTTACTATTCATGCATAAGCACATAATTGTGCCTAATGGGTTGAGGGGGGTGCTCGGCCTCCACCCCTATGGTTGGGCTGAGACATTTTTTGGTTACTACCTAGGGTTTCTCCCTCTATTCCCTTCCACATACTCACTAAATTTTAGTAAAATTATTGAAATAATTTTAGCTTCACAAAAAGGGGTTGATCGAAACCCTATAGCCTCTTAGATGAGTATTTTGCTCACTTTTCTTTTAACCAAAGTTAATACACTTAATCCTATGTAAATAAAATCCTACCATTAGCTCTTTTAGATTTTCATATTACAAATCTTTTCCAAAAGCCTAAAATTATGTTTTTCCATGAAGAAAAGAAATATAACTTAATTATTAAACTTAACCATAGATACCATAGAATCCGAAAATCCAATATCCTCATCTATCCATTTTCTAACTTTAAAACTTATCTTAATATGCATGCATTTGTCACCACAAAACATATTATTCATACTTCCATCTTTCTTTGCAACAAATGACTAAATCCACCAATTTAATATAAACATTAAACTTAGAACAATACATTAATCAAATAAGGATTTTCTTGAGCTTAATATGCAAGGTATTTCATCAAGTAATCTTTCCTAGTATCACCAATATCCAACAATATCTTCCTAGTTATGCGGGCATTTCCATCATCACCATGTATATTTTGTATCCTCGTACTTTCATTTCTCTTTGCTACTACTTAGCTGAATCCATCAATCAAAACAGAATTGCAAGCCTTAGGTAACACATGATCCAAGCATGGATTTTTCATTGAAAAATACAAGGCATTCTCATCAAGCAAACCTAATCTAGCATTTTTATACAACCAACAATCAATACAAGATTATTCACCAAACTATATACATGAAATGCTAAAGAGAAGATGAAAAAGCACTTACAATATTCCAAGTAGAAAAATTAGTTCTAAAAATATATAAAAATACCGCATTAAAATATTTCATAAGCATGAAATTGGAAAGGAAATCTCAAAGGTACAAGCTTTAGTGTGTGCATGTGATTTAACCTAGAATATCCATACTTGAAATGGCTTAGAACTTTTCTTACCTCTTCAAAAATGTTCCCACTCAAGGATTTTTTGTTCTAACTCCACTAGAATTAGGAAAATCTTGTGTTTAGAAGGTAAAAGGAAGTGAAGCAAAATGAGAGTGGAGTGGGAGAGAGCGTGGCCAAAAGGTATGGGTGTGTGTGTGTGTTCGTGAGAAAGTGAAACCAAGTGAGGGAGATGAGGCACGCATAAGGCCATTCGGCCATAGGTTTCCTAAACTCTTAGGCTACTCATTCCCTAGTCAAGAGTTGACACTTGATGGATGGAAAGATTTGACCCCCATCACTAGGGTGAAATCATGCCTAAGTCAGCATGTACTTGGATGACAACTCTTTTCCCCCACTTTCTCCTTTGGCCGGTGCATGACATGAGCTTCAAGCCCTTCCTTGCTTTTCACACACTCCTCACATACTCACCAATCCCTTTACATGTCATTCCACAAGATTTCAAGATTACATTTTTGAAAAAAAGAGCATGAAGCATTTGGCTATTCCACTTTTGGTCTCACCTGAAACCTTCCCCTTTCTCCCATGGTTTTCTTTCCTTTCAAGCAACCATCAATCAATTTATCAAATCACCACTTCTTCTTACACTCTTACACACATGTAATTTACACTCTTATACAAATCCCTTATGTCCCTTCATCTAGATTTGATCAAAACCCTTGGAAGATCAACTTAAGGCCCACGATTTTGCTCATCCGAATCCCCTTTGTTTGCTTTCATCTTCTTTTCCTTTCTCCAATGATACCACATCATTCCATCACTTGTCAATTTCCTTGTCAAATCCCTCTTACAAGATCTCTTAATAGTTATTTGCTTAGATTTGGTAAAGGTTGTATCGGAAAACCCAATGAAGGGTTTGGCTAAGTGCTTCCACCAAAACTTTCCTTTCTCCTCACTTTTATTTCCTATTACATGCCATATGTGTCGCCCTCTTAGATATGACATGCTCCTAGGAAGCCTAAAATAGAAGATCTATTTTTCCTTCATACTTCCGAAGTTATCCAAATGATGAGAAAAATCTCACCTTGTTCTTACACTTCATCTTTCAAGATAACCACTAATCAACTCTTCAACTACTAGCATTTTCCTATTCTCATCTACTAGTTTTTAAAGATTCTCTAGAGTTTTTTTTTTTTCTAAAGATGACATGTGTCTTCATGTATGGACTTGGTTGACTAATGGATCCAACCTATGGACCTTTGGGCTTATACACCATACTTTGGGCCAATACTCTAATCCATACTCCTAAAACTACATTCTAAGTCCAAGCTTTCATCCCTAGCAACTTAAATTACTAATATTATTATTAAAATAATTAATTAATCAAGAATATAAAAATTCAGGGTCATCACAATTTCACTTTTTCTTTTTCTTTTTCTAGTTTTCTTTTTTCTAAATTTCTAGTTTAATTATGCTAAGTACTCCCATAAGAAGATAATGCTCAGTACTTTAATTATTTTTAGTTGAATTATGTTGTCATTTAGGCTTAGTTTGTTTATGCATATGAGATGAGATTTTTTAAGATGTGTGTAAACATTATTGAGATAAGTTAAGTATAGATAAGATGGAATAAGATGAATTGTGTATTGATTTAGATAAACCAGATGAGATTGTGTTGACTTTTTTTTATAATGTTTAATGTAATGGGACCCACAAAAATTACTTTTCTATACTATTTTATCCCTTATTACCATTGAAAGGGCCCATCAATTAGACAACAATTGTTACATGTTGCGTTCCAAGCTTCTTCTTTTTTTTGAACATTCCAAGCTTTTTCATATTACATTTTTTTGCCTTTTTTTTTCACATACCAATTATGTTTAATTTTTTTTCATTTTTATCAATTTTTTTGCAAACCTTGAAAATATTTTTAAATAAAAACATATCTTCATTTAAAAAATATATTCCTTGCTATGAAGTTAAAATAAAAAAATAATTCAATAGAAAATTTTCGTTTTTCTTTAACATTCCAAGCTTTTTCATGTTACATTTTTTTCCACATACCAATTATGTTTAATTATTTTCCTTTTTATCAAATTTTTTGCAAATCCTGAAAAATATTTGTTAAAGAAAAACATAAATTCATTTACAAAATATATTCCTTACATATGAAGTAAAATTAAATAAATAATTCAATAGAAAATTTTCAATCTTTTTTTTTTAACATTCCAAGCTTTCTTATGTTACATTTTTTTGCTTTTTGTTGTTGTTTCATATATCAGTTGTGTTTAATTGCTTTTCCTTTCTATCAAATTTCTATAACTTCGTTTAAATAAATAATTCTATAATTCAATGAAAATTTTTTGGTGTGTCTTTCATTTCTCATAAAATAAATAATCAATTCCGATCATGATGAAATATCTAACAACCCACAACGACAAATATATATAAAAAAAATAAATTATGCTACATATATAAAATAACAGGCCGTCAAACACAATTGTATATATTTTTCCAAAAGAAATTATTAAGTATTTAAGAAAAACAAATCATCTAAAGAGGGCAAAATTAAAATTAAAGTTAATTTTATTTATTTATTTTTTGTAGTTCTTGTATACTAATAAATAATCCAAAGCAAACAAGTTTTTTTTTTTTGTTTTTGAAAGGCAAAGCAAACAAGTTAATTGAATCTAAGCTTGAACCTAAATGCAGTTTCATGACTTCATAACTCCAATTGAAAAGTCAAAAAAAGACAGTTATGAATTTTCTTTATTTTTTTAGAAAAAAGAAAAAAGAAAATGTAAAAATGCTTTTTCCTTTCAAAGTGCAAATACAAATAAAATATTGTATATGTCCAAAAATTGCACAAATACAAAAAAAATAAAACCTATATGCCCAGAATTGCACAAATATAAATATATATATATATATATATATAAAAGAATGTATATGCCTAGAATTATAAAAATTCAGAATTAACAAAGTTGTGGAAGAGGCTTTAAATGCAGAAAAATAAATAAAAATGATAGAATTTTAGAAAAATAACAACATTTATATAGTATATGCCCATAATTGCACAAATATAAATAAAAAAACGTATATGCCTATAATTGTACAAATTCAGAAATAACCAACTTGTGGAAGAGACTTTAAATGTAAAAAAAAACAAAAGTGATAGAATTTTAGGAAAATAATAGAATAGCCTGATTTCTGCATCAACTACCTTTGCTAAGAATTTGATGCCTTTAGGATTACGTTTATTATTTGAAACCTAAAACTGCCCATAGGCCAATAAATAGAGAAGTAAGAATAGTATTTCTAAATTTATTGGAGAACTCCCCATACTCTAATAACATTAACAATTACATAGAAAAGAAAAAAGAAATAACATCCACAATGTCCAAAATAAGAGGCAAACGATTGCAACATAACATAATACAATCAAGTCTAAAGCGAGTCAAATCAACATACCAAACAATAACATAACATAATACTATCAGCTCCAAAGAGTTTGAACCATCAAATGGTAACAAATTCTACAAATAAAATGTCTTTTAATAAAGATATACTATAATGGAAAATAACATATAAACATAGAAACTATGCATAATCTAGTGTAGAAGCGATACATGATTAAATATTCATAGCCCATCCTTGCCTACGGACATCATTCATCACCAGAAAGTCTCGCTGAGCCATGAGATTAAGTAGCCGATCAAACACAAAGGATAAAACATCGTCCAACAATGGGGGTTGAAGTGTCTGGTAACAAGCTCACACGGTGAGCAAAAGGATCCCAACTGCTATCACTATCCATGGCATGTCCCAGTCCTCTGTTCCGCTTTTCCTTCAATACTTCTCCTCTGCCCCTATAACACTTCCGACGGGCCTCATAGGAATGCATGATCACAACAACCATGTTTGAAATCTCCTCATCATATTGGTTGTTTGGCCCTCCTTACTGACGATGATGGGACGAGTAAATTGATGGTTCCCTCATGTCCATGGAAAACTGTGTAGGGTCATCATAAACAAAATCTCCACTAACTTGGGTGCCAAGTGCTAGGCTCTGATGGTGCATTTTCGCATTAAGACGCTCCTCATCGTTCAAAGTTGGTAGTGATTCAATGGATGCATGGCGGAGTGTGCCTGTGACAATTGAAGCGCAAAAAATTGTACAGAGCTCTTCATATCATGGACAACCCAAGGTACGAAACTTCTTAACTTGTGATTTGGCCTGATAGAGGTTTCAATATATATATGTTAGAGAATCGTTAAAGTGAGAATAAAAATCTAACTTTATAATACAATAAAGGGATTAGTGTATAATATTATAAAAACCATGTTTAGAGCTTCCTTACCCGAATGGGATTTACCCAATATTCATCACTAGCAATCAATGTTTTTGTATTGTGGTCCTATCCCATATCGGTCTGGTGCATGAGGTCGGTGAAAAGACATTGCATCATCTTGAGCCTGTGTATTTTACCCTTAACTTGGTTTGCATCAAATGTCCTTTTGCCTAGAGCCGTAAGGCGTGTAGCATTATAGGAAGTATGGTTCCGAGATGTGATCTTCACATCCCTTAGTGTGCCACTAAGTGCATCAGCGTACATTATATCAATGGACTTATCCTCCAGTCCATTCACCCATAATGAATGGTCAACATGTGAAAGCTAAGATATGACACTAAATATGTATGCAAACCACGTGTATAACATACAACAAAATAATGAGGTTTAATGAAATACAAATTGTTATAAATGGAGATGTGAGCTATACTTGCAAAGGACGAGATAGTTGAGAGAAGTGTGTGAGATAGTTGAGAGAAGTGTAGGTAGTAATGCTAACAAACGAAAAAGCTTGTTATACATTAGAAGAAAATTACTAATAGTTAAGAAACTAATGATTTTTACTTTGATTTTAAAAGTTGGAGTGTATAGAATAATGCAGGTTGTGACAAGGCTGCTCTTAGTTGAAAATGTCAACAACATGTGTGAACTGGGTTTTGGTGGTGTATCATTAGCAAGTTCTATCTTTTTCACAAGATTTCTTAGACTTAAAAAACTAGACTATACTTTTTGTCAAGGGAAAACAAACAAAGGTATAATGAAGACTTGACAGCTTATAACTAGTCTATGCACATCTTATCTAATTTTGGAAAAAAAAAGAAATTATACAATAATTTGAAACCACTAAGCAAGACAAACTTAGGACACGTTTGACAACTTTAAATATAAAAAAGTTGATTAAATGAGAGTCTGAATCCTAGAAGAAAGCCCAAATCTGATCTTTTGATAAGCATGGTAGATTAGTTTGAAACTTAGGAAACTTGTCAAAAAAAAAAAGATAAATGATTAACATGCACTTCATTTACGACTATTTTGTAACTCTATTTCAAATAGAGAGTAACTACGTAAATACCATAAGTATTTTTAATGAAGAGACAATTACATTGGCTGATTGTAAAATGAGTTGTAAAATTTTTGTAAAAGAGTTGTAGTATATCAACTAGAAGAAAAAAGATTGGAACTCAAGCAATAATAACAATAAAATTTCATACTAACATAATCGAACCAAACAATAACAAAATGGAAAGCATGTGAAGTGGAACCACATATGAAAAGCAAAAGGCACAAACATAATCTCTATATGCATGCATTACATTATATTCATGGATTGACTGCTACTTCTCATATTGCAATTTGTTTTCGCAATCTTTGATATATGATTGTAGTAGAATACATTTCTTTATGTTTTGTTAGTTTAGGAACTTGGTGAGGACAAAACTATCAAAGCACACAGAACAGAAATTCCCAAGGCTTCTCGAACACAAACCAAACCAAGGCAACAAAAATATCAAATTATCAACAACAAAACTTTTCAGATTCACTAAAAACATGCATAAAAACTGAATTTCATAAACTGGGGGCAAACCATAATTACCTTGTATTATGAGCGTGCCTTAATAGAATATTTGAAATTGGTCGTGCGAGGCTTGCAGATCTTCATAGAGGTGCTTGAATTCGGGTTATGAATGGCAATTTTATAGATCATTTTTCACTATAAGAGATAAGGGAGCTCAACACACGAGATTGGTACTCCACTATTGCAACCCATGCTAACTCATCTTTGTACATAACAGTCACTTCTTTCCATCTTTCAGTTCCACAAGACAACATTTGCTTTAGGGGTCAAGATTTGCAGCACGATTTGGTCAAGATATAGGTCTACAATTTTGAGTACATGCAAAGATTTGTACGACAATGTGTAGTAGAGTGCATATATATCAATCGGCTTCAAGAACAGTGGCTTCCATCGACTCCAAGCAAATGAATAGACTACCATTGATTTATTTGCATAATAAATGCATGTGTTTGGAGTTAATATGATGATTGTGATGTTTGGTTGAAAACTGACATGTAGAATTATTCTTTGTGTTCCAAATTTTATGTTCTCATGAGTATTTGATGGTACCATTGTCTATGGTATGGTGTTCATGCTAACATGAAATTTTGTAGATAAAATATAAATCTATTGCCAAAAAGACTAATAGTCCAGAATGGATGGCTGCTGACAATCCACATAGGGGTAGAAAAAGATGAATGGTTCATGGGGAGAGCTAGAAGCAAATTGTCAGTAAAATGAAAGTAGGAGGAGCGAATAATGAGCGAACAAATCACTATTACTACCAGTAAAGGATAAATAATAATGTTTGATTGTTTGATGATTTGATATTATATTTTTAGTTGCGTGTGAATGCAATTCTAAACTTTAATATGATTTTGAAGTATAACCATTATGTATAAGATTTTTGTTATGGCTTGTTTATTTTGTAGAAATTAATCAAATTCATTCAAAGTGTATTTTTGTCATCAATCAGCAAAATGGAGAGATTGTAAATGTAATTTCATAATTAGTTAAGATTATTCAAATTCTAAATATTAGATGAATGTAATTTTATTTAATACTCTTAAGAGTTATCCGAAATGATAGAATATGTTTTGGATGAATCTAATTTTAAAAGGACTATTAAGTGTTATTCAATAAGGATAAGAATTTGTTTTGTAATGTAACTCTTATAAAGCATTGTTTAAATTAAAAGATAAGAGATTACAAGAGTCCTATATAAATTTTAAGTCAAGTTTCAATAGATAGAGCTTATCCAAAGAAGAGCTTGAATTTGAGGCTGCTAGTATTGAAAAGATAAATATCGAGTGCAGCAAAATCTGTCAACAGAACTCATCAGCAGAGTTTCATTATGACTCAAACTCTTATTAAATCTTATCTGTCAATAGAATTTCATTGTGATTCAAACTTTTATTATGACTGATTTAATAGAGTTCTATTATATTCTATTATAAGTCAAAATCCTATCTATAATCTGGATAGTTAACCTAGAAACAACTGAAAATATAAAGTAATCGAGATGCAAGATTTAAACGAATATATCAAAGTGGACTTGATCTACGATACATCCACTAGAAGTGTCCTAGTTAGACACGTTTGTAAGTTATTAGCAGCATAATAGACTAGAAAACTAGATAAATCATTAGAAGAATCCTAATAGGACTATATCACTGTAGGGTCTATTTATAGAGGGGTTGGACTAAGATTTTGGTAAACACACTGAAAGCTACACTTTAGAAATATTTTTATAAGTATTGTTGCATGATTGTAGCTAAGAGAGGGCTTCAAATATTCGTATGTGAGAAAATTCTCAAAAGAAGGATTTTCGGGGTACTCATTCCAAGGAATTTAATAAAAGTATACTCCAAGGGGAAGTTGGAGTTTTTATATTCAACTATTAAAGGTTCCAAGAAGAAAAACAAGAGATTGGAGATTGTTAGAGATTTTGATGGTTACTGTGATAGAAGACAAGTGAGTCATGTATCTTGTTGAGTAAGAATGTCTAAGTTACAAAGATTTTGTGAACTAAGAATTTTACTTGAAATATCTCAATCTAATAAAATTGATTTTCTTGAATTTGGTGGCCCCGCAAGCTTTTGTCTTTGAGAAATTCTTCAAAGGGTTTTCCTTCGTAAATAAATATTCTGTTTATTTTATTTAATATTTTATGTTGGTTACTAATCGGTACTAACAGTTTCTGTTAAGCATAAGCATGCATAATCATGAGTAACACCAAAATTTCACATATCTTCACCAATCATCTTAAAATTGACCAATGCATCAATAGAACTCATATCACATTATAAACAAAAATATGTATTAAAATGATTTAATCCAAAAAAAATGTTTAACAGGATGTATTAAAAGATAACAATTCAAACAGAAAATAATTATAGTAAAGAAAAAAAATTAATTACAATAATCATGTGCATCACTATTAAAAGAAATTATTGTCCCCATTAGAATCTGTAAATAAACAAAATATCGATGAGTTAGGTCCATCATATTTGGATTATCCAAATAAGTTATATGATCTTTTACATCATAGTAGTTTGCAAAATCCATTTCGATTTATTTTTCTTTTTTCTTCGTAGATGTTTGATATAAATTATAAAATATTTACACGTATGATAGGTATGTGACTAGTGTCCTTTCATACTACATCAGTGACATCTATATATTTCTCTACAGATTTATTCTACAAGTGTCCTTTCATCTTACTTTGTCATGGGATGGTTTCACTAGTGGTATATAACATAGTTTTTTGAGAAAGTTAAGTATGCTCTCCCTGATTTTGATATTTTTTTCTACTACATCCATGTTTGCGATCGCAATTTTTCTTATTATGATGAAATGAATTTTCATTCACTTTAGACGATGAAGTAAAACCGATTGCGCGAGATTAGATATTTTTCATTAACAACTTGTTGTTTTGTTTAACCATTAGTAAATAAAATATTGGTTCGGAATGCTTAATAAATTTTTGCTCTCAATATTGATGTTGTAGGAGTACATTCGATGTGTGAATATGTTATGCGTTTTGTTTCAAACATATCATTATTAGTAACTTTTTTCTCTACACAATTTTAACTATGCAACTTCAGATGTATTTAATCATAATAAACATTTGAGATGATCACAATCTTTTAGTATACGTATTACTCTATTAAACTATTCCATAACAATAATGAATATTTTATCGTGAGTTACTCATCCTTCAATAAAATTATTGTTTTAGAGTGATCTTCCAAGGATTAACAGAAATCATATCATATCAAAAATTTATAGAATGATTTATATTGCAATATGTACATATCAATATTTATAATATTTATAGAATAGAAATTTATAGTAGTTCGAAAAAGTTGCAAAGTCTATATATTATCAAAGATTGAAAGAACTTAATCGTTGACCAAAGTCTCAAACTGATTACGTGTTGTAAAATTAAACATAAGTATTAAGAGAATTGTGGACCATAACAATGTAGACTTGGATCTCCAGGAGTCCAACATCTCTCTTTTTGAATTTTTGTGTTATATACAAATAATTTCCACAACATCCTTTTATAGGCATAGAGTGTTCAAGAATATGAAGGGATGATACATGACTTAATAAGATATATATCAAATTTAGAAATTCTAATGATTAGCACATTAATGAGAATTCTAAAAATAGATACATGATGGGTAGGTTTGAAGAGTGAGATTAGATAAGAATTTTGTAAATAATTGGAAGATAGTTTGTAAATAGTAATAAAATAATTTGAGTTAGGTATTTTTTGGGTTTTGTGAAAAGAGAGAAAAAGTTGAATAAAAAATATTATAAAATTAATATATTATAATTATATAATTATATAATATTGTTTTTGTTTAGAAAATTGAAGAAGTTGAAATGTTTTTTTATTTTTTATTTGAAAGTTTGAAAAAATGATAATATTAATTTTAAATAATTATAATTATTAATTTGAGAATTTTATATTTAAATCAAGTTTTATAAATAAAATAAAATAAAATCAGATTAAATGAAAATTTTATATCTGTTCCAACTATGCAGAAATACACGAAATGATCATCTGTCAAAATTTACGTACTCATTTAATAAGAAAAAGAAAGAAGGAAAGAAAAACCCTTTGAAATGGGGTTTTAAACTTCTAAGACTCTTGCCTTCAGCGCATTGACAGAACCAACTGATAACGGAGCTCCGAGATATGTTCTCTCGCAGTTTCACCGCCAAGAAGCTTCCCCTAGTCTTCCTTACTCCCAAAGGTACTCTCTCTCTCTCTCTCTCTCTCTCTCTCTCTTGTTCATTTCTTTGCAGTGATTCCATCTGAACATTCATGTGCTCCGCTTTTTCAAGCCCTCTTCTCCACGCACATTGTGGGCGACAAACCGATCCTTGTAAGCCATTCACTCTCCCTCATTCTCTCTCTCTCTCTCTCGCTCTCTCTCTCTCCATCTTTAGCCTCCTCTTTTCTGAAATTTGAGTGTTGGTATTTCTTGGGTAATTGCTGTTCCATTGGATAGGTTCGGGATTTCATACATTCTGCGCTTTACGACCCGAAACATGGCTACTTCTCTCAAAGGTCGGGGTCAGTCGGAGTGCTTGAGAAAAGCATTAGGTTCAATCAGCTTGAAGGTGCTTCCAGAGTTTTTTACTCCATATTTGATATATTCCGTTTGATCACACACAAACACTCAATTTTTTAGAAGTAAACGGTAAATAGAATTTGAATTTAGGATTCATATGTAACTCAAGTATAATGATTGAACGGATCATGTATAAGATTTTTGGCCTGTTGGTTTTCAGTATTATGTTGGAGCTTAGGATTCATATGAACTCGAGAAAATAGATTGAACGAATTATGTATATAATTTTCGCCTATTGATTTCAGTAATTATGTGCAAAACAATGTTGGAACTATGAACCAGGTGAGAAAATTATGGTAATAAAATATTATATTGAAGATAATGGTGGAGTAGATGAAATAGAGGGGTGTTCAGTGCTGTTCTAAATGAAATGGAGGACTGACGTTGCATTGTTTCTAAATGCCAAATGCTTTTTATATTTGTTAATGTTCAAGTTGCCTGAGAGGGTTTTAAAACTAAGTGACTGTGGGTGAGAAATCAAATGTTTGAAAATCAAGCATGGTTGAATTTTGGATTTTAGGTGGATGCATGGCTGTAATGACTAACGTGGAATCCTTAATATCTGTGGGAAATTTAAAGGGACAAGGGAAAATTTGATGGAAAATCTCTCTAAGATTGGTGATATTTTGCACAGAAGGTTAGTAGATGGGTTAGTTGCATTTAGACTGAAATGGTGCAATAGTGTCCCAACGAAGGATCAATATTTTAAATATAGGTGAAATGAAAAGATTTGGCTGCCTGCCATATGATGGGAGCATGTGACCCTTGATAACTTAACATGGTGAAGCGAAGAAAAGGGAAAAGAAAAGAAAATTTTTGCCAACAACCTCAAGTGGTAGGCTTAGAAGGGTCTCTACAAGGTAAAACTGCAGCTTTTTATTCCAGCTCAAAGAGTAATACACATTGCTATCCTGTAACTTGATTGGTGAAATTTTTTTTGCTAAACTTTGATTTAGAGCTCTTTTTTCCCCAAATGTTTTAAATACTCAGCCAAAATATTAGCTGAATTAGTAAGTATCCAATCTTTTTGTCCAGTGTCTGGATTGTCTTATATTTGTCCCATCCTCTGAAATTAATGTAACCCTAACACTTCTGCTTTACTAGTAAAATTATTATTTTTTAATCGTTAAACAAGATTTTATGGATCAAAGATTCAAAAGAATAGGTAAAAGCCCTAGTATTGGGACATATACAAGAGCAACGTCTAGGCATGCTTACTTTAGAGATACAAGGAATGAAATGACAAGCCATAAAATCTATTACAATTGACCAGTGGAGTAAAGTATTGAAAAATAGGCTTCTAAGCTCATCCACTTACCGCACTTGATCTTCAAAATTTCTTTCATTCCTTTCCCTTCAAATACAACACTATAAACATATTAGAAACCATCTTCCAAATAGAGGTGATCTGAGAGTTACCCTGAATGGCTTTCCAAGAAGCTAGGAGGTCCACTACCTGTCTTGGTATCACCCTAGCTAATCCCACCCAAGCAAAAACTTCATTCCACATTGTATTGGCAATCTCACAATGAAGTAGTAGATGGTCAGCCGACTCTCCACTCTTTTTACATATACAACACCAATCCATGGCTATGATTTAACATTTACTTAGTTTGTCTAAAGTGAGGATCGTCCCCAAAGAAGCTGTCCGTACAAAAGTTTTTGCCTTTAGGGGCGTTGTTGTCTTCCAAATGCTCTTTCGTGAGAATGAACTTACTGTGCTTTGTCATGGCTTTGTAGGAGTGGACTGAGAACTTCCCTATCTTAGAAGGGCACCAAAAGATCTTGTCTTCAACTCCTACCAACAAACTGGTGGAGTAATCCAAAAAAAGCCTTAATTCTCCAATCTTGTGCATCTCTAAGGAATATAACATTCTATTGGGGAGTGCCTTTAGAGAGTAGGAAGAGGTCTGCTATCGAGGCTTCTTTCATGCTTGTCATGCCATAAACTATTGGAAAAGTTCCCTTGAGCGCTCTATTGCCACACCATACATCGTGCCAAAACTTACTTTTGGATCCATCACCTGAAGTTGCTCATTTCATACCAGACAAGCCCATGTACCCACTTTAAAGCGGGTATATCTAGAATATGTGTCCCAACCTCTTCTTATATGCTTCCATAGCCCCACACCATGAGGCCACTCACTTACTTGGTACACCATCCTCCCCATGGTTCCCCATGCTTCAATTCAATGGCAATACCAGTAAAAGAATTAATATAACCCTCACACAAATTGTATCCTAGTGATGTCTTGCATAAAATGTTTAAATATGACAGCAGCACAAATGGCAGAATCAAGAAAGAATTCACAAATGATGGGCACTTGTTTATAATATATTTGTATGAAATGATGTTCTCTAGAAGCTGGTTTAACTAGAGAATATGACTTCTCTAGAAGTGACTAACTGCAGTATTGGCTGGATAACTAGAGCACGATGGTCACTTTGCCTCCCAAGGACTTTTTTTTAATTGGTGAACAAAATTTTATTGAGAATGGGACTAGGCAAGAGTCAAAGGACACATGACATATACACTTACCTAGATAACTAGAGCACGATGGTCACTTTGCCTCCCAAGGACTTTTTTTTTTTAATTGGTGAACAAAATTTTATTGAGAATGGAACTAGGCAAGAGTCAAAGGACACATGACATATACAAGAGTATCACTCATGCACGATAATCTAGTGTACCAGAAATTCATGAATGTTCATGCCGTTAGAATCAATTACAATTGACCAATGGGGTAACATATTCAAAAAGGAAGTTCTAAGCTCATCCATTGTTTGCTCACGATCTTCAAAGGACTATTTGTACATTGCTAAACCATAGGAGTTGCTATTTGCTCTACTATAATGAGCAGTTGGACTCTAACCTTGCTGATTATTTCTCACAGAGAGGCATACTAATTGAGGATTCAAGAATATTCATGCTTTATATCCTATATTGACTCAAGCTTGAAAAAAAATATTTTACATGTTGAGTAACACTGGAAAAGTGAGTTTTGAAAGTATCATCAAATATTTGACGGTTATTAACTTGGATTCATACTCGGTGAAGCACCATTGACAGTTTTGTATTATTTTGAATTGAGCTTATGTGAAATATTCATAGCTGTAGTGTCTGTGACTCTGTCATTTATTTCTTATCAAACGATGCATAAAGTGCGCCCTTATATGAATGTATTTAGAACCTTTTTTTGTTTGTTTGTACTTTTTTGATTGCTTAAAAAAGAGAAGTACAAACAAAAAATAGGTACTTGGTTAAGGTGTTTACTCTTTTCCAATCCAATGCTGAACAGACATGCTTGACAGCTGCATTGCTTTGAAGTCAACATTGATCATTTGCTCTTTACATATTGTAGGCAGGAAAGCTTATATGAAATACTTGGATGATATATACAAGCGAAGTGACATGGCTTGGTTCACTCCAGTGGAGCTTTTTAAGGTTCTCTCTCTGTCTGTGTATGTGTGTGTGTGTGTGTGTGTGTGTGTGTGTGTGCATGTATGCGTGTGTGACAGTGTAGGGAACCATTATAATCTAGAAAGTCGGGTTCAAACAAACATGCGTACTTGTATTTTTTTATTCCTTCCCTGTATTTTTCAATGAGATAGTTTCTTAGCTTTTTAGCATTTTTGGTTGTACGGAGGTAAAAATGCACCGGAAATACCAATATAGACATGTTCTGGAACCTAGTGGTCTATTTTTGTTTTGGATCTTTTGTTTTTCATCTTTTTGGTTTCTTTGTCCAACTGTTTGGTGGTGGCTTGACAGTTTTCTATTTGGATCAGCAAATGAAAAATCCACACTTCTTCTGGTTGGATCGGCAAATAAAAAGTTCATACAGTTCCTTCTTAGGGATATATTTGTGGCTGAGAGAGGAGTCTACAAAGACAAAAAATATTCCCCAAAATACTCGTGTCATTAGGAGAAAAATAAGTGTTGTGCCATTACATGTCAGTTTAGTTATGCATATTTTTGGAAGTGAAATTCTATTTTATAATATTGGCGTCTCTAGGAGTCTGAAAGATATAGACTAGAGGAGTCTGAAAGATATAGACGTGGTTCCAGTGGTGACTATTGGGAATTATTTAATTTCTTCTGTATCTATTAAACAGAGCTCTTTCCATATTAGGGATATGGGTTTCTTTTTGTTTCATAGGGCTTTTAGGTGTGTGTATATATATTTGCTTTCGACTTTTTTAGTGATGTTAT
This sequence comes from Platycarya strobilacea, assembly GCA_036898215.1. NCBI lineage: Eukaryota > Viridiplantae > Streptophyta > Magnoliopsida > Fagales > Juglandaceae > Platycarya > Platycarya strobilacea. The sequence goes on along the minus strand of CM072545.1, from coordinate 23,882,879 downwards.
GAACTTTGGTTTTCTTGTAGCCTTGGTATGCTCATGGAATTGCAGAAGCCATAATGCGTACTGCTAACCTTTCGGTTCCATTAAAAGTAAGCTCTCTCTCGTTCATAATGTCCTACTGGAAAAACCAGCTCAGATTTTGCACTTGTTGTTACGTTATGTTCTTACTGCCTATATGTCACAAGTAAACTTAATTTTAGTTTCTATTTCGGAGTACATAATTAAAATCATTTATGACTTCTGGAGGAAAGCTTTATTTGATCATATAGATGTTCAATGGCTTTGATTTGTTTAGGCCTAACAAAAATATTAAAAAATGGGGGATCAGTGTGGAAGTTAAATGATGCCTCCACACGAAAGCACTTTGCTATGTTTGATAACTGTTTCTGTACATATGCTGCTTGTTGCCATGTACCAGAAATTATTTTGAGGCATATGGTTTCCATCATAAATTTGTTTTCGATCAGTAGGTTCCCATCATAATTACTTCCTCTCAAGTATGAGAGGCAAGCTAGGTGAAGTATTGTCTTCACTTCTGCCTAGCAAATTGACTATAGTGATAGATGTAAGCTAATATTTATGCTGCTGGAGGTTATATCATAGATGCAAGACTATATTCAGGAATAAAGAGGTCATTTTAGTCGCCTTCTTAAACTTTGGCGACAATATCTTATACTTTGGCTTGGCAGTTGTTTCCTTATGCCTAATGTGGCGTGTATGGAATGGACATAATGCTCAGAACTTCGAAGATAGTGAGAGTATGGTGGATGAGCTTAGAACCATATTGCTAAAAACTTTTTATGTTTGGATGTCTGCTCATAATAGTCCCACCTTCTTTAATTGTATTGATTCTATGCATCTTGTTTTCCCTCTCTTTTTCTTGTACCTGGTGTACTTGGGTTCCACCACTCTGTGCTCTTAATAAAATCCAGTTACTTATAAAAAAAAAAAATCAGATACTGTAGGAATTTCTTTAAGGAAATTTTAAAAAACTCTAGATTGTGAGGACAGATGTAATCACCTTTTGGCTTCAGTTTTGAACATGTTTTGTTTTCCAACTGTTACCATTTTGCTTGTTAGCATATTTGTGAACCTAATGCAGTTGGGAGTTTGGTGAGAGATAGATCAGTTCAATTTTTATTAAAGCTGAAAAACCTTAGGTGAAACATACGAAACCCCCTTCATTGGTGCTGAAATAAACAAAACCCAAGAGTTCTTGAAGGAACTAGAAAAGGACAAGGCTGTGCTATTAGTAATGAAAGTCAGTTGTCTTGCACCAATGCCATAATTTTTTATTGATGATAACGATAAACCAACAAAATTTATACCCTTTTATAACCTAAATGTACCAGATTCATAGAGTGCTGTAAATAGTGTTACCATCGATAAGGCCCTATAATGACAATATTTCGTTCATTTGAAATCATCATGCCAGTAAATGATTCCTTCCATTGTCTTGTTATTCAATTTATATTCTTGTATAATAATTTTAGTCTAAGTTCATCCTGCCGTTTGATAATGTGCACTCAGATATATGAAATTGGTGGTGGATCAGGGACTTGTGCGAAGGGCATAATGGATTACATAATGTTGAATGCACCTGCTAGAGTTTACAACAGTATGACTTACATGTACGTTCATCGACCATATCCCTATATACTGTAATATAAGTTAGGAACTCATACGCCAACACTACATTTATTACATGCTACCCTCTGATACATATAATCTACATGCTTTCTCTGAGTATTATGTTAGTCTTTTGTTGCCTTTAGAAAATATCTGAAATCCAGAATGGCACTTTATTGTATTGAAAGTGGTCCACTTTATCCATATGCATACATATGTGCATATATATATATACATATATATATTTTATTGGCACCGGGTGTCTGAGAACAACATCCCGACTAATCTCAGGGGTACACAGATATATCTATGTATTTATACGTATATATATCTGGAAATTCCTATGTGTCCCTAAACTACCATCCTTTTTCCATTTGCACCCTAAATTGTTAAATTTTTCGACAATTTGCACCATTGATTAAGACTTGAGCCTTAAGATTAATATAAAATAGGATATGTGCTACAATCTTAACAGTCAATCATAATTAAGGGTGCAAGTTTTCAAAATCTCGTAGATTGGGTCCCAGTTGTCAATTTTGATAGTTTAGGGGACACCGCAAAATGGTTGGTAGTTTGGAGGTGTAAAAGGTAATTTTCATTTTATATATTTCTAAACTCCTTATGGCTTGTTTTTTTGAGGTTCTAGTAATGTATTATGCAATTGAGCATTGAATGTTGGGCAAATGCTCTAAACAACTTCTCAATCCGGTTTGCCACACCAACTATTGGGGGCGTCGTTCAAAAGCAAAGAATATAGGGGATAACATAGTGCTTTAGTATCGTCTATCTGAATTTGATGGAAGTTGTAATTGATTGATTATCTAAACCTTGAGCTGTTTGTCATGCATAACAGGATCACCATGACTTCACCTTCTCCTAATGGTTCTGGCCTTTCACCTTCTCATCATCGGCGCTTCTCGACGGTGATTTCCTGCTCTCCCATTCTCTTCTAATCCTCTTCCTCTTTCTCTTCTTCTGCACTGTGGCTTTTGTATTCTTACTTTCTCCTCTTTTGTACCCTTTCTCTCTTCCTTTGTTTCGACTCTTCTCTTTGTTCCTTCTTATCGTTTTTCTTGCTTGTGGGTTTTGGTCCTGGTTTCCGATGGAGCAGTTTGTTTGGATAGAAGCAAAGCAGTTCGCGATTAGGAGAAATGGGGGCAATTTGTTTTGTATAGTTGAGAGATGCCGGAAGTTCACTAAGGCATTGTATGTTAACAAGGACGTGGTCGTTTGGTTAGCAAAGGCTGTGGAAGATTGCTTCAAGGTTGCAGGCAATAGAGTTCCTTATCAAACAAACAGGGACGGTAACGGGGTCTTCTTGTTACGGTTGAATCAAAACTCCCAGGACAGATTTTTGAAACTCACGGAAATAGGTTCAAGCGTTGGTAAGGAATCATTATCATTTCTGAAGGTGATAACGGTAATGGTTGGATTAGCTTTGTTAGATTGTTGAGTGACTTGGTGGGTTCAAGTTCCTCTGCTTTCCCACCATAAAACAGAGCAGTTTTTTCAATGGTGTTAGTATGGATAAAAGCCTTCCCCTTCATAAACCTTTGGTGGCTGCCCCGATTACTAAGGTCCAACAGTTTTTGTCGAAGAATTTGAATTGGTAGGCGAAGGACATCGTCAATTGGTCTTCTCAGAATCTTCAGTCCCCTGGTGAAGTTGAAGGGTCACTGTGGCACATCAAAGCCGAACTACAGGGATGAAAGGATCGGTTGGAATCGCTATTGAAGTTTGTAGATCATGGGCTTGGTCTCATTTGTGGCCCAGGAACCTCTAAACAAGCCCCACCCATAAGCAAGGAAGTTGGCTTCCCAAACAGACATCCCAGAGGCCCTAACAAGCTGGTCTCATTTTATGCTGGAGATCGTGGGCCAACTAGTAGGAGTAAAGCCTGGATTGCTAAAGGCCAGAAAAGGACCCAGATTGGTGAGCCTGATGGTGTGGTGGCCCAGCCCAAGGGCTTGGTGGCTCCGACGGTTGCTCCGATTCCATAGAAACAGTCGATGGAATCCGGCAAGCCTTCCCTTGGTGGTTTGACGGTGCCCTGGTTACCGACGAGTCCTCAGTTGGTATCTTCTTCTCATCGGCACTCCGTGGAAGGTTTGTCCATCGAAGTCCCAGATGGAGACAAGTCTCATACAAACTAAGTCGATGGTGGCAGTTGATTCTTCTGGCGGTTGTCCGGCGGCAAGACCTTCATCAGAGAAGGGGGGTTGTTCTGGGTCTCCTTCGTCTGAGCTTTTCAAGGTGTTTCTTCTGGTTTTGTTGGAGACTATTCTCCTCAGCATCTTGTGGACTCTAGGCTTATGGGTCCTGGAGATTTTGAGATGGTTTCTGAGGGGGTGGATGTGGAGGTTGGTATGGTTGAGGTTGGTAGGGGTGATGTTTCAGGGTCAATGGTGGAGTTTGTTTCTAGGGTTCCTTGTTCTCTGAAGAGTAGTGATGAATTGAAGTTGAATCATACGGGGAAGAGATTGCAGTGGATTGTGAGGTTGAGGAGTTGAGGGAGTTTGATGATGAATTGGAAGATACCCCATCTGATTGGGTGTTAAGGAAATGTGTGGGAGTTTCTTGTGTTGGCTATGAGGAACAATTTAGAGCTTTGTTGATAGCTTTAGAGGCTGGCAACCTCTTTTGGCTAAATCTGCTGCTAAGAAGGAAAGAGAGTTAAAAAGATTATCTTGTTCTATTATTTATGATTATAAGGGGGGAAGTGCCTTTAGGGATAAAGGAAAGGAGAGGGTTGTTTTTAGTCTACCATGAAACCTATTATTTTATCTTGGAATATGAGGGGGATTAACGATTATAGAAAACGTCTTCGGGCTAAGAATTTGCTTCGTAAATGGAGGTCCGATGTTATATGCTTTCAAGAAACTAAGCTGAAAATGGTTAATCTTTCAATCATTAACAGCTTATGGAACTGTCGCAATGTGGGTTGGGTTGACTTAGTTTCGAATAGAGCTTTGGGGGGTATTATTGTTTTGTGGGATAGAAGGGTAGTGGAGATGATAGATTATTATGCAGGAGAATTTTTGGTGGCTTGTCATTTTAAGAGTGTGGATATGGTTTTGAATGGGCTTTTGGTGGTGTTTATGGTCTGAATGGGGATAATGTTAGGGGGTTGTTATGGGAGGAAATGACGGGGATCAGTTGCTGTTGGGATGTTCCTTGGTGTTTTAGTGGGGATTTCAACATTACTAGATTCCCTAGTGAGCATGGAGGAGTTAATCTATTTTCTCAGGCCATGAATGCTTTTTCAAATTTGATTTATGATCTTGATTTAATTGATTTACCATTGGTGGAGGGGATTTTACGTGGTCTAATGGAAGATCTTGATCTAGGTTGGACAAGTTCTTGGTTTCAGCTCCTTGGGAAGTTTGCTTTCCTGATTTGAGACAAAAAAGATTACTGAGATTATTTTCTGACCATTTCCCTATAATGCTGGAATGTGGGGGTTTTGTGAGTGGGCATAGGTATTTTAAATTTGAAAATATGTGGATGGAGGATGTTGGTTTTGTGGATAGGGTAAGGTTGTGGTGGTCCTCTTACTCTTTTTCTGGCACTCCAAGTTTTGTGCTGGCTAGCAAGCTTAAAGCTCTAAAATCAGATTTGAATAAGTGGAATGTGGAGGAGTTTGGGAGTTTGAAAAATAAGAGGAAACTTTTGATGCAACAGTTGCTGGATTAGGAGGAAATATAGCTATCGGGGGTTATTTCTGGGGAGGATGTAGATAGAAAAAAAGTGGTGGTGTATGAATTAGAGAAGATTTCTTTAATGGAGGAAATTTCTTGGAGGCTAATCGCGTGTTCTTTGGCTTAAAGAAGGTGATAAGTGTATAAAGTTTTTTCATCACATGGCGAATTTTCATCGTAGAAATAATATTATTGAGGAGATTCAAGATGGCGATCACAATATTTCCGACCAAGAGCTTATTAAGGATCATATTGTGAATTTTTATGAGAAGCTTTTTAGGGAAGATTTTTTATGGAGACCTAAGCTTGATGGATTGTTGTTTGATTCCATAGATCAGACTAGTGCGGACTAGTTAGAGAGAGCTTTTGAAGAAAATGAAGTCCTTGATGTAGTTAGAGGAATGGAAATGGATAAGGCTCCGGGACCGGACGGTTTCTCAATGGCTTTCTTCTAAATTTGCTGGGAAATTGTGCGTGAAGATATTATGAAGATATTATGAAGGTTTTTCATGAATTTCATAGTTTTATGAAATTTGAGAAAAGCATTAATGCCACTTTTATTGCTCTTGTTCTGAAGAAGGTGGGGGCTGTGGAGATGAGGGACTTTTGGCCTATTAGTTTGGTGAATGAGATCTATAAGATTATTTCTAAAGTGTTAGCAAACCGCATGAGTGAGGTGATGGGTACCATCATCTCGAAATCTCAAAATACTTTTGTTAGGGGAAGACAAATTCTCGATTCGGTCTTTGTTGCTAATGAAATTGTGGACAGCAGATTTTGTTTTAATGAAGCTGGAATTTTGATCGAACTTGACATGAAAAAAGCCTATGATCATGTATGTTGGGATTTTCTCTTGTACTTACTTGGGAGGTGTGGTTTTGGTGAGAAATGGTGTTTGTGGATCAAGCATTGTATTTTGATAGCTCAGTTTTCCATTCTGGTCAATGGTACTCCGGTTGGCTTCTTTAATAGCTCTCGCGGGTTGAGACAAGGAGTTCCATTATCTCCCTTTCTTTTTGTTCTTGTGATGGATGCACTAAGTAGAATGATTGAAGCGGCAGTTGCTGGTAGATTCTTGTCTAGTTTTGAAGTTGAACAAGGGGATCGGTGTTGCATTAAAGTATCTCATCTTCTTTTTGCCGGTGATAAATTGATTTTTAGTGATAACCAAGAGGATCTTCATTCTTTGAGAGCCCTTTTGTTGTGTTTCCTAGCTGTATGAGGTCTTAAGATTAATCAACAAGTCTGAAATTGTTCCCGTTAGTGCAGTAGACAACATTTTCAATCTTGCCAATATTTTGGAGTGTAAGATATCATCACTTCCGTTGAAGTGTCTTGGTCTTCCTTTAGGTGCTTCTCATAAATCTATTCACATTTGGGATGGAGTGATTGAAGATTTACTTGTCAAAAGGGTGTCGTATCACTTTATTATGAGCACTTTGTCAAATTTACTTACGTATTTTCTCTCTCTTTTCCTTGCTGGTAGGTGTGACTAATAGAATTGAGAAAGTTTTTCGAAATTTCCTTTGGTGAGGTTTAGGTGATGAGAAGAAGTATCATTTGGTTAGTTGGAACAAGATTTGTCAACCTATTTCTTGTGGAGGTTTGGGGATGAAGAACTTGAGGATGTTCAATAAAACTCTTCTTGGAAAATGACTTTGGAGATATAATTTAGAGATTGATGCTTTATGGAAGAATTTGGTTTCTGTTAAATATGGGCGTGGGTGGGGAGATTGGTGTTCTATTGAAGGTAGAGGAGCATTTGGGGTGAGCTTATGAAGTCTATTAAGAAGTGTTGGGGGGAAGTCTATCAAGGTGGGGGATGGAAAGATGATTCTTTTTTGGCATGATTTATGGTGTGGAGAATCTGCTCTCAAATCTGATTTTCTAGCTCTTTTTAGGATTGCAAGAGACCAAAATGCTGCTGTGGCTGATTACTTCTTCTGCACTAATAACAATATCAGTTGAAATGTGACGCTGGACAGAATAGCGATTATTCTGCAGGCTAGTTTCAACAGATGAATTCACAGGGAAGAACACGAGAATTTCGCCCAAAATACAGAGAATACGTCTCTGAAGAAAAAACTGAATATTATCAAATGAAAGAATGTCGAAAATCAATCCACAAGCCGGACTAAATAGCTAAAATTCGTCTGTAACCGAATTTTACCAAAAATGGCAAAATCCTGAAAATAACGTAAAGTTCAAATTTAAATTAAAATAAGCAATCTGCGAAAAATCCGGAACAAATCGGATTAAAAATGACTTTCTAACAAACATACGAAATATTACCAAAAATAGTAAAAAATAACTAAAAATGACAATTCGGGAGGGAAAACAGCGGAATTTGAGGTCGAAAAAAAGGCACATGGAGCCATGCTCAATGTGGACAGTGTGCGCGTCGAAAAGAGCTTTCCGAATTGGGGTCTTATGCGCGATTCTGACACCTGTAGCCAAAGTTATGGTCAAAAGACTGAAACGCACATAAAACTCTCCCAATTAGAAAGAGATCACGATCACTTCCGGCCTTTACGTTGATCTGCCAATTCATGGTATTTCAGCGCCATCAACGTGCAATTAGACAGCTCAGCATCATCTGTCGGATCCCGCTGCATCAGTCGCCCCGGGTTGAAAAGAACTCGTCCTCGAGTTCAAAGTAGTGTCATCAGAATCCACAAAACAAGGGCTTAGGTGCTTCACATTAAAGACATCAGAAGTCTTTAAATGACTAGGAATGCGCAACCTGTAAGCATTATCATTGATCTTCTGCAAGACCTCACATGGTCCAATCTTCCGATCCTTAAGCTTACTATACTCGCCAACAGGAAAACGATCACGAGTTAATACAGCCCAAACCAAATCACCAACATCAAAAAGTACCTGGCGACGATGACTGTCAACCCGAGTCTTGTACTTGGTATTGCTCTCATGAATAGCCTGTTTCACCTGCTCATGGATGCCCCGAAGATGCTCTGCCATCTCATCTGCTTTAGTACTGAAACGTTCTATACGTGGAATAGGGGCTAAGTCCAGTACCCCGGATGGGTTGTGACCATAGACAATCTCAAATGGGCTTAAGCCTGTGGTTCTATTTTTCGATCTATTATAGGCAAATTCCGCTTGAGGTAAAGCCAAATCCCACTGTTTCGGCTTAGTTCCTGCCAAATACCTCAAAAGGTTGCCCAAACTCCGGTTCACCACCTCGGTCTGACCATCTGTCTGAGGGTGGTAGGCGCTGCTAAAATTCAACTGTGTCCCCAATTTCCCCCATAGGCTCTTCCAAAAATGACTGATAAACTTGGAATCACGATCGGAAGTGATAGTCCGAGGAACACCATGTAAGCGCACTATCTCCTTGAAGTAAAGATGGGCAATTCGAGTAGCATCCATAGTCTTCCTGCAAGCTACAAAATGGGCCATCTTGGAAAATCTGTCAACCACAACAAGGATAGAATCTGAGGCCCGTTGGGTGCGGGATAAGCCCAACACAAAATCCATGCTGACATCTAACCAAGGCGCTTCAGGAACAGGTAAGGGAGTGTACAGGCCCGCATTGGTGAGAACTCCCTTAGACCGCTGGCACACATAACAACGGTCCACATAATAAGCTACATCACTGGTCAGCTTAGGCCAATAAAAATCAGAAGAGATAAGGGCCAGGGTCTTGTCTCGGCCAAAGTGTCCCTCATTATGAAGTTCACTTATAATTTGCTGTCTCAATGAACAATCTGGAATGCACAACTGTAATCCACGAAACAGATAACCATTATGCAAAATAAAATCATGACGGCGACCATCAGTTACCTCCTGAAATATCCTTCCGAAGGAAGGATCAGCTGCATACAAATCTGTGAAAGCCTCAAAGCCTGCAACTCTGGTACTCATGGTAGTGAGAAGTAAAGTACGACGGCTTAGGGCATCTGCGACGCGGTTGAGGCTCCCGGCTTGGTGCCGCAACGTAAATGTGAACTCCTGCAAATACGCCACCCATTTGGCATGTCGTCTACTCAGCTTGTGTTGGCCATTGATATACTTCAGGGCCTCATGATCAGTGAACAGGATGAACTCCCTCTGTACTAAGTAGTGACGCCAATGCTTCAGAGACTGAACTATGGCATAAAACTCAAGGTCATAGGTGGAATAATTTTTCTTTGAGCCCGATAGCTTTTCACTGAAAAAAGCAACCGGACGTCCTGACTGGCTCAGAACACCACCAATGCCAACACCAGATGCATCACAATTTACCTCGAACACTTGGTCAAAATCAGGAAGTGCCAAAACTGGCGCCTCGGTCATCTTCTGCTTGACCAGTTGAAAACTAGTGTCTGCCTCCTCAGACCACTTGAAATCACGTCCTTAGGCACTCTGTGATAGGAGCAATCAGAGTGCTGAAATTTCTGATGAACCGTCTGTAGAAGGATGCCAATCCATGGAAACTTCTGACCTCGTGCAAGGTCCTTGGTTTAGGCCACTCCAAGATTGCGTCTATCTTTGATTGATCTGCATGAACACCATCAGTAGACACCACAAAACCAAGAAAAGTTACAGAAGTAGTGAAAAAAGAACACTTCTTCTGATTGACAAATAGGCACTCTGTTTTTAGCATCTCAAAAACAGCACGGAGGTGGTCAAAGTGTGAGGCCCATGTCGGACTATAAATGAGAATATCGTCGAAGTAAACCACAACGAATCTCCCCATAAAAGGCCGCAATATCTGATGCATAAATCTCATAAATGTGCTGGGTGCATTGGACAGCCCAAAAGGCATGACCATCCACTCATATAACCCGTGTTGCGTCTTAAACGCCGTCTTCCACTCATCTCCAGGCCTTATTCTGATCTGGTGGTATCCGCTTTTAAGGTCAATTTTTGAGAAGACCTTAGAACCGGATAGCTGATCCAACATATCATCCAGGCGGGGAATTGGAAACCTGTACTTCACAGTAATTTTGTTGATTGCTCGACTGTCAACACACATACGCCAGGAACCATCTTTCTTTGGCACGAGCAGGGCAGGGACTGCACATGGGCTCATACTCTCACGAATATAACCCCTCTCCAATAACTCCACCACCTGTCGCTGCAACTCTTCAGCCTCCTTGGGACTGAGGCGGTACGCTGGTCGGTTAGGCAAGCTTGACCCTGGAACGAGGTCAATTTGATGCTGAATATCTCTCATAGGCGGTAGTCCAGGAGGGAGATCCTCTGGCATCAGGTCAGCGAACTCTGCCAACAATTGCTGCACCTCTACTGGTAAATCAGAGTCTACGGCTACTGCACTGCTCTCGCAAGGTAGTAGAGCATAGACCATGTCCCCATGCTCAATCTCATTTAAAAACCTGGACATAGAAAGCAGGTTAGTATTATTGGCTACCGGGATAGGAGTGGGTCCTTCCCGCCGGGGCGCCAACACAATCTTTTTTCCCTTGATGTTAAGGGAATAAGTATTTTTCCGTCCATCATGAATGACACTGCGATCATACTGCCAAGGTCGACCCAACAATATATGACACGCATCCATAGATACAACATCACACCAGGCATTATCGAAATATTTTCTGCCAATTGAAAAAGACACAAGGCATCGCCTATCTACTGTTACCTCACTGCCTTTATTCAGCCATGACAACTTGTATGGCTTAGGATGACGGTCTGTCTTCAACTGTAACTTCTGGACAGCTTCCTCGGATACTACATTCTCGCAACTGCCGCTGTCAATGATCATTTTGCAGACTTTATCTGCAACTGTGCAGGTTGTGTGAAAAATATTGGTTCTCAACCAATCATCCCCTGAATCACCCTTGGGAGTCAGTAGACTCTTGCGAACGACCAGAGTCTCATGGCCATCTCCATGTAGCACATCGTCAACTTCATCATCGTCATACACGGGCTCGCCAATCTCCTCAGGCTCGTCTACTACGTCCTCCTCAATCAACAAATTTTTGCCCTTTTGGTTAGCAGGCTTCCTGCAATCAGTCGCCTTATGCCCTTGTTCCCCACAACGAAAACATCTAGTAGTAGGGTTAGAATTACTCTGTGATGGCTGTTGGACAGGACGGGAATCCTGAGGGCGAACTGGTCGACTATTTTGATCGTTCCTGATCACTGGCCTCCTGTTTTGCTGTTTTTCTACAGCAAGTGCGCGCTGGTATGCCTCTGAAACAGTCCACAACGAGTGAAGGTTGAGGACGTCTTGCAAGGGTTGGCGCAAACCCCCCAAATATCGCGCCACCAACTGCTCCTCCGTCTCAAATAAATCGTTCCGTGCGACCAACTGGTAAAATTCTTCTGTGTAATCATTGACTGATCTCGCGCCCTGCCTCAACGCATGAAGTCGCTGAAACAAGGTTTGAGTGTAGCCGAAGCGAAGGAAGTGACCCTTCATCGTCTTCTTCATCTTCTCCCAATCAGTGATCTTGGCCTTGCCCTGCCTGTCGCGTGAGCGTCGCAACTGCTCCCACCACGCAGATGCTCTGCCCTTGAGTTTGATGGCGACCAGTTTCACTTTCACACGATTAGGGACTTCCTTGTAATCAAATATACGCTCCACTTCATTCATCCAATCAATGAATCCCTCGGCCTGTAACGTACCAGAAAACTCAGGCAGATCGACCCGAAAACCGAGGTCTACCTGACGCTCCTCCTGACCACGGTGCTTCTGGAATAGAGCACGATTGTGATATGGGTTTTCGAAAGTAGACTCAGAATCATGATCGGAGGTCTCATGATCCTCAAGATCGCGCGCCGCCAAGTGCTGGGTTAACTCTGCGACTTGCCTCCGCAAATCCTCAATCATCGCATCCTGAATGCTATGATCACGGTACTGGGCTTCCTCCTTCGGACCCTGCCCACGACGACCGCGACCACGACCACCAGCCATTGAAACTGATGAAATTTCACCCCAGGAAGATGTTGAAGCTCTGATACCAACTGACGCCGGACAGAATAGCGATTATTCTGCAGGCTAGTTTCAACAGATGAATTCACAGGGAAGAACACGAGAATTTCGCCCAAAATATAGAGAATACGTCTCTGAAGAAAAAACTGAATATTATCAAATGAAAGAATGTCGAAAATCAATCCACAAGCCGGACTAAATAGCTAAAATTCGTCTGTAACCGAATTTTACCAAAAATGGCAAAATCCCGAAAATAACGTAAAGTTCAAATTTAAATTAAAATAAGCAATCTGCGAAAAATCCGGAACAAATCGGATTAAAAATGACTTCCTAACAAACATACGAAATATTACCAAAAATAGTAAAAAATAACTAAAAATGACAATTCGGGAGGGAAAACAGCGGAATTTGAGGTCGAAAAAAAGGCACATGGAGCCATGCTCAATGTGGACAGTGTGCGCGTCGAAAAGAGTTTTCCGAATTGGGGTCTTATGCGCGATTCTGACACCTGTAGCCAAAGTTATGGCCAAAAGACTGAAACGCACCTAAAACTCTCCCAATTAGAAAGAGATCACGATCACTTCCGGCCTTTACGTTGATCTGCCAATTCATGGTATTTCAGCGCCATCAACGTGCAATTAGACAGCTCAGCATCATCTGTCTCGGATCCCGCTGCATCAGAATGTTGATTTTATCAGAGAGTTAAATGATTGGGAAGTGAATGATGTTGCTATTTTTCTCAAAAGGCTTTATAAGTCGATAGGGCAGCCCAGAAATGAAGACAGATTACTTTGGAATCCGGCTGGAAATTTCAGTTTCTCTATTAGATCTTTTTATAAAGTGCTGGTTGGTCTTTCTGGCTGCAATTTCCCTTGGAAAGCAATATGGAGAGTAAAGGTTCCTTCTAAGGTGGCTTTTTTTGGTTGGGTGGCTGCTTTAGGGAGAAGTTTGACTACGGATAATCTTAGAAAGCATGGCTGGTGTATTGCTGACTGGTGTATCATGTGTAAGAAGGATGGTGAAACCGTTAATCATCTCTTTCTTCATTGTGAGGTGGCATCGTCTTTATGGAATGAGGTTTTGGGTTGGTTTGGATTTTTTTGGGTGATGCCAAGGGATGTGGTGGATCTTCTTGCATGTTGGAGAGGTCTAGTTGGAAGGAAATCAGTGGCTGCCTGTTGGAATTTAATTCCTTTGTGGTTAATGTAGTGCATTTGGATAGAAAGGAATGAGAGATGTTTTGAAAGCAAAGAGCATTCTCTTGGTAACCTTCTGAATTTTTTCTTTTCTACTTTGTCATTGTGGGTTAGGATCTTTGTAAGGGATGATGTTGATATAATGACTAAGTTTTAGTCCTTTTCTTTTTCTTGTATGCTGTAGGTATTTCCTTTGTATACTTCCTGTGTATTTAGGCTTTGCCTATTCATGATAATAAAACTTTTATTAATTACAAAAAAAAAGATTGTTGGGCAAGATTTAATCCATAGGTACGGATGTGTGAGAGAGAAAGGGAGGAGGGAGGGAGAGAGAGAGAGAGAGAGGAGGGAGGGAGGGAGAGAGAAAGAGAAAGGGGGGGGGGGGGGGACATAATACATTATAAAATGACTTTTTCAAAAATTCTGTTGCTAGATGGGGCTGTGCACCATTTATCAACAACATTGCAACCCACCCTCCTAGTAATAGCTGTTCAAAGAATGATTTGAAGAGGTCCACCTCCTGATCATTAACCTTCCTAACATATTGACACACCACTGAGGAGAATAATGTGTGGAATAGATGAAGGAGAAAAATCAAGTAGTACACTTCGAGGTAATTGAAACTCCTCCCAAAAAGTTACAATCTTAACAGCCTTAGCATTTAAGAAATCTAAAAAAAGTCATGGAATGGGCACACTGCATAAAGAAGTGATACAATCGTGACATGATCTGAAAAAAAAAAGACTTGAGGCAGGTTCGTGGCCTTAGATGAGACATAAAATTCTCATCTCATTTCATTTCATCACATCCTATCTTATTACCAAACATAATTCAAATACAAGATTTTTCAAATTAATCATTATAACTTTTCAAACTAATCAGTATAACTTTTTCAAACTTTTAAATACAAAATAAAAAACAATTCCAACTATTTCAAATTCCAAACAAAAATAATATTATAAATCTATTCTTACAATATTTAACTTTATAATATTTTTTATTCCACTTTTTCTCTCCCCTTTTCCAAAACCCAAAAAATACTCAACTGAAACTATTTCACTACTATTCACAAACTATCTTACTACTATTAACAAAATTCTTATCTCATTCACTCCTCAAACTAGCTCTTAATAACATGCCATGGATGTTCCGACATTCTTGACAATCTTCTCTCCTCGAATTGTACACGCTTGAAATTTCAAAATTCGTGGTGACCAGAATTCCCTTGCCAACATTCAAGCAGGTGAATTATGCTAGTTGGAATTCTCTCATTTCACTCTCCAAACTAGCTCTTAATAACATGCCATGGATGTTCAGACATCCTTGACAATCTTCTCTCCTCGAATTGTACACACTCGAAATTTCAAATTCGTGGTGACCAAAATTCCCTTGCCAACATTCAAGCACATGAATTATGCTATTTGGAATTCCCACAAGCCACCAAATAGGGAATACTAGACAGCTAAAGGCTTGTTTGAACACTTAGGATATCTTAGAATTCTATAAATGGTAGTGAAATGGTTTGTGAATAGTAATAGAATGATTTGAGTTAAAAGGAGAGAAAAGGTTGAGTAAAAATATTATAAAGTTAAACAAATATTTGAATAGAATTTTTGAATATTATTTTTAATTTGAATTTTAAAAAAGTTGTATATTTTTTTTTTGTGTTTTGGAAGTTAGGGAAAGTTTTATTGGGTTTTGTGTTTGGATAATGATTAGATTAAAAAGTTGAAGATTTGAAATTGAAATGTGGTTTGTGTTTGATGATTGGAAAGGAAATTATGAGAAGTTTTGAGAATATCCAAGTGTCCAAGCAAGCCACAAGTCTCTGATGGCATTGAACAATTGAGTAAAACCTACAAAGCTGATCATGATCAATAAAATCCTTGTACAAAGAATGTCTACCAATAAAATCTTTTCCAATGCTGTTCTCCATTTGGAAAGAGCAACCTTCGGAGGCATCTTATTGCCCTACTCTTCCTAGGAAATTCACACCAACAAACCCTTTTAAAGCATCATAAGATGATCGAACCTCAAATGTTCCAGACTCTGCTCATAAAAAGACATAGCCCAGTACACAGTAGGTATGCAGGAGACATAGTTTGTGATTATATGATTACAATTTTGATGTTTTCTACTAATTGAAAAAAAAAATAATGTTCTCTACTATTTTGTTATTTAAATATGCATGCTGGAGCGAGTTCAGTAATTTATTTTAATTCCACCTAACCTAAATCAGTTGTAAACCTGCCGCTGTAAATTTCAATTTATGTTAGTATTCCATTCTGGTTCTAAGATCTATAATGAGTGGTGATTATAATCACATATGTAACCCCAGCTCAGTGGAAATCAGTCCTTCACTGGCTGAGATACAAAGAGAAACTGTAGGAGGAATCCGAAGTCACTTGTCAAAATTCAGAGTAGAATGCCGTGATGCTGCTGATCGAACTGGATGGGGTAAGTTGTGTTTATGTTTACTACCTTATTTCCAATGCTTCTGAATCAGCATAATTTGTATACCTTATGGTTCACAAAAGTGAACAATTATTGTATCCTTGTCATAGTATATGGTGCATTTGCCATCACTTTTCTTTTACATTTTAACGTCTGGGTTAGATCTCAGATATGATATACCTGTAGATCTCATATATCTATCAAGCTTGGTCATCACTTCTCAAAGACACTCATAGATTTGTGTACAACATGCATGCACATTAATGGCTTTCTAACTTTTTTGCAACAGACATGAATCACCTAGCCAAAAAGCACACTAGCCTAAACAAACAAGTAACACAAACATCAATCGCACCTCTCTGAGCTGTTAAAAGCTGCAATCTCGCAATTACCAGCTATTGCATGTGATACATGCATTATTTCATGGGCAGTTCTTACATCAGTTACATGTCTATTATAAATTTAAATATTAAAGTTTATTTTTTTTGTATTAACAGGTGCTGTAGAGCAACAACCATGCTGGGTAATAATGCTCGAGGTATGCTCTGTTTTCTTTGATTTGTTTCAATTTCATCTGAGTGATAGAATGTTGCCACTAAAGGGTGAATTTTGTAAGTATCTAATGTTCATAAATGTACTTCATGTTATGACATATTTTATATATTTGTTTTTATCACGCATTTCATGTTATGACATAGTGATGCATGTGAAGTATCCGATCATTTATAAACCCCTAGGGGTTGGTTCAAGTGGTAAAGGGCTTGGGCTTGGGCTTGGGCATATGCTCCCTCCAAGTCTAAGGTTTAAATCCTCTTGATTGCAAACAAACTCTAGGAACTATTGGACTAGGGGATTTTTCCCTTAAATTACTTGAGGTGCACTTGCGGGAAACTCCTTTTTGAGGACCTGTGCACTCCTGGGATTAGTTTGGAATTCTCGGACACCCAGTGCCAACAAAAAAAATATATCCAATCACTTGTAAAGAGTTGAAGCAATATTTTGAGGCCATTTCAACCCAAAATTTTCTTCACATAATTGTTGCTATAGGAAATCTAGAGTAAATTGTCCAAGAATTCAAAGTTGATCGGTACACTTCACTTTTCCTACCACATGTGCTGGCTTTATGAATTATTTTTCATGTTTCAACCATAAAAAGATTCAAGCTCTTCAATATTGCCCACGCCAACCACCCACATTCTTTGATACATGTGCACTGCTCCAACATAACCCGTGTATCCCTCTTGCTTAAGTGTCCAAGCAAGAACATCACCATGCTCTCTAGTCTCTATCTCAAAACCATATTGAAACAACTATCTCTAGTTGTTGATAAAGAGACCGTGTTCTGACCGCCATTTTCATTTCCTGGATCCAAAACCACTATCTTTAAATTGGATAAATGAAGTACATGCACCAGAAGTTGATTTAGACAATGCATTCCATCTGTTTGCCAACTTTGCTTGCTAAAAGTTAAACTACTGGCCCTGAAAAAAATATATCAGCCACGCAAAAAGTATATTAGTTAAAGTTGATTTAAGATCAACTTTAAAGAGGGATCAGTGATGTAAAAGCATGCCTATGTGAGCCTAAAGTGCAAAGAACAAAGCTTCAATAAAAATTGTTCTTGAGCTTAAAGTGAAGCACATTAAATACAGCACGGTTAATGCACAATGGCGCACATATGTTTCTGAATACTCCTGGTGGAAAAAAGACCTTTTGTTGTATTTCCTTTAAATATATGATTCATTTTACTGTTGATAAGTAACTAAATAATCAGCAACTAATCAAGAATGACCATTGATTAGTCATACTCACTCTTTATTCATGTGCTTTTTGGATACATTTGGTACTATAGTGTGCTTAATTTTGATCATCATTACCATGGTTGGCAATATGTTATAAGACAGGAGATTATGTTGTGTAAAAGAATCGGACAAAAATGTATAATGCATCATGTTATATTGGACTATTGCCTTGTTGTCCTTTGCTAATTTTGTTCAGATTTTTTCAAAGAAATTTTAAGACATTTAAGTAGCATGACCTACAAGCTGCATGACCTAATCACATGAACTAATACGGAGCTATTATGCCAACTAAATCACTATTTGAATTAAGTAAACATTTTGGTTAAAAATGTGTTTTTATTTCAATCAAGCTTTGCACTTTGTTGTTTGTGTCTAAGAACTATGAACCTTCATGGTCAAGTGTGTCATGAGCATTTAACAACATTGAGATTCACATCTATCCTCTTACACAGCCAGATGTTTAATTGGTCGAAGCACTTTGGAGCAAGAAATCATGTTAATGAGTTGAAGTAATAAATAAGGGATGAATATTCTTCTTCGATACTTTGTTCCTTTGGGCAATTGCTATAGATTTTAATGAACTACGCTTCCATGATTTCCTTATATATAGTTTTAATTGGCACTTTCTCTTATAAATGCCCCATATACTTCGGAAATACCTATTGTTAATAAAATTTCAATTACTACTGATCAAAAATAAAATACAATTTCAATTACCTATCCAAAATACCATTTTGAGGGACATCTAAACTAGACACCTAATTTTCTTACTGTTGCTTTAGTAATCCATTGATGAAGGTGTTTGTTTTTTTTTTTAATAAGTATAGTTGTTTGCCTTTTTTAGTTGGTAAAAAAAATGCTTAAGTCTTTGTTGGTTGCTAAGTTTGAGCGGATGATTTTATTAGAAGAAGTGTCTTGGTAGCAGAAATCTTGGGCTCTGTGGTTAAGAGAAGGAGACCAAAATATGAAGTTTTTTCACAAAATGGCGAATTCTCATAGAATAAACAACAATAGAGAGGTGTTGAATATTGACGGGGTAGATTGTAGGGATGAATAGGTAATTCAAAACCATGTTGTTGATTTCTTTGAGAAGCTTCTATCTGTGCAGGTAGGTTGGTGGCCTTCCTTGGATAGACTTGCATTTGATTTCATTGGGTTGGGTGACGTGGCTCTGATGGATGGGGCCTTCGAGGAGGAAGAGGTATATGAGGTGGTAAGGAAAATGGTCAAAGACAAGGCTCCAGGGTCTGATGGGTTCTTTATGGGTTTTTTTCAAGAATGTTAGGAAGTGATCAAGGAAGATCTAATGATGATTTTTTAGAAACTTTTCTCTTTTGAAAAATTTGAGAAAAGTAAACACCACATTTCTTGCCCTAATCCTCAAGAAGGTGGGGGCTATGGAGATCAAGGAGTTCAGGCCTATTAGCCTAATGAATGGGGTCTACAAGATAATCGCTAGTGTTGGCAAACCACCTCAGCAAGGTGACAAGGAAGATTATTATCAAACCTCAAAATGCTTTTGTTGAAGGGAGGTAGATCCTAGATGCTGCCCTTATTGCCAATGAATGTCTTGATAGTTGATTGAAGGCTTGTACCACCAGGATAATGTGCAAGCTTGATATGGAGAAGGCGTACAACCATGTTAACTGAGATTTTCTTCTCTATCTACCTCGGAGATACGTGTTCGGGGAAAGGTGGAGGGGGTGGATTCGTTGGTGCATTTCGACGGCGAGATTCTGAGTATTGATTAATGGCTATCCAGAGGGTTTCTTTCACAGTTCATGCGGTTTGAGACAAGGAGATCCGTTATCACCTTTGTTGTTCGTGATTGTTATGGAGACCCTAAGCAGGATGATCATGGCTTTGATGATACGTTGTTATGTGAGGCCGACCTCAATTAGGTGCGAGCTTTTAAGGTTATGCTGCTTTGCTTTGAAGCCGTTTCTAGTTTGAAGGTGAACTTTGATAAATCAGAGATGGTGCCGATCGGAGGAGTTCCTAACGTGCACCAGCTTGCGAATACTTTGGGCTGTAAGATTGGCCTATGACTTATCTGGGACTTCCGTTGGAAGTGTATCAAGGGCAGCTTTCGTGTGAGTTACAGTGATAAAAAAGGTTGAAAGAAGACTGCAGGATGAAGAGGATGCAATTGTCAAAAGGTGGAAGGATTACTTTAATCAAGAGTTCCCTCTCTAATCTACCTATTTACTTCCTATCCCTTTTCCCCATCTTGGCTAGTGTGGCAGCCAGTATTGAGAAGTTTCAACGTAATTTCTTGTGGGGAGATTTGGGGGAGGAGTTAAAATATTATTTAGTCAAGTGGGAGACGGTATACTCTAAATGAGGAGATTATCCTTGGAGTACTTTTCTCGCCCGATTTTGAATGGTGGGTTGGGTATTAGAAACTTGAGAATGTTTAATCGGGCGTTACTTAGTAAATGTTCGTAGAAGTATAACAAGAAACCAGCAGCTCTATGGAAGTTGGTTATTGATTTCAAATATAGTAGTACATGGGGGTTGGAGCTCTAGAGAAGTTCGAGGGAAAAATAGCGTGGGCTCGTGGAAACATATAAGAAGTGGATCGGGAGGGCGCATTCACTGGAACATTAACTTTGTTAGGATGGCATAGGATTGGGGGCTAAGCAATTTTGCAGATTTCTTTAGTCTTATGTACTCCGTACACCCGAATATGCAGCATCGATACCTGTTGGGAAAGTTGTTTTGTTAGTTTGCTCTTTTTATAGTGTGCTCACTCTAGAGCTTGCTATCCAGTTTCCTTGGAAGAAGTTTTGAAAACACAAGGCACCCCCCAAACTCTCTTTATTGGTGTGAACAGTTGCCTAAGGGAAGATTCTCGCTACTGACAACCTGAGGAAAAGACGGGTAATCATTGCAAATTGGTGTTGTATGTGCAGAAGAAGGGGTGAGTTGGTGGATCATCTCCTTCTATATTGTGAGACAACAAAGAACTTGTGAAACGAGGTATTTAGTAGAGTGGATCTAGCATGGGTTATGCTGGAGTCCGTGGTGGTGACAATGACGAGTTGGACTACTATTTGAGGCCTGCAACCGATTAGAGCGGTGTGGAAGATGGTACCTCTCTATATCGTGTGGTACCTGTGGCAAGAACGCTACGATCGGACGTTTGAGGACAACGAGAGATCCATAGAGGAGCTTAAAGTTTTATTATTTAGAACTCTATGTACTTGGGCCATTGCTGTGGATTTTCAAGGCATGGACGTATATGATTTTCTTGTTTCTAATGCTCATTCCTAGACAGGGCATATGATTGTTGTAATTGGCATTTTGCCCATTCTTTTGTTAGTAAAATTCGTTTTTTACTTATAAAAAAAAGGCGTTTGCAGGGTGGAAGAGACTGTATCTGTCTAAAGGGGGTCGTATTACTCTGATCAAAAGTACCTTGTCAAATTTACCCACATATTTGTTATCCCTTTTTCCAATACTAGCAACTGTGGCAGGCCGTCTAGAAAAGCTCTAAAGGGACTTCCTATGGGGAGGATTAGGCGAGGAGTTTAAATATCATTTAGTCAACTGGAAGACGGTGTGTCGGCCTATCTCGAATGGTAGCTTGGGTATCCGCAACTTGAGACACTTCAATCAAGCGCTGCTGGGCAAATGGCTATGGAGATATCACAAGGAACCTGAGGCTCTGTGGAAAATAGTGATTGACCGTAAATATGGTAGTTTGTGGGGGGGCTGGAATTCAAATGAGGTCACCAGAATAGGGAGGGTGGGAATGTGGAAAAATATCCGAAAAGGGTGGGACTTGTTTGGGAGGAACATCAGGTTTCAACTTGGGGATGGGACGAGAATTAAATTTTGGAAGGATAACTGGTGTGGGGATAGAGCTTTATGTGAGATTTTCCCTTCTCTTTATCAAATAGCTAGTGCCAAAGACGCAACAGTGGCAGAGATTATGGAGCTGGGGGGTGGGCACATTAATTGGAACATAGCTTTTCTTAGGGCAGCACAAGACTGGGAAGTGGGGATTTTCGCTGAGTTCTTGGGCCTTATTTATTCGCAAAGACCAAACAGACATCGTCAGGATAGGATATGGTGGATACCTGATAGGAGAGGGTGTTTTAAGGTTCGTTCTTTTTACAAAATTCTTACTCATGTTTCTGTATTGCAGTTCCCTTGGAGACAGATTTGGCGTCACAAAGCACCGCTCAAAGCGGCTTTTTTCGCTTGGACAGCAGCTTTGGGGCACATCCTAACCACGGACAATTTGCGGAAACGGAGGGTTATCGTTGCTGACTGGTGCTGTCTGTGTCGAAGGGCGGGCGAGTCGGTGAACCATCTCCTTCTACATTGCGAGATTGCCAGGGTTCTCTGGGACGAGGTCTTTGGCAGACTTAATTTGGCATGGGTTATGTCGAAGACCGTTTTGGAAATGATGGAGGGTTGGCCTCCGATTCGGGGCACAAGACATATCAAGGCCATCTGGAAGATGATTCCTATCTGTATAATATGGTATTTATGACAAGAGCGGAATGAGCGGACTTTTGAGGACAATGAGAGAACTGTAGAGGAGCTTAAAGCTTTATTTTTTAGAACTCTTTGTACATGGTCCATCGCCGTAGATTTTAACGGCATGGACTTACAGGATTTCCTTGTCTCTAGCGTCCCTACTTAAGAGGGCATGTGTGTTTTGCTTTGTAACTGGCTAAGATGCCATTCATTCTATTAATAAAATTATTTACTTATCAAAAAAAAAAAAGGCGTTTGCCTTTTTGATCTCTGTGCATGTGTGTGTATGTGTATTTGTGAGTGCATGCATTGGCATGCAATGATACCAGGGGAAAGAGAGGGTTTGCATGGTGTGTTTCATGTTTATATGGGTAGACATTGTTGATCAAATTCATTCCCAAGCTAATTTACTAATTTCTTCCTTGTAGGTGCTTGATAATCTTCCACATGATCTTATCTATTCAGAAAATCAAGTTTCTCCTTGGATGGAAGTATGGGTTGAAAAGCAACGTGATAGGTACAAAGTGTGCAGATGCCAGTCGGTATCTCTAAAATACTTTGTTGCAACTTTGTATTATTGTGTTTCGCATAAGGGCATGGTATTGAATTGCTCATTATCTTTCAAATCAAATTCAGTACACAGAAAGGTCCACTAGAATTTCTCAATTGAGGACTCATCATCAAATGGTTGTCAAGTATTAACGTAATTTCTTAACATGTTACATGCATACAAATTCACATACTATTGTCAGTCCTACTGTCACGAACATTTTCAATAAGTCAGAGGCCTTATGCCTGAAAGTCCTTTACATCTTCATGTCTAATCAGCTGGGGGACAGCCTGAATTATATCCCACTCTGATCCACGTTTCTTCTTTTAATAGGGAATCACTCTCTGAGTTGTATAAGCCATTACAAGACTCCCTAATTAAGCATTGCGTTGATATTATCGACATGGACAAAAATCATAGCAGTCAAAGCAGCATAATATCAAAGACAAGAAGCATTTGGTCTATGGTTTTTCCTACACCTCGAAGATGTTGGCTACCAACTGGTTGCTTGGTAAGAGAAACCTTTGGGAGTTTTCTTCTTCAATATTTCCAACTTCTGACAAAAGTATGCCTTCCATAATTCCAGAAACTACTTGAGGTTCTACATGGAGTGCTACCAAAGATGTCTTTGGTTGCTTCTGACTTTAGTTACCTACCTGATGTGAAGATACCTGGTGAAAGAGCTCCCTTGGTTTCAACCAAGGTATATTCTTTTTCTTATTGTTACCAAGGTTAATGCTTTGTGATAATGCCTGTAGCTCATTCTTTTTTAATTAATTTGTTTTGGTTTGTTTTTATAACCGTTTAGGCGTGACATCAGGGAACATGTGAATATAATGCAGCTTAGTTTGAAACATAATGGGGGTTTAGAATATCTGTTCGTGCCTTTATCTGCCCATGGTACTTTTGTCAATGTGACCTGCCAATGACCTGGAATTTTCCATGTCTTTTTTCTATAACTAAGAAATATTTCTTTCAAAAAAGAGCAGAAGGTCCAACCCAAGTACACATGGTATGGACAGTGATATTCATATCAGCTTGGATGGCCATTAATATTATTGGATGAGAGGCTAAAATTCACTAGAGCTGTCCTAAAATCCTCCACTGAAGCATCCTGATTATGAACAATCCGGAAGAGACCGGGGAAAGTAACTAATGGATGCACAATTTTCAGATTAATAGATTCATATTGTTAATTAAACAAAGAGGGTAACAATTATACATGGAATTGTGCTTTATCAAGTAATTGATGATAATTCATTGTGAAATATTGAATAATAATGGAGGAGAAACCCGAAATAGTAAGTATTCTTCATGCAAACAAAGATATTCAGACTGTAGTTCCATTGGTTTATGGGACCTCCAAATTAAAACTTAATAAGTCTGCGGGGGTTCTCATTTCCCATCTAAGCCTTAAGTGTAGGAAACTATCTTTTGGAAATTCGTACTTTATATATTTGTTGTAATCCTCAAACAACAAACTTTTGGCGAATAGAATGGGCATGGTGGTTGAGAAGTTAGTATCAATGCCCCGAAATGCCCTTGTTTGAGGTAAGCAAACCCTTGACTCGGTGCTTATTGCCAACGAATGCTGCGATAGTAAATTCAACGAGTGCTAGGGCTCTCGTGCAAGTTCAATATGGAGAAGGCCAATGACCAAGTCAATTGGAGATTCGCTTACATGCTAATTGAGAGATGTGGCTTTGGTACGAAATTGTGTTCTTAGATCAAATAGTATCTCTATTGTTTGTTCTTCTATCTTGGTGGATGGCATCCCAAAGAGCTTCTTTAAAGCTCACGACGCTTGAGGCAAGTGATCCTCTATCTTTGCTACTTTTTGTTTTTGTTTTTTGATAGGTAATAAGAAGTTTATTTTTGTAAAAAGGCCAATCTAAGTACATAGGAAGTATACAAGAGAAAAAACCTAGTTACAAGCTAGAAGAAAAACTAAGATAGGCCATTATAAGAAATCCCTTCCCTTACAAGATTATGCACTCAAAAACCAAGAGTACTAAGGAAAAGGCCCTAAAATTCCCCAAGGAATGTTCACAATCGTCAAAACACCTTCTATTTCTCTCAGACCATTTACTTATAAAAAAAAAAAAAATTTCTCTTAGACCATAAATACCAAAACAAACATAGATGGACAACTCTCCAAGAATCAGCATTGTCTCCATGAACCAAAAAGATGTTCCAACTTGCCAAGAAGTCCACCACTCTCAAAGGCATAACTCAAGCAATACCAACCTTATTGAGAATTTCATTCCACAAGGCTACCACCACTTCACAGTGTAGAAAAAAGATGGTTTATAGATTCACCAGCTTTCTTACACATGAAACACCAATCGGTTATGAACAACCCCCTTTTCCTCAAATTATCAGTGGTTAAAACTTTCTAAAGACAAACCAACCAACTTAAGAAAGCAGCTTTACTTGGGACTTTAGATTTATAGATACCTTTCCAAGGAAAAGTATTATCACCCTTGCAATTCAACACTTTGTAGTAGGATTTTACAAAAAAATTGTATATAGGATCATGAACCCAAAGGAGCTTGTCCTCTTTAGAATAGTCAATTTTCATATTGTAGAGCTTTGCAAAGAAATCAGAAACTTCATAAAACTCCTAATCCTGTAAATCTATAATAAACTCCACTTTCCAATAAAGCAAGTGGAAATAAATTTAGTCTCCTGGAAACAAATTATATCAGCCTTCCATTGTCGTAACAATTTTTTCACATGTAAACGTTTTCTAAAATCATTTAGCCCCTGGTATTCCAAGAAAGGATCTTGGGTTTCATTTGGAAACACTAACATCCCTCTCTCTTTTTATATCAGATCTGACCATCATGGGATGATTAGCTTGTATGATTGCCGTGAACAAGGCTCTCATCTACTCCTCAAAACCTTCACAAGAAATCCCAACATCCCTAATATCGTCCACTTTCCTAATCACCTAGTCTGAAGAACAATTAGGCCAATTAATACTTGGATTAATAGAGCGAAGCGGGCTAATATCAGGATCAACATCCTCATCCGAGTCAGCAACACCACCAAACACCAATTGGGAACAAGGAACTACTAAAAACGAGTTGTCATCTCCCATCAATCGCTCACAAATAGCTTGATTTTCCTCATCCGAAAACCCATACTTATGACAAAAATCCAAAGAAATCCCTGAATTGTCGAAATCTGAAGGATCCTCATCCCTGGCAGAATCGCCCATGATCTCTATAGACTGAACGACCACTTGCTCACCAACAGGGGGTTCAATATCCACCATCGGAAGTTTCTGTGAAAGAGAGACTTTCGTCGACATCAACCCCGAAGATGGATGAGGGATATTGTTCATGCGAAGGGAGTGGGTGCAGATTCCAAGGAAATAGGGCCATTGGGCTCTGTCGGAATACTCCCAGAGGGTTCGCCGATCGCCATCGATGATTTCTGTGGAGGAGGAATAGTCATCGGAGCCGTTGACGATGATGTCTCAAAGCAAACCTTCTTCGAACTTGCAATGGGCTAGGTTTGAGGCAAAGACTTGCGAAGGGTAGAAATAGGCCTTGACAGATGGGGGATGGGTTTGGACATGGGCCTCAAGGGAGGATTTTGAAAAGGCCTGGAAGGATGACCTAAATCCTTTCGTGCAAGGGGAACCATGACAGGTTTACGAATTGGCCCCGAGCTAGATGTGAAACCCAGCCCATCATCCACTAGCTTCATCAACAAGTCCAGCCTTGCCTTCCAACCTTGTAATTCAGCCTTAATATGCCACAATGACCCTTCGACTTCACCCATAGACTGTGGTTTCAGAGAAGACCAACCGTCGTTACCTTTGGCCAACTAGCAACAGTTTTTTGGCAACTGATGAGCTATAACATTCGGAGCCTCCACTATGTGCCTGAGGGGAGGGGGTCCTTTATCCTTATTAGAACCATTCAAATGACTAACTCTGTTTTCGGAAGGAAGAACAAAGGAACTTGAGCTCACCAAGTTTCTCAGTAGTCTAATAAATCTGATCCAACCTTTGCCATTATCGCCTTAAGGGATAACAATAATTCCCTTGCCTAAGCCTGAGCCTAACTCCGAGAGTTAAACGAATTTTCCATGAGCATTCTGACATAGCTGGGACAAGAACACCCTGTTTCCATCTCGAAATGTTTGATGAGGAGCCTTGATGCCCGAAAACTTGAGACAATCTTCCACAGCCTTGGCCAACCAAGCTACCACACCCCAACTGATGTACAAAGCCTTAGTGAACTTCCGACATCTCTCAACCATACAGAAAAGGTTGCCCCCTTTTCTTCTTAACACGAACTGCTTGGCTTCTATCCAAACACTGTGCTCCATAGTGGGTCAGTAACAAGAAACACGAAAGAAAAAAGAAACCAAGAAGAAAGAAAAGAGAAGAAAGAAAAGAAGTAAAGAAAGCAAGGAAGAGAAAGGGTAGAAGTGAATAAATCTAAAATAGATAGGGAAAAATCACCAGCGAGAAGCACCCCCTTTTTGTTTTTGTAATTGAAGCTTTTAGCAAGATGATTTCAGGTGTCATGGAGGGGGGTTCTATCTAAATTTCTTAATGAGGGAGGCAAATACCAACACACTAACATATCTCATCTTTTACTTGCTGATGATGTCCTAATCTTTTGTGGGGCCAGCCATAATCAAATTTGAGCTTTGATGGCTTTCCTATGCTTTGAAGCCACTTTGGGGTTGAATGTGAACTTGGCTAAATCACTAGTAGTCACAGTGGGGGATGTTCTTAACGTGAAGAGCGTGGCTTCCATTTTGGAATGCAATATATCTCAATTGCCTATGAACTATTTGAACCTCCCTTTAGGTGCCCCACTCAAATCAAAATCGGTTTAGGATGATGTACTAGAAAAAATGGAGGGAATTTGTCTAGTTGGAAGAGGATGTATTTATCTAGAGGTGGTAGGGTCACTTTAATCAAAAGTACCCTTTCCAACTTGCCATCCTACTTTCTTTTGCAATTTTCGCTTCCCACCTATGTAGCTCATCACATGGAGAAACTTCAACGGGAATTCTTGTAGCGGGATGAAGGATGAGTTTAAATTTCACTTGGTAAAATGGGCCATGGTGTGCTCCCCTATCCCATAAGGAGGATTGGGTATTTAGAACGTGCAAATTTTTTACAAAGGTTTGCTTTGCAATTGGCTATGGAGACACCACAATGAATGAGGTGGGGCTATAGAAACATGTAAGAAGAGGATGGGCACATTCAAGAAATATCCGTTTTAAGGTGGGTAATGGGTCCAAAATAAAATTTTGGCATGATGTAGAAATAGGGCACTCAAGGAAGCTTATCCAAAATTCTATGGCATAGCAAGAATGAAAGAAGACTCAATTGCAGACCTCTTAATATTATCCATTGGTACACCCCAATGGAACATTACATTCTTTAGAGATGCACAAGGTTAGGGAGTTGACGCTTTTTCGGAGTTCTATGATTTGGTGTACCTTACCTATATGGTGGGGGAGTTGAAGGCTAGATTTTTTGGGCCTTCTAAGAAAGGGAAGTTCAAAGTATGCTCCTTCTATTAAGCCATAACCACACAATACAAATCTATTCTCATGGACAAGTATTTGGAAGACAAAAGCACCGTTGAAGACAATTTTTTTTTTTTTTTTGTATGGACGGTTTCTTGGAGGAAGATCCTCACACTAGACAACCTAAGGAAACACTGCATCATAGTCATTGATTGGTGTTGTATGTGCAAAAAGAGTGGAGAGATTGTCGATCATTTGTTATTTCGTTGTCAGCTTGCTATGACCTTGTGGAATGACTTCTTTCTTCGGATGCGATTAGCCTGGATGATACCGAAAAGGGTAATCGACCTCTAGCTTATTGAGAGGCATTCAAGGCAACTCTCAGATTGCAACACAATGGAAGATGGTTCCGATTTGTCTGTGGTAGTGTATTTGGAAGGAGAGTTATGAAGAAGCTTTGAAGATCGAGAGAGGTCAATGGATGAGCTTAGATATCAATTTCTCAATACTTAACTCCATTGGTCGATTGTAATTTAGTTTAATGGCATGATTTTTTATGAATATCTTGTATCGGTAAACTAGCATGCATAGGTGAGATGCTCTTGTATATGTCCTGTATACTTGAGCCTTTATCTATTTTTACAATCAATACATTTTATTTACAAAATGTTTCTTGTGATCACAACTGCTGCTTTAATTTTTGAACATGAAAGACATGGTAGCATACCAAAGAAAATGAATACCTTCCAATGATTTATGAAAAGAACCCCAAGGGGTTGGCCCAAGTGGTAAAGGCTTTGGAAGATCCAAAACTCAACGCCTCATGGGTGCAAACAATCCTTTTGGGCTACACGCTCTAGTGAAAAATCAGCAATTTAACCAAATCGGCGTAGAGAAACTTCCAAAGGTGTAGTGCATCTCTACAGGAGTGGGTCCAAAGGGCCCTGCACTAGAGAGGTTCCTTGACATAAAAAAAGAAAAAAAGATTTATGAAAAGAATTGAGGGTTATTGGTGTCAATTTAGCCAAAGTACCCTTTAGAGGTATGTACTTCTCATTAAATAAAGAAACAATGGTTCTAGAGTTACAAAGATAAGGTTGAGATTCAATTTGAATCTCTCACTAACTTCTGACTTTATCCTATCTAAACAATTACAATTTAAATAAAATACAAGATAATATTAGACAACAAATTCTATTAGGACATTGTTTAAAAGAAAACCCTAGTTTTCCTTTGATCCTCTCCTTCAAATTGATGCGAGTGAGTTTACTAGTAACAATTTGCTCACTAAGTATTTTGATGTCGTCGTTGAATCAAAGTTTTGGTAGAGATATCAGTTACTTGGTGTTCCGTGGGCACATGAGGGATAATGATAGCTTTAGACTCAATAGGCATTTAGGATATAGTGATAATCAATCTCGATGTGCTTAGTACATTCATAAAAAATCGGGTTAGCTACAATTTGAATAGCATTTGTATTATCACCATGAAGAGACGTGGGATGTGTTTGTGTAAGCCCGAGTTCTGAAAGAATACTACGCAACCACATAATTTGTGAACATGCAGCAGACATTGCCCGATATTTAGCCTCTATAGATGACTTAGATACATAATTTTGCTTTTTACACTTCCAAGAGATAAGAGAATCCCCAAGAAAAATACACCATCAAGTAGTAGAACGTCGAGAGTCTGAACAACCAGCTCAATTTGCATCACTGTAGGCAGTCAAGTGAAGAAAAGAACTCTTAGGAAAAAACAGATCACGATTACGAGTCCCAAGTAGATAGCGAATAATCTGACGAACAACTACCAAATAGAGATGTCAGGAAGAATCCATGAACTTACTAATAGTGTGGACAGTATAGGAAATATCAGGGTGGGTGATGGTGAGATAATTCAAGCTGCCAACTAACTTACGATATAATGTTGAATCTGGAAGAAATTCGTTTTCATCTTTCCTATACTTAACATTCACCTTCTATAGAGTATCAATTGGAGTAGTATCTTCCAATCTCCCTAACTGGATTAGGTTTTGAATGTTCTTGTGTTGATTGAGAAATAAACCATGTGGTTGAGACCTAATTTCCAACTCGAGAAAGTAGATAAGATCCTTAAGATCTTTCATGTGAAACACATTATGAAGATGTTGAGATCACTATGCAAGAACGTATTCTTGACATCCATCTGATATAATTTCCAAGATTTAGAAGCAGCAAGAGCAAGTAACAAGCAAACAATAGTCATCTTGATAACAGGAGTAAAAATCTTATCATAATCTATACCATACTATTGAAGATTTCTCAAAGTAACCAATTTAGTTTTGTATCGTTCCTGTAAACCATCAGAACGAAGTTTGATGGAGTATACCCATTTACTACCAATTGACTTGATCGAAGGAGGACATTGTACCACATCCTAGATCTGATTATCAGCAAATGCATTAAGTTCTGTTTGCATCACTTGCTTCCAACACTCATGCTCTATAGCCTGCTTATAAGAAGAGGGGATAGCAATGGAAGATAATGTAGCAGTCATAGAAGTAGGGGAAGAAAAGCCATACCTATCCACTAAATCCCAATTCAGTCTTTGTTGAGTCTAGTCCTTTTATTTCTTGTAATGTTGTTAGAATAAGTATTAAGGATTTGCATCACCGTTTAGGGCATCCCAATCTTAATGTACTCCAAACTTTGTTTAAATTTGGTGCAATTGATAATAAAAATTCTGATACAATAGAAATGAGTTCTTTTGTTGTATCTCTTGCAAACTTGCCAAAAGCAAAATGTGACCATTTCCACAACATGGTTCTCATGCTTCTCGAGTGTTTGATATAATTCATAGCGATGTTTGGGGTATATCTCCTGTTCTCTCACATGCTTACCATAAATACTTTGTTATTTTTATTGACGATTGTGGTAGATTTACTTGGATATATTTTCTTCGTACTAAAAGTGAAGTATTTTCTGTTTTTAAGGCCTTTCTTGCACTTATTCAGACACAATTTGCTTCCTCTATTAAGGTCTTACGATCTTATTTTAGGGGTAAATATATATCTAATGAATTTCAGAATTTTCTTCAAGAACAAGGTATTCTTTCTTAACGTTATTGCCCTTCTACTCCCAACAAAATGTGGTAGTTAAGCATAAGAATCGGCATTTACTTGATATGGTTCGGACTTTCCTTATTGACTCATCAGTTCCACCTCGTTTTTGGTGTGAGGCATTAGTTACCGATTTAATTAATCGATTGCCTACACCAATTTTACATAATGTTTTTCCCTATTCCATTTTGTTTGGTCACACACCTAATTATTCTGATTTGCATATTTTTTGTTATGTATGTTTCATTCATCTTTCACCACATGAAAGATATAAATTGACTGCTCAATATGTTAAGTGTGCTTTTCTTGGCTATAGTTCAACTCAAAAAGGATTTATTTGTTACGATCCTAATGCTCGAAGAATTCGAATTTCTAGGAATGTTTTGTTTTTTGAGAAGCAGCAAGTTTTTCTCTCATGTCGACTCTATTTCACCTAGTTTTTCAATTCTTCATGATGAGCTTGAGTCCTTAACTATACTAGATTCTAATACATCTTCTGCTCCAGTGGCTCGGTTTAAACTTGGTCTTGTCTACACTAGACGTCATCGTCCCTCTTTGGCCAACTCTTTTATGACTTCTCAAGATTCTCCTCCTCTGGATACTTGATCATGCACAACACAACCAGAAAATGAAAAAGAGGCATTACAATTATTATCAACAAGTTGTCCAACAGAAAGTAAACTGGAGGAAATGTGAGGAGAAACCAAAACATTGCGAATGAGAGGGGACACATCACCCATGGCAGAAATTGGTAGTGAACTACCATTTTTCGTGTATATTTTGAGAGGACCATCATAAGACTGAAGATTATGTAACAAACTAGAATTATTTGTCATGTGATTTGAGGCACCAGAATCTATGAGCCAAGAATGAGGAGATGACTTTGGTTTATCTGAGATGCTTAAAGTGGAAAATGTAGAAATAATCATTTGTTGTACCATATCTGGAGTAAGAGTAGTGGAATTGGAACCGACAGATACTGAAGCATGAGTAGTGGCAGCAAGAGTTGTAGAAGAGGATGCACCCGAGACTTCAACCGAGGTGGAATATGCATGCTCTTGTTTTATAGGAGGCCGGATTGTGTAATAATTGATAATATGACCAGATTTTTTGCAATAGTTGCGAAATTTCTTACGATAGTGAGTGGCAATGTGTTCAAAGCCCTTGCAACTATAACATTGTGTGGTGCTATAGTCTCAGCCCTTGGATTTTCCTTGTGTTGTAAATGCCACCTGAGCAGGAAATGGAAGCTACTGTTCCATTGTACGACGAGTAAGTAACCTTTGCTCTTCCTGAAGCAAATCTCCCAAACAATCATTAAGAGAGGGAATTGGATGTCTATTCATCCACTGAGAACGAACAGATTCAAAATTTGGACAAAGTTTCATAAGAAATTGATCCCTCTTATTGGTTTCATGCACACTTTGCACGAGGAAGACCCACGGCAGAGATGGAGGAATACAAAATGTCAATGTATTCAGCCCACAAATTTGAAAAACCTGAATAGAATTCCTCCACTAATGTGTCACCCTGAGGAAAATTAGGCATCTCAAATTCGAGCAGAAACCATTGAGTTGAATTATTTTTAGTGTAGACTTTCTTCAAATACTGCCACATAGCCTTTGAGGTTTTGTAGGGTCGTAGATTGAGAATGATGTGGGGCTCCATAGAGCTTAAGATTCAGGACATGATCTTGGCATCATTAGTTTCCCACATCGACAATTCCTTTGCACTTTTAGGAGCTAGAATAGTGCCATCAACATAACCCCAGAACTCTTTACCCTTGACTAGAAATTCAAAGTGAAATGCCCAAGTAGCCTAATTTTTCCCATAAATTTCACACAAACATTAGTGGAATCCATTGCAAGTAAATGAAATCGAGACAAGACAAGAAACCAATATGTGAAGAGAGATAATGTGCTGTACCGATAGCCACGAAAGAAAGGAACCGAGACCCAAGTGATGGTTTGGGTGGAGAACAAGACCACAAAGCAAAGAAAATAAGAAGACCCACACTGCCAGCGTCGAACAAAGATCCAAGAGTGAACCCAATAACCTGCGAGAGCAACGACAAAGACTTGTATCGAGAAGGCGAAGAAGACCTGAGAAGCCTATTGTCGGACAACAGAAACTAAACCCGAGAGATGCACACAGGGCTCCGAAATACGTTGCAGATGGGAAAAAAAATTTCCCAGACCCCGTCAAAGTCACCTAGAAGGGCCGACAGATGAGATGGTGCCTAGATAGGACCTTGAAATGCAACCGTTATTGCTGAAAGGAAGAACAGTACTGAAATTGCTCACAGAAGGCGCTAACAGTAACACACGAACCACCCCAAGAAAAGAATCACGTTGAATTCACCAAAACAAACCATAGAGCTGAAATTGAGAAACCCATGAGCCCGAGAGAAAAAAATTCAAAGAAAGCACGGTAATTTTGAACCTGCTTTGATATCATGTCAATTTGACCAAAGTACCCCTTAGAGGTATGTACTTCTCATTAAATAAAGAAATAATAGTTCTAGGGTTACAAAGATAAGGTTGATATTCAATATGAATCTCCCACAAACTCCAGACTTTATTCTATTTAAACAATTACAATTTAAATAAAATACAAGATAATATTAGACAACAAATTCTATTTGGACACTATTTAAAAGAAAACCCTAGTTTTCCTTTGATAATTGGATATCTAAACTTGAATTTTGATTAAAAGAATTGAGAAAACTTTACTTATCAAAAAAGAATTGAGAAAACTCACCTAAATTACTAAAGGGAAGATTGTCTGGGTGGAAACTGATATACTTGTCCAAGGTGGTTGATTAACTCTCATCAAGAGTACTCTATCTAACCTCCCTACCTATTTTTTTTTATCCCTTTTTCTGCTACATGCAAGTGTGGCCTCTCGTATTGAGAAAACTTTTTGCAACTTTCTTTGGGGAGGCATTGGGAAGGAAACTAAGTTACATCTTGCTGATTGGGATAAAGTTTGCTCACCAATTTCATGTGGTGGATTGGGGGTGCATAATGTGAGGGTTTTCAATAAAGCACTTTTGAGGAAATGTTTGTGGAGATATCATAGGGAAGGGGAGGGCTTATGGAGAGAAGTCATAAATTCTAAGTATGGGAGTTTGCAGGGGGTTCTAAGGAAGTTAAGGGGACACTTGGCGTGGGATTGTGGAAAAAATTAGAGTTGGATGGAGAAGATTCTCCAAGTTTTTCGGATTTGCAATTGGAAAAGGTAATAGTGTTTATATTTGTTATGATGTTTGGTATGGTGAAAGGGCTTTAAAGCAGGTGTTTCCCATTCTCTACCTAATTTCTTGTGGCAAAGAGGCGGTGTGGCCGAGTTAGTGCTACTATCTAATGGTGTAGTCCACTGGAATGTAAATTTTTTTAGAGCACTCAAGATTGAGAGTTGGATATGCTTGCTGATTTTTTTTAATTCATTATAAGCAATATCGATGGGCAATGAGATGGAGGATAGGATGATTTGGCATTTGGGTGGAAATAAAGAAAATTCTCGGTGTGCTCCTTCTATAAGGATTTCTTAGGTTTTTCTAATGATCGTAGTTTTCCATGGAAGGCTATTTGGAAGTAAAAATTGTTTTCTTTGTATGGACTGCATCTCTTGGGAGGATTCTCACGCAAATAATCTGAGAAAATGTGGTCTCATCATCTTAGATTGGTGTTTTATGTGCAAGAGAGATGGAGGGAATCACTAAATCATCTTTTGTTATCTCGGGAGGTGGCCAAATGTTTATGAAATGAGATCCTTAATTGACAAGGGTGGCTTGGGTTATGTCTAGAAGAGTTAAGAATATTCTGAGGTGTTGGATAGGAACTAGGGGGAATGCCCACATAACTGCTGTGTGGAGAATGATCCCTCACTGCATTATTTGGTGCTTGTGGTTGGAGAGAAACAAGAGGTGCTTTGAAGACAAAGCATTCTTTGGATGAGTTGAAGCGATTTTTTTACAATACTTTACTTGGGCTTTAGCCATTATCTGTAATATGGATAATCTTCATGACTTGTTTGGATCTCTCGCTAGTACTTAGATGTAATTAGGCATGTTCGTTGTATACTACCGGTGTACTCAGGCAATGCCTTTTATATCAATAAAGTTTTACTTTCATTTATAAACAAATTACCAAAGGGGGGCCAATAGATTGGATTTATTTTACGAAACGCTTTTGGGTTTTTGGAGCTGAATAGAGGCAATATCAAGGGAGAATTATGGCTGAGTTGAAGTAATGGGGTTTGGGGTCCTTTTCATAGAGATGTTTAGTGGGGTTTAAATGTGAGATTAGGTTTGAGCTTTGAGTTTCTAGTTGATATTAGTGTGATTATGTGGTTCATGAAAAACTTGGTGATAGAATCAAAAGCTTTTGCTTTGGTGAAGGATGGAAGCAAGGAGCTGGAAGGTAGTGAAAGAGATGAAGTTGGGGTTCTATGGTGCAATGGTTTGCCAAAACACTAGAGAAATGTCCAAAGGGAGAAAAAAAGATTTTTACACCACTTCAAGGGACATTACGTGACATTCACAAGCTAGCCCTACTTATTATTGAGTCGGGCACAACTAAGATCTTATTTGAGGAAGAAGGAATAGTCCGATCTATGATAAAAGATCTCATTCTCGGATGATGTAATAGCCAGATTAAGTCCCAAAATCTTTCCAACAAACTTCAGAGGCATCCTTTTCTTAATAGATTGATCTGGGCGGGTTGGAGAGGCTCTACCTATAGATAGACTGAAAGAAGGAAGACATCTTTCCAGTGGGGAGGGCCAATCTTCTCTTTTGATTTGAAATTAGTCAGTTTGAG
The DNA here is from genome assembly GCA_036898215.1 of Platycarya strobilacea. Classification (NCBI taxonomy): domain Eukaryota; kingdom Viridiplantae; phylum Streptophyta; class Magnoliopsida; order Fagales; family Juglandaceae; genus Platycarya; species Platycarya strobilacea. The sequence continues at coordinate 23,846,739 of CM072545.1, read as the reverse complement.
ATCAAAAGCTTCATTGCACAAAGGTGTTCAAATGCCCAAGGTCACTGCATGGCCTTAGTGTAGTATGGTGGTGGTGGCAGGCATAACGTGAGTCATGACAGATGAGGGTATTTTGAAACCATGGTGGTGAATCTACCGCAAAAACATTTGTATAGGGAGGCCTTGGTACAGATGATGGCGCCAGTGCAATCCTAAGAGCAAAACAAGGGTGGAGTATTCAGCATGGCGAGTGGAGCCACCACAAGACAATAATGGTCAGAGGAATGGAAAGGCTCCTCATGCTGATGGTACAACAAGTGCTCAGTGGAAAGGAGGCGGTGGTAGGCTTGCTGTCGGTTTGGTAGAGGATGGCATGCTTAGTACACTTCTGGACGTGAAAGTGCAATTAGTGGCATTGCAGGATAAAGTGGACTACTTGATACGGTGCGTTGAGGAAACAATGACATGGACTTGGGCCATGCAGCATGTGGACCTGGCAAACATTCTAATGCATCAGTTGAGCCTCAATACAGTAGATGGGAAGCCGAATATGATTGGGCAAAAACTAAGTTAGATGGGCTGCTCCTTTGGGCTTTAGCCCGTGTGGAAAAACAAAGGAAAGGCTAATGTTGTGACCTAGCCTTGGCCACAAAAGTAGATCAAACCCGTGTGGCTAGCCAAGAACATTATAGGGGACTCCAACAGAGGTGAATCTTCATCAAGGCCCAAAAATGGCTAGTCTACTTGAGCCGAGACCAGCCCAGAAAAGGTTGACAGATGCTTCCATTTCTTGCTCTAAAGCTATCAAGTAGATTATGCTAGTGGTGTTTGAGATTCCAGAGAATAGGAGTATGGGGTCTATATGTTCTTTTGTTTTTTCGTGTCTTGGAACCAATGTTCTTTGTAGATGTGCTGTGATTGATGTTTGGGTAGTCACAGACTTCTTCGCCAATGGCCAGTGACCCTATGGACGGTGTACCAACACCAAAAAACATGCCAAAAAGGGAAGAAGTGGGCTCTCATGGTCAATATGTATCTCAGATGATGGCGGTTGGGAAGGACAACAACTTTGGATTGTCCATGGTCTCCAATACAGGTCTATATCTTTCTGTTGCAAAAGGTTTGAGGACAAAGGTGTCACTCCTGATGGATTTTACATATGTGATCCCTGTTGAATTGGTTAAGCAACTGAGGAAGGAAATTGGTGGTGTTTCACTAGAGCTCTCTGTTTTTGAAGGGATGTCTCAAGCCACCCCTCCCTCCTATAGGGATATTGGATGTCTTGAGTTTGCAATTGGTTCTCAGTGAGAGTGTTCTAATGGGGGGATGCTAAACCCTACACCCCACCTAATCCTAAATCAGCTGGTTATGTATTAGAGTGGGTGTTTAAGAAGATAAAGGAGACCCAAGCTTGCGTTGGGATTTCTTGTGTAGGCTTTAAAGAACAATTTAGGGCCCTCCTTATTGCTACTGAAGTTGTTAAAAGTTTCAAAATCAGCTTCTAAGAGAGATAGGGAATAAGAAGACACAAATGTTCTATTAATAACTATGATGCGAAGGAGGGGAGTGGCAAAAGGGACATATTGAAAGGGAGGGGGGCTCTTTTTGCTCATGATGCCAGATTCTCTTTTGGAATGTGTGGAGACTTAATGAGCGTAACAAGTGCCTTTGCATAAAATCTTTATTGTGGGCTTTAAAGATTGATATTATGTGTTTTCAAGAAACAAAGTTACGTTGTATTGATGGAAGCATCATTCATAGTCTATAGGGGTGTTCTTTTGTGGCTTGGTCCTATTTGGAATTTATAGGAGCTTCAAGCGGTGTTCTTTTAATGTGGGATAGAAGAGTGGTGTAGTCTGTCAAGGAGTGTATAGGGAATTTCTTAGTTGCTAGTTTATTTTAAAATGTTGAGGATGGGTGGGAGTGGGCTTATGTAGGCACTTATGGACCAAATTTGGATAGTGAGAGGAGACTGCTATGGAAGGAGCTAGTGGGTTTATGTTATCTATGGTATGTGTTGTGGTGTATGGGTGGGGATTTTAATATTATTCACTTTCCTAGTAAGTGATTGGGGGAACCTTGAACTTCCTTGGCTATGGAGGAGTTTTCTAAGTTCATCTTTAATTTGGGTCTGATGGATTTCCCTCTTGTTAGGGATGACTTCATGTGCTCCAATAGCTGAGGTTGGTCGCAATTGGTTAGATTTCTCGTCTCTCCTTCTTGGGTGGCTCACTTTTTGGAGTTATATCATAAGTGTTTGCATTGAGTTTGTTCAGTTTTTTTTTTTTTTTTCATTCTACTGAATTGTGGAGGTATTCATGGGGGACGTCGGTACTTCAAGATTGAAAATACGTGGTTAGTCGTTGATGGCTTTGTAGATAATGTTAGACTTTGGTGGCCTTCTTATCAGTTCACGGGCACCCTAGCTTAGTAGCTTCGTTCTTGCTAGTAAACTTAAGGCTTTGAAGAATGATTTGAAGAAGTGGTTTGGAAGTTTTTTGGGAATGTTAATGGCTAGAAGAATTCCTTATGGAGGAGTTTTATATTGAAAGGGAATGGATTTCACCTATCCAACATTCTCACTTATTTTTTTATCTTTATACCCTTTGCCTACAGGGGTGGCTAATAGGATTGAGAAGTTATTTCGAACTTTCTTGTGGGGTGGAATGGGGGAGGAAACTAACTACCATCTTGTTTATTGGAATAAAGTTTGTTCTCCAATCTCTTATGGAAGCTTGGGGGTGTGCAACTTGAGGACATTCACTAAAGCCCTATTGGAGAAATGGTGATGGAGGTACCACTTGGAGAGGGATTAGCTTTGGAAGGAGGTTAGCGATCATAGATATGGAAGGGATTTTTTTTTGTTTTTTTGGTTGGCGCGGGAAAAGAAGGGGGGGTGTTCTAATGAAGTGAGGGGTGTATGGTGTGGGCTTATGGAAATTTATTATGAGGGCTTGGAAGAGTTTCGTCACTCATATTTGTTTTCTAGCTGGTAAGGGCACTAGAATCAAATTTTGGCATGACATTTGGTGTGGAGATCACGCTCTCTATAGGGATTTCCAGCTCTCTATCATATTGCTTTTAATCGGATGCTTTGGTGTCAGATCTGTTGGCATTTTCCCATGGTTTTCACCAGTGGGCTGTTCGATTTAATAGGGACATACATGATTCGGAAATGGATACTTTTTTCTGAAGTTTTTAGTCTAATATATTCTATGGGAGGCTAAATGATAAATGGGGATAGGATGCAGTGTAGGCCCAACGGGAACAAACGGTTTACAGTGAGATCGTATTACAAGATGATGGCATCACATGGTAATGTTGCTTTCCCATGGAAGAGTATTTGGAGGTCTCGTGCATTCCAAAGTAGTTTTTTTTGTATGGACCGCCTCTCTTGGACATATTTTGACCACGAACAATGTGAGGAAGCGAGGATCATTTATGGATTGGTGTTATTTGTGTAAGAAGAATGGAGAATCAGTGGATCATTTATTACTATATTGTGAGGTGATAGGAGTGTTGGGACAAGATCTTTAGAAGAATCAGTGTGGCTTGGATTATGCCTTTGAGGGTGGTGGATTTAATAGCTTGCTGGAAGGAGATTCAAGGCACATGGTTGCAGTTTGGTGGATGATTCCTTTGTGCATTATGTGGTGTATTTAAATGGACAGGAAGGCTTGGTGCTTTGAAGATAGGGAGTGTATAATTGAGGAACTTCGAAACTTTCTTGTACACACCTTATTGCTCTGGTTTTCAGCCATTGTGCTTAATGGAACTAGTGCTCATGATTTTCTGTTTTTAATTTCTGGTTTCTAGAATGTATTTGTATTATTTTATATACTAACTGTGTACATGGGTTTCACCTAATTTATTTGTATCAATAAAATTTTCATCTTACTTATAAAAAAAAAAGCATGATTTTAGACTGACCTTGTATACCTTTTGATCTGCAGAATGGTGGAAGCAGTTTGGATTATGGCAGTTATCTTGATGCAAAGGTGTGGTAATTATATTATTTTACATTACTCGCATATATATATATTTTTTTTATCTTATGTAATGTTTGTGTGAAATGTTATAAATTTCATCAAATATGTTACCCGTGATGACTGTCAATTTCTTCCTTTGACCTGGCGGACTTCTGCAAGTGTGAACAAGAAAAAATTCACGTGGATGATAGTGCCCTAAAGTTGGGGAACTAGAATCATCTGCCATTTCTTTGGGTCAGTAATGATAAGGGTACAGTTGATTAGAGATTTATTTAAATAATTTGCTTAATAAAAACACAAGCCGCTATAGTAGGATTTCTTCTTTAAAGGACAGTCTCTTGTAACACATCCTGCTAAATCAGCTGTCATCTTACTAAATCCCCAGATTTTGAATATTAAGAAAATCCAATTAATTGGGGTAATCGTTTTGGTCGTTTCTATGGCAGGGTGATGCTGACATCTTTTTCCCCACCGACTTTTGGCTTTTGGAATGCATTGACCATTATTGTTCTGGGTGGTTGAAATCGCTCAAAGATAAATCATCCAATCAAGGGAAGAAGAGGCGAACGCTTACAGTATGTTTGCTTCTCTTAAACTGTAGCATTTATACTTCGCAAAATAAGAGGAGTTTTTCAATGATAATCGTAGGTTCAGTTTGGCTTGCTTGTTTTCATAAAAACATGGAACATGATGCCCTTTTCTAAAGATTTTATACACTTTGCCCACCCATATTTTCCAGGTTAGTCCTCATTTTGGAGCAATGTATGGTGCTGCGATTGGCCATGTTTAGGAATCTGGAAGTCATTGATGCTTAGAATACCAATCTTTCTAAAAAGTGGCAATCATATCTACCCTTCTGTAATTTTTTTTGGCTAAATGCATAAGTTGAGTTACTGTTTGTTTTTCATCGAAAATAAAATAATGGGGTGTCATTATTGTCTGAAAATATTGGCCATCATATGAGATGAAAAATATGTGTGCATTGCCGACATTATTATAAGGTGTCAAGAAAACAGGGCGAATAATGTCAGGCACTTTGTTGTACTCGATATAATTAGTAGTACAAAATTGTCAGCAAAGATATGTTGGTCTAACCAAACTGCAGAAATGAAACACCAGTCGCATTTGATTTGTGGAAATTCCCTTCTAGATATGCTTTGTGATAAAAAATCGTGACATTTTCTGCATCATCTACTTTTGTGTATACACGGTTCAAAATCTCACTGTTGATTTTATTGTTTTTGCTCAACTGTTTTGCATCTGGTGTAGCTTGATACATCTTCATTCATGGAAGAGTTTGGATTGCCATCGAAGACGAGAACAAAGGATGGATACAACCCACTCCTCGACGACTTTAAGAATACTAAATTTTATATTAGTGTTCCTACCCATAACATCAAGTAGACGGCAGTCTTTCTTGACATCTAGCAACTATTTCCAAGGATGCTGTCTGGTTGAGAATATTGGCAAAGCTCAGGCAGTCGAGTTCTGCTGGCATCGAAGAAATGATTCGGGATGTGCATGATCAACTTCTTTTTGGCATTTATAATTGGATTGAAAACAATTTCACAGAATAATTTTTGGACCATGGGTGTCCTATGCATTATTTTTATACATGTAAACACAGCCAAGCGCGTAATAAAGATTTTTTTTTTCAGATTTTCTCCGATAATTAATTCGAGATATCAAAATTTCTTCATCTTTTCCAATTCATAAAGCTGGCTGAGCATTAGTTTGTTGTATATTTTAGTAATTTATGGTGAAGACATGTAACAGGGATTAAGAAAAGAAATTGTGAACGGATAAGACAGAACAAAAACGAAGAAACAAAGAAAAATCGAAGGCATATAAAATACACAGAAGAATTGTTCTCAAATCACCCAACAACTTGCCATAAGATGACAATCTATTTATGTATAGTTTCTTTCCGAAATCTTTAAGAATGACACAGAAAGTGTATTATGTTGGTGGAAACGTTAGGAAATTGAAAATGAAACTAGAAAGGTTGGTCATTGAGCCATCCTTCATTGTCGATGAAACTAATGTTAATAAACTTACTGATATCAGTCTGGCTCAGCTTGTTTGACCAACTCGCCCGCTGGGATTTGTCCGCCCCCGGTCCGAAGCAGTCGTACTCATCATATGTTAATTTTTGCCTGTTTATTTAAGCACCACATGATTCAGATTAACGCAACACAATGACAATTAATGGAGTTTTATAACGCATGATCAAGGCATGATTAAATGTGATCAATTTCTTGTAATATTCCATAGATCAAACACTTTCGAAAAACTCTCTCAATAAAAGAGAAGAATAAAGCTTTGTTTAGATAGTAAGATGAAATGCGATAACTTTAAATAAAAGTTAAAAATTAAATAAAATATTGTTGTTAAAATATTATTATTATTATTATTATGAAATTTGAAAAAATTGAGTTCATGTTTATTATAACTTATATGAGAATTTGAAATTTTTATAATGATCGGATGAGATGATCAGATGAAATTATTTCTAAATCCAAACAGGACTAAAATAAAATTAGATTTTATTTTTGAAAATGTACTACTACTGAATTTTTTATTATTATTATATATTCTTTTTCTTTTCGAAGACATGACCACGGTCATATATTACAAAAGTGCTCAAACAGTAGAGTAATTGAGAGAGAGAGAGAGAGAGAGAGAGAGAGAGAGAGAGAGAGAGAGAGATGTTACTCGGAGCCAACAAAGTTCCATTGATCCCATCCCTTAGGAACTACAACGTGGGAGAAATTGGAAGAGTAAAAAATGACCCTGGAATAAGCTCTCCAAGGCCTTCCCAAGTAGGTTGAACCGCTGCCATGCAATCTGCAATCCTTGAACACAAACCCGTTTGAATCATATGGACCCTCTCTTCCCTGAGCTGTCACGTACCCCAACACACCTTCCTCTACTGCTTCTCCATAATACGCTATCGAACATTGCTAGCATTTATACATTAATTAATACAGTGATTACACAAAAACAAATCATTATTATTAATTTGCAAATAATAATTCATTTTAATTCGCATACAAGAAGAAGAAGAGGAAGAAAAGAAAGTTCATTCTTTTTTTGTCAGAAAAAAAAGTTATTCATGTTCATAGATTCATAATGATAAATTAAGATAAAAAAAAATTAAAGAAAAATAAAGTAAAATACACATGAGTAGTACCTCAAAAATAGACTGTCCAGCACCGAAGATGAAATCAATGGCACCCTGGATGGTGCATTTCTGGTAGTAATGTCTTCCTTGAGCATCCCATAAAGTGTCTTGCAACCCATAAAAGCCACATCGGTGGAACGAAGATTTATCACCAATAATCATGGCTGCCACCGCCGGTGCTTTAGGGTTACTATTCATTGGATTGTTGTATGTATTCTGTTTTATTTTATATATATATATATATATATATGATGCAAAAGCAAAAGCAAAACTCATTAAGATAAAGCAAATTAAGGTGGAATTTGAAGATCATGACATCATGAGTATATATATATATATCCTCAACTCAACGCAGGGACTTTAGTTTTTCTTTCATATTTTTGTAAATGTATTAAAGAAAACGCAAACCTTATGGAAATATCTTGGAATATGTGTGCTAGCTAATGAATTGGACACCTTTATTTAGTCATACATGTGTACTTATGATTTGATCAACTTAAATATACATGCATACATACACATCTCATCATGCATCCAATCATGTAGATTAATTACGTATATTATATATATATATATATATATATGTGAAAAAGAGCAAAAATTGGTTTCATGATTTCCAATATTAATTGTAACAAAAATGATGGGGAGAAGCTACATCCAAGAGCACTCACTTACATAAACAGTGACATACTGTTCATGTGAGTGAGTACTCTTGGATGTGGCTTCTCTCTAACATGTCTCTAATTATAAAAGTAGTACTAGTACAGGCTAAAAATTAGATTATTAATGATTTCTTACTCTAAAGCTCAAACTTTTGGCCACGATATTATCAGCTAGAGAGATGAAAGTAGGGCTTTGGGCAACGTTGTCGTGATCATCCCATTCAACCCAAGTCTTCCTCTTTCCCCCTCCTTTCAGGATGATGTATGGCTTATCATATGGGATTATGATCTTCTCTCTACAACCACACATCATCAACATATTCATCAACAAATTAAGAACTGTATAACATGCATATATATATATATATTTACACATAACGCACTTCATGTCCATCAAATCCAAACAATATATATCGTAGAGAACAAGCCGTACAAGCAGTAATGGGTTAGTATAACATATATTGTAACAGACTAAAGCAAAGACGGCCGCAATGAAAAAGATCAAAAAATCAATTTTACCTATAGGTGCCGGCTTTGATCCTAATGCAAATCCAATGCATGTTGTTGGAAGGAACGGCATCTATAGCCGATTGAATGGTGGAGAAGTTTCCATGGCCAGACTGATCCACGGAGAATGTTAGATAAGGCAGCTTCTTCTTCCCTACCTGTCTGTAATGAGGTTGACCATTTTCTGCTAAGCATAAGTAGTGATCAAAACTCAACATGAACAGAGCAATACATGCACAGAAAATATATAGAAGAAACCCCATGTTTTGAGCGTGAAAGGAACGTCCGACCATCATGTGTACGTACTAGAAAATAAAAGATTTCTTTATATTTAATTATAAGCCGTAGAGATTGAAACTGTGATGGAATGCGTTTAAGATCATTCTAATGTATAGCTGAGTTCTTTACTAGTTAAGGTAAGAGGTTATTTTAGAGCGGAAAGCGGGAAAGTCAAGAGTCTGTATATGGAACACTGATCAATTATGATTATTTTCCTGATTCTATTCTATTCTAAAATATGCTTCCATATATATATATATATATATATATATATAAGAGTATTCGTGAAGTATTGAGTTTGATTAGAGAAATTAATTAAGTTAAAAAAAACTAAAATTTCATGAAAAATATTATATAAAAGGGAGAAAAATTTGTCTTTGAACTGAAGAGAAATTCTAAAAAGGAAATATATACATTTATATATGTGTGTGTATGTTTACATAAATATATATATAAGGAAAATACATATCACTCTTTATGACAGAAATTATAATTAATTAACAAGCTGTCGAAATTGTCCATTATGTAATATTTGCGTAAGATTCATAATATGGGTCTTTAAGACTCTTTTATCATGTCATGCATACGTGACATTACAAGTTAAGCTAGCTAGCTAGCGGCTGTACGTGTGTATATCTATATCTATATATATGTATGTGTGTATCGTCCAGATCTTCGTCATGCTTTAGGCTTTTAAGATACAAGTGATTTGCTATAAGCCTATATTTGATCTCCAAGAGGATCGGCAGTACTACTAGTCTCATGACTGCATGAGTACTCATGAATGGATCTGATTGTATTTAATTATTTTACATGTATATCTAAAATAACCAATTATTTGTCAACAAAGGATCAGCTCCAATGCATCATGTAATATATTATCTTCATTTTACATTTTGCTATGATGCTCTACATGATTTATTTAGCACTATTCATCTATATTGTACATTCTTTTTTATTCATTTCAATTTATTCCACTTTATCCTCCTGTTAACACTAGCTTATTGCTTAAATCATGAAATGCAGGCTTTTAGTATTTTGCTAGATATATGCATAATTAGGAATGAAATCTAGTAGTACTGTTGCTCAAAAAGTAATTTATACCAATAGCAATAAACGTACGTTGTAGGATATTATATATACTTTATATTTTTAAATTAATTCTCTAACTTTAAACTCGCTAGTTTGGGTAGGTACGTAGTGGAATATTCTACTACTATTGATCACTTACTTTTGATCACTACTATTCACTATTATTAAATGTTTTATCATTATTTTTCCATTACCCAATCGTAATCTAAATTATCTCAAATAAAAAATTGAGAGAATTTTTATCTCATTTTACATGCAGAGAAGTAGGTGCGCGGCATATATATACCCGGCCTTGATAAAACCTTAATAATGTTTAGTTTAATTTAATGAAGTTTATGCAATGTCAATCTGTTAATTGGTTTGGCGACCAAACTAAAACTATATTAATAATACCCATAAATAGAAATTAAAGAATGAAAAACGAGACTTGACTAACGCACAACGTACAGATAAGGTCAGGTGTAGTACAAACAAATTATACAAGTACTCTTTTTTCTTTTATAGGGAATACGTACATACAGAGAACAAAGCATGCAGTCGTCTCTTTTCTTCTTCGATCGATATTCCCCTTAAAATTAAAGCATGCATGCATGCATGCAGTACTATATTATATATTCATTGTGTTTAGAAGAGATTAATTAGTATATAAGTTGTAGGGTTTAATCCATGAAAGTTTAGCTGTACGTACGACGTCCTACATATTGTACTTCACCTCCAATTAGGATCATGATGTTTGGTTTTATTTCATGCTATATTCAGGCTGGCTTAAGAATTAGGCCATTACCTAAGGTCTCATCTTGTAGAAGGACTCCAAAACTAAAAATAAAAATATTTTTTTAATAATTTTTTTAAAGATATATAAAAAAACATTTCATTAAGTATTTTTTTATATTTTTCAATGTGTTGCAATGCTCTATATTTTTATAATTTTCTTTTTTGTTTTATTTTTTTTTCTTAACTAGGTTTAAACTCGTGTACACCTCTTGTGTACTTGAACTATGTCTATTCTCATTCATAAAAAGATTTACGTATAAAAAAAATGTGGAAGGCCCCATGATCTTAAAATTTAATATTTAATTCAGTAAATAATTTATATTTTTGAATAAATTTGTGTATGATCTTGTTAAATTGAGACATAATATTTATAATGAGGTCCCATTTTAAATTGTTGTATTAAATATAAAGTCAGAATTCTATATTTAAATATTTTAAATAATGCCTCATTTTTTGAAAATTTTAAAAAATATTTAATATTTAATATAATATTTAATTATATTATAATTAAAATTTGCTTGCTTATATTTTATCTTAAATCTCAATTTGTATTGATCGCCTCCGACTATATTCAACCGATTTCTTTCCATCTCCTCTCATCCTAATATTAAATAAATTGTACTATAGAAGATGTAGCTAGCACGGAATGGCTTCCGACAAGTTCTTTTTTGTTTTTTTAAATATTTTGTATTCATTTTTTTGTTTTTAAAACAATTACATTATTAAAAACAAATTAATCATTAAAATAAATAAATAAGCTATCGGGATCCAGGAGATCCTCGTAGGAGTAATTTTTTTATTTAAATATTATTTAAATACAAATACTTTTTAATATTGACTTTTTAACATTTTCATTTGGTCATTATCTGATCGTTTTAATTTTCTTAAAAACAGTTAACCTATTTCGTATGATTAATATATAGGATGATGAATCCTATGTAGAAGTACTAACTTTTTTTATTTGAATATAAATATTTTTTAATTTCAACTTTTTTAATCATTTTAACTTCTCTGAAAAAAGTGATAGCCCATTATGTAGGATTAGTATATCAAAAATTTGTCTTAAATTTTATATGAAATATTCTCTTTTTTTTTTTAAATAATATTTTTTAAAAGATGATCTATGGACTTCTTTACCTCCTCACTCATCCAAATTAAAGAAACACATCTAAGAAATCACGACATTAATAATAATAATAATAATAGTAATAATAATAATAATAGTTATCTAGGTTGGCAACTGCTATTAAAATCATAATGACTACAAGGAATTCGCTTTTTTGAGTGTTCAAAATTGTCGTAAAAACCCCTTATAATTATTGCATTTGATCAATTTCAGTGATTTTAGATCACCACAGGTTCAACGAAAATAAAAGTGATATTTCTGACAATTTACAGCAAAAGTTAAAATTGTCGGCAAAACAGATTAATAAAACCAACGATTTTTTTATTTTTTGTCACAAATGTCCCAAAAATGATGGAAATGGTATGAACCGTGCAAAACTAAATCGTTAAGAAATGTCAATTGCAACGATACATTTTGTCACAAAAGCTTAAAAAATCATCACAAATAAGCAAATTCAATGAATATGGCTTTCTAGCAGCAGACCCACATTGAGAAAAGGGGGGCCAAACAACCCCCCTCAAAAAAAAAAAAATTTAAAATCATAAAATAATTCTTAGATTTTCGTATGTTGTCTATTTTTTTTTAATATAAATATACATTCTCTCCAATTTTTTTATAATCCTAAAATTTGTTTAATTTCTATATATTATCTCTTTTTAAAGATGTGACTTTTTCAAAATTAAAATTAAAATTAAGTTTAGGAAAAATAATAAACTTATTAATATAAATCTCAAAATTTTTTATTATATAATATTGAGTTTCTTAATATAGAATCTAAAGTATAAATATAATAAAATTATTTAAGGTTGATGATCTATATAAAAAATAGTTCGTAGTGCTTGTGTTTTTATGATTTTATGATTTTCAATATTTTTTTTAATTTACATAAGAGAAGTGATGTTTGTAGTCCTATTCTCAAATGCAAGTCTTGCCTATTCTATTTGGAAAAAATATGTAAATTTAGAACCAACAGAAAAATAATCATGTTTTAATGGTGGACCCTAAAAATAAGAACAAAAATTCCATTTCACTCGGGATTGCACTTTCAAGCGAACAATAGAAAAAAGAGGAAACCAGAAAGAGGGTACAGCATTCTACGGCGTGCAATAATCGTCGCAATAAACTATAGTGGATGAAAATTCTCTTTTTGTTGCTACAAATAAATCTTATACAAAAATATAGAAAAATACTAGTGAACAGTTTCACTAGTACTTTGTCATAATATATTATAAATACACTAAGTAGGAAACGGTTAAAAAGAGAAGATCTTATCTTTTTAATCATTACATCTCAATGCATATTATATTAAATATTTCATCACACCTTAACTTGAACACAACATAACCTCATCCCACCAATTAGAGTGGACCACATATATCCTACCAACATGACTGTGTAAAATATATTGTCAATAAAAAAAATGTAATCTTTTTAATGTCGAGAGCCACCCAAGGACTGAACGACCGGAGGGAGCTTGCTTATAGAAAGAAGATAGGCCGGTCAAACAAAAACAACGTGTAATGGGCTCTCCACTCCTAGTCACTAAGTAGTGCTATTTTGTCCTCTAGAGAATTCCTTCGATTGAGCAGACGCGGTTCCCTCGTCGGGCGCTGGTAGTTTCAAGCCAAAGTCCCAAGAAAACTGAAGAGGAACAACAACAGGTGATTGAGTTCAGTAGTTCCTCATATCAAATTATTGACTCTAGAAATATAGTAATATGGAGAAGACAAATTTGTTTCAAGTATTGAAGAAATCAAAAGCGCCCCTTGTTTCAAATAGAGGAAGACAGATTATTCACATTTCATTTGATGGTCAGAGATAAATTGAAAGTTAAGAAGTGGTAATTCTAAGGATTCCCCGGGGGGAAATAGAGATTTCTCCTACATTACCCAATATACGTAGAAGTATCGATGTAATTTCATAGAGTCAATTGATCTGCATGCTACACGAAGAATAATAACTAAACCAAATTCCAGCTTACCAAAATTAAATTCTGAGATTCATTACCATCATTTTCATCCACTAATTGATCTTTGTATTTAATACTTAGTACTTGATCTTGTGTAGTACATTCTTGCACTGGTTTATGAGTATCTACCATCAATGAGATTTTCTACTAACATTGTTGATCAGTACCTGAATATCCAACACAGTAAAATGAGATTGTTGAGTATCAAAGCAAAGAGAGAAACTATAAGATCTTTTTTAAATATGAACAAAGAGGACTCCGAAGAAATTTCGTATTTTGATAAGTTATGATTGACACATTCTCGAGCATTGGCAACACTCAGTGGCGGAATCACTGAAGGGTAGGGGGGCGATGGCACTCTCAAAACTTTTCAAAATTATAAAATAACCCATTTTCATATAAGTAAAATTATAAAATAATCCTTAATTTTATATATAATTCTAAATACCCCCCAAAAAAAATTTATAATTTTTATATGCTCTCTAATTTTTTTAAAAAAAAATTTCAATGCACCTTAAAATATCTCTCTCCAATTTGTTTAATTCTATGTATTATCTATTTTTAAGGATGTGGCTTCTCCAAATTTAAAATTAAATTAAGTTCAGAAAAAATAACAAACTTATTAATATGGATTCCAAAATGTTCTATTATACAATATTGAGTTTCTTAATATGGAATCTAAAGTGTAAATATAAGAAAAATTATTTTATGGTTTTATGATTTTCAATCTCTTTTTGATTTACATAAGAAAAATAATCTTTGTAATCCTATAATCAAGTGCAAGTCCCATTTTTTTCATTTAGAAAAATTAGGAAAATTTAAGACTCATATGAAAAAGAATAATTTTTTAATGGTAGATCTTATTTTTTTTCAAATGGACTAGTGTGTAGAACTTGCACATTTTAAGATTATATTTAACATTATTTTCTATATAAATGTGTTACACAATAGAAAATTTGCTCCCCTCGATACAATTGTTGGTTCCGCCACTGGTAACACTATTGATGGTTCAATAGTAAAAACCAATGCTTGGGGGCAATGACTAGATGGATGGATATAACTCTTTTTGATAAGTTATAATTGACACATTCCATAGCAGCGTTTGCAGAATTCATGCCTCCTGTACCATATCTATTCATGATAAATTTTGGATTTCTAAAATGGATTTTCACGTAAATTTCAATATCATTCCCCCATAGAGAAGGAAGTCAGGACTCAGGAGTACAGTGAGTTCTACTCAGAGTGGGGCGAGGGTTGAAATAGGAATAACAGCCCTTGTCAAAATTGGTTGTGCAGGTGACATCAAGGTCAATATAGTTCTTGTTGGCCAAGAAGAATATACGAACTTATATATATATATATAATTCGTCAAATAATTAATTGGGATTTTTTTTTTCCTTTTACATTGGCTAATATTTCAATATAACTTGTTGAACTTTTGGTGCATGCTAATATTGTTTTTCATCTCAGTTTTTATAATTCTAAGTCACACCTACCGATATGCATATTAGGTGTTTTTATATATAAATGGTAAACATATTGTGAGGGGGGGTCCCACCTGGGCGACTGGGTCTTGGGTTGGACCTCGAAAGGGGGACTCGAGCGGAAGGATGGGCTAGGGGAGGCGAGCCCAAGGTTATGGAAGGTGACCAGAGATCTGGTGAGAGGTGAGAAACGTTGTGGGTCAAATTACAGTCAAAGCAGAATTAAAAGAACAGACAACCCCATCTCGCATTTAATGTCAAAATCTGCTACAGCCATAACGCATTCAATACTAAACTCTGCAAAAGTGCTCGGAGCCTTTGTCATGTCAATTCCAAGTAAGGTCCCCTCCTCACGCATTAAATGCAGATCAAGAGTGCATGCATGCCCTTGTGATGGAAAGAGGAGTTGGCACAGCACAAATAAGGTATAACACTCTGGACAGAATCTCAGAGGTAGAGAGATCTACTCGAACTCAGCAAAAGGTATGATAGCCTGACAGATGAGAAGGACGACTAACTACCATATAACTTGAACTGCTGAGTTTGGGGCTTGCCAAGCCCTATAAATAGCCAGAGATCTCCCTATGCGCAAGTTAAGTGATCCATCTCTATTACTTTTACACTTAATATTCATTCACCAAATTCGCTAACTTTGGCATTAGAGTGACCTTAGGGCACCTCTGCCCACTTATCAGCGTGGATTGTTCAAACATCACCAAATTGCCCAGGCTGCGGAACACAACACAAACAATGGCGCCATCTGTGGGATCCTTGAAATAACGTGTGCTTTGTATACCGGCAATGACACGATCCAAAATAGCCCGTAGAGAAGAGCTCGACGACAGTGCAATGGAGGCCAGACTTGTAGCAATGAAAGAAACCATCAGGAAGATGACAGAAGAAAACAAGAACCTACAGAGGAACAACAAGGAACGCACAGCCCACCACAAACCATCCGCAAACGAACACCTGAGCTCCCGGCTGGAAGAAGAAGCTCCCGACCAGGCAGGAGAAGAAAGACATGAGATGCACGCTGAGCTAAAGGAGTTAGGGGGCAAATACGGTGAAATGGCTAAGCTGATTGAGGTGTCATCCATAACCGGTCAGCTCCGGAACACCATATAGTGCGAACATAATGGTGGTATCCCTCCCGCCAAAATTCAAGGTGTCTCAGTCGGATCTGTACGGTGGAGGAAAAGACCCGTTTGAGCACCTAGAAGCATACAGGACACACATGAGTCTGCACGACTATCCAAACTAAGTAGCATGTAGGGTCTTCCTCCTCACTCTCAAAGGGGCGGCGAGGGGATGGTTCTGGACTGTTCCCACAAGTACAATTAACAACTTCAATTGTTTAGCTCGCCTTTTCCTAACTCAATTCCTGGGAAGCCACAAGAGAAAATGCTATGCCACCAACCTCTTCACGGTCAAGCAACACGATCATAAGAGCCTGAAGAACTACCTCTCTCGATTTAATAGAGAGCGAATGACTACTGATGACCAAGATGAGAAAATCACCTTGGCCGCTATCTTAGGTGGGATATTGCCTAAAAACTCCTTTATGGCGGAAATTGCGCAGAAGACCCCAGCGACCCTGGCGGAGTTTATGGATAGGGTGGACGGGTACATAAACACAGAAGACACCCTCTAGGCCCTCTAGGCCTTCACTGCCCCTAGTAGATAATGGGAGCTCCTTGGACATCCTATACTAGGAAGCCTTCAACAGGATGGGAATCGAGCATGACCAGTTACGACCAGCGCCAACCCCCCTCAAAGGCTTCACCAGCAATTTAATGTAACCAGTGGGAGTAATCACCCTCCCAGTGTTGGTCGGGACCACCTGAGGATAGCCATGGCCATGATAGACTTCTTAGTGGTCGAGATACCGTCCTCATATAACGCGATCCTGGGGCGCCCCACGCTAAACTGACTGAGAGTGATCGATCACCTTGAAGTTCCACTTAAAAAAGAAGTTCCCAACTGATGAGGGGACAGGGGAAGTCAGGGCGAACAAGTCCTCACACGAGAATGCTATGGCTGCGAACTAAGGCACAAATGTCGAACGGTAGCCGTTGTTGGGTCAGGCAAGGAAGCGACTGGTCTATAGGGGTGGCAATATATGATACGACATGTTAACACGAAACGAACACGACACGATAAAAGCGGGTTAGTGTTTAGCCTTAACGGGTTTCGAGTCAAATCGTGTCAACCCGTTAAGACACGATTTGATAACGGGTCATAACGAGTCAAACCCGTTATGACCCGTTAAGACCTATTAAGACACGTTAAGAAATTTGAATTTACTTTTATACCCTTGAGCTAAACTTCAAAAATTCATAATTTAAAATTAGTTTTATACTCTTAGATACTTAATTATTCCATTTAAGTACTTATTAAAAAGTCATTATGAATTAACCCATTTATTTAATATATTTGGATTATAATTTTAATATTTTATAATGTGTGGATCATATTTGTATGTTTATCATATTTTATAGTGTACTATTTATTGAATTGTAATTTTAATATTATAATTTGTAATTAATTTTTTATGTTTTATAATTATTATTTAAGTTTTAATATTTGTATAAAATCAATTAGGTTAAATTAAAACGGGTCACTAATGGGTTTGCGGGTTGAAACGGGGTAGATCGTGTTGTATTGTGTCGTGTCATGTCGTGTCATATATTGTCAAAGGTCTTAACGGGTCGTGTCATGTCAACCCGTTATCTTAACGGGTCGTGTTAGGGTTAAAATTTTTGACGCGAAATCCTTAACGGGTCATGTTTGTGTTGACCCTTTAAGCATTATGTATACGCCCTGACACAACACGAACACAACCCGTTAACACGTTTTGACACCCCTACCGGTCTCCCCGTTCCGCAGCCTCTGATCGAGTGGGACGATGAGATATGAGATGAGAAATCCCTTAGATAGGATGAACTCAATGAGCTGCCAGAACTGATAGCCCTCGACCCGGCCAAACCCGAACAAAGAGTCTAGGTGGGCAGCAAGTTGGCCCCCAATTTGAAGGCGGGCCTGGACCTGGACCCATGAAGACATGCCTAGGATAGACAACTCCATGGTTGAGTACAGGCTAAGCATTGATCCCAACGCCCGGAGAGTAAAGCAAAAAAGACGAAACTTTTGCACAGAAAAGTCAACTGCCTCTTGGCAGCTGGGTTCATCAGAGAAGTCCACTATCCCGAGTGGCTCTCCAATGTAGTGCTCGTAAAGAAGGCGAACGGAAAGTGACGGACGTGCGTCGACTTCATTGATCTTAACAAGGCATGCCCGAAGGACAACTTTCCCCTACCTCGAATCTACATGATCATCGATTCAACAACAGGCCACCCTCTCCTCAGCTTCATGGACTCCTATTTAGGGTATAACTAGATAAGGATGAGTCCAGACAATGAGGAAAAGACAGACTTCATCACCAACAAAGGGCTTTACTGCTACAAGGTGATGCCCTTCGGGCTAAAAAATGCAAGTGTAACTTACCAGCGGTTAGTGAACCGCATGTTCAAACAACAAATCGGGTGAAACGTATAGGTCTGCATCGACGACCTCTTGGTCAAAAGCTGTTTGCCCGAGCAGCACCTGTGTTGAACTCAAGGTTTCAAGGTTCATGTAAATCTACACATGGATTTTGATGATAACAAATGAATTCAAAGAATAAAGGAGTCTCAAGTTTAAGTTGTCTACACAATACAATCAAGCACATCAAGGAACCAAGCATGAGCAAGAAGGGAACAAGTTCACATTAAAATCATAGAGTAATTTTGTAAATCTCTTAAACATTTGAAATTAGGATTAAGGTTCAAAATAAATATTTTATTATAAAGCATTAAAATACATTTTCCACATGTGCATGAATATTTTGAAAATTAAATTTGAAAATTTTGAAAGATGATTGATTGTCATCTTTCACATGTGCATGGCATGATTAAAGGTTTGAATTTTGAAAATATTAAGATGATTGATTGTCATCTTTCACATGTGCATGATATGATTAAATGTTTGAACTTTGAAAATATTAAGATGATTGATTGTCATCTTTCACATGTGCATGTTTTATTTGAATATTTTCAAAAGTGGTGGATGCTTTTCTTGACTTATGCAAAATGTAGATGTCTTTGTTTGAAAATTTTGAAAAGTAAAGTGTGTTCCTTTTGTCATATGCAAAAAGTAAAAGATTAGGTTTGAAATTTTTGAAAAATAAAGTGTGCTCCTTTTGTCACATGCAAAAAGTAAAAAGATTTGATTTGAAATTTTTGAAAAGTGAATGATGATGTCTTTGACATGTGAATCTTTTTAAATTTGAATATGAAGTCTTATATGCCTATAAATAGATCATTTGAGAGCTTCACATTTTACAATACTAAGAGCATTCAACATTCATTTAAAGTTTTCATTCTCTCTTCTTTAAGCATTGAGCCTTAACCCTTGTTCATTTTGAGAGATATAGTTTGCGCTGTATTGTTTTTATTTCACTCATTGAGGAGTGTTTTCTGATAGCCTACCCACTATCAATTCTTGTATCAGTAAAAGGGTGTGTATAACCCTTGTGTGTGTAGAAGGTGTTCTACACGGAGAATAGTTAAATCACCAAGTGTAAGATGATTGGAAGTGTAGAATGTGTTCTACACGGAGAATAGTTAAATCACCAAGTGTGAGGTGATTGGAAGTGTAGAGGGTGTTCTACACGGATTCTTTGGAGCGGTACTGCTCAAAGGTGTAATAGGTTTTTATCTCCACCTAAAGGAGATTGAATAGTAAATTTGGGGATCCTCAAGGGGTAGCTTGAGGCGAGGACGTAGGCAGTGGGGCCGAACCTCGTTAACATATTGAGTTTGCTTCTCTCTTACCCTTACTCTTTATATTTATTGTTGTTTTATTTTTTGTTTATATTTTATATTATATATTTGATTTATAATTGTTATTTTTTTTAAATATAACTCAATTCACCCCCCCTCTTATGTTAGTCATCTGGGCAACAATTGGTATCAGAGCTAGAGCTCTATTATAAGATTAACTATCTTTTTAGTTAAGATCTTATGGCTAACATTGCAGCTTCATTTGGTGAAGGTCAATCCAGCAGTCGGCCTCCACTCTTTTGTGGAGACAATTACTCATTCTGGAAAGTTAGAATGAGAATATTCCTTTAGGCTCAAGGTCGAGAAATCTAGAAATATATTGTAAATGGACCTTATATTCCAACAAAAGTGATTGATGGAGTAAAGGTCAAAAAAGAAGAAGAAGAGTTTGATCGTGAAGACGATAGACTTTATACTTTGAATTTAACTGCTATGAATTTATTATATAATGCTCTTAATGGTAATGAGTTTAATAGAGTAATGACTTGCACTACAGCAAAGGAAATTTGGGATAACTTGGAAGTTACTTATGAAAGAATTTCTCAAGTCAAGGAATCAAAAATTTATATTCTTACTCATGAATATGAAATGTTTAAGATGAATGATGATGAATCTATTTCTAGTATGCACACTAGTTTTACTAACATCATAAACAGCTTGACAGCTCTTGGTAAAGTTTATTCCAAAGTGGAGATAGTAAGAAAAATTCTCAACTCTCTACCAAAACGTTGGGAGTCAAAAGTGACAGCGATTCTTGAAGCTAGAGACCTCAAGAAGCTCGAAGTGAATGAACTCATCGGGTCACTTATCACCCATGAGTACACATTGAAAAGAGGAGAAGAAGAAGGAAATTCAAAGAAGAGTTTGGCACTTAAAACTGTTCCATGTGAAAGTGAAAGTGATGAAGATGAGGAAAATGACGACAAAGATGAGGAAAATGACGACAAAGATGAAGAAGTTGCGATGATAATAAGAAGAATTCAGAAGTTCTTAAAGAAAAATAAAACTCCTCCAAGGAAATCCTTCAATAAGTTTTCCAAGAAAGATTCAGGTAAAAATGACACTTTAATTTGTTATAAATGCAATAAACCTGGTCATATCAAGCCAGATTGTCCTCTGCTAAAGAAAGATCGAAACAAAGACAAAAAAACAATGAAAGTTACGTGGAATGATGATTCAAGTAGCTTAGATAGTAAAACAAGTAATGGAGAATCAGCAAATCTTTGTCTTATGGCTAAAGATGACATTGAGGTAACAAATTTTGATAATATTGAAGATCTTTCATATGAAGAATTGCAAAATGTTTTAGAAGAAGTATATGAGGAATTTGAAAAATTGGGTATCAAGTATACTGTTTTGAAAAAGAAAAATTCTTCTTTAACAAACGAAATTGATATTTTAAGAAAAGAAAATATTGTTTTGAAAGATAAAAATTTTGAGTTGAAGAAAAAGAAAACTGATTTAGAAAATATTATTGAAAACTTTACGAATTGAAAAAGAAATTTTGAAAAATTTCTTAGTAGTCAAAGATGTGTTTTTGATAAGGCAGGCTTGGGATATATGCCAAAACAAAAATACAAACCTTATAAAAACTTCTTTGATAATCTTTCTACATCAAAGTCCAATATTCAAAATTCTTTTCATAAAAATAATTTTGTTAAAAAAGGATACTATTATAATCACTCAAGTTCTTCATATATGTCACATGCTATTTGCAATTTTTGTAATAGAAATAGTCATAATTATCTTGGTTGTCCTATTAGAAGAAAACATACAATGACTATCAGGGCCATATGGGTACCTAAAAATCTTGTTTCTTCTAATACTAATAAATAAAGGACCCAAAGAACTTGGGTATCAAGAAAAATCATTTTAATTATTTTTATAGGTGTGCATGAAGTCTTCCACTAACAAAAATAAATGGTTTTTAGATAGTGGATGTTCAAGACACTTGACAGGAGACAAGACTAAGTTCTTTGATCTTAGATCTAAAGAAGAAGGACACGTGACATTTGGAGACAACTCAAAAGGGAAGATTGTGGGAATAGGTAAAATTGGTAATGAGTCTTCTCTTATAATTGAAGATGTTCTACTTGTTGAAGGTTTAAAACATAATCTTTTAAGCATAAGTCAATTATGTGATAAACGATTTACAGTTACTTTCAAAATGAATAAGTGCATTATATTGAATGATTATGATTGTAATATTTGTTTTATTGCTTTTAGAAGTAACAATGTTTATACAATTGATTTTGAATAAATTACCTCACAAGATGCGATTTGTTTTTCAGCTCAAAATGAAACTAATTGGTTATGGCATAGAAGACTAGGTCATGCCAATATGAAACTTATTTCCAAACTTTCAAAAAATGATCTTGTAAGAGGTTTACCAAAGGCAAATTTTCTTAAAGACAAAATTTGTGATGCATGCCAATTTGGTAAACAAACAAAAACTTCTTTTAAAATCAAGAAATATATTTCCACTACTAGACCACTGCAACTGATACACATGGATCTTTTTGGACCAAATAGAGTTGCAAGTTTAGGAGAAAAATATTATGCATTTGTTATTGTTGATGATTTCTCTAGATATACTTGGGTCATCTTTCTTACTCATAAAGATGAGGCACATAATGCTTTTACCAAGTTATGCAAGAGAATTCAAAATGAAAAGGGTTATACTATTTCAAGTATCCGAAGTGATAGGGGAAAAGAGTTTGTTAATAAAAATATTAAAACATTTTGTGATGAAAATGGTTTTGTGCATAATTTTTCTGCTCCTCGAACTCCTCAACAAAATGGAGTAGTAGAAAGGAAAAATAGATCTCTTCAAGAGATGGCAAAAACAATGCTCAATGAGAATAACTTGCCTAGTTATTTTTGGGCTGAAGCGGTAAGTACTGCATGTTATGTTATAAATAGAGTTATGCTAAGATCTAAATTAGATAAAACCCCATATGAGCTTTGGAATGAGAAAAAGCCCAACATTGGTTACTTTCATGTATTTGGATGCAAATGTTTTATTTTAAATGACAGGGATAATTTAGGCAAGTTTGATGCAAAATCTGATGAAGGTATCTTTCTCGAATATTCTACTAATAGTAAAACTTATAGAGTATTCAATAAAAAGACCTTGACTGTACAATAATCTATGCATGTAGTATTTGATGAATCTAATTCTCTACTCTCCAAGAAATCTATTGATGAAAAAATAGGAGGTATAAATAATACAGAAAGTCTCAATCTCAACAAAGAGAACACAATAGAGGAAGTCCAACATGGAGATATCAGGAAAGATCATCAAAATTTAATACAAGATGCAACCAAACAGTGAAAATTTGTGAAAGATCATCCAGTGGAACAAATTCTGGGGGAACCTTCACGAGGTATAAGCACTCGATCATCTCTTAGAAATATTTGCAATCATACTGCTTTTTTATCTCAGATTGAACCTAAAAATATTGATGAAGCACTTCTTGATGAATCTTGGATTCTAGCTATGCAAGAAGAGCTTAATCAATTTGAAAGAAATGATGTTTGGACACTTGTTCTTAGACCCAAAAATCATACTATTATTGGAACAAAATGGGTTTTTAGAAACAAGAAAGATGAGTCCGGAGTTATTACTAGAAATAAGGCTCGACTTGTAACCCAAGGTTTCAATCAAGAAGAAGGAATCGATTATGATGAGACATATGCACCAGTCGCAAGATTAGAAGCTATTCGAATGCTACTTGCATATGCTTGTTATAAAGATTTCAAACTTTTTCAAATGGATGTTAAAAGTACTTTCTTAAACGGTTTTATAAATGAAGAGGTATATGTTGAGCAACTTCCAGGTTTTGAAAATCATATTTCTCCAAATCATGTTTTCAAACTCACAAAAGCACTATATGGACTCAAACAAGCTCTTAGAGCGTGGTACGAGAGACTTAGTGGTTTCTTGATTGAAAAAGGCTTTTCAAGAGGAAAAATTGATACAACTCTTTTCATTAAATATGAAAATGATAATATTCTTTTGATTCAGATTTATATTGATGATATAATATTCGGTGCTACTAATGAAAATATGTGCCAAGTTTTTGCTAAAACTATGCAGGAAGAATTTGAAATGAGCATGATGGGAAAGTTTACATTCTTTCTCGGATTGCAAATTAAGCAAGCAAAAAGTGGGACATTCATCAATCAATCGAAATATATTAAGGAATTACTGAAGAAATTTGAGATGGAAGGTGCTAAGGAAACTGGAACACCAATGAGCCCATCCACTAAACTTGATAAAGATGAAACCGATAAACCAGTTGACTCGAATGTATATCGAGGTATGATTGGTAGCTTATTATATTTGACAGCCAGTATATCAGATATTATGTTTAGTGTGTGCTTATGTGCACGCTTTCAATCATCTCCAAAAGAATCACATTTAATTGCAGTTAAGCGCATTCTTAGATATCTTAGTGGTACAATTAACTTAGGATTATGGTACCCTAAGCACACATCTTTCGATCTAATTAGCTACACAGATGCAGATTATGCTGGCTGTAAAATAGATCGAAAAAGCACTAGTGGAGCATGTCACTTCTTAGGTCGTGCACTAGTTTCCTGGTTTAGTAAAAAACAAAATTATGTTGCACTATCTACTGCTGAGGCAGAATATGTTGCTGCGGGTAGTTGTTGTTCTCAAGTTCTTTACATGAAGCAACAACTTGAAGATTTTAAACTTATGTATAATCACATTCCAATCAAATGTGATAATACAAGTGCTATAATTCTTTCAAAGAATCCAATACAATATTCTCGGACCAAACATATTGAAATTAGATATCATTTTCTTAGAGATCATGTGCAAAAGGGCAATATTGTATTAGAATTCACTAGTACACATGATCAATTGGCAGACATTTTCACAAAACCCCTGCAAGAAGATAGACTATGCATGATTAGAAGAGAAATAGGAATGATGCATGCCATGGATATCTGCTAAATACTTTTATTTCATTATCTTAAATGACCTATAGAAACTTGAGACGTTTAGCCTCATCATTCAAATGCATTTGCTCCTCATAAATCATCATGCCATCCTTGTCTAAAGGATTAGGCAATCGAAATAAAGAGGTAAGCAAGGATTTCAAATCCTTATTCTGTTGCTTTAACTCTACTATTTTTTTGTTTGACTCATAAACAAGTCGTTGAAGTACAGATACAGTCTCGTTAAGCTTCTCAATTTCGCGAGTTTTGGACTGCAACCGAGCAGAAAACGCGACGATAGATGATGAGTATCGAGTTCCGAGACCCACAAGCTCGTAAATGGCGTCATGATCTGATTTATTAGCTAAATCAGTCTCTTATTACTTCATGGCACCCACGACAGATGCAGAAATAGATTGAGACTAAGGTGAAGGATGCCTTAAATCTTGATCAAGAGAAGCACTAAAGGGAATTCTATGAGCCATTGAAAAATTGTAGAATGAGAATGCAAGCAAATTGTAAAGATGAGAAGAAAGCTTAATGCGAAATAGATAAAATTAAGGATTGCTCTTATAGAAACGGAAATAAGAACAAGACAAACTTATAAATTATGATGATATCTCAATTTTCAGTAACATCAAGCGGATCAAATCTCTGCACGGAATTGCCAGAGCTACGCCTCCAGCCTTTGCAGGTTTTGTCGGGTACGGGTGGTTTCAATTATTCTGCTCTTTACAAAATTTCCTTCCACACCGAATTACCGAAACTAGGCCTCCAGCTTTTGCAGGTTTTGTCGAACACGTGTGGCTACGCACCGAATTCTCTACAGTCTCTACTAACGCAGCGTTTTATTTGTCTATTGGTTATTGTAGGAATATATTTTATTGAGTTAATTATGATTCCTTTTTAATGATGCCAAAAGGGGGAGAAATTTTAGAGTAGAATATTAACATTGTTTAATTTGCTAAACTTGTTATATATGCTTGGAATTATATTTATATTTTTGCTTGAAAAACTAACGCACATTCTCAGGGGGAGCTTAAGTATTCATATAGGTTTCAAGTTCTATCAAGTATTTGTCATCATCAAAAAGGGGGAGATTGTTGAACTCAAGATTTCAAGGTTCATGTAAATCTACACATGGATTTTGATGATAACAAATGAATTCAAAGAATAAAGGAGTCTCAAGCTCAAGTTGTCTACACAATACAATCAAGCACATCAAGGAACCAAGCATGAGCAAGAAGGGAACAAGTTCACATTAAAATCATAGAATAATTTTGTAAATCTCTTAAAAATTCGAAATTAGGATTAAGGCTCAAAATAAATATTTTATCATAAAGCATTAAAATACATTTTCCACATGTGCATGAATATTTTGAAAATTAAATTTGAAAATTTTGAAAGATGATTGATTGTCATCTTTCACATGTGCATGACATGATTAAAGATTTGAATTTTGAAAATTTTGAAAGATGATTGATTGTCATCTTTCACATGTGCATGGCATGATTAAAGGTTTGAACTTTGAAAATATTAAGATGATTGATTGTCATCTTTCACATGTGCATGATATGATTAAAGGTTTGAACTTTGAAAATATTAAGATGATTGATTGTCATCTTTCACATGTGCATGTTTTATTTGAATATTTTCAAAAGTGGTGGATGCTTTTCTTGACTTATGCAAAAGGTAGATGTCTTTGTTTGAAAATTTTAAAAAGTAAAGTGTGCTCCTTTTGTCATATGTAAAAAGTAAAAGATTAGGTTTGAAATTTTTGAAAAATAAAGTGTGCTCCTTTTGTCACATGCAAAAAGTAAAAAGATTTGATTTGAAATTTTTGAAAAGTGAATGATGATGTCTTTGACATGTGAATCTTTTTAAATTTGAATATGAAGTCTCATATGCCTGTAAATAGATCATTTGAGAGCTTCACATTCACAATACTAAGAGCATACAACATTCATTCAAAATTTTCATTCTCTCTTCTTTAAGCATTGAGCCTTAACCCTTGTTCATTTTAAGAGATATAGTTTGCGCTGTATTGTTTTTATTTCACTCATTGAGGAGTGTTTTCTGATAGCCTACCCACTATCAATTCTTGTATCAGTAAAAGGGTGTGTATAACCCTTGTGTGTGTAGAAGGTGTTCTACACGGGGAATAGTTAAATCACCAAGTGTAAGGTGATTGGAAGTATAGAAGGTGTTCTACACGGAGAATAGTTAAATCACCAAGTGTGAGGTGATTGGAAGTGTAGAGGGTGTTCTACACGGATTCTTTGGAGCGGTGCTGCTCAAAGGTGTAATAGGTTTTTATCTCCACCTAAAGAAGATTGAATAGTGGATTTGGGGATCCTCAAGGGGTAGCTTGAGGCGAGGACGTAGGCAGTGGGGCCGAACCTCGTTAACATATTGAGTTTGCTTCTCTCTTACCCTTACTCTTTATATTTATTGTTGTTTTATATTTTGTTTATATTTTATATTATATATTTGATTTATAATTGTTATTTTTTTTTTTTAAATACAACTCAATTCACCCCCCCTCTTGTGTTAGTCATCTGGGCAACAACCTGGATGGCTTACGAGAGGCCTTCGCCATCCTCTGACAGTACAAGATGAAGCTCAATCCTACCAAGTGTACTTTCGGCGTGAAGTTAGGCAAGTTTTTAGGATACATGGTCTCAGAAAGAGGGATTGAGGCGGACCCAAAAAAAATAGAGGCCATTACCCAAATGGCCATGCCGCGCAACCACCATGAGGTGCAACAGCTGGTGGGCAAAGTAGCCATACTAAATCGTTTCATCACTCGGTCCACCGACTGATCTCTACCCTTCTTCAAAGTGTTAAGAAAAGCCCAGAAATGGGACTTGACCTACTACGAGGTGTTTGACAAGCTGGAAAGGTACTTGACACATCCTCTTTTACTCAGCCAGACAGAGCTAGGCTACATATTGATGATGTACCTGGCACTCTCCCCAAGCCCAGTCTTGGCAGCCCCGATCCAAGACACCATCGAAGGCCAGAGACCCATGTACTACATCAGTTGAGCCTTCTGCAGTGTCGAAGTTAGATACCCACAGTTAGAAATGCTGGTCTTCGCCCTAGTCATCACGGCAAGGCAGCTCCGGCCCTACTTCTAGTCCCATAGCATTCAGGTGCTCATGGATCAGCCCCTCAAATCCATACTACAAAAATCGGATACTTCAGGAAGGCTAGCCAAGTGGGCGATAGAGTTTAGTGAATTCGACCTAAGATACATCCCAAGGATGGCAGTCATGGGACAAGCACTCGTAGACTTTGTAGCGGAAGTCGCTGGCTTCCCAGAAGAACCCTCATCTCGCCCCAAGGTAAGTCAATAGGTGAGGGCGCGAGAGTGCACATCTTGACTAGTGAGGGGAAGCAACACAATTATGTGATCAAACTCACCTTCAAGGTCACTAACAAGGAAGCAGAGTACGAGGCCTTACTGGCAGGACTAACAGTAGCGCGACTCCTAGGAGTAGAAGAGGTAAAGGCGCGCGTTGACTCCTAAGTCGTGGTCAACCAAGTTTTAGGAGTTTTTGCCACTAAAAGAGAGTGGCTAAAGTAATACTTCCAGCTGGCGTGTGACGCATGAGACCACTTATGGTACTTCAGCATCCAGCAGATTTCGATGGCAAACAACTGTCAAGCCGACCAGTTGACACGCCATCAGTAGGGTGTAAGTGTCAAACGTAACGATCTCTCCCCCAGAATGGCCGAAAGAAATCATGAAATACTTGCAAGACAGGAGACTTCCCGCCGACCCAAGTGAGGCACGGAAGATCAGGAACAAAGTTGTAAGATTTGCACTGCTCGAAGGAGTGCTCTACAAAAGAGGCTTCTCCGAATCTCTCCTCAGATGCCTATCCGCGTAGAAATCCCAATATGTATTATCGGAGATACATGAAGAGATCTGTGGGAGCTATTTAGGAGGGTGAGCCTTGGCCGTGAAGTGACCCGGAGGGGCTATTACTGGCCAGGCACACTCAGAAACGTGGAGGAATTCACCAGAAAATGCACACGATGCCGGGAGCACCCTCCTATGCCCCACTGCCCACCAGAACAGCTGACCTCCCTCACAACACCATAGCCCTTCGCCTAGTGGGGATTGGATCTCATAGGCCTCTTCCTAGTTGTCCAAGGGGGGCCAAGTTCGTCATGGCCGTTGTCGACTACTTTACCAAATGGGTCAAAGTAGAGGCCCTGGCGAGCATCTCTTCCTATGCAATCACTAAGTTCTTGTGGAAATCGATTGTGTGCCTATTCGAAAATTTCCAGAACTTCATATTAGACAACAAGAAGTAATTTGACTGCTCCCACTATCGAGAATGGTGCGCACAGCTGAAAATCAAGATGAAGTATTACTCACCAAGCCACCCTTAGGCCAATGGACAGGCGGAGGCAACTAATAAAACCATCATGTTCATACTCAAAAAGAGATTGGGATCACACAAAGGAGGGTGGGCAGACAAGCTCCCTAGTGTCCTATGGGCATACATGACGACGGCCCGAACCCCAAAGGGAGAAATACCATTCGTCGTTGCCTACGAGAGCGAGATGGTGATACCCACAGAAATAGGGGTGCCCACTTTCCAAATCCAACATTTTGACCCTACCACTAACCACAACAGGTTGGTAGAAAAACTTGACCTCCTTAAAGAAAGAAGAGTGAACGTGGTGATACAGACAAATTACTACAAGCGAAAGGCCGAACAATACTTCAACAAGCGAGCCAGGCCACGAGAACTCAAACCTGACGATTTAGTCTTAAGATAGACAAGAGTAACGACAACAAAGGAATGAAAGATGGGGTCACGGTGGGAAGGCCCCTATGTTATGACCTCCAGCAACTGCTCGGGATCTTATCGACTCAAGGATAGCCAAGGAAAGGAACTCTCCCGCCTGTGGAATGCGGACCACCTGAAGAAATACTATATGTAATAGAATGAATTCGCATTATGTGTAAACCTATTTATCTATCAATGAAATCAGGATGAGGAATTTCTCAATTTTCCAATCTACGCTAAGCTAAATAAAGAACTCGAATTACAGGGTTGAGTTCTGGGCTCTTGCCCACTTCTAAATCTCTACATCATGATTCGCCTAGAGGTCGAGGCTCGAGGCTAGGGTTCTAGCCCGAGCACACTTGTAAACCTTCTTCGCCTCTCCATCAACATAAACTCGGATCGCGAGGTTGAGTCATGGGCTCTTGCCCATTCCTAAACCCTCACATCATGATTCTCCCAAAGTTCTAGGCTTGAGACTAGGGCCCCAGCTCGATCACACTTGTAAACCCTCTTCGCCTCGCCATCAACAGGCACTCAAATTACGGGGTTGAGTCATAGGATCCCGCCCATTCCTAAACTCCCGCATCATGATTCAGTCAGAGATCGAGACTCGAGGCTAGGGCCTCAGCCCGAGTACACTTGTAAACCCTCTTCGCCTCTCCATCAACAAGCACTCTAATCATTGGGTTGAGTCCTGGGCTTTCGCCCACTCCTAAACCCCCGCATCATGATTCGCCCAGAACTCGAGGCTCAAGGCTAGGGCCCCAGTCCAAAAAAACACGTAAACCCTATTCGCCTCTCCATCAACAGGCACTCGAATTGCGGGGGTTGAGTCCTGGGCTCTCGCCCACGTCTAAACCCTCATATCATGATTCGCTTAGAGGTCCTAAAAACTCTTCGTCTCTCCATCAATGAATCGCCAAGTTGAATCAATGGCTCTCACCCATTCCCAAACCCTCGCATCTAGATCTAAGCCACAAACAAATGCAATTGAGGAAACCCAGACCCTTGTCAAAATCCTTATTGAAGAGCTTCCGATAGAGATTTTCGAGGTATTAAAGGCACAATAGAGGAGCAGGAAGGGCGAGATAGCATAATAAAAAATAATAAAAAAAAGTGGAAAGGAACAAAGTATTTCATTAGTACCAAAGGTACATTACAGGTAAGAAAAATTGACAAAGGAGAAACAAAAGAAGAGGGAAGGAAGATTGTCATTCGGGAGGCAGGGTCTTGCATAAATCACGATCCCTAAAAGGAGGATAGTCTGGAGTCCCGATCCGCTTGGCAAAAGATTGGGCGACGACGTCGGGGGCAAGATTGCGGAGATCCATGCCCTCCAGGTCAAAGGAGGGATTGCCTATCACCTATTTTCTCAATCTTCTAAGGCCTTCTGCGTAGCCATAACCCTACGCTGAGACACTGATGACACGAGACCGGAGTACTCGGAGCCTAAGTGCCTCTAGTGGTGCATTGGCCTCGCCCAAAGTATATCGAGCACCATTCAACTTGGCCTCAAGGCCTCACACTTGGAATCAGACGACTCCTGATTAGTTCGGAGGGTCTCAATCTCGGCCTCTCTAGCAAACCGCTCTCGCTTGGAGACTTCCAAGTTGGTTCGCAGGGACCTAACCTCCTGAGTTGCGACGGCAAGGTCGTCCTCACGGCGAGCCAGCTCTGTCTCGGCAAGCTCCTGACCAAAATCGGTCTCACCACGGGCAAGCTCCAAGGAACGTGCCTCCTTCTACAAAGCTGCAACCTTGCGTTGCAGCATGGCGTAACTCCCCACCAAGTCTGCGTTCCTCGCCTCCAAGGCAACCTTCTCCTCCTCAAGGGTCGCCTTCTTGGCCTCCAAGATAGCATTTTTTGCCTCCAACTGATCTATTTCATCTACTGAAATCTCGACAACCTCGCCCAGTTGCTGATGCTTCCTTTAGAGGTCCTTGCGCAGCACCTTGGACCTCTCTTCAACAAGTAGTGGCCAAGGCGACACGCAGAGATGAGCTCTTAATTATAATTAACAAGCTCGACCATCTTAGCACCAACCGCCTCAACAATCTGACTAGCAACCTGCGAATGATGAAGAATGTGTAAAAAAAATGGGGGGAAGGAAACAAGAAAGGGCCAGAGGCAAACCAAAAGACTTACTTGGATAAGGAAAGGGTAGAGCAGACGTGCAGCATTCTTGGTCATTGCAGCTAGAGACCGCTCGTAGCCGGAGGAAGGTTGCTCGTCCGTGAAGACCTCCCCAAGCAAAGGGGCCCTAGACCTAAACTTGAAGGTAGGGCTGTAAAAAGACTGAACTGGACCGACGGACCGGACCGGACAGGACCGAATTTCATTCAATCCAGTCCAGTCCAATTTATATATGGATCGAATAATTCCAGTCCGATCCCGGTTCAGGGAATTTCTTCCCCTAAACCGGACTAGACTGAACCTCCACCATATTATATACATGTATATATAAATAATAGTATATAAATTATAATATTAATATTAACATAGATTAATATAATAACATATTAATATATAATATATACTCTTATATTATTCCATATTATAATTTATAATGGTTGACTAGTTGTAATATAAAAATATAAATTATAGTATGTCTATATAGAGTATTAGTAATAATTTATAAATAATAAGTGTATTATTATTATTTAATATATTATTACTAATTTATCATTATTTACTAACATATAAATATATAATATACTAATGTAATAGTGTTATTAGTAATAATTTTTTCCTTTTCTTATTTAGATTATTATTATTTTTTTGCCATTTTTTTTAAAAGTAAGTGTTTTTAATATTTTTTTCCTTAAGTTTGTGATAAATATGTAAACTGAGTTGAAAATAATTAAATTTTGACCAAAAAAATATTTGATCATTGTAGAGTTTTAGATTAAATCTAACCCATTAAATCATATGGGGTACTTCTAGATCGGACCGGACCGTCCTTTAACCGAATAGGACCGGATCGGTATGGACTGAATAGGAGTTCGGTCCGGTCCAGGGTGAGAGCATTCTTGGACCGAATGAAACTGGTCCACAAAATTTTCAGACCGAACCGAACTATTTACACCCCTACCTGAAGGGCGAAAGGAGTCGCGGCAAAGCGGAGGAGTGAGGAGGCGAGGGAACGAGGGGTGATGATTGAAGGGGAGTGCACAAAGGACTCTCGTGAGGGTGAGGGGGAGGGGGAGGGGGAGGGGGAGGGGGGGCTCTCATGACGGGCTCCTGAACCGGACCCCATCTCCCTGGTTGCCTGGAGCCGCGGGGAATCATCATCATTGATATCCACGTACGTCTTATGGGTTTTGAAGTGCGTTTGCTGAGCACCACAACCTAAAGGCCCCCCATCATTACTCGAAACACGGTTGCCCCTAGTTTCACTGTCAGAAGGGACCTCGCCTCGATTCCTTACCTCAGCCTCGCCATCAAAGACCTTGGTCTGGCTTCCTGCGTCTTCCTCGCCAGTTGGGCCCCTAGCCCCAACTTTAATGTTAGAGGGTATCTTGCTCGTACCCTCAGGAACTTCACCCTCTACTCTGGCCTGGTTCCCCAAAGCTTCTCCACCTGCCCCTTTGCAACGCTCCACCTTGACGTCCCTCATTGCCCCCGAGCGAGTGTCATTGCTAGCATGTTGCGACCCGAGCCCGCCCTAGGAATCGGAGCGGGCTCCAGAGCCTCTTTGAGAGGAGAGGGAATCCTCTGGGGCGCCTGAAAGTTATTTGATGGCAGCTTCTCGGTCTTCTCGGGCTTGGACGAAGCCCCGTGCAAATGAAGCAAAATACAAAGTACCCGCGACAAAGAGAGGAGGATGAACTAAAGTTTTGAGGAATGCGAGCTCCACCTCATCAACCTTGCCCTCACCTGCCACCAATGGCTCAGGCTGGACCCCAGACATGAAGGGAGGCGGGTTCGATAAAATCTTATTAAGGATCGTCTCAGCCTCGTCTTCCTGCTCCATCCTCTCACTCCCGGGCAAGTTTGGTGTGGGCGAAGTCGCGTGGGCAAATGAGACTCCACTCCTGCCTTTCGGTGAGCTGCAAAATTAGTCTCTGCCATCAGCTTCCTTGTCTCCTCGATGATCACTGCTTCAGCATCGTCCCCGGCCTGCTGATTCGGGGAAGGCAGGTGCTGGACTAAAGTCTTGTAAGGAGAGGGTTGTACGTTGACAGAACCTCTAACGGAAGGAGAGGCTTCCCAGTCGTAGCCAGCCTTTGAACACTTCTCAGGGAGTTCACGGCGAGGGGCAGCTCACTTGCGAGGGCGGGTCCTGGGCCCCGAAATATCATCCACAGACGCCCCCAAGACATTCTGAAACTCGGCCCAACCTCGCCTCGGCTCGACTAGGAACGATACGATGTTCCCCTCCATCAGCATGCCTGTTCGACTCCAAACATTGGGAATTGACTTGCACTCAGGCACACGCTCCAAGGAATTGAGTTGGATGTCCAGTATCGAAGCGGGCGAGAACTCCCCCCAATTGACTTATATAGGGAACTCCCCCTCTAACCTCGTCATCAGCAAATTCCTGACCTTTCCCAGAAATATAGAAAAGCTTTTCTAGTAGTTCTTGGCATGAGAGTACTAGTCATCCAACGTGCACAACTTCTTCGACCTTGCCTTGGTCTGCAAATTGATTTGATTCCCCCCGCACCGAACGATGAGGTAAAAGGACAAAAATTCCCGAGTTGTCAAGTCTGGGTAGACGTCGCCCAACTCAAGAAGGGTGATATGAAAAACCACACAGCTCGCCAACAGCAGATGCCAGGCGTTCGGAAGCAGTTGGGCCAATGCCAAACCCAGATAATGGAGGACTTCCCGCACCAAGTGGATGGACAGGAGACAAAGCCCATTGTCGAACATGTGCTTGTACAACAAGACATGTTCTGCCTTCCCCTCAATGTCGCAAGGAAAACCTCTAACGGGTCCCAACACGGCGGATGGGGGATTTGGTGATGGACACGAATCTTCTCAATGGTAGCTATTGGAAATGCTGCCACCCAAGTATGCCCAGCAAAGTGAGAGGAAGTTGAGGCCACCATTAATAAACCAAAACAATGAAGTTGCAAAAAGAATAAGAAAAGTCTGAGTTAGAGGAAGAAGAAACACAGAGTAACGGGTAAGGTGAGGAAATGGAAACCAAGGGGGTTCACATCTCTATTTATACTCAAAGGGGAAGTTAATGATTATGGGAAACAAAGTGATGTGATAGTCCATGTCGTATCCAGTAATCATCGGGATGATGGGCGATAGGCTCGTGTTCCAGACGAACCAACGGGGACCATGGAGGGTGGGCAAAAGCTCCGAGAAAATAATGATGGCACGGAGTGTAAGTGTCACGCACCAATCAGAATCCGAGGACGTGAAATGTCTGCTTGGGAAGCTAAGGGGGCGTGCATACGCAAACTGCGCAATAATGGCTAACTGACAGATCACCACTAGGAAACTCAGACGGTCACTTCAAAAGTACAAGAGACATGCATGTGCAGACTGTGCAATGATGGCCAGCCATCAACTCAACTAGCAGGAAGGCCAAGCGTTCTGTTAAGAAGGACAAAGGTCATGAATGGGCAGGCCACCTTCCCCTCGAATATCTGAATCTAGACCAATAGGTAAATGAGCTGTTGGCCCAAGAGATAAGGGGGGCATTGGAATAATTTTCACCTCCATCCCCTAGGTAAGAATTAGCTAGGTACTATGAGGGGGGTCCTGCCCAGGCAACTAGGTCTTAGGCCGGACCTCAGGAGGAGAACCCTAGGAGAAGAATGAGCTCAAGGCTAGGGGAGGCAAGCCTAAGGTTATGGAAGGCGACCAAAGACCAGGCAAGAGATGAGAAGCGTTGCGGGTCAAATCACAGTCAAAGCAGAATCAGAAGAACAGACACCTCCATTCTGCATTCAATGCTGAAACCTGCTATAGCCGCAATGCATTTAATGCTAAACTCTGCAGCAGTGCTTGGAGTCTCTGGCATGCCAATCCCAGGTAAGGACCACCCTCACCGGATTAAATGCGGATCAGAAGTGCAAGCATGCCTATGTGATGGAAAGAAGACTTGGCACGACACATGATAAGGTATAACATGTCGGGACAAAATCTTAGAGACAGGGAGATCCGCTCGAACTCAGCAAAAGGAATGATGGGCTAACAGATGAGAATGACGACTACCATACAACTCGAACTGCTGAGTTCGAGGCTTGCCAAACCCTATAATTAGCCAAGGATCTTCCTATGCGCAAGTTAAATGATCCATTTATATTACTCTTACACTTAATATTCATTCACTTTATTCGCTAACTTTGGCATTGGAGTGACCTCAGGACATCTTCGCCTACTCATCATTCTCCTTCATCAGTGTGGATTGTTCGGACATCATCGAATTGCCCAGGTCACGAAACACGATACGAACACATATAAAACCATTTAAAATGTACCACATTAAATTAATATCAAATTAGAAATGATAAAATTTAGAATGATGAGTGACATTAAATGCTTTTGTAGTTCAACATATATTTTGTAAGTATCTCCGGTTGTACTTACTATGTGACATTTAGGGGCTGCTTGAATTGGGAAGTGGGTTGAGCTCATCTCAACTCACTTCCATTTCATCATTATATTTTTATAATTTTTTATACAAAACACAAATTTCTATACACCTTTTTCAAATCCCAATACACATTTTTCAAATTCCAACACACATTTTTCAAATCCAAAAATAATAATAATATTAAAAAATAAACCAAACTCATCTCAACTTATCTCATCTTCGAATTCAAGCGGGACATAAATTTTGTAAGTGGATGTGATTTAAGGGGACTGATAAAAGCAACAGATTGAAATATATTTTATATATATATATGCCATATCAATATGTACGGCTGAGAATAACAAGACGTAGGATGAACATATTTTTTAACACTAACATCAAAATGATGGCATCCATTTAAGTTAATTTATCGTGTTACTGCATATTGCGGAGACATCTTTTAAGTATCTAGAAGGATTAAAAGAAACGATTCATCAATTTGGGGTCACAATTTGTGTTCATTCATTTGGATTTACGCGGAGTCAACCTGATTTAGAGAAGTTTATATGTATTCATGATATTTTAATAAGAAAAATAAATTTTTTTGACCACTTGATTGAAATAAAAAGAATATTTACGATTAATTTTAGCTGTAAATAATTATTTTGTTGGAATTAATTGGCGGCAAATAATCAATATTTTTTGTAGAATTAATTAATTCTTACCATATGATTCTATAGATAGACTTTTTAATGAAGTTATATCAATCATATTATTACACCCATTTATATATTAATGACATCAATAATATAAGGAATATAATGTTTTTTTTTTATAAGAGGAATATATGTTTTTGATAAGCAAGTAAGATTGGGAATACTTTGTGATTAGAAAGATATAAACTTTCAAAAATTCAAGTACGGATTGGTCTAAAATTTGAGATTTTGGCTAAAATTAAAGCAATTGAAAAAATTAATTAAAATTAGACTATCCATCTTAGAATCAAAATAATAATATAATATTATTTTAATTGTTATTATTTTTTAATCATTTTCAATAAAAATATACTTTTATAGTAACTAGCCAAATATGACTTCGACTTTCCATTTACCATATAGTATTATATATTTTAATTATTATTATTTTTTAATCATTTTCAATAAAAATA
The DNA here is from genome assembly GCA_036898215.1 of Platycarya strobilacea. Lineage (NCBI taxonomy): Eukaryota > Viridiplantae > Streptophyta > Magnoliopsida > Fagales > Juglandaceae > Platycarya > Platycarya strobilacea. Next base: position 23,809,332 of record CM072545.1, on the reverse strand, counting down.
TACTTTTATAGTAACTAGCCAAATATGACTTCGACTTTCCATTTACCATATAGCTCATAGTTTGACTTGAAGGAATTTAGCTAGCCCAATACAGATATGTTAGAACAAAATTTAGCTATGTTTTAGATTTTACTAACATTTGGTTAGTTCAGTGCCAATACTCTAACTCGGTCAGCGACTTTCAAAATATGAAGGTGAAGAACTAGGAATTTCTGCAATATATATCAACTCCTGAATTCCTCATGTATGGAGGCGACATGGATTTGGGTGAGTTTTAATAAGAGAGAGACTAGAAGCAGGATGAGTGTAATAAAACTGTTATACCTGACCAATGAGAACATGTCACGTCGGCACGAACATTTTAGAGCCCTTGAGACTGAACATAGGAGAAAGACTCCTGTTCCACATACTCCCCCCCCCCCCCCCCCCCTCTCTCTCTCTCTCTCTCTCTCTCTCTCTCTTCCCTCTGCTGGAATCCAGTCCTCTCCTTCTCTCCCTCTACGATTTCCAGGCCAGACAATTCTCGATCTCTCCATCGCCGAACACGCTGCGTACAAAGAGACATTAGCAGCTTCAAAGCACCTGCAATTTCGACCCAAAGATCTCGACTTCTAGGATTCGAAAATTTGACAGCTTCAAAACACCGACCCGTTTTCGATGGGCGATTGTAATAGATCCAATGGGTTGTTCTGATTGCTGGCTCCAATGGTTACTGGAATTTCAGGCATCAGGTTGTTTTAACTTCCCGTTTCAATTAATTAACCTTATAGATATCCTTGTGTTTTTATGTCTGATTTCCCCCCCAATAAGGTTGCTAAAAACATAGGTATTTGCGGAAGTGTGAAGAACTCGATTTTTCCCTCGTGTTTTCCATGAATTATTTCTTGAGAATTCTTCTGCTCTTATTTCTTATTGTTTGACTGAACTTCAATTTGTTTCCTGAGAACAGTGAAGTTAATAGAAAAATGATTTGTTTTCTACTCTCATGTTGCCGTGTTCTCCATGGTGTCCAAAATCATGTTGCCGCGGTCCGTAGTGTAATTTTTTTTTTTATAAAAATAATAAAATAATGTGTAGAAATAAAATATATGTATTTTTTTTAATTTTTAATTTTTTTTTCTATTTAAAAATTCCTACGGAGCCGCGGCGGGTTAAAATGCCGAGAATATAAAATTTTTTCCAGTTCTAATTTGCAAAAGCACAAAGATTCAACTTTTAATTTGCTGCACGCCCAGATGGATTTCTCAGATTCTAAATATCATAGATTTCTTTATTAATTTTCAAATTTACCGATTAAAATCCAGTGCAGAGTTTTATTTCTGGTCTGGTTTCAGTTCTCTGTCCCAGGCTTCCGTTCATTTAGATAGAGGTAGATTTAGAAACATGTGGCCTAGGGAGGATTCCTCTAGTTTTGGGGTCGAATTCGCCACTTTTGGGGTCACAAACATGGGTCGAAATGGCAGGTGCTTTGAAGTTGTCGGCGTCTCTCTGTTTGGCGGCGTGTTTGGCAACAGAAATCATCTAGTCTGGAAATCGCAGGAGTGAAGGAGAGAACTAGGTTCCCGCCGCGGGCGCCCCGCCGGGGGGGCGGCGGCGGGGGGAAACAGTGTATATGGAATAGGAGCCTTTCTCTTGTGTTTGGTCTCAAGGGTTCTAAAATGTTCATGCCGATGTGGCATATTTTCATTGGCCAGGTGTAACAATCCTATTACACTCATCCTGCTCCTAGTCTTTCTCTTATGATAATTCCCTTTTAAGTAGTCACTGACAAAATGCTGAGTTCTTTCTTTGAGGATTGATCTTCAGTCTTTAGTATGGGATTCTTGTGAAGTAAAATTATTCTTCACAAATTGAAGACTTCTGGTTTAAAAGATTTGTAAGCGTACTGAAACCAACTCAATCATAGGACCACATACCAGGCTTACTAATATTTGAAGATAAAATGATCACTTAAATCTAGTTCACAGGTTAAGCCTACAGAAATTTTGTACCATTGAACTATTACAAACATGGACCAAATAAAAATGTACATCAAATTCACATGTTAATTGAACCAACTGCTGGGTTGACAGGGCAACTATTGAGTTGATCCAAATCTTTTTAAGATTAACCCTAATTTGACCATTTCTAATCGTGTCCGATTCAGATTAAGGTAAAAAATTACTGAATCAGTAATGGTGACAATGACATTAAAAGGGAGGTAAAGTCATCTTGCAAACATCAAATCTGCTGGCAGCAACTAATCCCAAAATAGAAAAGAAATATGGCATTCAGGCAGGCAGGCAGGCAGGCAGCATGCAAATAAGAGAACAGACCACCACAATTCATGTAATCATGCATAGTGGAGGACATAATTAATATTAATACAAAACTTAGACAGCTAAATTCATAACCCGATTCCAATAACAATCTATCACAAAAGACCCAAGTGGCTAAGCAAGGTATCTTAAGTTTTAACTGCAATGTAACAAAATCAAAATGCAACTGCATGCGGACTCTGCTCATCATTCTCATTCTTTTTCTTGAAAAAAAAGGCCGCCCTATGGATCAATATTTGATGGGAGCAATAATTTCTAGATGGGAGCCAAGTTTCTCCTCGGCTGCCTTCTCAGCTTTGACCCTCAGTTTTGTCAATTGCTTCTTTCTCTCATAAGCAACCTGAGACTTCTCCTTTCTCTTCCTCTCAAGCTCCTGCAGAGTTAATCCACACAACAAATGTTAGAAACGCTCATGGGAAGCACTCGCAAGCAATTATAACTAATGAAGAGTAATGAATATGGAAAACCGTGCAAATGATATTACGAGATTGTCCATTTGATTTTCTAAATAATTGATCCATTGGACATCCAAAGTCCAAACTCTAAAAAGTAGTCCACTGACTTCTTGATCTAAGTGAATGAATGATCATCCGATATCCAAACTTGAAATAGTAATACCATCAAACAAATGCTCAAAAACTACAGCAGTGGCAACGTAAAGTGACCGTTCTCACTGTTAGAAGTAAAATGGCAACAAGGGGGTAATCGGGAGCCAATTAAGCTTCCAAGTCTGTTCAACTGAGGATTTTCTAAAATTCAAGTTCGAAAGCAGAAATTCAAGCTATTCATTTATGCCTAAAAGCAGTACAGAGCGCCCAACCATACACGAAACTAGGCATACAACACTCAGATGATTAAAAACCTTTTCCAAAGATAAATTTAACCACTAATTTAAAATTATTTTAATAATTTCAATTAATGATATTGGAAACAATGCAAAAAAGGGACAACCTCAAGTCAAGTGTCAAAGAAGGTAGCATGGAATGCCAGCAGTGAAACATGTGATGACACATAGCTTAGACTGAGCCTTACCTTATTACAAACTTTTCTTGATCAGTGAGCCTTACTATACTACATATTATACAAGCAATCTCAAAAGATTAACTGTCCAATAATTTTTCCAATAATAAATTTATCTGGTAAGATCAAATTATCACACCATATGCAATCAAAGATAGTTTACGGAAAGCAAAACTGCTCGCGTGTTTGCCAGCATGCATGATATCATGAGAATAATCAAGACGGCTACCATTGTATAACAATAACAAAAGCAATTAATGCCTACAGTCTATGACAAAACTATCATCTAATTCTTTTTTAAAAAAGGTAAAACTAACATCTAATTATGAAGGTAAACCAACAAAATGTTAAACAAAGACCGAAGGAAAGGGCAGAAAATTAATTCACGAACTCTGACCTTGATAGTTTCATAGTGGTTCCATCCAACCTCGGAAGAAAGCTTGCCCAACAAGCAGTACTTGTGTCCTGCTTGAAGCCTCAAAACCCTGATTTTTCAAAACCCAGAGGTAATATAACAATAATTTTTTATGAGTAATATAAAAGATCATGATATTTGAAAACCATCAAATCACTCATGATGTTCAAATTAAAATAAAAACTCCAATGGAATAAAGAAAACTTACTTGAGAGCATCAGGAATGACCATCCGCTTTATCTTATCGTACGGAGGTGGAACCCCCTCATAGGCCTTCAATCGAGCAAGTGCTGCTGCTCCACGCTTGGTCTTGTGTGGAATCATGCTACAAACAATAAAAAGAAAATTATTTTGCCACACAATAAAAGGAGCCAGCTTATCTAACAAAATGGAAGGAGCCATCCACGATAAAATAAAATAAAATAAAATAAAATAAAAAAAGACAAATGGGTTTCGAAGATTAGCCAATCGTCCACCAAATGAAAGAACCAAAACCATCTCTAACCAAAATCCAATGCAAGACTTTCAAAATTAACATTGATATAGAGAAACGTTTTCTCCAAAAATAAAGATATAGACAGAAATATATCGAGGAACATACCCACGGATGGTGCGCCAGAGGATCTTAGAAGGGGCACGGAAGTGGATGGGGCCATGGGAAGGCTTGGTGTTCATGCGCTTACGGAGGAACCTCATGTACTTCATCTTCTGGCGGACCAAACCACCAGAGATGGCGATCTCCTCGCACCGCACCACCACCACCTTCTGCCCATTCAGCAGTTCCTTCGCTATGATCGAAGAGAGACGACCCAGCATGTGATGCCGCGCGTCTACCACCACGCGCTTCGCGCAGATACCTGAGCCCGACACCATCTCCTTCTCTCTCCCCCTCTCCGTGAAGCGGCTGAATTTTTAAGGTGTGGAAAATGAGTGTGCGAGAAACAGAAGTTAGGGTTTTGAGGGGGTTATAAATGCGCGCAATGCTTTTAGGGTTGGATTGGGTAATTTTCGGGTGTATGTGTTTACTGTGGTTTGGTTGGGCTTTCGATAGGTATCGACGGCTAGGATGTACTAGAAATATTGAGAGGTTATGTATTGGGCCAATTGCTTGGACCCAAAAAAACTTGGATTTCAGGCCATTAGGTATTGGGCCAATAGTTTTAATACGATGAAATATCATTAGGTATTGGCCCAATAGTTTTAATACGACGAAGTATACTTCCTTTTACAATGGAATTAAAAAATAATTTTCGGAATAGATTCTTGAAAATTCATCTAAGGAATTGTTAAAAGTATTCTTAATGAAATATTCACTTATCATTTTATTTTTTTCTTATTATAAGTGTGCAGTATAAAAAAAGATGAGTAGAACTTTTTTATTTTTTAAATAAAACATCATTTATATAGAACTAATAACAAAGTGAATACCTAAAAATAAAAATTAAAAAGAATATCAAACAATTAAAAAGTGGAATCACATAACATGTGAATGAATAAAGAACAGTATTGGGTGTAAGCCCGACTTGTACAAGCCTCACTCATATGAACAGTAATTTTAATGTTCACATGAACACTAAAAGTACCGTTCATGTGCGTGAGACTTATACAAACCGAACTTGTATTCAGATTTTTTCATGAATAAAATTTGGACATTAGTGCCACCACTGAACACTATCATTCACAAAATGGTATACCTTGCAAATAAATGAGTTGCGTCATTTCCTTGACGACCTATATGAAGTTTTTTATTTTATTTTCTAAGAAACCTACGTGAACTACTTCATATACTGTAAATCTAGAAAAGAGACTTTGAATTTCATAAATTAGATTCCCTTGCCTCAACAACTGTTAATAAATCCCCCTTCTAGTAATATATTTGAAAAGAAAAAAAAAAACAGCTTACAGCTCAATTCAAATAAAACAACATCACCTTTTTCATCTCTTGATATAGCCCTAAAGAGTACAAGTTCTTTGTACAACAATTTGTGGGTCTAACCTTTTTTTATCAAATAAATAAATAAAATCAAGAGAAAATAAATAAAAACCAATAAATGTATATTAAATTAATTCTTTAATTGCATTTGTTTCATGATATCACCATATTAATGAATCATGGTTAACAGTTTTTGTGAAAGTTTACATGTAATATTATCACAAAAGACTTCAGTACTCATCAATCAACTCGGTTGTTCTTTTTTTTTTTTTTTTTTTTCATAGGAACTCGGTTGTTCTTAAGATCGAATATGTAACCAAAAGGTTTAAGGCTTTAAGCCATGGCGTATTAGCCTTATGAGGCATTTAAATTCATCACTTTGTAATCTGATCCAGAATTTCCATTTCATGCAATTGTTGGATATGCTAATATTATAAATAATAAAAAAAATCACTGCATTTTATAACAAATTATTGTGATGCATCTAAAAAGTGCATTAATGTATTGGTGTTGCGATTGGATCCGGCTTGAAGATCTTATGTTCAATTCATTTTATCCCATCTAATTTTATTATGCTATGATGAACTATCTCCTAAATTTCATCCAACTCCGATTTTTGTTTTTTAACGTTCTCTTGAATTAAAAGGAAACTCAAAGGCCACGTAGGTCGTGTATTTATTTTTCATATGTACTTTCACTTGAATCTATAAAAAAGTTGAGTTATATATTAGAGTATTTGCAGTCAGCACCAGCAATACATCTTTCATATCAGTGAGGAAAGATAGTATGTCAGAACTCCTAGGCAGACGACCCTCTTGATTAGGTGTAGCAATACGTGACATGACACGTTAATACGAAACATGACACGAAAAAAATAGATTAGTGTTTAGTCTTAATAGGTTTCGGATCAAATCGTGTCAATTCGTTAAGACACGATTTGATAACGGATTATAGTGGGTCAAACTCGTTATACCCGTTAACACTCGTTAAAACACGTTAAGAAGTTTAAATTTACTTCTATTACCCTAACCTAAATTTCAAAAAAACATAATTTAAAATTAGTTTTATACTCTTATTAACTATCCCATTTAAGTATTTATTAAAAAAAATGAGTTAACTCATTATTATTTAATATGTTTTGGTTATAATTTTAATATTTTATAATGTGTAGATCATATTTATATGCTTATCATATTTTATAGTACATTACTTATTGAATTATAATTTTAAAATTGTCATTTGTAAATAATTTTTTATGTTGTATAACTATTATTTAAGTTTTAATATTTGTATAAAATCAATTAATTTAAACTCAAACGGGTCACTAACGGATTTGCAGGTTGAAACGGGTCAAGTCGTGTTGTATTGTGTCGTATCATGTCGTGTCATATAGTGTCAAGAGTCTTAACGAGTCGTATCGTGTTAACCCATTATCTTAACGGGTCATGTTAGGATTGAAGTTTTTGACACGAAACCCTTAACAGGTCGCGTTCGTGTTAACCTTTTAAGTATTATGTATACGCCCTGACACGACACGAACACAACCCGTTAACATGTTTTGACACCCATACTCTTAACCGCACCTGATACTGCACTTGTGGGTCTGCTTGCGTGCCGTGGCCCCAACCTTGACATGCAGGTGGATCCTAGCAAGGCTAATGGCATGTCCTCACAGGCATCTCATCCAGTGCGCGACACCAGCCCGCACCTTATAGGTGAGGTTAGTGGCATACCATCCAGTGCGCAGCACCAGCCCACACCTTACAGGCTAGGCGAGTAGTATGCACACAATGCATGTCATCCAATGCACGGCTCCAGCCTACGCTTTGTAGCACACAGTGACCAGACCGCCAGTTTAGGTCATGCATGACTATTGCCCTGCCCACCAGCCTGAGCCATGCAAGATCACTGCCCAAACCCCTTGATTGGGCCACACCACAATAGTACAGCATCACCCTGTGCTCACCATCAGGCCTATGCATAGCACCCTACCATGCCCACCATCAGCTGACCTGTCAAAACCCGTAGGAGGATTGTCTAAGATCATGCCTCAACACAGCCTTTAAAAGGCTAGGAAAGTCACTTGGCTAACCTGCATGCATACTTTGGCTCAGGCCCTGATACGCAGTAGGCGACCATGGAGGCTATTGGCAGTGCGCATAGCCATGCATGCACCCAGGCGCGCCCCACAGCGCATTCGCTTGCGCGCACGCTTGTGTATGCACCTGCGTCCCATCATACATGCACTCCTGCGCCTCAGCACCACTTAGCGAGGTTAGTGGCTTGTCTTCATAGGCACGCTATATAGCGCACGACACCAGCTCGTGCCTTGTAGAACAGGCTAGTGGCATGCACACAAAGTATGCCATCCAGCGCGTAGCACCAGCCTGCGCCTTGCAGAGTAGGCCAGTGGCATGCACATCATGCATGCCATCTAGCGCGCGGCTCCAACCCTAGCCCGCAATGCCCAGACTGCCAGTTTAGGCCATGCATGATCATCACCTCAGCACCCAACCCGAGTCATGCAGGATCACCGCCTAAGCAACTTGAATGGGGTGAATCAGAGCAACGCGGTCTGACCCTGTGCCTACCACGCATGGTACCCTGTCATGACTACCATCAGTTAGCTCTGCACAGCGCTATGCCACGCACACCACCAAATGCCACGCAGACAGACAGCATGAAGACTAGCCCACCATGTGTCCATGCAAGCTACGGCCTCACCATGCATTGGGCGCCCACCTATCTTTTATTTATTTTATTTAATTACATTTAGTTATTCTAGTAATTATTTTATTTTAGTCAGGAATTTATTGGGGGTTTCCAAGTTATAAGACCATATAAATAAGACTTTTAGGTTTTATTTCACATCTTTGGACATTTGAACATTGGAGTTGCTCTTGAGAAAGAGTTAAGCCAGCCACTCTCCTAGTGGTTTAGATTATTCGGTGCTTAGGCACTTAGGTTTCAAATGGTGCAATTCGTGTATCCCTTTGAAGAGAAACCCATCGTGTAATTCATGAATCGGTGTGTTTCACATCTATCTTTCATTTATAATATTTAAGGTATTTTTCATGTGTTGGTTTTGGGTTGCCATTGTGATTAAGTGTTGTAATTGTTGAGTTGTTCTTGTGTTGATTGATTATTATGAGTTGTGTTAGAATGAGTGAGGTCGAATCCACACCACTTGTGGATTTGAAAATTATGTGAGTGTGTTCTTAAGAGAAGGCCGAATTCCACACCACTTGTGGAATTCAAAAATTGCAAGTGTGATTGAGTGAGTGTTGTGTGATTGCATTGTTAAAGAATTGTTGGAATTGATCAAGTTGTGTAGACCGAACCACATTAGTATCTAGTGTGGTTGGCGTGTGCTTCATGTTTTTGAATTGTTCATCCATTTTCTTGGATGTTCATCCCATTTTCCGGAAGAGTCTTGAAGATTCCCTTTCACCAAACAAAGAATTCGGCCAACCCTACCCCAAGTCTTTCTATAATTAACCCTCCATCTTGTCTTACATGCCTCATACCACCAAACCCTAGCTGATCACATATCCCCACAATCTTTCCATATTTTCTCCACCCAAATTAAATATTCCTCCTTTCATATCTAGCATATTTCGACCACCCCAAGGCGACCCTAGCCGGCCACCTCATTTCCCTCCACTTCAAAACTTTCCAAATTCAAACTCATATCCACATACCATAAATCAACATATTCGGCTAAGGCAAGATTGCCATAACTGAAAATCCCAATTGCCACCTCATATAATCTAATATCACTCTCCCTAATTGATTTATCAATCAACCCTTGATCGACTTAATCAAATCCTAGCCCTTCAATCCAAGATGCCCACCTCATTGGCCATTTCCCAAAATCGGTCATCATCTTATCTCTTTGAATTTAAAATCTCCTCAATTCAAGGGATCATCTTAGCAACCCTAACCCTAGCCCAAATGACCTTACCTACCCTTGGCCAAATTTCTCTCTTGCCCTAGCAACCATTCGGCCACCCTAAATCCTATGCAAACCTCAATCTCGCCCAAGCCTCCCAAGCACTTGTCGTGAACACCATCATCTCCATACCCTAACTTTATCCATACCCTCAGCCTTGTGATCATCTCCAAGTATTGGAGTCCATCTTAGTCATTAGAAGGAGCAATAAGGCAAAGAAGGACCCTTAGATGATTGGAGACTAGACCAAGGTCTTTATCATGGTCCTGCACAGCGCCATATCCAGCACACCACCAGACTTGCACACGACACTATGCCATAGCCCATCCAGCACCATGCCATGCACACCATCAAACCCGCACATGGTACCATGCCATGCCACGCAGCCCGACGCCATGCAGGACGACACGCAAATTAGCACAGCCATGGGCCATGCCGCATACTAAGCTACCACATGGCCATGCATGCCACGACCACATTATCCTTGGGCGCCCACCACTTATCTTTTTTATTTTATTCTATTTATTTATATCATTTGGATACTATTTTAATTAGTTATTTTTATTAGGGATCTTTTGGGGGTTTTCAAGTTGTAAGACTCAATAAATAGGACCCTTAGGCTTCATTTTTACATCTTTGGACATTTGACATTTTAAGAGAACTCTTGAGAGAGTGTGTGGCCAGCCACCAAGGGTGGTTTAGATTATTATTGATGCTTTTGCACTTGAGCTTATCGGAGTGCAATTCGTGAATCCTCTTAAAGAGGTTTGCTCTTTGCAATTCCTAAATACGAGTAAATCATATCTATCATTTTATTAATAAAGTTGTTTGAGATATTTTTCATTATAGTGTTCTTGTGTTCTTTGAAGTTCTTGGGATTGTTTGATCATTGTTGGAGTGAGCGTTTTGTGTGAGTACCGAATTTACACCACTTGTGAATTTGATAATTGAGTGAGTGAGTGAAGTGTGATTGCCGAAACCACCATTGGTGATTCTCGGGTTTGTGCATTGGTTCATCAAGTTCTTCTTTTGATCATCCAATTCCTTTGGAGTTCTTAAGATTTGCTTGAAGTCTTCAATTGCTCCCACTTAAGGTTCGACCACCCTAGTGTCCCCACACCCAAAACTCACCCCATCACCAAATCCTATAGTCGGCCACATAACCTCCCATAATTTCAAATTATTTCAAAATTGAAATCAATCCAACCTCCCAGGATTAGCATATTCGGCCATCTCACAATTACCCTAGTCGAAACTTCCACTTGTCACATCATCCACATATCTTTCCTTATTTGATTTAATTGATCAATTATCCCTTAATTGATTCAATTAAATCTTATCCAACCCAATCAAATCTCCATTCAAAATCCAAGCCTTATCCACCCAATACATAGTCGGCCATCCCTTGCCAATTTGAAATTTCAAAATTTCTAAAATTTAGGAATTTGTTTCTTAAGCATGACCTAACTGAAATTCACCCCCAAAACCCTAGCATTGCTGTCCAACATACCTTGCTCTAGCCTTAGTGTCGCCCACTCCAAACCCTAGCCCAACAATTGTCTTCCAAAACCCTAAACCCAATTGCAAGTGGTGCCTAACACCATCACAGTCCCATAGCCGAACTCAAAAGTCTTTCCACTTGAAATTTTTCTTATCCTAATCACCACCATAAAACAAGTCTCATCTTAGCCTAGCTACCATTGTACCACTTGTGATCAACACCAAGCAAATAAGCCAACTCGGTCACCCAAAATAGCAGCGAGGCGAGGAGAACCCTTAGGTAGTTGGTGGCTTAACCGAGGTCCCCAACAGAACGTTGATATGATCTTGCTAGGGAGTCGAGAAGCTTAAAATTGTAACAACAAAGGTAACAAACTTGTTTACTAGACCACATTATCAAGATTTTTCTTAACTAAAGATATCTAGTTTAATAAATTCAAGAAATAGCAATTTAAAATGATTTAAAAGGTTACATGTGTTAACAATTTTTTAATATAATTTTTATTGATTTTATTTTTAAAAACACTTGATTATTATTCTTTTAAGTCTACACACTAGAGGTGGGCAGGGCAGCATACGCCCATCCCATAGACAAGGGATGTGCTAGTAGATACCCGCACTCATTTGGACATTAAGGGATGGGTTGAGCTCAGGTCTACTCGAGATTTATCCTATCTGTCCAGCCCAATTATATAGATACACACATATGTATTTAAAAAATAATAATTTTTTTAATAAAAGGACGTCATTTTATCTTCAATTTGTTTTGTCTATTCTCCTCAAAGCGTTATGTTTTACATTAGCTCTAGTTTAAAAGTTAACTCTCCTAATCCATAGACAACGGGGCTGTGGGCCGGTCTGTTGGCTATATATATATATATATATTTATGTATATGTATATACCCATATATGTATTATAAAACTAAGGTTTTAATAAACCGACGTCATTTTATCTTGAGTTATATTTTTTAAAATAAAATATCATTGTTTTACGTACGCTTTGAGTTATAAATTAAACTCACTCCCATGGTGTGTCTCTCTTTCTTTCTTCTCTCAGTCTCAACTAGGGCTGTAAATGAATCAGATTACTCAATAGTCCGCTCGGTACTCGTTCGATTAAACTCGAATTAAACTCGACTCGTGAAAAAAAAAACTCACTCATGAAAGTAGATACCCGCTCAATCAGTAAATAATACATATCCGACAAAACTCGAGTCGACTCATTAGCTCTATTCGATTAAAATTCAATCATATATTGATAAATATATACACACATATATATGTGATATATATATATGTATTGCTAATAATATAAGTATAACACTTTTATAATTAAATATGTCTATATAATGAATATATTTCATAACTGTATTTTATAATTTGTACAATAATTAATTCGTAAAATTTAATAATTTTATGTATTAGTACATGAAAACCATATATGAAATACGTATATGCTATTATATTATGTATGTTTATTAATAATATATGTAAACATATAACATATTGTTATGATAAATAAATATCAAGTAGTTAGATATATTAAATATTAATATTTTATTAGATTTGTTATTTATTTATTTAATTTTAAATTTTATTCAAAAAATTTAAAAAAAATCGAGTTCGAGCTCGACTCGACTCAAGTCCATTTGTTGGCGAACTTGAGCTCAAGTTGGAAGTTTAACTTATTAAGTCGAACTCAAATAAAAAATAAATAAAAATCTCGAGCTCGAGCTCGAATATTTTGAGTCGAGCCGAGCTCGACAAGCCAAAACTCAGCTCAATTACAGCTCTAGTCTCAACTCTCTTCTCTAATATTATAATCCTGAAGGTTAAATAAAGTTTTCAAAGTACTCTTGTATTTTGGATTTATGTCACACAAGAATAATCAATAAATTGATTAGAAACCAATAATGAAAATCATAAAATAATAAAATATTATAACACAGATATTGATTACAAAGGAAAGAACTCTTCATTGGTAAAATCCTCTGGGACAGCCAAATTCGTGATAGTTAATTTTATTATATCAAGATTGATTATAAGTAATATTCCCAAATTACAAAATATTTGTAAACTAGAATCACTTATTTACCTAAACAAACTACTCGTATATCTTCTACAGCAATAGTAGTTAGAACCTCTGACAATTTTTAGTTTAATGACTCTCATATTGGAACTTCCAATGGCTGATCTCGAACACTTCTATTCCCAACTAGAGTATGTATGCACTCAAGTAGAGAGAATGAAACAATAGAAAATTCTTTACAAGAATTAGCTCACACTTTTACACTTGGAAGTTTCTCAAATTTTCAAGCTCTTCAATAAAATACTGATATAAAAATATGCTTGAACTTTCAACCAAAACCTCTTTAAATAAGCTACCAAATGGTTATCTATTTATGATAATTATTACATTCAGTTATAACTATGTTACGCTGCTAATGCCTAACGCTGAAGCTTCTCATCATATAATTGCTTAGTTATTTGAATAACTATTGATAGTTTGAGTATTCTTCTGCTCGATATCTTCTTTTTGAATTTCTATCCAAATCTTTTTATATTTTCTATCTTTTGAACCTTCAAACTTGATCATAGTCTTTTAAACCTTTACCCATTTAACCACTTGTCTTTGAATTTAAATATTCAAGATAAAGACAAATTATATTCATCGAATAATTCAAATAAATTCTAGTTATCTAATACTAGCCAACAAACTTTTGCATTTACAATCTTCTCCTTTAACGGATTGGTGACAAAACACATTTTGAATTAATGTGATGAATGTCTGAAAAGAAAGACAAACAAACGAGCCGTACAGATCTCATGCATAAATTTTATATTAACTTCTATCTCAACATTTTAGTGAATACCTAAAAAGAAAGACAAACAAACCAATAGTACAGATTTCATGCATAAATTTTATACTAATTTCTATCTTAGTTATTAGTGTGCCCTATAATACTTATAGAAAGAAGTAGCAAGTCTTCTCAAAACAAACAAGTCTTAAAAGCAAATCAAAACAAGCATTGTATTTAAAACAAAGCAAACTGGAATTTAAACAAGCAATTAAAAAAAAATCCTTAGCAGCTTTGGTGGCCTCCCCAGCATTACTCCCCTGCATCTATCACCTTTTAATCTCTCCCAAAAATCCTTAGCAACTTTGACGGCTTCCCCAGCTTTAGTGGCTTCCCCAAACAAAAGGCCTTTATCAACATCAGAATCTATTACACACTCTAGCACTTATTATACATCTAGTGATAGCTACACTAGTCTGTCATTAATCCACACTCCATCATTGGGATGGCTATGAGTTGTTGCTCTATCCTTGATTTTCTTGTCTCACACTTTACAACAAAGTTACCAGCTTTGAGACAAGAGATTTATTTGATGAAGCACATTTGAGTTTAGGATAGCAAGTTCGATGGAGAAGAGGTAAAGTCAGCTGTATAAGGTCTTTTCTTATTAACTACAGCTTCAGATTTTACGATAGTGAGGGCAGAGATGATCCCGTATAGTTTCAGAGTTAGCTCACTTGATCTTAAGGGAACCTTATCTTGCATAGCTAATTTAGTGATTAGACCACCAAATAGAAGACTCATTTCTTTTTCTAACTTAGCACAATGGATAACATCTATGATGTGTCTTGAAAAATCAATGTGTACTCTAGTAACTATTGCAAATATAACTTGAGCTCTTTCTAGAAATATCTTTGTATGCCTACTTATTGGCAACAAGTTGGTAAGGAAAATTTTGGCCAAAAGTCTATAAGGAGGGAGCATCACATGTAAAGGCATCCTATGAGCTCTAGGAGACGACTCTGGTCTTTGAAGACAACAAAAAGCTCATTCATGGCAGATTTGGAAGGGGTTCCCACTCCTTTGTAAGGTAACCTGAATTTTCTATTTTAGGGAGTTCATATAAATCCCTTATTAATGCAGGAAAAATATCAGTCTTAATTCTTCTTGCAGTATAGGAAGCACTGTGATCATCGAGATTGAAATAATTTAGATTGAAGTAGAACTCATATACAACTTCTACACATATATGGGTGAAGCAGCAATGAGCTTTTCCCACTTTGTCAGCAAAAATATAATCTTTAATTTCAAAAGTAGGATCATTAAAGTCATGGAGTCTTACCTCCCTTTTTTCTCATACTGGTTTTGAGAAGAAAAAGTTCAAGTAGGATGCTTTAACTATTGGTGTGAAAAAACGCTCAAATGCACCAAATTGGGATCTAGATTTTGAAGGACTAACAAGAGTTTTAAGAGATGCCGAGGTTGTGTAGTCGGTCTATGGTGTCTCCAGATGAGGTTCTACCGTACTTGAGGAACTTTTGTGAGCAGTAATTCAGCTACATTCTTCCTCTTGGTTTTTTCTTCAAAACTCATTTGCAAACAGACCCATGTTAGCAAACCATATAGATAACTCATGTTAGCAAAATAAAGGTCTGCACACAATGTTAACTCTTCTGTCAATGATCTTTTTTAACACTTCAAGTTACTATGAGCACTCACTCTATCATAAGTGTTTCTTAATAGAGTGCCTATGAATTATTTCTTGATCAACGGGTGCTTGAGTATTTGCAAATAGAATGAGTTTGCATTAACAATTCAAAATCACATAGCACAATGCATCATGTGAATATAACATTGCCCTGACACTTGAATAACTTTGTACTACAAAATACTCCATAATCATGCTAGATTTATATATGCGAAGAACGAAACTATATGATTATGCATATATGCAGAGATAATACCAAGTGAACCAAAAAATATGATTGACACAAAAACTCAAGCCTCTGAAGTGATAGAGGTTCAAAGTTAGTCACTTGATAAGATTTAGACAAACACTCAGACATTTGGTATGAAATTTTTTAAACTTGAGTGGCAAAATATTCAACTTAAAGAGATCTTTCCTTGATGCATGCAATATTTAAAACCATCTCAAGAATGTTTCAAAACACACTTCTATTCTTCATGAAACTCCCAACAACTTCACATTATCTTAATCAGAAATCCCTTGTCCTAATTCTAGAGAAAGAGCATCTTAAAAAGTCATTTAGAACATTTATATTGAATGTTGATGAGAAGATTAACAAACTTTTAACTCTCTTTAATCTTCAACCTTTTATGTAATGCTCCGTACTCGTAGGGTCGGAAAATCACTACATGTCCGATAAAATCTGTCTCTGAATACAAATAATGTCTCCAAAGATTTTCTTAAAATAAATAAATAATTCTCATTTCCAAATCCAGACATAAATATATCCACAAAGTCATAACTAAAAAGGAAACATAGTTATAAATAAAAGGTTCAAAATCTCTAAATAATCTTAATATAATGAACGAACACTACTCCAAGTCCAATAAACTAGAACTATAACATCTAGAAAACATTAACAGTCTTTCCATCTACAAATACTCTATCAGCTTAGTCATGCTCAAAATCTCTAATTCCGATCATTTGCTGCGACATCCACATCAACTGAAAAATTATTTAAAATAAGAGAGTGTGTTTATCCACAACTCAATACGTGGATGACTTATATCAACGTGTAAACATGAGTATTTACCAAGTATAGTACGCAAAACAAAACATATTTTTAAACGTAACAGAGCAATAGTTTTTAAAACATATAAAACATATAGTACTTTGGCATAATAAAACAAAGTATCGTCGTCATATCAAAATCGAGCATCTCACAAAACAAATACTATGTTTAACCCCGTGGAAGGGCTGTGCTAATCCCGGTGGCCAAACCAGACAGGGACAGAGATGAAATTTTTTTTTATTAGTTCTCGAAATTTCGAGTGTGCACACAGAAAAGTCCATAATAAACCATCTTATTTCTAAAGTGAGTGCACTCAGAGAAAGAGAAATTGGTACCAACCCAAACAGAGTAGAGTATAACATAGCAGAAACATAATCAGATACAAAATCAGTATACCACATCAAAGGTTTTCAGAGCCACATCAAAACATTACAGAGTTCCAAAATTTTTTTAGATCATTCTCATCAAACAAAACAAAATTTAGAGCATCTTTGTAAATCAATGCACAAATATTCAATTTTTCAATATCACGCTTTTCACATTTCAAAAACAACATGACAAAACAAAACTCATGTCTACACAATGCATGACAGAAATATTTTTCTCTTTTCCACATAAATTTCATGACTAATGCAAATAATTGTCCAAGGTCATTTTTTCCAAGTTCTCATTTATAACAAAAGCATGCAAAGTTTTTCAGAAAGTCAACATCAGTCTTCATTTGGTACAAAGTCAAGAATAGGAACCCCGCTCACCTGACTTTTGTAGCGAATTATCAAAACTTTGAGTCTGACCTCTAATAGTCTTATCACTAATTTATGTATCAAAAACATACTAAGTATTAATGACTAGCAATATGTTTTCATTCTAGGAGATTCAAAACCAAGATTTAAAACTATACTTTAGTGAGATCACCCAATCCAACCAGCCACCATGTAATCTAGAAAACTTTCCCCCACGATACATGTAAAACTATTACTTTAATCATCTCCAATGACCCCAAACTACATTGAAAAATAAACTCCTTATTACACACCACCAACCGCCCAAAAAATCCTCCCTTCAACAACTCATAATTTAAAACAACCAAGAGATCAAATTAAAACAGCTCCACTAATAACTTGTAAGAGTTTTCTTAACAAAAGATCCAAAACATTTTCATATACAACAACCTGAGCAAACAACTCCCAAGGAGTCAACCAACACACTCCAACAATTACACTACTTCCATACTAAACATACTAATTCAGCAAATCCAAGCCGGAACATTATACATCATTCACCACTTCCAAATAAATGTCCATTATTTCTGAATTAATAAGTAACACCAACAAAGATAGTGTCATTTACGCTTAACAAACATTTTACACACTCGCAAAGTTTTAACAACTACTCGTCAACTCCAGCTATCATGTATCAATTAAAAAACACTCACAACCAACAACTAGAGCAGTACAAAATAGCCAGGAATAAATCAACACAACCCTGAAAATTTGCTAATAATCATTCGGAAAAGACACAGAAAAAATTAAAGAATTCCTTAAACCCAAATACGTATGACAAGCATCCATACAACATTCAGGAATCTTACCTGAAAATAGAGAACGACCCGAAAGAGGAAGAGGCTAAAAATTAAATCTTTGCTTTTGTTATGGCTGCCTACACCCACTGATATATACACAAACAATTACTCAGCAATGAAAAATCCTAAAACGCAACCCTTGAATGATGGAAAGGCTGAGAGGAAAGAGAAATTTAGAAGGCTTACTAGTGAAAGATGTGGATGAATGAAAATAGAGGGAGATCGGCGAAACAAGGAGACCCAAACATAAATAAAAGCCATAGAGAGAGAGAGAGGGAGGGAGAGAGAGAAATTTAACTTCCATCTTGAAGTAGAAACCGTCGACTCTGTGGAGATCGGCGAGGGAAAAACAAAAATGGAGATTGGGAAATAGGGAAACCGTCAGGAGAAAAAGCTGGGAAAAAAATGAAAAATAATAAGGAGTATATATGTGAGGAACGATACCGTTTCAGGGGGGGTCTTAAGAGCTGGAGCTAACTCGACTCGGGCTTGGGCCAGGTGATGGGCTTAGTTTTTACATCCTCCCCCCTAAAAAGAAATTTCATCCTCAAAGTTTGCTACAAGTGATCATAATCCTCATCGAAGAGGTGTGGGTATTTCTCTCGCATCTCTTCCTCAAGTTCTCAAGACGCTTCGCTGGTAGTGTGATTACTCCACAATACCTTAACCATAGGAATGCTACGAGCCTGTAGTACGTGTGCTTTCTTTTCCAAGATCCGTACTGGTTCTTTCATATATGTCATATCTTCCTGAATCTACAGCAGCTCGTAATGAATAATGTGAGAGGGATCAGAAATATACCTTCTTAGCATGGATACATGAAATAAGTTATGTACTCCTGCAAAATTCGGTGAAAATGCTAACTTATAAGCTATCAGTCCAATTCGCTCAAGAATCTCAAAGGGTCCAACATATCTAGGGCTTAACTTGCCCTTCTTTCCAAATCTTATAACTCCTTTCGTTGGAGATATATTCAAGAATACTTTACTTCCAATCTCAAACTCTAATGGGGAGCGTCGATTGTCAGCATAACTCTTTTGTCGGCTTTGAGCTGCTTTAATTATAGCCCGAATGATGTCAATCTTTTCTGTGGTCTTCTGAATAATCTCCGGCCCCAAGATTTTTCTTTCACTAACCTCATCCCAATACAATGGAGACATGCACCTTCTACCATACAATACTTCATACAATGCCATCCCAATACTAGTTTGGAAGCTGTTATTATAAGCAAATTCTACCAAAGGTAAATTTCGTAACCAAGTTCCTTTGAAGTCCATCACACATGCCCTTAATATGTCTTCTAAAATCTAAATAGTCCTTTCTAATTGTCCATATGTCTGAGGATGATAAGCAGTATTAAAGTTCAGCTTAGTACCCATTGCCTCTTGTAAGTTACATCAAAATCTAGAAGTGAAACGGGGGTTTCTATCTGACACAATAGAAACCGGTATCCCATGCAATCTCACAACCTCTTGCACGTACAACTCAACCAACTTCTCCAACTTATAAGAAACTTTAATGGGTACGAAATGAGCAATCTTCGTTAAGCGGTCCACGATCACCCATATGGCATCTTGTCCACTCAAAGTTCTTGGTAAAACTGCTACAAAGATCATAGATATATACTCTCATTTCCATTCTGGAATTTGTAGTGGTTGTAACAATCATGCTGGTCTCTGATGCTCTATCTTCACCCTAACAAGTTAAGCACTGTTATACGAACTTAGCAATCTCTCTCTTCATACCGTTCCACCAAAAAGACTTTCTCAAGTCCCGATACATCTTGATACTCCCTGGATGGACAGTGTACCAAGAGCGGTGTGCTTCCTCAAAAAATATCATTTTCAGTTCATTATCTGCTGGCACACACAATCTATCTCTAAATCTCAAAACTCCATCTTCGGAAACACTAAAATCATCTTTGCCCCCGTTCTTAACTTCCTTAACTAGCTTTACCAACATCGAATCCACTTTCTGAGCTGCTTTGATCCTCTCTAACAAGTCTTGTTGCACTATTAAACTGGCCATGAAAGTATTCGTATCATTAGTGATGACCTCAATATCGACCCTTTCTAAATCCATTAACAACTGGTGTTGGGTGGTGAAGGTTGCAACTGCTGAACCCATTGATTTCCTACTTAAAGCGTCAGCTACAACATTCACTTTGCCTAGATGATAATTTATGGTATAATTATAATCCTTTATTAACTCGAGCCATCTTCTCTGTCTCATATTTAATTCTTTATGGATGAAGAAATATTTCAAACTCTTATAATCTGTGTAGATTTCGCATTTTTTCCTATATAAATAATGCCTCAAAATTTTAAGGACGAAGACATTTACTGCCAACTCCAGATCATGTGTGGGGTAATTTTGTTCATAGGTTTTTAGTTGCTGTGAAGCGTAGGCTATAACTTTCCCGTGTTGCATTAATACACACCCCAAGCCCAATCTTAGCGTTATTGTACACCACAAAACCACCTCTCGCAGTGGGAACTGTTAAAACTGGGGTAGTCACAAGTCTTTGTTTCAAAATTTGAAAGCTTTCTTCACACTTTTCTGTCCACTCAAACTTGTTATTCTTCCTAGTGAGGGCGGTGAGAGGAACTGCTATTTTGGAGAAACCCTCAATGAATCGATGGTAGTATCCCGCCAAACCCAAGAAACTTCTAACCTCATGAACATTCTTTGGTGCCAACCAGTTAACTACTACTTCTACTTTCCCTGGGTCCACCGAAATGCTCTCTTTTGAAACTACATACCCCAAAAATGTAACTAAATCGAGCTAGAAGTCACACTTCTTTAATTTAGCAAACAACTTTTTATCTCTAAGCATTCCGAGTACTATCCTCAGGTGTTCCTCATGCTCATTCTTGTTTTTGGAATAGATCCGGATGTCATCAATAAAAACAACCACGAATTTATCCAAAAAGTCATGGAATACTTTATTTATTAAATCCATAAATATTGTTGAGGCATTAGTTAAACCAAAAGGCATAACCAAAAACTCGTAGTGACTGTATTTGGTCCTAAATGCAGTCTTGGATACATTTTCTGTCTTGATCTTCAATTGATGATACCCTGACCGAAGATCAATTTTTTAGAAAACTTGTGCACCTTGTAGTTAATAAAAAAGGTCATCTATATTTACTCAGTTGAGTTCTCTATAGTCAATACACATTATCATCGTCTCATCCTTCTTTTTCACAAATAAAACTGGAGCACCCCATGGGGACACTTTGGGATGAATAAAACCCTTATCCAATAAATCTTGCAACTGTTGTTTGATTTCGGTGAGATCTGATGGTGCCATTCGGTAAGGAGCCTTGGATAAAGGTGTCGTGCCCGAAATAAGATCAATAGCAAACTCTACTTCTCGGTCGGTTGGTACTCTCGACAAGTCTTCAGAGAACACTTTCGGGTATTCTTTCACAACAAGGATCTCTTTTAAACTCAATTCTTCCTTTGGTGCATCTTTTACACAAGTCAAAAATCCTTGACAGCCATATTGCAATAATTTCCCAACCTGAACTGCTAATATGATTGATGAAAGTGATCACACTTTCGACCCCACAAATCGAATTTCATCTCCCTTAGGAGGCTTGAAGATTACCTCCTTTATAAAGCAGTCAATACTGGTATGGTATAAAGCCAGCCAGTCCATACCTAAAATTACATCGAATCCAATCATATCAAAAATTATAAGTTCAACTGGCATCAATCTCCTTTCAATAGATATAGGACATCCACAGAGAATTCTATGACAAGATACTAAAGTCCCCATCGGAGTTGAGACTACTAAGCTAAAATCCAACATTTCACCTTCCCAAGTGCAAAACTTTGGCATAATTCATAGAAATAAAGGAATGCGTTGCCCCAGAATCAAATAATACAGTAGCATGATTAGAAAACAAAGGAAGAATGCATGTGATCACAAACAAAACACTCCTTCGATTTAAAGTTCGCTATAAACACTAAGTTAATTCTAGAATAAGTGTAAGAAAATTATGCATGTGATCATATCATCCCTGCCTTCAGCCTCTCCAGACATCAATGCAAAAACTCGAGCAGGTGCAGTTGCACGCTAGTTGTTACCTCATCCTGTAACTTCATTTCTCTGGGGTGGCAACATGCTCGCCTTATTGCTATCTTGCTGCAAAGGGCAATCCCTGATGTAGTGTTCTGACTTGCTGCAACGAAAACATAATCCTACCCCTCTTCTGCACTCTCCGGAATGCACTCAGTTGCATGTCCTACACTGATAGAGCTGTCGATTACTCTAAATTGGCCTCTTACCTGATCTACCCCTATCATTTCTCTTCTTCCACAGTCCTTGGTCAATGCCTATAAGGTACCCAGATAGGGTAGACATCTTCCTTTAATCAAGCAAGGCAGTGGTTCTTTAAAGGCTTTTCTCAAATGCTATGGCCTTATTCACCAATTATGTGAATTATTTTAATTAGAAGCTCACCACTCGCTCATAAAGCTTCTCGTTCAACCCTTATTCAAATTTGTGACACTTCTTCTCTTCATCTGCATATTGGTGTACTGATATCACCCCTTGAGCCAAAGTGGCAATTCCATATCTTTATCTTCTTTAATTGAGACTAGGAAGAAACGCTCTAGGAAAACTTTTTTGAATAGCGACCAACTTTTTATTTCCTTCTTTTCAGCCTCCCTGATGGTCTTTTCAGAGATCCACCATCTTTTTGCCTCTTCGGTCAGCTTGAATGTAGCAAACGCCACCTTTTGTTCATCTGTGTAAGTCAAAACTCGAAATATCTCCTCAATATCTTGCACCCAATCTTCCGCTAGTATCGGGTCGCCTCTCTCATCAAAAGTCATGGGATGCAACCCCTTTCATTCGTGTTGCGGTGATGGCTGAAAGGATTTTGCGCAAGATCATTTATTAATTGATGCGCCGCTACTCAAAGTATTTCAGAAGCTTTTGGATTTTCTTTCCTTTCATTTTTGGCTGCATTCAAATCCGACACACTTTGTTTACAACGGGGTGGCATCCTGAGAAAACTTGGGCTATTAAACAAATCATTCGCTAAAAACATATATACAAATAGCTATATAAACATCTACGGGTAGTCTTAGTAGTCAAAACAATAGTATATAATACTCCCAAAAATAATTGAGATACCCACCACAAACAAAATCATATAATACAAAAATCTAATCCTTCAATCTCCAATAACACGAAATCAGCTCACAAGCCTATATAATTCTTCACCTCAAATGATTCCTAACGTCAGCGAATTCTAAAACCTCAAAAGCCTACAACAATATTTCTTTTAGTCCTTTCATTATCACAATTAAATCTGACTAATCATCTGCTAGAGCCATTCTATGTTCCATATTCTCATACGAACTATAGTCTAAAAAACCTCAAACCTAGCTTTCTTTCAAGCCTATGATAACTTTTAAAAATTCTAAACCTTAAGTCATGGGTAGCAAAATGTCCAAAACGAATCTAAAACCTCAAATTCCTAGAGCTTTACTGCATCAAGTCTGCAGAACCTTAAACCCTTTTTTCTAATACCAACTGTAATGCCTCGTACCCGTAGGTTCGGGAAATCACTACTTGTCCGATATAACCTGTCTTCGAATACAAAAAATGTCTCCAAAGATTTTCTTAAAATAAATAAATAATTCATATTTCCAAATCCATATATAAATATATCTGCAAAGTCATAACTAAAAAAGAAATATAGTTATAAACAAAAGGGTCCACAATCTCTCAATAATCTTAACATAATGAACGAACACTATCCCAAGTCCAATAAACTAGAAACATAACATCTGTAAAATATTAACAATCTTTCCATCTACAAATACTCTAACAGCTTAGTCATGCTCAAAATCTCTAATCCTGATCTTTTGCTGCGACATCCACACCATCTGAAAAATTATTTGAAAGAAGGGGGTGTGTTTATCTACAACTCAATAAGTGGATGACTTATACCAATGTATAAACATGAGCATTTACCAAGTATAGTATGCAGAACAAACCATATTTTTAAACATAACAGAGTGATAGTTTTTAAAACATATAAAACACAGAGTACTTTGGTATAATAAAACAAAGCATCATCATCATATCAAAATAGAGCATCTCATAAAACAGAGACCATGTTTAACTCCCGTGGTAGGGTTGTGCTAACTCCGGTGGCCAAACTAGGCAGAGACAGAGATGAAAACTTTTCATTATTCATTCTCAGAGTCCCGAGTGTGCACACAGGAAAATCCACAATAAACCAACTTATTTTCAAAGTGGGTGCACTCAGAGACAGAGAAGTTGGTACTAACCCAAACAGAGCAAAGACAGAGCACAATAGAGACAGAGTCAGATACAAAACCAATATACCATACCAAAAGTTTTCAGAGCCACATCAAAACATTACAGAGTTCCAAAATATTTTCAGATCATTCTCACCAAACAAAACAGAGTTCGGAGCATCTTTGTAAATCAATGCACAAATATTCATTTTTTCAATATCGCTCTTTTCACATTTCAAAAATAGCATGACAAAACAAAGTTCATGTCTACACAATGTATGTCAAAAATATTTTTCTCTTTCCACATAGATTTCATGAGTAATGTAAATAACTCATTGAGGTCGTTTTTCCCAAATATACCAAGTATTAATGACCAACAATACGTTTTCCTTCTATGAGATTCAAAACCAAGAGTTAAAACTATGCTTTAGTGCAATCACCCAATCCAACCAGTCACCATGTAATCTGGAAAAAATTCCCCCATG
Source organism: Platycarya strobilacea (assembly GCA_036898215.1). Lineage (NCBI taxonomy): Eukaryota > Viridiplantae > Streptophyta > Magnoliopsida > Fagales > Juglandaceae > Platycarya > Platycarya strobilacea. The sequence continues at coordinate 23,784,285 of CM072545.1, read as the reverse complement.
GTATATGTAAAACTATTACTTTAATCATCTCCAATGACCCCAAGCTAACTGGAAAATAAACTCCTTATTACACAACCTAAAAAATCCTCCCTTCAACAAGTCATAACTTAAAATAACCAAGAGATAAAATTATAGCAACTCCATTAAAAACTTGTAAGAGTTTTCTCAACAAAAGATCCAAAACATCTTTATATACAACAACCTGAGCAAACAACTCCCAAGAAGTCAACCAACACACTCCAACAATCACACTACTTTCATACTAAACATACTAATTCAGCAAATCCAAGTCGGAACATTATACATCATTCACCACTTCCAAATAAATATCCATTATTTCTGAATTAATAAATAACACCCAACAAAGATAGTGTCATTTACGTTTAACAAACATTTTACACACCCACAAAGTTCCAGCAACTACTCATCAACTCCAGCCATCATGTATCAACTCAAAAACACTCCCAACCAACAACTAGAGCAGTACAAAACAGCCAGGAATAAATCAACACGACCCTAAAAATCTGCTAATAATCCTTTGGAAAAGACCCCAAAAAAATTAAAGAAATTCTTAAACCCAAATACGTATGATAAGCATCCATACAACAATCGATAATCTTACATGAAAATGGAGAACGACCCAAAAGAGGAAGAGGCTAAAAATTAAATCTTTGCTTCTGTTATGGCTGCCTACACCCACCGATACATACACAAACAATTACTTAGCAATGAAAAATCCCAAAACGCAACCCTTGAATGATGGAAAGGCTGAAAGGAAAGAACAATTTAGAAGGCTTATCAATGAAAGATGCGGATAAACGAAAACAAAGGGAGTCGACGAAACAAGGAGACCCAAACTAAAATAAAAGCCGTAGAGAGAGAGAGGGAGAGAGAGAGAATTTTAATAAGAATGAGTATATCTATGAGGAACGGCATCATTTCAGGGGGGTCTTGAGAGCTAAAGCTGGCCGCTCAGGCTTGGGCTAGGTGATGGGCTTGGGTCTTACATTTTAAATAATCAGAAAAGAGTATGGGAGAGCTAAGGATAGTAAAACTGGAGAGATAAACTAAAAAAGAGACGTGTTGCCTGAGTAAGAAGAATTTGGGATAAAGGGCTTTTGATCAATCTCTTTTCCTACCGAGTGACATGTCACTTAAGTCTAGGGCGTGTAGCTCACGAAACCTCTCTCCCCCTTTTTAACACACACGTTTCTACTAGAACTTAGACAATTCCCATTAGAGTTCCACCAGGACTTTTCCACCCTTTTTTTAATTATGAACAAACATAAATAGAAGGAGATACAAATTATAAAATAAATATTGTAACATGTTTACTTACAAAAAAAAATCACCACATGAGTAATGCTTGGCTCTTTAATGTAGCACAATTCTAAACTTAATGTCATTCACATTGTCAACTTATAAAGAAGATTTATTTCTCATATGTATCCATCACCATGGTGACTTATACCTTATTAGTTGATCAACCAAAGGTATTGTGAGTGTGTGAGTGAGAAACAATATGATAACCTGAATTTTTAGTTGTCATTTTTAATTGTCGTGCTTAGTATAGTTATATTTCTTTAAAATTATTTTAGGAAATCTTTGGAAATTTTTAAAAATATATATATATATTTCCTATGAACCTTTTGTTAGTATTAAGCCTAAATGTATTGGAAAAAAAATATTTGGAAAATACTTAGATGTTGAAAAAATTATTAGAGACACCAAGTATGATGAGAAGATATGGCTTTAGAATATTCAAAGAGATATTTAGAAATTGAAGGAAAATTGATAAAGAAAGTCAAATGGTATAAGTAAGGAATATATCACATGATATTTTCGGATGAGGAAATTTCAGATAGTTTCGACGTCCTGTGGTAATCTGAGCATTACTTTCTCTTTTGATTTTGGATTGATATCATTCAAGATTCTATGGAAATTCAAGAGAAATATATACAACTTTCATGTTTTGGTTTTAAGATATTCGGACCCGATCAAGGACGAAATTGAGTTTGAAGTTGACAAATTGAGCATAAAACAGCACCAACTTTGACTTAGATAATCGACTTTGTGACTTACCCCTTGAAAATATCTTTCTACCATATATGATATCATTCCATGTGTAGGGACAAATGGCTTAAGATTAGAGTTGCTTGCTCATCAAGTCTAAAAAAAGAAGAAATGAGTAACCTAAGACCTAAGAAAGGTATATGTGGCATGGTGTGATATATCCAAGTGTTTTGGATTGCTCTTTCACCCCTTTAGTTCAAAATTTGTGATCAATCTAAGGGCTTGACATGTGTATAGACACATGGCATCATAGGGACATTAGTTTGGAGAAGTTTTGGAATTCACTTTTGGGAAAATGGGAGTTGTTGAGCACTTGTTTAATTTTATCTTGGATTAGTTTATTCATTAGGCAAATATGTAAATATCTAACTTTTTGATATCCTGTCTTATGTGTCATAAGGCTAACCATTGAGTGTTGGCTTGAAAGCCTAAAATAGGATGAATGATAATCCTAAGTCTAAAGGGACAAGTGGTACATGGCAAATGGCACGCATGCAATCTTAGAAATGTTTTACACTCATTTCCTATATATATATGGGTCGACCAACATGGTAGGAGCTTTCTCTCTCTTCTCCTTAATTGAATCTCACGGCCAAAAAAGAAAAGAAAAACCTCTCCACTTTTCCAAATACTCACCACCTTACCAAACAAATTTTAAAGCCTTTAGGAGTGTTTCCAAAGAAGTTTCCAAGACAAAACTACCTCATAAGTGGAATTGCTTGGAGACAATTGTAAGTGCATCTTTGATATATTGTAATGAAATATTTGTGTATTAGGAATAGCATGAGATTAGTTGATCTATGGAGTGAATGTTATATTAATTGGAAGGTTAGTTTTATGTATGATTATGTCAAGTTGCCTTATAGAGAAACATTGAATTATTTGGGGAAAATCCCTAGTAAAGCAAGGGTTTATCGTATAGAACTAAGAATTAAATTTAGAGGATTGATATGAGGAATTAAATTTACAAGAAAATGGCATTTTGAGACTTGCATGGGTGTAGGTGGTTTCGTCTTTGGTCTCTTGAGGTGTTAATAATTTATTTATAGATAAATAAAATGATGACTAATTAAGTTAGTAAGTAATTGAGAAAAATTCTATAGATTAATTCTCTTAAAGAGTAGTGGAGGAATTAAGACTTATTTGGTGGAGATATGATTATTTTGGATTAAGAAAGAATTGTAGAAAAATAGATTTAATAACGGAAGAGTAATTTCGGCTATGGCTTACTTTAGGCTATCTATGCAATTTTCACAATATGCTAAGAAGAAAATAAGTTGAATTTAAGAAAAATAGGAGAAATTTGTAGTCCACGTATGTTATGGTTCTTGGTCCTACATCTATTAGGGCTAAAATTAAGTGTTTTCTTTTAGTAGATATGTTTATACTTTAATTGTAATGAGTGAATTTTACATATTATTATATGCATGTTCTATGTTGATATGGAATGTTTTATATGATGTATGACTCGTGAATATATATACCATGGTTGAAAGGTCTAGTGGTTCATGCATGTCTATGTTCCATCATAAGATTTCGTGTTTTGAGTCATACAGATTTTTTAAGAAATAAAATTACGAAAAGTTTTATAAGAACAATAATAAGAAAAGAAAAGAATTTCTAAATACTCTATTGAGTTTTAGTCTATGCTTAATCTTCATACGATTTAGTTTATTTTATACTTCTTTTAAATGAATTGATTATGTTTTATTTGATATATAATATATGATGTGAATTATTCATACTATGCAGTGATTAAATATGTTTTATATGCCATATGACTCATGTAAGTATGAAGCATGACATATGACTCATGCAAATGTCTAAAAGTACATGTATGTCCCATTATGTCACAAGTTTTACGTCAAAGGACATGACAAGTTTTACATCAAAGGGGCATGGCATGCATTTTTAACAAAACAAGAATATTTATAAGAAAAACAAAGGAATAACTAAGAATAAGAAATTTAAACAGTCACGTAATGACAGGAAAGTTGATATAAAACTCTCGTATGACTAACATGACTAGCGGGGCGACGATATATAACGCCGTATGACTGATATGACTTGGAAGTGAAGGCAATACGTAACTACCGCCATAATAAATATGTTACGTCATGACGGGGACGACGATACATAATGCATGTATGACTAATATGACTTAGCGGTGAATGCGATATATAACTATCGACATAATAAGTATGTTATGTCATGAAAATGACAGCGATACGTAACGCCCGTATGACTAATGTGAACTATGATAAGTATTTTCATGTCATAACAGGGACGATGATACATAACGCCCGTATGACTGATTTGAAAAGAACCCAGTGGGGATGACGATACGTAACGTCTGTTGAGGTTCAGATATCAGAATAAGATTTAAGAAAAGATACGAAAAAGAAAAGAATATTATGAAAAGTCATTATACATCACGAAATGTTTTGTACCCATATTCATATAAGTTTCTCATAAAATTGAATAAGTTCATCTGAAAAAAGTACATAAGTGATGCATAAAGTATTCATAATTCATATGATATGTGCTGCTAATGCCTTATTACGTTATATGTGTACTTACTGAGATTTCTTGAAAATCTCATCATTTTAATTTTATCTATCATTCCTTATGGAATGATAGACGTGATTGCAGGAGTAGATGACTCATCATGAGACCCAGATGCTTTTGGAGATTCTAAGATACCCAGAGGGTTCTATAGAATACTCTTCTGTCGATAAATAGACCAATTGTTGATGACAAGACTATAGAGAAGGCGAAAAAGAATTCCTTAAGGGTAACTGAGGGTAATTGAAGAATTGTCTTGATACATATTAAGGAAAGAAATTTGATATGGTATGCTAGATGTTTTATAAGGATATGGTTTTTATTATAACATACCATGTGATTATCGCAAAAAATTAGATTTATTTGTTAATCTCTGGTTTTTCTTTGTTGATTTATGTTATAATGTATTTTACATGCTGTTAGTAAGGTAGGCACATGCATATAAATTCTGACATGAACAACAAAATTTGTAACCTAACGTTACAAGTCATGACTTTTCAATTTACGTTAAATTCTATACGTAAATTAAGGGTGTTATAAACAAAGTTGTCCTTTTATTTTATATTTATATTTTTTATTGTTACTTCTTTCCCCTTCTTTTATATATTTTTGTTTTTACTCTAAAAATGAGTTATCTTGCTGGAAAAGTCAAATTTTATGTTAGGATATAGATATTTGAAAAAGTACATCTCTCCAAACTCAAGGTTTGATGCACTCATTCTGTCTATTAATGTATTGCTTATCTTTTTCTAGACTAATTTGAGTAATGATTTTTTTTTATAAGTCTTGAGAGAGTAGACCTATGTTTGTCGTCTTTTTCCCTAATGTTCTTTATTTTTTCTATAAGGATCAAGCTTTATGCATGGACAGAGGAGATCTTTTCCTATTTAGTACTGCGTTCAACTAGTTTTAGTCAATTCAAGGTATTGACTTCTCCTTTCTATAAGCATACCTCTTTTATTCTCAATTGTTTCGAATAGTTAGAAGGTCAGATTAGATTCCTCACAGTGTGTAAAGAACTACCTTTTATTGTTCTTCCATAAGATTATTACTTTCAAGGTGAAAAGCATATTACACAAATTTGCCTCAATCCAAACAAAGCAGATTTAGTGAGAACACAATACTCAAGGTTTGGCATACTCATAAAACTTGCACATTATCCATTGATAAGATCATTAATTCTATGAGGAGATAAGTAGACAGCAAAATATAGTTAAAATTCAAAACTTATTTTTATTCACTTATTTTTATTGTTTATTTAAAAAAAAATAAAGACTAATGTCTATCACACACACCAATAGCTTATCTTAAAAACTCTAATCTTAGTCCATCTAGAGATTTTGTAAATAGATTAGCCAATTGATATTCAATAGCCACATGTTCCAAAGACACCACCTTTATCTCTGCCAAGTCTCTAATGAAATGATACCTAATATCTATATATTTAGTTCTTGAATTATCACAATAAATTGTCATAGTATTTTGAGAAAATCCATAATCCTCAAGCATATTTTTCACCCAAAAAATCTATGTGCTACACCTTCTTGTAGTTATATACTCGACTTCAACAAGTTGGGTCCCACTAACTTTACAAATATTCAAGTTAGCCGAAATTTTATTCATCCATGCAACTGAATTTCCACCTATGTAATTATGTATTTTACTCATCCATGCAACCGAATTTCCACCTATGTAAAAGCATAATCCAAATGTGCTTTTTCTATCATTGGTATTTCCAGCCCAATCATTATTGAATATCCAACAAGAGTCAAGTTTGAGTCTTTAGAATACCAAATCCCATAATCTACCATAGCATTTAGGTATTTTATGATTTTTTTTACTGTTGTGAGATGTGATTCTTTAATATTAACTTGAAATTTAGCACACACACCCAACACGGCCCTGTTTGGATGTAAAACTCAACTTAGTTCCTCTCATTTGAGAATGGGCTTGACATCCAAACGGACAAATCAAATGCAGTTTAATAGAGTTCATTCTCTCTCTCTCTCTCTCTCTCTCTCTCTCTCTCTCTATGAACATGTTAATGGCCAAATTTCTTTATGGTGTGAACGTTTTAATGCCCCACTTGCTCCCACCTCTCTCTCATCTGACAACATCCATTAATGCCCCTCATCCCTCTTTCTCTCTACCCATACCAGTTGACAGATAAGAATTTATTTTTATTTTTTCAAGTTAGTCGACAAGTTGGTCAGTGAACAAGTTGGGTCCCATCAACTTTACAAATATTCATAAAAATATATCTAAACTCATATAACTATCAAAACATATTTTAAACTCGTCTAAGTGGGTCCACAAAACTCACTCAACCATCTCAACTCAATACTATTCATTAAAAATTTACTTCAACTCAACTCATTTCGACATCTAAATGCAATCAGCCTTGTTTGGTACCTTAACCGCATTCAGTATAATCTACTTTAGACTCATTTAACCATTTAAACACACTAATTTGACTCAATTTAAGTGCAAATCCGGTGAATTCATTACTGCTTCGCACTATGGACGGATGGGACAAGTCAAAATGAAGAGTACTGCAGGTTTGAAGTTGTCACAACTCTCTCTCACATGTTTCGATCACATCTCTCTCTTCATCATTTTTTTTTGTATACCGCCAACACTCTCTCTCACATGTTTCAATCACATCTCTGTCTTCATTATTATTATTATTTTTTTTTTGTTTTACCGCCATATATATATCTCATATTTCTGTCACTCTCGACAGCAAAAAAAGTTTTGGTTTTAAAAAAAAATGCAGGTTGTTGGCACGTGGGGGACATAAAATGTCACGGGTTCCACAAAATTTTCAAATATTTCATAAATATATCTAACTCATCTAAACACTCGAACACATTTTAAACTCATCTAAGTGGGTCTCATAAAACTCACTCAACTATCTCAACTCACTACTATTCATACAGAACTCATATCAATTCAGCTTATTTCGACATCCAAACGCAACTTGAAAGCAATATCAGGCTTATTTGCTGTAATATAAAGCAAACTTCATATCATGCTTCTATATAGTGTAGAATCAATATTCTTACTCGTAGAATCTAAGCTGGTCTTAGTTGAAGTGCTCATAGGAATACGAGCATAACTCTTTCCTTTCATGCCAAACTTCTTAACAAGATCTCCTGCATACTTAGATTGTGATATAATTTTTTTTCTTTTGTTTGTTTAATTTAAATTCCCAAAAAGAAATTTAACTCACCAATTATATTCATTTCAATTTCAAATTTCATTTCATTAGCAAATTCATAAGAAAGTGAGTCAAGAGTTGCTCCAAACACAATGTAATCAACATAAATTTGAGTAATGAGAAGTTGTTTACCAATTTTTCTTAATAAGAGAATTCTATTAGCTTGTTTTCTAGTAAAATCATTTTTACGTAAGTAGGTCGTCGACCTTTCATACCGAACCTAGGATGCCTGCTTTAATTGATAGAATGCCTTTTTCAACCTATACACATGATCATAATAAAAATGGTTAGTGAACCCTTTAGATTGTTCAACATAAACTTCTTCATATGAAATACCATTTAAGAATTCATTTTTAACATCTATTTGATACAATTTAAAATTTAAGTGAAAAACTAAAATAACTAATATATGAACAGATTCCAAATAGGCAACAAGGGCAAAGGTTTCATCAAAATCGATCCCTTCTACTTGTGTGTATCTTTGTGCAACAAGTTTAATTTTATTTCTAATTGTGGTGCCATTCCCATCAAACTTGTTCTTGAAGATCAACTTGATTCCAATAATATTGTAATTTTCTGGTCGAGGAACCAAATCCCAAACTTCATTCCTTGTGAATTGATGAAATTTCTCATGCATGACATTTACCCAACTTTCATCACTTAAAATTTTTTCAATCTTCTTGGATTCTACCTACAACAAATAACAAACAAAAGAAATATGATTTATGACTAATTCTTGTGGATGACTCTTTTTCATGTGAGTGATCAGAATTTTGAGAAATTTTCTCTGCTCGGTTTGTCTCTTTTTGTTCTTCTGAATTTTCTTCAGTCATCTAGATGATATTTTCAAGTTCCTTATTTGTTGTCTCTTCAGAGTCATCATCTACAATCGTATTTATTGATTTCATAACAGTTTGTGTATGTAGGTTGTAAACTCTATAAGTTTTGTTGTTTGATGATGTCCAAGAAATACCCCTTCATCACTCTTATTATTAAATTTATGAAAATTTTCTCAATCACGTAAGATATAGCATCTATTTTCAAAAACTCTGAAGTGCTTGACAATAGGCTTTTTGTATTTCCATAATTCGTAGAGAGTGAGTTTTATTCCAAGTCTAAGTACCACTCGATTCATAATGTGACCAGTCACGTTGTCAACTTCTCCTCAAAAGAATAAAGCCAACTTTTAACTACTTAATATGGTTCGAATCATTTCTCGAATTGCTCAATTCTTACTTTCTATTACTCCATTTTATTAAGGAGTAATTAGGGTAAAAAATTCTTGATGCATGCCTTATTCATCACAAAAATTACATAAATTAGAGTTTTCAAATTCTTTACAATGGTCATTATGAATTCTAGAGAAAAAAGATCCTTATCTATTTGTAGTCACTTGAATAGTTTCTTAGCAAGGTCAAATGTTTCATATTTGTCTCTTATTGAGATGGTCGAAGTAAATCTTGGAAAATCATCCACTATGACCATAATATAATTCTTTCTATCGAGACTCTCAATTTGTGTTAGACCCATCAGATCAATGTGAAGTAGTTTAAGAAGCCTCGAGGTAAGTATGTTAGCATTTTTCTTATAAGGAACTTTGTTTACTTTCCTTCCTAATAAACTTCACACGCCATCTTTTTTATTTTGAGTGCTTTTGGCAATCAAGTTATTGCTTTATTTTTAGATATTTTTGGCATGTCTCTAAAGTTTATGTGATCAAGATGTTGATGCCAAAGTTCGACTTCATCCAACATAACTCTATGACAGCATGTAGTTAATATTGGAGACACTCCATAGAAACTATCTAAGGTTCTAGTATCTTTCAATATCCATTTTTCAATTTAACTGTAGAAATTGAATTCATCCTTTGAAAATTACATTGAAAGATTGTCACCATAAAATTGACTAAAACTAAGCAAATAAAACATTATGAATAGTAGGTAGTCCAGGAATTTCTATATTTGCCTTTCCTTCAACAGTTGATTTGCTTCCATCACTAAAAATCACGGTTTTTCCACTTGTAGATTTAAACTTCTTGAACAAGCCTTTGTCACCTAACATATGTTTTGAACAATCACTATCTAGATACCAAAAGCAATTTTTCATAGCTTTAACTGCTGTATGAGTTATTAGACATACGATATTTTCCTTAATCACTCATTTGATTTTTATTTTATTTTATCTATATTTTTAGATGCATGTTTTAGTTTATTAGTAAGACAAAATTCTGTTAATTCACCAAAGTTATGACTTATAGTAATTATTTAATTGCTCAAGTTGTCCACTTTGTTTTCTAAACTTTTACACTTACTAGTAAATTTATTTCTACTTCCTTTTTATTGGCCTTTTTTAGGTTATAGCAATTTGGTTTCATATGACCAATCATTCTACAAAAATGACATTAGGAGTAAACTTACTTTTGGATTTATTTTGATGGAATTTCTTTGCTATTGCTTTATCTTTGTATACGACTTTCTTGAGACTTTCACATCTTAAATTTTTTTCACAAAAGTGATACTTTTTGAAGAAGTGTTAGCATATATTTTGTGATTTGAACCTTGGGATGTTATGTACTCCAAACCCGTGCAATCAAAATTAACACTTTGAAATTTCAACATCTAATCAAGTTTTTGAGTTGCTGATTTATCTTTGTCCTCTTGATTCTCTTTCAGCTCATTCTCAAGTATTCCTTGTTGAGTAAGCATCCTTCATGCTTCAATTTCAAACATTTTTAGTGCCTTAGTCAGATTGTTCTTCTAATTTTTCATAGTTTTTAATTTGTTATTAAGCTTTTTGTTCAATTTCTTCAATTTGACTTCACATAGACCATCATAGGCCTCTTGTAAGCTTAACTCATGATCAACCACAACTATAGCAATTTCCAAATCACTATCATCATCACTTTGAGTTTTGGTTAGATCAATATCAGAACATTCATTTATAATAGCTAAAAAATCTATAAATGCAATTTTATCATAAGATGATGAACCAGATTTTTGAGAATTAGAATCATCACTAGGAGTTACATCTAATATTTTCTTTGATTTCTTTTAAAATTAGGACACTAAATCCTTATGTGACCATATTCTAAGCATTCATGACATTTAATTTTACCTTTATGATCAGATTTATCTTTATTCCATTTTTCATAATCATTCTTTTTAGTAATATTTTTTTTACCTTTCTTTTGCTTTCGATTTGTTCTCGTATTAAATATGAATTTTTTGAATTTCCTAGTCACACGTGCTATTTAATCATTGTTTAGATCTTATTTATTATAATAATTTTCTTAATCTTCCTTTACAGATTTTAGTATAATAGACTAACTCTTTTTCAGATGAGGAAGTGAAGATTCATATGTTTGTAGAGATCTCACCATTCTTCAACTTTGATATTGTCCAAAGCCTTATTTCCTTCTATAGCAATTACATTTTGGCAAAATCTCTTAGACAAGAATCTTAGGATCTTCCTCACAACTCTTGACTACGTTTGGAAACGAGAATATTTTAAGAATTTTAATAATATTTTACTACTATTCATTAGTTTATTATTACTTTTTACTTATTTTTTATTACTATTTATTATTTTTCACTTATTTTTTACTATTATTCATTACTTTTCACTACTTTTAATATTTTATTTTTACTTTTTCACATAATTTTGACTAGATTTCACAACACCCAAATGTAACCTTAATCCTCTACTTTTTCACCTAGATTGAATATGGAATTCATAATATCATTAAAAAATCATTAAAATTTTCATCTTGCAGTATTCTAATCTTCTCAAACTTTGAGGTTAACATTTGTAATTTATAATTTTTTTTATCATTTTAGTTCCTTCACATGTAACTTCCAAAATATTTCAATATAGTGTAAATTGTTTATCCAAATTCCAAAATATCCAGGAGAAAGATGGCAATCAATATCAAAATTTCCAAATTAGTATTTAACAATTCAAAATCTTTTGGATCAATGGTTGGATTGGATTTTTAACAATGTTTTACCATCTGCCGACCACTGTGCGTTATTATTTGTTTCTTTCTCTCCCTTTAGTCACGCTCGCCTTTCTCTTTGTGTAACATCCTGACCCAGATATTTAGAATTTAAATACGAATAATTTTGATCTTTCGAATTATAATAGTATTATTTAATTTTCTTATTATTGTTATTAGTGTTATCGATTTTATCAGATGTTATAGTATTAGTAAATTCATATTTTGAATACAAATATTTACAGACATTATTATTATATTATTAATATTTTTAGTTTATTAATAATAATATTCTCTCTTAATTAGTTTAATAATTTTTAAGAGCTTTTATCACCTTTAACATATTTATCCTCTCCAATATTCGACTTTTGTTTTAAATAAATAAAGTGTTGAAATCCTCAGTTATTTTTATGCATCTTTCTTAACCGCCTAATTTCAATTTGGTTTAAATTGAAAGTTGGAAAAAATCTTCGTAACCAAAATCACATTTCTTTAGTGCTCATGTACCTTTTGCATGCACATTCCTTTCCCTCAACCCCTACATTCACACAACAATTCACACACACGTCTCTCCCTTTCTTGTTCCTTAGGTTTTCATAGTCCTCTATATTTATATATATATATATGCAAATATTCTTCATCGACACAGCATGGAAGGAATACCGAAAAGACTCAGCCGCAGCACCCCTGGCATTGAGAAAACAAAGCCATCAGCCTCTTGCATTTGCAGCCTACTCATGTCACTCTCTTCACGTTCAACCCTCAGTTTTACCAAAACACTCTTCCTCCCTCAATGATCCCTGCACAAATTAAACCAACTTCTAACCCACCACCCTCATAGCTGCTCTTCACCACCATAAATAGCCACCAAAAACCCATAGGAGAGTGCACTGTTGTTAAACACCAAAACAGAGGAGCTTTTCCTCCACGTTGAACGACCGCAATCCACGACTCTAGCCTCTCTACGTCAACACCATATTGCACAAAAAGATTTAACGGGAACCAAGATGCCACAAGCACAAGCACCTCTGTTTTTGCTCTCTAGAACAAAACAGTATCTAGACAGAAAAGAACCACGTCCCATCCTTGACAGCCCCTATTTTAATCACCCGAAAACAAAGCATCCTTTCCTCTCAATTCTGTTTAGTATCACCAGTTGCGACAGTGAAGCCCGGAAACCTTGATGCAGCCTTGTTGCAAATTCTCGGTAAGCTCACGACGTGACCATTCCCTTCTCCTCTTTCCATTTCTCACTATTTGTGGACGCTATAAGTTGGCCTTAGTCATTCTGGGTTTGTTTTAATATGAAAGATTGTATTGGTACAAATTACATTTTACTACTATTTCACTACAATGAATTTTAGTAGTAAATAGAGTTTAATTTCTTTGTTATTTGCTAGTAAATTTTATTAAACAAGTATTTAGTGTTATTAATAGATTTTAAACCAAATATGCAGATTTCTTACTAAATTATATATATTGTAAGTGTTCAATTATTAAGCTATAATAATAATTCATAAGATTTTATTTAATATTTAGTGTTATTAAGTTTATTTTATGAAATAAATATTTCAACTGTTATTTTATAGATTTAGATAAAGACATGTTAATTGCTAGAATATTATACTTGGAAGGCTATAGATGATATTATTGTTTAAATAATTATATGATATTAATGTTTATTAGATTTCTTACATAATTGAATAATTATGTTAACCTTTAAATCTATGTTGAAATTATTTATACATATTATTAATTTTTAAAAGATGGATTTCAGTATTAAATAGTGGTCGATATAATCTTTATGTTAAAACTTTAAGTTCAATATCTATTATTTGAAATATATCTTCAAGGTTATTATAGATTTTAACATATTTATGTCATTAAAGTTTTACTTTTCATAATAAAGAAATAAGTTTAGAGTGATTAAATGATATTAGCATTTAATAGATTTATTGTGAAATTGAGTCTATTTTAAGAATTTCGGGTCTTACGACTTCTAAATATAATTTTTCATTTTCTACTAAATTATAATTTTAAAGTAAAACACTATACTAGAATTTTATTAGTTTCTGCTATATGAGTATTTAATATTTTTTGTACAAATATAATATTTATTATTCTTCATGATATGCATGTAATTCAGTATAATAGTACAACATGTCTCTCGAGAAGTTAGTAACAGTTCGTAATTTATATAGGTGACGAGTTAGAAAGTGAGTTTTAGGAAATAGTGCATCGAGATAAATGAATTTGATCATAAAATTAGGATCCCCACATTAGCTTATATTATTAGTAGAATTAGTTTTTTGATAGCTATTTTCATATATCCCTCATGTCATGCAAGTATGTCATTTAGCACTGCATAGTAAATGATCATGTCATTCAGCATCATGTCTAAATTTGGCGAGTATAGTTATTTATATTAGTATATATGATATGCATATCATGTTGTATAAGTCTCGTAAGTTAAGTCCAAGTTTAAGATTAGGTCAGATTAGAAAATAATTAATTAGTTATTCAGTCAAACAGTTCAATAAATCAGTTAATTCAGATGGTCATTTAGATGCATGGTACCTGTGCAAGCTACGAACCTAAACATGGTCCACTATAGTACGCTAAAGTACTATCAAAAGCTTCCCTTACTGCAGCGGGACGTGGAGCCGGTGCACAAACTTACACATAAGGTTAAGTGTATTGGTCAGTAGTTCAGTTAACTTAGTTCAGTTAAATAAGTTCAATTAAAATAGTTCAGTTAAATCAGTTCAATTAAACTAATTCAGTTAAATTAGTTAGTTAGTTAATTCAGATAGTTCAGTCATGCATAGCATAAACATCAGCATGCACAGTCATGCTTCAGATCTTAGCATAAGTATTATAAAAAAATTCTTATGATTATTATTCTCACGTTGTGTTAGATTCTTTATTGAGTTATCAACTCATTTTAGTTTATTTTCTATTTTTAAAATCATCCAGGTGAGGAAGATGACCAGTGTGAATAGGCAGGTCAGGAGTCGATTAAGCAGTTATTTAAATTTTCAGCATTTCTAGAAATAAATATTTTTTATGACACAAGTTTACTTTCAGTTATTTAATTAAATATTTTTTTAAAGACATTTTATTAGAACTTCGTCTTTTAGGAATAAATGTTATTTATTTTATTATTAAAATTGTGAATCTTATGCTAATTTTTTTCTAAAATTACGTGACAATCCTTAACCTATGAAAAGAAGGGTGTCACACTTTGCTTGAATTGGATTTTAGATTTTTTTTTCTAATTGGTTGTTGGTGATGGGAGGTTTTGAGTGGATGGTCATAGAGCCAGTCCACCCTCGATATGCAAAGCGGGCACCCACTCATAGAAGGCAAGGTCGGGCACCAAGGCCCAACTCTCCTCACCCATTTAGAGGGTGGAGCCAACGACCCCCTTTTAGGGTGCAGGTAGCACTCTTGTTGGGTACAAATGCAATTCAATAATAATAATAATAAAATTACTTGACTTGTTGAGTAAATAGATATCTTATAATTTAATTATTTTTTATTTACTACTTTAAGTGTGTTTATTTATTTTTAAGTATTTTTTTAACATCTTTAATTATTAAAAAAAAGTTTAAATAATATACAACTTTATTAATACTTATTTTTTCTTGATTATTAAGTAAAATAACAAAATTTTAAAAAGTAATAAAAAAATTATAAATAGGTGATAAAGATATAATTTTTCTTTATTGAAAGAGAAAATATTAGGAGCATCCAACACTCATAGCATATACTCACATAAATAATGCTCATAAATATTGTTTATATGAGTACATGTTATGAGCATCTAATATTCATAACACACACTTATATGAATAGTGTCCATTGATACTGCTTATGTGAATGTGTGTTATGAGTATTAGATGCTTTTTAATATTATTTTTATTAAAATATATGGTACCTATTTAGAAAAAAATATATAATAATAAAAAAAGTAATATTAAATACAATCATCATTTTAGAGACTGTAATATAAATTTAGTATAAAAATATTTTGAGATTACAAGTATATTCTTTTAAAAATAATAACATATATATATTTTTTTCATTTATGAATAAGATTATAATTCATTCCTCTACTCTTAACAATATTTTCATAATGAAATATATCATTCAAATTCGATGCATAAAGCATTGAGCAGACAAATTACACTACGATCATTCGTAACTTCGTTTCAACTCTACCTCTTTCTTTCGTCTTCTCCGATAGGTTAGGGTTCGAGGTCCCATTTTTTCTTCAAGATAAAATTCTGAGTAATTCTGCGGTGACATTCATGGCGGCGACAATGGTGAGCTCCGCGGGAGGGCTTTTGGCGATGCTGAACGAGGCGCACCCATCGCTCAAGCTCCACGCGCTCTCCAACCTCAACAATCTGGTCGACAACTTTTGGCCAGAGATCTCCACTAGCGTGCCTGTCATGTACTCTCTCGTTCTCTGTATAATTTCTGTTATTGCTCGGTCTCTTTGTAAGCAGGGTTTCTGTTCTAGGTGCACTTGATCTGTTTGTTGTCGAGAAATTGAGACAGAAAGACATAACATGCAAATAATGAACTTTCTTTCGTCATTGTTCTTTTTACACATTGTGGGAGATAATAGAAAGAAGAGGCTTAAATCTATTTTTAGGAATTTCTTATTTTTAGTCTTAGCGACTTTCTACCGTGATTCTTGTTTCTATTTCCCAGTGGAGTATATTCTTTCTTGTTAAAGTAATACAGTGAGGATTTCTTTAGTAAGGGAAAGAGTTGGGGTTTGGGGTTTTTATTGAAATTGATTGGCTAATGGGAAGTGAGCAAATGAGGAGACTTTTCAATTTGATGGATACTCAAATGGTTGAAGACCTCCCATCAAACAAAAAAAAATGGTTGAAGACCTATAAAAAAAATGGTTGAAGACCTAAACCGAAAAGGAAATACCAAACTTTATCATGCCGCACGTGCAGTTACTATGGCGTATTTTTTTAACATTGGGTTCTTGTTCTTATTCTTGCATCAATCTCAACAACTGGGGTTCGGATGGACTGTAATCTCTCTCCAAGATGTTAAAAATAGATGAACATATGGTCCTGTGGTAGCTATTTAGACTCAAAAGGCAGTTGCAATGGCATTGTTGTTAGTATAAACTGCCCTAGTTGTGATTGGTTGTATTTTTTCTTATAATTATTGGCTATGAATTTACTAAAGGTGTAAAGGGGTGCTACCTAAGTACACTACCTGAGATGTGATTGGTAGTCTAGCATATGCTTTTGATGAATCTATATCAATGAATTGTGCAAAGGAGAGCACTACCCAAGTATATTTGGGAGGAAGAGAAGAGGAAGAGGAAGAGGGAGGGAGGGAGGGGGGGGGGGGTGGTTATACATAGGAGAACACCTAGTAAGGAGGGAAATGGGAACATTAGTAAATATTTCAAAGAATAAAGGCTAGGGTTCATATGGACATATGAAACTTACAAAAAATATGGACATATGACAAGTCATACATTAGGCGCGTTATCTACTTCTCTTGTGTCCTTCAAAATTGCGGGAGTTGCATTTAATTTAAATACTCCACTACGCATAACAGAGCCATCCTCTGTACATCTATGCTCATGTTACCTCCCTATTTACCACTCCCTCATTCTGCCATTACTTCAACTAGCCAGAGGCATCACCATTCAATCCCAAGAATGTGACATATCGACACTCCCTAGGCCTTAGCCTCTTCGTCAATGAAGCAACAAATGGTCAGTAGTGTAGGCCACTCTTCTTGCACATAGAACTCCAATCCATCACCATAAGGCACTTCCTCATCCTTACATCACCATCACCATAATTTTGCTTAGCATATTTTCATCCATACAAAGAAAGCCACTCTTGAGGGATCCGTTTTTCTTCATATAATTTCTCTAAGGAAATGAGTGTTCGGTTGTCAGATGCAATATTTGTTATAAAATGATCTATCCTCAAAAATTTTTCCTTTCCTTTTTGATAAGTAAGAAGTCTTCACAAAAAATACAAAAGGCAACCAAGTACATTGGAAAAACTTTTTCCCATTGAATTAATCATCCAAGTTGGGTGGATTGAGGGAGGAACTCAAGTTCCATTTGGTTAAGTGGGAGACGGTTTGTCCCCCCTTATCAGGTGGGGGATTAGGCATTTGTAACTTGAGGATATTCAACCGGGCGTTACTTGGAAAGTGGCTGTGGAGGTATCATCAAGAAATAGAGGGCTTTTGGCAGGTGGTGATCGATTGCAAGTATGGAGGAGCATGTGTGGCGCGCGCCGGGGGGGGGGGGGGGGCTGTACCAACGAAGTTAGGGGGGCAAGTGGTGTGGGGTTGTGGAAAAACATCAGAAGTGGATGGAGAGATTTCCAGCAGCATACTAAGCTTCGTTTGGGCGATGATTCAAGAATAAGATTTTGGAAGGATGCTTGGTGTGGAGACAAGGCCTTGGAGGTTGTGTTCCTCGCTTTGTATCAGATTGCAAGCACAAAAGACATCATAGTGGCAGAGGTCATGGGGTCAACCGGGGGGAGCTTGGTTTGGAACATTCAATTCAACCGGGCGGTTCATGATTGGGAATAGAGCACTCTTGTGGAATTCTTTAGCCTCATCTATTCTCAACGACCAAATATGCAGCATGAAGACGGCTTGAGATGGATCCATACAGGAAGAGGAAGTTTCACTATTCAGTCTTATTACAAAGCCCTCACTCAAGGACCTAAGATCGAGTTCCCGTGGAAACTGATATGGCGTCACAAAGCACCCCCAAAAGCAGCTTTTTTTTGTGTGGACAGCGTCACTAGGAAAGATTCTCACAACAGACAATCTGAGAAAAAAAGGGTTATTATAGTAGATTGG
The DNA here is from genome assembly GCA_036898215.1 of Platycarya strobilacea. Classification (NCBI taxonomy): domain Eukaryota; kingdom Viridiplantae; phylum Streptophyta; class Magnoliopsida; order Fagales; family Juglandaceae; genus Platycarya; species Platycarya strobilacea. Next base: position 23,765,554 of record CM072545.1, on the reverse strand, counting down.
TGTTCTATGTGCCGTAGTGGGGGCGAGTCGGTTAATCATCTTCTGTTACATTGCAAGATAGCTAGGGCTCTATGGAATGATATTTTCAATAGATTGAACATAGCTTGGGTCATGCCTGAGATGGCGAGTTGGCCCCACATACGAGGTAGACAGATCAAAGCTGTATGGAAAATGATTCTAATTTGCATTTTATGGTTCCTTTAGCAAGAGCGCAACGAGCGGATATTTGAAGACAGAGAGATCACGAGAGGAGTTATTAGTTTTCTTTTTCAGAACTCTATGTACATGGACCATTGTCTTGGACTTTAATGGCATGGACCTTCATAATTTCCTTGTATCCAATGTGCCATCTTGATGGGCCATTGTTTCTTGTGTAATTGGCTTTTGCCTTCTTATTTGATCAATAAAACTTTTACTAATTAAAAAAAAAAAAAAAAAATCATCCAAGTTGGTTCTTAGGAGTGTTACCCACCATATACGGACGGGTAGCACCCTTCCTACCCCCTGGCAGCATAGAATGGACTGGCAGATATTTGAAAACGCCATCAGTGCTTTGCCCGGCAACACTCCAGATCTTCACATTCATATCCCAAAATAAATAATCAAACTTCACATACATAGATCCAGTCATAAATTAAAAAAAAAAAAGTTGTGAAGAACGACTTACCCATAACCATGTCTTAGTTGTGGGTCTCACAAAGGTACCGACAACCAAAGTTCAAACCATGGTTGTGGGTTAGGAAAACTCACGGTTATAGCTTTGTTGTGGGTCTCTGTGCAGACCCATGACCATGGCTTGGCCATAGCGCTCTAAAGATCCATGGCACCACCCACGACCATGGCCATGGGCCTCTCAGCTATAACCAGCTCGAGTGACCCACAACCATGGATTTGCAAGAAGAAAGCTAGAAGAAGCTGAGAAGGAGGAGAATGAGAAGAAGAGGAAGAATAGGAGGGCTGGAGGAGATGAAGAACAGAAGAGAAGAAATTGAAAGCTGAATGGCGGACTGAGAGTATGGAGAGAAAATAGGAGTGTTTGAATGAGGTTAAATTGGATTTTTTCACTTATATAGTATGGGTGGGCTATATATGGGCGGGTGGGGCCCATTCTTGCCCCTGCCTGTATGATTTTATTTTTTAAGAAAATCCACCCTCTTACACAGGGTAACGGGCGGATTTCCAACTCGTTTCCCTTGTGGGCTGGGCAGATTGGACAGGCTAGCCGTTTTCCTGGAGCCTGTCGCCCAACCCTATTGATCCTTGCTTTAACCGCAATCTAAAAGAATGCAGGAGGTTGAGGAGCGAAGAAACCGATTTCACTTCCCAATCTTGTACTTGTCTGATAAAGGATTTACTTGAATGTGGGAGGCCATTATGCTGGTACTATCCGGCCATTGACATCTCTTGCAACAACATATCGTGGACAATTCTGGGTTGAGTTCCTTTAAGGATTACTTTCTGCACCATGGATCATGCCAGAAGCAGATTCTAGATCCATCTATGAACTCATAACTAATTGACCTGGAGAATTTTCACCATCTTCAATGAATTCCGCACCCCTATCAAAGAGGCTGCAGAAGGTGTCTCCTGTGTAGCTCTATGTGATTGAATTTAAAAGCACTGGTTTCAATATGATAAATCATATTGAAGCATGCATTTTGCACTGGCTGGTAACTTTATGAGTCTTTTTCTTATTCTTTATACGCTATTGTATCTAGAAGGGAACTTACCGAAAAAGGAAGAATAAGATTGAGATAAGATTGGGAGGTGAATGCTTTTAACGAGTTTTTTAATCTGTTGTATTCCACTAGATTAGGAAGAGAAGGTGAAGTTGAGATTGGCCCCGTCTAAAAGAGATATGTTCAGCGTTTGTTTCTTCAGTTGTACTTTTATTTGCTATGATAATAACCTAATTCCTTGGAAGAATATTTGGTGGACAAAGGTCTTTCGAGAAATGCGATCTTGTCTTTAATAGGACATTTCTTTGGGGAAGATTCTTAGCATGAAAATTTTAAGAGACACATCATGATGATCAATTGATGTTGTTTATGTAAGAGAAATGAGGAGCCTGTTGATCATCTTCTACTATATTGTGAAACTGCAATTGCAATGTGGAGTGGTCTTTTGTAATTAGGTTGGATTGAGTTGGTTCATGACCAGAAGAGTTGTGGTTCTATTTTGTTCCTAGAGAGGGTTAGGTGGCATCTCGTGAATTGCAGTGTAGTGGAAGATTGTTCCTCCTTGCATCTTTTGGTGCATTTGGAAGGAAATGAACAACGAGCTAAAGGACATTGGAGGAACTCAAAAATTTTGTTATCAATACCCTTTTCTTTTGGACTGTTCCATAGATTTTAATGGGTGTAATGTACTTGATTTTCTCATATGTTATTCTTCTTCTAGATAGGCGTCTCTATTGTATACCTCCTATGGAGTTGTGTTGCACCACTCGCACTTCTTAATAAAGTATGGTTACATGTCAAAAGGAGATGAGATTTGTCAGTATGTGAAGTGGGTCAGTCATAGACTCATAGTTATAACAATGGGTTCTGTGTAGTAATATCACTTCATCGTGATTCCCTGTGAAATAATTTTGGATTTTAACTCAGCATCATTAAAACAAATCAGTTATGTATATTACATCACAAGTGGTGAGATATATTGCCTGCAAAGTTAGGGTTGAAATGCTATTACTAGACAAAAATTCCATATTTTGGGGATGGGACACTTAAATGCTTGGACCGTGATTTGGCTAGTACAATTTTTTATATCATAACGTTTCTTGCACTCTTTTAAGCAATTACCGTCTCTCTGTTGTTTAAATTTTTCAAACATTTAAACAATTGTAATAATCTCATTAGCTTTCATTTTGGTATTGCTGGACTTCTGATTTGTTGCAAGGCATTTTGTTTTTTTGTAGGTTAATGGTGGTACTGTGTTTTCCCCTCCCTGAAATGACAATCTATGATTCATTGTTGTGCAGAGAAAGTTTGTATGAAGATGAAGAATTTGATCAACATCAGAGACAACTTGCTGCCCTACTTGTGTCTAAGGTAGAAAGCTTTGGTTGTTCTCTCTCTACACCCAACTTTTTCCTTTCCATGGTGGACTAGCAGCTCTTTGCTTCAAACACAATGATGTTGTTGCTTTTGCAAAATTCATTGTCTTCTGAAATGAGAGCCTTTGGGTCAGATGTGTTGGGTGGCAAAAGAGAGAATATTGACCATTTTGAGACTTGAGCGGCTGTAATTTATTTTTATCTCTGTAGTAGCTAATTTAGAAGCAATTAGACTAATATAACAAATAGATTTTGCAACTTTGTGTCTCATGGCATCTATTGAATATCTATATTTCATGTTTTCTCTTTTTACTCCTTGAATATCTAGTTTTTACCAACTTGCTCTTGTACATGGAAAATTTTCTCTCAGGTCTTCTATTACTTGAGTGAGCTTAATGATGCGTTATCATATGCTCTTGGAGCCGGTTCTTTATTTGATGTGTCGGAGGATTCTGATTATGTTCATACACTTCTTGGTACGAGTGATCGTGTTAGTTAAAAATATCAATGGGATTGAATTTTGATAATAACATTCAATTATCTTAAGAGGTTGAAGTGATATGTGGGTATTTGAGGAATTTTATGATCATAATATGTTTACATGTAATTTTTTCTTTTTGATCCTTTTCACAGCTAAAGCTATTGATGAATATGCCAGCCTTAAGACTAAGGCAGCAGAATCAACTGCTGAATTAGCAAAGGTGGACCCTAGATTGGAGGCAATTGTGGAGAGAATGCTGGATAAGTTTGTAAAACTGCCCTTTTTTCCCAGTTGAAAGTAGCACCTCAGATGTTTAAGCTAATCTTAGTATTTCTTCATTTAGGTGTATTGCTGATGGAAAATACCCACAAGCTATGGGTATTGCAATTGAATGCCGGCGATTGGATAAACTTGAGGAAGCAATTACAAAGAGTGATAATGTTCAAGGCACTTTATCTTATTGCATTAATGTCTCTCATTCCTTCATTAATCTTAGAGAATATCGACGTGAGGTAAGTACATTGCTGTTCTAGTTCTCTGAATATTTATAGATGGTATTTTTATACTAGCTGTTTGACATCCTGATTCTTGGTTCAAAGGGGTGAGTGACAGACATCAATCCTTTTTGGTTGTTCCTACAGGTACTTCGTCTCCTCGTTCAAGTGTATCACAAGTTGTCTTCTCCTGATTATTTGAGTATATGTCAGTGTCTTATGTTCTTGGACGAACCTGAAGCTGTTGCAATTATATTGGAAAAGCTTCTCCGCTCTGAAAACAAGGATGAAGCTCTTTTGGCACTTCAAATAGCTTTCGATCTTGTAGAAAATGAACGCCAAGCATTTCTCTTAAAAGCGAGAGATCACCTTTCAATTCCCATGACTCAACCTTCAGAACCAGTGCAGCCTGGATCTGTTGAACGAGATGCTTCTCAGAATGAAAATCCTTCTGCTCCAGAGGATGTTCAGATGACTGACGGGAGTACTGCATCTAATTTGAATGTGCGTGAACTCAATCCAAGTGACGTAATGTATGCTGAGAGGTTGACGAAAATTAAGGGAATTTTGTCAGGAGAGATGGCAATACAGTTGACGCTTCAATTCTTGTACAGCCATAACAAGTGAGACATTTGCTTGCTTTATTTTTAAATTTTGTATTGTTTTTGCCCCTTAGAAACATTTATTTATTAGGTCCTTGCTGAGTTCGCTTCAATTTTCATGCAGATCAGATCTTCTCATTCTTAAGACAATTAAGCAGTCTGTTGAGATGAGAAATAGTGTCTGTCATAGTGCAACGATTTATGCTAATGCAATTATGCATGCTGGAACAACAGTAGATACATTTCTAAGGGAAAACCTAGTGAGTCAGCTTTTCCTTTCATACTGCATTTTTGTGTATGTATACTTTGACAAGTGTGGTTATGTTCTTATTCTTGTGGATTCTTGAAATTGTCAGGACTGGCTGAGCAGAGCCACAAACTGGGCTAAGTTTAGTGCGACTGCTGGTCTTGGAGTTATTCACAGAGGCCACCTACAACAGGGGAGGTCACTGATGGCACCTTACTTGCCTCAGGGTGGGGCTGGTGGTGGTGGTGGCAGTCCATACTCAGAAGGTGGAGCTCTTTATGCTTTGGGTCTTATACATGCCAACCATGGTGAGGGCATCAAACAATTCCTTCGTGATAGCCTGCGCAGTACTAATGTGGAGGTACTGGTTTTAGAACATGGGCATCTTTTTCTCAAGGGACATATATATATATAATTTTTTTTTTTTGTTATAAACGAAGTTTACATCGGGACTTTTGGGTGCAGGTAATCCAGCATGGTGCATGCTTAGGTCTTGGTTTGGCAGCTCTAGGAACCGCGGACGAAGATATTTATGATGACATTAAAAATGTTCTCTACACTGACAGTGCGGTTGCTGGTGAAGCTGCTGGCATCAGTATGGGTTTACTCATGGTTGGAACTGCAAGTGAGAAGGCAAGTGAGATGCTTACTTATGCACACGAGACGCAACATGAGAAGATCATACGGTAAAGTTTGCTATAGTGACCTGGTTGTTGGACTGAGGCTTCTTTGTATATGATTTTCAATTTATATATTTGGATATCGGATGTTGCAGGGGTTTAGCATTGGGTATAGCTCTTACAGTCTACGGAAGAGAAGAAGAAGCAGACACACTAATTGAGCAGATGACTCGTGATCAGGATCCTATCTTACGTTATGGTGGTATGTATGCATTGGCACTGGCCTATAGGGGAACAGCAAACAACAAAGCCATTCGGCAGCTGCTCCACTTTGCTGTATCGGATGTGAGTGATGATGTCAGGAGGACTGCTGTTCTAGCACTTGGGTTCGTCCTGTACTCTGAGCCAGAGCAGGTTGGTGATTTTATTTTTCTTCTGTTTCTGTGCTGCCTGACTATTTTTTGGGAGTGTCATTCTCAATGTAACATGATGCATGTTTTTCCCTCTTTTTCTTTGAAAATCTTTTCTGCCCTTCATATATTTTCTAAATCTTTTTTATTTTACTTGTGTTTAATTTTACACTTTTTGTGGGTTATTCTTGACTGTTTGTTAAGTTCTCTTGTTGTATTGCTATGGATCTCACTGCTCGATTAATCTGCAGACTCCTCGAATTGTCTCCCTGCTGTCTGAGTCTTACAACCCTCATGTTCGATATGGTGCGGCTCTTGCAGTGGGCATTTCCTGTGCTGGTACTGGCCTGAGTGAGGCTATATCTTTGCTAGAGCCTTTGACATCAGATGTTGTTGATTTTGTTCGTCAAGGTGCCCTCATTGCAATGGCTATGGTTATGGTCCAGATTAGTGAAGCCAGTGATTCTCGTGTTGGAACTTTCAGGTATTGTTTTCTTATATTTTATGTTTTTCTCAGACCTTTATTTTCTTCTAATATTTCTTATTTCTTCTTGATTTCTAGGCGACAATTGGAAAAAATAATACTTGATAAGCATGAAGACACCATGAGTAAGATGGGTGCAATCTTGGCCTCTGGGATTTTGGATGCAGGTGGAAGGAATGTGACCATAAGATTGCTTTCCAAGACAAAGCATGATAAAGTCACGGCAGTTGTTGGTCTAGCAGTTTTCAGCCAGTTTTGGTACTGGTACCCCCTTATTTATTTCATAAGCTTGTCATTCTCGCCAACAGCTTTTATTGGACTGAATTATGACCTCAAAGTCCCCAAGTTTGAGTTCTTATCACATGCAAAACCGTCACTTTTTGAATATCCTAAACCAACAACTGTACCAACGACTACTTCCACTGTAAGAGTGCCTGCTGCAGTTCTGTCAACATCAGCAAAGGCCAAAACTAGGGCAAAAAAAGAAGCCGATCAGAAGGCTAATGCTGAAAAGGCATCATCTGGGTTAGAGTCGTCATCGGTTGGTCAAAATACTGTAAAAGGAAAATCATCTAGCGAGAGGGATGGGGACTCTATGCAGGTAATTATCAGCCACTGCAGCATGGCCACCATCTTACCCTTTATAGTGTTTTGCATCGATATTGTTATGGTGTAATTTATTAGTGCATTACTTCAATGAAGTCAATGTTTTCAACTTACCCAAATAAAGAAGTCTACGTTTTGAACTTAGAAGGGAAAACATCCCTGTTACCGTTTATATATAATGTGTAGTGGTATGATTTATAGGCATTGAATATGTTGGTTATCGATGGAAAAATACCAGGGGGCCCTAGTTTAAAAATGAATCGATTGATCTATTGTCAGACTCAATTACTCAACCCATTTTGGTTAGTTTCGGCATCGCATAATGAGTATTTCCTACTTTCTGAATGGCAGGTTGATGGTCCAACAGAGAAGAAATCCGAACCTGAGCCTTCTTATGAGATTCTGACTAACCCTGCCAGAGTAGTTCCTGCACAGCAGAAATTCATTAAATTTCTGGAAGAAAGTAGATACCTGCCAGTAAAGTTGGCACCTTCTGGGTTTGTTCTTCTTAGAGATTTGCGTCCTACAGAACCTGAGGTACTGTCCCTTACGGACACTCTGGCAACAGCAGCATCGGCTGCTGGTGGAGCAGCAACCGGACAGCAGGGTTCTGCATCCGCCATGGCAATTGATGAGGAACCTCAGCCTCCTCAAGCTTTCGAGTATGCTTCTTGATTATGGTCTTGATCCATCTGTTCATTTTGTTGGTGAGTTTATTTCAGTCTTTGAGAAACTTTATTGTTCTGGCCCAAATGTTAAGGTTTGCTGGCAATTAATCAAAAGAAGAGAAACAAGGAATTTGTGTTTTTAATGTGCGATCCCGTTTTCTCTCTTGCAACTAACACATCTTATATTTGACAATTTGCACATCTGTGTATTTTACGGCTCGTTACGGTTGGTCATCCTGAATGATACTTCATTTTTTCTCCCTTAAAACCATTGAAAAATTCTACATATCATTCCTTACATCACATGGTGATGTGTCATTTTTGTTCTTCTATTTAAACTTACATTAATGTGTAAATGCGTGTTTAAATAGAATGATAAAAATGACAAATTAAATGTTAGGGTGTGGTGTTGTGCGGTGTGGAGATGATAATTAGCAATTCTCAAAACCAATATATCTAGCCTAGAAGGTAAAGCTTCAATGTTAAAACAGCCTACGGGGCCATGTAGCGGATTAAACTTGACGTGGTTACGAATCCAATACGATTTCAATGTAATTTTTCAAGACTGATTCAAACCAATGCTAGCTTATATAAATTTTCAATAATTTTAAAAAATTTTGTTCGTAAGATGAGCAATTTTTCTTTTTCATTCTATTGAACGAAAATGTGAAACGAATATATATTTTCTTTTTCATCCTTTTGTTCAATAAGAATGTAATTTTATGTGGTTCGTCAGATTATAATTGTTAGATTATAAAAGTTATTTTTATTATAAAGTAAATTTAATAGATCATAAAAAATCATGGTAGTTTGTGATGTTTTTGTATGTTTTTGTATAATCTTTTTATAGTTATAGCGGTTTTCATACTACCATTGCTACAACTTTAGAACTTATTTTTTATTAAATTCTCTTTGTGACCAAAACAAAAAAGGAACATCCAGGTCGTATATATGAATTTATATTTTATGATTGCAAATGTTTCAATTGCATTGTGCATATTTTTTTCGTCTTTAATCAACCATAAACTACTCTGCTCAGACTTGTTATGAGTTATCCGATTTAATAAATTGATTATTTGAGCTCCGACTATAAGAACTTGAGTTGTCTCTACTATTTTTAAAGCTGCTTTTATAAACCTCAAGTGATCGTACGATAATTTTATTAAGTTTATTATTTGAATTTGAGTGTGTCATGTAGAAAAGAGATCATTACATGAAGCCTTAAATAGTTATGGACTATTTGCAGCGGGCCCTTGGTGAATGAACTCAGTAATGAGAAACATATAAGAAGAGAGATAGAGTTAGTGATAGTAATAAGAGAAGAAAGACAAAGAGAGAGATTAAATTCAATATATGCTGGTTTTAGAGTTGGCCTCAAACCCAACTCATGACTTCTTTTTATATTGGAAGATAAAGATGATGGTTGTTGCAGTTAGTTAAACGACCGTGTTTAACTCTACTACTATCAAACAACATAGCCCTACCCTTATACGACTTGCCGTTCTTTCTTTTATTACAATTCATTAATATGAAACGACGTCGTCTAAAGCTAACTAACATAACTGTCACTCATTAGTGCAACGAAGCTGTATATTTTTAGAGCCTCCTTTCTTCAACACAGCACGCGGTAACCTTTCCTCCTTCTTCAACACATTCCTTCAATTTCTAAAAGCACATGACATACCTTCCCCCTTTAGAGAATATTACCCATAAGGTGAGGAAACTTTTCTCTTTGTTGCCTAGATGACTAACACAAGAGGAGGGGTGAATTGAGTTGTATTTAAAAAATAACAATTATAAATTAAATATATAATATAAAATATAAGTAAAATATGAAACAGTAATAAATATAAAGAGTAAAGGTAAGAGAGAAGCAAACTCAGTATGTTAACGAGGTTCGGCCCCACTGCCTACGTCCTCGCCTCAAGCTACCCCTTGAGGATCCCCAAATCCACTATTCAATCTCTTTTAGGTGGAGATAGAAACCTATTACACCTTTGAGCAGCACCACTCCAAAGAATCCGTGTAGAACACCCTCTACACTTCCAATCACCTCACACTTGGTGATTTAACTATTCTCCGTGTAGAACACCTTCTACACTTCCAATCACCTTACACTTGGTGATTTAACTATTCCCCATGTAGAACACCTTCTACACACACAAGGGTTATACACACCCTTTTACTGATACAAGAATTGATAGTGGGTAGGTTATCAGAAAATACTCATCAATGAGTGAAATAAAAACAATACAGTGCAAACTATATTTCTCAAAATGAACAAGGGTTAAGACTCAATACTTAAAGAAGAGAGAATGAAAATTTTGAATGAATGTTGTATGCTCTTAGTGTTGTGAATGTGAAGCTCTCAAATGATCTATTTATAGGCATATGAGACTTCATATTCAAATTTAAAAAGATTCACATGTCAAAGACATCATCATTCACTTTTTAAAAATTTCAAATCAAATCTTTTTACTTTTTGCATGTGACAAAATGAGCACACTTTATTTTTCAAAAATTTCAAATCTAATCTTTTACTTTTTGTATATGACAAAAGGAGCACACTTTACTTTTCAAAATTTTCAAACAAAGACATCTACCTTTTGCATAAGTCAAGAAAAGCATCCACCACTTTTGAAAATATTCAAATAAAACATGCATATGTGAAAGATGACAATCAATCATCTTAATATTTTCAAAATTCAAACCTTTAATCATATCATGCACATGTGAAAGATGACAATCAATCATCTTAATATTTTCAAAATTCAAACCTTTAATCATGTCATGCACATGTGAAAGATGACAATCAATCATCTTTCAAAATTTTCAAATTTAATTTTTAAAATATTCATGCACATGTGGAAAATGTATTTTAATACTTTATGATAAAATATTTATTTTGAGCCTTAATCCTAATTTCGAATTTTTAAGAGATTTACAAAATTACTCTATGATTTTAATGTGAACTTGTTCCCTTCTTGCTCATACTTGGTTCCTTGATGTGCTTGATTGTATTGTGTAGACAACTTGAGCTTGAGACTTCTTTATTCTTTGAATTCATTTGTTATCATCAAAATCCATGTGTAGATTTACATGAACCTTGAAACCTTGAGTTTAACAATCTTCCCCTTTTTTATGATGACAAATACTTGATAGAACTTGAAACCTATATGAATACTTAAACTTCCCCTGAGAATGTGCGTTAGTTTTTCAACCAAAAATATAAATATAATTCCAAGCATATGTAACAAGTTTAGCAAATTAAACAATGTTAATATTCTAGTCTGAAACTTCTCCCCCTTTAGGCATCATTAAAAAGGAATCATAATTATCTCAATAAGATATATTCCTACAATAACTAACAGACAAATAAAACGTTGCATTAGTAGAGACTGTAGAAATTAGAATCACCTGTGTCCGACAAAACCTGCAAAGGTTGAAACCGAATTTTATCATCTCGGTGCGGAAGAAGATTTAAATCCGCTTGATATTATTGACGAATTAGATGTTCCAGAGATTTGAATTTGAATAATTAAAATTTTTCGTGTCCGACAAAGACAGCAAAAGCTGCAGGCCTAGCTCTGGCAATACTGTGCGGAGCTATGCATGTCCGACAAAACATGCAAATGTTGGAAGTCTAACTCTGACAATTCGGTGCGGAGCCACGCGTATCTGACAAAACCTGTAAAGGTTGGAGGCCTAGCTCTAGCAGTCAGTGCGAAAGCAGATTTAAATCAATCGCCTGATGTTGTTGACAAACGGGTTTGAAAGCTCTGAATTTCTATAAAAAAATCATTTTCACCTATCGGATACTAAAAAAAAAATCGCTTCTTGACCTAAGTTCTGTTTCTCCATAACGATAGAATGGCTGAACAATTCTCTTCCACTAATGTTCCAGACTTGAATCAGGAACTTTTGACGCATCAACCATCAATCTTCTCTTCTAAGGCCGTCAATGCCATGATAGGAGCAGAGAACCGTTTTTCTAGTAAGAAAACTTTTGACAATGTGTGTCCAGCATATCTTATATTTCTTTTGACTAATAAGATTTGAAGAGACAATATTATGTCTTGTTCTTTATGTTATCTCTATAAAATCAGTTTTAAAGTTCATCCGATTTGCATCAAATCTTATTCTCATCTCTATAATTCATCTGCATTCCTTCAATATTCTCGCTTTAAGTTTTCAATTCTTTTCTCAATGGCTCATTCTTCTAACATTCCTCTAGATGCATCCATGAGGTATTCTACATCTCAATCTCATGTCCTTTCTGCAGCTACCATTGACGCCATGTTGCAGCAAGAGAACAATAGTTTGGCTAATAAGTCAGACTCCGATGCTATCTACGACTTGGTGAGTCTCGGGACTCGCTACTCATCCTCTATTGTCGCTTTTTCCTAGCGGCTACAAGTCAAAAAGCATGAGGTTGAAAAACTTAAAGAACAAATTGTTGTACTTCAACGAATTGTTCAAGAGTCTCACACAAGGGAAGGAATCTTTCAGCAGAAAAATAAAAAGTTGAAATCTCTATTGGATTTTTCATTCCGCTTGCCAGTTCCCATGGATAGGGATGACATATATTGTATGAAAAGAATGAGTGTCTCAAACATGAGGCTAAGAACCTCAAGTTTATGTAAAAGTATTTAAAAAAATATCTCTCTATTTTTATGAACTCTGATTTATCTTTCAAGAGATATTCATAACATGCATCATACCTATTTCTCTTCTAATCATACATAATCTATTTTCTGGTAAGGGTTTTGTGAATATATCTGCTAACTGATCGTGTGTGTTTGTGAACTCTAGTACTATATCGCCTTTCTGCACATGATCTCGAAAAAAATGATATATTATTTCAATATGCTTAATTCTAGAATGTTGTATTGGGTTTTTTTTTTTTTTTGAAAGATTTATAGCACTTTTATTATCACATTTGATTGGAATGTGATTATACATAAGTTTAAAATTCTCAAGTTGTTGCTTCATGTAATAAACTTGAGCACAACAACTACCCGCAGCAACATATTCTGCCTCAGCAGTAGATAGTGCAACAGAATTTTTTTTTTTTTTTACTAAACCAGGAAACTAGTGTACGACCTAAGAAATGATATGTTCTACTAAAACTTTTTCGATCATCTTTGCAACCAGTATAATCGGTACCTGAATAACTAATAAGATCGAAAGAAATGTGTTTAGGATACCATAACTCTAAGTCAATGGTACTGGCAAAATATCTAAAAATCCGTTTGACTGCAATCAAATGAGATTGTTTTGGAAATGATTGAAAACGTGCACATAAACATACACTGAACATAATATCAGGTCTACTAGTTATCAAATATAATAAACTACTAATCATACCTCGATATACATTTGAGTTAACTGGCTTCCCGCTTTCATCTTTATCAAATTTAGTGGTCGGATTCATTGATATTTCAATTACCTTCGCACGTTCCATCTCAAATTTTGAGTAACTCTTTGATATATTTTGACTGATTAATAAATGTTTCACTTTTTGCTCGCTTGATTTGCAATCCGAAAAAGAAATTAAGTTCTCCCATCATGCTCATTTCAAATTCTTCCTGCATATTCTTAACAAAATCTTGACACATATTCATTAGTAGCACCAAATATTATATCATCTACATAAATTTGAATTAAAAGAATATCATTCTATTCATACTTGATGAAAAGAGTTATATTGATCTTTCCTTTTGAAAAACATTTTTCAATAAAAAAAAAAACTATTTAAGAAAACACTTTTAACATCCATTTGAAAAAATTTGAAATTTTTATAACAATCATATGTAAGTAACATTCGAATAGCTTCTAATCTTGCAACTGGTGCATATGTCTCATCATAATCGATTCCTTCTTTTTGACTGAAATCTTGGGCCACTAGTCGAGCCTTATTTCTAGTAATGACTCCGGACTCATCTTTCTTGTTTCTAAAAACCCATTTTGTTCTAATAATAGTATGATTTTTGGGTTTAGGAACAAGTGTTCAAACATTATTTTTTTCAAATTGATTAAGCTCTTCTTGCATAACTAGAATCTAAGATTCATCAAAAAGTGATTCATCAATATTTTTAGGTTCAATCTGAGATAGAAAAGCAGTATGATTGCAAATATTTCTAAGAGATGATCGAGTGCTTACACCTCGTGAAGGTTTTCCTAGAATTTATTCCGCTGGATGATCTTTCACATGTTTCCATTATTTGGTTGCATCTTGTACTAAGTCTTGATGATCTTTCCTTCTATTTCCATGATCTTCCCTTTTGAATTGTCTCCAAATATCACACATCCTTTTTCTTTAGAAGTGAAGTCAATGAATTTAGTTTTGTCTTCTGTCACGTATCTTGAGCATCCGTTATCTAAAAATCATTTATTTTTACCTGTAGAATACTTCATGCATACCTACAAAAGCAATTAAAAATAATTCCTGGTACCCAAGTTCTTTGGCTCCTTTATTTATTAGTATTAGAAGAAATAAGATTTTTAGGTAACCATATGACCCTAATAGTCATTGTATGTTTTCTTCTAATAGGACAAGCAAAATAATTATGACCATTTCTATTACAAAAATTACAAATAGCATGTGACATATATGAAGAACTTGAGTGATTATAATAGTATCCTTTTTTAACAAAATTATTTTTATGAAAAGAATTTTGAATATTGGATTTTGATGTGGAAGGATTATCAAAGAAGTTTTTATAAGATTTGTATTTTTGTTTTGGCTTATATCCCAAACCTGCCTTATCAAAAACACATCTTTGACTACCATGAAGTTTTTCAAAATTTCTTTTTCCATTCGTAAAGTTTTCAATAATATTTTCTAAATCAGTTTTCTTTTTCTTCAACTCAAGATTTTCATCTTTCAAAACATTACTTTCTTTTTTTAAAATATCAATTTCGTTTGTTAAAGAAGAATTTTTCTTTTTCAAAGCAGTATACTTGATACCCAATTTTTCAAATTTCTCATATACCTCTTCTAAAACATTTTGCAATTCTTCATATGAAGGATCTTTAATATTATCAAGATTTGTTACCTCAATATCATCTTTAGCCATAAGACAAAAATTTGCTGATTCTCCATTACTTGTTTCACTATCTGAGCTACTTGAATCATCATCTCATGTAGCTTTCATTGCTTTTTTGCCTTTGTTTCGATCTTTCTTTAGCAGAGGACAATCTGACTTGATATGACCAGATTTATTGCATTTATAACAAATTAAAGTGTCATTTTTATCTGAATCTTTCTTGGAAAACTTTTTGAAGGATTTCCTTGGAGGAGTTTTATTTTTCTTTAAGAACCTCTGAATTCTTCTTGTTATCATCGCAACTTCTTCATCTTTGTCGTCATTTTCCTCATCTTCATCACTTTCACTTTCATGTGGAACAACTTTAAGTGCCAAGCTCTTCTTTAACTTTCCTTCTTCTTCTCCTCTTTTCAATGTGTACTCATGGGTGATAAGTGACCTGATGAGTTCATTCACTTCGAGCTTCTTGAGGTCTCTAGTTTCAAGAATCGCTGTCACTTTTGATTCCCAACGTTTTGGTAGAGAGTTGAGAATTTTTCTTACTATCTCCACTTTGGAATAAACTTTGCCAAGAGCTGTCAAGCTGTTTATGATGTTAGTAAAACGAGTGTACATACTAGAAATAGATTAATCATCATTCATTTTAAACATTTCATATTCATGAGTAAGAATATAAATTTTTGATTCCTTGACTTGAGAAGTTCTTTCATAAGTAACTTCCAAGTTATCCCAAATTTCCTTTGCTGTAGCACAAGTCATTACTCTATTAAATTCATTACCATTGAGAACATTATATAATAAATTCATAGCAGTTAAATTCAAAGTATAAAATCTATCATCTTCACGATCAAACTCTTCTTCTTCCTTTTTGACCTTTACTCCATCAACTACTTTTGTTGGAATATAAGGTCCATTTACAATACATTTTCAGATTTCTCGACCTTGAGACTAAAGGAATATTCTCATTCTAACTTTCCAGAATGAGTAATTGTCTCCGCGAAAGAGTGGAGGCCGACTGCTAGATTGACCTTCACCGAATGAAACTGCAATGTTAGCCATAAGATCTTAACTCAAAAGATAGTTAATCTTATAACAGAGCTCTAGCTCTGATACCAATTATTACTGATCATAGGCCGCACCTATGTCACCTAACAATTGTACCTACCAGACTAGCCGGCCACCGTCTCTACCGGTGCACCGTCACCCATGGTCGGAGAGTCTTACTTCGGTGACACAGTCACAAGCGAGAGTTCCCATGAGTGATCTGCTTATATGAACAGTACAGGTCAACTAGCTCTGATACCAATTGTTGCCCAGATGACTAACACAAGAGGGGGGGTGAATTGAGTTGTATTTAAAAAATAACAATTATAAATCAAATATATAATATAAAATATAAATAAAATATGAAACAGTAATAAATATAAAGAGTAAAGGTAAGAGAGAAGCAAACTCAGTATGTTAACGAGGTTTGGCCCCACTGCCTACGTCCTCGCCTCAAGCTACCCCTTGAAGATCCCCAAATCCGCTATTCAATCCCCTTTAGGTGGAGATAGAAACCTATTACACCTTTGAGCAGCACCGCTCCAAAGAATCCGTGTAGAACACCCTCTACACTTCCAATCACCTCACACTTGGTGATTTAACTATTCTCCGTGTAGAACACCTTCTACATTTCCAATCACCTTACACTTGGTGATTTAACTATTCCCCGTGTAGAACACCTTCTACACACACAAGGGTTATACACACCCTTTTACCGATACAAGAATTGATAGTGGGTAGGCTATCAGAAAACACTCCTCAATAAGTAAAATAAAAACAATACAGCGCAAACTATATCTCTCAAAATGAACAAGGGTTAAGGCTCAATGCTTAAAGAAGAGAGAATGAAAATTTTGAATGAATGTTGTATGCTCTTAGTGTTGTGAATGTGAAACTCTCAAATGATCTATTTATAGGCATATGAGACTTCATATTCAAATTTAAAAAGATTCACATGTCAAAGACATCATCATTCACTTTTCAAAAATTTCAAATTAAATCTTTTTACTTTTTGCATGTGACAAAATGAGCACACTTTATTTTTCAAAAATTTCAAATCTAATCTTTTACTTTTGCATATGACAAAAGGAGCACACTTTACTTTTCAAAATTTTCAAACAAAGACATCTACATTTTGCATAAGTCAAGAAAAGCATCCACCACTTTTGAAAATATTCAAATAAAACATGCACATGTGAAAGATGACAATCAATCATCTTAATATTTTCAAAGTTCAAACATTTAATCATATCATACACATGTGAAAGATGACAATCAATCATCTTAATATTTTCAAAATTCAAACATTTAATCATGTCATGCACATGTGAAAGATGACAATCAATCATCTTTCAAAATTTTTAAATTTAATTTTCAAAATATTCATGCACATGTGGAAAATGTATTTTAATACTTTATGATAAAATATTTATTTTGAGCTTTAATCCTAATTTCGAATTTTTAAGAGATTTACAAAATTACTCTATGATTTTAATGTGAATTTGTTCCCTTCTTGCTCATGCTTGGTTCCTTGATGTGCTTGATTGTATTGTGTAGACAACTTGAGCTTGAGACTCCTTTATTCTTTGAATTCATTTGTTATCATCAAAATCCATGTGTAGATTTACATGAATCTTGAAACTTTGAGTTCAACACTCTTAATGTCCAATACGATTCCTAGGTTGCATCTTCTAGAGCAGCATCTTTCTATTGGATCAAAACTTCTATTAGAGGCCTATTATTAACTTTTATGATTCTTCTCTACAAAATAGATTTGGGTTCAGGAGCTATTTCACCATTGAAATTGATTGAAGGCAATGTAGAAATAGAAGCAACTTATTGATCCAATTTCCTTTCCAAACACGAAACATGAAAAACTAGATGTAAACTTGAAGTTTGTGGCATGCTCAATTTATATGCAACCTTCCATATTCTCTCAAGAATTTGGAAAGGTCCATAAAACTTAGGAGATAGTTTCAAGTTGTTCCTAACAGCTAAAGACTTTTGTCTATACGGCTGTAGCCTTAGAAAACCCCAATTTTTTACTTTGAATTCTCTCTCAGTCCTCAGTTTATCAGCTTGAAACTTCATTCTTTCTTGTGTAAGTGTCAAGTTTTTCTTCGACACGACAAGAATTTCTTCTCTGGTTTTCAACACATCTTCAACTTCTTTATAGCAGATAGACCAAGTACCAGGCCTGCAACTTGGTTGGAGCTCTACCATATACAACTTCAATAAGGAGTCATTCTAGTTTATGAGTGGCAAGTGGTATTATACCACTATTCAGCTAATGTAAGCCATTCAACCCATGATCTTAGCTTGTCAGCTGCAAAGCACCTCAAGAAATGATCCAAGGATTTATTTACAACCTCGATCTTGCCGAGGAGTATGAGAGTGTGATACCTTGTAATCTAAATAGTTCTTTCCAAAAAGAACTAGTGAAACTAGCACCCCTATCGAAGACAATGTTAAGTGGCATACCATGTAACTTGAAAACATAGTCAAAAAATAACAATGCTACCTTTACTACTATGAATGGATGCTTGAAAGACATAAAATGAGACTACTTGGATAATCTATCAATAACAACCATTACCACATGGTACCCTTTTGAAAGTGGCAGCCATTCTACAAAATCCATTGATAATTATCCATATACGTTAAGGCAAAGGTAAGGGTTGTAACAACCCAGGATAATGAACATACTCAACCTTATTCCTTTGACAGACTTCACACTCTATAATAAATGTCTTCACATCCTTCTTCAAACTTGACTAGTAAAATCAGATTTAGCTCTTTGTAAGGATTTGTAAAATCCTAAGTAGCAGAGGGGCTTGAATATAGTTCAACAACCTATTCTTTGGCTGTTGAGAATCTAGAACATATATATTTCCTTTTCTAAAAATCACCTCATGTCTCAAGGTAAATCTAGAATTAGGAACAGAACCTGCTAACAACAAGTTAAGCTGTTGATGAATATCTAGATCACCCTCATAAGACTACTTAAGTTCCTCGAGCCATACATGTGTAGGAAATGAAATAGAATAAATTGAAGCAATCTCCTCTTGACAATCTTTTAGAAATGGGGCACCAGATACTTTATTCTCTACACCACTGTTATGTTCAATAGAAAATTTATAGCCCAACAATTGCAAGATCCATCTCTGTTGAGTTGTTGTCCCAACTTTCTGCTCTAATAAGTATTTCAAACTTAAGTGATCAGTTCTTATAGTGAAAGTTGATCCAAGTAAGTAAGGCCTCCATTTTTTGATAGCAAGAACTAATGCAAGTAGTTCCTTCTCATAGGTTGACAGATTAAGACTCTTGCTTTTCAATGCTCGACTTAAGAAAGCAATAGGTTGTTGATTGCGCATCAACATGGCACTTATCCCCATGCCACATGCATCACACTCATTTATAAACCTCTGATTGAATTCAAAAAGAGCCATTATAAGAGGACTTATCATAGCTTTCTTCAGCTTCTCAAATGCCACAGTTGTTGCTTGGCTCTAGGCACCTCCTGTCTTGCATTTGATGACACTAAAGAATGAGTAGCATACTTGATACTACTACTTCTCCAACAGCCCACACATAATGTTCCTGTATCTTGGCTAACCCAAAAGCCTCATTGAGGGTTGAAGGGTTAAGCATATGGATTGATAGCCTAATTTCATCTCATAATCTACTCAAAAAAACACTCAGCTTGTTGATTTCTATGACTCCTTTAACTCTATTCGAAATCAATTCAAATTCTACTTTGTAAGAAATAACATAATGTGTTTACTTAAGTCTTGTTAAGGCCTCCATTGGGTTGTCATAAGTTGTAGCTCCGAACCTCACTTGAACAGCTTTTGAGAAATCTTCCCAAGAAGAGAATGGACTAGTTTCATTGGCATCTTGATTCCAGATAAGAGCTTCATCATCCATATGAAATGAAGCCAAGAAAATCTTTTGACTAGCTGGAGTTTAATGAAAATTGAAGTATTGATTTGCTCTATACACCCACGCTGCAAGGTTCTTACAAAAAAATCTTGAAAAATCAATCTTAATTCCTTTAATTAGGATCTATCACCCATATCACGAGCATGGCTTTCCCTCACATCTTCAACACGAATTTCTTCATTTCTATGCTGATTACTGTTTTCTTGATAGATTCTTGCATTCTGTTCCTGATCATTCGACCCATTGCAAGAAATCTTGGACAACTGCTGCATAATATCGTTGAACCTTTTTTCTTGTTTTTCCCATTCCAGTCTTATTGCTTGCTGTTGTTAAAAAAAGAAATCAAAATAGTGTCCACGATTTACTTCTGTTGTCATTCTTGTTGAATATGAACTTGGTTAATGGCTTCTGTCATCAAGCAAGTTGCTTATGCCGTTTTACTGATTGCTGATACCAATTGTAGCGTTCCCTTAGTGAATGAACTCAATAATAAGGAGATAAGAAGAGAGATAGGGTAAGGGGTAGTAATGAGAGAGAGAGAGAGAGAGAGAGAGAGAGAGATGCTGGTTCCAGAGTTGGCCTCAAACCCAACTCATGGTTTCTCTTTATACTGAATGATGAATATGATGGTTGTTACAGTTAATTAAACGATCGTGTTTAACTCTACTACTAACAAATGATATAGCCCTACACTTACATGACTTGTCATTCTTTCTTTTATTACAATTCATTCAAATGAAACGACAACGGCTAAAGCTAACTAACATAACTGTCACTCATAGTGCAAAAATGTTGCATATCTTTCACGCCTCCTTTCTTCAACACAGCACACAACAACCTTTCTTCCTTATACAACACATTCCTTCAACTTCTTAAGCCACATGATACTATTTCATGTTGCTTGAAAAATTCACACGAACATCAATAAATATTGTAAGACACCGTTCATGTATTTATCTCTCTCAATTGAAGTTTTTTGGGTAAGAATATGAATGAATTTTCCCGGTCGATCAATTAAAAGATTAGCCTTGATATACACACTCTTTTCCGGGCCTCTTTTTTTTTTTTTTGGTTACTCTACTTCAAATAATTCGAACTATTAAGAGAGACAAGAAGAATACATATTTTTTTCTTGGGTGGCTCTATAGCCACCACTCCAAGCTACTGCTGGGAGCCACATTAGTTGTAATGGGATTTTTTTTTTTTCCTTACATGTACTTTTTAATACTTTAAATATTTTTTAAAAATTAAAAAAAAATACAATATTATGAAAAAAAAAAAACTCCCTTAATCACTCCCAGCTTTTGCATGGGGCTACTCCAATTTTTTATCCCCAATAAGTTCCATCTTAAGCGAGGGGCTAAAATATGTACAAAGCATCACTTCGCCAAATCTCAACTACCATTGGAGCATCCTTCCAAATCTTGCCCTCATAAGAAATCCCAACTAGGATAATACAAATAATTATTATATCTTGATAAGTAAATAACGGTAACAGCTATTGAAATTCTCTCTCTCCCCTTCTCCCTAAAATAAAAAGAGATGAAAATAAAAAGGTCAATATTATACTAAATTATCGCTTATTTCAAAAGTCTAAACTGATACAAAAGATACTATATTAATCATCATTTATTTCAAAATTTTAAAGAGATTGAAAATAGTTAAATTTCTATTATTCAATTATTATCTTAATAGTTTAAACACTAAATATTTTTCCACCAGCCACCTCTAAATTTCCACAGATTTGTTCAAAGCTCTGACTAGCATTAAAGACACATGACCTCCCAAAACAAAGTAATTGACGTCCTCAAAGCTCAGAACAAAACCTAGGACCACCTGAATGGCAGCAAATATAAAGCACCTGTGATGTGTTGTTGTTACTGCCAGGCCTCATGCAAGCTTTCTTGATATGCCTAAGAAAAGACCACCCCTAGAGAAAGTCTGTTCTTAAGAACAAGATGTTCACATAGTGAGACTCATTATCCAACATCCCAAAAAGGTAAAACCTCTGCAAAATCATGCACGTAAGGTGTCAACATCTCTCCTTTGTTTTCTACCAAACACCTTCACTACCACAAGTTGAAGTACATGACACGAGAAAAGAAAATTAATTGTGGGCCATTGCTTTGCTTGAGAGTTAATGTTTTCTTTTCTTTTCTTTCCTTTTTTTTATCCATGATTTAGGTAAAAAACAGGAGCTTCCTTTATCCATAAATCCTTGGTTTTCATAAATAAAAGGTCATAATAGCCATAAATAGTGCAGGTGGGAGACATTTTTCTTTGTTAAACAGTCCACCACTATTGAGCAAACAATCAAAATCCCATTTGAAAATTTGCTCACTAATCTGCACTCAGATTTGAAAAACTAAAAAGCTTTCATTGGAAATTGAAGATTCCTCAGATTCAACCAATATTATCTAAAGCAACACCCACTACCACCATTAATCCACTTCAACCACCATCTGTTTCCCAATCAAAACAGCCACCCAACTCATTACCAAATAAGATTTACACCCCCATTTAACTACAAGATTTCTTACAATTCTCTAACCCAAACACTTGTAGTTTCAACTGCCATTATTATGGCAATGAAAACACCATTTCAGCAGTAGATGTCAGAAATAATATAGGCATAGATATTACAATCTTCCACCCTTTTAAACCTTTCAATAAATATATATGACCAATTAGAATAAGAAAAAGAGTGCAACAGAGTAAGGACAGTATATAATTCTAGCGATACGTCATCCCCCATCATGCTTACCCTACTACAACTACCAGCAACCCCCTCCCACCAAAGCCACCAACCGTTCTCACGAGAGGTTTTGAGGAAACCAACAAAATTTGAACAATATCGCTTCAGAGAAACAGTATATCACCAGAAGCTGATGGAAGAAAGATGCACCGTCTCGCGTGTAGACAAAAAAAGGCCAAAGTTGCTCAGAAAAAAGAACAAATAATATTAATAATATTAATAATAATAATAATAAAAGGGGCCAAGGGGTAATGCTTATTCCATAGAGCTTTTCAAAGTTCCATCAGTACAAGTATGACAAGGGGGAGAGGAGGAAAATACAGTACAAAATAAGAAAAAAGAGGAAAATCTAAGTAAATTTCTGTACCAAAAACTAACCTAGGCTGACTGAACCCTAACATTACACCCTAAAAGTACAACCCTCTTTCCCTTCCCCTCTCCAGATGATCTGTTAGACAAAGGACTTGGATTTGTATTTTGTTGTGTAACTCACACGTCAGAACCTCTGTTATGTTACAGACCATTAGTCTACGCATATCTTTGATAGTCCTACTTTCTTTACAAGTGAATTAAAGGGTGATGGAAAATGGAAATAAAACCATCACCATTCCAACTAAAACTCTCTAATTCCTGCTACTTCAAAAATCCTAAGCTCAAGACCAACTGGGATATTGCAGGAAAAGATGTGCTGATGGAACACTAATGTCATTCAAGGGTCTAATTTCTCCCATTCATAACGCCCTGGGAGTGGCTTCTCCTTGACAGGATCAAAGTTGTACCTGCACAGATAAGACTACCATATCAGCTCATGGAATGTAACAATCTTTTCCAATAATTGGGATTTTACAGGCAAGAGCAACATGGATGTAATTAATCCCAAGTGGAGAAAGAAACTAAGGAAAAAAAAATGTCCGTGGCATACTTCTCAATGAACTGTCTTTGCTGCTCTTCTTCGGCACCGGCGAAAAACTCGTCCATTTCATGTGCTGTTGGGATATGTCTCCCAGTTCTGTTCTGGGTTCTGCGGTTAGTCTCTGTCAAGCCAGTAGGTCTGGTGGTTGAACAAGGGGTTCTTATGGTGTCTGGGTCCCTAATCAAACTGCAAGGTGTGGATTCACGAGTACTCCTGTCACCAAAAATACTAAATTTTATAATATTCACAACCACAGTACCAGAATATTCATGTCCTTACAGTGAGAGAAAAAAAAATAACATGATCTGTAATGCATCACATCTATCACAATTGTGACACCACCAATGGCTAAGCTAAGCAAAATTAAGTTTATGCAGAAATATCAATATAAACAGAATAATCCGTGTACAATAAATACTATCTACTATTATTTTTTGTATGCCAACTGTTTTTTTCTTTTTTTTTTCGGTATCTCTCACCCCTGGTACGTTTCCCCAACTACAAGGGACTCCACTCATTATCACAAGAAAAGCAACATAAAACACTAAACATCAAGACCAAAGAATTCAATTTCATTTTATTTTCTCCTTTTTATTACCATCATGATATGCTTCATTCACCAAATTTCAAACGAGAAGGCTTTCATAATTCTTGAAAGATTAATAGGAGTGAATTATTATTAATTTACTTAAGAGTATATTTCACTATTTGAATTGTAAGTATAACATTAAATAAGTGTTCTTCTGAGCTAAGTAATGCCAGACAGATATTCAATTACAAAAATAAAGTAATAACAGCTAAAAATCCAAACCCAAATTCTCTCTGTGTTTCCCTATCTTATAATGACAAACTCTGTCTATGGTTCTTTAAAAAATTAAGACCAAGGGGAGGAAAACATAAAAAATAAAAATAAAAACCCGGGGTCCCCCTCTTTATCTTTCCCTCCCCCAGCAGCATATTTATCGTCAGAATTAAACACCGTGCCAAATAACAGCAGTGTTGTAACTTGTTATACTGCAGAAGCATCTAATGGGGGAAAAACAACAAAAAAGCTTTCGTTGCTTCGAATTAGAATAATGCAATGAGATCGATCTCTTGAGAACATCAAGATGAAGAAACAATATATAGGACATACTTCATTTGGAAGACCATGTGTCAGTACCATCCAAGTTCTAGAAACAAGTAAAAACGTCATTATAAAGCAAAATGCAGCCTATAAAAGTTTAAACAATCAAATATGAACAAAAAGCCAGCAGCAATTATTCTTCTCCACCGACCCGAAATATAGAATTAAAAAGGCAGCTGAATAATATTAGAGAAGTCATAGTTTGATGCTTTCAAGGTTCAGATCTTATAACCATAACCAACACCGCGTAAATCAACAGAAAAGCCACTTTTGGATGTCTCACTATTTAAAAAAAAAAAATTAAAAAAAAAAAAGGTAACAGATTGCATTCCAATACTGGCAAAAGTCATTCGAAAAAAATAATACTGGAAAAAGTCCCTTTTTTTCTAATTACACTCATCACAAATTTTCCATTTTTGTAGTGGAAAGAAAGAAAAAACAGTTTGAAAGGACTCCCAAGAGTTTTCAAAAATCAAACTTTCTTAACATTTTAAGTAAAAATTTATTAAAAAAATTAAAAATTAAAAAGAGAGAGAGAGAGTTAAAGCTCGAGAAATGGATTTTTTGATCAATTATTTCGACCCCAATAGCCCCTCAACCAAATGTGATTCATAAAATTCTACTGCATTAGGAAAACGAAGCAGAAAACAAATGAACAGCTAAACCCTCCCCTACCTACAACTTCGAGTTCTCCATAAAAGAAGAAAGCAAAAAAAACAAAGAGACGTTAAATACCAAGAAATTGTACAGACCAAAACCATCGAAAAAAAATATGTAATATATATCTTCTTTTTTTTTTTGAAAAATAAAAGGTTGGGTACCATGAGGATAAAAGGATAAAAGGGTAGATGCAAGTAACTCCTGCCAAGACAATTGATAAATCTGCCTTAAACAACAGCTCATATTTTCTTAGGCTCCGAGGGTCCTAACAGTATCAATTTCTTTCCTTTCTTACAACCAAGAAGCAAAACTGCATGAAAAAGGACAAAAAGAAACTCAAAAGAACTGTAGGATCAAACAGAACATGACAGACAACGCTGCAAAGGAACGGAAAAAAGAGGGCTTTGAAAAAGACTGGACGATCAAAACAAATTTTGAATACACCCCAAAATTTCCTTAGTTTGGTTGCCAACAAACCTAGGGAATCAAAGTAACAGGAAAATTAAAATCTCCTATATTTCCTGGTTACTTCAATTTAATTTTCCCCATAAATGAAAAGATTTCACAAATGCCGCACTAATTCATCCGCAGTTCCCTTCTCAATCCAAAAGCTGAAAATCAAATAAATGAAAACTCGGTAGAGAAAATTAGAATTTAGAATCCCCCCTTTATCCCAACAAAAAACATGGAAACCCACCAGATTCTAAGACCCAAAAATTAAATTTTCTTCTTACTCCCCTACGGAGATGAAAGACGTTATTTATGGGCGAAGAAAATCTCAAAATGCTTTATACGAAATTCGAAACAGAAAAATCGAAACCCTGGAAATGGCCAGGAAAAAAAAATACGATTTCAAATTCTAATTCCATCATATTCCTCGTTTTCTCGGCAAGCAAACAGACACTTCAAAACCCAAAGCCCTCAAAAGGAGAGGTTTTGAGAAGAAGATAGAAAGAAACCCCAAAAGGAGAACCCACCTCTCTCTACCTTCAAACTCTAAAACATTCTCTCCAAACGATGCTTCCTCGGCCCCCATATCGCCAATGTTGTTGCCACTATTTTCCTCATTCCCTTGAAGTCCATCCTCTTTGGCACCACCCACAACGTTCTTCACCTCGTCCAAGGGCCCAAACGAGACCGGCCAATCGGACGCAGAGCCCACGGAGGCCACTCTCAGCCTCGACCCCGCCCTAGGGTTAGAGTTAGGCTTAGAATTAGCCTTATCGGAAATTATTTGCTTTTGCTGCTGCGCACAGCTTTCTCTATTGTTGGGTCCCTGTCTGTGGCGCTTGGGTACAGAGTCGTGGGTGGGAAGAAGAATGGGGGGCTTCTCGAGGCGGCGGCTCCGAAGCTGAAGATAGGAACCGGAACCGGAGACGGCGGTCGGAGGAGGGGGAGGGGATCTCTGGAGAGCTAGAGTACGGGCGCGAGTGCGGACACCGAAGGAGGACTGGGAGACATCCATGAGGGCGACCTCGCCTGTTGTTTTGGCCTTGCGAATGTACTTTCCCATGATGCTGATATGCCCTTCTACGTGCTTCAAAAACCAGAAGCTGAGCTAAACTGCAACTCTCATAGAGAGAGAGAGAGAGAGAGAGAGAGAGAGAGGACAGAGACAGAGACAGAGAGAAAAATGGAAGGAGCCGGGAGGTGGCTATTTGTAGTGCCTCTGCTTCAAAGTAACAAAATAAATAAATAAATGATAATATAAATAAATAATATTTGGTAGGGTTGGGGAAGTGAGGGTCACTGTACTTACAATTTTTCTTGCTACTTCTTTTTTCACTTTATATTTATCATGCTATTTTCATTTTCATTTTTTTTTTCATTTTATTTTTTTTTTAAATTTTCTGCTGGTACTAATTTCAATTTTCAAATTTTTTAATTGGTAATTATCTTTATTCCTTACCATTCTTCTCAGCATTTTCTTTTTTATTTCCTTAAATTTATTTATTTACAATTTTTCAGAGTTTCACATATACTGGCTAATTACAGATTATTGGTTCTGTTTATTCGAGTCGGTATACTCAATTCGAATTTTATTTTAATTAATAATTTTGACAAATTTTTTAAAAAATTCTAAAAATTTACTTATTCAAGTTTCGAATTCTTGAATCTGAAATTCAAATGCATAAATCTATTAATTATAGAATATGAACAGTTCAAATATTTTGTGAAAGAGCTTCATATTTATCAATTTTTATCAAATTTCGTAATTAAATAAAAAATAATATTAAGAGTACATAGCCTCACATATTTTTGATAAAATTGATAATGTGTTAATAATATCATGACAATTGAAATGTTAAAAAATATATATTTAAAAAATAAAAATGTGATGTGAAGGAAAATAAAAAAATAAAAAAATAAAAAAATATCAATAATTAAATTAAACAATGCATAAAAATTATATTTATATACACATAAAAAAATACACAAATTATGTATAAATAATATTTTTATTAAATAACTATCCATTTTACTTTTGAGAAATGCTTGGTGTCCTATAATTGCGTCGAGAGTCTCTATCACAACTTTTTTTTTTATAATTAAATAAATATTTTTAATAATATTATAAATTCTTTAAAAAATAATTGAAAAATAGATAAATGTATAAAAAGGATATTTGAATTTCTCTAAAGAATTTATTGAAGTACACCTTCGATGAGCACGAGTCTATCCATTTTTTTTTCTTTTTATCTAAACAAACTTGTAATTAAAAATAGAAAAAGAAAAAGACAAAGAGCCTTAAAAACCATTACAATAGACAAGTTTTGAAACAATTTTTTTTGTATTTTTTTATCAAGCTCTGTGAAAATCTTGAAAGCTGTTTCAATGAAAATTAATAAAAAGCTAATTATATTTGGGTAGGTGAAGAGTGGGCGAGTAAATTTAGAAAGTTTTTAAAAATATATCTTTTTACTTTTGAGGGGTTTTGGGTATTTATAAAAGCTATTTTTTATTTATTTTATTTTGAAATTATTTACTAAAATCTTATTAGAGGAAAAGGAAAATAGAATAATTCTATGAAATCTAAACAAGTGAAAAACGTGGGCAAATAAGTAGAAAAATAAAAAAAAAAATTAAAATTAAAATTAAAAAGAGGAAAGAAAAGAGGAAAGGGGGAGCTTGCCCATTCACTCCTACGTGTGTTTTTAAACTAAACGAAACAGGCTCTATCAAAACGGAATAAAAGAAAGATTTAGATAATAAGTTAAGATGAATTGAATTTAGATAAAAGTTAAGATTTTGTTTGTTTTTAAAATTGGATTTTACTATTTATAACTCATTTCATATTTTTAATTTATCTCAACTATTCATTTTAAATTTTAATTTATCTCAATCACTCATTTTATTATTATTTATAACTCATCTCATCTTTGAATTTAAACAGACTCTTAATATTATTATAATATACTTTTTCTAATATTATTTATTATATTTTATGTAAAAAATTTAAACAGTTATAATAATGCAATGAGACAGATATTAATTTTAAAAAAAAAAACTAATCCAACGTCTATGAGATAGTTCTTGATTTTTATTTTTTTATTTTGTTGTTGTTAATCAGTTTTAAAATTGTTCGGGAATAATAGACCTTGATTTTTTTAATCTTGGAAATGGTAATGCTCTTTATCTAGTTTGTGTCATATATTTAATGGTGACCTTCTTGATCTTTTGGTCATTTAAGGAATTATACGATCTACCATTACTCCACTTCCCTAATCGATTGTGACAATATTTTTGCATCTTTTGACTTTAATTAAATGACACCATCATTTTGAATTTAATGGAGGAGTTTCTTGTTGCATGTATGGAGCATTTGTTAAAAGGAAAATGTTTGGTTCATGCTTCTTTCCTATGGTTTACTCCACCATAAGATAATGCCTTCTTTTAAGGTTTACTATTAAAAAAAAGAAAAAGGAATCACATTATATTGGCATTCGATTTGCTGGATGCACCTTAATCATAAATTTATGTGTTATTAGTGTGTACCTTGGGAGATGATCATAGCCGTTGAAAAAATAATAATAATAATAATTGAAGTAGGCGAGAAAATGGAGAAACGGCACAAGAGAAATACCGATCTCACATAAATAATCTTGAAACCCAATGCACGTCCATCATTAAATGCATCCAGCAAAATGACATGCATAAAATGTTTCACTGGCTCGGTCAGAAAGAAAAAAAACTTCATGCATAAGCATTATCAATCTACTGTAAATATCTCAATATTAAGATGAAAAACTCTTTGAACTCTTCAAATAAATCAGAATAAGATTACTACTAACTTTGGAATCAGAAGTATGCCCTATTTTGATAATTAAATATAGTGTTTTTGTGTGTGTGTGTGTGTGTGTGATTAGAAGATGAAGGAGGACACAATGGTCTTGGGTGACCGAAAATTATCTTAATAAAGCTTATGAATTAGATGTTTCCAATGCATAAAAATGAAAGCAACAATAGAGCAATGAATCATAATGGCAAGTTAGGCAGGATTCGAATTCCGTCTCTTGTTACTATTGTGAGAGAGAGAGAGAGAGAGAAGGGGGACTAACAAACTAAATCTAGAAAATTTTACTTAATGCTAAAACAAAGGCTAAGTTTTCACATTCTTTTAATTTATATTAATCCATTATTGGATTTACAAAAGTTGCCAACTAGATGTTTTCATATATATATTCATTAGAAAAAAAAACCTAAGAAGGAGTGTCTTGCTACTTGTACCTTGAAGCCTAAGGGAAGTAACAACAAATAAAAAGGAGACATGTGTCCCAAATATGATACATTAACCTCGAACATTAAAAGAAATTAGGTTAGATTTGGATAGTGAGTTGAGATGAAAGTTAAATAAAATATATTTAGAATATTATTTTTGAGTGGTGCTACAATGTCCATCAAAATTGAACGCTCAAGTTTACTTCTAGGCTAAATTTTGCTTTATATTCTTTTCTTATTTTTTAATTTTTATTTTTTTATTATTTTAAAGTGTTTTTAAAAAATATGAAAAAATATCAATATATAAGTCATCACTTCCTTAATCATTAATTAAAAATAAAATAAAATACATAAGGTGTCAAATTAAGGTGTTAAACTAGTATTTTTCATTATTTTTTAATATTATTATTATTTTGAGATTTGAAAAAGTAGAATTATTTATTATTTTTTTTATGTAATTTAAAAAAATTATAATGACTAATATAAGATGAATTGAGTTAAGATCATCTAAATTCAAATGGGACCTTAATGTCATTTATATAATAAACAAAACTAATCATGTCAGCTTGAAAACTAATAATGCATCTATCGTAGCAAATGAGAGGGTAATACCCTCTCCCTTTTGACAAATGCCATTGATTTAGTTAAAATTGCGTTTGGGTGTTAAGAAATGTTGAAAATATTTGTAAATAATAATAAAAAGATTAAATAGTAATAAAAAAAGTAATGAATAAAAATAAAAGTAGGTAAAAATAATAATAAAATAATAAAGAATGTTAGAGAGTGTTAAGAAAGTTTTATCTTTTCTCTATAATCTAAAATTTGGTTGAAGAGTCTTTAAAATTGTTTGTATTAAAAGAGGCAAATAGTTTTGCTTAAATGCTACAATAGATTTTCAGATATGTATGGTTACAATTGCCCCTCTAACTGATATATTTATGCTATTTTTCCTCTCATCCCTTTTCCAAACACTCACTCTCTTATCTTGATTGGTTTTATGTATTTTAATGTATAGATTATTGGGAATAAAGAAAAGTAAAATAAAAAATTAGTTCCAAAAATATAAACAGATAAATAATAATGAGTAGATAAAAAATTCAAGATTTTTTGAAAATAAAAATATTTTATTATTATAGTCAGTGATATAACAATTTTATGTGGGATATAAAATAAATAAAGATAGACAAAAAGCAAAATGTAACGTTTTATTTCAAATTTACCTAAACCTTTAACAGCACCAATGCTGATGCTTAGCCACTCCCAAGCTATTAGTAGGCCCATAAGTCACCTTCATAGGACCACATTGAGAAATAGTGGCCACCCTATATAAGGGTGAGATTGGGGTTGATGGGATCTCTCCTCTCTTGTTCTGTCCCCCACCCTTGGAAAGTATTTTAGGTTTAGTTTGAATTTAAGTATGAGACAAAAATAAATAATTTTATATTAAAAATAACAATTAAATAAAATATTATTTTTTCATATTATTATTATTTTAAAATTTTTAAAAGTTAAATTATTTATTATATTTTATGTAAGAGTTTAAAAAAATTATAATAATGAAATGAGATAAGCGAATTATAAATCTAAAAAGAGGTTTATTCTTCTCATCCTTGTATTATTATTTTTAATTTTTCATTGTTTTTAAGCCAACATGTATTTTTTTTATTGACATTTGTTCTTAAGGATGTCAAATCGTATTAATGTCTCATGTTCAATTTTATCAAAACATGTATATTATATTATATGTGTCAATTTAAACACAACATGTCAAGCTTATTGTGTCAAAACATCAAACTCTAACACGATCCATTTTGACTTGTTAGTGAATACTACAAAATAAATTAATACGACACGACCTGACCTGTTTAAATTCATTCATGTAAATGAATTGAACAAACTCGAAATTAACTCGTTTAACCTAATTAAATTTAGCATAATTTTATACAAATGTTAAAATCACAATATCTATAAAAAAAAAAGTTAAAACTAACTGAAAATCTAAAACTAGACTCCAAATAATAAAAATATCAAAATTCAAATCTCTACAATTTTACTTTTAGGTATAAGAATATAATTGTAATTTTAAATTTTTTAACAGGTCATAATAAGTCAAAATAGTTTATTCATTATCAACCTGTTAGACAATCGTATATTAACAAGTTAACTTATTTTGATCTAAACTTGTTAAGTTAAAGTCAAGCTTGTTATTATCGTATAGCGTTTGTATTGGATTAATGAATCTATCATTTATTAAAGCATTCCCAATAAAGTAGTTATAAACTAGTTAAACACTGCTTTATTGTAAAATTTAGTTAAAAAATATATATAAAAAAAGTCAAACAAAAACTACTCCAATGGACTCTTTAAAATGGAAAAAAAAAATGTAGATAAACAGTGATTGCACTACATATAGCGCAACATTGTCCATCTTTCAAAACTTATTTTATTAATTTTGGATTTCGAGTAGCAAATGGTCGATGTCCCTCCTTCCAACTCTGACCCATTACCAACCACCAACAGGTACACACCATCATCATCGGCATTAGACGCAGTTAGCGACAAGTTCCCGACGATCCCAGCTCTGGCGACAGAGTCGTCGTTCTCCACACGCAGCTGGAAGTCCGAACATGGATTTCGGATTCTATGGCTTCGTTTGACCCACCACCGTCCATCATAAGTTACACCGTTGACATCATCGATATTGCCTTATGCTGGCGATCAACCTCTTAAGATTTCATCTTCAGCAATACCCACATCATCTCCCACGTGTTATTAGTTGGCTTCGGTCACGATTGCAACCGTCTGTTTATTTTATTTTAATTTGTAAAATAAATTTAATTAAAATAAAATATGAATATTTAAAAAAATATAGAGAAAAAATAAAAATGATTATGGA
Organism: Platycarya strobilacea; assembly: GCA_036898215.1. Lineage (NCBI taxonomy): Eukaryota > Viridiplantae > Streptophyta > Magnoliopsida > Fagales > Juglandaceae > Platycarya > Platycarya strobilacea. The sequence continues at coordinate 23,732,783 of CM072545.1, read as the reverse complement.
TGTTAAAATGTAAAAGTGAATAGCTAAAATGAAAATAAATAAATAAATAAATTTTTGACTCTTTAAAATAAATAAAAATTAACTATATTAAAAATATTCTTACATTCCAATTTTAAGATTGGGTGTCATGCAATTTGACTTTGTGACACATTAGAAGCTTCTTCTTATTTTATTTGACTGCATATTGATAAAATAATTTAATCGATAAAATTTCCTAAGTCCAAGACGAAAGTTGAAATTTTGAATCAGCCTTTGAAGACAAAAAAAAAAAAACCCTTAAAAATGGTCGACTGTTTATCACTTAACCCTTTTTTTGAGAGTTATTGAAAAATTATTTTAGATGTAATGTATGTATTTGTGTCTTTTCGTTTTTTGCTAAAGAAATGAATTTTAATTTTTTGAGTTTTTTTTATTATTTAGATGGGAAGAACGTTAGAACTTAGGGGGATGAAAATTATTTTGGATTTTAAAACATGCTTGTACTAAAAGGTTAAAAAAAAGAATATTTTTAAATTTAACGAAAAAAAAAAAAAGGAAGAGAGAGACGAAAAACAAACGAGATATCGTCATAAGGTAGGCGGAAAAAAGAGACGAGAAGAGTTGATTAAGACGGCTAAAACATTGGATACCTTCCTGAGTGGCCACGTGGAAAGCGCATTTTGATTTCTTAGGAAAGTTTAGAGACATGGGGAATCCCAGCGCCGTTGAGTAGGAAAGTGTAATACACGCGATATTGATTTTCTCTCTTTCTGTGCCTGCACTTGCCCTGGGGTTTGAATGAAGGAAGGAATGAAAGATTAGGACTAATACTGGTGGCAGTTCATTCTTGTCCTGTAATTAATGAGAGTGGGTTTATTACAATCCCTAAGTCGTAATCAATCAATCCATCAGCCACTTTTCTTTAAGTTTGCTAAAGCTTGTGGTTGCCTGCACATACACATAAAGGCAGACTTTGAAAAATGGTTTTTAAGGAAACCCCACCTTCTTTTTTATTTTTTAAAAAATTCTTTATGTCCTCATTTTTAAACTACATTTAACATTATTTTAACAGTTATCCAATATTCAAAATAATGTATAAAACATATTATTTATATTAATTAAATGGTAATATTTAACTTAAGAAGTTTAAAATTATTTTGTAAGATTGAGATTTTTAGAATAACAGTAATAATCTTAACGTAAGAATATTGATATTAAACCCATAAATTTGATTATTTTATTTAAAACAATCCTACATAAATCCATCAAAATTTATTAACTCAAATTTGAATTAAAATAATTGAGCATCATCCTTTATATTTTAATGGTTACTATTCACTCATAAAATATTTTTTTATTACTTTTTAATATGATTATTGGATAAATAAATTATATATATGTTAGTTTTATAAATTATATATTATATTATTATTTTGATAAATCTAACGATGAATTCAAATTTATCAAATTTTTATCAAATTTATATATGGAGGTATTGATTTTTGTCAAATTTATATTTTCTATTAAATTTTGAAAATATCAAAACATCGCAGATATAAAAAAAATTATTTCAAAAATTTTAATTTTAATTATTATAATTTTTTTTTCAAACTTTTAAACAAAACTTAAAAAATAATTTAATTTCTTTATATCTTAAAAAAATATATATTATAATAATATTTTATTCAATTTTTCTTCTTTTCTTACTTACAATTTTATAAAACATGTTAAGTCAAATTATTTTATTATTATTTATTAATTATTTTATTATTATTTACAGACTATTTCATCTTATTTTACTATATAAACAAACAAGTTTGTTTTCTTAGATTATTTTGGAGGAATATACGTAGAAAATAGATGTGAATTTCAACTAAAAAGAGGAGGTTGTACTTGTAGGCATCTTTTGGATTCCCATTTATTGAGTACTGAGTGGTAGGAATTAACGGATCGGAGTAGATCGAGTGATCCATTCTTTCTGGCACTGCATGTAGAAATTTGGCCCTTGATTAGGAAATCTATATTCATAGTATTTTTTTTTTTTGTAATTTTCTATAATTTATTTTATCATTTTATAAAGTGACATTAGATAACAAATTCATAAATAAAATATAATAAATAATCTCCAATCATTTAATGTATCACTATAATATAATAAAATTTGAGATGACGAATAGAATTATTCATTCAACTAAAAGATCAAGAAAAATGTTTATTAATTCTATCAGGTGATTTGCTATAAAAATAATTATTTTGTATTAAATAAATATGTTTTTGTTGTCATTAATCAATGTTTTAAGTAATCCGTTATATATATGATTTATTTTTTTTTTTATGTAATGTGCTAAGATGTTAAGCGTGGAATAGAAAGGAAAGAAAGAGGGATATGTATAAACGAGCGTGCAGGACAGCAGGAGTCAAAATCCTTAAGACGGACCCAAAATAGGACCCCTGTTATGAAACTTAAAGAAATGAACTACTATTGCAAAAGAGAAATAAGAAATTCTCTCTGAAACTCTTAAAAACTGAAATTTTCTTTCTCTCTCTATATTTTCTTATGAATTTCATTACAACTGAAGCCCCTATTTATAAGCTTTGAAATTACTATGCAAGTTACTATACAAGTCACTATGCAAAATTTAAAATAATAGTGGTGGAGTCATTCACATAATTTAAGTAGTGGGACAGGGGGCGGCTGCATTTCGTTCGTTCATTATACTCCTCCTTGAATGACCGCCAATAAGGAATCTGTCTCGTTAAAACCTTGCTAAGTAAAAGCCCAGTGGGAAGAAAAACCAATGGCGAAGGAAAAAGAGTACAGTCTTCTTATGTATCCACAAGTGCTTTAAGATTGCCTCATTAAAACCTTACAGAGGAAAACCCAGTGGGATGAAATCTCAGCGAAGGAAAAAGAGTACAATCAGCACATTTACTCCCCCTGAAAAGTGCATGACAAAAGATCTTTGAGTTTTCGCATTCCAATGTTATGCAGAATCTTCTTGAATGTGGAAGTTGATAACGCCTTTGTGAATAAATCTGCCAGATTATCACTAGATCGTATCTGCTTGACATCAATTTCACATTTTTCTTGAAGTTCATGAGTATAAAAGAATTTCGGTGAAATATGTTTGGTTCTGTCACCTTTGATATATCCTCCTCTAATTTGAGTGATACAAGCAGTATTATCTTCATATAAGATTGTTGGGCTATTATCGATCATGGGAAGTCCACACTTTTCCTGGATATGTTGAATAACTGATCTTAACCAAATACACTCTCGACTTGTTTCATGAATAGCAATGATTTCTGAGTGATTTGAAGAAGTAGCAGATAGTGTCTGCTTAACAGATCTCCATGATATGACAATATCTCCATAAGTAAATAAATATCCAGTTTGAGATCTACCTCTGTGTGGGTCTGAAAAATAACCTGCATCTGCATACCCAATCAATTCTGGACTTGAACCACGTTGATAAAATAATACCATATCAACCGTACCATGAAGGTAACGAAAGACATGTTTAATGCCATTCCAATGCCTTCGAGTTGGTGCAGAACTATATCTTACAAGCAGATTAACTGAGAATGTAATATCTGGTTGAGTGCAATTTGCAAGATACATCAAAGCTCCAATTGCACTGAGATATGGTACTTCAGGACCAAGAATTTCTTCATCGTCATCACAAGGACGGAATGGATCTTTCTTCACATCAAGTGTTCGAACAATCATTGGAGTACTCAGGGGATGAGATTTGTCCATAAAAAATGCTTTAGGACTTTCTCAGTATACATGGACTGATGAATAAAAATTCCATTTGGCAAGTGCTCAAGCTGCAGGCCGAGACAAAGTTTTGTTTTGCCAAGATCTTTCATTTCAAATTCATTCTTTAAATATATAGCGGTTTTTGAGATCTCTTCAGGAGTTCCCACAATATTTAAATCATCAACATAAACCGCAATAATGACAAATCCGGATTCTGATTTCTTAATAAAAACACATGGGCATATAAGATTATTCTCAAATCCTTCTTTCAATAGATATTCGCTTAAGCGATTATACCACATGCGTCCGGATTGCTTCAACCCATATAAAGATCTTTGTAGTCTGATTGAGTACATATTTCTAGATGTACTTGTAGATGCTTCAGGCATCTTATATCTTTCAAGGATTTTCATATATATATATATGTCATGGTCTAAGGATCCATATAAATATGCAGTGACCACATCCATCAACCGCATTTCTAATCCTTTTGTAACAACCAGACTAATCAAAAATTTAAATGTGATTGCATTCATAACGGGAGAGTATGTTTCTTCATAATCAATCCCGGGTTTCTGCAGGAAACCTTGTGCGACAAGCCGTACTTTGTATCGCACAATTTAATTTTTCTCATTACGTTTTCGTACAAATACCCACTTATATCCAACAGGCATTACACCCTTTGGTGTTTGGACAACAGGTCCAAATACTTCTCGTTTTGCTAGCGAATTTAATTCAGCTTCAATAGATGTTTTCCATTTTGGCCAATCATTTCTACGTCGACATTCTTTGACGCTTTTTGGCTAACTTTCTTCATTACTTCTGGTAATATCAAGGGCCATTTTATATGAAAATATGTTGTCGACAACAGTTTTATTTCTATCCAGAATTTCTCTAGTTTTCATGAAATATATTGAGATTTCATTATTTTCAGGTACCTATTCCTCTTCAGGGGAAAACATTTCATGACACACCTCTTCAGGAGGTCCCTTTTTAGGAGATTTATACTCTTCAAGAGTTTCCTCTTCATGAGGTTCTAGAATAGAAGATTTAAGCTCTTTAGGAGCACCAATTATATTTGTGGCCTGTATTGTGGGTACGTGTTCTTCAGAAACACCAAATTCATTTTGTATTATTTTCCTTCTGGGAATTTTGTCTTTTGCACCAATAGGTCTTCCACGCTTCAGGCGTGTTTTAGATTCACCTATTGCTGTTTTGACAATTTGTCCTTCAGGAACTTCAATCCTTGCTAGAGTATTAACAGCAGGAATATAAGATTTTACTACACCTTTAGTGTCAGTAAATACATCCGGTAACTGATTTGCAACATTTTGCAAATGAATAATCCTTTGAACTTGCCGTTTACATTCATTTGTAGGAGGATCAAAATGAGACAGGATCTTATTATCCCAAGTAATATCTTGTCGTGCTTCAGGCACAGACTTTTCTTTACCCATTAACGGAAAATTTAATTCTTCAAAATGACAATCCTCAAAACGTACTTTAAACATATCCCCTATAAGGGGTTCAAGGTATCTAATAATGGATGGAGAATCAAAACCAACATATATCCCAAGTTTACGATGAGGGCCCATTTTTGTACGTTGTGGAGGTGCAATTGGAACATATACAGCACATCCAAAAGTACGAAGATGAGAAATATTTGGTTGTTGACCAAATATAAGCTGTAATGGAGAATATTTATGATATGCAGATGGTCTAATGCGAATTAGAGATGCTGCATGAAGTATAGCATGTCCCCAAACAGAAATAGGTAGTCTTGATTTCATAAGTAAAGGTCTAACGATTAGTTGAAGCCTTTTTATCAAAGACTCATCTAAACCTTTTTGTGTTTGTGTATGGGCAACAGGATGTTCAACATCTATTCCTATTGACATGCAATAATTATCAAAAATTTGAGATGAAAATTCACCTGCATTATCCAATCGAATGATCTTAATTGGATATTCAGGAAATTGTGCTCGTAGTTTAATTATCTGAGCAAGAAGTCTAGCAAATGCAACATTTCTAGTAGAAAGAAGACAAACATGTGACCATCGACTAGATGCATCAATTAGAACCATAAAATATCTAAATGGTCCACCTGATGGATGAATAGGCCCACATATATCTCCGTGAATCCTTTGTAAAAAGGATGGAGATTCAACAATGACTTTTGAGGGAGATGGTCTAATAATTAACTTACCTTGAGAACATGCAGAGCACGGAGATTCATTGGGTAGAAATATATTTTGATTCTTTAAGGGATGCCCATGCGAATTTTCAATAATTCGTCTCATCATTATAGAACCCGGATGTCCAAGGCGATCATCCCAAGTCATAAATACTTTAGGGTCAATGCACTTCTGGTGCATTACCACATATGATTCAATTGTTCTCATTTTTGTATAATACAATCCAGAACATAGAGCAGACAGTTTTTCTAATACGAGCTTCTGGTCCGATACTGTTTTAGTAATAAGAAGATGCTCTTTACCGCCTTCATTGGTCGTTTCAATATGGTAATCATTATGCGTATATCTTTGAAACTCAATAAATTTATTCTGGATTGTGAAGAGAATAGAGCATCATCAATACAAAATTTGGTGTCATTAGGCAACACAATATAAGCTCTTCCGGAGCCCTCAATTAAATCCGATGAACCTGATATGGTATGGACATAGGCTTTACTTAGTGTTAGATTTTGAAAAGATTTCTTTTCTTTGAGAATTGTGTGAGTTGTAGCACTGTCAGCCAGACATATATCTTTATCATTCAACTTAGAGATAAAAAGCTCATCAATGTGATCCATGATTTTACAAAATATACAAAACTTTTATTACTGATAGAAAGAAAATACATTAATTGAGTGGAACACTTCCATCTCCAATCAAGTGTTCAATACTACCATCAGGATGATTAAAGAAATCAGATACATCAAGATGAGTAACGTCTACATCTACTAAATCTAATAAATCATCTGATAGTTCTACTAAATTTGTTTCATGCACTTTATTCTTTCCTTTAATAGAAGCTTGATATAAATCAGCTAAGTGCCTGGCCGTACGACAGGTACGTGACCAATGTCCAGTCATTCCACATCTATGGCACACCTCTTCACTTTTCTTTGAAGAATTATTCTGAAGATTTTTACCCCTCTCTGAATTGTACCACTTCTGGTGATATGGTATATTATAATCCCTTTTAATGTTGTCATTTCTGGGACCAACATTTTTATAATTTTTCCTACCACGTCCACGCCTCCGATTTCTTCTAAAGGATGCACCATTCACTTCTGGGAATGATGCAAACCTATTACCATTTACTTCAGGGAATGATATTGAGCCAGTAGGGCGTGACTGGTGGCTTTCTAATAAGAGCTCATTATTCTGCTCAGCTACTAGAAGACATGATATAAGTTCAGAATATTTCTTGAACTTTCTCTTTCGATACTGCTGCTGCAGAAGCACATTCGAGACATGAAATGTAGTAAAAGTTTTCTCTAACATATCTTCATCGGTGATTTTCTCACCGCATAATTTTAATACTGAGCTTATTTTAAAAAGTGCGGAATTATACTCATTAACACTTTTAAAATCTTGCAACCTCAGGTGCATTCATTGAGAACGAGCTTTTGGGAGGATGACAGTCTTCTGGTGTACATACCTCTCCCTTAAATTATTCCACAAAATATAGGGATCTTTTACTGTGAGATATTCAGTTTTCAATTCTTCATGAAGATGGTGGCGAAGGAAAATCATTGCTTTAGCACGTTCCTGCAGGGATGCTTGATTTCCTTTTTTAATAGTTTCTCCCAGATTCATTGCATCAAGATGTATTTCAGCATCAAGTATCCAGGATAAATAATTTTTTCCAGATATATCAAGAGCAACAAATTCCAATTTTGTAAGATTTGCCATTTTCTACACATATAAATAATAAATATGTGTATCTCAGAAAATATATTTATAAATTCACATAGATAATCATCAATAAAATATATCAAAGATTTCAAATAATATATTGAAAAACTTACAGAGGAATAAGGCCACTAGCTTCAGAATTGGTAGAACCGTCGTGCTGATAACGTGTTATGAAACTTAAAGAAAGGAACTACTATTGCAAAAGAGAAATAAGAAATTTTCTGTGAAACTCTTAAGAACTGAAACTTTTTTTCTCTCTCTATATTTTTTTATAAATTTCATTACAACTGAAACCCCTATTTATAGGTTTTGAAATTACTATGCAAGTCACTATGCAGAATTTAAAATAATAGTGGTGGGATCATTCACATAATTTAAGTGGTGGGACAGGGGGCGGCTGCATTTCGTTCGTTCATTATAACCCCAAGTATTTCTCTAATTTAAAGGATTACTTTTTATTTCATAAAGGAAAACACTAATGGACCGATACATTATCTTAATGATTCTTACCGATTCACTATTTTATTTTTATTTAGTAATTAAGTAAATATTTTGTAATAATATTGTGATTTTTTAAATATAAAAAAATAAAAAATAAGACATTAAAAAAATGATTAAGAAAATATATTTAAGCATGATTTATTTTCATAAATAAAATAAAATAAGATAAGATTAGATGATATAAGATGAGATAAAAATTAAAAATTAAATAAAATATTGTTATAAAATATTTTTTTAATATTTTTTTGTTTTAAATTTAAGAAGTTGTTTTTAAATTTAAAAAATAAATTTTTTATTTTATTTTATATAAAAATTTGAAAAAATAATAATAATGAAATAATATAAGATAAAATTATTAAAAAAAGCAAACCAAACCTTAGCCTTCTCCATGGGCACGAGGGAGCCACTAATGATAGCTCTAGTATTGCTCTTTAAATTATAAGAAAATGCTAATTTTTTCGTCGGGGGTTTCTCTTGAAATATATATATTTTACTTTGTGATTAATTTTTTTTGATAACATTAAGATTTTTTAATATATTTTTTAATATGATTGTTGGATAAATAAATTATATATATGTTATTTTTATAAATTATATATTATATTATTATTTTGATAAATCTAACGATGAACTCAAATTTATCAAATTTATATATGGAGGTATTGATTTTCATCAAATTTATATTTTTCATTAAATTTTGAAAATATCAAAACATTGCAGATTTAAAAAAAAAATTATTTCAAAAATTTTAATATTATTATTATAATTTTTTTTTCAAACTTTTAAACAAAACTTAAAAAATAATTTAATTTCTTTATATCTTAAAAAAATATATATTATAATAATATATTATATATAATATTTTTATTCAATTTTTCTTCTTTTCTTACTTACAATTTTATAAAATATGTTAAGTCAAACTATTTCATTATTATTTATTAATTATTTTATTATTATTTACAGACTATTTCATCTTATTTTACTATATAAACAAACAAGTTTGTTTTCTTAGATTATTTTGGAGGAATATACGTAGAAAATAGATGTGAATTTCAACTAAAAAGAGGAGGTTGTACTTGTAGGCATCTTTTGGATTCCCATTTATTGAGTACTGAGTGGTAGGAATTAACGGATCGGAGTAGATCGAGTGATCCATTCTTTCTGGCACTTCATGTATAAATTTGGCCCTAGGAAATATATATTCATAGTATTTTTTTTTTTTAATTTTCTATAATTTCTTTTATTATTTTATAAAGTGGCATTAGATGACGATTTCATAAGTAAAATATAATAAATAATCTCCAATCATTTAATATCACGTTATAACATAATAAAATTTGAGATGACGAATATAATTACTTAGGACTGTTCATCCGAATCCAGTTATAAAACCGAAAAACCGGATAGTAGGACGGATATCCACCCGGATTAAATCCGGGCGGATATTTAAATTTCAATATCTGCCCAGATCCACTTACTAATCCGGATTAAAATCCGGTTATCCGTAACAGGATCTAACAAAACCTCTGAACCCCTTTGTTTCTCTCAAATCCAGTCTCCTTTGTCTCGAAACCAGCCTCTCAAATCTCAACTTTCCCAATCTCCTCTGTCGATCTCCTCTGTCGATCTCCTCTCTCAAAACCCTAAGCGCCTCTTAACTCTCTCGATCTCCTCTCTCAAAACCCTAAGTTGTCGATTGCAAGTTTTCGAAATCAAAGGTATGTTACTCTCTCTCTCTCTCTCTCTCTTATTCTGCAAAGGATTGCTTCTTAATTCGCATAATTATATTTTTACATATCGATTTGGATAATCTATTCTTTACCCATATGGCCAAATAAATCACCCTATTTTGGTCTGACCATGATCTCGAACTCAAATGCTAGGGTTTTGAATTTTTTAACATAATGTGATGTGATTTTTAGAGCATGAGTATTGTTATCCCTCTGTTACTTGGACTCTTTGATGAGTTTTTTTTTTAATTTTGTTGACATTCGGTGATGTCCTTGTTTTGCCCATATGATACCTATGTGAATATCCTCCCTGTGCTTGAGTTGCTTATTGTTTATTAATATGTGATTTATATGTTATTTTGTTGGATGTTCAAATATTGAATTGTGTTGCCCCTGTAATGCTTTTATGAATGTTCTTCGACGACTGTGTTGCTGTGATGTTTAGTAATTTGTGACTTTATGTGTTCTTCTCATGTAATGTTCAAATACTGAATTGTGTTGCTGTGATGTTCAAACAAGAACACTACATGGATTATTTTATTAGTTGATGTTCAAATATGATTGAAGTTATAATATTCAAAATGAAAAATAACATTGCTTAATATACTTTTAAATGTTAATTCATTTTTAATAAAATAACTTTATATATTGATTCATGCAATTTTAATACTAGTCGTCAGGAATCTTAGCAGAATAGTGACTACAATTCTTAGTTTTAGGTTGTTATTTTCTTTTTATCCTTTTATTAGTAGATGAAAGAAGAGGCTCCAAGATGCAAACTCAGAACCCAAAAGGGACATTTGATTGCTATATATATATATATACAAACATCTTTTATTTGTGCAGATTATTTAGATCTGAAGCTGATAAAAAGAGAACTGAGTGGAAATTCCATTTTACTTGGAAGCTACACAAGAAGTGTCTGCTACTACTAGTTTGTAGTCAGCTCAAACTTAGAAATTTTAGTTATTTACGTGCAAGTAGTTTAGTTAAAAATGTGACTAAATTGTAGATTTTTAGACTAAAACGAGACTCAATGGAACAAGTTTCTACAAGTATACCCAAAAAGAGACTCAATGGAACAGGTTTCTTCAAGTATACTTTTTAGGTATATTTGAAGTTTATCAAAATAAAATGTGACGGAAGAAACGGATGAATTTCAATTATACTTTTTGTTTTTTGGTTTTGGTTAACTCAGTTCAATTCAACTGCATGGCTTGTAGTTTGTACTAATTTGCATTTTTAGTTTTAACTCCTTTTTTTTTTTTTTTTAAAAAAAGTAAAATCCGGATACTCGAATTTTAAGAGTGAAAGAAAAAAAATCCGGTTATCCGATTTTAAAACCGGGTATCCGGATATGATCTGATTATTTATCTGGATTATAACCGGATTTAATCCGGGCGGATAACCGCCCGGTTTTTAAGATCCGGTCCGGATCTCGTTATGGTCGGATATCCGGATCTGGATCCGGTTGAAAAGTCCTATAATTACTCATTCAACTAAAAGATGAAGAAAACTTGTTTATTAATTCTATCAGGTGATTGCTATAAAAATTATTATTTTGTATTAAATAAATATGCTTTTGTTGTCATTAATCAATGATCATTTGTTTTAAGTAATCCGTTATATATATGATTTATTTTTTATGTAATGTGCTAAGATGTTGAGCGTGGAATAGAAAGGAAAGAAAGAGGGATATGTATAGACGAGCGTGCAGTACAGCAGGAGTCAAAATCCATAAGTATGACCCAAAATGGGACCCCAAGTATTTCTCTAATTTAAAGGATTACTTTTTATTTCATAAAGGAAAACACTAATCGACTCATACATTATCTTAATGCTTCTTACCGACTCACTATTTTATTTTTATTTAGTAATTAAGTAAGTATTTTGTAATAATATTGTAATTTTTTAATATAAAAAAATTAAAAATAAAACATTAAAAAATAATTAAGAAAATATATTTAAGCATGATTTATTTTCATAAATAAGATAAGATAAGATAAGATGATAAAAATTAACAATTAAAAATAAAATAAAATATTATTATAAAAAAAATTTTTAATATTTTTTTTGTTTTAAATTTAAAAAATTGGTTTAGAATTTACAAAATTTATTTTATTTTATATAAAAATTTAAAATAATAATAATAATAAGATAATATGAGATAAAATTATTAAGAAAATCAAACCAAACCTTAGCCTTCTCCGTAGGCATGAGGGAGCCACTAATGATAGCTCTACTATTGTTCTTTAAATTATTAGAAAATGCTAACTTTATAACCACACTAAATTATTTAAAAATAATGATAGATTTATATTTTATTTATTATTATTTTATTAATTTAAAAAAATTATTTTATTTAATAGTTAAAGAAATGGTTATTAATAAAATTATATATTTTTTAATTTTTTTAATAATTAAATATATTAAAAAATATGTAAAAAAATTAATACACATTAAATAATAAAATAATGATAAATTGAAGTTAAAGCCTCATTATCCATTATATGATCACCTCGTTTTCACCGACGGCCGTATACATACAATTCGTGTGAAAACGATGGCGCGCTCTTTTGTAGATCTCCCCAGCCGTCTCACGTGCTTTCCCACTTTTTTCAAGTGAATAAAATGAAGCGGAGGCGTTTTGGAGTTTTGAACCCACCACCTCCCAATAAGGAGCGTGACCTACAACACCTCATTGATTTGACCCATTTTTCCTTCATTTTAATATTTATAGTTTAATTAAATAAAACTAATCTAAGATTTTATTTGAATTCGAAAATGAGATAAATTAAAATGAATTTAATTTATTTTTTAATATTATTATTATTTTAAAATTTAAAAAATATATGTTGAAATTTGAAAAATGTGTATTAAAATTTGAAAAATATGTATAGGAATTTATATTTTTATATAAAAAATTATAAAAATATAATGATAAAATAGATGTGAGTTGAGATGAGTTTAACCTACTTTTGAATTCAAATAGGGCCTAAATTTACAATTTATGATTTACTTTCCCAGTAATTTAACAAATATTAATTTAAATGAAAAATCTAATTCTTTTTCTTAAAAATAATATTGGTGTCAATTGAAATATGTTATTTTTTTTTTATTTTGTATACAAGGGAAGGTTATAAAGTGTAGACGTTAAAGGTGAGCATTTTGATTCTCCCTTGTATTCAATGGCATCTCACTAGTGCGTCGTCCAATCACCATAATCTTATTTTGACACTAAGGAAATTCTCGTTTGAATTGGAAGATAAAATGAGTTGATATAAGTTTAATTTATTTTTTAATTTTATTATTATTTTAAAATTAAAAAATATATATATTAAAATTAAAAAAAAAACATGTATTGAAATTTATATTTTATATATATAATTAAAAAAATATAATAATAAAATAAAGATAATAAAAAATAAGTTTGGTCAACTTAAGCGATAAATGAATATGTGATAGAAATGTTCAGATATATTTAAATTTAATTATTTATATTATATTTTTAATATTATTTTCAACAATTGATCTTGCTTGTTTTCACAATGAGGAATATTATATAGTCTTTATTTAAAAATTATTCATATAAATATAAACAATTTTATTTTTAAATTTATTTAAAATTACAATAATATATTTTATTAAAATTTTTGATATTATTTCTTTCATTTAATAAAGAACTTGTACACACAATCTCCAAGTGGGAATTGTGAATATAATTTTTTTTCACAACTTCTCACAAGTGGGAACTGTAAATAGAATTTATTTTTCATTTATTAAAGAACTTGTATTTTATTTCATCTAATTATTATAAACTTTTCAAAAATTTACATAAAATAAAATAAAATATTTAAAATTCTTTCAAATTGTAAAATAAAAATAATATTAAAAAATTTATTTGCACAATTTTGATTTAATTTTTAATTTTAATTCAATTCAACTCAATTCATTACATCTATTAATTAATCTTATAGCTGAAAACAAACTATTTAGGAAGAAAGACCCGCCAATATTGCCTAAGATTGACACCATAGTCAATGAAATTGTGATTTCACGTTAAAGCATATATAGAGAGTACTTTTAGAAAATATGGCGAGGAAAAGGAAGGAATCTTGACATATGTTGCGACTGAAAGACAAAGATGAGGGGTCGGCGCGCAACGCATTTATCTCATCTTATTTTAAAAGTTTAAAATTTCTTTAAATATCATTTAAATATAATATTTTTTAATTTAAAATTTTTAACCTTTTCATTCAGTTATTATCTGATTATTATAATTTTTTTAATATTTAGAAACAAAATATAAAACATAATACTTTTTCAAGTTTTAAAATAAAAATTATATTTGAAAAATTAATAAAATAATATTATTAATAATCACTTTGTTAATTATTAAGTAAAAAAATTAAAAAAATTAAAAAAAATGATAAAAAAATGATAAATAGATGATAAAGTTATCATTATTCTTTATATAATCACAAGTTGAAGAAGTGGTGAATGGAGCAGTAATATTTTCTGCAGCTGCTTCTGCAAGTTGTCACAGGGTTCACCATTAACCTTACTAACTCAAGCTATCTGTGAAACCTTGAAAGCAACATATCTGCACATACTTAGCTCTTCCACCATTATTATTATTATTATTATTATTATTATTATAAAAAATAATAGATGTAAACGTAGATTTGTAAATGATATATAATTATTAAAAAATTATTATTATTATTATTATTATTATTATTACTTTAACAGAACTTTTCAAACAGAGATGTAGCCAGTCCGATTTTCAAATTTTTTAAATCAAATTAATATACAACAATTTTAAAAATTAAAGAATGGATAACGAACCCCTTCACTAAGTTCTGTCCGATCCAGTTTTTCCAATTTTATGAATAAAGAAAATTATATTTTAATTAAATTTTAATAAGCGATTGACTCATGTCCTTTATTTGTATTATATTAATTTTATGTTATTGAATTAAAATTTATATATTATATTAAGACTCAAATGTTATGTTAGAAATTGTAATATTAATATATATAATATCATATAAAATATTATATTAGTTTTATTATATCAAATATTAAATTAGTTTTATGTTATAAGATTAGACATGAATATAAGATTTTAAAATTTCATATTATATTAATTAGACATTTAGCATATAATATATATAATACAATATAAAAATTATATATAGAACATAAAAAAGTTAAAAAATAATGTACATTATATGTTTGGTTCGAATCAATGTTTTAAAAATAAAATTAAAACCTATAAAGAATAAAATAAATTAAAACCGGACTGATTTTCAACCGAATTTTGCTACATAGAAATCAATATCGGACCAAACTCGATCTGGTTCATCATTTTGTAGTTTTTTTTACGGCACACTTTAAAGAAAAAAAAAAGGATTTGGCTAATTTCTGGTGTCTCTTTCTACACACACACACACGTATATATAAATGTTATTCTTTTAAACATCTTATCATTTTTATTTATATTTGAAGTAATTTTTCATTAGCTACTTAAATAATAATCATTTTAAGAGTAATATTATATATAGTCGTGGAGTTGCAAACGGCAAGTAGTAGTTTTAAAAAAAAGTTAATTTTTTTTTTATGTGAGTCTCATATATATTCATTCTTTTTTAAAACAGCTGTACATCACTTACAACTTCATAATTACATATGTTGAACTCAAGGTTTCAAGTTTCATATAAATCTACATATGGATTTTGATGATAACAAATGAATTCAAAGAATAAAGGAGTTTCAAGTTCAAGTTGTCCACACAATATAATCAAGCACATCAAGGAAGCAAGCATGAATAAGAAGGGAACAAGTTCACATTAAAATCATAGAGTAATGTTGTAAATTTCTTAAAAATTCAAAATTAGGATTAAGGCTCAAAATTAATATTTTATCATAAAATATTAAAATACATTTTCTACATATGCATGAATATTTTGAAAATTAAATTTGAAAATTTTGAAAGATGATTGATTGTCATCTTTCACATGTGCATGACATGATTAAAGGTTTGAACTTTGAAAATATTAAGATGATTGATTGTCATCTTTCACATGTGTATGTTTTATTTGAATATTTTCAAAAGTGGTGGATGCTTTTCTTGACTTATACAAAAGGTAGATGTCTTTATTTGAAAATTTTGAAAAGTAAAGTGTGCTCCTTTTGTCATATGCAAAAAGTAAAAAATTATGTTTGAAATTTTTGAAAAGTAAAGTGTGCTCCTTTTGTCACATGCAAAAAGTAAAAATATTAGATTTGAAATTTTTGAAAAGTAAATGATGATGTTTTTGACATGGGAATCTTTTCAAATTTGAAATTGAAAAATCATTTGCCTATAAATAGCTCACTTGAGTTTTGCAAAATTCACAACAAGAGCTTACACATCTATTGCTAAGTTTTGCATCATTTTTTCAAAGCTCTCATTCTCTCTTTTCTAAAGTTTTGAGCCTTAATTCTTGTTCTTGTTGAGAGAGATATAAATTGCGCTGTATTGTTTCTATCTCACTCATTGAGGAGTGTACTTTGATAGTCTACCTACTATCAACTCTTGTATTTGTAAAAGGGTGTGTATAACCCTTGTGTGTGTAGAAGGTGTTCTACACGGAAAATAGTTAAATCACCAAGAGTGAGGTGATTGGAAGTGTAGAAGGTATTCTACACGGAGAATAGTTAAATCACCAAGTGTAAGGTGATTGGAAGTGTAGAGGGTGTTCTACACGGATTCTTTGGAGCGGTGCTGCTCAAAGGTGTAATAGGTTTCTATCTCTACCTAAAGGAGATTGAATAGTAGATTTGGGGATCCTCAAGAGGTAGCTTGAGGCGAGGACGTAGGCAGTGGGATCGAACCTCGTTAACATACTGAGTTTGCTTCTCTCTTACCCTTACTCTTTATATTTATTATTGTTTCATATTTTGTTTATATTTTATATTATATATTTGATTTATAATTGTTATTTTTTTTAAATACAACTCAATTCACCCCCCTCTTGTGTTAGTCATCTGGGCAACAATTGGTATCAGAGCTAGAGCTCTATTATAAGATTAACTATCTTTTGAGTTAAGGTCTTATGGCTAACATTGTAGCTTCATTTGGTGAAGGTCAATCTAGCAATCGGCCTCCACTCTTTTGCGGAGACAATTACTCATTCTGGAAAGTTAGAATGAGAATATTTCTTCAGACTCAAGGTCGAGAAATCTGGAAATGCATTGTAACTGAACCTTATATTCCAACAAAAGTAGTTGATGGAGCAAAGGTCAAAAAGGAAGAAGAAGAGTTTAATCATGAAGACGATAGACTTTATACTTTGAATTTAACTGCTATGAATTTATTATATAATGCTCTCAATGGTAATGAATTTAATAGAGTAATGACTTGCACTACAGTAAAGGAAATTTGGGATAACTTGGAAGTTACTTATGAAGGAACTTCTCAAGTCAAGGAATCAAAAATTTATATTCTTACTCATGAATATGAAATGTTTAAGATGAATGATGATGAATCTATTTCTAGTATGCACACTCGTTTTACTAACATCATAAACAGCTTGACAGCTCTTGGCAAAGTTTATTCCAAAGTGGAGATAGTAAGAAAAATTCTCAACTCTCTACCAAAACGTTGTGAGTCAAAAGTGACAGTGATTCTTGAAGTTAGAGACCTCAAAAAGCTCGAAGTGAATGAACTCATCGGGCCACTTATCACCCATGAGTACACATTGAAAAGAGGAGAAGAAGAAGGAAATTCAAAGAAGAGATTGGCACTTAAAGCTGTTCCACATGAAAGTGAAAGTGATGAAGATGAGGAAAATGACGACAAAGATGAAGAAGTTGCGATGATAATAAGAAGAATTCAGAGGTTCTTAAAGAAAAATAAAACTCCTCCAAGGAAATCTTTCAATAAGTTTTCCAAGAAAAATTCAGGTAAAAATGATACTTTAATTTGTTATAAATGCAATAAACCTGGTCATATCAAGCCAGATTGTCCTCTGTTAAAGAAAGATCGAAACAAAGGCAAAAAAGCAATGAAAGCTACGTGGAATGATGATTCAAGTAGCTCAGATAGTAAAACAAGCAATGGAGAATCAGCAAATCTTTATCTTATGGCTAAATATGACATTGAGGTAACAAATTTTGATAATATTGAAGATCTTTCATATGAAGAATTGCAAAATGTTTTAGAAGAGGTATATGAGGAATTTGAAAAATTGGGTATCAAGTATACTGCTTTGAAAAAGAAAAATTCTTCTTTAACAAACGAAATTGATATTTTAAGAAAAGAAAGTATTGTTTTGAAAGATGAAAATCTTGAGTTGAAGAAAAAGAAAACTGATTTAGAAAATATTATTGAAAACTTTACGAATGGAAAAAGAAATTTTGAAAAACTTCTTGGTAGTCAAAGATGTGTTTTTGATAAGGCAGGCTTGGGATATAAGCCAAAATAAAAATACAAATCTTATAAAAACTTCTTTGATAATCCTTCTACATCAAAATCCAATATTCAAAATTCTTTTCATAAAAATAATTTTGTTAAAAAAGGATACTATTATAATCACTCAAGTTCTTCATATATGACACATGCTATTTGCAATTTTTGTAATAGAAATAGTCATAATTATTTTGCTTATCCTATTAGAAGAAAACATACAATGACTATTAGGGCCATATGGGTACCTAAAAATCTTATTTCTTCTAATACGAATAAAGAAAGGATCCAAAGAACTTGGGTACCAGGAATTGTTTTTAATTGCTTTTGTAGGTATGCATGAAGTATTCTACAGGTAAAAGTAAATGATTTTTAGATAACGGATGCTCAAGATACGTGACAAAAGACAAAACTAAATTCATGACTTCACTTTTAAAGAAAAAGGATGTGTGATATTTGGAGACAATTCAAAAGGGAAGATCATGGAAATAGAAGGAAAGATCATCAAGACTTAGTACAGGATGCAACCAAATAGTGGAAACATGTGAAAGATCATCCAGCGGAATAAATTCTAGGAGAACCTTCACGAGGTGTAAGTACTCGATCATCTCTTAGAAATATTTGTAATCACACACTTTTTCTATCTCAAATTGAACCCAAAATATTGATGAAACTCTTATTGATAAATCATGGATTCTATTTGTGCAAGAAGAACTAAATTAATTTGAAAGAAATAATGTATGGACATTTGTTCCTACACCTAAAAATTATGCTGTTATTGGAGCAAAATGAGTTTTTAGAAATAAGAAAGATGAGTCTAAAATCATCACTAGAAATAAGGCTCGACTTGTAACTCAAGATTTCAATCAAGAAGAAAGAATCGATTATGATGAGACATATGCACTAGTCGGAAAATTAGAAACTATTCGAATGCTACTTGCATATACTTGTTATAAAGATTTCAAACGTTTTCAAATGGATGTTAAAAGTGTTTTCTTAAATAGTTTTTTTTATTGAAAAATGTTTTTCAAGAGGAAAGATTGATATAACTTTTTTCATCAAGTATGAATAGAATGATATTCTTCTAATTCAAATTTATGTAGATGATATAATATTTGGTGCTACTAATAAATATGTATCAAGATTTTGTTAAGAATATGCAGGAAGAATTTGAAATGAGCATGATGGGAGAATTTAATTTCTTTCTCGGATTGCAAATCAAGCAAGCAAAAAGTGGAACATTTATTAATTAGTCAAAATATATCAAAGAGTTACTCAAAATTTGAGATGGAACATGCGAAGGTAATTGGAATATCAATGAATCCAACCACTAAACTTGATAAAGATGAAAGCGGTAAGCTAGTTGACTCAAATGTATATTGAGGTATGATTAGTAGTTTATTATATTTGATAATTAGTAGACCTGATATTATGTTCAGTATATGTTTATGTGCACATTTTCAATCATTTCCAAAACAATCTCATTTGATTGCAGTCAAACGGATTTTTAGATATTTTGCCAATACCATTGACTTAGAGTTATGGTATTCTAAACACACTTCTTTCAATCTTATTAGTTATTCATGTACCGATTATACTGGTTGCAAAGATGATCGAAAAAGTTTTAGTAGAACATGTCATTTCTTAGGTCATGCACTTGTTTCATGATTTAGTAAAAAGAAAATTCTGTTGCATTATCTATTACTGAGGTAGAGTATGTTGCTGTAGGCAGTTGTTGTCCTCAAGTTCTTTACATGAAGTAACAACTTGAGGATTTTAAACTTATGTACAATCACATTCCAATCAAATGTGATAAATATAAGTGCTATAAATTTTTCGAAGAATCCAATACGACATTCTCAGACCAAACATATTGAAATATGATATCATTCTCTTAGAGATCATGTGTAGAAGAGCGATATTGTATTAGAATTCACTAGTACACATGATCAATTGGCAGAAATTTTCACAAAACCCCTACCAGAAGATAAACTATGCATGATTAGAAGATAAATAGGAATTATGCATGCCATGAATATCTGCTAGATACTTTTATTCCATTATCTCAAATGACCTACAGAAATTTGAGACGTTTAGCCTCATCATTCAAATGCATTTGCTCCTCATAAATCATCATGCCATCCTTGTCTAAAGAATTAGGCAATCAAAATGCAGAGGCGAGTAAGGACTTTAAATCCTTATTCTGTTGTTTTAAGTCTACTATTTTTTTGTTAGACTCTTGAACAAGTCGTTGAAGAATATCGATCTTCTCATTAAGCTTCTCTATCTCGCGGGTTTTGGACTGCAACCGAGCGGAAAAAACAACAATGGAAGATGAGTATCGAGTCCCGAGACCCACAAGCTCGTAAATGGCATCATGATCTGATTTATTAGCCAAATCAGTGTTTTGCTGCTTCATGGCACTTACGACAGATGCAGAAATATATTGATCACGAGAAGCACTGAAGGAGAATTGATGAGTCATTAAGATTTTGTAAAGTGAGAATGAAGATGAACTACAACAATGAAAAGAAGATTTGGTGCGGATTAGATAAAACCAAGGATTGCTTTTATAAATATGGAAATAAGTAGAAGACAAACTGTCATCTCTTCAAATCTTACTTAGTCAAGATTACAAGATATGCCGGATGCATATTGTCAAAAGTTACCGAACTAAGCTAGCGAGATTAATTATAATTGCCCCTGTTTCTCTCTTGAAACGCTGCCATTATCTGCTGATGTTGACTCTGTGCTTGAACTCTTACTCGTTCCGATTCCTCTATTTGAAGTTTCAAAACACGAGCTAATTCCGTCAAATCTTTATTTTCTTACTTTAACCTCTTATTCTTTCTACCTTTATTTGCAAGCTTTTGATGCAGAACAGATATTTGATTGTTAAGTCGATCAACTTCATTTGCCCTCGCTAGTAATCTCCGAGACATGGTCGTAACAGAGGCAGCATATTGAGCACTGAGAGTTCTTGATGCTGCAACAACCTCAGAATCAGTTCTATTTGAAAAATGCATTTCTGCTTCTATCATGGTGTTGACAACCTCATGAGATAAAATAATTGGTTGAGACGGTTCCTGATTCAAATCCGGAAGATTATCAGACGAAATTTTTTCCGTCATTCTATCGTTATGAAAAAACATAATTTAGGTCAAGAAGCGATATTTCTTTTGGTATCCAATAGGTGAAAATGATTTTTTTTATAGAAATTCAGAGCCTTCAAACCCGTTTATCAACAACATCAGGCGATTGATTTAAATCTGCTTTCGCACCGACTGCTAGAGCTATGCCTCCAACCTTTACAGGTTTTGTCAGATACACGTGGCTCTGCATCGAATTGCTAGAGTTAGACTTCTAACATTTGCAAGTTTTGTCGGACATGCATGGCTCCGCACCGCATTGCCAGAGCTAGGCCTGCAGCTTTTGTTGTCTTTGTCGGATACGAATAATTTTAATTATTCAACTTCAAATCTCTGGAACATCTAATTCGTCAATAACATCAAGCGGATTTAAATCTTCTTCTGCACCGAGATGATAAAATTCGGTTTCAACCTTTGCAGGTTTTGTCAGGCACGGATGGTTTCAATTATTCAGCTCTTTACAAAATCTCCTTCCGCACCGAATTACCGAAACTAGGCCTCCAGCCTTTGCAGGTTTTGTCGAACACGTGTGGCTACACACCGAATTCTCTACAGTCTCTACTATCGTAGCGTTTTATTTATCTATTGGTTATTGTAAGAATATATCTTATTGAACTAATTATGATTCCTTTTTAATGATGCCAAAAGGGGGAGAAGTTTTAGACTAGAATATTAACATTGTTTAAATTTCTAAACTTTTTATATATACTTGGAATTATATTTATATTTTTGCTTGAAAAACTAACGCACATTCTCAAGGGGAGCTTAAGTATTCATACAGGTTTCAAGTTCTATCAAGCATTTGTCATCATCAAAAAAAGGGAGATTGTTGAACTCAAGGTTTCAAGTTTCATATAAATCTACACATGGATTTTGATGATAACAAATGAATTCAAAGAATAAAGGAGTTTCAAGTTCAAGTTGTCCACACAATATAATCAAGCACATCAAAGAAGCAAGTATGAGCAAGAAGGGAACAGGTTCACATTAAAATCATAGAGTAATGTTGTAAATCTCTTAAAAATTCAAAATTAGGATTAAGGCTCAAAATTAATATTTTATCATAAAGTATTAAAATACATTTTCCACATATGCATGAAAATTTTGAAAAATGATTGATTGTCATCTTTCACATGTGCATGACATGATTAAAAGTTTGAACTTTGAAAATATTAAGATGATTGATTGTCATCTTTCACATGTGCATATTTTATTTGAATATTTTCAAAAGTGGTGGATGCTTTTATTGACTTATGCAAAAGGTAGATGTCTTTATTTGAAAATTTTGAAAAGTAAAGTGTGCTCCTTTTGTTATATGCAAAAAGTAAAAGATTATGTTTGAAATTTTTGAAAAGTAAAGTATGCTCCTTTTGTCACATGCAAAAAGTAAAAATATTAGATTTGAAATTTTTGAAAAATAAATGATGATGTTTTTGACATGGGAATCTTTTCAAATTTGAAATTGAAAAATCATTTGCCTATAAATAGCTCACTTAAGTTTTACAAAATTCACAACAAGAGCTTACACATCTATTGCTAAGTTTTGCATCATTTCTTCAAAACTCTCATTCTCTCTTTTCTAAAGTTTTGAGCCTTAATTCTTGTTCTTGTTGAGAGAGATATAGGTTGCGCTGTATTGTCTCTATCTCACTCATTGAGAAGTGTACTTTGATAGTCTACCTACTATCAACTCTTGTATTTGTAAAAGGGTGTGTATAACCCTTGTGTGTGTAGAAGGTGTTTTACACGGGAAATAGTTAAATCACCAAGAGTGAGGTGATTAGAAGTGTAGAAGGTGTTCTACACGGAGAATAGTTAAATCATCAAGTGTAAGGTGATTGGAAGTGTAGAGAGTGTTCTACACGGATTTTTTGGAGCGGTGCTGCTCAAAAGTGTAATAGGTTTCTATCTCCACCTAAAGGAGATTGAATAGTAAATTTTGGGATCCTCAAGAGGTAGCTTGAGGCGAGGACGTAGGCAGTGGGGCCGAATCTCATTAACATACTGAGTTTGCTTCTCTCTTACCCTTACTCTTTATATTTATTATTGTTTCATATTTTGTTTATATTTTATATTATATATTTGATTTATAATTGTTATTTTTTTTAAATACAACTCAATTCACCCCCCCTCTTGTGTTAGTCATCTGGGCAACAACATATATCATTTTTCATAATTGATAAGACATGATTTAATTTATAATATTTTTTATAAATTAAAATTTTCTACAGAAGTAATATAGATTATGCTCTACACTTATTTATGAAATAATATAATTAAATTAAAATTTTAATTATTGGATTAAAGAGGATTGAAAATCACAATATGGTATTACTTATCATAGAAAAATTTATAATTGCGTGTTTTTTTTTTATAGAAAAGTTGGGATTCGGTTTGACCGAATCTCATGTGTTTTGCAGCCCCCTTCGCTGCCTGTGGCGGTGGGCTACACCGCCGACCCCATCGGGACTGGCGTGCTCCAATAACCCATGGGTCCAAAACGGGTTTAAAGCTGCAGCAGGCACACCGGAGGTCGTGATAGGGACATCGGTCGTGTCCCCACTCAACTAAGTTAGTCTTCCTCGACTTATTGCTCCTCAATGACTGAGTAAGGCTCATTTCACTTGGCGATGGTTCACGTGCACCAACAATAGATGAATGAGTGATTTGAGGTTGAGGTGGTTAAGGGAAATGGATTGAATTCGTCTTGACTAAGGTAGGGTAGAGTGGTGTACAACAATGAGGTTGGATGGTTAAGTGTATGGAGCAATAAGGTGGTGTTTAGGTAATGGTAGTCTTGGTTATGGTAATGAGAAGGGAGATGTGGTAGTCAAAATGGTAGATTGGGGTAGAAAATGTTTAGGGGAATGTCTTTTGAATAGACCTATGTATTGAGGTCTCTTTGGTAAGGATTATGGGTCATATGGTGTAGTAGGGCTAGAGTTTTAATGGAGGTTAAGAAGAATTTAGAGATTGAGTTTAGATTAGAGTTTGGAAGTGAATTGACTAGGGTTTGAGAAGATGGATTTTGGCCAAGGTGGTTAGAGTTATGTGAGATAAGATTTTTAGATGATTTGGATAATTCCTAAAATATAGAAATTAGGGTTTTGACAAGAAGAGTGGGCGGCAATAAGGTAGGGTTGTTGGCCGAGTATTGCTTCTATTTTGGGATAAGATTTGATTGATTCAATCAATTGGTTAATTGATCAATTACTTGAGAGAATTAAAGGATAATTTGGTGATGTGGCAATGAGTGAATCTCGGTTAAGGTATGGTGGTTGTGGCCGAGTATGCTAGATAAGGAAGGTGGGAGGTTTGATTTTGAAATAGTTTGAAATTTAAAATGATTTGAAATGGTAGGGTGTATGTGGCCGGATATTAGGATTATGGTAGTAGTCAGTTATGGAATGGACTTGGTTGGTAGAATAGAGTTTTGAATTTAATTTGATTTGGTTGAGAGAATTATGGAAAGTTGTGATGGATAAGGTGACAAGATGATGTTCGATTATGGTATGTGGTTTGGACGAGTATATGGAGTGATGTGGAGGAAAGATTTGATTGGATCAATATTTGATTAATGACCAATCAAATGAGAAATGATGATGTGTCAAAGGTGGGTTTCGGTTAGGGCATAGGTGGCATGGCTGAATGAGGTTATTTAGAAAAGTGGTTGTTGATTTGAATTTGAAAGAATTTAAATTCCAATAGAATGGAGTGGTTAGTTATGGAGATAGGGATGAGGGTCGACTTTGCTATTTTTAGATAGAGAATTTAGGTTTGAATGTGAGATAAAATATGCAAGGATTAGGTGGTTGATGGCTGGCTAGGGTTGGAGAGATGAGAGGCGAAATTGTCAAGTGATGGGCTAGGGTTTCATGGGTTATAGCCGAGTAGTGGGTTAGGGTTTTGGGGCGGTGCTGCCGTGGGGTAGGCTAGGGTTTTATGTGGCTACAACAAACACCAATTGATCAAGTGAACAACTAAATGAAGATTGAGCACTCAAACAATGAAGAACACGCAACTCCTCTAAAGCTACCAAGGGTTCGACAACTTCACTTCTTCCAACACTTCCACACTTCTCCAATCAACAACACTTACACTCACTCACACTTGAGCAATCCGAAACTCACAATGATTGTAGGTTTCGAAATCCTCTAGGGAACACACACACTCTTCCTCAAATTCACAAGTGGTGTGAATTTGGTCTCACCAACACAAATGTAATCAAGAACACAATAATTACTCACCAAACTCAAGAATACTCACACAACAATTCTCAAATTCACAAGTGGTGTGAATTTGACACTCTCACAAGACACTCAAACACTATTTTTGTAGATTTTTTCTAATAATAAAAAAAATATAAAGAAACTCCAAATAACTCCAAGAACAAAAGAACAAACCAACAAACTCCAAAAACTCAAGAAAAATACCAAATAACAAGAACACCAAATTGAAAGAAATACCTCAAATACTTTTATAAATAAATGATAGATGTGAAACATATCGATTCACGAATTGCACGATATATTTCTCTCCGAAGGGATTCACGAATTGTACCATTTGAAACCCAAAAGTCTAAGCACCGAAAATCCAAACCACACTAGGTGGCCGCCTAAACTCTTAAGAAGTCACTCCAATTCTCAATTCTCCAAAAAAAGATGTGAAATGAAGACCTAGATGTTCTATTTATAGAGTCTAACAAATTGGAAACCCTCAATGGGTCCATAGCAAAATAAGATATTTACTAAAATAACTAAATGCAATTAAATAAATAAATAAAGTAAAACATAAGTGAAAAGCGCCCAAATGAATGTATGGTCGTGGCATGCTAGGTCCATGATGGTTATGATGTGGCATAGTCCACGATAAAGCTAAGCTACATAATGTTTGTTTGCATGGTATCTGGCTGCGTGACCTCTAATGGTGTGCATGGTATGGTGACATGCCTAGGCCTGATAATGTGTCCAAGGTGATGCCGTGCTGTGGTAGTGTGGCCCAGTCAGGTGACTTGGGCGGTGGTCTTGCATGGTCCGGGCTGAGTGTCGAGGTGATGGTTATGCATGGCCCAAGCTGGCAGTCTGGACCCTGTGGGCTGCAAGGCGCGGGCTGGTATCGTGTGCATGCCATTGACCTGCTCTATAAGGCATGGACTGGAGCCATGCGCTGGATGGTATGCCTTGTGGGCATGCCACTAGCTTGTTCTGTAAGGTGCGGGCTTGCGCCGTGCGCTGGATGGTGTGCTTGTGAAGGCACGCCACTAGCCATGCTAGGTGGTGTTGGGGCGCACTGGGGTGTGCGGGTCATGGTGCGCAGGTACACATGCAAGTGTGTGTGCAATGATGCGCACAAGGGCGTATGCCTGGCTGGGCGTAGCCAATAGCATCTATGGTTGCTTGCTGTGTGTCAAGGCCTGAGCCAAGGTCTGCATGCAGGCTAGCCAAGTGACTATCCTGACTCTCCAATAGCGGTGTCAAGGCATGATTTAGGACGATTTTTAATAGGATACTATCAGGTCGTCGAGAATCACTGTCGCAGAGATAGGATCGTTGGAGCCTACCGGTCTTGGTGGGGTGGGTGGTGTAGCCTACCGCCATCGACGGCGGAGGGGGCTAGGTGAGGTCGAAAACTCTTATTAAATCATTTTCATTTTTTCATTTTATTGTATTTTTTATTTTTTTATTTTTTTTTATTTTATTGTGCTTTTTATTGTATTTTCTAAATTTTTTTTTTATTATATTTTTTTATTTTTTTATTATATTTTTATAATAATTATAGAAGTTTAAGAAGTGAGTTGCAAAATGTTGGAGTGCTGACCGCCCCAGCGTTTTTTTTTATTATTATATAATATTCGGCCGAAGTTGACTGGAGTGCGAGTAACGCGCCAAGACTTGCGATTGTCAGCGTTCGCTTCTAAATGAAAACGCAAAACAGTATTATTAATTAATTAATTAATGGGCGTGAAAGGAATCCAATGCTTCTACTGCCGCCGAGTCGCCGACCTTCTTTTTGTTTTGAAATAATCGACTTGTAATAATAAAGGCGGGCAGTCGTTTTCGCGGTTAATCGTAATTGACATAATTCTTGTGTTACTCCATTATTGTGTATGTTTGAGATTGTAACGTTGTACTGGAATATATAATATATAATTTTAAGATTTATAGTTTGTAATATAAAAAATAAATTTTCTTATTAAAACTTTATTTATTATTTCATAAGCATATGTTTAAAACACTTTTAAATATTATTACTCTTGCCTGAAAATTAATTTAAAAAAAATGATGATTATTTAATTTTTTTTAAAAATATGAAAAAATTCTTAAAAATCTGAAAATGGTAATTATCTTAATTATATGATATTTTCGTTCATTAACACCTTTTCTAAAATTCGAAGTGAAGTGCGTTAGAGAATCCAAATAATTTTTAATTTTTAATTTTTTAAATGATATATATATTTTTTTCAAACGTTTTAAAACTATTTAAATACTTTATAAGACTCCTATCATAATCCCAAACAAGTCCTTACAGCTCGTTAACATTTAGATTCTTAAATTAATAATATTATAAGAGATAAATACTAGTTTTGGTCTTGAATTTTGTAATCTGACCAATGACCATTTTAACCGGGGAAATGCTTAGTGAATCGAGAAAAGGAGCATTTCGTCTATTTTTTTATATTAAATTTATTCCTTCTCTCGGTGCCTGTAAAAAGCTCCTTTTAATTGATGCGTCGAATTTTCTTTTAAATAAATGATCTATAAAATTATTTAAATTATATCATATCAATTAATATAATTAGAAAAAATATAAAAATTAATTATGAACAATAGAATTTTAAAACTTGCACGTTTAATTGGGTATAAATAAAGTTACAGGATTTCACATACCTTTTGTGAAATTGATGATATAACAATAATGTTATATCAGTCAAAATATTAAAAATATATATATAAAAAATTAAAAATATAATAAAAGAAAAAGAAAAATATATAATTTAAATAATTAAATTAAAAGAAGTAGAAAAATAATATTTTTATAGAAAACAAAAGGAAGAGCTCCATAAACCAATGCACGCACGTGGTGTGGATGTTTGCAGACTCACCAATCCCAATTATCAGAGCCAAATGCGTAATCACTTACGCAATGTGCAATTGTACTTCCGTTGAACTTGTGCCTAAGATCAAAGATGACTGGAATTTGAGTACATATTCACAACAATTTCACCTAATCATTCCTATTTTTATAACCACCACAAAGATCCCAAATCCTTACATCACAATAACTCTTAAATTTCCAGCATATTTTGCATGATATACATCTTTGCACATGAGACCAAGGGAAAACTACACGCCCTTTATTATATGTAGAAAACAAAAGTGAAAAATGCAACCTAAATTAAAAGAAAAATAAAATAAAATAAAATAAAATAAAATAAATACATAGGGTGGATTTTACTTTTCTTTGCTTTTATTTTTTAATATTTTTATAAGTTGGGACTTGTGCTGCTGTTAAGAATATGCTGGGAGATTTATATCCACACATGGGAATTACCTTATTTCCAAATCTTAACAGATTTGTCATGACTGGCGGATGCAACCATCCCTGTTACTGGTGACTGTGCCAAGGCTGATATCACACACTCGTGAGCTTGAATTGTCATACATTTATTCACAGCCAAGTTCCAGAGCTCCACAGACTGCAACCAAACACATATGTAATAACATTAACAACATTTGATGGAAATCAGCTGGGTGTCAGTTGTTGATAATTTAGCTTCAGAGATTTGCCGGGTTTTTAGAAACTTGATATGTTCAGTCGATTGAAAACACACAAATGATCACTTGTTTATTTTTAAGCCCTGTTTGGATATAGAAACAGTTTCATCCCATCATTACAACTTTTTTCAAATTTCCATACAAAATATATTAAGCAATTCAGCATTTTTAAATCTCCAAAACAACAATAATACTCTAATAATATTTTATTCAACTCTCAATTTTTTTTTCTAAAACCATCTCATTTCATCTCACTATCCAAATGGAACCTAATTCTTTCATCCAGCACTTGGAAGGAAAAGTAGAAGGCAGTTGATATACTGATATGGCACAATAACAAAGCAAATATCACCTGGTAGCCTCCAATGACCAAGAGAGTCGAGTAGCTTGGGTGGAAAACACAAGAATGGAACATGTTTCCACTGGAACTGAGCTCGTGAATGCACTCTCCTGATGCTAATGACCACACCCTAACAGACTCATGACTGACAGATGCCAAATAATCTCCAGTTGTGTCCCAACAAACGGAGTGCACTTCTGTTGAGTGTCCCTGAAGTTTAAAAGACAGGTATTTATAGCTAGTAATTGTAGATTAGATTGAGTAATACAATTCTCAAATGATTTTATTACACGCGGGAAAGAGGAGTTCCAATAGCTTCCTTCAACTTTTCCAGAATTGGACATTGATATCGTACCTGCAACGAGTGTGTCTGCCTATCAGTCTCGACATCAAAGATGGACACAACATTCTCTGCAGCTGCAGCCAGAAGCTGTCCAACTCTCGGCTGAAATCTCACCTGTGTCGAACCTCCCTGGTCATTTAACTACAGTGGATCAGAACACAATAAACAAAATCCAACAAAGCCTCAAAATTTTATGAAGAAAAGAAAAATAACTAGGGAGTCCCAAAACTGGCCTTGGAAATATGGGTGGAAGAATACTGATTAATTTTCCAGAAACGAATTTCACTGTTGGCATCGCAAGAGCAGAATAGGTCATTCTTCTTAGGGTGGAAATCAACGGATGTTACATGTGATGTGTGCCCTGCATACGCCTGTAGGCAATAACTTGGCTGCAAGAAGAAACTAAATTAAGCGCTTATGGTAAATACATCAAAATGTTCATCAATAGTAAGATGATACAAGAAGAATAAAGTCAATCGATTTGAACGGCAACAGTTATATAACTATCCATCAGAGACGTACAGGCAAAAGTACAAAATTTAAGAACCAAAATACCCAGTGATCCATCATAAGCCCAGTTGATCTGTGTGGAAGCTTAAAGCTCTCATGACTGCAAATAGAATTTGCTTTGGCTGAATGTATTTACTTGTAAGAACAAAGAAAGCATGGACAAACTATCATTACATCATTGACTATAAGAATTGATATAACTCATCGTTGTAGATGTTGAAACAGCACGAGGCAACAACAAATCAAACATGGTGGTATCTGTTTTTTTTTTTTTCTCTTTCTCTTTGATAAAGTAATAGTTCGTAATTTCAATTATCTACCATATATATATATTATATGAGTGACCCAAAACAAAAAGGTGCAACCCCAGTACAAGGCAAGCATATAAAAGAAACACCAAGGACACAATAATCCTAGCATCTAAAGTTTCAAAGATCCAAAAATTCAATCAAAGTCAAAAGTTCAGCAACGGGTTGTAGTAATGATACTTGGTATTAACAACTACTAATTTTCACAAATTCCCAAACAAATGTTAAATGAAAAAGCAATAGGTCGAGGAATTTACTTTTGCAGCATCCCAAAGTCGCACAGTTGTGTCAAACGAAGATGTTGCCAGCTGAGTCGAACTTGGTCTGAAGCGAACATCAGTAATTATCAAAGTGTGATCTTCCGGGGTGCTATCAGTCTGTAGTGTCTCCATGTTCCAGAGAACAACCTACTAGCAAGAAAAATGATAAGCATACACATCTCTCCCTCTCTTCTACTCTGTTTTTGTTTTTTTTTTTTTTGGGGGGGGGGGGGGGGTGGGAATGATATAAAATCTTGTTGCCCCCTCAAACATAAGTTGTCTGTGTGAGCTCAAAAGACTCAAAAGCTAAAGATTAACATACACACTTGCCCGGCTGCAAAGTGGCAAACTTAAAATTCATAACGGATCACATTAAATTTCTGGTGCAGTTGCTGGAAACATAAAAAGCGAGATATCATGGCAATAATGTCAAATCAGATAAAATCCAGTATGCAAACACTAGAAGTTCTAGATATATATAAGTTAAAAGATTCAAATGATGGTAGAGACGTTTCTAGATATGGAAGTTAAAAATTCAGTCTTGTTATCTTCTACAATAAAATCAAAAGGCTGTTAAGACTACTAAATAATAACAGAAAAAGGTTTTAGATAACTATGCCACATAAAGGCACATCAAAACAAACTCCTGGTAATTCATCACATCTTTTACCAGGATGATGATATGGTGATGACCCAAATATTCTAATTTATAATAGTCTAGCCTTTCATATATCAACCTCTTTTTGGC
This sequence comes from Platycarya strobilacea, assembly GCA_036898215.1. NCBI lineage: Eukaryota > Viridiplantae > Streptophyta > Magnoliopsida > Fagales > Juglandaceae > Platycarya > Platycarya strobilacea. The sequence continues at coordinate 23,701,002 of CM072545.1, read as the reverse complement.
GAAGAGAATCCCAGAGACCGTGCAAAATGCAATGTCTCTTACCCGGCAAAACTCCATACCCATGTAACATGTCCCCATCACATGGATTTCAGGTAAATCCTCCACTATTCACTGATGGGACATGGCTCCTAGAAATTGTTTGCAACCAAGAGTTCGAACCTTAGACTTAAAGGAGCATACCACTAAAACCAAGGCTCTAATGACTTGAGCCAAACCCTAGGGCTTGCCTATCATATATCAATCTTTCTAGGCACTTTCACAATGTTCTGCCTTACCCCATGCTTTTGAGCAATTCCATGTGTGTAGGAGATTAAAACTTGTTCACAAAAAATAAAACTTCAAATCATATCCAATTTACATGTAAATTTCTCTCTCACCTCCTAATGTTCTCTGGTTGAGCTATATATAATAAAAAAAACAATGAAATTTATAGTCATACTTAAAATCCTTATAAACAACTCACACAGTCTCTGAGGCCAACAGCAAATAAGAGAAAACTACATAAAGTGTCCAATTAAACAAAAAATGCAAAACAAACATGGAGAGGAAAAGGGTAGAAGATGACTTACAGCCTTTTCTTCCCAATTGCAGCAATTTTCAACTGTTGTTTTTTTATTTTACTTAAAGGTAATATTTGATCATTTTGTTGAAGCACTTTTTGTTTTTTTTACTAACATTTAGTTGGGATTTTACTATCATTTTTTTTTACTAGCATTTTGTTGAAGCACTTTTTTTTTTTACTAACATTTAGTTGGGATTTTACTTCAAAATACACAGTTTATGATATACTTGATTCCAATTTAGTTATCAATATGTTTACTTCTTATGAATTTTCTTTGGTAACATTGCCCAATATGTTCATGATATTACTGAGGCATTGCAGAAGGGTGGTTAAATAAATTGAGGTGAGCAAAAGACACTGACAAACACAAGGCACTAAATACAACAATTCTGTGACGTAAACAAGAACCAGAACACTGGTCATATGATTTTTTAGCTTTAATCAGTAGTGTCGGAGTATTAATTGATCTACAATTACCATATTAAAAGATTGTACACAAGAAAAATCAGCAGATGTTGAAACAGTAATTAATATTTCCTCTAATTTGGTATCTTCAAAAACTATGAATCTATTTCTTAGGCTGCTACAATGCATTATACCTTCTTGTCATGCCCAGCACTGGCCAATAACTTGCCATCCGAAGAAAAATGACAGCAAACAACTTTGCTGTTGCTTTTACGTATAGAACCGACTTCATTGAAGGAAAAACCTAATATGGAGAGAACATATTGTCAGTTGCAGTCAATTTAAAAGCTCATGTTTCTGCATAGCTTACCTTTTGAAGTTTCTGCAGCATGTTCAGAAGTGTTCTGTTTCAATGCACCAAACAAATCCCTTCCATCTCCATCGTCAGGTGAGAGAAAGGATTCCACATTATCTTCTAAAGAGCCAACATCTCCAAAATGATCCATGTCTTCCTACAATTCAAGACAAAGTCATCAACGGGTCTTGACTTCTTATCATGTGCTGTTTGTGCCCAAACACTGAACACATGCAGATACTTCTGAACATAAACAAATAATGGGTGCAACATATACCCATGCAAGTATAAAACCTTCTTCAAGAATCCTTATCTAAGACACGTTTGATGTGAGCAGCATGAATACATATGAACAAGCTAGCAATGCAGTGCATTCTGGATGGATGCTATATTTTCCTTTTTTGGCATAGAGTATTTCACATTCAGAAATGTCATTCCAAACCACAGATCCTAGATGACTTATAAGCTTATCACTACAATGTCACTTTAGGGGAGTGCAAGATCCCACCACAGAATGGGCCCCACCATAATCAAATATTTGTGCCATTACATTTTGAAATATTGCTGGCACTTAATCCTTGATATACAATCTCCAACTAGCCAACACATTATGGCAATCTTAAATGGCCTAAATCATCTCCCAGGAGTAAAATTTGATATCTGAGGTGGAACATAATAGCTTAACTCGAAAAAAACGTGTGCATTAAAAAAAAAAAAAACTTCACATTAGGTATACAGGTTATACAGGTTACAACATCTCAAAAGTTTATATACCAGCTGGTTTGTGGATGATGCAAGTCCACCTGCCCCATCTGCACCAAACATCATTAAACCTTTTGACACGCTACCAACATTCTGCAGATTACCAGCCATGGCAACTCCATCACCAGGAGTATGCGTAGACGGAGTTGATGGTTGAGAGTTTGGCGAAGGACCGAGCGTATTTCCTGTGCCAGTACTGTTAGCAGCTCCGGAAGATGAAGGTCCTTTCCTTTTGCGGGTATTCTATTACAATAACAAACAACCAAGTTACTAACTTGCAATACATAACCAAAAAAATACCATTATGAAACGATTGTACCTCCAACTCAAATAAGTTTTTGAAGACAGAAAAATGATATAAGGAGCAGAAGAATAAGTCTTTATAGGATTATGTATTAGTGAGCAAAACCTGTTGCACTTGCTGTGGATGCAAAGGGTCCTGTTGTTGAGAAGAACTCTGCTGGATTTGTGGCATGTTTATCTGCTCAGAAATGCCAAGGGCTCAGATAAGTTACAAGACAGCTCATTGGCTACCCTTAAAACAACAATAAAAAGAAAAATTGAAAATGAGTACCATTTTTGGTCAACCCAATTGTTTTAAGTTTTGCAAATAGACTTAATAGTATAAACTCAACACGTCCTAAATGAATTTAGATTATTCACATAGGTAGAATGGTTGGTGGAACTGGTACATAGAACAGAGATCTAATATTGAAAAAATAGTTGGTGCATACTATGTGAACTCTTCAAACAGAAATCTCCTCAACAATCAGAATTATTGGTATCATATTTTAGTCAGATTTAGAGCATCTATACACACGTAAATCTCATATCATCCAGTGTCAACACACCAAGGAGGGAAATGCAATTGATTGTGTTAAGATCAGAACTAAGAACTAAATATTGTTCTTTCCATATATTTCTATCCTCGTTTATTGAGAGCAAGTGGGGATGCATGCCAGCAGAAATGAAAAAACTTAAACAATGCATTCCAATGCAGCATGGTCAACCTGAACTTTACTCCTCATAAGATTCAAGTCCCAAGGAATTTGGGACTAAGAAATGAAAAATAACGGAACATAAGAAATAGCATGTTCTATTTTCAGGGCTACAGTGACGAACGAACTGGATAAAAAATTGTATTGACTTGAGACAAATGAGCATGAGTGCAGAACTCAAAGAACCATCAAAAGTGCAAAACAAAAGAGGCGGTTATAAAACTGGTCTAATTTCAAGGCTGGGGCAAATCTAAAAAACCTCAAGCCTTGATTTGGTGGGAAGATTCTAATGCGGGTCCTATATGAGAGTAAAATTAGCTTCAAGTTATCTTCTATATGGTTGGATACCAATTAGTGACGGGTTTAAGACCTTTTATTTTTCTTCTATTTAAAAATAATGTTATTTGAGATTAGTTTTTTTCAAAGGTCAAGGTTGTGTGTGGTTAAGACACATTTGATATGCAAAACACACCCCTGGAATGTCATAGTTATTCCTGTAGAATAACTCTTCCATAGTTTGGTTGGGTTTTACGATGTTCCGCATAAATGAGAAATAACTATTCCTCTTCAAAGACGAGTGGAATAACTATTCTTGGGGTAGAGGAAAGTATTTTTTATTTTTTTTAAAGAACCCACTATTTTCAAACTAAAATATATGTTTTTTATAGCTTGGAGGTTGAACACCCTAAAAAAGGCGAGGGTAGAAAGCACCACTCTGATGAGCCATGGGGGTGATTGAAGCAACCTGCAACCATTGGTTGTGATGCTTTCCACCCTTGTAGGCAAGCCATTAGGATGTAAAACTCTACCCCCAATATCCATAATGGTTGGGTTGGTGGTCTGACCACCCCTCCCTTTTTTCTGAGGGTGGCTCGCCACACAAAGTGACTTTTGAAAAAAAATTTAAGTTCCAAAAAAAGACATTGAGAAAACAGTAGTTCTGGGGGAAAGGACCATGGATATTTTAGGATGTAACTCTAATACCAATGGGAAGCTTATGTGCTGCACCAAACAAATAAATAGGAATGTCTACTCAAATAGAATGGGAATGTCCATTCTGCATAATAAACGCACCCTATGTGAATTTTGTAATGACTCATCATTAATGGCATTTTTGGAACTCTGCAGATGGTTTTGGATTTTCCCTCAAACCCTAGAAATGTGGTGCTTTCTTTCACGAAGAATGAATTGCTAGGAAGCTACTAGTCCAATTCTAGGACTTGGCCTTTTATCACTAGTTTTTACTTTTTGATGTGATTTCCAGCAAGTGAAACCAGATCTGGGTAACCAATATGCCTTTTCTTATTTATTAAACCCTAAACATAGCATTCCTGGATCTACTGAAGGACCAGTGCTTCATATGAAACAGAAAGGACTATTTCTGTGGACAGTGAATGAGAAACACTTGTCCAACAGAACAAAATTTACCTTTGATGAAGTTGATTGCATTGGAGAACCTATGGACCCATCATTTGCAATTGATTGGCCATCTTTTGCATTCATAGAGCCCCTAGACAATCCTCTGAACCTTTGAGGATCCATATCTCCATAGATAGGCGAATTACCAAGGGTTCCTTGCGCTTGCACCTGTGATAAGAGTTGTTGCTGTGGCAAAAGCTGGAACTGATTGGCATTCTGTAGGAAAGGCTTTTGAACCTGTGGACCTAAGCCTGGCCGAATCTGGTCAATGCCCTGAATATTTTGGCAAAAGCCTCAGTTAAGAACTTGGAACAAATGAGACATTTTTATGTGAATATCTTGCATATGTGTTGTCCAGTATAGAACTTACAGTTAAAGGCCACCCCTTCAATGGCAGACTGCCAACTCCAGAGCTCAATCCTGACAAAAGCAAAGACAACAAAGAAATATAAAATTACACAAAGCATGACCTATGACTTGGGGGGTGCTGACTTAATGGCAGTGAGACAGAAATTTTTTTTTTGTTGTCAAATCCATCAGGAGATGCAGATCCTTAGTACACCACATTCATGCATTCACAATTCATGGGACATTATTGATAGTTGAGAAAGGAAATATATTTGCTTGTAGCTAACATTTGATACTGAATAAAGCAAATCTTGGTTTTTGTTTCCCAAGTGATAGAACTGAGTTGAAGAGGTCCCACAGAGTTCGTTGATGTCAAAGTCAATGGACAGGTTGTGAGGGCAATGGTTGACACTGGTGCTACTCATAACTTCCTTTCTGATTGGATCGTAGCGCGGCTAGGCCTACGTAAGGGGAACAGAAAAATTAAGTCTTTTTAGGGTTATTCTGTATGTATAATGCAACTTCGGAAGTTACCTTCCATTTCAGTTGGAAAATGTAGCCAGATGTTTAGGTAGTATTTAAGTGATCAAGGTCACATGCAGGAAGACTTGCAATGGAGCCATACAATTTTTCAGATATTATTTCTTAAAAAGATATAATTTTGTTCAAAAAAAAACTAATCTATGAAGTAGTTTGTCTATCTGTTTAGGTCAGTACGTTTGCAAACTTTCCTGCCTGAGCAAAACTTCTATCTGCTTTGACTCAGGTTCGTAAGATATTACTATAAACGAACCATCAGTTCTATATTACACAAATGAAAACACGCTAACGCTAACACCTTTGCTCATCAGCCCAAAATTCTGCACTGATCCCACAAAGCTGTAGGTGGAGATAACACTGACTTGAAACTGAAATAAGGCAGCACTTTTGTTTTGCTGTAAAATAGGGAAAATAGGAAAGGAATTTTAGTTGCATAATTTTTCGAGAAATTGTGTTTTCCATTATTTGGTGCCAACAGAAAAAAAGAGTGGGGATAATATTATTGCAGTGTTAAGTTGGTATGAAGTTCATTTACCACCATCACCACTCTTCACCCCCAAAACCACCAACCCCCCAATCTTGGTTCAGCAGTATGGAGGGTATTGCAAAGGTTGGGTACCATAAAAACCTCAAATGCCACTGCCACTCAGATTTTCCAAAAAAAGAAAAAGAAAAAGAAAAAAAAATAAATGTAAAACAATTAAAACACCACAACATGACAATGGCAAAGAAAAAAAAAAGAAAGGAAAGAAAACAACATCCGTGTAGCAGTTGTAGAAAACAAAGGCATTGCCGCATTGGCATCCCCATCATTGGCGTGAGGAAGGGGAATCCTGCAAGGTGTGATTAAAGGGTGATGAGTCGGGACGACTAGAAGCCGTTTGGCTATGAAAAAGGATATATCTTTATGAAGAAGACCCTGAAGACCATGCAAACATAACATCTCTTTTACCAAGTTAAACCTTGTCTCGCATAACGCTCCTGCGTCACTAGGATCAGGTAAATTATAGGTTTTTCACTGATAGGATGTCACCCCTAGAATTGTTTTGCTCCCAGGGTTCAAACCTTAACTGGGAGGGAGCATTTCCCCCCAAAAACAAGGCCCTAACCACTTGAGCCAGCCCCTAGGGGTTTTTTAGGGTTAAAAGAATATGTTAGCAGGTGCATTTGTTAGAGGAGTAGTTTGGTCATTTTACAATAATTGTAACCAATAATGATAAAAGGTTTGGGAGAGGCAACATAAGTTTTAGCCTTCTTTTCTTCCATGTAAATCTCACAGCATGACATCAGAGCATATTTGGGTTTAACCTCTTCTTCATGATCCTTCAAACCAAATAACATTATTTGCACACCTCATAAATCCAAGTTATTTTACCAGTAACAGTGTATGTATGTCTTAAGACGATCCCAAATATCCTTTGCAATAGGAAGGGGATATAAATGTCACCCTCAGCAGTAAGCTCTTGGGCCTCCACCATATCCTTACCATCTTCACATCTAGTGTTGGCTTTCAATTGACAGAAGGAAGCAACTATATTCTCAGCAATAGGAAGGTATACATTTGATTGAAAGAACCAACTATATTGAGGTCGACTATCATATCATTCCAGATACTATACTCATTGGAGATAAACTTACAAGTTTTGGTTGTAATTGGTTACAAAGTGGGCAGGTCATGGGTAAGGTACTCGCCCACCACTTCCCCTTATATATAAACATCTTTAAAAACCCTAGTATTCACATTAAGCCAAATCAACATTTCCTTCTTACTCTTCTTTTTCTTCTCTTCTTTCTTCTTCATCTCCTCTTTCTCTTTATTCTTTCCCTCTCTTCTTTCTTCTACTTCTTCTCCTCTTTCCTTCTTTTCTTTTGGCTCCTTGCAGACCCATGTAGCACCATGGGCCCCACAGACCTAAGGCACTGTGGTGGGTAAGACAGACCCACAGCAGCCAGTGGGTCATGTTGTTCAAAGGGACGTGTAGATGGGATGGTGGGCTTTGCGCCGTAGAAGGGTCTCTATGTTGTAAACTGTCTGTGTGTTGTAGAACAGTTTGATCTAAGATCGAATCAAGCATGCTCAGATCTGAGTTAATGGTCTACTTGGAAGTGTTTTGACTGTTTCAATCGGTGGAGTTTGGAAGCCATAGCTTGTATTGGTGGAGAGAATGGACAGTGGGGTTGAAAATCTGCACATACATTTAGTGGGGGGCAGAGGCGGGGTGGAAAATGGCCACCCCTCCCCAGCCACAAGGGGTGGGGAAGGGTGCTGCCTGCTCGTTTAGGGTGGGAAGCACCCCTACTTGCTATTAAGGCATTTGATAAAACTCACGGATTAGCTTGACCTTGCCAACCTTATTCATGCTACCAACCTAACACAAAAATCTTTAGCTATCTATTATTTTAGCATAACAATGGATTAGAAGTCCACATTCAGGATCCACATCTGCCTTGTAAGAGCAATCAAATGTGCATATCAGGCTTGGCAAGTGGGGAGGAAATTTTTTAGAATGGTACTCCTTTCTGACCTCAAAGCATAGGGCTCCTTGAAAATAGTCAAGTTATTCTATCTGTCTTGGCTTGAGTCAAAGTGAAACAAACAAGTATATAAAACAACATGACAACCAACACATAAGACTCAGGACAAAAAAAATGAATAGGACCTGAAAAGCTTATATCTATATATATTAGAACATATTCTACAGGATCTATAAAGCTTCAGTAAGCCATCCATGAAATTACAAGAATAGGTGAAGGGAGAGGTAGGATAAGAAGTAGGCTTTATGGAGTGATGAGACTCACAATAGGAGAAGATGAAAGACATTGAAGAAAAATATAAGCATGGTAAGAAAGAAATTAAAGAATAGAGTCAAGCACAAAAGCCATAGGTTGAAAGGTTCAATTTGCCTTGAAAAGGGTCCATAGAACAGGGGGAACATTATTAGCAAATATTAAAGGCATTGAGGAGCAAAGTAGATCACATAATAAACTTCCTCAACAGGCTAAGGGTTTTTGTTTATTAGAACTTAAATAAGTTAATGACAGGTGTATCTAAAATGGTAAAAGTCCACAGCAAGGGTTAGTTAGTAGTAATTGTACAAGTACACAAAAATCTCACTACAAGAAAATGGTCGACACTAAGCATTACTACATTGACTTCCAAGCCAGAGACCCATACCAACCAATGTTCTCTTACTAACCCTTTATCTCCAGCTAGACATTACAACGTTGTCTCCCAAGCCATAGATCCATTCCAATCAATGTTTTCATGCCAACCCACCCGTTGGATATGCCTTCTTTGCCACTGAGTAATGCAATAAGGAGCATTTCCTCAACTTCCTTGCTCAGAAATTTTTTTTTGATGAATAACCTGGCTCAGAAAACTACAAATTAAACTTACTTGAACTGTCATCTTCCATTCTATTTATGTGTGAGATTCAACCTAAGATCTATCCAACATCACCCCCTCACCCACCACCTGTAAGAAGGCCGACAACTCCTCTTTATTGAATTACTATAGATGAGGAAGTTTACAAGCACAATTGTCTCCTATTAAAGATAGCTAACTCATGCAGGACTTGATAAGTCATACCTCCTCCCAAGGAGCCTATGAACTCCATTGACCTTAAGAATCTTCTACCAGAGCTGTCTAGAGAGCTTTTTGTTGGGAAGGTGTCATTGGATGTGGAACAACCCACGTCCACACTGTATAAATGCCCAATTTCAGAAAAGGAGATAATTGATTCTATCTCCAAGGAAAGCCCAAGCCATATTCTATCCCCAAGCAAAGTGGTATTACAATACTTTGAGTTGGGATTGGCTCTGATACCATTTTTAGTAACTCAAGGAAGTTATATCCATATTCAGGCCCACGCTTCAAAAGAAATAGACAATTATATTTGGGGTCCCTTGAAATCATCATTGTAATATCCCAAACTGTGTATAAGACGGTAACGAATGAGATCCCACATTGTTTGAACCATTAGAAACTTCCATACTATAACGAGTTTTTGGTTAAAAAAGAACCCTAACTACCATTTTGTACTGCAAAGTAGAGATGTTAGGTTAGTGAATTTCAAAACACCGCAATTCTTAAAGAAAACTCCCCTATAAACACGTACTACTAACCACATTAATACTACAACCACCCCTTGTAACTCCACACTTTGCAGCCAACACTTGTCCCTACAGATGATCCCATTCCCTAGCAATTCTCCATATTCACTCAACAAGCCTTGTTAAAACACTATGACGTGCCTCACCTCAAGATTCAAGTATAGAACATACTACCCATTAATTGACTTAACAATGCATGGATTTATCCCCCATTCCTCATCACCCCCCCCCCCCCCCAACAAAAAAAAAAACAAAAAAAAAAAAAAAAAACCTCAAAAGCACTTTTATAATGATCCAAGAAAAGCCCAAGCCAAAATCTAGGATTGTACTCTGGAAGATCTAGTCAATGTTATAATTGGAGATCTTAGAAATCATTATAAAGGGATTATACTTCTCCCTCTCAAGCAATATTGGATCCATTCACCACCTCTATACACAATTATACCATCTAGGGTATTACAAATTTACCTCCTTAAATCCCCTACATCCTTGTCATGCCAAGCCCATCATAAGTGGCACGGTTAAAGTCTCACACTTATGGTTGAGATTGGCTCTAATAAGGTTTGTAATGACTCGATAAAAGCCCAAGCCATGTTTGGGACCATACTCCAAAAGGATTGCTCAATGTTACAATTGGTGCTCATTGAAATCATTATTATATAGAATTAAATTTCTCACACCCAATCAATGTAAGATCCCATTCACCCCCTTCCTAACACAATCATATAACTTTCCAGTAATTATGAAGCTATATGGTGACCCAAAAAGAGCCCTATGAGAAAACACCTAGTGAAGCTTCTCGAGGCACTTACCTTCATGGGAAAGAGGAATGGTAAAATGTGAAATAAACTGACTAGGAAGGCTAGAAAGTGCACTCCTAATTAGCAGTTAAAAGTGTATTATATATCTCATTCTTCATTTTTAGGATTTGACACTATACACTTTCTATAATAAAATGCAATTTTATACTCTTGTTTCAAAAAAATTGTACAAACATTGCCCACCATTGCCCTAGATATCATGTAAGCCATGCATGGCTTATTATGCTTGTTTTCTGGATTCAACACCAATTATTGGATCAATCACATGTTTCCCAACTTTGCTTGGTTAAAATATATGAATACATGATGAAAAGAAGCTTCTAATAATGGAACAATACCTCAGTCACAAATTTACGCTATAAAATCAGGCGTGAACAAGAAAATAGTACCATCATGAATGCTTATTACCTCATAAACAAGTAAAGTACCTGTATTTCCTATGCCTGGTTTTGACTGCATGATTCCCTGTGCATACATTGGAGAAGGATCCATAGGCAAGGATCTCTGACCAGCAGACATGTTGACTTCACTTTTGATGTCCTAAGAGGCAAAAATAGAAAATGAATCAAAAAAACCAATATGTAAGACATCTTACAAAAGAAAAAGAAAGGAATAATACAGGACGGTAGCATCATGTGTCCAAGTAATTACAGTGTTCTGTTGACTTCGTGCCTGCATTTGCTGTAATGCAGCAGTCACACTTCCAGAGTTTCCTTGGACCAGCTGACTGCCTCAGAAAGATAAGCCAACAGATATTAAACTACACACGAGAAGAATATCACATGAACCTAGTTTAAAAAATTCTAATGGTAACCCAACCCAGGATGATTAGTAGTTGTCTTAAGAAGGGCCATCCTAGCATCAAGAAGTGGTTGGGATGTCTCTGAATCCATTGGATGACTATGCTTCATGCGCTCCTCATACATTTTGGCTGCCAATGCACTAGCAGTAGACTGGCCAAGCATTCCTTCAGAATTCACAGCATTTACCGGACCACCAAGGGGAGGATGATTAGCATCCCTTCGTTGCAACTGAGCTTGACGCATTATTTGCAACTGTTGCATTTGCAGTTGCTGCTGCTCTTTTGCTTTAATTTGTTGAGACTGCATACCATGACCATACAGAGTGGAAAAATCAATAAGGAGACCGGCACCGGCATCAGATGTAGAAGCAAGCTAGCAGTTACACATAGGCATAAAATTTAAAGAGACACCTCAATGTAAGCTGCAGCAGGCTCCGAATGTTTTTCATTCGTCCTAGCAATGAAAATGTCCCAGAAAACAGACCACCATTCAAAAAGAAACCCGCCAGGAGCATCAATTGCTGCATATACAAGAGAATAGTTATATATACTTGCTAATCCCACCGGTGCAAATTATCCAAACCAATTTAAATTCAACCCAATTGACAGTAATGAGATTGAATCCTGTTCAAATTCACTCAGTTAAAGGTCTATCTCAAGAAAGTTCAATTTTGTACTTCTGAATTATATTGTACAAAAATAAAGCAAATTCCAGTATTTAGTAAGCTATACATTACCTACGGGATCCGGGGCAACCTTCCCTTCGGTCATGAAGGATTTTGCGGTGGCATGCAATTTTTTCTTCACCAGGTAATCATATATATAAACATCAAGCCTAGCAATATTTAGGAAAAGTAACAAAAATTTTTAAGGACCCATCATCAGAAGCGTGATAGTTAGCAATAACTAAAAGGATAGTTAGCAATCTAAAATGTACATTTTATCCGCTTCCCAATTACTCTGCGCCATTGTTTCCGGTCCGAACCAAACCTAAACTGCACATAACCAAAGAGATCCAAATGCTCCTCAATTACTACCTCTCATTATCCCAGAACCAAAAATATAATCACATAAAATATGAATTTTTTGAGTGAAAAAAGGTAATTGGAATAAAAGTGCATTGTTGGGAACCAACCTCAAAGTCAACACAGAAATGGATCAGAGCCCGGTCTTGGACTTGGCGCAGGGACGATCACCATTGACCAATTGTTCATAACTGAATTTAAACAAAAACCAATGAAATATTTAAAATTAATTAGTAAGATTCGACGATTAAAACAACTGTAACAATTGAATCTCAAACCTGAGAAAGCATCGAGGGTTCGGGATCAGTGGGCTACGAAGTTTGCAAGGAGGAGTAAAATGGTACAAAGTTTTTAACAAGGACGGGAGTGTGATCTTCTGTAGTTTGGACTTTAGAGGCCTCAAAATGGTGAAATGGACGGCAGGTAAGGAAGTCCTAACGTCGTAGGCTACGACAGTGGGGCCCGGTAGAACTAGTCCGGGTTTTGCCACATCAGATGGCCTTAACATTAGCCACTCGTGCTATTTCAAATTTTTGTATCGATAGAGAACTTAAATAAAATTTGAAATATCTAGCCATAAAATTTGTATTTTTGGATTGTGTTTATATTTGTATGGTGTCTATGAATGTTTGATTATATATATATATATATTCGATTATAATTTATTAAGTTAAATATGTCAATTTTTCAAATTATAATTCAATATTTTTATGTGATATTCTATATCATAAGGATAATTATAAGTGGTATATAAGATTCTATATTATTTGAAAAATAAAATTTTTTAATTTTTATAAGATTACAATTGAGTTTTAATTGTATTATTAACCAATCTTTTTAGAATAAAGTCCATGTTGTTTGGGTCTTCTGTTAAAATATTATATATGATATCACCTATTCTAACTAAAATTACAAAATTTGAACCATATCATTTACGATGGATTGACCCAACGATCTGTAATACCTCGTTTTCGAAAGTCTAGAGAGTTTACTCTTATAATCTAAAACCATCTCTCATGACACAATTATAAATATTCCAAATCTCCATACAAATAAAGCTAATTGTTCAATCAAATATTTATGTTCCTCCACAAGGACACTAAAGAAAATCTCAACAAAACAAACCTAAAATTTCATAAAGACCCCAAAAATATTGATGTATCAAAGCACTCAAATTACATAAAATAGTAATATTTCTCAAGCTCCCTATTCTTAATTTTCAACTGAACTATTAATATTATTTGAAAATATTATAAAAATAAGAGATAAGTTATTAACTACTTAATAGACAGAAAATCTATACTAATATATAAACATAAACATTTACATAATTCAAAATGCAGAACATAGTAGTTACTTGTAAAATACAAAATTGGAATATTTATTTTCAGAATGCAAAATCAAAATACATTACTAAAAATTTCATAACAAAGCTTTCAAAAAATATTTTTATTCAAAAATCATTTGGCATATCAAAATTTAAGACTTCATCTTCATCATATCATTGTATTCCACATGATAGATACCACGTTTAATTCATGTGGTAGAGTTATAAACCACTATTATAATTTGTGGCGGGATCGTATGTCACTATTCTTACTTATAATTGGGCTATTTACCATGTTTAACTTTTGTCATAAGATTATAAACCACCATTATAATCCATGGCAGGACCATATACCAATATAATAACCCAAGGCTGGGTCGTATGCAACTATTATAATTTATAGTGGGACCATATGCTACTATAATAATTCAAAACTGGGTCATATGCAACTATTATCAGTTATGGCCGATTGGGTCGGATACCACCGTTATTATTCGTAGTGGGGCCTTAATGAAACAAATCAAGGACAAAATAAAACACCAAAATCACTCTTTAACCTCTTTACAAATTTGAATTTCATATCAAGGTTTTTTAGATGCTATAACAAATCACATAGGGTATATAGGGTATGGAATAAATTCATAGTATTTCACATATTCAAAGATATATAACAAATTAGATCATCTTTGTTTAATCAAAACAAAACTTTTTAGAATCTCAAATTCGTTCTTTCTCAGTTCAAAAAATAAAATACACAAAATTATCTTATGTTTACATCAATCATGACATAAAATACATTTTCTTCACAGATTTCATACATATGCCAGAACAAAAATTTGAGGTCGTTTTCAAATATATTTTCATAACAAAACATACATATTTTTCAAAATCAATCTCGTTCATTTCTTTTGTGCAAAGCTAATATAGGAACTCTGCTAACATAGACTTCTTAACTTTTCAAAAAATTATATAACAATGTCAAACAAATATTAATTATCACCTATAAAAACAATTATGTAACTTTCATAAATTTTCAATCAAATGCACTTCGACATCTAAATATGAATTCTAAATTAACCTATTTTAATTCTTAAAAAACCTAACTTCTCGTAATTTTAAAATACCATCACTTTCCAAATTTCTCAATATCCACTTAATTTTTTCGTCTAAGACATTAACTTCTAAATTCTTAACTACTGAAATATAACTATAAAAATTTAATGTTAGATAATATAATTATATCAAGATCTATTAAAGCCAAAAAAAAAAAAAAATCTTTAATAAAAAAATATGCTTGATTAGTTTCTTTTTAAGGGGTTCAAAAATTAAAAAAAAAATTGCACTTACTATTCATGACTTGTAAATTCATATTTTAAAACTATGTTATTACTAATAATAATTCAAATCTTGATTTATTTATTTTATAAGTAATACACATTTAAAAAAACTAAAGCCCTTACAAAAAAAAAAAAGACTTATATAAAACCCACCTAAAAGCAGAGCATTTTAGAAAATCAGCATAAAAATGTAGGGCAAATTTAAGTTTGAAAAGAACTGTTTTATGAGATTAAAACCATGACATCCCGTGTTAGAACCAAGCTCAGGACCGTGAGGGTGCAACTCGCTCCAGGGAGGAAGGAGATCGACGTATCTGCAGTGACAGAGCTTCCTATTGGTCGTGGCTTCCGCTGCATGAGGTGGAGCTGTGAAGAGAGAGCTTAAGAGAAAAAGAAAGAGAGAGAATCCGAGAGAAAGAGGGAGAGACGTTAGCACCATGTAACGTTAGGGGCTTGGCTTGTATAGAAACGATGACGGGTAGTGGTTTGCTGGGCTCTAAGATGGAGTAAGGAGGTGACAATGAGGTGCAACCTAGTGAGAGGCTAACAGAGTGAATTTCAGTGGACGACTTGAGCAAAAGTTGCTTTGTTTTTTTAAAAGCAAAACATAAGGGTTTTCGGTTGTTATTCAGAGAGTTGTGGCTCACGGTGGTGCTATCCATGGTGGCGACTCCCTAAAGAATGAGCAACTCAAATATTACCAAGTGTAGAAATATGTCATCATCACGTAATAATTAGTAATAAAATTAATAGATTATTTTCTCAAGATGGTAAAAATATTGACAAAAAGAAAATAAAAGTGATAATATGTATAATAAATGGAAGAGTGCAGCGAAAATGAAAAATGCATTGGCCATGACCTAATTCATATTTTTGAATTTTTGAGTGAAGTGAAAAAAAAAAATATGCAAAATAATAAATTAATAATTAAAATAGACTCGCTAAATTAATTAACTAAGAAAAAACTCACTAAACCAATTTAATTAGTAATGTATTAAATATAAAATCCAAAAACTGATTAAAATACCAAAGTTTAATTTAAAATACTAAAGTTTAGCATGCTGAAAATAAAATATTAAAATTAAATAATGCTAAAGAAAAACCTCAAAGAAATATAATATAAAATACAAGCTGAAATTAAATAAAAAATAAAAAATAAAAAGAGTAAATCAGATGAATGGAGCTGACAATAAATAAAAAAAAAAGGCTGGACGCCAATTGCAACTGGACTCATTGAAAAGTTATTCAACTGCTTTATTGCGTGTGTGAAATTGGAAACAAATGTGCACTGTGGCTGCGTGAATTGAAAAGAAGCAAAGTCAAATTTGTTTGCTGAAAAATTGAATGGAATTCTGTTATTGATCTGTATGAAGATAGATCTGACACCAAAGTGTAACTGTGGTCCACCTCTCTTATTGTTGGGTAAAGCTGCCCAGCGATTAATGGGAATAAATACGTACCCTATGCTGAAGTGAAGTCCCGTGTTGATGGTCCCCACCAGAGAACCCAAAAGCCCGTTTTTTGTTGGGCCCAAAAACAACAGAGCCGAAGCCTCTGTTCTGTGTGTAATGAAGTTAAAGTTGCGGCCCAGTTCTTAAGTGCTAATCCCGTGCGGCCTGTTGTGAACTTGAAATCCCGTGGAACCTCTCCTCCTTTATATTGATGCGCTGTTTCAAAGTAAAATGATTTGAAATCTCATGGGTCCTCCTCCTCCTCCGGCGCCCCTCAAAAGAATTCGAGTAAATATTAAATATATATCCGCCTGCCGCTTGTGTTTTGCATATCCACTATCCAGCGACCGAATCACCCAGAAAAACCTCTCATTTGGATACTTCCAAAAGCCCAACCCGCTGCTACTTTTTTTTTTTCCTTTCTTTTTGCTTTATTTGTTTTGTTTTGTTTTATTTTTTTAAAACATTAATACATGAACTTCACCTATATAAAAGATAAAATTTAAAATCAAATAAGATAAAGATGAAAACTAAAAAATAAAAAATGTGTTATGCATGTGAAAAAACATTGTCAGATTAAATCACAAGTTACAAAATCAAGCATAAATTATGCTATCAATCAAAGTTGTCACAGTCTATGAAGTAAAAGATTCGAGCAGAGTATAAAGTATTTGGTGGAAGCCCAAATAAACCTCTAGAAATCAATAGAACTAAAGTCCCTCTTCATGTTATTGTTAGATCATTTTCATGTGATTCGATTTGTAATATTCTTCTATTTTATATGAATAATGGCACATTATATTATATTTATTGTTAATTTGGGTATTATATTTTTTTTATTGTTGTTTATCATATTATTGGTACGTTTTAAACGTCAACATAAAATAAACTACTAATGGGAGAAAAAATACTTAGTGACGTTTATACTTCATATAATGCAACAACAACATAGTAGTAGTGGCATCTAGATAAATGCCATTAATTTATATAATGCTTTGTCAAAATACTAGTTGTGGCTCTATCTAAATGCCGTTGATTTATACAATGTATTGGCAACATACTAGGGGTGGTATTTAAATAAATGTCGTTATTTTATAAAATGCGTCAATAACATACTAGTGGTGGTACTTACATTAACGCTGTTAATTTATACAAGTTGGTGGCAACATATTAGTGGAGATGTTTAGATAAACGTTGTTACTTTATTCAATATGCTGCCAACATACTATTGGTGATATTTAAATAAATTATGTTAATTTATATAATAAATCGACAACGTATTAGTAGAGACACTTATTAGAACGCCGATATTTATGCAATGTGATGGTAATGTACTAGTGGCGACATTTAAATAAATACCATTAATTTAAACAATGTGGTGTTGGTAATGGGTTTTTATAGTCTCGACGCTTGGACAAACATCGGGATGTGTAAATAGCAACCACCCACTTCCAGCGTTTGGTTGCGCTGGTCAAAAAAGGTCACCATTTGATTAATGGTGTTTATTTTAATAGTCGGCCAAGGCTTGATCCCTCTTATCTGAAACCCGTCTCTCCCTCTAAAGATTTCCTTCTCACTTGCAAGTCACCAATCCATTCACTTGTCAACCACTCTTACACAAATCTTGCATGTCACTCACTTAGATATGGAAAAATTCTTGAGAAACTCAAAGTGAAGTTTGACTCTTCCTTTTCTTCCTCTCATTCGAATCCTTCTCCATCCAAATATAACATATATTCTCTTGTCACCATCACATTCTTACAAGTCAATCATACCCTCACTAGTCTATAATTTCCTAAATGATCATCTTATGTAAAATCTCCTTGTTGTCATGTCAAGGAGTGGGGCTTTGCATAGGGAAACTTAAAAGCAAGGTTGGCTCCCTCTTGCTTTCTTCCACATAAACTTTCCCCTCTCAAATCCCAACAAATTTTCACATATCATTTGTTACAAATCTTTCAAGGGATACTCTTACACTCAATTTTCCACTCCATTCTTTCTCTTTTTTCAAAAACCTACCATTCTTGTAAGACCAAAGCAAGTTTCTTAAAAAACCTATTATTCTTGGAAGATTAAAGAAAACCTACCATTCTCCTTGGGCTTTTGGGCATTATTTCACTACTCTTGGCCTACTACTATATTCTTCTTCCAAGAAAAGGCCTAAGATTGGGTCCACATCTCTTTAATAACATAATAAATATAATAAAATATAATAATTACTCTAAACATCTTTAAGAATCCAAGTGGGAGAATGAACAATTTGGGTTGTCACAGGTTATACACAATAGGTACTCCACGGTGAGCTGTATGAGTCGATACTAAATGTATCGTTTGATCATTTAGATTAGATACGAGATATTTGTGATGAGAACAAACGAGATGATGTTGATGAACGAGATGAGTTGGAAGAGATGTTGGGTGATATTGGTGCCGGGATGTTTATGGATAGAATTGAGAATGATGACCCATTCAGTCGAGGAAGTGATCAAAATGATTTTGCTGCAATGTGGGAAGATGCAAAGTGCATCTGCACAAAACATAGCAAAATGTCCTTTATTGTGGTTGCTTCACATAAAGTCATTGTGTAGAATATCAACGAAAGCAATAAACATGATATTGGACTTATTTAACAAGGTGCTTCCTGAAGGATCTGCATTGCCGAAGAACTTCTATGAAGTGAAACAATTGAGAAAGGGATTAGGATTCGTGTATTCGTGTACAAGTCCATACACGCATGTAAGAATGATTGTCTTCTTTTGAAAGGAGAACCAGAAAAAACAAGCGTGTCCTGTATACAGAGAGTCAATGTGAAAAATTAAGAAGAACGTGCTAGTCAAGCTGTTTCCTTATTTTCTTTTGAGACCTTGACTGCAAAGATTATATATGTCTAAAAAAACAGCTGAAGACATGAGGTGATACTAAGAGAAAAGAGTTAAAGATAATGCATATATGAGGTACCTAGCTGACTCACTGGTTTGGTAGTCTTTTGATAAACAGTACCCCAAGTTTAGGAACAAAGCTCACAACTTGTGCCTGAGACTCACAATTGATGAATTCAATCCATTTGGAAACATGAGTACAAGTTATAACACATGTCTCGTTGTGTTGATACCGTACAATCTTTTCCCATGAAGGTGCATGAAAGTGCCAAATTTTTTGTTAACTCTACTAATCCTTGGCCCGAGATCATCGGAGAATGACATTGATGTATTCATGTAGCCGATGATTGAGGAGCTCAAAGAGTTATAAGAAATGGGCGCTAGAACTTATGATACATCAACTGGGACGTCTTTTCAAGTGCATGCTACGGTGATGTGGACAATAAATGACTTTTCTGCATATGAAATTTTGTCCGGTTGGAACACTAAAGGGAAGTTGTGGTGCTTGACGTGTAATCAAGAAACTTCTAGTGAGTAATTAAAATATTCTCAGAAGATGTATTTCATGGGCCATTGCCGTTATCTCACAGCAAATCATGCATGGATAAGAGAAAGACCTAAGTTAGATGGAAGAGTGGAGGAAAGATCTGCACTGAAGGAGTTGTCTAGGAATGATATATTGGAACAACTGCGATATGTAAGAGCACAACTTTGACAAAAGTCGAGGAAATAACGAGAGAAAATGAGGCTCAACAGAATTGAATTGGACGAAGTGTAGTATTTTTTTGACTTGTTGTATTGGTTGTCTTGTATGTTGCAACATAACTTGGATGTTATGCATATAGCGAATAACATCTGTGACAATTAACTAGAAACAATGATGAGCATTAACAACAAGACAAATGATACTGTCAAGACGAGGAAAGATCTTGAGAGAATGAGCATTAAATATAATCTACATCTGTGGGGTGGATGACAATCAGGTGGCCACGCCGCATTCATGTTTTACAATGATAAAAGTTGAGAGAATGCAATTTTTGCAAATGGTTGTAAGGCGTGAAATTGTCAGATGGTTATACTTCAAATATCAGTAGGTGTGTGAACTTGGATAACTGGAAAATTAGTAGATTGAAAAGTCATGACTGTCACGTATTTATATAAAAGTTTTTGTCAGTTGGAATCCGTGGCAAATTGACGTCTAGTGTATGTGTGGCCATTACCGACCTCTATATGTTTTTTAGGGACTTATGCACTCGGATTGTAAATCGTGATATGCTACAGAAGATGGAAGACGACATTGTCACTATCTTATGTAAATTCGAGTAGATATATCCACCCTTATTCTTTGATGTGATGGTCCATTTAGCAATACATTTACCGATACAATTCCGTTGGATATATCCAGTCAAAATATATTTGGATTGACTAAGGTGCACAATTGTGAATAAGGCCAGAGCTGAGGGTTCAATAGCAGAGGCCTATATACATGATGAATGGTTAACATTTTGCTCACTATACTTTCGCAGTATTGAGACACAATTTGCCTCATGAGCTATTAGTGTTTTTTCAGAATGTATGACCCTTGGGTGTACAAACCAATTACGATCTCATTGATAGAAAGTTGGAAAAATTTTGATGGTACATGTTGAATAATCGTCTGTAGATTGATGACTATCTTAGGTAGGTATTCATCCAAATGTCTTGAAATTATTAGACATAGTATAATATTTTTTTGCATTAATATACAATGAGCACCTAAACAAAGTTTGGGCAGAAGGCGTAGATAACGAGGAGGTCGGACATGATGGAAGAAGAAGAAGAAGAAGAAGAAGAAGAAGAAGAAAAAGAAGATAATATTTTTTTGCATTAATATACAATGAGCAACGAAACAAAGTGTGCGTAGAAGGCGTAGATAATGAGGAGGCCAGACATGATGGAAGAAGAAGAAGAAGAAGAAGAAGAAGAAATATACAATGAGCACTTGGACAAAGTTTGTGCATAAGGCGTAGATAATGTGGAGGCCAGACATGATGGAAGAAGAAGAAGGGACAAAGTTTGCGCATAAGGCGTAGAGAAAAAGAATTAATATACAATGAGCACTTGGACAAAGTTTGCGCATAAGGTGTAGATAATGTGGGGGCCAGACATGATGGGAGAAGAAGAAGGGACAAAGTTTGCGCATGAGGCGTGGAGGCCATAGTAGATAATGTGGAGGCCAGACATGATAGAAGAAGACGACATGCAAGATAACGATAAAGATACTATTAAGAGAAATTCTGAAACAACCATGAAAATGAAGAAATGCAAGATGACGATGAAGATGCTATTGATGAAACAACCATGAAAATTTTATTCGAAGAAGAAGAATAAGAGTACAAAATCATATAAGTTAAATTGTTGATATTATATTATTAAAAATAACATTCTAATTACTTTTCTTTTTAATTTTTTAATCATTTTCAAGTATGCTGCCAAAAAGAACATGAAGAAATATGCCACGTGTTCCAAGTTTCAAACATGTTTCGAACTCCCCCGCTAAGGAATACGCTCTTGAAGAAATCAACACGTAGGATACAAATAGCCAATCGATACCTAATAGTAATGAAATATCATTGGTAATTAATTAATTATATTTTAATACTTAATAACATATATAACTAATATTATGCTATTGTATATGTTAGTTGATGCATCATCCTCTTGATGCGGTTGTGACTTTACTTGTGATATCTCTCTAGATAAAAGTAAACGTCAATGAAAAATCAAAGTTATGATTCCTGATAATTCCTCTAGATGAGTTGATGATAGTACGAAAATACTTTTATCTTATATTGATACAATAGTTTGAGCTTATACCCATTTTATGTGTGATCATTATGAGATATTCCTAATGAAGTTAATGATCACATTCGGAACCGTGTACTGGTGAGATAACTTTACAACTATATCATTTTCTCCTCAATAAGTATATCATATTACTTACTTAATTCACTCTTTAAGATGAGTTTGATCTCGATTTTACTCGTAGTGAGGATTTGAGTACTGTGGACAAACTGATAGCAACATTATTCCGACGTCACAAGGTCAGATGTCATGAGCATTCCAAGATGTTTGAGACATTGGAAGAGGCTGTGAAATTCCCTTTCCAGAAAATAAAGTTAAATGATTGGGTGAAATGTTGTGATCTTTTCACAAGTTCTGATTATTAGGTATTCTAAATTAGTTAGTTATTTACATTTGTATCCGTTCTATTAATAAATACATTATTAACTAATTTTATAGAGCTTAAGTTTGGTAAATGCATATAATAGATCTGCTCTCACTATTCACCATTGTGCCGGTTTAAGGTTGTTCTATCGTTTTGCTGATTAAATGATAATTAATAATTTATAAAAATTCATTTATTTTTTGATATACATTTATTTAATTACTAACATTAAATTTTTTAATTGTTAATGTATATTTGTTAGAAACGTGATGATCCTGAAGATTTTTTTCCTCATTCATGTCTATGTTGTTGCTTATACTAATGAATGTAGTGAATGAATGGATCCTACTGCTGCAGAAAATTATGTAAGTGATATTAATTTTGTTAAATAAATTATACAATATCTGAATAATTTATTTTTGTTCGTATTTCAATTAATTTTGTTACTTAATGTGTGTTTTCTTTTTAATTGCAGGACATAATGTTGGAGATGCATTCAACTTTTAGGAGATTATCTTCTAGTGATATAGACATATCACGGAAGTGCTCAGGGCCAAGTTTGGCATGGTCAGAAGATTGAGACATTCAGTCAAGCATTCAACTGGTTCATCCTCCATGAGCTCCTCAACTTCAAAGATTAATAATCTCATCAAATATTTAGAAGCAATATGATGAGAAAACAAGATTATAAGGTCGAGATAGTAGAAGTTGGAGTCTTTCTTGAAGCGACATTCTGATCTAGAGATGCGTGTGTAGGAGCAGCAGAGAGAATATGAGGAAAGAATGTGCACTGCAGTTCAAGAACAAGTATAGAGAGAGATGGCAGCCTAGATGGACCGTGTTATGTCACTGCAATAAGATCACGGTAGACGAGAAAAAAAAAGAGATAAACTTTATCATTTTTTATTATTTATAATTTTTAGTATCTAATTTTGATATGCATAAGATATTGTAAGTTGCTAGATTGATTATATAACATGATATAATTTTGTATGCTTTTTAATTTTATTAAAATTTGTCATTTTTGACAAATATGTTTGAATGTACACATTAAACGTTCGAACCTTAATTTCAACTGCGTTCGAATGTACCACACAATATTCGAATGAACTCTCCCATTGTTGGCCAAAATGTTCGAATGTTCATCAAATTAATGTTTGAATTCTACTCAAACGTAACGTTTGAACATTGTGCAAGAAACGTCCAAACGTTAAAATTATGTTTGGATGTGACCAATGTTCGAAAGACAATACAAATGTTCAAACGTTTGAGAAATGAACGAAATAGTATATCGTTCGAATGTTAGTCAGATTAGTTTACGTTCGAATATCATTTTATATGTTTGAAAGTGACTTTTGGTGACATATTTGAACCGTTATCAACGATTCGAATGTTACATCGAACAAAAATCCATCAATCATTACAAAAAATAGTTTTTTATGATGGTTGAACCGTCACAAATATTTATCTGTTACGCATTTATTATGACAGTTGCTGTGATGATTTCTAACTGTCACTGAATGTGTTGTAATAAATCTAACGATAATTACTACTAGTTTGAGGGCACTATGCATCAAAAGCTATATGTGGTGAATTTTAATTATAATCATGATTTATTTATATATCCCAGACTGCGTTTATGCCATCTGCTTGTTCATCTATAGCCACAGTTATTTAAAAAAAAAAAAGAATGTTTATCCAAAAAAGAAAAAAAAAGTGTAGGTCATGAGAGACTTGAGAGACATGAATTAAGAAAGTGTTTCTGGAGGCACGTTGTTTAGTCGCTGCATTAATGATGTATCAGTAAAGCCATCTAAAAAAGAGCGACTTAGGGACGTTGAAGGTTGAAACTGATCTGTTCAGAGCTTTCAAGTTGATCTCCAATATCAGCGGCCGTGTCTGACTCTTTTTTTTTTTTTTCTTTCGAAAATGAAAAATTAGCTTGAAACCAAATATATACGAGCTTATCATCGATGGAAGTCTACAAGTCAAAACCCAAACATAATGCAAAACAGTGCCTTCATTTCCTAGCTAGCGCGTTGGGGGGGAGGACAGTTGGACAAATAAATAAGCTGTCCAATGACAGATGAGCCTCATTTACTCATCCAGGCGTGACAGTTGGGTAATCGTGGGCCTCTGTTGTTAGTGTTTAGGCTCTCATTTCGCTATATATAATATACTCGTTCGTAGCACAGCTTCACACTAGTGAACTAGATCTGCAGCTTGTAAATTCTCTTCTTCTTCAATCTTTTTCTTCTGTGGCCATCGTTGTTGCTTGGCTTCTTTGTTTGAGTTAACAGTGATGGCTCTCTCGGGTTGTCTTGTGTTTTTTTTCTTGTGCACTTTCCTTGTGAATGGTTTGGTGTTGGCTGATGTTAAAGGGGTTGAGGATGAGAAGCATTTGTACAAGACAGCAGGTCTAGGTCGTGGGATTTTTAAGAAAGGGTTTAGACATGGAAGGTTTGGAAGAGGTGGTCTAGGTGGTGGTGGTGGGCTTGGTGGTGGCGGCGGCCTAGGTGGTGGAGGTGGGCTTGGTGGTGGCGGTGGTCTAGGTGGAGGTGCGGGTGGTGGCATTGGTGGAGGTGCTGGCGGTGGAGGGGGTCTAGGTGGTGGAGGTGGACTTGGTGGTGGTGGTGGTCTAGGTGGAGGAGCTGGGGGTGGTTTAGGTGGTGGTGGTGGCTTTGGTGGTGGTGCTGGTGGTGGTGCTGGTGGAGGCATTGGTGGGGGAGCTGGTGGTGGTGGGGGTCTAGGTGGTGGAGGTGGACTTGGAGGTGGTGGGGGAGCAGGCGGTGGGTTCGGGGCTGGTGGTGGAGCTGGTGGGGGTGGCGGGCTTGGCAGGCATGGCGGAGGTGGTGGGCTTGGTGGAGGGGGAGGTGGAGGTTTAGGTGGAGGTGCTGGTGGTGGTGCAGGTGGGGGATTTGGTTCTGGTGGAGGTCTTGGTGGTGGTGGAGGTCTTGGTGGTGGTGCTGGGGGCGGAGGAGGCCTTGGTGGTGGTGCAGGTTCTGGGGGAGGCCTTGGAGCCGGAGGAGGGTTTGGCAAAGGTGGAGGTGTTGGTGGTGGTGGTGGACTTGGTGGTGGTGGAGGTGGTGGATTTGGTGGTGGTGGCGGCTTTGGTGCTGGTGGCGGTGGTGGTTTTGGTGGTGGGGGTGGTGCTGGGTTTGGAGGTGGACACTAGACCGAGTACGTACTGCTTGTTTATTTGGAAGAACGCTGATCTGCATGCACAGCAGTTGACGTTCTTGACTTCTTTACGTTGTGGGAGTGATATATATTCTATATATATAATGTGTTCATTCATAAAGGGCTGTTGTGTTGGTCATACCAATTTCTTCTAGTTTAACTTTCAGCGATGGAAACTTTCGAAGGTAGAGATGGAGCTTATAAAATATTATATAATATATATCAAAGATATATCTCTGTATCAGCAATTTGCAGTTGCAAGAATATTATTATAAGCCTGTAATTTCTCCCTTGTGTGAATAAGTAATTCCAAGATGTCTCGTTAGCTTGATGGCGACAAGAGACGTGGTTTGATTTCTTTTCCATTTTTGCTGTTTGTTTGTTTTCTCTCATTTATATGTACGTACATGATTAGTTATAAGAAAATTGATCTTTTGTAACTAATAATTGCGATTAAAAAATTAATTACGACTTATTTTAATTAAAAATAATTGATCAAAAATAAATAAAATTTTATAATTCTTATAAGGAGCAGCTAATAAATAGTTATGATCTCTCATATATATCTAAGTCACAAAGTTTTTCCCGAGAGCATGCAATTATATCATCAATTAGTACACCTAGCCTCTGATATTTTTACTAGGGCTGAAAAAAAAAGCCGCCTAATCGCAATTTCATCTTCCCTTCCCTTCCCTTCCCAACCCGACCCGAAATTGCCCCACTCGCTCAGGTGCTTATCGGAAGTTGAAATGGCCGATCGTTTACATGCTAATCGAAAATGGCTGATCGTTTAAGCTCAGGTGCTTATCGAAAGTTCGAAATGGCCGAGCAATCCAGTCCCTCTCCATGGTTTCTGCGATGGTTTTGCGACTTGCCCGATTCCAACTAAAACTGCCATGATTTTAACGATTTGGGAGTAATTGGCAATGCTCACTACAAAAAATAAGGGTATTTTCAATGACCCAAAATCGCCACAAAAAGTCAAAAACGCGCTACAAATACTTTCTTCCAGCTAGAAAAGGTTGCCAAGATTTAGCCGTTGTTACAGAGCCAAGAATAATCATTTTCGGCGACAAATAATCATTTTCGGCGATAAAAGTAGTGGACATAATTCATTTTTATTTCTAGCGACTAATAGTCGCTGCAAATAATAAAAAAAGTGCCAGAAATAATTTTGATTGTTCCTAATTTTTTTTCATTGCAATTTTAATTTGCTAGAAATGATCCTGATTGTTTTTTCTCATAAACATCTGAGTTGGGCACACTTTTTTAATCAAATATCATCATTTCTTCTCAATTAGAATCGAGAATAGAATTAAAAATGAGGAGAAAATATCAAAATATTGGAAGCATAACTCAATGGCATTATAGCATGTGCTATAAGAAACGGGTTTCTCAGTTCTCTATTGTAAACCCCAACAATTACAAGAAAGCATGCATTTCAAACCACTTAAAATGGTCTACCGAACCAAAAAGAAAGCAAAATTTTTTTCATTTGTCCCAAACTTTTTCAAATAAAAGTCATGTATAAATAAGTTCATAATATCAAATATATTCTAACTTCAAACTGTTTCCAAAGTTGGCATGTATGTATAAGAAGCCAACCATTCCAGAAAAGATGTCCCAAAGCTGAGGCCAGCAAGTTTAGTGGCATGATTGATTATTCATCCTCCCCGTTATGTAGCTGCAGATATGAACACATGAAAGATGAAGAACTTGCAAGACAAACTATGAAATTTTTACGAAGATGCATTGATATTTGGTAAGTACAATGCAATATCCTAAGACCACAAAACTATGCAGCAAAAAACTAATTTTTCTTATGCTGCATTCATACTATTTATGTTGTTCAAAGAAACATTTTAATAATATACATGGACTTTAATGCACTCTTCAAACCACAAATCTAACTAAAAACTAAAGCATGTCCTTAATAGTTCATGCAACATCTTTATATAAATAGTAAATCCTCGGTTGTTTTGCACTCTATGTATATATATGTGATAGTGCAATATTCCATGGCACTTTCTTTTAATGAGTTGAAATCATGAGAGGAAAGGTGGCGAAGGCTTTGTTAGCATTATAATTATATTTTTTCACTATTTGAATTACAATAACTTTGTGCCTTTTCATCTTTATTATATAAAAAAAAATGAAAGACAGACAAGGTTTATAAGAAGTGTAAAGATACAACCAAAGTAAATATACAACAAGTATATCACTAACACAAAAAGATCAGCTATTGTAGCTCCTTGAGTCAATAAATGAGAATAATCACATAAATATTAAAACTATAAACTAATTATTAAATCCAAATTCCAACAAATAACAAATTGAAACACCAACAAGAAATGACTCACAAGAGGGGGGAAAAAACTCACCTAGGAAATACAATGAAGTCTAGGATTGTGAAAGTTCCATTGGTATGCCATACTTCAAAAATAATCAATATGAGTCCAAGTTAGATACTTGACCATATTTTAGCTATTAAAATGAGATAAAAAAGGACCATCCATCTGTTGATCATCTCTAATAGCAA
Source organism: Platycarya strobilacea (assembly GCA_036898215.1). Classification (NCBI taxonomy): domain Eukaryota; kingdom Viridiplantae; phylum Streptophyta; class Magnoliopsida; order Fagales; family Juglandaceae; genus Platycarya; species Platycarya strobilacea. Next base: position 23,672,931 of record CM072545.1, on the reverse strand, counting down.
ATTATCAATGATAAAAGATCAATATTAAAGCATACATTTTGGCATTTTAAACCAAGAGTGTGAAGTTACAAAGTGAGAAGTTTGGTTGAAGATACTAGTAAACACAAGATGATAGAGATTTTAGAGAACCCAAAGATAGTGATCTCTACAAATTTTATCCATACAGTTCTACTTCTCCTGTTGTATTAACTCCCTAATAGGTCGATATGCTGCAGTTATGCATAACCACATTTTCATGAGCTTATAGTAGCCAACTAAGGTATAGTTTATTAATATTAAGAAAACAAACCTTTGGATCGCTACCACTATATTCTTCTGTCATGGTTGCAAGCTCTGTAAAGTCTAGATTTTCAACTTTTTCTTTTGCAAGAAGAGTTCTCAAGATCATTTCCCTGCTCTCAATGGATGGAAGACCAACCATAATTATGGTCAACATGGAAAACCATAATTAGCAAACGTGGAATTCATCTACAATTTTATCTGTTAGAAATTGATCCTTGAAATATTTGTAGGTAGATAAGCTGATGTCTCTATCTTAATGTTATTCAAAACTGAGAAACTTTAAAGAAAACACTAAAATCAATGAAGATAGATTTTTATAGAGTAATTTATAGCCAACCATGAGCATATGAAATATATGGAATGAGAAAAGCTTCTCTTTTAGGTTAGCTAGTCATCAATGCCTCCTTGGCTGGCGTTGCTAATTTTCATTGTAATTAGCTCAAATCCAACTAAATGATTGAGGCTTTTTAAGGCGAGCAATTTGGCACATTGAATTGAATATGCTATGATGATTCTGCAGCATGCATATATGCAGTCTTTGTCAATGAAACAATTAACATTAATTACATGACAATCCATCTTATCATTCTGTTGGTTTATGATTCACTTGGGAATTGTGAAGAACTTAGTACACCAAACAATGGAAAGAACAAAGAAAGCCATCTACTTTATCATTATCTGCGCGACAAACACACACCCAGCCTATATATATATAACCAAAATGAAGAAGCAATAAGCTAGCTAGCTCATGAAACCATTACATCAAAGAATTTCTAACCAAAATTAGTAGAAGTTGCAGTAATGGATTTAAATACCTCTAATTCGCTATCTAGTTTCAGCTTATTCATCAAATACTTCATTAATAATCGGATTGTGATTCTTCCATCCCTGAAGATTGAAAGCCCAAACATATAAAAGTATAATAAGTAATGAGTTGTATTTAAGGTATATAAGAAACAAAGCTATAGACTAGCACCAAGACTCAATCCTAAAATATACATTAGTTTTCCTTGTGAAAATTTTAGTAATATTATTTTCTAAAAAGCACTGCTTATACATTCTATATGAATAAATTATATTTTGAATACATGACCTGAACAACGAAGTATTGCTTATACCTAGCTCCTTTCTACATAAATCAATTATATTTTAATTGGAAGCCAGATCAATGCATACATTTTTCTGAAATCTCACTTTTTTTAGCTCAGTTATGGCAATATATATGTATATACTGAATTTAAGCAACAAAATGTCCACTAGACTAAATTAAAACATGCAAATTATAGGGAGAATGAAAAAAGGAGAGCGCCCGAACCTAGCTATTTAATTGTTCTTAAGTATATATATTTAATCAATAACAACCTCAGTTCAATCAACGGCCTCTGCTCAACATGCAGTGAACATGAGGGAAATGAAAAACCTGTATTCTTTAGAATCTAAGATATCTCAATTAGAGAATAGTCGTGTTCTGACTTTGTTTCTTTTCTTAATCTAGAAAAAAAAAATTGAACGGTACTCGAGAATCAAGATGAAGTTTTCTTACACTTTCTTTAGGTTTTATTAGCACTTTTGTCAAGTTTCTAAACAACCATAAATAGAGAATCAACTAATCCCAGACGCACCTGAAAATTAAAAAGAATATCAATTAGATTGAATTAAAAAATCATATCTAATCGTGAAATTAATTACAAATTCCTTTCAAATAACTAAACCAAAAACTAAAATCAACAGATCGGTTAGGAAAGTAGACTACCAAATATGAAAATCCATACACATACCTCTTAATCTCAGTCACTTACCTCAAATCTATATTACTATCAGATTTATGACCACCACTATCGCACACCTTCTTAATTGATTAAGTGAATCACAAATTTCAAACAAGCCATTAAAAAAACCGATGGAGAAAGAGACAGAGAAGGGAGACTTACAGAGAGAGATCGATAGAGCCTAAAAATTGGAAAGACGAATTCACCAGCGTCGGCTAGAATGCCAGAAGGCGGCGAGAAGAGGACGGTGAGAAGACGGCAGCGCTACAATGATTGAAAACCTCCGTGCAGAACCAGAGAGATGGGGGAAAAAATAAGAAAGAAAGAAAGCGAGGGAAAACCTGAAGCTCATACAAAATGTTCATCAACGATTGGAGAGAAGAGAAATTGAAAACCTGCTGATAATGTGTGAGAGAAAGAGAAAGAGAAAGAGCGAGAGTTACAGAGAAGCAGCGGTGTTGGCGAGAAGCTGCGATGTCGACGAGAAGCTATGGCGTCGGTGAGAAGCTGTGGCGTTGGCACGAAGACGATGGAATCTGTCAAAATCCTGCGTGCGAGAGAGAGAGAGAGAGAGAGAGAGAGAGAGAATGAGGAAAGTGGCCGGGAAAATAATTGCGGGTAGAAAGATTGAGAACTTTAGAGGATTTATTAAGGCAACTAAAGTTGCTGTAATAAGTCATACTGACGAAACATAATTTGTGAAGTATGTTACGACGAAAATTCTCGCCACAACAAATATATATAACGACGACAATAATTAAGTGGGAATACTATATGTGGCAAACTTATTTTCGGCGACCCAAAATCGTCAGAAATAATAATTAATTTATGGCCAAATTTAAATTAGACACCAAATTTCGAAGGGTATAGATAAAAATAATTTATTTTTGGCGACATTAGTGTGGCTGGAAATAAGATAATGTTGCTGGAAATAAAAATGGCCCAAATTACTTACTTTTTTTTGTAGTGGCTGGAGATGAGCCGTGACCATGGGTGCGAACTTTGCCGAGCACCTGGAAGGGATTTGAAGTTGGAATTGCAGCCATTAGATGAGCTTGACGTGGGTGCGTTTTGACGAAACCGGATCAGAGACCAGTGATACCGGCGATGCAAGACGTGATACGGATGATGGAGGTTCCGGAGACTGTGGCAAAAAAGTGAGGCTTTGGCAATCTATTGTAAATTTGGTTTGTAAAATTGCAAAAAATCTGTTTGACAGAAAATAAAAGCAAAGAGAAAAACGCAGGTTGCAATATTGGTTTGTTATCGGATCGGGTCGGAATACCCGATCGGGCAATCGAGTATTCGGCTAAACGGCCTATCGACGTTCAATTTTATCGGGTCGGAACTTTCTTGCTATCGGACCGGGTCGGGTCGGTGTACAACCTTAATTTTTACCATTAAAATAAAAAGAGAAATCGTATGGATGATGAACAAGAACTTCGTAAACTATTACACCAGTGGTAGTACTCCATGGATAAAAACATTAAAATGAAAAATGAATAACCAACCAACTAGTGCACATGATGCTAGAAGGGAACAAGGATGACCATCTGCATGGCTGTAATGAAGATCTCCCCACCAATGACTAATTAAACTTAGTATAACTTAGTCCAAACTACGGATCCAGGTCAGAGATCAGCTAGGTTGAAGAATCTATCATTGATATTGCAACTCATTTTTTAACTATATATATAAAATTGGGAGGATCGAGCAACATGCAAATTATGCTTTCTTAATTTAGTGAAGCGGTTATAAATATAAATTAGAAATAAAATTTGATTAATAATCACTACAAGAAAAACGAGTATTTGTGACAAATTATTTGTGGTGAATATGACTATTTACAATGAAAACAGACTCATTATGGCAGGAAATAGCTGGTAACAGATAAATAATTTTCTTGTAGTGAATATAATGCCTAAAGGAAAAAAATGTAAGTTATAACAAATATTTGATGGATAATAAAAAGAAAAATATCTTAACAAAAAGAATTATAGAAAAGTAAATTATAAACTGACATAAAGTGATGAAATATAATTCTTTAATAATTATTATAATTTTATTTATAAAATATTATTATTTGAATGTAATGTTTCATAATAAATTTAAATTGAGAAATAAATAATATTTATTCAAATAATTGTATTCATAAATGTAGTTGACAAATAGATTTAAATTTAATTATTTTATATTTCTCTTTTTTCTTTTATATAAAGAATGAATAGAAATTTTAAATCATATATATAAATTTATATATACTAGAAATCATAAATTATATAATTTAGCTAAGTTTTTCTATATGATTTAAATATATATATTTTAGAACTTATTTAAATTCAAATTTATATGTATGATTAAAATTTAAATTGTATTTTAAATCATATATAAATTATATATAAATTTAATTTATATATAATATCTAAATTTAAATTTATATATATTTTAGATATAATTTAGATATAATTTAATTTTATATAATTTATATAATTATAGAATTTATATTATCTAAGTTATATAGAGACAAAAAAGGGAATAATTTATATTATTTAAATTATAATTTATATCTAACTAATTTAATCTAAATTTTAAATCATATCTAGTGTTTTGAATATCTAGTATTAAGTAGCCATTAAATCTAATAGAAATAATAAAGGAATTTAATTATGTGTATATATATATATGTAGATTTGGAAAATATATGTGAGTGAAGATTTAAAAAATTGATTTGTTTTGAAATCCTAGTTACTTCTTCGAACTACTATGGTCCTCCTATATAGCTTTTCCAGGTTCAGATCAAACTAGCTTGGACATTCGACAGTCGATCGGGAATAAATATAGAATTAATGTCTCTGCGTCTCTTGGCAGATTAATGAATGCATATTGCAGGAGTGTAAATTGACTCAAATAATATGTACTGGATATTAACTGCTTATATATATATATATATATATATAAATTGACTCAAAGAATACGCTTACCAAGTTTAGTTATACAATTATTTTTAAGAAATGATATAACGGATAATCATAGTTAGGTAGAGAATAATATTTGTTTTACAATATAAAAAATTATTTTAATATACATATAATTATGTTTTACATTTCATTCCAATGGGCACCAAAAAATTATTTTACATTTATCATTTTTTTGATAACAAATGAATAGAAATTTTAATAACATATTGCAAAAAATGCAATATTGCTAAGTTGAGTAGTTTATAGAAATCATTTTTGTTACAATTGCATTTTTTTCTATCCTTTTTCCTCTATTCTATATTTGAGTAGGTTTTTAGTGTAATGTATTTATTTGTATTATTATTTGGTTATTTTATTTTACTTAAATCTATTACATTAATTGTTCTTTAGTTTATTTTATTAAGTATTATTTTAGGCTTTTAATTATTCTATTTTATTATTGCTAAGTTGAGTAGTTTACATTATTGTGTCTTTAATTAAATATTTTCAAGTTGGACTTGTTCTTTTGTGTATTTATTCTTTTCATGTGGGCTTTGTTATGTTTTGTGGGTAAGTGGGTGTATGTTGATTTATTAGGCTGTGTGTGTGATAATGTAGGGACCGATCCATGACTTACAGAAACCCAGCCCTAGCGCCTCATATAAACGGACGCTGTTTTGCGTCATTTGAAGAGAACGCTTTTAGAGTTTTATCTCTACAGCTCGGCTTCCACTCCTCTTTTCTCTTCTTCTCCTTCTAGTTTTCACCCTTTTCTTGCAGCAATCGTGAGAACCCCCCTTCCCCTTCCCTTTTCCTCTTCTGTTCTTTTATCCTTTGTTAATAGAAAGCAAGCACGAGTGTGGAAAGGGAAGCTTGATGTTTTGGCGTTGCGTGCATTGGAGGTTCGAGTGTGCCATGGCTTTGTTCGTCGACGTCGTTCGTGCATCCCCAGCCACTTGTCATTATCCCGCGTGCTGTTGTTACGAGCCGTCGTCCAACCTCCGACCTCGTCCTCTTGCTTAATCCCGAAGCACTCTCTCTCTCTCTTCCTTTACCTTGTTTACATTTACAAGCCATTATTGCTGACTTCTTCTGCATTATTTGCTAAATTTAAACTATGTAGGAAAAAAACCTCCAAAAATATGCCTTTATGCACGGGTAAAGATTTGGTGATAGTTAAGGGTTTAATTACAAACTTTATACTGGGTTTGCAATTTTTATTTTGGGTATTCTTTTATTGGTGATAGGTAAGGGTTTTCTTTCCGTAGTGTCTTTGTTCATCACCCAAATAGATGCAATTATTGAGTTTAACAAAGTCATTAGAGTTCAAGTCAAGATTGGTTGATAGTTAAGGGTTTGATTAAAAAATTTATGTTGGGTTAGTAATTTTTGTTCTGAGTATTCTTTTATAGTTTTTAGCTTTGTTGGTTTCCGTTTGGGTATTTTTTTTATTCCTCTGTTTTGTTGTTTGCTTGTTAATTTTAGGACCTTTTTTTTTTTATGCGAATGTTTAGAATTGAGGTCTAAATAAAAGAACATGCATGTCGAAGTGAACAAAAAACAAAAACTGAACACGTACATCACACCCCAAAACACTAACAACGCTATAAAAAATAAAAAGAGTGCAAGAAAACATTCTTTAGATCTGGAAGTATGTTATCAGATTTAATGGAAGAAAGACCAAAATAGAAGAACAAACACAAATTGGAACATTTGAAGGAAAAGTGGTGAATGCTTTTTGGGTAACATATAACGCATTTCATTTTCTCCCTCAACATTTGATACTCTTTCTTAACTTTTTTCACCTTTTCGTTTTGGTTTGTTTTACGTTTTTTAACTTTAGTAATGTTATTTTTTACTTTCAAATCTACAATCATTTTATAAATGTCCCCTGTAATCGCCTTCATTTGTATGAATTCTTCTCTGAATCGCCAATATTTTTCACATAATTATCTCTATCTATTACAAAGACCCTAATGGATTTTTACTGAAACTTGTTGGTTGATCCGACTTGGGAAGATTTTTCTATATCGACTATAAGTGTTCACAAGGTATGGATTTTCGTGTACAAGTACCAACCGTGTTTTCTAGGAATACAAATTCAGGTGCTTCCCTTACATTCAGGTGTTCCAACTTTCTATAAAAACTACGTTGAAAAATAAGCAAGTTTACAAATGAGGCTATTGGGTTGTTTCACAAATCTTTGAAAACCTTTTTAAAATATTTTATGTATATTCATGTGGAAGGGAAAAAAAAAAGGAGTTCTTAAAGAGAATGTTGGATGCATTTTAATTTCTTCATGATCCCATGGGAATTAGGTTAGTTTACTACTGCAATAAACAACAAAAATATAAAAATGAAAGAAAATCAAAAATAGAATAAATACAATATACAACATACAAAAAATATAACATAAAACAAACCACATAAACAAATGTAGAAAAGCAGCAATAAAAAAACTTATTGAATGTAATATTAATGCTTAGAGAACAACAAGAAAAAAAGAATAAAATATAACAACAGGATATAACAATAACAGAATACAGAACAAAATACAACAGTAAAAAAAAAGAAATGGACTCAAATTAATACTTAAGAAAACAAGATTAGAATATAAAATATAAAGAAAACTAAATGGCCTAACCAGATTTTTACCTCTTTAGCCATGCTTGTTGAAACAAATTATATGGGGTTCTGTTGTTGAGCATTTTGAATGGTTGGATTGATTGGAATGAGAACGGGGAATATAAATATAGAATTTTCTGTATGGTACTTTTCAATAGTATATTTTTTTTCCCTCCTGAAGAATTAAGTCTTACTCTTGTGAATAAGAAGAGGCAGATGTAATCATAACTGACTATGAATTTATTATTTTACAGGATGTGCATGAGAAAATAATAAAAACAATTATATTTCAAAGGAATATAGACTGTCTTTCTTTAATTGCATTCTAATCCCCAAGAATACAGATAGATGTGAATAATTACATCTATCTTTCCTTAAAAACATTTGTTAAGCAACTTGACTGGTAAAAATAGCACATACCTCTAGCCATGCGCCTTTTCAGCTGTGCATTAATCTTAGTGTTTATAAATACATGGGTAAAAACCAATTGTCAAGGGCGTGTGCATGGGTTGATAATAAAAACTGGGAATACAAAGTAAGTTAATAGACAAATGTAACGAAGTAAGTTAATAGACAAATGTAACAACAATTTTAAAAGAAAAAGATTTAACAGATGTTGAACCAACACTTTTATATTAGATAGCCATATTATATATATAAATATATATACAAGTGTAATTCAATTTCCTTTATGTGAGTTTTTAGCATTGCATGTTTAACTCTAATCGAAAAATGTTTTACTTATAATATTTAAAATTGGATGATCACAATCTCTTCAAATTCTATCTAAATTTGAGGATGTCGAGAGATATATAGACACATGTAGATAAAATAAGACTCATTATGACGCCCTCGATCAAGTACCATATAAAAAGAAAAATATATAAGATCAGTGAGATGTAGGGGTGTTCGAAAATTTCGATTTCGAACTTCGTTCGACTTCCACTTCGATTCCAACTCCGATCAGAATCAAAAGTTGGAGTTCGGAGTCGGAGTCGGAATAACTCCGACTTCAAAATCGGAGTTCGGAATCGAAAATGGAGTCCAGGTTAGTTATGACTTTTGACTCTAAACTTCGTCTATTTATACTTTATATATTATATATTGTAAGGAAATTAATAGAGATCTAAGTAGCCTAATGGTGGCACGTGTTTTGGATGACTCTTGAGACTTGTGTTCGAGTCTCGGGCCTCGGCTCCCTCTTCTCCCACTTTTATTATTTTTTTACAACACTTTAAGTTAAATGATGTCGTTTAATTGTAGTATATATTTCAAAAATCCTAACCCTAATTAGCTTTCCTCTCTTCTCAGTTCTCTCGACTCTCTTCCCCCTAGCGCCTCCACCTATTTTTGTGTTCTTGATTTTCTTCTAGGTCTGTTACAGCAAAAATCAACTCAGTGTTAGATTCTTGAGTTTTCTGCAATTGTAATCGAAGATTAGCAACTTGTTTTTGAATTTTCTCTCATCCATACTTTTATGGAAGGCCTTGAGTTTTTCATGAATAGTACATATTTCTCCTCTTTCAAGCTTACAATCTCCCTTAAAAGATCCTTTGTGACTTCTTCTGTTCTTTGTGAGTCTGTGACTTCGTCTGTTTGTCAGATGCCGACTTCGTTTTCCCATTGGATTAGCGTTTTCATGATTAGCGTATTTCATGATTAGCGTTTCGAAACTTCGACTTCGACTTCGATACCCATTGGAGCCCATCAGCTACAGAGTAAGGATTTGCTCATTTTCTTAACCATTTTGTTTAAAACCTTTCATTTCCTCGTTGATTCGTGAATATGGAGTATTAATTCTTTGATCAGTGGAGTGGAGCATCTCAGATTCTCATATTTAGGATTTCGCCGGCGATACAGTAGGGGATTTCAATTGGAAGTTGGAATTTTGATCTCCGATCAGAACTCCGAATTCCGATTGGAGTCGAACTCCAACTCCATTTCGGAATCGAAAGTGATTTTCAACTCCAACTAGAGTCGGAGTTGAAAACTCTGAACTCCGACTCCATCAGAGTCAGAGCACAGCCCTAGTGACATGTATAAAGAAGAGTGCGTATATATAGTGTAGGAATCCTTCTTTCCCCTTTTGAATTGTGTGGTGTCCATTTCACACGGACATATATAATATTTCCCATTTATCTCAAACATATTTGTTTTAGAATATTAACCAACCAAGTCATGAAAAAAAAGTGCCTACCAGCTAAGAAACTAGTTTAGGAGGGTTTCTTAGCTTTGGAGGGCCATGCCTCTCCTCTCTCTCTCTCTCTCTCTCTCTCTCTCTCTATATATATATATATATATATACATATCTAGGTAATTAGTTTATATAAATTACCATGCAACATTAATAGTAATACCAAATCCACAGATCATATTTTTATGAAGAGGAAGAGATTTTTCCAATATATAGTTAATTATTTTTATCAAAGAGTAATACTACATTATTTGAGAAAAATTCAAGATAAAAAAGGGTAATACTACTTTTTGACATCAATATATAGATTTTGATCAAAGAGTAATACTACTTTTTGACATCAAAGAGTAATATATATTTTATGAGAAAAAGGATCGATGATGAATAGATTTTTCAAAGGTGAGGTTTTTTATTTATATTTTTATATATGTATTTAACTCCATATTAATTATATTTAACAACCACGAGCCTCCGTACAGTAAATTCCATTAAATACTTGTCGACTCCCTACTGGCCCTTTCGGCAGCTCATGATTTTTAATGCATGATTCAATGTTGCTTCGGCCATCTTTTGTATTGTCAAGATCATTATGAGCTTGTAAGAGTTATGGGTACGTATGGTAATAGTACGTACAATAGTTACTAATTAAGGAGAGCGAAAATTCATGCATGCTTTTGCTTTGTCTTTGTTCTTTGGACCTAATTTTGGGTAGAGTACTACATTCATCTTGTTAAAACATTCATAATAAACTAGCTATTATACAACCAAATTTTGATTACTTTTATAAATTTTAACTATTCATTTTTTACTATACAAAATAACATACTCAATAAATTAATAGTTATTCTATTAAAAGATTAATTTTTAACTTTTCATTAATTTTAATTCTAATTATAAATTCAATATTTATTCGTTATTACAAAATACACATTAATTTTTTAACGTTCAAATTATTCTTAAATGGGGATTGATCCCACAATCAAGCCCCTTATACATAAGAACACTAATTGTTTTGTTCTTATTTTACATAAATATATAATCAATACGAAAGCACAAATAAGAACACTAATTGTTTTGGCCTCTATTTTTCCAATTGACGTGTTTTGAAAGCACAAATACTTACAATCAATACGTTTTAAAAAATAAAAATGATGGGGAATAACCACACTCAAATGTACACATTCACATAAATAGTAACATAAACAGTACATATTACTGTTTATGTGAGTGTATGCATTTGAGTGTGGTTTATTTCTAACATTTCTCTTTAAAAAATGATTCTCAATTAAGCAACTTCATGTTATTCTCCTATGCATTTCAGACTACCTCAGTTTTATCTAAAAAATTCCTGGATGGGTTCATCCAAAGAGACAACACTTGCACAATTCCTAGATGAATACTTTAATTCAAAAAATATTTTGGCTAGCCCAAGAGACTAGCTATATTTGTTGAGTCAAGTACAAAAAAGTTATTTTAACTATTGCTTTGTTGAGGCCGCTGCAGCTCCATTTTGAAGCTCACTAACTATTAATTGACTAAACATATAATTTATTGAGTCTATTGTGAATGCTCTTAGATATTAAAGTAGAAAACTTAAATCATGTAGTTAGGGTCAAGACATGGTACTTTTAATTAGTCGGATTAGTTCATCTTCATCACGAGATCATTGCGATCCGCCCTAATGATCTCACTTAAAGAATCTGATTTATGTGATCTATTGTACCCATAATGTTTTGATAAAAGAAATTACGAAAGAGCAGACACATATAAAAACATTTCTATTGTAATGATCCACTACAAGAATTATGCCCTTCCGCGGCGTTGATTTTAGTCGTAATTAGTGGGAAAAAATGCTGCAGATATCCAACCTCGGCGGTTTTAAAGCGTCGCAGAATCGTCGTTAATGTTGGGTGGGTACAACTCTTTGGCTTCGTTCTGCGATATGTGTCGTTGTTGTTTGCCTATTATCGGCGAAAATCATGCGCCGCAAGTATTGAAATAACCGTAGCAATTGCTAACCAAAATGGTCCTTAATCAATGCCGTGAAAGTCTACTTGTGGCGCTAAGGGACCGCCGTAACAACTTATTTAATTCGCCGCAAAAGGCGAAATGACTTGTTACGGCAGATTTATTAACAGCCGCAGTATAGCTGTAGCTAGGAATTTGTTTATCGCAATAATTCAAAATGTAATTACGCGATATCATTACGGCGAATCATGTAGCTAGGATTTTTTTTCTTTTCGCTTCTAATCCAGTACTTAAGAATAAAAATAAAATGCAATTAATATCTTTATCCTTCTGATTAAATGCAATATCCTTTCATTTTATTTACCCCTTATTTAGTAATAAATCGAGTACTCCAGAGTCCATTCCCTTATATATATAGAACTAGTAAAAATATATAACCTGTCATTCATTACAACATCATTTAGTAGAAGTCCAAAAATGACATTACCAACTAGTTGATCGGTACCTTTGCATGCCCAAGATGAGCCAACATCTTATTGAAAGTGCCAACTAATTTATACATATATAGCACCAAAGTCAAATTGTTTCAGTACTACTTGTGCTATACAAGAAACACACATGGATATCAACATATATACCTTCATTCAACATGCTAAAGTACATGACCTCACACTTGTTCACATATACACATAAATGCAGCAACCATGCATGGTCTGGGTTCATCCTTACAAGGCCATGTATTGATAACGCCTAAATGCATAATATGTCCATGTGATCCCATCATCAAGCTGGCAGCACAATGTTCAAAGTTGGCCACTCATATTTACATACAGTACATACTCATGATACTGTTAACTATCCAACGAGATCTACTAATTTAACATGGGGTCGGTAATATTGTAGTACTGCAAATGCATGTGCACCAATATATCATACATGATGAGCTTTCTTCCAGCTGTGGGTGAGATCTCCAACAGCACTGCAACCAATCTCTGATCAGCCTGCATTTTTGGGACATCTCCACATCGAAGCAATTCATACTTCCAAACCATTGCAGCCCAATTAAACTATATTTCGGACACCTACACAAAAGCAGCCCCCATGCATAAGTCATCATGCTTACCCATATACTAATTTCACATTTCCCCCAATTTAAGTCAAGGCATCAGTATAATTAAAATCTTCGTATATATTAACCTCATTTGAAGTACATAGACTTAGTTAAAGTAGTCTAAATTCTTATGAATATTTGGGACATCTCCACTGCACTTGAATACGAAAAAGCTTGTATCATGTGACACATTAAACTGTGGAGAAATTTACATATTATGAAAGGCCAATTAATTGAGATGTCTAGGAAAACCCACAGTTTGTCTCCATGATTAGTGCACATCATGAGTCAAGGCATTTCGAAGGTTCAAATCATGCTCCAAACAGTGTAAACCTCATCTTTGAAACTGGCACAGAAGTTGTAGTAGTCTAATTTTGACTTTGGCAACATTTGAACCAGTGTATATTGAAGCATTTCTAAAGTAGAGTACTGCACCTAAAGAGAAACAAGTATCATGTGACACAATATAGACTGGGAAATTTATATATTATGAAGGGCCAAATGATTAGCTAACTGTTGGCCCAATATTTTTATATGAGCCTGTTCTCAATATAAAATCTATTATATGTTTATCAGCAAGCCTAAGGGACAGCAAAAAATACAAAGCCCAAAGGAAAGGATCGGACAATATGCTAAGCTTCAGAAAAAATGATGTTTATGCAAACCATGCCCCTCACAGTAAATGTAAACCATACCAGGAAGAAAATCAGAGTCCAACAATATGGGAGACCCAAATTGGAAGCAACCTGCAAGACGAACGCAACTGAACAATTACAACTCAACTGCCAGTGGAAAAAAGAAAACAAATGTTGGGAAATTGGAGGAAAACTCAAAATGACATAGTTAGTAAGAATTACATATTAGATATTTGAACAAATGCCTTCAGCTAAATGTATGATCAGAGCATGTATGTATACCTATCAATTATAAGTTCAGGCAAAGTCCAATATCTGATCTACTATATCAGACCTTCTCTTCCTGCACAAATAACACTGAAAATGAAAGCATGGTTAATTAATTGGGGCAGTCCAGAAATCAAGATGTAAAATCAAAAATAATAAGCATAATGAATGAAAAAAGCCACATGTGCACCAAAAGTTAATAAGCTTTAATTAAGCCTAGTTTCAGTTAATAAGCTTTAACTAAAACATCATTATGACTACTATTGTACTACCACTTTGGCAATCTGTCTCAAAGTTCATGGACAGGGGAGCTGCATTTCAAATGACTTTAAAGCAAGAGCAAAGCAGGGAGGGCAGTCAATTTTTTTATTTGTTTATACAAGTAAAGGGGCAGCCAATAAATTCTCTCCAACACCAAGCACAATATTTTAGTTGTATTTGTTGTACAAAGACAAAGCTAGTTAGTTCAGAAGAATAGCAAATACTGTTCTAAGTATTAAAGACATCTACTTATTTAAAAAAGGTATTAGAGACATAGACCTAAGCTTGACCAATTATCAACTAGGAGGCAAACCTTTCTACTAAAAGTGTTAACACTGTTTTCTATACTAAAAGTCTTACAGCGGCTTAGGAAATGTAAAAAGGAGCGATTTTGGCAATGGAATTCGTTGTCAACACTCAATACATCTCAAATTACTCACTATTACCGTGCTAAGAGGAGATTCGAATTTCACCTCCCTCGGGCACCAAATGGGTGGATGCTTTAGGCTTAGTGGTGGTTTTCGGTGGAAGAGGACAATCGTGTAGGTTGGTTCTTGTATGGGTTTTGGTTAATGTGCTGGTAGAGAGAAGAATGAGAAATTCGAAACTTTTGGAGTAAAGGGGGGAAAAGGGTTTGTATTTCCCAAATGAAATTGCAAAACCCTACGTGTAGAGAAACAAAATTCCCAAACTGAAAACAGAAATTCCATACCCGTGGCCGTAATATAACTGGACCTATTTCGGTTTGATGAGTGGAAACACCATGGATGGCTTTCTCTGAAACTGGAAATTACTCTTGGAAGACCTTGAATTTGTATGGGTTGAGCGCGAGGACATTACGAGCGAGACAAGCTTCGAGTGGAATTAACAAATGGGGAAAGGAACCCGAAGCAGATGAGAAAAGTAAAGTTAACGTTTGTTGCGGCGGATGTATATATGTCGCCGTTATTGTTAGACAAGTAACGAAGAATGAAGCCGCCACTATTTGGTTTAGCTCTATTGCGACAATAAAAACGCCGTAATACCTAAGAATTTGCCGAGTCTACAAATACGATGGTCACGCGCGCAGCAGGAATGAGTTTGCGCATTGTTAGGTACGGCAAAGGATTTTTCGACGTAATAAACCCACTTATTCCGTCATTTACAACTGCATTAAATTAAAAAACGCCCCTATAGGCCATAATTCTTGTAGTGTGAAAAGAACCGCCCACACATGACATATATATACATGTGCGTGCGTGCGCGCGCACAAATATTTCGTCGCGCTCTCTATCTCCCTTATGGATTTCTTATTTGGGTAAGTAATCAAGGCTATACAATCTTACTGATTAAAAGAAAGATATAATCAAATGTTTTTTTTATAACTTCCATAATTAATAATATTGCCAATTATAAGTGGATGGCGCATGCAATGCGTTTTGTGGTGACGATGCGATTAATTATAATTACAACTAAATTAATTAACCATGCGTAAATGTAATTAGTTAGCAAGGAAACTGTCCACAAAAGTTTGATGTTTAAAAGGTCCTTATCTGACATGTACTAGAACAATCTCATGGCCGGTCTCACCGCTAAGAGCATTGACATTGGGTCTATGATTGGATTCATCAAAATCTATTAATTTAAACTTTGAGTTACAATATTTGAGCATTATTCTTCATATTTAAAATGTTACTATTTATCCATCAAAGTATTTTTTTATTACCTTTTAATTAATATGTTTGTTGGATGAATAAATTATAGATGTGTTTGTTGATTTCATAAATTATATATTATATTATTATTTTAATGAATATAATGATGAATCCAATGTTAAGTTATGAATATAGAGGCGTTGACCTTCCATCAAATTTGTACTTTCCATCAAATTTTAAAATAAATTTTGATATAGCCAATGCCAATGCTCTAAGGTTATGCGCAGAGTGACTTGAACATGAGAAAGGGGAAAAAAATAGAGACAATTGCACATTATTATTATTATTATTATTATTATTATTATCCAACTTTTACAAAGAATTAATTTGCAAAATTTGATACGACTTGAGTGTATAAAAATTGTACACTCAAGTCGTAATAAATTTTTAAGGTTATATTATTATTATTATTATTATTATTATTATTATTATTATTATTATTATTATTATTATTATTATTATTATCATTCAATGATATTTGTAATTAATTTTAGGTTGTGTAAATTTTACACTTTCCTCTTGAAAAAAATGAGACAATCAAATCTGAGACTCTTATAAAAAAAAAAAAAAAGTTATAGATCTCACTTTTTTAAAAATGAGTGTATGAAAATATTACTTGTACATGCATATGATTATATATATATATATATATATAACTGTATATATCTAACAATACGATTACTCTATAAACTTTGATGCATGAACAAGTACTGAACTGCATGGTCCTACGTCTATCCATGAGTTAAGTTTCAACATTTATGCGTAATATAATGCTATACATTTTTCGGGCGTGTAAGTAGTTGTACTGTGATCCCTTTGAAAACAAATTAAAGTATGACTTGTAATTATGAAAAACTTATTTTTTTTTAACGTGGCTTCTGGATATAGATACAACTTATTTTAAAGAAAAAGCAAGAAATTTATATACCTATAATAATACAAATCATTTTTCGAATAAGAAAGAGTTAATATAACATATAATGAGTCTATGACACACATGATAGATGTAAGTGGGGATCGATCGGAGGAACCAAATTCAAGATAAAAACAGAAAGGAAGCCAATAAGCCTGATAAAGTTATAATTATGATCATATAGTTATGATCAAATAATAACGCAACTTTTTGAGTGTCAGATTTCTTGGGCCACGTGCTGGACGACAAATCATGCCGAAAACCATGGCCTAATGTGTGTGTATATGTATAAAAAAGAATAAAACCAAAGTAAGCCACTTTGCATCAGAATCATACGTACTACATCCAACACCGTATATATGCCGTATTTGCATTCTTTTAATTAAGTACGTACCTTATCTGATCTTTACCACAAAGTATTAGATTCGAGCCACAAAGTATCGCGCGCGTTTTGTTTACTTAGCAAATATCAATCAGAACCAGAAGATCAGTAATAGAAGTACTAATCATGGAGTCCCTCCTTTGCATCAGACAATTAAGTTAAATAACTAAAGATGAAAATTAAAGAAGAAGCTAGAAGAAGAAGCAGAAGATCGATGAAGCATTAATTTGCCAATACAGGCTATGCATACATATACATATATAATGTAACACATCATGATATATATTCAGCTTATATTGCTAATAATTAATGTACAACATTCTAATCAAGGAAACAAAAGTTCGATGAAGTTGAAAGGGGAAAACAATTTTGACTTAACAGAAAGCGAACCGATCCGAGGATGATACATACATATATATATATATATATATATATATATAGATCACGAGCGTGCATGGCTGATGTATATAGATCATCAAACACTGCTTATTCGGATATATACTTAATTATATTTCCTGGTGCATATATATATATATATTGCTTACTAGTTGGATTCAGGATTCGGACCACTAGGAACATCATGAGCAGCAACTTCATACTGTCGATTCATGTGATTCTTTGTCTGATTTGGATGCAATTCCATTGTACTGGAGTAGTGCTCATCTGTACTTGAATAAGGCTGAGGAAGCGAGAGGAGTTGTCTGGGCAAGGATGAGTACTGATGATCATCAGGAGCTAACAGCTTGGATCTGATCTTGGGGAGTTCTGAAGGACGATAGTGAAAGAGAGTAACAAGCAAGAAAAGCCCCAGAAATAGCAACACTAGTGCTAGAGCTAGTGATTTTGTTGAGCTTTCATGAAAAACAGCGTTGCTGCGGTCTGCTGATCTTGCCATTGAGTTATAAGAACCAGAAACCAGCTCCCCCCAGTCACCTGCAGGAGATCAATATCCATGAAACAGACTCAACACCAAGTATAGGAATTAGGAAGACTTCAGAAAGAGTTAGAAAACTTGGGTATAAATTAGTATAGATATATGGATGGGATGAGGTTTGAAAGTAAGCAAAAGCCACATTTTGTATGAAACACGCTATGAGCTTAATTAATATTAATAAAGCACTAGATACCACTAAAATAACATCATTGTCCCTTCTCTTATCATTCAATTCCACAGATATCCCTACACACACGTACACATTCATGTTGAACTTTCAGCAGTTGATCAGGAATTGGAAGCTGCAATCATTCCGAAGGCAAGTGATTAAGTCTGGCCCGATATTGTTGAGTCTAGTTGAAATAGTTGATTAATTTTTATAAATAATAGTGAATTGAGTTCTTTATAAATAATAGTGAATTTAGATAATGTAGTGCGTTTTGTACGGTCAAGATGAGTACTAATTTAGATATTATTGTTAATATGAATTTAGATATATTTATAGAAAGTTGAAAAAAATTATGGATGTCACATGAAAAGATATATTTAATTAAAAAAAGTTGTGGCCGACCTTCCATATAAAGAGGTTTTGAGTTGATACGAATTTAGTGATTTAAAATTTGGATGTTTGGATATGTTAGACTCACCTTAAAATATATACATATATACATAATATATATATCTTTATATATATAAAATGGCTATCTAACGAAAAATTTTATTTTAATAATTTTTTTTTTCTATTAAAGTTAATGCTTTTCATTCATTTTTATTAAAATAAATACTACATTTAATGAAAAATATTATTTTAAATACAATTCATTAATTCCATTAATCACCGAAATAATATTCTTGACATTAAATTTAATCACACCATTTCAATAACGATAAACTTTTCATTTAAAACTTTTTTTATGTAAAATAAATATAGAATAATAATAATAGTATAGAATGATATAATAAGAGTATAGAATATATAAAAATATATATAAATAAATCTTTCATAACAATATAACAATGCAATCCTCACTTAGAGATGTTAATTTATACATTAGAGAGTTTAATTTTATTCATGAAAATTTATTCCTATTATATGATTAATAATTTCATTTTTTAAAAATTATTTTATAATTTTAAAATGGATGTATTATTTATTTATTTTTTGAGATGATAAATATACGGTATATACAATTAACTATAATTATATTAAATTGGTAATAATAGACAATAAGTATTATTAATATATTATATATGTTTGATATTTAATTAAAATATATATGATCTAATAAATTTACATATTTAAGATTAAAATTTTATGTTATAAATTATAATATAACATTCTTTTATATAAATTATAAACGACATAATTTATTTTTTTTAAAAATTATATTATTTCTTAAAAATAATCACATAACAAAAAAAACTGTGGATGATTCAAGTTTATGTAGATGTAGAAAAATTCAAAAACTAAAAACATAAGTATTTTAAGGTCCTCTCTTTTGAGGCTGTACAAAATGACGTAATTAGATCATCGTTTTAGAATTATAAAAATATAATATTTTGAACGAATCTTTTATTAAAGTTTCAATCAAAATTATCTCAAATAAATTTGATAAAATTATAAGTTATATTTATTTATGAGACTATCTTATTGTTTTTATTAATATTGTTTTTTATAATATATGAAAATGTGTAATTATTTATCATCTATTTAATTATGATTAATATTCTAATTTTTATTAGAAATTAAACTAGATAAATTTACTCTATATGTTACTTTTATCTAATATATATATATATATATATGTATATACACCAATATACATGCATGTCTTGAAGTATTAGTACTGTACAGCTTTAAAATCTAGTTGAACGTATATAAGTAAAATCATGTCATGGTTTTCAATTTTTATTAGTTCGAGAAGGTTAGTATGGTAATATTGTCAAAACAAACATTCAACCTGAGTTAGCGGCCTGGTCATGCATGCTGCAGAGAAAAAGGAATCCTGAAAAAATACTAGTGCATGTATAAAGTGGGTGATGGCCGTTGAATTTAATATGAAGGAGATGGCCACGGGCCCACGAGGTGGTGGCTTTTTCTTGCTTGGCTGCTTGCGAAAGAAATTCCCCCCTTTTTTTATTTTTTTGACTTGAAGAGCCCTTGGAAAATTACAGCTGGTGGGGTTCTCTGCAAGGATTTTATTTTATTTTTTTTATCAAATTTGAATTAAAGAACACAGAGAAAGTAGAGCAATATATCGATTATATATATCCTCAGTCACTTCTCGATCTCCGTGCTGGTGAAAATGATCCAGGCCAGGCTCTGTCTCTGTCTCCATGGGTCCCCCACCAACTGTGAGGGCTAGCTTGCTCTTTTAAATCTGAAAGAGAAAAGAACTAGCTGCTGAAGAAAGATCAAGAGCTACGTGTAAAAGTTCGTTAGTTTTTAGATAAATAATATGAAAAATTAGAGGACAAGTCTCACTCAATACACCTATTTTCATACAAATAATATTAGGAACAGCTTATAATATTATTTATGTAAAGAAGAATATCCTAAATGTGGCTACCTCCAAAATTATTCAAATAGTATTTGTAATTATAGAATACGATGATATTATGTAATTATTTTAAATTAAAAAGTAGATACAAATCTTACATTAAAAATAAATAAATTTTTTAAAAATAAATTTTATTATTTTTCAAAATATATCATGTGTGATATTTCGTATTCTACGACTGCATATAATATTTTTATAAATTCTAAGTGCTAGCTTTTCTTTTTTCTTCTTGATCTCTTTTTCTGTTTTTTTTTTCACAAAACAATATATAATAATTTCTTTGATGCCTATTCTAGTCATTTATACAAAATAATTTGACAAATTGATATAGATTGATGATAGGATTTTTTAAATTTTAAACTTATCACACTACAACATTTAAAGGTTTTTGCGAGGAAAGGATTTTATGGCTAAAAATCCATGATTTGTGTGCATAGTATTTTAAACACCAAAATGGGTCATGGGATGCTTGTGGCATAAAGTGCGCGGCAAATAATAGTATTAGCCATAAGGTCATACATTTGTGAGGAAAAGCGATACATTGCCATGGCACGATATGAGGTAATTAGTAAATTTATTTGTGCCAAACATGATCATCACATGAAATCATATCTGCATGATTAGTATGTGTAATGACTTGGGTAATTTTTGTGTGACTATAGTACTAATACTCGTCTTGTTCTAGCTAATGACGATTAGCTAATGAATATAGTATCATTGTTATTAATTAGTGAATTCAAGATATTATGCTTATGACGATTCATAATACACAGAACTACAGATCATAATTCAAGTGCTCATCATGATCAAAGGCAATATTAGATACCAATACTCATTAATTAATTAACTAATTAATGCAATTAAGGCGCTGTACGTTTTGTTAAGTGAGGAGATATTTATGCAAAGAACATTAAACTAACAAATATATAATTAAATTAGACATCATGTGATTGGTGCTGATAAAAAATTTCCAAGGCGGGAATAATATTTGTGGTCCATGCATTTGGTTGCTGATCATAATTGCTCCTTTATGGATGATAATGACATGATAATCAAAGAAATCTTATCAACCATTCACACTTTTTGTTTGTGGGCGAGAGTGACATACGTGCATGCATGCCATTTATGAGTACGTACGTACCTGGCCTATCTAGCTTTTTGACATGATAGAAAGCAAAGAAGAAAAAAAAACAAAGATCGATGAATGTATGAAAATATGGAATCGATAAAGTATTTCCAGGCTCGTAAAAGCTTTCACATGCATTAATGCGATCAGACCAGCAACTGAAAGATTTTCCACTCTTCAAATTAATACCGACTAGATGCATGTTAGGTCTAAAACAAATAATTTTACATGATTGCAAAAGTCTTTCTATTCTTTAGAAAATACACCCCCAAAATATACATGTTTTTTTAGTTCCATCCTCCTCAGCTAGCATGCAACAACAATTTTCATCATAAAAGAAAACACAAAAATCAAAAGTACTTGCTACTTTCATAAAATCCCAAAAACCAATGACTAAAGATGTCTTTATATATTATCGCTAAAATACATGTTAATTTTAAGCGAGTTAGATCTACATCTTCCACAAACAAGTTAGTAAAAAATACAAATACAAAAAAGTTTGACCTTCATCCCTTAACCTGAATGCCCTTACATTTGTACGTATGATGACTAACGGCCAATGACAGTCACTTGACTGCTTTGGCCCAAGCTCATTTAAGCTGAATGCATGGGCCCATGCATTCGCATGGCAATTGACAAACAATGATAGTCTCTTGACTATTTTGACCCTCACCCCTTAAGCTAAATGCTCTTGCATTTGCACGACGACTCACAAGTGATGACAGTCTCTTGATTGATTGACCCTTGCCCCTGGTGACTAAGGGATGCTGACGCCCATTTGAAAACAATATCTCTCATCCATAAGTGCAAAGAAGTTACAAACGAAGCCTATAACAACAAATGTCTAGACATTCAAATACCAGTATAAATGTGTGAAATGAACATCAAAAGTTCAAACAAGCACAACAAAAATCCAATCCAAAGAACAAGATGGTGCAGGTTTCTATAAAAGAATAGTTATGTAAGCTCAAAAAGTTGATTGAATATAAGAAAGACGATAAAAAGATTATGAAGTGAAGGACGAAAAGTATCGAGCATCACATCTAGACCCAGAGAGTCAATGAAGTGGAAGACAACACGACCAAGCTGGCTGATAAAGTCCTAAGCTCAACGATCAGAGATTTGTACAAGGGTTCTTCAGTAGGTCGCTCCTCAACCTCTACATACCATACATATAACCCAGTCTCCATACTCGGTCACGGACATATCTAGCTATCTCCATGTGAAGGGAGAGGCGAACAACCTCCTTATAGGAAGCTGTCAATTCAGCTTCCAATTGAGTGGTTTTTCTTGAAATTGATGGAATTCTACCTATGGTCTTGGTGACTTGATCGAGCTTTAAAAAATTTTCATTGTGCTCCTTGAGATCTTTGTTAGTTGCCACGTGCCGAGCTTCCAACTGAGCTATCTCACTATAGTGCAGCCAAGAGTCACACTGAGTTCTCGACGAGTATTTATTGACTTTGACAATGTGTTGCCAACTAAGCCATACTCGATGACTTAATCCATAAGTCTTGACGTAGACCAACCATCTTGTCCCGTAGATTGGTGACATCTTTGTTGAACCCAAGGTTTCAAGTCTCGTATTTACGTATAAATTTTGATGATAACAAATAATATTGAAAACTCAAGCTCAAGTTGTCTATGCATGAAGGGAGCTAAACACATCAAGAAATCAAGCATGAGCAAGAAAGATATCAAGTCTACAAATGAAGCTCATAGATTATTTTTGTACATCTCTTGGTAAAATTAGAAATTGGATTAAGGCTCCAAATTACTCTTTTTTCTCATAAAACATCAAATTACTTTTTCCACATATGCAAGACATTTTTAAATGTCTTAGTTTTGAAAATTATGTTTTTCACATGTGCATAACACCATCAAACAAAATAATTTCGAAAATTATATTTTTTTTTATAAAAACTTGATTTTATAAGATGATTGATTATCATATTTGACATGTGCATATTTTGTTTGAAAGTCTTGAAGGGAGGTGGTGTGTTTTTTTGACTAATGCAAAAGGTAGATGATTTTGTTTGAGAATCTTAAAGGGTGGTTGTGTGTTTTTTTGACAAATATAAAAGATAGATGATTTGTTTGAAAATCTTAAAGGGTGGTTGTGTGTTTTTTTGACATATGCAAAAAGAAGATGATTTGGTTTGAAAAATAAATCATGCTCATTTTGTCTTGTATGAAAAGCAAAAGATTAGGTTTGATTTCTTTGAAAAATGAATGGAGTTGTCTTTGACAAATGCAAAAAGGAAATGTTTTTATTTGAATTTTTTGAAAAGTAAATAGTGCTCTTATTTGACATGGGAATCTTTTCAAATTTGAAATTGAAGAATCATTTGCCTATAAATAGCTCACTTGAGTTTTGCAAAATTCACAACAAGAGCTTACACATCTATTGCTAAATTTTGCATCATTCTTTCAAAGCTCTCATTCTCTCTTTTCTAAAGTTTTGAGCCTTAATTCTTGTTCTTGTTGAAAGAGATATAGTTTGTGCTGTATTGTTCTTATTTCACTCATTGAGGAGTGTTTTCTGATAGCCTACCCACTATCAATTCTTGTATCAGTAAGAGGGTGTGTATAACCCTTGTGTGTGTAGAAGGTGTTCTACACGGGGAATAGTTAAATCACCAAGTGTGAGGTGATTGGAAGTAAGAGGGTGTGTATAACCCTTGTGTGTGTAGAAGGTGTTCTACACAGGGAATAGTTGAATCACCAAGTGTGAGGTGATTGGAAGTGTAGAGGGTGTTCTACACGGAATCTTTGGAGCGGTGCTGCTCAAAGGTGTAATAGGTTTCTATCTCCACCTAAAGGAGATTGAATAGTGGATTTGGGAATCCTCAAGGGGTAGCTTGAGGCGAGGACGTAGGCAGTGGGGCTGAACCTCGTAAAAATACTGAGTTTGCTTTCTCTTACCCTACTCTTTATATTTCCTACTGCTTTATATTTTGGTTATATTTTATATTGTATATTTAGTTTATAAGTATTAATTTTTTAATATAACCCAATTCACCCCCCTCTTGTGTTAGTCATCTGGGCAACAAGTGGTATCAGAGCAAGAGCTCTATTATAAGATTAACTATCTTTTGAGTTAAGATCTTATGGCTAACATTGCAGCTTCATTTGGTGAAGGTCAATCTAGCAGTCGGCCTCCACTCTTTTGTGGAGACAATTACTCATTCTGGAAAGTTAGAATGAGAATATTTCTTCAGGCTCAAGGTCGAGAAATCTGGAAATGTATTGTAAATGGACCTTATATTCCAACAAAAGTAGTTGATGGAGTAAAGGTCAAAAAAGAAGAAGAAGAGTTTAATCGTGAAGACGATAGACTTTATACTTTGAATTTAACTGCTATGAATTTATTATATAATGCTCTCAATGGTAATGAATTTAATAGAGTAATGACTTGTGCTACAGCAAAGGAAATTTGGGATAACTTGGAAGTTACTTATGAAGGAACTTCTCAAGTCAAGGAATCAAAAATTTATATTCTTACTCATGAATATGAAATGTTTAAGATGAATGATGATGAATCTATTTCTAGTATGTACACTCGTTTTACTAACATCATAAATAGCTTGATAGCTCTTGGCAAAATTTATTCCAAAGTGGAGATAGTAAGAAAAATTCTCAACTCTCTACCAAAACGTTGGGAATCAAAAGTGACGGCGATTCTTGAAGCTAGAGACCTCAATAAGCTCGAAGTGAATGAACTCATCGGGTCACTTATCACCCATGAGTACACATTGAAAAGAGGAGAAGAAGAAGGAAAGTCAAAGAAGAGCTTGGCACTTAAAGCTGTTCCACATGAAAGTGAAAGTGATGAAGATGAGGAAAATGACGACAAAGATGAAGAAGTTGCGATGATAACAAGAAGAATTCAGAGGTTCTTAAAGAAAAATAAAACTCCTCCAAGGAAATCCTTCAATAAGTTTTCCAAGAAAGATTCAGGTAAAAATGACACTTTAATTTGTTATAAATACAATAAACCTGGTCATATCAAGCCAGATTGTCCTCTGCTAAAGAAAGATCGAAACAAAGGCAAAAAGGCAATGAAAGCTACGTGGGATGATGATTCAAGTAGCTCAGATAGTGAAGCAAGCAATGGAGAATCAGCAAATCTTTGTCTTATGGCTAAAGATGACATTGAGGTAACAAATCTTGATAATATTGAAAATCCTTCATATGAAGAATTGCAAAATGTTTTAGAAGAGGTATATGAGGAATTTGAAAAATTGGGTATCAAGTATACTGTTTTGAAAAAGAAAAATTCTTCTTTAACAAACGAAATTGATATTTTAAGAAAAGAAAATATTGTTTTGAAAAATGAAAATTTTGAGTTGAAGAAAAAGAAAACTGATTTAGAAAATATTATTGAAAACTTTACGAATGGAAAAAGAAATTTTGAAAAACTTCTTGGTAGTCAAAGATGTGTTTTTGATAAGGCAGGCTTGGGATATATGCCAAAACAAAAATACAAACCTTATAAAAACTTCTTTGATAATCCTTCTACATCAAAGTCCAATATTCAAAATTCTTTTCATAAAAATAATTTTGTTAAAAAAGGATACTATTATAATCACTCAAGTTCTTCATATATGTCACATGCTATTTGTAATTTTTGTAATAGAAATGGTCATAATTATTTTGCTTGTCCTATTAGAAGAAAACATACAATGACTATTAGGACCATATGGGTACCTAAAAATCTTATTTCTTCTAATACTAATAAATAAAGGACCCAAAGAACTTGGGTACCAAGAAAAATCATTTTAATTGTTTTTATAGGTGTGCATGATGTCTTCCACGAACAAAAATAAATGGTTTTTAGATAGTGGATGTTCAAGACACATGACGGGAGACAAGACTAAGTTCTTTGATCTTAGATCTAAAGAAGAAGGACATGTGACATTTGGAGACAACTCGAAAGGGAAGATCGTGGGAATAGGTAAAATTGGTAATGAGTCTTCTCTTATAATTGAAGATGTTCTACTTGTTGAAGGTTTAAAACATAATCTTTTAAGCATAAGTCAATTATGTGATAAAGGATTTACAGTTACTTTCAAAATGGATAAATGCATTATATTGAATGATTATGATTGTAATATTTGTTTTATTGCTTTTAGAAGTAACAATGTTTATACAATTGATTTTGAAGAAATTACCTCACAAGATGCGATTTGTTTTTCAGCTCAAAATGAAACTAATTGGTTATGGCATAGAAGACTAGGTCATGCCAATATGGAACTTATTTCCAAACTTTCAAAAAATGATCTTGTGAGAGGTTTACCAAAGGTAAATTTTCTTAAAGACAAAATTTGTGATGCATGCCAATTTGGTAAACAAACAAAAACTTCTTTTAAAATCAAGAAACATATTTCCACTACTAGACCACTGCAACTGATACACATGGATCTTTTTGGACCAAATAGAGTTGCAAGTTTAGGAGGAAAATATTATGCATTTGTTGTTGTTGATGACTTCTCTAGATATACTTGGGTCATCTTTCTTACTCATAAAGATGAGGCACATAATGCTTTTACCAAGTTATGCAAGAGAATTCAAAATGAAAAGGGTTATACTATTTCAAGTATCCGAAGTGATAGGGGAAAAGAATTTGTTAATAAAAATATTGAAACATTTTGTGATGAAAATGGTTTTGTGCATAATTTTTCTGCTCCTCGAACTCCTCAACAAAATGGGGTAGTAGAAAGGAAAAATAGATCTCTTCAAGAGATGGCAAGAACAATGCTCAATGAGAACAACTTGCCTAGTTATTTTTGGGCTGAAGCGGTAAGTACTGCATGTTATGTTATCAATAGAGTTATGCTAAGGTCTAAATTAGATAAAACCCCCTATGAGCTTTGGAATGAGAAAAAGCCCAACATTTGTTACTTTCATGTATTTGGATGCAAATGTTTTATTTTAAATGACAGAGATAATTTAGGCAAGTTTGATGCAAAATCTGATAAAGGTATCTTTCTCGGGTATTCTACTAATAGTAAAGCTTATAGAGTATTCAATAAAAAGACTTTGACTGTACAAGAATCTATGCATGTAGTATTTGATGAATCTAATTCTCTACTCTCCAAGAAATCTATTGATGAAGAAACAGGAGGTATAAATAATTCGGAAAGTCTCAATCTCAACAAAGAGAACACAATAGAGGAAGTCCAACATGGAGATATCAGGAAAGATCATCACAATTTAATACAAGATGCAACCAAACAGTGGAAATTTGTGAAAGATCATCCAGTGGAACAAATTCTGGGGGAACCTTCACGAGGTGTAAGCACTCGATCATCTTTTAGAAATATTTGCAATCATACTGCTTTTCTATCTTAGATTGAACCTAAAAATATTGATGAAACACTTCTTGATGAATCTTAGATTCTAGCTATGTAAGAAGAGTTTAATCAATTTGAAAGAAATGATGTTTGAACACTTGTTCCTAAACCCAAAAATCATACTATTATTGGAACAAAATGGGTTTTTAGAAACAAGAAACATGAGTCCGGAGTCATTACTAGAAATGAGGCTCGACTAGTGGTCCAAGGTTTCAATCAAGAAGAATGAATCAATTATGATGAGACATATGCACCAGTCGCAAGATTAGAAGCTATTCGAATTCTACTTGCATATGCTTGTTATAAAGAGTTTAAACTTTTTCAAATGGATGTTAAAAGTGCTTTCTTAAACGGTTTTATAAATGAAGAGGTATATGTTGAGCAACCTCCAGGTTTTGAAAATCATATTTCTCCAAATCATGTTTTCAAACTCACAAAAGCACTATATGGACTCAAACAAGCTCCTAGAGCGTGGTACGAGAGACTTAGTGGTTTCTTGATTAAAAAAGGCTTTTCAAGAGGAAAAATTGATACAACTCTTTTCATTAAATACGAAAATGATGATATTCTTTTGATTCAGATTTATGTTGATGATATAATATTCGGTGCTACTAATGAAAATATGTACCAAGTTTTTGCTAAGACTATGCAGGAAGAATTTGAAATGAGCATGATGGGAGAGCTTATATTCTTTCTCGGATTGCAAATTAAGCAAGCAAAAAGTGGGATATTCATCAATCAAAATATATTAAAAAATTGCTGAAGAAGTTTGGGATGGAAGGTGCTAAGGAAACTGGAACACCAATGAGCTCATCCACTAAACTTGATAAAGATGAATCCGGTAAACTAGTTGATTCGAAAGTATATCGAGGTATGATTGGTAGCTTATTATATTTGACAACCGGTAGACCAGATATTATGTTTAGTGTATGTTTATGTGCACGTTTTCAATCATTTCCAAAATAATCTCATTTGATTGCAGTCAAGCAGATTTTTAGATATTTTGCCAATACCATTGACTTAGAGTTATGGTATCCTAAACACATTATTTCGATGTTATTAGTTATTCAGGTACCAATTATACTGGTTCTTTGAAATAAGATATCATTTTTTTGAGATCATGTGCAGAAAAGGCGATATAGTACTGGAGTTCACAAACACACACGATCAGTTAGCAAATATATTCACAAAACCCTTACCAGAAGATAGATTATTTATGATTAGAAGAGAAATAGGTATGATGCATGTTATGAATATCTCTTGAAAGATAGATCAGAGTTCATAAAAATAGAGAGATATTTTTTTAAATACTTTTACATAAACTTGAGGTTCTTAGCCTCATGTTTGAGACGCTCATTCTCTTCATACAATATCATGTCATCCCTATCCATGGGAACTGGCAAGCGGAATGAAGAATCCAATAGAGATTTCAACTTTTTATTCTTCTGCCGAAGGATTCCTTCTCTTGTGTGAGACTCTTGAACAATTCGTTCAAGTACAACAATTTGTTCTTTAAGCTTTTCAACCTCATGATTTTTGACTTGTAACCGCTGGGAAAAAGCGACAATAGAGGATGAGTAGCGAGTCCCGAGACTCACCAAGTCGTAGATAGCATCGGAGTCTGGCTTATTAGCCAAACTGTTGTTCTCTTGCTGCAACATGGCGCCAATGGTAGCTGCAGAAAGGACATGAGATTGAGATGTAGAATACCTCATGGATGCATCTAGAGGA
Source organism: Platycarya strobilacea (assembly GCA_036898215.1). Classification (NCBI taxonomy): domain Eukaryota; kingdom Viridiplantae; phylum Streptophyta; class Magnoliopsida; order Fagales; family Juglandaceae; genus Platycarya; species Platycarya strobilacea. Next base: position 23,643,165 of record CM072545.1, on the reverse strand, counting down.
ATGTTAGAAGAATAAGCCATTGAGAAAAGAATTGAAAACTTAAAACGAGAATATTGAAGGAATGCAGATGAGTTATAGAGATGAGAATAAGATTTGATGCAAATCGGATGAACTTTAAAACTGATTTTATAGAGATAGCATAAAGAACAAGACAAACTATTGTCTCTTCAAATCTTATTAGTCAAAAGAAATATAAGATATGCTGGACACACATTGTCAAAAGTTTTCTTACTAGAAAAACGGTTCTCTGCTCCTATCATGGCATTGACGGCCTTAGGAGAGAAGATTGATGGTTGATGCGTCAAGGGTTCCTGATTCAAGTCTGGAACATTAGTGGAAGAGAATTGTTCGGCCATTCTATCGTTATGGAGAAACAGAACTTAGGTCAAGAAGCAATGTTTTTTTTGTATTCGATTGGTGAAAATGATTTTTTTATAGAAACTCAGAGCCTTCAAACCCGTTTGTCAACAACATCAGGCGATTGATCTGCTTTCGCACCGACTGCTAGAGCTAAGCCTCCAACCTTTACAGGTTTTGTCAGATACGCGTGGCTCCGCACCGAATTGCCAGAGTTAGACTTCCAACATTTGCAGGTTTTGTCGGACATGCATGGCTCCGCACCGCATTGCCAAAGCTAGGCCTGCAGCTTTTGCTTTCTTTGTCGGACACGGATAATTTTAATTATTCAACTTCAAATCTCTGGAATATCTAATTCGTCAATAACATCAAGCGGATTTAAATCTTCTTCCGCACCGAGATGATAAAATTCGGCTTCAACCTTTGCAGGTTTTGTCGGGCACGGGTGGTTCCAACTTCTACTCTTTAACATACCGTTTTATTTGATTATTGCTTATTACGAAAAAAAAAAAAATTTATTGAAACCAATTACGGTTCCTTTTTAATGATGCCAAAAGGGGGAGAAGTCTTATACTAGTATTATACTACCCTGTTATATATGCTAGAATCATGTTTATATTTTTCTTGAAATACTAACGCATATTTTCAGGGGGAGTTTAAGTATTACTGCAGGTCGCAGATTTCTACTAAGTATTTGTCATCATCAAAAAGGGGGAGATTGTTGAACCCAAGGTTTCAAGTCTCGTATTTACGTATAAATTTTGATGATAACAAATAATATTGAAAACTCAAGCTCAAGTTGTCTATGCATGAAGGGAGCTAAACACATCAAGAAATCAAGCATGAGCAAGAAAGATATCAAGTCTACAAATGAAGCTCATAGATTATTTTTGTACATCTCTTGGTAAAATTAGAAATTGGATTAAGGCTCCAAATTACTCTTTTTTCTCATAAAACATCAAATTACTTTTTCCACATATGCAAGACATTTTTAAATGTCTTAGTTTTGAAAATTATGTTTTTCACATGTGCATAACACCATCAAACAAAATAATTTCGAAAATTATATTTTTTTTTATAAAAACTTGATTTTATAAGATGATTGATTATCATATTTGACATGTGCATATTTTGTTTGAAAGTCTTGAAGGGAGGTGGTGTGTTTTTTTGACTAATGCAAAAGGTAGATGATTTTGTTTGAGAATCTTAAAGGGTGGTTGTGTGTTTTTTTGACAAATATAAAAGATAGATGATTTGTTTGAAAATCTTAAAGGGTGGTTGTGTGTTTTTTTGACATATGCAAAAAGAAGATGATTTGGTTTGAAAAATAAATCATGCTCATTTTGTCTTGTATGAAAAGCAAAAGATTAGGTTTGATTTCTTTGAAAAATGAATGGAGTTGTCTTTGACAAATGCAAAAAGGAAATGTTTTTATTTGAATTTTTTGAAAAGTAAATAGTGCTCTTATTTGACATGGGAATCTTTTCAAATTTGAAATTGAAGAATCATTTGCCTATAAATAGCTCACTTGAGTTTTGCAAAATTCACAACAAGAGCTTACACATCTATTGCTAAATTTTGCATCATTCTTTCAAAGCTCTCATTCTCTCTTTTCTAAAGTTTTGAGCCTTAATTCTTGTTCTTGTTGAAAGAGATATAGTTTGTGCTGTATTGTTCTTATTTCACTCATTGAGGAGTGTTTTCTGATAGCCTACCCACTATCAATTCTTGTATCAGTAAGAGGGTGTGTATAACCCTTGTGTGTGTAGAAGGTGTTCTACACGGGGAATAGTTAAATCACCAAGTGTGAGGTGATTGGAAGTAAGAGGGTGTGTATAACCCTTGTGTGTGTAGAAGGTGTTCTACACAGGGAATAGTTGAATCACCAAGTGTGAGGTGATTGGAAGTGTAGAGGGTGTTCTACACGGAATCTTTGGAGCGGTGCTGCTCAAAGGTGTAATAGGTTTCTATCTCCACCTAAAGGAGATTGAATAGTGGATTTGGGAATCCTCAAGGGGTAGCTTGAGGCGAGGACGTAGGCAGTGGGGCTGAACCTCGTAAAAATACTGAGTTTGCTTTCTCTTACCCTACTCTTTATATTTCCTACTGCTTTATATTTTGGTTATATTTTATATTGTATATTTAGTTTATAAGTATTAATTTTTTAATATAACCCAATTCACCCCCCTCTTGTGTTAGTCATCTGGGCAACAATCTTCATCAAACATGTGGGAATGAGCTTCCCAATAAGAACATGCTTCTTCTAGTTCAACACGCTCCATTCTCGCCTCAGAAAGCGCCTAATGCGCCTTTCTAGCATACACATAAAGAGTATGAACCTTATCTTTCAAGTGAAACTACACTACAAGAAAATTGTTTATTTGTTATATTTTTATTAGTTGCTAATAATATATTTTAGTTACTAATAGTCCTTTTTGTTGCTAATGTTGGGTCACTATTACCAATTTTTCTTGTAGTGCTAGCAATCAAAGACAACTGGCAAGTTAATCAACCCCTTGGGATGCTGAACTGTTAGTGCTACAAGAAGAAAAGACAAACAACAGAGAGACTAGAAAAGAAAGAATGAATACACCAAGGAAAAACAACCCCCTAAAGCATTTTCATTGGCTTGGTCAAATGAAAAAGATACCCAAAATTTAAATAATTTGTGCTAAAAAGACTCCACATTAGATTGACTATATCTAAAATAATTTAGATTTAATTTAAAGTGCTTGGCCAAAGATAGAAGACTAGAATTGATTATTCAAACATTAAAATACTAGTTTCTCACTCCAACCAAATATTAAAATACTAATTTCTCAATTTTTAGTTATTAGTATTAAATGACCTTTGAAAATATGGTTTTTTAATATTAATATAATTAGAATATAATTATTATTAATATTAGATTGGTAGAATTACAAAATGTGTTGAAAATAAATTAAATAAATAAAAATTTAATTACAATATAATTATTAATATTGAATTGGTAGAATTACAAAATGTGATAAAAATAAATTGAATAAAAAATTATTAATTTAATAATATTTTATTATTATATAGAGAGTGAATGGCTAATCCAATGTGAAGATTGAAATTAAATGGAAGGGCAAATGTAAAAAAGTATCATATTAGCTAAATTTTAAAGATAGATTTGACCAATCCAATGAGGATGCTCTTAGAAGACGTGTGGTACTCTGAATCGACTCCTCAACCTAACTCTGGGCCGACAGGGAAGATCCAAAGAATGAGACCCATAGGGGCTAGGTAACTCTGAGAAGCTAACCTCTCCAACCATAAATGAAGGCTTATAACTTCTTGCCAGTTCATAACAGTAAGGTGCAACTTGCCTGCTCCCCTCTTGGCAAACCAATCTTTCTCACAAGAATGGCTTAGTATGGAGCCCCTTTGGGATTAATAGATGAGGAAACTTCTTCGCCAAGATAGGAAATACTAAAAGGTGAAAATGGGATAGAAATTTGACTGTCGCTATGCTCCAGACTCAAAGGATCATCATGAGATAAACCATGAGGATCAAATGGGAAATTCCTTCCCTACCACAAGCTGTGGAGGCAATAAAGGGAGTGGAAGCACCTCGACCACCCTATGGAAGCACCTTCCAGCCACATTTTTGTATCTCGACCACATTTTTTAGGTCCAAGAATGAATTTTCCTCTCTAGTTTAAAAGGGCAATGTAGAAAGATGATTCATAGAACCCTTTTACATGGGGTTCAGAAATGCTAAGTCCATCGCTAAGTTGATATCCTCCTCTTCTTCCCCCCTTGTTGATCAAGGACTTCAACCATGCCATCAAGAGATGACGAAATCTGGCTTATCAACTCATAATCACCTGATTCTAAAGACTTGGCCTCCAAGACAAGTCTGCTTTGGCTTGCTTCATGATTTGCTCCAAGTGATCGTTAGGAGTCAAAGCTGGGCGATCTGGCTCACCATCTTTTGGAGACAAAGGAACATGTTGATGACCGACCAGTTGTGTCTCAGGGAGTAATGAAGACTGCCCTTAAGTAACACCTCCCAAAGGGATAGCGGCATCCCTAGCACTCGATTCACTTGAAAATCCTTCTTCATCATGGACTGAGTCACTTGATTAGGGGTGTAAGAAATCTAGATTGGACCTTATTGGGGTATGGTTTGATTTGATCCAATTTTTTTGGACCAAATAATTTTGGCCTTGTCCAAGTCTAGTGGATTTTTTCCCCTAGACCGGATTGGACCAAATACCACAATAATAATAATAAAATATATATATATATATATCCTTTAATGTATAACTATAATATGTAGTATATAAGTACTAGTATATAATATTAATATATTAAAATATTATAATAGTTGTAGTATAAATTACATTATATATATAAATTTATAATATAGTATAGTTAATTTGCTATATATTTTTTTTAAGCAGTTAACTTAATATGTTAGTATTAAATTACTATAACTTATTAGCTACATAGAGTATTACTAATAAGTAAAAAGAGTATTACTATTATTTAATATATTATTACCAGTCTATCACTAACATATAATATACTAGTGTTATTAGTTATAGTATTAATATTAGTACTAAGTCTATCGACTATCATTATATATATTTAGATCAATGTATTATTATAATTTATATTCTTTAATGTATAACTATAAGTCTATAATATATAGTACTAGTATATATTAATATATTAACATATTGTAAGAGCTATAGTATTAGACTATTAGTACTAGTGTATATGATGTGAGATTGTAATTATTAGTAACTTGATATCTACCTAAGTTGCAACTTGCAAGTAAGTTAGTAACTAAGTAAGTATAAAACAATTATAAATATTAATATAGTTAATAACTAGTATATGAATTATGATAATTAATGTCACTGATTAATTGATATGATGATTAATTAACCAACTTATGATTTGTCACTAATACCATTAACTAATTATTAATATCTACATCTATGATCTATATAGAGTTTTAATTCATAAAATACCTTTTATACCAATACTAATAATCTAGTTATAGAAATATAGAATATTAATTATAGTATAAATATTAAGTCTATAGACTATAACTATATATATTTAGATGAGATCAATGTATTATTATATTCTTTAATGTATAACTATTAACTATAATATATATACTATATATATTAACTATAATATATATCACTGATAATTTGATATCATTGATTCATTGATAATATCATATGAATATTAATTAACCAATCTATAATGTATCACTAATAACTAATTTGCCATTAACTAATTACTACATCTACATTCATATCTAATTAGAATTTTAATTTATTAAAAAAATTGTTTTGTAATCTACATCAAATAATTTGCCTAATTTTGATTATACTAATTTACTAACTAGTGTATATAAATTTATGTGGCAAAAAAATAGTGCAAATTGCAAATTTACAATCACAAAAAAGGGGGAAAACGACACCATCTTAGAGATTTGGAAAGCATAATAGAAGAAATGACGTCGTTTAGCAGTTTTTTAGGGTTAAAATTTAAACTGCCTGCACATGAAATGGCACCGTTTGGGACCAATTTCAATCAAAACGGCATCTTTTCAAGGCCACCCCCATCCCCCCCTTTTTTCCTTCCCAGTTCCCCCGAAGTTCTTCGGTCTTCCTCATTTCATTTATGAAAAGCTCTTTGCCCCTTTCTATTGTCTCTTCTCAGCTCAGTGCCGTTTCAAAACCCTAGCCACTTATATCTGTTGCAAATCACTCATAGAGTCACGACCCTCCTCTTCATCTCCATCACAAATCACTCATCTCTGAAAAGGTAACAAACTGTTGTACCCAACCCCTAATTTATACTTGCGATTTGCGCATATGGCATATATATTAGTTCAATTTCTTTTCCAAGTGAATATGAATAATCATCTTGAAATGGATCTGATTGTTGGAGTATTGTGTGCTTGTTGAAAGAAAGTAAAAAAAATAAAGAACATGTTATTTTCAGTTTTGAAGGAAAAAATTAATCCGTTTTAATCTATTCCTATTAGCATTTCTCAGTAAACCCTAATTCCTATTCTAGTTAGCATTGTTTCAATTTCTAACTCCTATTCTATTTCTTAGTGAAAAAAAAAACTAATCCCTTTTAATCTAGTTTTAGTTAGCATTGTTTCTCCTTGTGATTTTTGTATGTGGAACTGTTGTGTACTTGCTTAAAGAAAGTAAAAAAAAGAACATGTTATTTTCAGTTTTTGAAGGAAAAAATTAATCCTTTTTAATCTATTTCTAGTTAGCATTTCTCTTTAAACTCTCATTCCTAAATTTGTTGTTGCAATTTACTATTTAGTATTGACATAGTCTTTGCATAGTCATAGTCTCTTATAATCTAATTATTGGCTTATTATTTTTCTTGATGGAGTCTTCTACAAATGAGGTGCGAGAGTCAACACAATTGGTCTTGGTCCAAGATATGCCTCCACCCCTACTCCCCTCCGATGTAAGTATTAAGTCTAGGTCACATAAACGTAAAGTTAGGTCATACATGTGGGATCACTTTGAGGAAGTAGCAGGTGGTGATCCCACCAAACCTAGGGTTGCATGTAATTATTGTGGAGTGATATATGCATGTGATTCAACGAAAAAGAGTATGAAGTGCATGAGGTATCACATTGAGAAGTAATGTAAGAAATTTTTGGGTAGGAAGATGGGTACAAGCCAGACGATTATAGGGTTTAAAACTAATGGAGGAAGTGGTAGTGGGGGACTTGTACTCATTGCTTTTAGTGTTAAGACTTGCCGGCAAGCCTTGACTAAGATGATTATTCTTGATGAACTACCCTTTAAGTTTGTTGAAGGGGAGGGTTTCAAGCAGTTCATGTTTATGGTTTGTGTTACGATGGCCATGGATTGTTTTGATGTGTTTCTTAAGGAAAAAGCCAAGTTGAAAAATGCTATTCGAGGGTAACGAATTTTCCTCATCATGAATACATAAAAATCCGGGCAAAATGTGAACTACATGTGTCTCACAACATGCTTTATTGATGATGACTGGAAATTACACCAAAGGATTCTTTCCTTTTTTTTTGGTTGAAAATCACAAGAGTGATACATTTGGTAAGGGCATAAAAATGTGTTTGCATGATTGGGGGCGACCGAAAATATTTGCAATCACTTTTGATAATGCAATTTCTAATAATGAAGTCGTTTCTTATTTAAGGAAAAAAACCAAATTTGGAAGGACACGGTTTTGGAACATGAATTCTTTCATATTCGATATTGTGCCCACATTTTAAAGTTAATCATTCGTGATGGGTTAAAATACTTTGAAAAGTCTATTGCAAAGGTAAGAAGAGTTGTGAAGTTTGTTAAATCATCCCCTCAAAGGTTGAGCACATTTAATAAATGTGTGGGGTTTGAAGATATTCAATCTAAAGGCAACGTTTGCCTAGATTTACCGAATAGGTGGACCTCGACTTATCTTATGTTAGAGATGGCTTTAATATTTAGAAAAGCTTTTGATTGGTTGGAGGAAGAAGATCTGGGCTTCCTTGGTAGTATTGGAGATGAAGATAATGACGATGATGAAAATGCTGTGGTGAATAGGAGAAAGTAAAAAAAGTTAAAGCCTCCCAATACAACCGATTGAGAAAAGGTAAAAGTGTTTGTGATATTTCTTCAATTGTTTCATGATACAACTTTACGCTTCTCAAGAAGTGAATATATAAAATTGCAATATATTTGTTCGTGAGTTGGTGAAGATTCAAGATGATATTAACAAGGTGTGTAAAGAAGGAAGCCCTGAAGTGGGAGTAATGGTAAAAAATATGAAGAAACAAATTTGAGTATTAGGATAACTTGGATAATCAGAATATGTTGTTGTATGTTGGGCTTGTTCTTGATCCTTGGTACAAGATACGATATCTTGACTTTGAGTTGACAAAAATGTATAAATATGATTCTACAAAAGCCATTGAGGAGGATGAATTTGAGCAACATTTACAATCAGAAAATTCTTTGGAAAACAGAGGTTGATAGATATCTAGCTAACAAATATTAGGGTTGAGATGATAATTTTGACCTTTTAACTGGGTGAAAAGTAAATTGAGTGAGATATCGCGTATTTTTAAAGGTTGCGCACGACGTACTTGCAATACCAGTATCTACTGTGGCCTTTGAATCTACATTCAGTATGGTGGGTCGTGTACTTGACCCTTTTGAAGTAGTTTAAATTCGATGATGGTTGAGGCTTTCATATGTACACAAAATTAGCTTCGTTCTTCTTCTACTCTAATAAGCCTTAGGACTTTACTGGATGAGGTGGATGATTTTTAGAAGCAATTGGATAGTATGAGTATATAATAATTTTTTTTGTGATATATTTTGTAATTTATTTTGTTTTATCTTTTATGTTATGTAAATTTATTTAACTTATTTTCTTTTAAATTTTTTTGTTTAGAAATTGTTGGGAGTGTGTTGATTCTATGTAGATGTCAAATTCAATGCCTACATGCCTTACACCCAATGCAAATTAAAAATTGAAGGATAAGTCAATGTGATTTTTACACATTTTATTTTTACATTATTTTCTTTATCTACTTTTCTTTTATGGATGAATATGATTTTCTTTGATCTTATATTAAAACTAGCACGGTAACACCTTAGAAATCTAGGTTACGCGAATTCGCCATTAATTTAAGTATGCACTTTGATTTGAACCTTTATTAAAACCCTTGTATCTATGTTATAGCCTACACCAGGACTAGGAGTTGGGACAACTAGCTTCTGGTTAGTAGAAATAAATAGTTTAATGTGACCAGGTCGCAGTTTTATTCCCAATTAAGAAAAGTCAGTGACTGGCATAATGGTGCTAAACTACATTCTATGCTTATACTCCGTGATGATTTCCTGTCAGTGTTCTACTCTTCTGATTTTAGAACTAATTAAGAATATCGCAAATTCCATTCCTTCTAATGGTAAATTTGCAAAATTATATTTCCTCATTAATGCCATATATATGTTTTGTTGGGTGTTAAATTGCTAGGGCATGACAATCAATCGAAAACAACAATATATTTCTTGAAAATATTTTGGCTGACATAACTCTATATTGCACTATGCACATAGGCCAGCCATTACTGCTTTGACATTACCAAATATAACATATAAGAATTCTAATGAATGTTTTGCAGGATGCTTGGTTGCCGGTTGGGAGCCTAAGAAAGGGGAGGCCCATTTAGATGCAAATTGCAATGTTGAGAGGAGAGGTTTTAGTTTGAATGCACTTGGATTGTAATTTCAAAATTGGATTTTACTTTGTAATAACTTTTGTGTTTTTTTAATTTCTTTTTTCTTTTATTTGGATTCTTGAAAATTTGAAATCTATTGTAGGACTCTTCTTGTAAATTGAAATTTTATGTTTTTTTTCTACTTCTTTTTTATTTAGATTAATTTTCTTTTATCATTTATTTTCAAGAGTAAGTGTTTTTAATATTTCTAGCTTAAATCTGTGATAAAAATGTGAAATGAGCTGAAAATAATTGAAGTTAGGCACAAAAAAAAAGACTTGATCATTGCAGGATTTTGGACTGAATTTGGTCCATTTAGTCATATCTAGACCCCTTGGACTGAAGCTGGACCGGACCGGACCAGACCGAATGGGATCGGACCAGTCCTGTCCTATATCCCATTCAATCCAGTCCAAGGTGGGGAAAATGTCGAACCGAATGAGACTGGTTCATCACCTCTCCTAGACTGGACCGAACCGGACCAATACGGACTAAACCATTTACACTTCCCATATGAGGATTTTTTTCCTCTGCTCCAGTGGGATTGAAGAGGCTTTTTTCTGCACAAGGGATTAGGCGAGCCCCTTACAAAAATTATACTAGTCAATATGAGAATGATAGGGCATGACTGAAACGATCAATGTTTGCTTGAGGACAACGACGGAATGGGCCATGTCAAGGTTTTGTTCGATCCAGGTATATATCTACTAAAGACGACCCTCTTGTCACACAAAAAGCACCATGTCAAACTCTTATTCTTTGGGAACGACACTTTATATTGCTCGAACAGGAAACTCTTGAAGACTAGTTTCTCCTATGGTACTCAACACAAAGAAAAATTTCCTATGCCAATCCTTAACATGAGGGCTCTAAATGCACTACTTTGCACTTGGTCCTTAAATGAAAGCTACATAGAATTTTGATAATACGTTGAATACTATGGGTATAGAGGAACTCTTGAACAGTGAGGTTGGGATATTCCTCACCAACGGGCTACAGTACTTGATGCCACACAATGCAACACGATAACAATGTCCTCTATGTGTTTGGATGAAGTTGAGTGGGGATAAACATAATAATCCAAAACATTTTGAATTGGAAAAAAAAAATGGAGACATAACACAATGAGGAACATGCTCATAATAGGGCCACCTTTTAGTTAAACCCTTCTGAATCAATTACTTTGCAGTTGGGTCCAAACACCTCCAACACAGCTGAGTCGGGGACTTATAAGTTCCTCACAAAGTTCAAATAAGCCTAAGAAGTCGTGGCAAATCAATAGCTATCCTTAAAGTCATTTGGGCGGTAGTAACTACCACCCCTAGCCTTTGAAGGAAAGGCCTAGGGGTAGGAAGAGCAAGAGCCACAAAAACCAAAGCGAGAAGTGTTGCATGGAGCCATTGAAATTAAAGAGAAGGGCAAATGTGAAGAAAAGAAAGAGAACTTAGGGTTCAAAGGAGAATATGATAACAATAATTGACTAGTGTTTTGAGAGAGAATGTGATGGTAAAAAATAAAAAAGATATGAAAAGATCTAAGAATTTAAATAGGAGTAGTGATAGTTATATGACCCCAACAGGAACACAACAAGTGTCACAGGCATAGATACCAAACGGGCGAATCCTTTGATTTGCTTTGCACAAAAGGACATGGTAAGTGAATTACTACCATACGCCATCTCGAACATGGAAGGGCATAACGATGAAGCAGCTACTCGAAATCGAATGGAGTACTTAAAGGCAAAATTGGAAATTCCTGTTGCAGTTTGCATGCTAAATGAATTTACAATGTAACTGGAGGGCTGAATGGACGTTCGTATAGAGTGGCTGAACAAACCCATGACCAAGAAAGGCTGGCAGGGTAGAGAGCCCAAGGCCCGTGACCCATGAGGAAGGGGCCTTCAATCACAACTCACTTATACAAAACTCATATGAGGGTCCACTCGGCCCTTCAATTACTAGTACTAAAATTGACTTACTAGGCTAAGATCATGAGAATAAGAAATTTTATTTTTTTACCAGGCTAAACATTTATATAAATATAGAGAGCAACTTCTGACCAGCCCATTTGGTAAAGTGGGAAGACCAGCTCGCCTTATAAATTGACACATCAGCTCTTTCATTGAGTGACCTTGCACTGCCACCACACTAGAATAGCCCCCAAAATCCTTTTCTTCCTGAACCAAAGCCAAACCTGAATGAACTTACAGAACAAAAAATCGCACCAGACCCCAACCAATCATTTGGCAACCATTGGACACAAAGTCGAGATTCAGATAATTAAATACACGTTATGAAAGGGTACTTGTATTTTCATTCCAACTTAATCCAGCATAATCTCATAACTAGGAGATTTCTGACGGCTACAAGACGTTTACACTCTAGCCATTTGGAGGTTTGGGGTGGTGGGGATGCAGTGAAAAAGTAAAGAGAAATATATTATTGTTTTCGCAAATACTAGTAACTTCAACTATGGTCCATATTGACAACAATATATTCAAGCGCCAATCTCAATCGGATTGAACAGAAATATGGCAAAGATAGTAGAAAAAAATAGTTAGACATTTCAATGCACCAATGCCGATAAACCAAAATTGAGCTTGGCAAAAAAAAAACGAATTGGAAAAACAAAAAAGTGAGCAACATTCCACCACATACAGAAATGGTCATGAGAAAATCAATCAATTATAGAAAATCACAGAAGGACGCCCAAAAAAATCTTCATTTTTGTCTGTCAAGTTGTCGCCATCAAGTTCCAATTGTAGCGTTGCACACCGTCGAGTTCGACACTGTGGTTTTGGGTTTGAGTTTTGCCATCAAGTTCAAAGCATTAACATCGTCGTCGACCTTGCGGTTTTGTGCAAAAAGAGAAATTATGAGAACTCCACTCAGTGGCGGTGACGTGTAGTGGTTTTGGGTCTCAGTGGCAGTGTGCAGTGGTTTCGGCTTTTAGTGTTGCCATCAAATTTTGGTTATCGGGAGTGGGGGGGGGTTGCGATTTCTTGAGCTGCATGAGATTTGTTGAGGAAAATGAAAGAAGGGGGGGGGGTTGTGTGTGTGTCTGGAGGCGAGGCAGTTGTTTTGGGTGCATGGTAAATGAAATTAGGTGGGCTGGTGTAAATGAGGTGTCACATTCTTATTGGTAGGCTAGTCTTTAAAGAAAACCAGATAGGCTGATTTTAAGGTTTTCTCATATATATATGTGTGTGTGTGTGTGTGTGTGTGTGTGTGTGTGTGTGTGTGTGTGTGTGTGTGTGTGTGAATGTTGGAACCTATATGTACAACTCTTGTATGACATATATGGTCTAATTGGGCCACCATGGTACAAGTGATCAATTAGGGATAAAATGGATATCTAAGCTAGCTAGTTAGGTATATGAAAAAGTTGTTGCAACATACTTATTATATCATTGTATAGTTCGCCTAATTATATATATATATAGCCTACATGCACCCTCAACCAGCTTTGGCAAAATCAACATGCTGGTCATTACATGGACGAGTGATCAATGTTTAAAAGCAAAGAGAGGCAATTACAAATCCCTCCAAAATAAAAGGGCAAAAAGTTATTGTCTAATAATGCAGGTCGCGTGCATAATTTATGGCTTATCTTATAATTGATCAAATATGTTATTTTAATTACTACATTATACAAAGACACATGGATGCATCATGCACGTTTGCTTTTCAGCCTAATTGGGCATGCATGCATCATACCGCGTATATATTGTGGCTTCTCTACCTAAACATGACCAGAATATTATTCTACTAAGGATGTACTATTTTGTACTCTTACAATTAGTCCTTACAACCTACAACCATAAAATGAGAGTACTGACTTGGGGTGGTGACCAGTGATACTAAAAAAAAATGTATATATAACCAATAAACAGTAATTAAAAGGGTTATTTGCAATGAAAATAAACTGCTTTGGTTGCAAGTAGTTTTTTTAATTACAGTTAATTGATTATATATACTCATTTTTCTTGTAGTATGAGGGACACATCTGATGTCTAATCAGTAGAATTTAACCATTCATCGATGGTATATTAGCTTAAGTTTTTTTAGGTACATACCTTGGTCAGTATTTATATATAGAAAATTCTAAATGTAAGTAATATTGGACACTCATATGTGCACCAATATTGAGGTAAAAAGATACACTTAATAAAAAAAACTTAAATTTAAAATGAACAATATGAAAATAACCAATCAGAATACACAAGTGTGCATATGGATACGCAATATTACTTGTATATAGTGTTACTCTTTATATATATTTGGTATGTTGAGTTGCTCCTCCATGAGACGGATATTGTCTCTCAACACGTTACCACCTGCTTTGCCTGCCCAAAATTGTTAAGGTGGTGATGTCAAGGTGGAAAGCTTTATGGTACATACGTAATACCTAGATGTGCTCCCAAATCTCATGAACTAGAAAATCTTACCATTGAGAACGTTTTGGAAAGGAGGGGATTAAGATGCGAAAAGTCAAACTTGTGCAGGTCCTCCCTGAAGAGGTGAGGTAAACCACTTTGCTCCTAAGCAAAGCTAACGTCTCTTGGGCATTTGCTCGAAGAGTTGGTAGAATGAAAGAAGACATTGCTCTCTATTGGAGCTCTCTCTAGTTAACGACAAAGGAACAACAAGAATTGCACCTCCCTGAGGAAGTCACTGCCTCTTAGCATAAGTTCTCAATGATCGAAATTGAATCACGAAGCTTTTAAGAGCATGATGGCAAATGTTTGGAATTTGGAAGGATGGGTTACTATCAAAGAACTCAGCTCCACCAAATACTTAATGGAGTTCCAACTGCTATAAGATAAGCGAAAGGTCACCCAAGGGAGACCATGGTCTTTTGATCAGCATCTAATTTGCCTCAAATCTTTGAAAGGGAGCTTTCATCAAATGAAGTCACCTTTAACTCCGAACCATTTTGGGTGCAAGCCCATAACTTGCCTTTCGCCAGTATGAATGCTAATATGGGTAAGAAGATAGGCATAGTTATTGGACACATCCACGAGGTAGAGGTCGATGATCAAGGAGATGGATGTGACAGTTTCCTTAGGCTTCAAGTGGATGTTAATTTCACAAAGCCACTGGTTCGAGGCAGAATGATAAATTTGGGCGGAAAACAATTTTGAACTTCTTTCAAATATGAAAGGTTGCCCAATTTCTACTTCAAATGTGGATTACTAAAGCATCCTTAAGGTAAGTGCACCAACTTTCACCTTGGTCAGGAGGCACAGGACCAGTATGACCAGTGGTTGAGAGCCTCTGCCCCCCCCCCCCTCCACTTTTCTTATGTTAAAAGATATGGAGGTTAGGCAGAGGGATCGAAATAGAGTTCACCCGGTTGGAAAAGTCAATTGTTGGGAGGATACCAGAGGCAGAAATTTAGAGGTCACAATCCTATTCCCAAAGAAGAAACTTCCAGCAAAGTCAATTCAGCGGCTCTTTAGGAGCAAAACCATATTCACACTCCAAAAGGACAACGAAAACAGACACCATCAGTAGCTTTAGAGCAGTTTGTCAGTCCTATGTTTACAAACAAAGAAACAGAAACCTCCGAGGCCCAAATGCAAAGGAAAGAAAGTCTCCCGCCCTCGCCAAACCAGAGGTAAGTACCCCTAGTCGAAAGTTATCTTTTTCCACATCTGCTACCCCACTATCACCCCCCTCCCCCCCCCCCCCCTTAAAAAAAAAAGCCCTTCCATAGAAACCTTCCCCAATGCCCCTCAAGCCAAACCACCGTCCCATCCCTTTGGCACAAAGTGGAAATGCAAGGCCAGAGGTCAACCCTTACCTATTTCAAACATCACCAACATGGTCACTGACCACCCTAGCTACCATAAGTCCAAAAGGTTAGCCTCGGTAATTGACACTAGATCGAATACCATGATAACCAAGAAAATCAAACCCATGCTCAATCTTGGAATGAGTGAAAACCAGGACACCAAGGTGGAGGTTGCTCAGCAACCCCCACCAACATTCATGAATTGCTTAAGTTGGAATATTTAAGGGCTTGGAAACCTCTGAACTATTCAAGAATTTCACACGTTAGTAAGGACAAAGCTCCCACACTTAGTTTTCCTCATTGAGACTAAGTGTAATGTTGAAAAAATGGAATGAATTTGGATTCAACTCGGCTTTAATAATTGTTTCACTGTTAACAGTAAGGGTAAGAGTTGGGGTTTGGCCCTTCTGTGGAGTTCCAATATCACTGTTAAAACTAAAACATATAAATATTGGCATATAGCAACCTCAGTACAATTGGGAGATGGAACTGCCTCTTGGTTCCTCATAGGATTCTATGGACATCCTGAGACAGCTAAAAGACTTGGTACTTGGGATCTTCTCAAAGTCTAACTCCCTTAAAAGGCACCCCATGGCTTTGCTAAATCACATGTATAGAAGAAAAAATGGGTGCAACACACTGGCCATATAGACATATAAGAGACTTTAGAAACACTTAAGAGGAGTGTGAACTGGTAGACCTTGGTTTTGAAGGGGATAAATTTATTTGGGCCAATAATAGGAAAGGGGTGAATTTCACTAAAGAAAGATTGGATAGAGTTTTGGAAAATTCCTCATGGATATCCAGATTCAAGAACCATTCGGTATACCATCTCACAGCCTTAACATCAGACCACAAACTCCTCCTCATTGCAATCCAAGCCAAGGAGAAACCCCTTTACACAGGAAGACCTTTTAGGTTTGAGGCAAAATGGAGTAAAAAGGAGGATTGCGGGGCATTAATTAAGAGCACTTGGGAGGTGTCTTTAAATTTGGTTGACCCCTTCCAGAGCATTCTGAATGGCCTCAAACTCTGTCAGGATAGACTCCAGCAGTGGAGTAGATCAAAGCATTGAAACCAACAAGCATGTCTCAAAGAGGAATTTGCCCTCCTACATTCACTAAAAGAACAAAATAAGGGACACCTTTATGCTGAAATTAAAGAACTACAAAAGGAGGTGGAAACAATGCTAGAAGATGAAGACTTGAAGTGGAGACAGCGAGCTAAAAAACATTAGCTCAAAGAAGGTGACCGAAATACCACTTTTTTTCATCGAAGTGCTAGCCAAAAAAGGAAGGACAATAGCATCTCCAAAATCAACAATGAAGTTGGAAAGTGTTTTACCAAGTGCTGGATATTAGGAGGATTTTTCAAGATTTTTTTCAGAATTTGTTCTCATCCTCAAACTCCTCAGGAATAGTTGAGTGCCTGTCTGGCCTGCCTACTAAACTCTCACCCAAGATGAAAGAATCACTGCTATGCCTTTCTTTGCTGTTGAGGTCAAAGAAGCCCTTTTTAGCATGAAACTATTAAGGTCCCCTGGACCAGATGGATATCCTGCTTTGTTCTTTCAAGACCATTGGCCAACTGTTGGTACAACAGTAATCAAGATAGTGCTTGCAGCTCTGAATGGCAGCCACTGGTCTGCAGACATGAATGAGACATTCATCGCCCTCATCCCCAAGAAACCTAAACCATCACTGATGATTGACTTCAGGCCTATTAGCCTAAGCAATGTGCTTTACAATATTATATCTAAAACTATGGCAAACAGGCTCAAACAAGTCCTCCCTAATCTAATATCCCAAATCCAAGCTGCCTTTGTATCTGAGAGACTCATTTCAGACAATGTCATTGTAGCTTTTGAAGCTCTTCATACCATGAAGACTAGGCTTAAGGTAAATGGAGATTATATGGCCTTAAAGCTCGATATGAGTAAGTGCTATGACAGGATTGAGTGGGACTTCCTACAAGCTGTTCTAGAGAAACTCGATTTTGATCAACGCTGGGTGTAACTAATCATGAGATGTGTTCAATCAATATCTAACTCACTTCTTCTTAATGGCATCCTTCAAAAGAAATTCAACCCAACAATAGGTCTTAGGCAAGGGGATCCTCTATCCCCTTACCTATTTATCGTATGCACTGAGATTCTCAATTGGATGTTAAACAAAGCTAAGGAGTCTAAAGCCATTTATGGTTTGCCTATAAGAAAAAATAAACTGTCCATTAACTATTTATTTTTTATAGATGATAGCATCCTATTTTGCAAGGCAAATTCTCTAGAACGGAGCAATCTCTATCAAATTCTGGAAGCATACGAACTTGCCTCAGGTCAAAGACTCAACAAAGAAAATACTTCAATCTTCTTCAACTTAAATACCTAGGAGGATACAAAAGAACTCATTACTAGAGTAGCAGTCATTAGGGGCACCACATCCTAGAAAAAGTATTTAGGATTACTAGCTTTGATTGGAAGGTCACGAGCTCAATCTTTCAAAGAATCCTAGATAAAGTGCAAAACAGAATTTCTAATTGGAAGAATAAGTTCCTGTCCCAGGCAAGAAAATAAGTGCTCATTAAGGCTATCGTTAAAGCCATTCCAACATATAATATGGGCATTTTCAGACTCTCCAAATAGCTAATTAATGAGCTCAAGAAAATGGTGAGGAAATTTTGGTGGGGACAGTAAAATCAGGAGTTCAAAATCCATTGGGTAGGATGGAACTAAATGAAAAGGGAAAAATGTTTTGGGGGTCTTGGGCTCAGGGACTTTGCCAACTTTAACCAAGCACTTCTGGCCAAGCAAGGTTGGCGTTTAGGCCCGAGTCCTATCTCATTGGCTACCTTTGTACTAGAAGAAATATATATTTCAAATAAGACCCTCTTAACTGCCAAACTCGGATACCAGACATCCTTTTTGTGGCAGAGTTTCTTATCAACCAAGTCATTTCTAAATGAGGGGTTAGTTTGGAGAATTGGAGATGGAACAGCTACAAAGATATGGCAAGATAAGTGGCTGCCCAAACACCACACTTATCGACCCCAAGATTCCATCAGATTTCTACAAGATGACACTCAGGTCTCAATACTAATTGATAAGCACACCCACCAGTGGAGAATAGATCTCATACATGCCATGTTCACCAAAGAGGAAGCACAATTAATATTGGGTATACCCCTCAGCTACCTCCAAAACCTAATAGCCTTACCTAAAGATGCACCAAATTTGCATACCACCTCATCACAGAACTAGATCACCAGCAAAAAGGACAAGCCTCTAACCCCACCCACTCTTAATTCCCCTCGACCAAGATCTGGCACCTAAATATTCCTAATGCTACAAAAACCTTCCTCTGGAGGGCATGTCTGAACGCTTTGCCAACAAGAGACAATCTTGCTAAGAGGAAAGCTCTCGATGATCTCCTCTGCCCTATCTATTAGCTGTATCCAGGAACCATTGAACATACACTATGGACATGTCTATCTCCAATTAATGTTTAGGCCGCGAGCAATAGAAAGCTTCAGATGGTTAGCTCCAACCCCCCTCTATTCAGAGAATTGGTGGTAGAATTGACAGGTTCACTGCCAGCAGAAGACATGGTGTAATTTGCCCTTATAACTTGGCATATATGGAAGAGACAATGATGTGATTTTCAAATAAGTCCTTACTCCTTCCTCGAAGGTAATCACTTAGGTCAACCATCTAGTAGAAGAGCTTAAGCTTTTGATCAAGGCCTCTACCACTCTTTAGATTCAGAAAATCAACAAAGCTAATGGGAAGCACCTCCACAGGGTAAAGTCAAGATGAATTGGGGCGCATTTGTCAACAAGAAATTCGATAAAGTAGATGTTGGAGTAGTGATTCGAGACTGGTAAGGAACTGTACTCAGTACCCTCAGAATGGCTCAAGAACTCTAACCTGATCCCCTCATGGCATAAGCGTTCACAGCTCTCCAAGTAGTCACCTTTGGTAAAGCAACAGGTTTCAACGACATTATTCTAGAAGGAGATTCTCTACAAGTGGTCCAAAACCTCTAATCCAAAGTAGAAGCCCTTAACTACATTGGCCAGCTCATAATAGACACGAGAGTAATTTTGAACTCCTTTAGTTTATAGAGTGTAAGGCATACTGTTAGAGCAACTAATGTTATTGCTCATGCCTTAAGCAATGATGCATTTTGCATCAATGGTAGTATCACCACTTTATCCTCTATTCCTGACTATATTCGGACTATGATTTCTAGTCTTTAATGAAATTATATCCCCATTTAAAAAAAAAAAAAAGATGCGAAAAGCTACACTCCTTCAAGTCGAGTTTGAACCATAGCATAAATCCCAATTCCACTAGAAAACTCAATAGATCCTTTGGCTGATAATACTAATTAATAATTTAAGACCAATTTATTTTTGGGTTATTTGAACATGAGACTAGTACATGCCAAACTACTTGTCATGAGTAACTTAAAAACCATTGATCAGCCACCCTCCTTGTTGGTTGCTGGCTGTGGATTTAGTTGGGTGCAAACCACCCTATTCAAACCACCCTATTGAAACGATGAAATGTATATGATTCATATCTACAACTAATCAAGAAGTCCTTTCATATGTTGCTGGGCGAAAATGCAATTTAGACAAACAATGACATTTTATCACTTAATATAATTTATAAATATTTAGTCCATAGATAAAACTAAAAATATATATAATTAGGTGAGCAACATCCACTTATTTTAGGTCTCAATCAATCAATTAGCATCCTCACCAAACCGGTTGGGTTCCACATTTAATGCATCATAGTCTAAAACCACTATTTGCATGATTTTGGGTAAATTTCACGAGTAGTGGCGCCCTTGACAAGAAAGTTTTTGGGACTTGGACTTGAAGACTTGCTTAGCAATTAATTATGAGAAAGACTCGTGATAAAAGGGCTTACATCTATATATGCAGAAATGGTAGGGCGACCTAAAAAAAAAATTGTAGGGCGAAAAGATGGATATATATATATATATACATACATATATATATAGTGTGAGTTTTCAAATTTTTATTTTGCTTTTCTAAGCTTTCAAGTTGTCTCATTAACTTTTTGGCTTGTCGATCGATTAAATATGTTTGTGGAGCATGTTCCTTTCCTTTCCCCCTTTTAATTTTAAGGATGACGCCATTGCTATCTATGCATGATTTCATTGATCTGTTAAATTTTATTCTTTCTATTTTTTTTATCGACCAATTAGGGCCACATGCAGGAGCAGAACTAGCCTTTTTTTTAAGGGTGGCTAACTTTTTCTATCACATGATATTTATATAAAATATAAAAAATATTACAAGATTATAAAGCATATATAAATATAAATTTTAATAATATGTCAAATAATGTAAAAACACAGTTTAATGTCTATTTTAAAAAGTAATATTCATCTATTATTATTTTTGTAAATATGAAATATTTAAAAAATTATTTTCTTTGTATAAATTATTAAATGATCTTTGAAAATATCATTTTTCATTTTAATATTTAAGGTAGTTGATCAAATTTAATGTAAAATCTATTTATTTTAGTATCACATTAAGCATAGAATACTACTAATGGATTTACAATAAACTTTTCTTTGCTCAATGAAGTTTAGGGATAAATCATCTCTACTATTTTTCATATAAATTATGATCAATTTTAAGTAATTTTTCTAATATTTTCAATTTGAATTTTATATTAAGAAACTCATCAATAGTGTATAATATAAAGTTGGGATAAATGTTAATAGTTTATTGTTTGAATTGATTTTAGTGTGATCACATCTTATAAAATAGATAATAAATACAAATTATACAAAATCTAAGGATTATAAGAAAAAAATTAGAGACATTTTAATGTATATTTGAAATTTTACAAAATTTTAGAAAGCATATTATGAGAATAAGAAAACTATAATTTTTTTGGGTAGGCCAATTTCTATATATATGAAATTATGAATAAAATTTAGAGATTATGTTGAATTCTCAAAAACAATTGGGTATACTAAATTTTGAAAAAAATTGGGAGAGGGGGGTAACGTTGGTCCGCCAATGGCAACATGCTTAAGAGTGAGTACTCCTCTCTGAGTTGATTGAGAGCTCTCACTTATGATGGAAGAATACCATAGAGACAACAGTCAACAAGCATCTAAGGATTAAAAATAAACCATAAGTCCAATCCAGGTACAAAAAATTCCTGAATCCAAATCAATTACTTACAATTCCAACCTTATTACTCAATAAACCAACAAATGTCAATGAAAAAATAAATCAAACTAAGAAATACATTAATAAGGGAGACACGATTTATCAGTATGCAATAAACCCTTAAAGAACTTCAAAACATGTAATAAGGACTTCCAAACCGCATCAAGCCTTGCACCCCCAGTTTAGTCATATAATTTGCCGGCATGTTTCCTTCATAAAAAATTTGCTCAATAGAAAAAAATCTGACTGTCCAACAAACATATCACATCCTCTCAAAAATCTTTTAAGTATCAAACACCACATCTTCGACGATCAATCTCCACGTGATTTAGTCCAAATGCCCATCAATACTTCAACCCAATTGATAATGCCTTCAATTCAGCAATATTATTAGTTCCCTCTTCCAAAAAATATGAAGAAGTCAAAATTAAATTCTTCTAAGCAATCCGCATCAAACTACTAGCACCAATTCTCCCCAGACGTTTTCCCACTTATATATAAACAATGATAAACTCTAATTATTCTTATAATCTATCTTAATTAATAATTAGACGTCACACAATTAGATGGAACGCCAAAATCACGATGATGTGTATAATTTCATAAAGTAACGTTTGATTGTTCCCTAGATATTTATTTTGCTTACCTTTTTCTTTAATATATAAAAGAGAAACATGATTAGACAATATTTTTCTTTTAAATTTATTATTTTAACTTTTTAAGATGGGCCAGGAGAGTTAATTGATCAGTTTTACCTTCATGTTCATGTGATCTCAGATGAGTTCATCCAACTTTACACCCATTAAATTCTTAAACGCATAGTTTGTATCATGCAAACTGTTATAACTGACAGACGCAGAAATAATACACACACATACATATATATATATGTATGTATATTATCTGTATTTTACTTACAACCTAAAAGTTGAGATGTGCTACGGTCACGTTTGAGTAATGAAATGATTTCTGATATTATGTGAATGTAGTGAAAAAATAATAATAAAATATGGAAGAGTAATAAATAGTAATAAAAAAGTAAAAAAATATATGAAAAATAATAATAAAATAATAAATAATAATAAAGTATTCTCATGAGCAAATTTTACTTAAAGCAACTTATACATTGATCACATATTTAATATAGTAAGTCACATCTACTTTATAATAAATTGAGTTTTACAATTTGATGGAAAGTTGCGCCAGTCTATAAACTATTTAGAGTAATTAATTAAAACTAAACTCAAATTTAAAACGAATTTGACTATTTACATCAAATTCTCACAATGTAATAACTATTAATTCATTATATAATAATAAAATAATAAAATAAATTTGAGTTTGGCTATTTCATTTACATCAAATTTTTATATTAGATTATTCATTATTATATAGTAATAGAATTATGTTAATCTATTTTTTTAATTATTAATTATGTTAATTAATGATTATATTCTAATTAAATTATGTTGAAGAAATCATATTTTTGGTTAAGGAGAAGAAAAAAGAAAATAATAAAGTAAAAATTTGACTAATAGAAAGAGGGAGACGCTGGGGACCGGTCCGGCTGTCCCCAGCGTCCAAAGCAGCCTAACGTTAGTTGGGCTGCTTGATGATGAAAACTATATGAAAATAAAATAAAAAAATATAATAAAATAAAAAAAATAAAGATTAAAAATATATTAAAAAAATAAAAATGAACAAAACATAATAAAAAACACAATAAAAAATACAATAAAAAAATAAAAACATAATAAAAAACACAATAAAAAAATAAAATGAAGATGAATTTAAGAGGGAATTCGACCATGGAGCAAACGGAGCCGCCGCCGGTGGCGGTGTGCTGCTTTTGTTAGGGGGGCAGCCCGTCTGCCCCCCAGGATTCCTCATAGAAAGAACCAATAAAATTACTTTTAAAGTTATTGTAGCTAGATAAAAACAAACGTTTTTGACTTTGCCTGATTTATTGCAGCTGATTTTTCTTCAATGATAACTAAATGTATGATGAGTTCGGCTTTTAACTAATAATGTTTATAGAGCATTCACATCCTATCCCTCAATTTATTTTTTTAAATTTTAATTAAAAATCTCATTCTTTCAAATTTTTTTCTAAATTTTACTTTTTAAAAACTTCCTACATCTCATTTTCTATCATTTTTCTATTATATTAAAATAATAATCTTTTTATTATTTCTTTATTACTTTTTCAATTATTTTTTTCACATATTTAACTATTCTTAATAAAATATACTTAAACTTTGATATAGGGATAAATAGTAATGTGGCGCCCACAACTCCTCCTTGAAACTTAGAGGGATTTGAGACATCGGAATGAAGATCACATGGATCAATCACCCCATCGACAAATGCTCCTAGAGTATGTGTGTAACATGTATAAGATGTACCAAATAAAATTCGCTGTAGGAATTGAAAATACATACATCCTAGTACCAGAAATTTAAAGTTTACAACTCAATCAAAAATAAATCTCCAGAAGGAGATTATACAGTCATTCGAAAAGAAAATAAATAAAAAGACAAATAACAGCATTGGAGAATCATAATTTTCCTCTTAGCAATAAAAACTGATCACTCCTCTGACGGAGTCTATCCCTCGGGCTCAATCTCATCCTCTACATCAAAGTCTATGATTCCATAACATGGAATCATAGATGGACAAGAAACACTACATGAGACACGAATCTCAATAAGTAATACTCAAGACACACTCTAAACAATAAAGATAACCCTAAACAAGCAAAACTATCATCATATTCTCAAATGCATAAATAAGTAAAAGTAAACCGTCATTTCCTAGAAATGAATACATCTGTCTATAAATGCCAGCTGTCCTTTCCCAGAAAGAATCATATCTAGCCATATACCCCATCCGTCATTTCCAAGAAAGGAACACATATATCCACACACGTCAAAATCCAGTTTCTGGCATATCACATAATTCCGTATTATTTTATTTAGTGTATACCATATTCTTCCCTAGAGACCATCCATACATCCTGCCTCTCTTTGTCACATCATGGGTAACGATCGTGTGTGTGATTTCATAACGGCGATGTACAGTTCCTTGCCTAGTGCGTACCATGACTAGGCATTCCCTAACTCCTGCTAGCAGAGGGACCACAGATTCAGCACAAGAGCGTTTCCATCTCATATAATCTCATTGTCGCCTAGCGACAACTCATGAGATGTCACTCAATTTTTATTCACTCTCAAGTGATCAGAGAAGCTCTACCAAGATATTACCCCATCTCGACTTGGGGTCATGATACACACACGCACCCACATGTTGTCTCAAATTAATCAACATAACACAATATATAATTTCATAACAAATAAATAAGAATGCATATGCATGATAAACAGTTATTGGATGACATAACAAACACACTCATAAGAATAGAGCATCAAGCACCCTTAATAATTACATTGAGAATTTTCTAACACGAAACTAACCAACTACAAGGTAATCCTATCCTTTATTTAATGGCCTCGGGCCCAACCAACTTACTCCCATTTTTATTATTAAAATTATTTTCAATTATCAACACTTCAAAACTTCAAATAAAAGGGTTAGTGTACAAATATTAATCGAATAAAATTCTAAATCGCATAGGCTGATACTTATTACACTGTCGATAAAACTTTTCGAAAAATCGAGAAAGCGTCAAGAATACAATCTCGTATATTAACAAATGAGCCTGCCGCGAGGGGTTTCGCAAGGCGGTGGTGCAATGGCGGAAATGACAACAACCAAGAAAGAAAACTACAACTTTTGTGGCTCTTAAATCTTAGATTTTAAGAGGTTGGAGGTAGAAAAACTCAGCTTTGAGTTGTTTGGGGAAAGAGAGCTTGTTCTTGGGGTGGTTTTGGAGGCATGAGTTCACTTTATTTATAGGCAAAGAGATGGCTTGTGAACAACATAATGGGGCAAAAAAAAGATTGTTGTGTGGCACTCATCTGATGAACCAAAGCATGCGTAGCTGCATGGCATGAAATACTCAACTTTTACAGATCAAAATAGAGGGGAAAAACCATGGGCGGCTCATGGTTTTGGGTGGGTTGAGAGTAGATTTCAGGCATGTGACTCACGAGTTGAAGATGAAACCAGTGGGAGGTGGTTCGGCTAAGATCGAGGCTGCTAGAGGGGCGACACGTGGCTAGAAAAATGAAGAAATGTTGCAATATTGGGGCTTGAAAATGCATGGGTAAACAAGGGAGAACAAAGGAACAAAAAGAATGAAGAAATAAAGGAGAATAAGAAGAAAGAAAAGGAAGAAGAACCGGTTGCCTCACGCGATGGAGAAACAAGAGTTTTCATTAAACCCATGTGCCAAACGGCGCCGTTTAGGGACAAGGGGGGCTGGGCCTCTAATGGTCACGAGCTATGCTTACTTTCTAGCTCAAACAAGGCCCACAAAAAAGGAAAACCCAAAAACAAACAAACCCAAAACAACCCATCTGAAAATCAAATAAATAAAATCAACAAACCAACATTTTTAAATAAATCCTACATAGTAAAATAGAGATTAATTATACCAAACATAAAATAAATTACCATTTAATAAAATAAAAGATTCTAAATTCAAACTTTAAAATAAATACACCACAATAAAATAGTAACATAAAATGAAATGACTCAGTTTAAACATAGAAATACCTACATAATAAGGCTAGCAAGATAATAGTTCCAATAAGTCTCAAGAAGCAATACATATAAAATATAAAGGTGATAAAATAATGGGATATCACAAGTAACATCCCAAATATAGGAGGTTATTGTAGCACCCCATAAACCTATCCCTTATTAGAGCATTGTTTATTGGACTCATTATTGGACTCCTCAAATGCAAGTTTGATGGTTTTATCTAAAATAATCTTATATTGGACTCATCAAAATTTACCAATTCAAACTTTGAGTTATAGTACTTGAACATCATCTTTTATATCTCAAGTGTTACTATTCACCCATCAAAATATTTTTTATTACTTTTTAATATATTTATTGGATGGATAAATTATAGATATGTTTGTTGGTTTCATAAATTGTATATTATATTATTATTTTGATAAATTTAAGGATGAATTCAATGTAAAGTTATGGATGTAAATGTTTTGACTTTCCATCAAACTCGTAATTTTCATCAATTTTTAGAGAAAATTTTGATGTAGCCAATGCCAATGCTTTTATGGGGATCCGGATGTGGGTTAGTTTTGAGATAAAACTCCAAACCAAATCTTATAATTTAGAGATTAATAGCATTTAATGCACCCAATGTAAGTACTGTTATGTAATATTTTTTTCATAGACTAAATACTTCTTTTAAAAGTTTGGTACAAGGCACTAAAGCCGTCTCTTCTCTCAAAAACTTTCTCTCTCTAGAATCTCTCCAAATCCTAGCCACCGTTGAGGGAGGGTGGGAGCTGAGGCTCCCCCCACCCCCCCTCCCTCCCTCCCTCCCTCCCTCCCTCTCCTCCTCCTCCTCCTCCTCCTCCTCGGCATCGGGACACTCTCTGGTGCATCGGGACACTCTCCGGTGGTCCCTAACCAGCACGCGTGTCACCATTGGGTTCGTCTAGTGCCTTTCTTCTAGACTGCATAAGGGCTTGCCGATATTAGCGGTGCGTCGCCTACACGCACGAGTCAAAGTTGGGGTGTTGCATTCACATGCCTCCAACCTGTGAGCTCCACCGCCTCCACGTGCGGTGGTCCTGAACTCAGCCCCGCAGGTAGATCTTGGGACGAAGGCTTGAGGCTTTCCCACCGCCTACTGTTCCACTTTTTTTATTCCAAACCCGATTCTGTTGATCTGATTTTGGTTTTGTTGTGTTGTTATTTTTTTTTCTTTCTTGTTTGATTGTAGTGCTTGTCACTATTTTTTGTTTATTTTCATTCCATGTTTTGGTTTTGTGTTTGTAATAATAGAAAGGAATAAGCTTATTCCTGGTTTGTTCCACACTCCTTTTTTGGAATTTGTAGCTTTTCCTTATTTTCCTTTAAAGAATGGAGGTGGTGATCTCCCATCTTTGAGAGGTGTGGGCTGGTTTACTTAAAAACTTTTTCAGAAAAACTACAGTTATGTGATTTTATCTCTCGAGAGATTAAAAGTTAGACAAAACCCGTTATTTTGTGTACGGAGATGCTACAGTTCAGTGATTATATAGACTTGTAATACGAGTTTTTTCGATTTTATCAATCTCAACTGTAAACTTCATTTAATGAAATGAACTACGGTCTTTTCTTTCAAAAAAAAAAAAAGTTTGGTATAAAACCAAACCAGCCCTGATTAGTGTGGTTTTTTATTTTTATAATTTTATGGGAATAGGCCCAAATGTAATGGGCTAATTTAGAAGGTTGATTGTACACCCATTGCCCCAAATCAGAAACTTTCCAACCCCAAAAATCCAAAAAATAAAAAAATAAAAAAATGAGAAGTGTCAGATCTACGTACAAATCTTATTCAAAGAAGTTTAACATTGAATATAATACAAAAGTTTACAATATATCAAATCTCATTAAATTACGTTAATATATGAATTTTTTTACAAGACTTTTACTTAAACCAAATATTACTTTAAAAATTTGGTATAAAACCAAAAGTCCAAATTGTTGTGTAGCTTCTTTTTCAATTTTCTGGGACATAGGCCCAAGTTTATTGGGCCAACAACTGGATGATCAATTTTGGAAGACTTGACACGATGGGCCTCAGTCCGAAACTATCCCGACCAAAAAATTAAAAAAAAGGAGTTAAATAAAACTTTGTCGTATCTGAACGACGTCGGTTTCCCTTCTCAAGTGGTAACGAAACGAAACTTCGACCTTCTGGTTCGTCCTCCCAAAACCCACCAGATCACCCTCTCTCTCTCTCTCTTTCTCTCTCTCTCCAAAATGGATTTTCGCATTCGAGGCATGTTCTTGCTGCTTATCCTCTCCTCGCTCTTCTGCTCTCAAGCTAGGGTTTGTATCTCCTCTCCGACTGTCTCAACCTAATATACACCCATATATACCTACGAGTATGTATCGAAGGTATGGCTTTGGATCTGATAATTCTCTGTTTATGTTGCTTTGCTTTCGATCCAGGCTGAAAGTAATGGTTCCGTTTTCTTCATCGATAACTCCGCTCGTCAATTTCTTCGCACTCGATTATCTAACGATGCCGCTGAGGTAATTCCTATAATTAATATCCTGTTATTTTCCCTGATTCGTTGATTAATTATTTTAGATCAGTATTTTCTGTTGTGGGACATTGTGTTAATTTTTTAGCTATATCGGTTGCTATTTTCCGGTTTCTGACGAACTGTAACAATGGTAATAAGAAACGTTAGTTTGAATCTTTGTCTGAAGAACTCGAAATACATGTATATCGCAGGGTCAGGAACTTTATTAAGTTTTAATTTAGATTCACGTCACGTCTAGCTACTGTTGTAAAGAGCAAGAAATGTAATATTGAAACGAACTCGGATAGTTGGACCTGAATTTAGTTTTATTTTAGTGGTGTTCGTGGGATGATTTGAGGGTATCAATTTCATTTCTGATCATTGACGCGTAGAACAATTTTGAGTACGCTTTTTTCTTTTATCGATGATCAATTGTTCTACTCAAACGCAATTGGGAAGAGTAATTTTATATTTGTAACCTGAACTCTGGAAAAGGGTTGTATATGATCTTATCTTTAAATCAAATGCATTGCGCCCCCCCCCCCCCCCCCCAAAAAAAAAAAAAAACCAAAAAAAAAAAAAAATGATCGTCTCACCATCAGTGCCATCTTTTCCACTTTCACAGCCTGATTCAATGTTGCCCTCAGAAGTTGGAGCTGCTGTATCAGTCTTGCTTGGTTTTCTACCACCTTCAACGCTTTCATCCGCTGGTTCATCTAAGGTTACTGAAATAATTTTATGCATAATTCAAAATAGAACTTTTATGTTCTTTTGTGTCTAAGGTAGCAGAAAGGTTGATCTATGACAGTGTTTGTCTTTTTCAGTTAAATGATGTCCTCATGCCTAATCCATTTGATAGGCCTCGTGCTGTTTTTATGCTGGAAATCCAAGGGACAGGTTCTGCACTTGGTTTTAAATGCATTTTGAGGACTTAGCTCTCAGTTATTATTGTGTTATACCAATATTGTTCATCTAGTACTTGTTTGAATGTGTTTATACGTGCAGATCCTAAGCTTGTGGTCAACTCAGCTAATGCACTGTTCAGCAGTTCCTCTATGAGAGAGGTTAGTTTTGATCTGGAGAAAGCTGCTGACATTCAACTTCCAGGTACCTGGTCATTTTTTAACATTTATGATTGTCTAAATTATCGTGAAAGGATGAAAATCCTTTGCATCTAGATAATTTTATTTAATTAGATGCTGACAAATCACTTGTATGAATTGTTACAGATGAAAATAAAGTCTCTGTCTTTTATGTGGACGAACTCTTCGTTGATTATACTGACAAAGAAATTGGTGAATTCGTGAGTCATGACTGACATTTCATCCACTACATTTCATTTGCATGCTGTTTATCTCTTTCATGTTGCTGTTTCATTTTTGTTCACATCTGAAGACTTGGGTAGCTAGGTTTCCATCTCATTATGTGTTTAGACGTCCACCCATCCCTGTTTATCTCTTTCATGTTGCATTTTCATTTTGTT
Organism: Platycarya strobilacea; assembly: GCA_036898215.1. Lineage (NCBI taxonomy): Eukaryota > Viridiplantae > Streptophyta > Magnoliopsida > Fagales > Juglandaceae > Platycarya > Platycarya strobilacea. Next base: position 23,612,858 of record CM072545.1, on the reverse strand, counting down.
TGCATCTGAAAACTTAGGTTTCACTTTTCTTTTGTGTTTAGGCGTCTTGGATGGGTGGATCTTATTTTGCTGATTCCCTGAAGCCATTAAATGGAGAGTTAACCATCCCTTTGGCAGATGGTACCGCTGTGAATCTTCATATGTCAAAGGTTTACCCAGGATTTAATATTGTTTTTTATTCTGTTCTGTTTTTTTATTGTGTATCAGTTTCTAGATTTGTACCGTATGTTATTGTCTTTAATAACTAAGTATCTGTGTTTTCTTTTTTTTTTTTTATAAATAAATTTCAAACATTTTCAGAAAGCAGACAGAGAATTCACTGCTAGTCTTCTGTCCCTCATTTGCAATTTCAAAAAGGCACTAGAGTTGCATGAAGATTTGGTGGAAAGCGTCCACAGTCCAGCCGAGTTGATAATGGGCTGTTTTGATGGCATTAAGGTGGTATATATAGCCCCTTTTTTGTTTTTATATATGTATGTTAGGTTATGTCAGCCAATTTGCTGCATGGTATCATCTTTGGGGTCTTGGACACAGGTTTTATAGGCCAGTTCTTCAAGTCCTTGAGAAGCATCTTTTAGGACTAATGAAATCAAATGGAAAAAAAGCACTAATTCGTAAAAATGGAAACATAAGTATCCATTTTAAATTGTGTTGCCTTTTTTGCCTGTTTAGGAGTAATGAAATCAAACAGAAAAACAGCCCTAATTATCAACTCCCTCTGAATCTTGTGTGACAGTTGCGGATAAGCATTCATGCACTCCCTCTCGTTGGTGTTAGAATCTGGCTCTTGTTTTTTCACTCTCATATCTGCTATAAAATATTTGAGGGATGCATAAGACATTTTTTAATATAAAAATTCAGTGTGAATTTTACCAAAATCTGCTTTATAACCATTATTAAGATTTTTCCTGAGATCTTGAAAGATCAATAAAGAGGGTGAAAAAGTCCCTGAACACTTAAGACTTTGGGTAATCTTACTCTCATTCTTTTTCAACCATGATGGTTACCATCTTCTATGAAATAAACTGAAGGTAAACATTTGTCAGCCAAGCCCCGTATAGATGCTTTATCATGACGTGTTGAAGTTGTTAGATTCAAGAGGCTTGATCTTGGAAAAGTCCATTTCAAGGCTACAATGTTGTGCTAATAAAAAAAAAAGGGTGGGGGGGGGGGGGGGTGAGCTGCACAATGTTGTACCCTTTCACTTGTTAGGAGTGTCCCTTTAGGAAGAGAGGATTTGTGATACATCTTAGGTTACTTTGTCCTAGTCTTGCTCCAATTACCTGCTTGGTTGCCTTATTAAATACTAAATCCCTAAAGAAGACTTCTTCTGCCATTACCTTGTTCATAATTATGGAGAAATTTTAAGGAATTAAATGATAGGATTCATATTGGAATGAGCTCGACATCTCTTGGGGAATGCATTTCACAATTTGGGATGAGCCAAATAGCACCAACTCCAAGTTCTGTTTGTTGGGGAATGACAGTTGTTTTTATTTTTATTTTTTTTTCTGTTGGCTGATTTGTGTAAAATATTGAGCTTTTCAGTGTTAATGGGAAATTTATTGTATCCCAATGCAGTATGATAACTTTGAAGTTGAGTTATTCGGATTCTTCTTCAGCAGGCTTTTGAGATTATGAGTTCCCTTTTGTTTTGAAACAAAAAAAGTTTTAACAATAAGATTTCCCGGCATTTTGTACAAGAAGTTAATTCTAATTCTACAATCTTAAATATGTTTGCTTTCTGCATATGTGGATATGTGCGTCTCTTATGCAGTAATTTACTAATTTTAACTTCTGTATATTTTTTATCATTCATTTGTGATTAGGCTTTGCAAGAGCATTATGGATCTGAAGGTTTTACTAGGCATGGAGTGGGTCTATTACTTGCTACATTGTCCAAGATGTTTGATTCATTACAAGAAGCATACCAAGGTCAATTATCTTAGTTATTTGAAAACTACATACTAATAAATATTTAGCTTTGTGGCTATTCCCCTGCCACGATGCTGTATCTATTCATTGCTGCGATGCCAATATAATTTGATCAAGACTCCTAATTTAAATTATGGGCTCCACATGGTAGACACTGTTAGAGTTTCTTATTCTGTTTCTACAATCTCCTTGAAGTTCTATTGATGCAGACGAGTGGAATAGGAAAGTAGTTCATAAATTTAAGAACCTAAATGTACATTTCATGCATGCTACTCTCTTTTGAAGGATATATTGCTGTTATGCAGAATATATCAGCTGATTTTGAGGAAGTTTCAGTCATCCTTGAAATTTTTGTTGTTGATTATGTGTTTGTAATTAATTGGTTGAAATTTTAATTCGTTTATTGTCTTTTAAATTAGTGCTAATGGATAATATGGCAGGTCAAATTGTTGGAGTTGTCTTCTTTAGTGGGTCATCTACCACCGAGTCGGGCAAGATATTGAACATGGTGTATACTTCTCAGAGATCTGCACGGTGGTTGATCGATACAGAAGGATCCCACAACGTGACTGATATACAAGTGTTGTTGGTTAGGCGGACTCTTGCCTGGATCACTGGAATTATTCTTCTCATTTCAACTCTCTTGGGGGTAAGATTGGATATTCATAAAGGCCTGGTGGCACTTTTAATAGAAATACTATGATTACCGATAAAAAAAGAACTTGTAATAGTAATAAAGTTTCAAACCAATTCTGGTGCACTATGCAAAACAGGATCTGTGTGCTAAACACCTAGCAGCACGTTTTAGAGAAATTAAATTGAAAATCAGTGTGTTAAATGTGAAACCCCTTGCAGTTTGAGGGTGCAAACTGAAAAGTGTATTTATCCTGGAGGAAAATAACCTCAGCAATGTACACCATCCGATGGAGAGTTAGGACATCAGCTTCACACAGAATATTCAAAAAGGACTTCCGTCATGTGGTGTGGCTAGTGGCTGCCACCCAGAGGGAGAGGGTTATAGGCAAGCGGGCATACCGCCTCTCGTGAGGTGGTTCTTCAGCCATCCTCACAGCATGAAGAGATCCACCAGGTGCAGGGTCATAGGCAAAGCCACCTTATGGGTTCTCCCTTCATGTTGGGAGATCCACAATGTGTGGGGTGTTTCTTGGTGGCCGTCTCCTCCCCCCCACCTGGCGTCCAAAAAAAAAAAGTGTTAACCACCCATGGGAGTGGCTGGGTGGATGAACCACCCTCTTCGGTTGGCTGGCCGCCTCCTTAAGCGGTGGTTCCACCAACCTTAGGTTTTTTTTTTTTTTTGTCAATGTTATTTAATAATTTTGTTTCTAAGTTACTATTTTAAGAGGAGTTGGGATCATGAGAGTGTGCTTTTTGGTTATTTTGTGGAAGCTAGCATGGCAGCTTTCCATTGGAGGAAAGTGTAAAAGACCTGGTTTCATTGAAGCTATTCACTATGATAATTTTGTCATGTTTTGACTGAATGGATCAGGTGGATGACATTGTATATTAAGCGGCAAGATCATCATTTTTTGCTTCCTTTGTCTGCAGGTACACTTCCTTCTCAATATGCCCATCACAAGGGACACCCTCCTGTATTCTAACGTGAAGCTCGACTAAGCTTGAAAAGGAGATGATTGATAAGGCCATATCTTCCCTGAATCTATTTTACATGGGTGTTTTGTAGATGCATCGTTACCTATGTCCATGTTTTTAAGTTTATGGATACCATTCCTTAGTTATTATAGGGTATTGAACAGGTTGCTCTAGCTAATAAGATCTCTTGGTTTATCTGTGGTGGCTAGATCAATGAAAGAGCCAAAAAAGAAAAAATGGTACAGGGCAGCATGGGGTGGGAGAACAGATGAGAATTCCATGATGATGTGCATTTAGTTAGTCATGGAGATGGTGTGTCGATGTGTACTTGGTGGGTTTATCTTCTGCATCATCTTTCTTGTTTCTGAGATTCTGAATAACGAAAATGCTAGTTTGATTCTTTTCTTATTTCTCCTTAATGATTGAGGGTGTCAAACTAATCTATCTTTCATGTGTTTTTTTAGTTCTTATATGTGACGTACTTATAAAAACTAGAACCGACAATTATGGTTATTCTATTTGATTTTAATTAGATAAAATATGTGGTAAGAAGGCATTGCGTCTAATTTTGTAATAAATTAGTCGTAGGTCTGTGCGGTGCCCCATGACGTAAGTTTATTGGATGAAAATATTATGCTATGCATGACGAAGTTACGTACCTGAAAACATTAAGTTAACACACTTAGTAATATGAATTTTTCCGACTAGAGGCATAGAATGTTATGCTTGGATATAGGGTTGGTAATTTGACATGACCCATAAATGCGATATGAATAATAATAGAGTTGGATTCCAGTATAATTAAACCTGAATCGATCTGATCTAACTAATAATTATTTGATACACAATTTTCATAATGTATAATTTCTTTTTGAATATCCTCACAATTCTTAAAATAATGTAGGCCGTCATGAATAAATTTTTATGTATGTTTTAGAAATGAATCGAAAATACTAAATTGATCTTTTGTATTGCAAGATGCCTAGGGTTGAAAAGGAACATTGGAGCTTAGCTGAATTAAATCAGCCTTCCCAACTTTACCATCTTTTTTATAATCACATGATTGGATACTAAATAATTAAGAAATTATTAGTTATATTCTTTTTATTTGTCTGCTGAAGGAAAGAATAACGAGAAAATGATAATAAAATTTCTCACTCGGTAGACAAGAATAAGCAATAATACTACACAATAGATTTCCTCTATTAACACTGGCTGGCATCACGTTTTCTATATATAGCAGCCTGCCAACCACGCATATTTTAACTGAACTGGATGAAAATGGTTCTGCATTATATTAATCAAAAGCTGGCTAAAATAACTTTCATCAATAAATGGTGTAGCTTCAGCTGACTACATATTAGGTTCTTGAATCATCATTTTATTGGTAAAATAAAGAAACTATCAAAAAACTAAAATAATAATATTTTAATGATTTAACTAAACTTGTCAATAATCTATTAAATTTTAACTCTTTATTTTTTGAAGAATTCTATGAATAATTTTCAAAAATTTTTAATTAAAAAAAATATATAAACACAAATAAATTATATAAAAATAAATTTAAAAAATAATATAAAAAAATAATTTTATAATTTAATATATTACATCAAATCAAATCAAATCAAATCAAATCAAATTATTTTATTTTATTTTTATATAATTTTTTTATAAAAATAAATAAATAAATAAAATTCTTCAAACAAAATCGAAAGGTTTGCAAATTGCAATGCCATGTCGATTAGCTCAGCCTCAGACTAGGTTAGCTTCCCGCCACCTGGTACCAAACATGTGGTTCAACACCTCCCTTGCCCTTGGCCCTTCCCCCCCCCCCCCCCCCCCCGGGTCAAAAATAAAATTCCCTGATACATCTATATCCTACATCTATATCCGTAACAAACACTTACGATATCCACTTCTTCTCTTCTTTTCTTCTCACTCACATTTCCATGTATTCCTCTCTTGCGCTACCTCTGAACCCCACTCTTCGCTTCAAACCGTTTCCTCTTCCCCACACCACTCTCCTCTTCCCATTTCCCAAACTATCTTCGCTTTCGCCCTTCAAATCTCACGTTTGCCGCTCCACCAACCACTCTGACTATGACCGCGAAGAGATCCGATGGCTCCGCGAGGAGCAGCGCTGGCTTCGCGAGGAGCAACGTTGGCTCCGCGAGGAGCAGCGCTGGGCCGGCGAGCGCGACTCCCTGCTCCGCCAAATCGCTGAACTCAAGCTCAGAATTCAAGAACTTGAGCACCAGAACTCTACGCTAGGAGGAGGGGCGTCGGTGCCTGAAACTATCTCGAGTATGGCGGGGTTGTTGCAGGTGCTGAAGGAGAAAGGTCTAATCGCGGAGAGCAGTTCAAGTGCGAGCCCGATGGTGTTGTTGGAGGAGGATCTGAAGGAGAAGGAGGAGGAGGTGGTGGTGGTGGATAAGGAGGTGGTCAGGGTTTCGGAGGACGTTTCAAAGAAGAGGAGAAAGACGCTGAGGAAGGGATCGGAAGGAGATGAGGTTCGAGCGTTGCAGGTCTGCTTGCAATCACTCCTACTATGAAATTAAAAGGCGAGTTTTGTGTGTTTATATTTGTATATAATTTTTTATTTTTTGCTATTATAGTTTTCTTTTATGGTGAAAAAGATGAAGTAACAAGCACGTTAAGACGTCACGTGATCAATAGCGCATGTCAAAGTAAGGATTCTAAGGAAGAGTTAAACAACCGCCATGCCATAAATACATGAGGCTGTTATACTTGAAGAACGAATAAATGGACCAATTAAATTGATTATAATTCGAAAACAGTCATGGTGTATTGCGATGAGGTTGTTACACTTGAAGAACAAGTAAGTGGACTAAGTAAGTTAATTATATCTCGAAAACATTCATGGTGACTTGTAGGCCTCTTCATCCGGGCCGGATACAACCCGGCTCGGTTTAAAATTTTATTTATTTCTTGACACTTTTAAATTTTGTTTTAAAAATATTTAAACAAATTTTGAATCCGGGTTCCGGATTTGGGAGTCCGGAACCCGGATGAACACCCCTAGTGACATGTGCCCCATAAGAGGTAAGTCAATGGTCAAATACATATGTTGCCGAATTAGACTGATGCTACATGTTTTTGTTTGCTAAGAAGCCACCCCAATGCTTTGTCAACTATGCTGTGGCCCTGGCTTGTATGTAATTGGCATAAACGAATATACTCATTGGCACCTAATTCCATGCTAGGCAGTGTCAAATTAAATTCCCGTTTCACTTTTATATTTTTGTTCCTTTTGTCAAATATGAGCGTTGTGAGTTGAAGTAAGGTGCCAGAGCTTACTTTTCAAGAAAAGAAAACGTAAGGTGCCAGAAATTAAGATACCTTTGTTGAAAGATTGTAGTATCTTTAAATCTGGATCCTTGGCTACTTGGTGTACTAGCTGGCAACAGATGAATAATTGATGTTACTAAAGTTGTCCTCCTTAATTTAGAAAGACAAACGCTACAGATTGTGTTAGTTATACTGGACATAAAATTAAAACTGTAATGCATTAACAAGTAGAAAATGTGCAGAAGAGTCCAATCTCAATTGAAGAAGAGAGTTTGGAAAGCCAAAGTGTTCTGAAATGGTAAAATTTATATGTTTGCGAAAACACGAAATGGTAAAACTCATAAATGTGGATTTGTTGACACTCTTGAAGCCTTAAAAAGCTCCAATGTGCTGAAGAACTTCCGGTCAAATTGCCTCGACCAAAGATGAACTTGAGAGCCATCAATCAACTAAGAATGTTTGATATATGATAATAGGCCGGTAGGTTACAGATTAAAACCCCAAGGGGTTGGCCCAAGTGGTGAAGGCCTTGGTCGTGGGGTATCACTCCCCTCAAGATCCAAGGTTCAACACCTCATGGGTGCTAACAATTCTTTGAAGCCACACCCCCTAGTAAAAAGCCAGTGATTTAACCAGTTCCGTGTAGAAAAACTTCTGACGGCGCAGTGCACGAGACCGAGGTTTCCTTTGCAGGGGTGGGTCCAAAGGGCCCTGCCTTAGAGAGGTTCCCCAACATAAAAAAAAAATGGTTACAGATTAACTTAAAACATCATCCTTTGAACATGACATTATATAATGATTATTTAATTTACTTTGAAGTTGAACTTTGTGGTTAGAGATTAATTTAAGTTTCTCTTGCATTGAAAAATCCTTCATATTTCTCGGGCGTCTCGTCTTATAAGTAGAGCCGTGCACAGTAAATCTCCAAACCGTATAAATTTGTATTTCATATTCTGGGTTGTTTGATGCGGGGAAAAAATCGAGTTGTAATGCTTCATGCTGGGTTTTCTGCAGTTCTTCTGGTTCTACATCTAGCCCCATGCTGTTACAACTCATTTGTATTACTAAAACTGAGAGCATATCTTGTGTTTTGACTTATGAGTATGACAGGAAGCATTACAAAACTTGGGATTTTACTCGGGTGAGGAAGACATGGAATATTCAAGTTTCTCAAGTGGGACAGAACGTGCAGTCAAGACTTGGCAAGTAAGTTGCAAATTGTCATAATATGCAACTTACATAAACAGAAGAGCTGTAGAGTCCTCTACGATTAGATAAAGTTTCCCTAGTAGAATATCCAACCTGTAAATGACTTAATAGTTCCTTTTCATGCTGTCTTTCAATTCTGACTTGTGATTTTGATGATGTGGTACTGTTTCACAGTCCACACTAGGTGCCACTGAAGATGGGATAATGACTGCAGAGCTTATTGAAAGGTTATTTACGGAGCAACAAATTGTTGGTGCTCGTTCAAACATAGATGCAGATCAGAAGGGCAGCAATGTGTCTGTTTCACCAACGGTATGTTGAGATCTCCATTGATGCGGTACTTTACTATTGTGCTTCTCTTAAGCCACTACCATGTTGGCTGAGTCCTCATTAAATTTCCACATTTGGCACTAATGCCTTTCTGAAAAATATATAGCTCTTCTTGTGCCCATATGCTTGGGGATCCGCATAAAAGAATGCATATTTGAACTGTTGGGATGATTTAAGCAGCAGGCTGATGGCAACACACAAGCTGCATGTTGTGATTTCACAAGTTAACCAACATTGAAGATGGCGTGGTAGCACATGTAGATGATAATGGAGTGCCTTTCAACTACCTTTTATTTTGTGTTTTCTTTGCTGGAGGTTGATATAGAGAACCTTACTTCTCAGTTTTTAGCATTGGCTGGCTTAATAAAAGATCAATGCCGAGACCATAAGGAAATTGGAAGGGAATGTTGCTGCAAATATGGCATAGGGGCCCAAAATGTGCAAAAATAATCTTCCTGAATGCCTCCCCCCCCAAACAAACAAAAAAAAAAAAAAACACCTGTGGCCCTCCCTCCTCTCTCCTTTTGCTATGCTTTATAGTGATGGTGGCATGATGAGCAGATTAGTGGCTGGCAGGTTAACATCTATATTATTAACCTGAGCAGCTCTCTCTAAGGACAAACATCTAGCATTTTTTTTTATCTATTCAGCTATGTTTTCTGAACTTATCATGCATGCGAAGATATTATTGTGCCCATATTTTATTAATAGGGAATCAAACAACATATCATGAGTTTGCGATCAGATTTCTATTCATGGTCAAGGATCCTGCTGATTTTCAGGTAGGTGCAAATGGAGCTCCGGTTGCTGCTATAACAGAAGTTTCAGAGTTTCAGCAGAAAGTTGTGAATGAAGAAAGTGTTGCAGAAGTAGAGGTATCCGAACACCGAGTTTTTCTCTTAGGAGAGAACCGATGGGAAGAACCCTCTAGAATAGCTGGCAGGAACAAACAAGTTGGTAATAGCAAGACAAAAGATGCCACAACAAGGTGCCTTACCTGCCGTGGAGAGGGCCGCTTACTGTGCACAGGTACATGTTTGTTGCTGCCTAGTTTAAGTCTACTTGAACTATTAGAGACGGTATAATATCTACAACCTCTACTATACGAGGATAAAAAGCTATAATCTACTTGAAAATATTGGAAGCAAACAGTTATTATGTTATTTATCCCACGACTTGTCAGGTGCGGCCTGGTGATCAATAGGGGGAGTTTGGAATGAGTTGTAGATTGAGACATCTTAGGTTGGATTCCGTATTAAAGATTACTTTTGATAATGTGGTTCTGAAGGGTGGGGTCGTGTATTTTAGGATTTACTCACAAAATGAGTTGAAGAAAACAATCCGGCCATGTACATATGAAATGCCATTAAAGACACTTTTTTGAAGTTAAAAAGGTACAAATTTGAACTCCAAGGTTGTATGACTTGGGAATTCTCTTTTGCAGAATGTGATGGAACAGGCGAGCCAAATATCGAAGAACAGGTAAGAGGATTATTGAGCCAAATATTGAAACAATATCATTATTCTTCTTTCGTATCTGATACCATCCATCATTATCAAAGGCTTCAATATCTTTATGATCAAATTCTATGATGCAGTTTCTAGAATGGGTAGACGAGGGAATGAAGTGTCCATATTGCGAGGGCGTTGGCTTTACAGTTTGTGATGTATGTGAAGGGAAACGACATACATGATGTATTACCCTCATCTCTTATATTAATTTATGTCTTATAGTGATTGTATTGTTTATTTATGAGGATACCATTTTTCTTGAAACAGAGAGAATATCGTTTTTCTTATGATAAATTACCATAAGACATGAGATATTGAAGGGTAGGGAGTGTCCCGTTTGGAACTTGGACTGAATTAGTTTAAGTGTAATATTTAAATACTCAAATTTTAAATTATTAAAGTAATCTTAACTCAAATTTTTTTTACAGATTTACAATTTTTTTAATTCGACCCCTCTTTATATGAAGAATTTACAATATGTCATTTTTTTTATTTATAGAAATACGTCTAAATTATTCTTAAAATCTAAACAGGTAGATTTTACAAAATATCTCAATTCATTACTATTAATATAGAACTCAATATTTAAACGGGGCCAAGTGAGTGATTCTATGTCTAACGAGAAGATGCATTTTTAATTTATCTAAACCGGCAACGATCCCAACCATTTTTTATCATTTATCAAATGACACCAAAGTTTTTTGGGCTTTTTAGCCCTAGAAAACATGAATATGCCGCATATCAAAACTAGAGCTTACAATTTCCAAACCTGAAGGGAGGTGGCAGAGTCTAATTTTGAAATAAAATCGATGTCTCGTCATGGGTAGGTACGTAGCATTTATTTAATATTAATGATAAATCAAGTCACGGAGATCAAGGAATTGTTGTAGCATATACAGTGGCTTGGGATGGAGAATAGAACTGAAATCATTTAACTTGCCTTCTTTTTTTATTTATTAATACTTGGCTACAAATATTGCTAATACAGAGAGAACAAAATAATATATATTCACCCCGTGGCGGCAAAGGGATTATTCTTTGGTTATATTAAATCTTATCTTATCATAAATGTTTAAAAATTTGCCAAAGGTTGATTTTTTTGGTAGTATTGCATTTCTGATTTCTTTCTTTTTTTCTTTTCCTCCAGAATTTCTACCTAGTGCTGCCGTACAGTCATTTTTTTCAAGGGAAAAACATGGCAAACAGTCAAAAGACGAGAGAGCTAATAACAGAGTAAATTTAAGTCCAAAAAGTGTGATATTATTCTCTAGTGAGTTTCTCTTTGTTCATACATAAAAATGAGGGCTCAAACAAGTGGCCTGAGTAATTAATAATATGGGTATCCCCATCGATCAGAAGATATGGGATTGTCGATCCAATCCAAAGCTGATGATATATAATCTAAAGAATAAGTAAACATAGTTTTCAGCAATAAATTATGTGAACTCACACTGCCATAACTGGAACCAACACAACAGCACTTGCATATGCTGACAGACATCTGATGAACCTTTTATTGGGAGAGCTACCGAGCAGCTGAACGAAAGAATTCTGTACTCCTAATGAATTATGGTTCTAATTGCATATGATCATGAGAATTACCCCTTTCAACTGCATATTATCACTCTTCTTTCCTTCTTAGATTCATCATATTTGTATCTTTACAGATTAGTCTTCGGTTTGCTACTGGCGGCAATACGCCTTGTCACTGACCGCATGGTCACAAATTCCTCAGCTGCTGAAGGGTGTATTCCCACCTGTAAGATGAAGACAAACTGTCTCATTAACAAATATCCATTAATTATGATATAGGAAGAGCAGTTGAAATCATGGGCCTTCTACATGAAGCCACGGGAATGAACTCTCAAGAGAAATGGTAAAATAAAACACAAATGGTTGTGTTTAAATAATCATAATAATAATAACTAGAAAAGCCAATCATGACGCTGCGAATAATCATTTTGGTCTGAGCATTTGCTGGTTAACAGACTGGAGTCTAGTTTGTTCTTCCCCATTATTAATGTATTATAGAACAGAAATGGTCTATCTTTAATTCTCATATCTACCAACTACTTCCAGCAAAACACATTAAACATGCAGAAGGGAAATATGAGTTTGGCGTAACTTTGCTAGATAATTGCCAAATCGCACTTGGCAGGGTATACTGCCTTGGAGTTGGGTATTAGAAAGGATATAACCGGTAAGGCACTCCCATGGAGCTATTTCAGGCCCTCATTATAATCAAAGATTTATGTCTCAGATGTTACCTAGCCTATTTTTGGAAATTTCTTGCAAGCTCTGTCACTCTCCATCATCCCATAACATATTACACAATTAACTCGCACATCCTTTGCCAACATGCGCCTATCTTACCATATAGCGGCCACACCATTTTATGGCTTGTTGCTTTTTAAATCATTCGTTGAGTGGCACACAATATCATAAGATCATCAGTTATATAATGACCAGCATCATTTAGCCGAAGGAGAAAATAAGGAAAGAAAGCCAGCTCAAATGCTGATGTCTAAGCTGTCAATAGAAATGGTTACCAAATGGGAGGATACTTGGGTAATGAGCTCTCAGAAAGCTTTGAAATGAGAAAACCAAAAAACCCCAAAAAAAAAGGCTTCAGCTTACCGTGCTGTCAAATTGTTCCTTTGTTGCTCCACACTTGACGGCAACAGCAATGCCCTGTGGACACCGCAAAACAATATCAAGAACCAATTTTTTTTTTTTACGAGTAACAGATTTATTAATGAGACTAGGCATAGTCCAAGTATATGTATACAAGAGTGTACACCTAGTTAAGACGAAGAAATAGAAATATGAAAATCTAGACCATTGCAATCTACAACATTCGCCCATAGGAACAAAGTTTTAACAAAGAACAATCTAGTCTCCTCCAATGTTCGCTCCTTATCTTCAAAAGCCCATTCATTTTGTTCCTTCCATAGGCACCAAAGAATGCATATAGGCACCATCTTCCACACAGCTGTGATTTGTGGAATTCAGCCCAAATTCTTTCAACTGGCAAGGAGCCCAACCACCATAGCAGGCATAACCCAGGCTAACTCCAATCTTCTAAAGACATCATCCCATAGCGATCTAGCGACCTCACAATGCAGTAGAAAATGTGATCCAGTCTCAATATTTTTTCTGCACATACAGCACCGGTCCACAACAATTACTCGGTGTTTCTGTTAGTTATCCATAGTCAAAATCATCTCCACACCATAAATCATGCCAGAATTTTATTCTAGATCCATCACCCATCCGATTCTAGTGTGTCGAACAAACAACCCCCAACCTCTATGTATGTGCTTCCAAACTCCTCCATTCACCCCTTATCCCTAGTACTCCACACAACCCCCCCCCCCCCCCCAAAAAAAAAAAAAAAAAAAAACCACATATCCCTGTATTTAAATCCAAAATCTAAATGCACATAAAGTAAAAAATATAAATTATCCAATAAAAGAAAAAGAGAAAAAAGAGGTAACTTTTAGATGGAGCTCGTTAAATTTTAATATACTTGCATTCTTGGAAAAAAAAAAACTTTGAAAGCTAAATTCTGAACTCTAGTTCCTCTATGAATTATGAGGATTTTATGGATAGATCATGGTAGGGAGTAACTGGACATACAATAGTGTTGAACTTCCTTTAATTTCATTTAACTCCATGTTTTTAAGATCTTTGCATGACTGAATGGTTATTTGAAAGTGCTCATCGTTTCTTATTTTTAGAACTCCTTGATTTCAGATTCTTACATTTCAGTCTGCTATTTTTAATGAATTTGTTACCTCATAAAAGCTGAGACCATTAAAAGAAAACAAATATGTAAACAGCCCCTTAAAATCTCCATCCATACAACAGAACCAGCCTCTCTTCTTTTGCAATGTAAAAAAGTTAATTTCACTGATCAAGACAGTCCCTTGGGCATATAAAACATGTTTGGCGAAAGTTGCTTTGGATCTCTCAATGGTTGATGAGCATCCATAGAACTAAATAGAGATTCATACTGGTCTGTGGAAGATATTCATTGAACAGGGCAACTGTGTGAAGAGAGGGTCAATGGAAGCTTCTTTTCATGTTGTGATAAAATAGAGTAAGACAGTGCATCCAAAATGCAGATAAACTTCAATGGCCTCTAAAATATGGTGTATGGTAAAAATGTAGAAACTTATTGCATGATGCATTCACTTTTCTTGTGCACACCTTGTCGCTCAATACAAATTCAAGAACGATTCTGTCACTCAAGGCTGGAAAAACAAGCACTGAAATTGTTTCTAGCACAGTTTTCTACGGAATCTGCAATATCATAGTTCATATCTCCCACTTGAGGCTACCCAGGCTATGCTGTTCAGAGATATTGGAATAATAGCAGCATAATGTAAAAAATAGTATTGAAAGCTGGTTGCCTTTTGATGTGTTTGCTGGTAAAGGACAATTGAAATATCCAAGAAAGAATATCATCTATGCCAGTCACTAATAATGACAACTCTAGTTTTATGGACAACTTCTACTCCATTCTATACAGCAATATGTACCTTCAGTGCTAGGTAAATCCAATTGGCCATATTTTTTTTGCAATTGTATCCACAGATATCCCTTATTGACTGTACTAAAAAATTCATATGAGAAGACCAAAAGTAGAAATGGTCACTCCACCATGTGTGCACTGCACCTATCATGCATGTTACTCTCATTAAAAGAATAATAACCGACAATGAAAGTGCACCAGAACTTCATATCTAAACCATCAAAGAAACAGAATAGCAAACCCATTGTACCTGTATGACCTCAGGTGCATCTGGTCCGCACATGGATGCTCCAATAACTTTATCTGTCCCAGCATCAACAACTAGCTTCATAACCGTCTTTTCTTGTCGTCTGGAGCATCAAAAATAAGAAAAAATAGTAAGTAGACATTTATAGAGATGAAACCTTCAAACATCAAAGCCGAATTTGCATAACTGTTTAAAACAACTTCTCTGTCTGCATTAACTAAAACATGGTACGTATTCAATTAAGAAGCTATAGCGTGTGTGTGTGTGTCAAATGAAATGCTGAATCATTGTGATGGATTGGTGTTGTATATGGAAAAAAAGCGGGGAGTCCGTTGATCACCTATTATAGCATTGTGATGTGTCCATGAGCTTATAGAATAACATCTTTGCTAGAGTGGGGTTAGTTTGGATGATGCTGAGAATGGTGGTTGATCTACTAGCAAGTTGGAGAGGCATCGTAGGTAACTCTCACATTGCAACTATTTGGAAGATGGTCCTGATTTGCTTATGGTAGTGTATACAGAGGGAGAGAAATGGAAGGACCTTGAGGATTGCAAACGGACAATGGACTATCGGTATGAATATTCATGACTTTCTTGTATCTTTTGTCAACGATATTCATATTCATATATGGCAATATGTATATAGCTGTAAATATAGCAGTAGATATGTATAGGCGCCATTTTGTTTCCTTATTTGTATTCATTTATTCTTTCCTTCCAGACATATGATTTCTAGGCTGTAATTAGGGCTTGAGGAAATACACAGTAGCCCTCAATTAAGAGGCATTCGAAGCAATCTTGACATGGTACCAGAACTACCTTTTCTGGGCAAACTTTCTTCACAGTGTCAGCATTGAATCTCTTTGGGATAGCGTTCCTACACTTTTTTGGCACTACCTGTCCTTAGGCCAGAGATATTTGGCACTTTCAGTGGTTTCTCTCGATGGGCCAAACGTTTCTGTCACCATCGAAACTCTATTTTCAGGCCAATAGTTTTCTGGCAGTTTCAATACTTCTGTTTGGTGGTCTCCTTGGCATTTTTAATGCCTTCTGTGGTTTGTCTTGGCTTTTTCAATGCAATTTGGCACTATCTAGCAGGTCAGTGCATTTGGCACTTTCATCTTGGTTAATTTTCGGTGCATTCTGGCAGTATTGGTTAATTTTCGGTGCTTCTGTATTTTGGGTTAGTGCTCTTTGTGCTATCTGTGCAATATTTTCTCTGTGGTCGACAGTTCCCTTCTCTCTCTCTCTCTCTTTTTTTGTGCTAGAAGTTTTCTGGTTCTGATTCTAGTTTTGTCCATCGGCAACTAATTTTTTTCTTTTTCAAATTCATTCTGATTTTGTGGTAATCATGTCCAGAGAAAATTCAACCATTCATTTTAATGGGAAGAATTATGGAAGCTGGGAGTTTCAGTTTCGAATGTTTGTGAAAGAAAAGGAATTATGGGGTCTCACTTGGATAGGTCTTCTGTGGCCCCTACTGATCTCAAAGAATTTATTTCTTGGTCCAGCAAGGATGCCAAGATTGTTTCTTGGCTATTAAATTCCGTTGAACCACATATGGTCAACAATCTTCGATCATTTACTACTGCTACGGAGATGTGGGACTATTTTAGGCACGTATATTATCAAGACAATACTGCACGTAAATTTCAAGTTGAGTTAGAAATTTCCAACTACAGACATGGTAATCTCTATTGAACAGTTCTATGCTAGATTTCTGAATTTATGGAATGAATATTCTGGGATAGTGTATTCTAAAGTTCCTAAGGAAGCACTAGAAGCATTCCAAGTTGTTCATGCTGAGAGTCAGAGATCAATTCTTGATGAAACTAAGACCTGAATTTGAGACTGCACGAGCTGGTTTGGTAAACCGTAACCCTGTTCCTTCCTTGGATGTGTGCTTGGGAGAATTATTGAGAGAAGCAGCGTCTTGCTACTCAAGATGTACTCACTCAAGAAACTGTGACAACTGAGATGGTTAATGTGGCATATGCTGCTCAAGGGAAAGAAAGATCCAAGACACAGATATAGTGCTATAGTTGCAAGGAATTTGAGCATGTTGCAAAAGATTGCAGCAGAAAATTCTGCAATTATTGCAGAAATGAGGGACATATTATTAAAGACTTGCGTGTGACCTCAGAATCGACAGGGACAAGCATTTCACACTGCTACCTAGGCTAATTTAGTTGCTGTCCCCTTTGATTCTGCTCCGAGGCAGCCACCTACAGTTGGTTCTTCATCTACTCTTTTTTGTTTTTTTATTGGAAAAAGATGAGTAGTATTGATATAAATGCAATAGGCATAGCCCCAGTATACAGGAAGTATACAAGAGCCCCTAGGTACATTCTAAGAGCTGGAAATTAAAGACAAGAAATTATGCATATTGTTCCTATTTAATATAATGACTGAAAACCACAATAATAAGGCGTGAATAAAAAACTTCTGCAGCTCCGCCATTGTGCGCTCTTTATTCTCAACTAAATAAAGAGCGTTTGTTTCTTTCCAACTAAATGCACCACATAATACACAACGAAACCATCTTCCACACTATTGCTACTTGAGGACAGCTTTGCATTTTCCTCCAACACCCTAACAAATCTACCACCCTGGCTGGCATAACCCAAGCAACATCCACCCTTTGAAAGATCTCATCCCATAACAGCCTTGCAACCTCACAGTGCAGTAGGAGATGATCCACCGACTCCCCATGCTTTTTGCATATGTAACACCAATCTACCACAACACATCTCCTCTTCCTCAACTTGTCCATAGTCAAAATCTTCCTAAGAGCGGCAGTCCACACAAAGAAAGCTACTTTAGAAGGCGCACAAGACTTTTAGATGTTCTTCCAAGGAAAAGAAACATGTTCTTGCGAAGCTAGAATTTTGTAATATGTCTTCACTGTACATTTCTTATGATCATTGAACCTCCACTTCAACCTATCTCCTTGTGCCCGTAGGCGTTCCCATGGAGTGTAGTAAGCTGAAAAAATCTGCTACAATGGATAATTCACAATCATGAGAATCTCTATTAAAGAGAATATTCTGTTGATGAGCATCATGAGAGAATAACCTCAAGTTTGCCATTGAAGCCTCCCTATTAGCTGCAATGCGATAGAGAGTTGGAAAGGCTCTATCCAAAACAACTTCACCACATCACACATTCTTCCAAAAATGGATTTGATTACCTTCTCCAGCCACAAAGCAGATGTGATGTTCCAAAAAGGGATTCGATTACCTTCATCTATTCTTACACCCGAGATGGTCCAACAGATGATTGTTTCTGCTTTCTTTGCATTTAGTCTGCAAGGTAAGGGAAATTTCCTCACCTCTCCTTGGTTGGTTGACTCTGCGGCTTCCAATCATATAATTGGAAATGCCGATGCTTTACATGATATTTGTAAATATAAGGGTGACCAGCACATTCAAATCGCCAATGGTATTACTCTTCCTATCACTGCAATTGGAACTCTGGTGTTCTCTTAAAACAATGTATTTGTGTCATCAGAATTATCTACAAATTTAATTTTTGTTGGACAACTTGTAGATGATAATTGTGAGATTCATTTTGATCGTAATGGTTGTTGTGTGCAGGATCAAGTGTCGAGAAACGTGATCACGAAGGGGCCAAAAGTGGGACATCTATTTTCTCTTCAGTTTTCCATTTCTAGTTTTAATTCCTTTGCTTGTGTTGTTGTTACTAATAATAGTGATGTTTGGCATAAAAAATTGGGACATCCCAATTCTTCTATTTTGAATCATCTTATGAAATAAGGTCATTTGCGGAATAAAAATTAAGTTTCTATTGTGTCTTTCTGATTGTAGCTCTCGTAAACTTGGTAAAAGCAATTCTTTACCTTTTCCTTTACATGGCAGTCACGCTTCCACATATTTTGAGATAATTCATACTAATGTCTGGGGAGTAAGTCTCATTCTTTCACATGCTCAATACAAGTATTTTGTGACCTTCATTGATGACTATAGTTGTTTCACTTGGATATATTTTCTTTGATCAAAAGTTGATGTGTTTTCCACTTTTCAAGCTTTTGTTATGTTTGTTGAGACTCAATTTTTTGCTTGTATTAAAACACTACATTCTGATTCTACGGGAAAATATATCTCTCATGAGTTTGAGGATTTTCTCAAAACTAAGGGTATTCTCTAATAATTCTCTCCCAAAGATCATGTCCTTACAACCCTAAACAGAATGGGGTCGCTTAACGTAAGAATTGTCATCTTTTGGATGTTGTTCATACTTTGTTGATTGAATCTGCTGTGCCTCCTCGTTTTTGGGTAGAAGCCTTGCCTATAGTTGTGTATTTGATTAATCGTTTACCCTCTCCAAATTTACAATTTGATTCTCCATATTCTAGTCCGTTTGGTGTTGGTCCTGAGTATAATTCTCTTCATATATTTGGCCGTGTTTGTTTTGTTCACTTGCCATCCACTAAATGTCACAAGCTTTCTGCTCAGGCTGTTTGGTGTGTTTTTCTTGGGTATAGTAATGTTCATAAAGGGTTTGTGTTATGATGCGGATGCTAACAAACTTCGTGTCTCTTAAGATATGGTTTTCTATGAAACCAATATTTCTTCCCATCTTGCATTTCACATGATTCTACTTCTGCTCAATTGCCTATTTTTGATGATGTGTTTTGTACTCTTGAACGTTTTAAGCCCGGGCTTGTGTATCAAAGACATTGTCCACAGTCTCCATTGCCCCTTCATGTCATAGAACCGACATTTGATCACATTCCAACTAAACCTAGACGATCATCTCAAGTTTCATGTCCCCCAAACAGGAATGGGTTTGTACATACTACCCATCAGGCTACTCTTGATACTATTTATGTGCCTAAGTCTTACTCTTGGGCTGCTGCTCAAGTTTGTTGGAGGCAATCTATGCAAGATAAACTTTAAGCTCTTCAGGATAACCACACTAGGGACATCGGACCTTGTCCCGATGGACTCAAACTCATTGGATGCAAATGGGTATACACTATCAAGCTACGACCTGATGGCACTATTGAGAGATATAAGGCCCATTTAGTAGCTCTTAGAAATTGTCAGGAGTATGGATTTGATTATGAGGAGACCTTTGCACCTATCGCCAAGATGACTATTGTACATACTCTTATGGCCATTCCTGCTTCCAAAGATTGGTCTCTTAGGCAGATGGATATGAAGAATGCGTTCTTACATGGGGACTTGAAAGAAAAAATCTATGTCTCCTCCTCCTGGTATGTTCACTTACTAAGGTTTCAGTTGAAGCGGTCTCTATATGAATTAAAGCAGGCACCGTGCATTGTTTGAGAAGTTTCGCACCTCTTCTTGATTTTCATTTTACTCAGAGTCGGTTTGATTCTTCTCTCTTTCTTTAAATAACTGCCACTGGAGTTGTTGTTCTTTTAGTATATGTTGATGATATCGTTATCACAGGTTTTGATTCTCACTTGATTAAGCACCTACAACAGAATCTCAAGACTACCTTTCCCATGAAAGACCTTGGCCCACTTCAGCATTTTCTTAGTCTCGAGGTCCGTTCTTGTCCTAACGGTATGCTTTTGCATCAGCACCAGTATACCCAAGACTTAGCTCCAATTAGAAAACTCAATACTTACACCTTTGGAGGTCAATTTAAAGCTTTGTCGGGATGATAGAGAACTATTATCTGACCCATATCTGTATCGGCAGTTAGTGGGGAGATTAAATTATTTGACTATTACCCGACCTAATATTTCCTTAAACTGTTCAACTGGTTAGTCAATTTATGTTAATTCCCCATCAATCTCATCTAGCAGTGGTATGACGGATCATTCATTATCTCAATGGTACATCTGGAAGAGGTTTATTCTTTTTTATTTGAAATCCCTTACAGTTAATGAGTTATAATGATGCTGATTGGGCCGGTTGTGTGGATACTCATAGTTCAGTTATTGGTTGGTGTATGTTTCTTGGTAATGCTTTCACTTGGAAAAGTAAGAAGTAGGATCACCTCAAAATCTTCTACTAAATATAAGTATCGTGCTATGTCCTCCGCATGTTCAGAGATTGTCTGGCTTCGGGGTTTGATGAGTGAACTTGGTATTCCACAACTTACTCCTACTCCTCTTCATGCGGATAACACCAGTATTGTTCAGATTGCTGCCAATCCTATGTTCCATAAGCGCACCAAGCATATTGAAGTATATTGTCATTCCATTCATGAAGCACTTGATCAACATGTGATTACACTTCTTCACATTTCCACTTAACACCAAACTGCTGATGCCTTTATCAAGGCTATGCTGGCCACCATCATTAATTCATGATTGAGAAATTGATGTTGCTTGATCAACCGATATCAATTTGAGGGGGGATGTCAACGATATTCATATTCATATATGGCACTATATATAGCTGTAAATACAGCTGGAGCAATAGATATGTATAGGCACCATTTTGTTTCCTTAATAGTATTTATTTATTCTTTCCTTCTAAACATATGATTTCTAGGCTGTAATTAGGGCTTGAGGAATATATAATACACGGTAGCCCTCAATTGAGAGGCATTCGAATCTTGTATGTGACAGCATACTTCATAAAATTATAAACTTATGTGGAAACTCATAGGGGTTGGCTCATGTGGTAGGGTTTTTGTATTGGTGGTATGCTCCCTCTAGATCTAAGGTTTGAACTGTTGGATCAAACAATTTCTTGGGGTCACGGACTCAAGTCCCATCAGTAAAAAACCAATAATTTACTTGATCCTTGTTATGGGAATGTGTTACAGGGGTCCAGAGTTTGAATAGGTTAAAGATGTTACTTTTGCATGGTCTCTCTTATTCTTTGTCATAAAAAAATATACTTTTGTAGTGGAGTAAGACTTCAAATAATGATACACACCCTGAGATAGTGTTCTTCATTGGATTGAAGGTTGATGTGAAAACTGAGATGTCACCATTTGCTTGATCAATTGCCTCCTCTTCACTGACGCCCACTACAGAAAGAGGTGGTATGCTGCAAATTGGAAAGAGACATGTATATTTAACATTCACAAAAGAAATTCAAATGGTAGTTAAGATGTTCTACTCATGTTGCACAAGTAAAATAGAACAATAAACGACAGATAGGAAATACTTCTGTTACAGTGTTGGTTATCAAATATGAGCCGTTCAAACCAATGATAGGTATACAACACAGGCAATTTTCATCAACTGAATATGGCTATTAGTTCAACCAGGAAACAAATGGCACTTTTTTAACCGCTTCTTCCTAATGAACTTTTGATGCTGTAAACAAAGCCCAAACTTCCAAGGCTTCCAAAAAAAATCCATGAATGCTAACGTGGAAAAATGAAGATATAGATTGAATTAAAAATAATGAAATAAGATACCAATATGCATTCGAAAAATTATGAAAATTTGTAAATATACAAACTGTACAATAGAGATCAAAACTTGGCTATTGCTGAAGCAGGAGATATTTGCAACTTTCTCCAGCAGACAAGTCAATCTGATACAAGCCCTTGGGAAGGACAAGACCAGAAAGGATGATAAATTTAAAAATTTTGGAATTACACCTTTTTTTAGTACAAATAGAATGCATAAAATAATAATAACAAGCTATTTTACCTATTAAAAACAAGTAATAAGCAGTTTTAAGAATATCTAAGAGTCTCAGGAGATGCATGGCACCTGAACACTGCAACAGGCACATCTTTATAGTCTGGTTTGGTAGGTATCCCACCAAAAACAGTTTTCTGCAGATGAAACAAAATACGTGAATACATTGAACAACGTTGGAAGCAATCATTTGAAGAACAAAGCATACCAGATAAGTTAAATAAAGAAATCCTGAATAAAACTCATACTGCAAAGCATGTTGCCTCCATTAGGGCCACAGGGGTGAGATTCATTCTATTTGTAACATCACCTACAGCCCATATGCTAGGTATATTGGTGCGTGAGTACTCATCAACCTGAAAGAGAAATGGCAGCGGAGACCTGAGAGTCATGAGCAATTTTCATGGTGTATACATTTGTTTATTTGAGTGGTGAGGGCAATAGAACAACAAAGAAAAGGATCAATAATGTGAGATTGCAAATCTTTAAGTAACAAAACCAACATTATATGTTTTTTCATATTTTATTATAATTTTACCTATCAAAAACATGTTATTATAATTTTTCAATTTAACCCCCCAAAAAAAAGGATGAGCATAGAACGCCACGAGCCCATCAGCTAGTTGGATACCAACCCAACTAGTTGCCAGTTGTCAGCCACAGGATTTGTAGTTTCCAGGCTCCAGCAAAGGGTTTATCAGAGCCTCATTTTTTTTTTAAACATAGCCTTTCTATGAGATGCCATAAACTGAATAATAACATAAATCGTCCTCTTTTGTGTATGCACTTCTATATTTTCTAACAAACTTACCCATTACATAATCAAAAAAGGTTTCAAATTCCTTTGCACCAATAATCTCAAAGTTCTGTTCGGTGTAGAAATTGAAGTGCATAATAAATATTACTAAACTCATAAAACTGATCCCCAGCTATAGAAACACATTACAAAATGTTCCATGATAACAAGCAGGAGAGGCAACTGAGAAAGCTAGTGACCTTCACAGCTCCTGTCTGGTCAAGTTCCACGCCTACAGCTTCCAAATTCAACCTCTTTGTATTAGGAGCCCGACCTGTAACCAACAAGCAGTGACTAATGAGAGAATCTTTTTAAGGGTAAAAAAAGAAATGGAAAAAATAATAAAGAAACAGTTTGACCCCATAGTAATTATATGTAGCTTTATAAACTAACAAGCGTGGTGGAAAAGTAGTAGAGAATCAATTCACCATCCGTTGCTTCACTATGTACTAGCTAGTACTTTATGGAATAATATAAATAGATGGGGTAATGCCTCATGCGTTGGGGTCTTATAAGGTAGAGAGTGGAAATTCACAAGGCATTGGGGAAGTTTTCTTATCACACTAGATTTGTGGTGGGAGACAGTCTTACTGTTAGATTTTGGCATGATGAGGTTCTCAAGGAACTTTTCCTTGACATATAGAACATTGCATAAGCTAAAGATGCTTCTGTAGCAGAGCATGTGGAGATATCTACTTATCAGAGGGATCCCTGACTGGAAGATAGATACATTTGCAATATACTATATTCCACTATGTTGAGACAAAAAGGGTGTAGACAAGAGCATTGAGCTCCTGACCAGAGAGGTGTTCAATGTCCCTTTTACTGTATAATTTCCTGACTCCTCATAACAACCCTTTTCTTGGAAGAACATTTGGCGGACTAGGGCCCTTTCACAGGCTGCGTTTTCTGCTTGGCTTGGACAGCCTATCAAAACAAGATTCTCACCACTGGTAACCTATGAAAAGATATATCGTAGTGGTTGATTGGTGCCATATGTGTAGGAGTGGGGAGTCCGTGAATCTTTTTTCACTCCATTGCAAGATTGCTAGTGCACTGTTAGTGACTTCCTAAGACCGATTAGTTTGGCTTGGGTCCTGCCCAGAAGAATAGTGGACCTATTTTAATCTTGGATGGGACTAGATGGCAGCCCACAATCGCAGCTGTGTGGAAAATGGTTCCTACTTGCATCATATGGTGTATTTGAAGTGAAATGAATAATAGAAGTTTTGAGGAACGTGAAGGAATGCTGAAGGAGCCCAAAACATTCTTCTTCAACATTCTCTTCCTTTGTGAGAAACGAGTGGGAGAAATTATAACTTTTTTTCCTTTAAGCCCTTCATCTTTAGGTCGTTCATACTTTTGCTTCTATCCCTAACTTTCGTGATTCGTTTTCTTCTTCCTTCTACCGATCATATGTATCCAACGTGCACTCCTGTGCTCTCGGCTTTTTGTGTTTGAATAAAATCCTAGGAAAAAAACTAAGCAAGCAAGTAAAAAACCATACAATACAATACAATATTATCACCATGCAGGCATGCTCCAAGTTTTGTGAAAGCTTAAAATTTTGCAACCAGTAACAACGTATAAAAATAATGGCAACTGATTGTCACTATTCCAACCAGTAAGTTTTTTCACAAATATGTGTAATATCTCAAAACTCTTAAAATATTGTGACAATGTCTAAGGTTGCATTTGCTTCGACATAAAATGAGAAAATGAGGAAAAAAAATCGGTAGGAAAAATTTATATTAAATCATATGTTTTCTGTTGTTAATGGAACATAGATGATGTGCCAAGAAAATTTTCAGAACTATTATCACACAAAACATCATGCAACCCCCAACTAACATCTTGTCCCAAACGCTGAAATCTTATGTACATGAAGATGTTATCGAGGTGGGATTTGAGTAGACCAAATCACTACTGGGCAAATTGTGACTAGGTAGGTCAAAAAACTTCGTTGAAGAAAAACAAATATAACTAGAAACTCAAACTCAATCAACCAATATGCCTTAAACAATTACCAAAGATCTCTGAGCTTATTGATTCAAAGTGCCTTGTAAATTAAACTAGGTTTGTAATTACCAATGGCAAGGAGTACAACATCTGCAGTCAACTCTTCCCCTTGATCTGTGGTAACTTTTATGCCGTCCTCTGTTTTAACCAACTAAAATTAGAGAAATAAATATCAGCACAATGGTAAATGTGAATTAAAAATGTGTCGGTCCATGTAATCCATACAAAAACTGATTTTACACCTGTGTCAAACATGTCCTTGGGTGCAAATTAATTCCCCTGCCTTCAAGATTTCTCGCAACCACTGCTCTCATCTCATCATCGAAACCTCTGCAAAAGCATTTAGAAAAGGTTGCATCAGAAACCGAATGTAAACAAAAATCGAGAGTATTGTGGTTCAATAATTTCTGGAAAATCTCTTATTTAAGAAGCAATGAATAAACCAACACCCCCTCCCCCCCCCCCCCCAAAAAAATCATTTATCACACAAAACAGCAAACTTCTCTAAAATGCTGGACTGTTACAAAGGGGTAACATTAAATATAAAACTTTGGGCTACTTCTCTTTTGGTCAGAGAATATAGTAGGAAGCAATTGACAGGGATGCCACGGCAGATGCTTCCTTTGCCAAAACCAAAACCTCATACTACTACTCAAAAGCTAAAGAATAGCTTGAGAATCCCCTAAATCAGATAATCTCAAGATTTATAATTGGTCAATTGTTCATTACTATAGGGTTGATCATTTCCATTTTCAGAAAACGTTATTCAACTCTCTCTCTCTCTTTTTCTGGATTTAATGCTAAGAGTCCAAGCTGAATTTTATGTATTTGAGTTGAAAAAAATTAGTTGCCCAAAAAGATTCAAGAGTTTAGTAAAGCAATAAAAGTTTTGATAACCTGCATCCACACCCAGAGTCCAGAGACTTGTTCCGGGAACATTTGACCAAATATTTTTCACATGCTTCCAGACCCAAAGACTTGTTCCAAGAACATTTGACAATTTCTTATGCCCAAGGATAGATAGTTCACAGCCTAGGGTCTCAAAGTTGAAGAGAGTCTAAAATTTTTACAACCTTAAAGGAAGTTCCTTTCTGAAACATAGATCCACGGTCAGGCCCATCCCCCTCCATATTGAAGCAAATTCGACAGAAATGTACCTGATGACATGAAAGGATGATCATTCTAAAACACTGAGAATGCACAGCTGAAGAGCAATACAGAATACAGATTGAGAGATAGAGATAGAGAAAAACCCTCCCCCCACTATCACAGCACGCTTGGGTAACTCCTCCAAACTTAAAGCCTCATCAGAGGTTATGGCTAACTCCTGCAATTATAAAGAAAAAGAAAGTGGGGAAAAGGCAAGGAGAAGACACGTACAAATAATATTAGATATACAATTATATTAAATACTTCAATGAATGTTAACTTAAGTAGTCTATCAACTAAGACATTGAAATATGTACATCAATGGTTGCAAAGATGGCCAAGCACTTCAAAGATCCATAAATCTAACTGAGAAAATTAAGGTACAAGACTCAGGAAGTCCGGAAAAGGTACACAAAGGTGGTTCAGCAAAAGGGCTCATTGAAAAAGCCATAAAACTAAAGCTTCAAAGAAAAATCAAGAAGTTGGAAAAGAAGGTTGAAAATATCAGTTCAAGAGAACCTATTGCACCTTCTATGTGATCAATATCACTTGGACTTGTAGCAGTACAATGCATTAAATCATGCATTATACAAATACCTATCAACCAATTAGCAGAAAACTTCCAAGAGCTATGCTAAACATGGAGACAACTACAGCTTAGACACACCATACTAGCCTCTCTTTGTTTCTAGAGTGAATTAGGTATATCTTTTGTATACCCCCTGTGTACTTGGGCTATGCCTATTTACTTGGAATAAAATTTCTCTTATTACCTATTAAAAAAAAAAAAGGTATTTCCTTTGTATACTTCTTGTGTACTTAGGCTTTGCCTATTCTTTGTAATAAAATCCCCTTATTAACTAAAAAAAAAAAAAAAAAAAAGAAGAAGACAACATGCCAAGGGCATGAGTCAGGGTGAACTGGCACATGCTAGAGATGCCAAAGACTAAATAAGGTTTTTAATGTTGAGAACTTCATCCTTTTGATGGAACACATGGTTGACACAGTTTAAACATCTGAACGTGCATCCATATAATATGATATTTTTACTTTTAACAAGTCATTAAACAAGTATCCATCTTGAAGAATTTTAATCATAAACACAAAGGTTGCAGCCCAAGTACACAAGGATACAAGAGGAGTGCCTAACTAGAAATATAAAGAAACTTGCCCTTTTTTGGCTGGGTTAGTTACTTTGACTCTTTCAAGCAAGATTTTAAATAGGGTTGAGTGAGTTCATGTATACTTCCTGTATACTGGGATAATATTCCTTTCTTTTTAATAAAATTTATCTTGCTTATAAAATAAAAAAGGTTTCAAATAGCTTCCTCTAGTTATAGTTTAAACAATTAACCCCCACCCCACTCCCCAATGATTTCATTATTGTTTCCTTGTGGTCCAGTCGTTAATTTGTTAGCTGAAGTGGATAACCATGATGTAACAATTAAAACAAACAATTTTTTTCTCATAACAATTTTCATTAATGTTTCATACATGCTTGGTTAAAAAAAAAACAATTTGCAAGATAATATGCTGAAAACTAAACATTTTGGTAAAAATTGGAACTTCATGGTTAGAAGAACTTGGTTACTATGCTGTTGTAATTTACTTATTCAAAAACGGTTTATAGATGGGACAACAGAAATTTATAAGGGAGTGGTTAGAAACTATAGAACTGGATCAGACATGGATGCCATAATTAGTTATTAAATATTAGGGTTTCCTAGATAATGTAAAATATGTACCTGTTTCTTAGTGCTTTTTTTTGGCATTCAAAACAAATTTGGATACATCATGATCATCCATAAACCTAAAAAGATGATTACTGTGTACATCAAACAAAATGATATACTTTTTTATTGGCACCAACTGTCCGGAACATCATCCTGACTAATCACAGGGGTGCACATGCTCTCGACAAGGAGTTTTCAATAAGTACACCTCGGGTAATTTCAAGGGGAAAATCCCCCAGTCCAATGCCCTCTAGAAATTGTTTGCACCCAAGGGGATTTGAACCTTAGACTTATGGAGTGCATGTCCCCAAGCCCAAGGCCTTTACCACTTGAGTCAACCCGTAGGCATGACAAAATGAATATATTACTTTTTTTTATAGTTAAAAATGAATATATTACCAAAACTAGTTCTAAGTTGAAGTAGGTTTTTCCTTTTAGGGTCCATTCAAAACTAAATTGAACTAGTCTATGGTTTTTGAAAAACCTAGAAGGTCTTTTACAATGGAAAATGGAAACTTATTTTTCGAAGTACACTAATGAGTAGTGGTACCAGAAAACAACTTCAAAAATCCTTAATTAGGTAATATTTAACCATTTCATCCCTTGATAAGATAGCATGAACACAACTACAAGGTAATCATACTTGGGTGTCTCTCTTGTATGTGTCTCGTGTACATGAGCTATGCATATTATTCTCATCAAAAAACTATTTACTGCTAAAAAGAATATTATGGGATAACGTTAATATCCCTTAAAGGTTGATGCATCAAACTACAAAGTACAAACCCAGTTCATATGAGCATTTCACAATTCATATATGCCATAATGGTTTTTTTATAAGTAATAAGAATATTCATAGATATCATAAATGAGATCTACATTCAATTCTGAACGGAATAATTTAATACACAACATATACAAGAATCCTCAACTTAGAGTCTAGCTGCATGCTATGACCAAGTACTTCTTTATTTTGATAAGATAGAGATCTTCCTGTGTATTTGGGCTATGCCTTTTGGATTTTTTATAAAATTTTCATTTACTTAAACTAAGTAGAGACTTATTTATATGAAAAAAAGGTGAAACCCTAATACATAGAGAGTATACAAGAGAAGCACATAGCTATTGATATTAAAGAGATCTAGAAAATTCTTGAAACTGAAGCTGGAAAAACAAGTATGTACAGCCATCAAGTGATTCAGCGTTCTGAAAACTAATGGAACTAGTGCATATGATTTACTTGTTTCTTTTCCAGGTTCCTAGAATGTAATTGGGTTGTTTTATTTTGTATACTCCGTGTACTTGGGCAATGCCTATGTGATTCTCTTCATAAAGTTACTTTTACCTATTAAAAAAAAGTTCTGAAAAATAATGTACTGAATATGTTTAACATATTGAAATAGGATCAAAGCAGAAATCTACCTGGCCAGGAATATCGGGACGTTGAGCCCTACTGCCAGTTGCAATCAATAGGTGCTTAGCCGTGTAGCTCAATTTAGTGCCATCTAGTTGTGTTACCTCAACTTCATTAGGACCAACAATTCTTCCCGCTCCTTCAAATATTTTAACCCCAGCATTTGTCAATAATCGCTTGTAAATTCCATTTAACCTGAGTATTTCTTCTGTCTGAAAGTTTAAAGTAAAAAATACAATCACAATAGTACTATTATAAACAATTAACTGCATATCTAATTTCAAGCTATCAGCATGACTTAAACTACTAATTGGAGCCAAACGAAAGAATATTGAATACTAGTGTCCCTGCTCCCAAAAAGAAAACAAAAATCACCTAACTAAATTCCATATATCCTTTGCCACTAATGAATCCCCCCCCCCCCCCAAAAAAAAATATTTAAAAGAAAGAATAAGATTATACTCCATCCTTAAACACCCATCGAAAAAAAATCTGGTTCACTAGCCATTGTCAAACATCCCTCAAGAGTAACTATTATATATTTTCTTGAACTGTTAAACTCCAGCAAAAAAATTAAAAAAAAAAAACCTAGAGAATTCAAAGAAAAGGGAATCAGCCCAAGTAAATAGCATTAATCAAAACAAATTATCATTTCCCTTCTTCACTGAGACTACAATGGTTCAACATTGCAAGAATAGAAAAAAATACCAAGTTATATAACACCACAACAAATCTTAGCGCTCTAGGAACCACCTATGCAACTGTAACAAATTTTCCAACGGATGCATTTATGGTTATCCTAGGTTTTTCTCTCAACAGGGAGTCATGGTAAACGTGAACAGCATCATATAACAAGATAAACCACAAATCTTTGTTTACAAAAAAAAAGTACCTTCTTATGCAAAAGTTTCTTCCAGTTGAAGTCGATTTTCTCATTTAGCTCCCACCCAAAATTCCTGGAATCCTACAAAGAAAAACAGAGTACATTAATCATGAATGGGACACAATAGACCAAAAGAAAAACTCAGTACATCACACTAAAAATGGGACAACTTTTTGTAGGTACTAAACACAAGGAACAACAATCTGCCAAACAAAGATTTCATTCCCCAACCAACTTTCTAGAATAGATTGAAGCCAATCTATTGCTAGATAGATCCAGGAGCCAATGACTCTTGAAGCACAAATCACTGTAGGAGTATCAAATAGCTCACAAATTACGGAGGTCAAGTTCTTGCATGTTTTCAATAAGTAAAGATAATAAACCAAATTTCAAGAAAACTGAGAGCTTGAGCCACGTCAATAGGAAACTTGATAAATTAACAACCTTGATGAAATGCGATGATAACAAAGGAAGGCCCCCACAGAAGAAAACTCTCATAAAATGTTTTCTTCATTTAAAATTATGCCACTTGAGAAGGAGTAACAAGCAGAAGAAAGTATGATTCCAACAGTTTTTACTCATGTATTCTCAAAACACTTCATGTGCTACTGATACTGGATCACATTCTCACCTCAAGTTCACCACCATAAGTAGCTGCATACACCAGAATCTTCTTGGGAACACAACCACGAAGTACACACCTAGAAAACCAAAAGACAGAAAACATGAAGTACAAAGGCAATTTTGCTGCAGGAGTGCTCTCTCAAAAGGAATCAATCATCTCTTTTTATCAAAAAACAAGTCATCCATATCTAGTCTAACAGGAAAAAGGAAAGTTCTGGAATAAGCTAATTATATATCCAGATGAACTGTTACCTTACGGCCAGATGCAAAGTAGAAGTCACTAC
Organism: Platycarya strobilacea; assembly: GCA_036898215.1. Lineage (NCBI taxonomy): Eukaryota > Viridiplantae > Streptophyta > Magnoliopsida > Fagales > Juglandaceae > Platycarya > Platycarya strobilacea. The sequence goes on along the minus strand of CM072545.1, from coordinate 23,581,661 downwards.
ATTTTACTAACAGGTCTAATCACAACTCTATCAAAAGTATTCATGCTTCACTATAGTTATGTTGATGTGCTAAAAAGGGTAGCAGAAACTAAGTAGTCTATTCGATATTTTTCTCAACAGAAGTTGTTACTCTGAATAAAAGTAATCCTTATTCAATGAACCGATGATTTTTAGGTCATCAAAAAAATATAAATCACGAATTGACACTTAGGATTCAATTGACCTTTTTTTACAATTAATAAAAGCTTTCTTACCATGAATAGGCAAAGCCCAAGTACACAGGAAGTATATAAAGGAAATACCTACTACACTCTAGAAACAGAAAAAGACAAACAGATTCATTACATCATCAACATCCCTTACAAAAGTCCTAACCCACAAAGACAAAGTAGAAAAGGATAAATTCCAAATTTCACCAAGAGAATGCTCTTTGTCTTCAATTGACCTTTTTGGTAAGATATCTGCCAATTTCTTCCACATAATTAATCTAATTTGGACTCCTGAATACGAATACCACCTTTACAATCAAATGAACACCCAAATCAAAGAATCCATCAATAAAAATAAAAAAATTACAGCTCAGAAAAACTGATTACTTATTTTTTTTAATAAGTAAAAGTTTATTAATAAGGCAAAAGCCAATTACAAGGTACACAGGCCTATAAAATAGGCATATTAGTTACAAGGAAATCATGAAGGTCCATGTCATTGAAATCAACGGCAATAGACAATGTACAGAGAGTTCTGAAAAAAAAGATTTTTAGCTCCTCCTGAGATCTCTCATTGTCTTCAAAGGTCCGCTCGTTACGCTCATACCAAAGGCACCACATAATGCATATAAGAATCATCTTCCATATGGCTATGATATGTCGCTCGCCCCTTAAGGAAGTCCAACAAGCCATCATTGCCGCTATGGTTTCAGGCATAACTAGCCATATGGAAGATGATTCCTATATGCATTATGTTTAAGACTCAACTCGATCACTAGCATGAGGATATTGTGTTAAGAAGAAAAAAAAGGTTGTTAACCTAGTACACAAGAAGTATACACGAGATCTCCCTAGATAGGATAAGGGAAAAGTGCTAGCAAATCCTAAAAAGAAGAAATAGAGAAATTTACACTGTTTTGGACCACTGTCCAATAAGGGTTTAGGAAAGATGAGATAAAATAAAAGTTGAATAAAGTCTTGTTAGAATATAAGTTTTTAATATTATTTTTGTTTTGGAAATTGAAAAAGTTGAATTGTTTATTGTATTTTGTTCGAAAGTTCAAAAGATTTGTAATTATTAGATGAGATGAGATGTGATGGTTTCAGTAAGCAAACCAGGCCTTAGAATTCGTTTGGCAACACAACTGTTCTCAAGTATTCTCAGATTTTTTCAGATATTTCCTTCTCAAACATCATTTAAACAAAAAACACTTTTCAATATCCAATTTTCAACTTTTTCATCTAATCATTACCTAATCATTATAATTTTTTCAAACTCCCAAATAAAACACAAAATAAAATACTAATACTAATTTTTAAAATTTCAAAATAAAAATAATATTAAAAAAATTAGATTCAAACAATTTTTTTATTCAAAATTTTCTCTCATTTTCCAAAACCCAATAAAACATCTTAACTCGAACCATTCACAACTATTCACAAATACAGTGAGATATTCTAAGTATCCAGACGAGCCCTTAAGCACTAACATTGACTTTATATTCTTCAAAACTATGCTCATTTCTTTCTCATCAAATACTTCACGATAAGCAAGAAATCCTCCACCATAAAGCGCATTGATGGCTTTCAAATTGACCTTTCCAGCATGCTAGAAAATCCACTACTCAAGCAGGCATCATCTAATCATTCCTAAATTGGACAAAAACCATATTCCATGACTTGCTAGCAACCTTGCATGCACTAGAGGGTGATAAACATATTCCTCATTTTAGTTATAAATCCAACATTGATTAATCACAATGATGCCCCACTTCCTCATGTTGTCTAGGGAAAGGATCTTCCTTAAAGCTTCTGCCCAAGTGAAATTTACTCTAGGGGACCTTTTGCCTCCAAATGAGCTTTCATGGGATATGATCCCTAGATTGGGCACGCACACAATATAAACTGATTGTACTTCAAGCAGTCCTTTCCGTGATGACCCCCAAATCATTTTATCATCAGTGATACCTCATCAGTCTCAAAAGACAGCAGGTCAAGGAATGATAAGAAGATATCCACCGCCCAATCCTTAGCATCCTTGACAAAATTGAGGCACCATCAAAAAGAGTCTGAGCTCTGAAGGTAGAGGTAATTCTCTACCATGTAAGCCTCCTTGGAGTGACCAATTATGAATATTCATGGGATAGCGTCTATTAGAGCTTGGTCACTACACCACCCATCCTACCAAAAGAAGATCTTGCACCCAAGTACAAAGTGAGAATATAAGAGAGAACACCTAATGGAATTCATTCTATGTTAATTGGTGGCTAAGTGAAAAACATTGTGCATACATCACCCTCTTTAAGCCTTATAATGCACTTTTGTCCCCGACACATATTCTCCATCAGGGTTGTCCTTCCCAAATCACCAATAAGCACTGCCTTCCTCAACTTCTTTTCTCCACTCAAAATCATATAAAAAAAAGACACCAGCTAAAAATTGCAATATTTTGGTCATTAAGAAAGGGTAAAGCCCTCTCTATATAGTGAAGGCCGATGGGGAAAACATTTCCGGCATCTTCTATAGGAAGCAACACCCTTGCATGACATTATGAGAGCAAATTAGAACTTAAGATTTTGCACGAGCCCACATTCTTAATCTTTAAACCTACTTAACTGAGAAATTGAAAAATAGATGTAACATCTCACTAATCCAGCATCCAATTTTCTAAAATACGAAAAGGAAGGGGAAAACATGGTGATTTTTCCTGATGGAGCATTTGAGAAATGGAAACGGGTAAGTTGCTATCGAATGCCCAACTAATGCTCTGTTCCAATGTCATTTATTGTGCTATGTTTCAATAGGTCACTGATTGTATACAAAAATTTAACCTGTATTGTTAACAGCTTTTATTTTTATAGTTAACAAAACCTACTACAAACTCAACAACAGAGCAGTTTTAGCGACGCCCAATAGAAACCAAGTAAAAAAAAAAAATCAGGAACTGTAGTGCACAAAACGACACTAAGATCACAAAAATGGCTAGGGCAACCAATGAAAAGAGCGTTGAAGTTAAGAATTTTTATTAACTCACGTTCCACCTATTCCTCCTTCAACGTCTGAGCTGATTGGATGAAATGGAAGCTCACAAATCCCAACCTTGCAACAGTATTACCAACGTAATTAGGTCATCATCTAGAAATCAAACGCTTCTCATGAAAGAATAATGAATATGACAATCAAGGTAAGACAACGCTAAGATTTGAATTCAGGTGCATTAATAACACCTAAATAAGCAACAATAAGACAAACAAGGCAATCAATATTATCTTTCAAAATAAGCTATTACTGATTTTTTAAGATGTCATGGAAAAAAACTAGCAAACTAATGTGAAAACAGAAATCTGAATCGGCCACCGACTATATATGTGATTCTGCAATCTTGGAAAAAAACGCCATGATGAAAACTGCATAGTAAGACAATTTAGAAGAAGCTATCTTCTTGTTTAGCACTCAAATAACCATAATTATCATGGCTTCTTCCATATCCTACGTCTATACCTTGGCTCCATAATTAGCAGAAAATCTAGCCGCACGGACGCCGCCACTTCCAGCTCCAATGACAAACAAGTCAAAGTCGTAGTGGTTTTCCTCCGGATTAGGTTGGCTCACCTCACCATCAATAAGCATCTTTCTCGCCATAGCTATAAACACAGAGATCATAAAATCAAAATTTAATTAGCCCAGTCAATAGTCTATCGCTGTGTTGGCTGCCGGAAAACTGATACAGTAGAGAGAAAATAAGAGAAAGCTTCGAATATGATGCAAATTGTCGCTTTGGTTAACAAAAAACAAAGAGCTGCTCAACTAAGATCAATCAGTTGCTTGAATCTAAATTTAGTGTTTCCCTGGGTTCGAAAGTAAGCAACAACCAAAAAAAAAAAACAGAAAATCTTAAAAATGAAAAAAGAAAATGCTTATCAAATCCTTCCCATTTTCGCAAAGCTTTCTACGAACCAAACGGATCCTTTCAGGACCAAAACATAAAGAAGAAGAAAAAGAACAGAGACATCGACAGAGCGATAGCAGATGATAGCCTGCAAAAATGTAATGAACATTGAATGGACCTCTGAAATTTACGAGATCGTGAAGTTAGACTTGGTGGTGGCTAATGCAAATCAGTAGTAGCAGCGGGTAGGGCTATGGAGTTCAGTCGATTGTGTATTTATCGCAGGGATAATAATTTTTCTAAGCTTTTTGTTTATTTTTCCAACTTCTAAGCTTTTTTATTTTTTAAGCCATAGCATATTTTAAGTTTGAAAAAATTAAATTAAAATTTAAAAAATATGTATTAAATTAAAAAAATTTATATTTTATATCTAAAATTAAAAAAATATAATAATAAAATTAAAATAAACTGATAAATTAAAATGAGTTATGAATATAAATAGAGTTTAAAATTAAAAGATAAGATAAATTGAGATGAATTTATTTTATTTTTTAATATTATTATTATTTAAAAATTTTGATTTAAAATCAAAAAATATATATTAAAATATATATTTTATATAAAAATTTAAAAAAATATAATAATAAATTTTAAATAAATTAAATAAATGCATCTCGTCTACTAATTGAAACCGCCCTTATTAATATTTGAGAATTCTATACAATTTTTTTAATCTCTACATTATTATTTTTTAATTTTTTCATATTTTTATTTTGAATTTGTTTTTTTTAATTAATTTAATTTTTTTTATTTATTATCTATATTTCAAATATTTAATAAAAATAAAATAAAATATAATGTATAAAAATTATATGAATAATAAGAGATTGAGAAAATTTTTTCTTAATATTTATAGCGAAAGAGGTTTGCTCCAACAATTAATAATTTAATAACTGATCGATCGCGGAGAACAAGGATAAAATAATAGAGTGGCTCCACGCATGGGATCCCCCGGGGATCTCGCCAGTATTTTTTTTTATTCTTATGTATTTTTTAATAATTTTTTAAATATTTTAATAGAAATTTTTAATATTATTAAAAAATACTTAATTAATTATTAAGTAAAAACGTGTCAAAATTTCAGTCGAGTTCCCATATTTAAAAATAGAAAAAAAATATCTTCTAACAGATAACACTTACAAACTTAACTTATTGAAAGCCAATAAAAACATGCTGCGTAAGATAAATGCGGATGTTATCATGGACCTACCGTGATCTCAAAGCAGGAAATACTCTCATTCTAAATATTTTTTCTTTCAAACTGCTTCGAGCTCTCTCTCTCCTCTCTCCTCTCTCCTTCTCTTCCCTTTCTCTTTCTTATATATATGAATTTGGTTTTAAGCTCTTTCACCCTTTTCGGAATGTTCGTGAACACCAGTCGCTAATTTTTTCTGAAAACGATGTGATCCAAAAATACAAACTTTACCAAAACAGTTGGAACTCAACATATTAAGCCTAGTTTGTATTTGTAATTTATCTCAATTTATTTTTATTTTATTATTATAATTTCATAATTTTTTATATAAAATATAAATTTTTATATATTTTTTTTAAATCTCAATACATCTTTTTTAAATTTTAATATATATTTTTTAAATTTTAAAATAATAATAATATTAAAAAATAAATTAAACTTATATAAACTCATCACATCTCTAAATCTTAAACAAAACTAAGTGAGAGAAGTTCTAGAAAGGTATATTGTATGGAGTCCCTAATTAAGTTATGGAAAAGAAATGCAGACAATAAGCTAAAGCAAATAAAGCCGCCACGATTAGAATAAAAAATTGGCCCCTGCTCTTTTGTGAGAAGTGGCATTTTCAAATGGATCTTTTAGCTCACACAGCAAGCGTGTTGGTTGAATTTGGTTTTGGTATCTTTCCTAAACGAATTCAGGAAGCCAACGTTTAATTGCTTCTCGTTTGAAAAACTGTAAATAATTTTTAAAATATAAAATTTAATAATTTATTATTTAAATTATAAATTGTAAATCATAAAATTATGAACTGTATTTTTTATCACAATTTTAAATATGTGCTTAATTTAAAAGAACAAAGGACTATGTAAAGGCAAAAATAATGGTGTCATTGTTCTTTTCTTATATGGCCTCTTTGCCCATATTATAATAGGATGACGTCACTGGAACTCTGTGATAATTCTTATCAAAAACTGCAATTCTTTTTTTTTTTTTTCCTTTTTTAAAAAAATATATCTTTTTTAATAAAACATTAATTTAACAAATCCACTTATTTAATTAAGAAAAATACTGATCAAAATCATGGATAGTTCAGCAGTTCAAAAAGTATTACTAATAGAATAATTTTAGGGAGAGTCGGTTTTAACAAATTGAGAAGAAGTCCGCTTTAGTTTAAATTTTTTTTTCCTCATTTTGAACCTTATTTTCATGGATCTAATAAATTCTATTAGTTTTTTTTTAGTATAGGAATTAAAAATAATGTTGAAAATAAGAAAAAAAAAATTAAACTAAAGCTGACTCCCCCTCGACTTCTTAAAACCGACTCTCCCTAAAATTACTCATTGTTATGCATGATATGACTCATATCAAAATTTATTAATGAAAAATATTAAAATAAAAAGTTTTCCTACTCTTTACAGTTTTATATTAAAAGAAGGATAATTTAATGATGAAACATATTTTAGTCATTAAGAAGTTATATAAAAATGTCACAGAATTTATGTGACATTATATAATTCATCAAATTATAAAGTTAATTTTTATTATAAAATAGATTTAATGGTCTATATAAAAACATATAAATTTATTAAAAAAATTATATAATTTTTTTGTAACTATAATAATACTTTTTTGTGGTATTAAAATTTATTGATTAATAATAAAATAAACTATAAAAAAATACAAATGTTATTCCAACCACTCATTCTTATAGTGAGCAATAATTACTAGAATTTTTTATTTAGTGATTAAAAAAATATCTTTTAATAATATTAGGAATATTTTTATTTTTTTAAAAAAATAAATATAAAATTAAAAAACAAAAGAGGTAATGGCTTCCAACGAGAGAGCTGGGGGTTGTGGCTATAGAAAGACCCCTAACTTTAACTTTGTGACTTTGTGAAAAAAAGAAAAATCAACTTGTGACTTTCCCAATATCTCTATCACTTTCATTTCTTTATGAATAAATCTAAAGCGCATCTACTATAGGGGAGTATCCACTGAATCCATTACGTGTATACCGGTTCATTAAAACACTGAACCGGTCTACACATCTCTCTTCCCTCAACCCCCGCTCACCGAAATTTCGAACCCTAACCTTCCTTCCCCCTTCTTCGTCGATCGTCTCTCAGCTTTCACTCTCAATCAGCCCCCTCCCCCTTCTTCATCTCTTGTTTCTCAGCCCTCACTCTTTGTCAATCCCCCCACAAAAATCGAGGCCCCCTCATCTCTCAACCTCAATTCTTCCTCTTCGTCTTCTTCAATCGTCTCTCAACGCGAAGCCATCCCCCCAAAATCAATCCCTCAGTCCCCAAGCCCTCGATCCACCAAAGCGAAGCTGTCCTCTCCATCAACGCAAAGCCCTCTGTCCACCAATGCGAAGCTGCCCTCTTCGCCGACGCGAAGCCCTTAGATCCGCGGCAGGGTAATTGTAGGGTTTAGCATACACTTTTTTTTTTTTGTTTACTCCATCTTTTTTTTTCTCTGTATTTGCTAGAAACTATTGCTGCCCTCTTGTAGATGTACTGGTTTCTTGCCTATACATGCTTAAAGACTAAGCCCTCCCTGTCAGGAATGATATGGTATCTAAAGTTTAACATTTGCATTTTGTTCAAATCATAGTTGTTTTTTTTTTAACTTTTCATAGTTGATTGCCTGAAAGTGGAGTAAGACTTTAAAGTTTTGTTCTTACATATGAAGATGGTATGGTTTGCTTGCGTTGGCTTTTTCATTTTTGTTCTTACTCTGAAGTTTCGTAGTTGCTTACATATGAGAAGAATAATTTGTAGTTTAAAATTAGTCCTCATCTCAAAAATGGAAATCTAAAGTATATATTCTACTCTTGTCTTCTCTGAATCCAAATTAAAATGCTTGATTTTTTGTTTATGTTATTCTTTACTTATCTAAGCAATGCAGTGATGCATATCATGAAACTAAATTTAATTTAAACATTTTGCTTTAGATATAACATTTTCATGCCCTAAGCAAGACTTCCTAAAGGCACAAAGTCTGAAGGTGTATTGCAATTTAGCAACAAGAGCTAACTCCAGAATAATGCAGCTAACTCCAGAATAATGCATTTCTTTCGGAGATGGGTATTGGTTTTAGGGCATGAAACTGTTAGTAAGTTGCAGAATATTATTTTTTGAAGTTAATGGTTACTGGTGATGTTAAACTCGGATATGTAATTTTTTTTAAACTCAAATATAGCTAAAGTGAGTTGCAGATTTTGATGTTTTTAGAATTTTTAGTATGCATTATTATTATTATTATTATTATTTTGCAACATATTTGGTGGAAGTTTTATATCTTGAGGAATGCAGACTTCACTCTAACACGCAGTACTTTACTATCAGATGATATGGCTTCTTGGGTATTATAGAATTCAGTTTCTTCATGGTCAACCTTTTTGGATATTCTATTACTTCTTAGATATGATTTCAGTTATTTACGTTTGGTGATATTAAAAGGCTGAACAGACCAGCAATGGTTTTACTGTTTAATCAGGTGAATGAGCTGGAATGAAGACTAAAAGAGCAAGAACAAAATTCAGAGTCTTGCTTGCTTCATCAAAATATCTTTTTTTATTATTTCTTTCTACTATTGGCTAATTTCACTTTTCAATTGAGTTTTCTAATGAAATATTCTTTGCTAAAAAATGACAAGTTTTAGTGTTTTATATCACGCCAATTTTATGCTAAAAAATGTCCACATTCTAATATGGACACATTCTAATGAAATGTTCACAATTTCACAAACAAGCATATCATATGGCTGAGTTACTTTTGCGCTCTGTTTACCCTGTTATATGTGATATTTATCCATTATTTTAATGAAGCTTCATGAGTTATTAAAAACTTAATGGCCATCCTTCAAGATGTTGTTATTTGTTACGATAGCACCGTCAGAAATGTTAGCAGTAATTCCATAATCCAATTTGATTATGGGGTAAAGGCAAGAGGTAAGCCCAACAATTTATTTCCTGCTGGCGAACCTGTTGGCGTCTTGGCTGCAATAGCAATTTCAAATCATATAAGGTCGTTCTTGGTTCTTCTCCGAGCAGTAATTCCTCATGGGTGCTGATGAAAGGTATTCGATTCTTGGCTAGTTTATGTGACATTCTTCCACATCTATTTATATATATAAAAGCCGAATCACTTAAGCTGATTTGTCAATCAAACCGTAAAACTCGATTAAACCTTGACATTGAAACATGATTTTAAATACAGATTCACAGAAGTCGATTAAAAAGTTCACACCGAAGCATGTAACTTGACAAGTTATCAGAAACCAACTTGCACCCAAACCGTAAAACTCGCTTAGTTAATCTACCGTTGATGTCAGTCTATCAATTTGAGACACGTAATCACAAAAACCAAAGCTTTAACGTGTTGTTAGTTCCGCTTTATTAGACTTGGTGAGACCTATAGTTCAAAAAGCTGCTTGACCCGAGTTAGGTAACAAGCAGGTGTTAATGCTAATAGATGATTGATCCAGAAGTGAATAGAGGGGGACTATGGTGATGTGGCCACCGTCGAGGAGGCCGAGCGTGATGACGGGGTTAAGGTGACCGTTTGATTTCACACGATGATTTCTTTGCCTCCAATATTGGGTCAATCGGCTATTGGGTCATCCAATCGATCACTTAAGTCGGCACCGATTACATGGTAAAAGAACATACTAGGAAAAAAATCGTTTAAGAGCATAATTCAAAATATTTCGAAAATGAACTTGATTTCTTGTCGATAGAATCGGCAATGGTTTGAAAAAAAATAAAAAAATAAAAACCGCAAGCTATAAATCGTTTGTTTTTCCCAATATTATTTTCTCTAACTTTCTTCTCTGCCTCCCCTCTCTCTCTCATTCTCAAAGTTACTTAATTACCTACTAACAGTCAATTCAATTTGCACATTTTGGTCTAAAACTGGTAAGAAACAGTCAATTGATGTATTATTTTTCTTATATTGCTATTTCATTTATATTTTTTCTAAAACTGTTTCATTTATGTAAGAAACAGTAAATCCTTAAAAATTTTGTTTCTCTGCAGGCTCTCACTCACTTGCACGAAGCCCCTCAATTGTGTATTGGTTGTGGAATTGTTGTTGCCTCATCTAAATTGCACCAGTTAGTGATTTATTCTTTTCCCGAATGAAATATTTTTTCGTTTCTATTCTGAACCTACTTTCTATATATTTGTTTTAATTGTAGAATGAATTACAATTGAACGACAATATTGTTCATAAATTTATAGTGAAAAGGAAATAGTTAAATAATTGTTGTTTATTGTTGTGGGCTCTAAGCACTAATTTACTGTCCATGATTATAGACCAATTGTTCGATTTTTTTTTTCTTTCTGAGAAATTTGTGTTGGTTTGATTCAGTTTGATTAATTGTGCTAATGAAAAACTGAAAGAACAGCCATTTGGATGTATTATGAATATAGCTTCACCAGCCATGTGGTACTAGGCCATTTACATGTAAAAATTAGTTTAACAATTAGTGGTTTTTGGTGTTGATTTTCATGGTAATTAAGCATTTAATTTTGTTGAAAGGGAAAACAGCGGGGAACCAGAGGTGGTTCAACCCATATTTCTATGTTAATTCATTCTTAAAAAAGTGATATTTTCTAGAAAATGCTATGTGCACAGACAAGTGGCGGAACATACTCAAGGAATTCAAGAAGGCTAAGCACCAGGATTAGGAAGTGGGTTAGCCAAGATGTCGTATTACAAGGAGATTGAGGAGATTTTGAGGGAGAGAAGTAAGAATGCGTAGTACAAGAGCCCTATGCCGCCTAAAGTTGATGCCTTTATGCAGTTCTTGAATAAAGGTACGGACTTAACCTCTGTTTCATGCTTCATTTCTTGAAAGAATCGAAAGTGGGTCCGAACCGAGAATACACTATTGTACAAAAGTTTCAATGCTTTGATGTTTATTAATTTAAATTTCAACTTGATTTGCTATATTTTTTGTTGATCTGTTCTATTATTGGTGTTCGAATAGTTGACTTGAGTAGTTAATATAATTTATGATAGTTATATTAACTATTCAAACATAATTTTACTCCAAATACAAATATATGTGCAGTTCACACATGTAATTTTACTTCATATGTATTTCTCAAGTTCACGAATAGTAGAGAATCATTTTAGTTTATTCGAATAGTTAATATATTTTTTTGGTTATATGTTCTGTTATTGGTGTTCTGATGTGATGATGTTAAGGCAAGTTTGGATTTCCCATGGATTTGATTGATTTTGGAACATTGGTTTTAGTCTTTAAGTAGATTGCCTTTCTTTGTTTTGATCTTTATAGGATTCTGATGTCTTATTTTCGTTTCTAAACTTCTTTTTTGTTTCTTATCTATTTTGTAAATCTAGACAAATGGATTCTGGGTTTAATTAAATTATGTTAATTTGAACTATGCAAGCTTCCGTTATTTACACAATTGGTGTATAGTAACTTTCTAGCTAAATGTTATTGTAAATTAATGATTGTAGTGATGTAGTTAGGGCCACTCCTAAAACCTTTATAAGAGGTGAAGTTATGAATGAGATTGAGTCTTGTATACTGAGAAGTTCCAATTCAATAAAATTTGAAATAAATAGCTGATATATTCTGACTCTGGTATTAATTTGATGTCGTTGTTTTTGTTATGTGTGTTTGTAGGCAGGTGGGAGAACCAAAAGGGATGTGTTTGAATGCAGAGCTGGGTGGGAATTGAATGCTGGTATTGACTTCTTAGAATTAAGGCCTTTTGAAGTGTCTACATCAATGACTATTTCTGTGTCAAGGCAAATGCAAGCAGTGGACATTGATAGGGCAGAGAGAGAAGAGAGAGGGGGGAAGAAATGTCATTATATTTCTATATAAATTGTGTTGCTAAATCAACCTGTATGATGAAAATAGTTTGTGCACTTCAATTGATTTTGTAAACTTTAGCCAAGTCTTATGTAATTGATCGTCTATCATCATTTAATCTATAATTCAAGCACAAGTCTATGTAGAATTTTTCTATGATTTTTTTTCTTGAGAGGTTTAATCTAGCTTAGTTCATTGTTTTTGTTTTTGTTGCAAATGAACCAACGAACAAGATACACCCATCAAATTGCAAGATAGAATTGTTATGCTCCATTTTGGTTCTTTTTTTTTTTTTTTATCTTAGATTCCAACACTAAGTTGTCGACTACTACCAGCAACAAGTCTTGAATTTCATTAGGTAATGACAAGATAATTTAATCATTAACTAATTGTAAATCTGATGAGCGATAACTTCAAATAGGGAAGAGAAACAATTATACATCTGAATAACTAATTTAGGGATTGATTCATGCAACACGTATGCCAACCCTTGCTAATTTTCTGCAGCTGATTTTATTTTCCTGTGAAGTATCCCATAATTCCTATCAGCTCTTTTATAACCATTTCTTGTGTGCAGCTACTCTGAGACCCTCCAAAACGACACAAACTAGTCTGAATGCCAACAAACTGTGGAATTGATTATTTTCATTTTTTGCAAAAAAATACACTTTGCTGCCTACCTACCAAAACTAACACTTTGCATGCACCAGTAAGACTGACCGTCAAGATCTTGGTGGTAAAAAAAAAAAATCTCATTGAAAAATGAAACTAATATTTATCCAAGTCTTTTCATTGAAGACCCATAAGAAGTTTTCAAATATCCCCAACTTCAATTAACTACCTCATCTCAATTTAAGTAAGTCTGAAAGGAAATCCAAAATTCTTCTTTATGGGGATAGGAGGGTCAGAGAGGTTGCCATCAAGAATTTGGCAAAGATTCCATAGACAGTGATCATATACACGATTCTAGGCAAAAAGAATGATAGAAAATTGATGCCATACTTGTAGAGCATAATGTACAATATATATTACTTGCTTGTGCTACTGATGAAAGATAGACTTTATTTTTTAGGACCAAATAGTAATTGTGTTTATGGAATAAAAGTTTACTAATATAAAAGGGATGTTATTCACTCAACAAACACAAGGAAAATGAAGTCAATATATTCCAACTTTATGTATTCCTAATATCTATTATAAGAGATCAACTCAACTCTTTCCAATTTGAACAGAAAAAGAAACCTACAACCACCACTTCCAAAACTTTATCTGGGATTTTCTTGGCCTGCAATTCAAACAAGAGCATTTTTAAATGGTGAATGAATTTACAACAACTTCTATGTCAAAATATATAAAATCCATCTATCAACCTAGTTTAACTTCATAATCTTTCAAACTTAATTTTATAAAGAAATTCATACATTTCTAGTTATGTAAAAGGATAGAAATCGAAACAAAATAGTTCCTCTGATATCATCTATGCGTTGTGCATCATTTTAACTGTCGTGAATTGTGCGAAATTAAAGATTGTGAGCCTGCGATCACTTAAAGAGTATCACAAAGCAAGCAGTGAAAAATTGTAGCAAGTTCTTTTTTCTCAATAAATAATATATAGGTGACTGGCAGAGAAGGAATATCCAACTATGTTTATCATACAGCCAGGAAACCATTCAACAGATTACAATCAATTGTGCAACCAAATGTATCAAAAGTTCATATATTTCCATCAATCGATTTAGTACAATAATCTGTCAAATTGAATTTACATCATAAAATTCCTTACATTTCTAGCTACTATATAACTTGACATAAATGTATCAAAAGTTCATATATTTCCAACTTCATATAATACATAATCTGTCAAACTAAATTTTATTATAAAATTCATACATTTTTCTCTATTACATAACTTCATACTAATTTTTCTCCAATTCTTCTCCAGCTTCGTGTTCAATATGTAAGGATTCCTCTAATGTTTCTTTTTCTTCTTCTTCTTCTTCTTCTTTTTTTGAATTTCCTGTTTCTAAAACTGCTTGTTGTTATAGTCTCATGGATCAAAAATAGATAACATCTTTATATAGCCAACTACAAGCTAAAATAATGATTCTTAATTTAAATATTCCATTAATGTGCATCATATATGGAAGTTTAACAATATTAGTTAAGTGCATGCAACTTTAGATTGCTAGTTAACTTTTGACTTATGATCATCTATAATAATGCATATCACCATTGACAGAGCTAAACTTCACTTGATGATGAAGAGAAAATTATTATTATTGTTTATAACATGCAGATTGTTAGCTTAGAGGTTTTTATTTGATTTCTTGAATAAATGTCATATTTAGATCTATCCACCCTTAAACCAACCCTATAGGTGAAATTGACTTTATGGTGAGCTTTCTATCTAAAATGCAGAGTTATATAATTTGCAGCACTTGAAGGTGAAGTGGAGTTGACATATTTTCTTTTTCTAGTTTTCAGGCAATGAAAGAAGACATTTTATATCAAACACAAAGTTCTTACCAAGTGATGTGTGAAGAATGCAATAAAGACTCTCCCTTTGCCATGGTGGTTGATGGAAAAGCTCTTGAAGTTGCTTTGACAGATGGCGTAAAGAACCAGTTCTTACAATTGGCTGTTAATTGTGCCTTTGTTATATGCTGTCGAGTGTCTCCAAAACAGAAAGCTTTGGTAAGTTTTTTGTTTTCATCTTTTTACAAGAAGATAATCTAACATTGGGTTATGTCCCATTAGATCTGAATTGATGAAAAGGGTAATGGAGGACTTGGATTTGAGCGGCTGAGAGAGGAAAAGGAAAAACACAGTAGGAAATGAAACAGTATTAATAGCGTTGGACAGAACTTTAGGCATTTGTTTTTATCCGTCTCTCTTCTCACACCAAGTTTGTAAGCAAAACATCAAACTTAAATCGAATTATAGATCAGTTTAACTAATTAGGGCTAAAAGCTGAAACTCACTTACCAGGAATAGGTACATATCATCCCCTTGCTCAAGAACCCATGCTAGGGCTAGCTAGGCAAGAATGTATTCATGCTTTCTAGCGAGGCTTTCTATTCGTGTGTAAATGGTCTTGTTCTTATCCAAATTCTCAACTTAGAATCGAGAATGATTGGCCTTAAAGCAAAAATGAGCGGGATTCAGTTGAGAATTTATATTATTGATGGTAACATTTTTGCCCAAAGGCAAAAGTCTTGAAATTTTCAAGTAAGGGGGTTTTTCAAATCAAGGGCAGAAGATTGTTATATGAATAATAACAACTTGAAGATAAGAAAATAAAAAAACAATACATTTACATGGAAAGTTGTTTGAGGAAGAAATTCCCTTAAGATAGAAATGTAACTTGAGAAAAATACACTATGTGCACTTGCTATAGTGGATACCCCCTAGAATTACTCAGCATCCAAAGGTTACTAACATTCTGTTCAACAACGATTTCACCAACAAGATACAGTGGCATCCCCTAATTTTTATGGCTTCTCTTTGAAGATCCACATGCCCAGATGGCTTCATTTTATCGCAAGATACCCGCATTCTCAATACAGATACAGATTGCGAAAGATTCTTTCTGGAAGACATGAAAACGACTGATATTAGTAAGATAAACAGATTATCCTCTTAGTACGACTAATGGGAGAGGTGATGTTTTCAAATACCTACCACCATATTCACCGAGACCCTATTCATCAGAATAGAGAATCAACTAAGCAAATGTACACAAAATAACAATATTAGATATTCTCAAATAAGATATCAATTAAATATAAAAATGTATTAAGAAAAAAGATATTCAATTTTTCTATATAAACTACTAGTTGTTAAATGCGACATTAAAATATTTGACGATTTATTTTATCAAAAAATATATTTGAAGGATTACACAATACGAGCATGCAGCAACAATTGAAGATCACAAGCAGTGACTTCATTTTTAAAGTCCAGGATGAATGAGGACAGCCTGCAATCCGACCGCTACCATTGCAACCCCTTTCGGATAAAGGAAATAACACGCAATGCCTTTAAGATCACCCACAATCAAAAGAAAAGCTTTGTTATATGGCTATTTTTTATTGATTAAAAAAGTGATCTCTTAAAAGTAGGAAAAAAAAAAAAATCTTCTTTTCCCCCATATTGCGTAGTATAAGGTTTTCATTTTGACTTATTATGTGTTATGGCCTCACATGGGTCTGGTAGAATTCTAAAATTGTAATACACGAAATAGATGGAAGCTTCAGGTCCATAACATTATTGAGAATCTGAACCTCTTAAATTTTTTTATCAGATTTATTTTTAACAAAATATTAAAAAAAAATAAATAAATAAACAAAACATAAAAATTTATGTAAAAAACTCTAAAATAAAATAAAAAACTACTAGATCTAAAGAAAAAAATCTACTATATGAAAAATTGTTACAATTACACAATTTTTTTTCTCACCTCAATGACACTCACAAAAACTTATCCTACTAATAAAACTCTAATTTTTACTTTTCTTTATTTTACATATAAAAAAGATAATAAAAATATTTTACTAAAGTTAAAAATTATTAAATAAATTTTTTACTAATGTAATTAACTAAAAAGTTAGACCTCTTTTATAAGCCTGGTAGCTGCATCCTCTCTCACTCCTTTCTTAAGTAGGATTCAAAGGGCAAGACAAACCAACAAAACAAGCCGAGAAAAATCTTACGAGAAGAGGAAAATAATGTAATTAGCCATATACACTTGAAGAAATTGCGTGAAACGCTTAACTGAAAGAAAAACCATATCGATTTTAATTGAGTTTGACTCCAAATGGTATTGCCGTAATCTGTGTGTAGATGCCAATAACTGCCAGTAAAGGATCATTTGTGGAAAAGAAAATGGAACCCAGAATTAACAAATTCAACTACAAGAAGTCCCAAGTTACGAGAATTTTCCCAAATACTTCTTTTAAAAATTCCCCGGGAACCATAAAGTCGAAATAGAAAGAATACAAAAACAGAACGATTACGGAGAATGTAGTACCTAAGGCAATAGGGACCGAAGAATGAAACATCCGTGTAGTCCTGATCAGAGAACCCTAGCTTCGATGTTAACTTTTAGAAAGAGAACCCTCTTTCTTGGTCGCTAAGCTTGAGTCATTGAGCGTGTGCCTCTTACGCGTTGAGATCTTTTAAATACAAGATTGGAAACATCCTCATCCGGTGTAAATAAAAAGGAGTAATGATACGGGATTGTTTTTGCGGGAGTGAAGCTGTGATTTGCTCCATTCAACGCACTCGCGAGGAGCGCCGACGCTGGGAAGACGGAGGATCATCGCGAGCTGGCGCTGACACGACGAACGGCATCGCCAGACGGAAATGGGTACGACGTGGATGGCGCCGGTTGCTGTCGAGGGGGTACTGATCTGTCGCGGGTCGAATGGGTGAGCCAATTTTTAAATTCATTCAAAACGTGCGTTTTGAATTTAAAAAAAAAAAAAAAAAAAAATAGTGGGTGCATATGTGCACTCACTACAGTGGATACTAGGGGTGGCAATTTCTTACACGACCCGTTAACCCAACACGAACACGACACGATAATAGCGGGTTAGGGTTTAGTCTTAACGGGTTTAGGGTCAAAACGGGTTGACCCGTTATGACACGATTGCTTAACGGGTTGATAGCGGGTTAACCTGCTTTAACCCGTTATGACACGTTATGACACGCTAAGAAAGTTAAAATTACAATTATATTCTTATACTCAAAAGTAAGATTGTTAGAATTTTAATTTTGATATTTTATTGTTTAGATTGTAATTTAGACTTATAATTAGTGTTATTAGTTTTATAGATATTGTGATTTTAATATTTATATAAAATTATACTAAATTTAATTAAGTGAAACGGATTAATTTTGGACATATTCAACTCATTTACATAAACAGGTTAAAATGAATCATATTATGTCGTATTAATATATTTTGTAATATTTACTAACGGGTCATAACGGGTTGACACGATACGACACGTTATGTTAACGGGTCGGGTTAGGGTTTGAGATTTTGACACGATAAGCTTAACGGGTCAGGTTAGGGTTGACCTATATAGTATAATATACATGTCTTGACACGACACGAACACGACCCGTTAACACGATTTGACACCTCTAGTGGATACCCCTAGAATTACTCTAGGAGGTGTTTTTCTTTTTCTGTTTTTTTTCTTCTTTTTTATAGGTATTTTTGTAATATTTTAAATATTTTTTAAAAAAATATTTAAAAAATTATAATATTTATTAAAAATACTTTTTTAATCATTTAATAAAAATTTTTTAAAAATAAAATAAAAAACTCAAACAATAATGCCAAACAATAAATTAGAGCAGTGAGAATAGCATTTTTTATAAAAATGAATTATTTATATTATTTTATATAAAAATTTAAAAAATTTATAATAATAAAATATAAAAAGATAAGATAAAATAATTTTTTTTATATAAATAAATAAGTCCTTAAATAATTAGGTAGTAATACACTTATTATCTTATTATTACTTGTTTATTATTTATAATGTTTTGGTTTTTTTTTCTTTAAATATTTTTTTAATATTCTTAATTATTAAAAAAATATAAAAATATATTAATTTATTAATAATTATTTTCTTAATTATTAAGTAAAAGAAAAAAATAAAAAAATAAAAAAAAAATTAATAAATAATAATAAAATAGTAATTCTATATTTTTTTAAAATGGTTTCAGAGGCCGCCATCGAGAAAACGAAGAAAAGGTGTGACGTGACAAGGAAGAAAAAAATAATAATAACAACAAAGTCACTGCCAGTAGGACCACCCTTTCTTTCCGCACTCTTCTTCTTCTTCTTCTTCTTCTTCTTTTTAAATAATTATTAGTTTTTATTATTGATATTCCCACCTTGAATACTTTCCACATAATTTTAATATATATATATATTTATATATAAGGAAAAAATAAATGTAAGAGGGCCTATTATTTAATTTATTTTGAAAACGAAATACAAGTCAGGTTATCAAACAAATATACAAGTCAGGTTATCAAACAAATATATGTGGGCACCATTCATCTTAATTAATATCTTAGAATGAAATTTGAATTTCTTTCTATAATTTTATGGCATAGACTAAGGAGAAAAATGGAACTGGGTGGTAATTTTAAATTTTTATTTAATTTAATGGGCCACATTTTAGAATTAAAAGTGGGCTGGATAGAGTAAGTCCCTATATTATGACGGTAGGCTAAAGACGGTAAGCGAAACAAATGAGGCTTCAACCCCAAGAGTCGAGACTTGCTAGTTAAAAATTAGTCATGCTGCTTCCAGGCCCAGGAGCAGGCGCACGGGCTGTACATGCCAGTCAATTAAAAAATATATAAAACAATTGAAAATTAATTTTGACGGTATAGTTTAGTCATGTTCATTCGAGTAGAAAAAAATACTCAACCCGAAGAAACTTGAAATCATCTTGTTAACAGCAAATATAGACACTGGCTACATTATTTGAAATCTCCTAAATTTTCTTAATAACCATACGGGAAATTGGGGCTTCTAATGCTAGCCTTGGCTTCCTTCTTTAAGGTTATTTGGAACTTTGATGTCCAAAGAAAAGTTGATGGACTGAAAGTCTTTTGCTTTTAACTATTTTTTATATTTTTATTTACGCTCAGTGATATAAACTAGAGAGTTTCTTTCGGTTGAAAATCAGTAAATAAAGAGTATAAAGGGAGAAATCAATTGCTTCGAGGGAATTGGAATCCAAATTTTTTTTTTCTTAAGGACTCTTGCCATTTTAGTATCCTAATTTGTTCTAAAAGTAGGATTTTGAACTTCTTTCAGGCATTTTCTTTTCATCAGAACTTCTTATATACAAGATATCCCTCTCATATTTTTCCTAAAGAGACTTTGGACACACTCAATATTATGCTCATTAGAAGTACTTCCTTTAGGATAATGGGGTTAACTAAAAAGTAGAAAGCCTCGACTATGTGAGTCCAAATTTTGCCCGAAGGAAAGGAAGGTCACTAACAAAAGGGAAGATTCTGCCTATAGAGAAGGCAATGATAAAGCGAAAGAAGAAATAAGTAATAAATTCTTTATTTATAGTAATATTATATTGCTTACGAATGCATGTTATATGTCTTTGTAACAGATATGTAATTTTTTATTTTAAAATTTATTAGACTTCGAGGAACATATTTAATGATCAAACACAAGATGGTGAAGCATCGGGAGCTAGAAATGCCAAGGTAATAAATTAACAAAATTATGCCAACATATTTGATATTACTTCTCACATCCGCATATTTATTTATCATTGACATGTTATTTTTTAATTTGTTTAGATACCTAGTACTGGCACGGATGGTTTTGTTGAAGTAACACAGTGCACTAATGTCACACAACCAACGCAATCAACCAACGAAGATGTGTGATTTTGGTTGTTCTAAAAAGACCAAAACCTTGGTGAGACTGTTGATGACGAGTCAGCATACCATGTTAACGCTGAGATGTCACTGCGAGAGGAAGCTGATTTATTTGTAGTAGTTTTGTTTGGTTACGTATGTTTTGATTATCACAGGATGATGAGATAGCAAGAACACAACGTGTTCTTATGTAGTGGCATTGTTTCGTTATTTATGTTGTGAGTTGTTGTTATTAAAGATATAAGAGATGGCATTTATGAAAGCAGGAACTGCGTATTTTTGTTATTTGTTTATTTAGTGAAGGAGATTAAGAAATAAACGAGGCTATGTTGATGTCCCATGAATCGTCAAGAAATAAAAAAAACTTGCACTTTACTTGAAATTAACTAGTAATAGATGTGCACGAATGAAATCTGCAAGTAAAAGAAATATCTCTGGAAATGAATTGAAAACATTTGTAAAGATGACTGTAGATGATAGATAGAAAATGATTTTCATGTCTTGATGGAAACTTCCAAAACATCCCAAGAACTGAAAGATGAATCATGAGATTACCACTAACAATTGAACTAAAGAGGTTGGTGCTCTCATGACAATAACACTAGAAGCGGCTATAACCGTGGAAATTGAAGAGTCGTCGTATATTTACATCAACAACTTGTCCAACATACAAAATACATTTACTTGCAATTAACTAGTAATAAATACATCATTGTCCCAGCCAACCAAAAATTATTACAAGTGACAACACCCAATACACACACAATAACATTCGTGCACATCCATCCTCGATTATTTGCTTTCTTCTTTTCTCCTTCCAATTGATCAGAACATTCTCTTTCTTAACTTGTTCTTTTTTTCTACTTTCTGCACTTTATACTCGCGCAACAATACACCGTCCTCCATTTTTCGAATTGCATTCTCTCTTGTACGAATATCCTCATCTACCAATTGAAGTATGTCTGCCCATATGAAGAATTGACACCTTGCTTCTCCCTGCATGCAAATTGTTAATTTGTCAAATGATAATTTGTGATCTAGACTATATTTAATTCATCATAAGTCTGAAGCAAATGTTCTAATAATCTAATAGACGTGAAAATGTCCAATAATAGTGCAGTACAACCATAACCTACTTTGAGATGAAAAAGGAATCAAACTTCAATCAAAAAGCTCAAGCTCAGGGCATAGACCATCTTTACACTAGAGAATTCAAGTCTTTTTATACATATGAGAATATCGAAACAATCAATAATTGTATGTCTAATGACAAAAATTCTTTGTTATAGGCAGTTTAGTGCATTGTAGAATTTTCCCCTTCATAAATAACTCAAACTGTAGAGGAGGCTAACGCCTTGACTTGGCCAGACCCTAGTGGCAGCTAGGTAGTTTGATTTTGTTTCCAAAAAATATAAAAATTATTTTTTCATTTTAAAATATATTCTATAAGATAACAAATCAAGCAATTTTCATAGCAAAAACATTAACTATGTTCTACATATATTCAAATTTCATCTCAACAACCAAGCATGGTGAAAATCAGTTTAGCAAATCTCATTCTCAGCAACCAAGCATAGTGAACATTAGCAAAGAAGATTTCATTCTCAGCAACCAAGCATAGTAAACATCAGCAAAGAAAATTCATTCTAAGCAAAGAAAACCAAATCAGCAACCAAATACTTAAACCTTAACACTGCAAATCTCATACCTATAGAAATCACAAAAATATGAGCAATAATAGAGATCTAGGGTTAGGTTCATGAGGATACCTCTCGGAGCTATGTGATTTTCTCGAACGGTGTTGGGGGGCTTCGGGAGGGAAGGGGGAGATATAGGATTTTGAGAGAAGGTGGGGAAGAATGCCGGCCAACTCGAAGACGCCGAAGGGGTGGCGTTTCAACCTCTGGTTTGAAGAAGACGCCCGTGCGGGGAGGGGGGGGGAGGGTGAAGCGCTCAAAGACGCGAAGGGGGGTTTCTCTGGCCTCTCTGATGCGAAGGAGAAGACGCAATGGGGCATCGATGGAGAGGTGGGAAGGGGGCAGGGGGTTTCTGGAAGACTTGAAGTGAAGAGGGGAGGGGTTCTTAGGGGGGTTTCTGGAAGACAAAGTGAATAGGGGTGGGGGTTATAGAAGACGAAGTGAATGCGGGGGGGGGGGGGTGTTCTAGAAGACGAATTGAAGGGTTCAATTCATTAAATGTGCTACAGTATCAAATCGTGACATGTCAAACCGTACCCAGTTTTCCATGTCATGGTGTGTAGAGTTAAAAATACTGGCCAGTTGTGCTATAGCATTTTCCTTATGTGAAAAGCCTTGATGGTGATTCATTTATTTTTCTATTACTCTGTGTGGATGATATGTTGATTGTTATAAAGAGTGAGGTCAACAAGTTGAAGACTTTGTTGAACAGAGAATTCGAAATGAAATATTTGGGTGCGGAAAGAAAATTCTTGGGATAGAGATTCACAGTGACAGAGCTTCTAAGAGATTATGGCTATTTCAGCGTAGCCATGTTGAGAAGGTGTTGGACAGGTTCAACATGGATATGTAAAACCAATGAGTACACCATTAGTGCATCACTTTAGAATGTCTATTGCATAGTGTCCGAAGACAGATGATGAGGTTCAAGACATGTCAAATGTTCCATTTACAAGTGTAGTAGGGTGTTTGATGTATGCTATGGTTTGCATAAGACCAAATTTGGAATAGGCTGCCAGTGTGGTGAGCAAGTTTCTATCAAATTCGGGTTGACAGCATTAGGATACAGTTAAGTGGATTTTCAGATACTTGAGGGGTACTACAGACTATGGCTTCATATTTAGCAGACAATAGAGTGATCATTCAGTTGTGGAATATATGGATGCAGACTATACAGGGGACTTTGATGACAGGAAGTCTACCACAAGATATCTATTCACTCTTGTGGGAGGGCATATTTGTTGGAGGTCTATGGTACAGTCTCTAGTTACACTATCTACTATTGAGTCATAGTATATGGTAGTAGTTGAGATTGCTAAGGAAGCTCTGTGGCTTAAAAGGTTGGTCAAGGAGCTGGGTGTCTAGCAATGTAGAGTTCAATTGCATTGTGAAAGTCAGGTTGTCATTTATTTGGCAAAAAATCAAGTGTATTGTAATATCCCAAACTTTCTAAGATGAAGTATTATTTTGATTTCTTTAAAAGATTGTATTTTGGGTATATTTTTTTTTATGATAATAAAGTTGGAAACCTGAATGAGAGTATTGGATTTAGAATAAGCGAGATCATGTATTAGAGAAACTATTGTGGAGGAATCTTTGAGATTTGGGACAAGGTATCAACTAGAGAAATTCATTTTAAGATTAGAAGGAGTTAAATTTTCAAGAATTAGGGTGTAAATGCAAGAGGAAGTGGTTGAACCAAAGATCAAACACTTGGTGTACATTCTCGAATTAAAATGTCGAGTTTTAGTGTAATTATCATAAGTTACTCATATGAGATCAAAATGATGTGATTCCAATTCTTATAGAATCCTAAGAGATATATATAAAACTTTTATGTTATGAGTTTTTGAAGATTTAGACAGTATCAATGACTTATTTCGGAATCAAGTGGATAACTCTGGATTGAGCTTAAACCAGAACTCGAGTTGAAGAATATGGATCCAAATGAGATTCTATCCTAACCAAACTAAGAAGTGGCCTTCAAGAACTTGTTAAGTAGAGTCCTAAGGAGTTTAGAAAATAACTAAATGAGTTAGGGGAAGGCTAAGGGGCATGGTTAACCAGATGAAGGCTGGAAAGGGAGATACATGTATGGGTATATGAGATGACACCTCATCTCTTATCCTATAAGCCTCTACCCTAACCATTGATCAAATGGTTATTAAAAATATCTCAAATACTAACCATTGGATGATTATTTCAGCTACAAAGCTTAGGATTTATGGGGATTTGATTTAATCATGAAAAAAGATTTAGAAGGGAAACCTCATCTCATGTAAACCAGAAACTTATGGTTTTTACCAAATTATCCATCTTCTTTCCTTCACATGAGATCGACCATCACCCTTATAAATAGAAATTTGGGAGTCTTCTAACTCTTTTGGAGAAGCCTAGCACGAAATCCTTCTGAATGAAACCAAATAAAGCCCTTCTCTAGTCCCATAATCTCTAACTACATCATAAGTAAGCTTAGTAAGAGTTTTGAGGTTAAAGCTTGCAAAGATTTGGTTTGATCATCTTCAACCAAACTTAGAGAGTGCGTAAGTTCATATTCTACCTTAACTTTAGTATGGAGATGGTTATTTAAGAGGTTGGACTATATATACATGTTAAGTATTGAATCCTTCAATTTTTGTTAAAGTGTTATAATAAATCTAAGTGTTATAATAAATCTAAGTGTTATTTGAAGTGGTTTTATTAATGGAAATGTGTTAAATGCAGTTAGAAGAACCTAAAAACTATGTTATAATAAGTAAAAATCAAGTTTATGTGAAAAGATTGCGAGTTTTGGATTAAAAAGCCCGTGCTCTATAATTTCGCTCGACTCTTGCTCGAGCGAAGGATCGAGCAAAGAACAATTGTAAACCCTCGCTAGATGTCTGGCTCGAGCGAAGTGCAACCTGAGACTTCGCTCGACACTCACTCGATGTCTTGCTCGAGTGAGTTCTAATTCAAGAACTCGCTTGAATCTCCCTGGATACCTTGCTCGAGCGAGATACCCAATTTGCCTAATATTCGCTTGATACTTTGCTTGAGCGAGTCCCAACCCGAGACTTCGCTCGATTCTCGCTCGAGCGAGATACTCTGTTTTGCTGAATTCAAGGATTTTGCTTGAATAAAGAGTGGACATTGAAAGAAAAAGAAATATTATGTATTATCTAAGTATTTAGCTTGTGTAAAATACTTTGCAGAATTTAAGATACATACATAAGTGAGTATGTGATAATTTAAGATGTAATAATCTAAGAGTACATGCATGTTCTAATATGTGGTGAGAATTAAGAAAAGTGATACATCATGTACTTGAGAAACATTCCTAAGAATAAGAAAGGAACAACTAACAATAAGAGGCATGGATAAGTTAGTCACGTCGTAACGAGGATGGTGAGACGTAACGCCCGAATGACTGACGTGCTGACAGGGACGGCGATACGTAACGCCCATCATATGATAAGAGTGATATGTATTATCATGGGGACGACGAAACGTAACGCCCGTGGAAATGATATGATTAGTGGAGACGACGAGACGTAACGCCCACTATGTTACGTATGTTTCGTGTCAAGACGGGGATGGCGAGACGTAACGCCCGGAAGATTGACACGAGACTCATTATAACGGGGACGGCGATACGTAACACCCGGGTGATTGATGAGTTATATGCAATGGGGATGGCGATACGTAATGCCCATTGAGGATAATAATTGAATAAGTTCTAAAAAGGTGTTGATGGTTAAGAAAAAGGAACATAAGTTTCATAAGAGTGCAAACCTGTGTAGGTTATTGATAAGTTGCATGAAACATGTTTTTGATCACGTTTTGTTAGTTTCTTTTTCTAAAAAGATTAATGATGACTGTGTCTATACTTTATTAAGCTAATTATGTACTTACTAAGATTTCTAAGGAAATCTCACTCTTTTATGATCTTATATTTCTTTTTGGTATGTATAAATTATGTATAGGATGTAATGGCCAATAGAGAGAAAGCTCCAATGATGCAGGAGACTCCGAGGAGTTCTGAGGGACTTTTTAAATATAATCCTTATGTAAATTTCACTTTTGCGTCCCTGGAATTTTCTTTGTATGATTAGCCAGTGGAATTGTGGTATCATAGTACACCTGTTTTTGCTGAGGAGGAGCGGCGTATAGGTTGCTGTTTAACTCCGGGATTGGATGGTTCTCTATCTGTATGTGGGGTCTATTCAACACTACAGGGACAGTATCTTCAGTAAGACCGTTGTCTTAGTTTGGATATGTTCCGTTATGGGAGGAAATTTCTCGAAATTAAGAAGGAACCCAAGTGACCATAGGGATGATCTTTTGATATGTATTTTTATTTGGTTGACACTGATAACTATTTTGGGCATGTACATATAATAGTACAATATTTGATGAATGAAAGGAGAATGTAGAAGTTGCAAGTTAAATTTGCCATATGTGATCTTTAAAAATTTTTATACTAGACTTTATCCGCTGTGTATAATAAAATTCATATATTTTATTTATTAAGATTTTGATACGTACGCGGGTGAGTAGCTTAATGTTACTTATCCTGACCATTTGACTTACGTGGCTCATATTTAATGAGTATACAACAGCAAGTGACAGATGGCGGAGTGAGCGGGCGAGCGACGAAGGTATTTTTGTAAATTTTCTTAAGTATGTCCGTACAACTAGGGTTAGTATAAATACATGTGATGTAATCCTACTTTGGATGATGGTGAAATTTTCGTCGCTCTCTCTCGTGGATGTAGGCACACTGCTGAACCATGTAAATCTCTGTATTATTTCTCTCTTACTTTTTCTTTTGATTATTTCGTATATTTGTCATAATTGCTGTACGATCATAACTCGATGAAATACCTCAAAGATTTAGAGTTTAGACCTTTAAACTTATATATAGAAGGCATTCCTTGGGAAAAAGATGCTGTAATCCAATCCAACTAATTTTGTGTCTAAATAACTTGGTCTTCATCAACTAATTAACCATGAGCACCACTAAAATCAAGTATTTTTTTATTCATAAAATTAGTTTAAAAATTAACCAACTAAAAGTTGAAGGGGAGGTGACTGATGTTGAGATGATTGAGTTACTTGCAATATTCAGAGGTTTACAGTTGTGTGCAATCATGGGCATCTAGAAAACTGAAGTGGAAAGAAGCTCTCAAGCAGAGTAATATGAGATTAAACAGATGTCTAATTTTTTGTAGAGTGTGTTTTTTCTCAAACTTATCGAGAAGCAAGTATGGCTGTTCATTATCTTAGTTTGCTAGGAATTTTGATGATATCAACATGTAGTGGGATTGTATTCTAGATTTTTTTATTTCAAGCCATTTGTCTTGATTTTGTTTGTAATCCTCTTTGATTAATGAAGTTTCTATTTCCTATATATATATATATATAAAATTAACCAACTAATTATGTGATAGTGTCACTTAATAAAAAAAGTACTAAGACTTTTGATCTAGTTGTTCTGTTATCTGCAAATAATTAGGCATGGACATGAAATATTTAGTACCATAAGAAGCTCTCTCCAATCTTGGGACAAACTACTAATGTGAAAAACCATATGCGAGGCATGGAAATTCAACACGCGAGTTTCTAAAGTACTCAACCTTTGAATTTCATGGGAAAAGAAAAAACTTGCAACAAAAAATGAAAAACAAGATCATCGTCGAGCGAGCTGGCCGGCAATATCTAAACATTTTCCTCAGTGAGTAGACTTTGACTAGTGGGGATTTTGTTGCTTTGCCTACAAGCTAGCTAGAATAATAAGATAGGTTACGATTAGAGGTGTAAATGGTTCGGTCCGGTTCAAAAAATTTGTGGACCGGTTCCATTCAGTTCAAGAATTCTCTCACTCTGGACTGGACCGAACTCTTATTCAGTTCATACCGGTTCGGTCCAGTTCGGTTCGATCCAAGGGCACCTGATATGATTTAATGAGCTTAATTTGATCTAAAATCTAACAATGATTAAATATATTTTGACTCAAATTTAATTATTTTTATTATAATTTACGTATTTCTCATAGATTTAAACCAAAAAATATTTAAAAAAACTTACTCTAAGAAAAAAAAAGACAAGAAAAAAAATCTAAAAAAATAAATAAATAGTTATTGGCATATAATATATTGCTGTCATTCGGTGGGCTACGTGGGTATAAAAGCCTGTAAGTTGTAATTATTACCAGACATTCCTGTTTGGCTATTCCTGATTTAGTGATTCCATGCCAATGAATTTGAGCTATTGGCATATTGCATTTGCTGTCATTCGGTGGGCTACATAGATACAAAAATTATTAAATATATACTAGTACTACTAGTCTACTTCTATAAAAAATAATCATCTTTGTCAATTTCTATTCTTATATAAATATTAAATAAAATATATAGTTATAACTTATAGTCTATAGACTTAATACTTATACCATAAGTTATAACTAATATTTTATATTATATATAGCCCATTGGTTGATTAGTTAATTTAATATTCATACGTCATATCAATTAATCAATGATATTAATGATCATACTACATATATAGTTAAAGACAACATTGATATTTATAATTGCTACATGTAATCATAAGAAGAGCAATTATTAATTAGTTAACAATGATTTAGTGAGACATCATAGGTTGGTTAACTATAACTAATAACATTATTACATTAGTATATTATAAATTTATATGTTAGTGAATAGTAATAAATTAGTAATAATATATTATATATTAAATAATAATAATTTACTTATTACTTATAAGTTATTATTAATATTCTATATAAATATACTAAATTTAATAATTTATATTTTTATACTACAACGATTATAAATTATAATATATTAATATCAATTATTATAAGATTATATATTATATATTAATATGTTATACTATCACTTTTAATCTATATTAATATTAATATTATAATTCATATACTATTACTTATATATACATATATAAAAAAAATTGCATTCGGTCTGGTCCGGTCCGGTCTGATTCGGTCTAGGGGATCGGTCTGGTTTGGTCTTTTTATAGCCATAATCACGATCGCTATATCAAGGCTCTAATTTATCTAGAAATGGTTACTTTTAGTGAATGGTCACTCCCAATTATATTTCTATGAAGTACTACTAATATTAAACAATTTACTGAATCAATAAAGACTTGAAAAGCTCAATTCCCACACCAAGTCTTGAAAATTGTTAATAACCTAAACTTGATTTGTTTTTATAAATAATCTTATCTTATCTTATTTTATCTAATCATTATTATTTTTTTAAAATTTTATATAAAATAAAATGAACAACTCGACTTTTTTAAATCTCTCAAAATAATTTTTTCAAATCTTAACACAAATCTAGTATTAAAAATAAAAAATTATAATAATATTTTATTCAATTTTTAAATTTTATCTCATCTTATTTCATATTATCTATGAAAACAAGCCAAACCTTAATACTAACACGAAGTATTACTATATATTTCTTGAACTCAATCATATTTACGCTCCTCACGGCCTAGCTCTTGACTCTTTGCTTCAATATTACGTACGTGATTGCAAAATGAAAGAAATGAAAAAAAATAAAGAAAACGTGTTATACCAAGATAAACAATTCCCAGCTGTACTGCAGATTCTTTCTTATCCTCTAACTACATATATAGTCAATTATATATTTGCATAGATGAACCGATATATATATATATATATATATATTTATATAAACGCGTAAATTCTAGCGTGATGTTGTGAATGATTGAAGAAGATCTCAATTCTATTGGACCAATAGGCCAGGACATATATATAATTGAAGACAATCATACTATATACTTAATATATATATATGATTTTCCCGGGCAGAAAGTATCACCAATGGCCAAAACTGGTGAGGCCTAGCACAAGAGAAGCATGAACTATAATAAGGCGCCATATCATTTAGACCTGGATTTGTGTAAAGTTATGCTTCTTTTTATGTGCGAACATGTTTTTTTTTTTTTTTTTTATATGTGCGATCACGTCGAGATGTCCTTTGGCCCCGCTTGGATTCAGAGATGAGATGAGTTGAGATGAGTTTAGATAAGTTTAGTTTATTTTTTAATATTATTATTATTTTGGGATTTGAAAAAGGTATATTGGGAATTGAAAAAGGTGTATTGGGAATTGAAAAAGGTATATAGGAATTTGTGTTTTATATAAAAAATTATAAAAATATAATAATGAAATGAAGATGAGTTGAGATGAATTGAGATGAGCTGAGCTCACCTCTGAATCCAAGCGGGGCCCAGATCACATTCAGAGTTGTGTGCTGTGAGATAGTTTTACAACTATATTTTTTTTCACGTCAATAAGTATATCGTATTTCTTACCTAATCCACTCCTTAAAATAAGTTTGATCTCGATTTTACATGTAGCGAAGATTTGAGAATTGTAAATGGATTTATGGCTATATTATTCTGACATCATAAGGGTCGATGTTATGAGCATTTCAAGAAGTTTGAGACGTTGGAAGAAGTTGCGAAATTCCATTTCTAGAAGATGAAGTTAGATGATTGGGTGAAATGTTATTATCTTTTCACAAGTTCTGATTATTAGGTATTCTAAATTAGTTAGTTATTTACATTTATATCCGTTCTAAATTAGCAGTAACATTATTAATTAATTTTTTAGAATTTAAATTCGACAAATGCAAATGATAGATTTGCTCTTACTATCCACCATCGTGCTAGTTCAAGGTCATTCCACTGTCTTGCTGATAAGATGATAATTAATAACTTATAGAAATTTATTTATTTTTCTGATATGCATTTATTTAATTACTAACATGAAATTTCTCATTTACTAATGTATCTTTGTTATAAACGTGATAATTTTGAAAATTTTTCCTTCATTCATATCTATGTTGCTGCTCACACTAATGAACATAGTGAATAGATGAGTCCTGCCGTTGCAGAAAACTATGTAAGCGATGTTAATTTTATTAAATAAATTATGCAATATCTGAATAGTTTTTTTTATTTGTTCTTTTAATATATTTCTTATTGTG
Source organism: Platycarya strobilacea (assembly GCA_036898215.1). Lineage (NCBI taxonomy): Eukaryota > Viridiplantae > Streptophyta > Magnoliopsida > Fagales > Juglandaceae > Platycarya > Platycarya strobilacea. The sequence goes on along the minus strand of CM072545.1, from coordinate 23,550,267 downwards.
TATTTTCTTTTTAATTGCAGGACAGAATGTTGGAGATGCATTCACTTTTTGGAGAGTCCTCTCCTAGTGATATAGATATATTCATGAAAGTGTTCAGGACCAAATCTGGCATGGTCAGAGGATTAACGTTTGAGTGTTTAGCAAATTAACGTTTGAATGATTCACCGTAATATCTGACATAACGTTTGAACGTTGTGTAAGAAACTTCCAAACATCACCATTACATTCGGATGTATAAACGTTTGAATGAAAATACTCACATTTGAACGATGACTTAACGAACATAAAATTATGTCATTCAAATGTGAATCGGTCGGGTAGATGTTCCCGTCAATGTTGGCATTCAAACGTTATTTATTGTGACACATTTTGACCATCACAAAATTTTGAGTGTTCGAACGTTATATCGAACAAAAGACCTTCAACTGTCACTAAAAATATTTTTTGTGACGGTTGAATAGTAAACCATCACAAATACTTATTTGTGACGCATTTTAGATGATGGTTTCTAAATGTCACAAAAAAATTTCTTGATGGTTTGGTCATTTTCTGTGATTTTTTTGTCTGTCACTAAAGACCAAATGTATTGTAGTGGTATAGCAGAACTGTATATTTTTATATTCATACAATTCTTTTAAAATTAACCCAAATAATTAATAATGTGGTAGTCTCACTTAATAAAAAAAAAACACTATAACTTTTGATCTTGATGTTTTCTTATCTGCAAATAATTAGGCATGGGCATAAAATTTTTAGTACCATACGGAGCTCTCTGTGGTAATCTTGCGACAAACTACTAGTGTGAAAAGCCATATGCAAGGCATGGAATTTCAACACACGAGTTTCTAGAGTACTCTACCTTTGAATTTCATGGGAAAAGAACATACTAATGGAAACAAAAAATGAAAAAGATCAATGAGCAAGGCATGCAATATCTAAACACTAATTTCCTTCATGAGCTGACTTTGACTAGCTAGCTAGTGGGGGATTTCGTTGCTTTGCCTACAAGCTAGAAGAATATATAAGACAAGTCGCGGCTGTAATTTTCCTAGAAATTGTTAATTTTAGTGAAAGTTCCACTTCCAATATATATTTTTTTATATATACTACTAATACTAAATTAGAATTTACTAAATCAATGAAGACTTGAAGCTCAATTCCCACACCATGTTTTGGAAATTGTTAATAACTTGGTAATAACATGAAGTAGTACTACTAGATATTTCTCACTCAATCATATCAATCCACCTCACGGCCTAGCTCTTGACTATTTGCTTCAATATTACGTACTTGATTGCAAAATGAAGAAAAGAAAAGAAAAAAAATAAAGAAAACGTGTTATACCAAGACAAACAATTCTATACTGCAGATTCTTTCTTATCCTCTAACTACGTATATATAATAGTCAATCATATATTTGTATAGATGAACCGATATTAGAGGATCGATATAATGCGTAAAATATTCTAGCTAGCGTGATGTTGTGAATGATCTCTATCTGAATTCGACCGTCCAATAAATACATATAATTGAAGAAGATCTCAATTCTATTGGACCAATAGGCCAGCATATATATAATTGAAGACAATCATACCTTATACTTACAATATATATGATTTTCCCGGGCAGAAAGTATCACCAATGGCCAAAAATGGTGAGGCCTAGCACAAGAGAAGCATGAACTATAAGGCACAATATCATTTATACACAAAATTAGTTGAATTGGATCATCTAATGACAACGTTGTGATACAATTACGATGAATATACAGAATAATTGAAAGAGAAAATTAAAAAAATAGTACAAATTTATGTGGTTCGACGTTGTACCTACAACCACGGGAGCGAATGAAGGTAATTTCACTATTATTCAAATTAAAGTAGGGTTACATCATATGTATTTATATTAACTTTAGTTGTACAAACACACTTAAAAAAATTTTCAAAAATATTCTTGTATTGTACCACAGGACGTTACCCCACACTCCCAACCTAATTCAGCTTCCTAAATATGTAGGCCTGCAGGCAGCTTTCATAGTTCCTATCTGATCATTTAATAATTAGGAATGGCATGCAACAACTGATCTAGATCTACCCATACCATAAGACCCTAAACACAGTCAGAGACAAATATTTTAAATTTCTGACGCTTGGAAATTAATATAACAAGGTTGCTTTGTTTCTTAAATTAGCTTTGCATGACATGAATTGCTTATTAACAACGTCGGTACTTATGATCTAAGCTAGCTGCATTATTTTACATATATATCACAGTCTTCATAAAGGTCATAGAAATTAAGAAGCTATTTATGCTAAAGCAATAATTTTAAAGAACATTGAGGGGTCAACAATCTATTATTAAGGGAGTGGGATGAATTAAAGGAGGAAAGAACCAATGAATTTCGACATGATGATAGCCACATAGTACAACAAAACTACATGACCACAGCATTGGCAGGCCGAAGAGTATGTTAAAAGTGGAGATGTCTTCAGAACTTTTTGGATAGATCATTAATCAAGTTTAACACTGAATAGAAAGAATTGATGGCAGATAGCGTTGTTGGCTGTTTGCTTGACAAGCTTGCTCGCTTTGTTGAAAATGAGGTGCAACTCTTGAGAGGGGATCTGGAAGAAGTTCTAAATCTGAGAGAAGAACTGAAGCGTATGAGAGCTTTCCTGAAGGTTGCAGATGCGTTGGAAGAAAGTGACGTAGAACTCAAAGTCTGGGTGAAGCAACTAAGAGAGATCGCTCATGAAACTGAAGATGCTCTCGATGAATATTACATACTTCTTCAAGCAGATGATTGTAACGTCTGGGCCCAAGCCCGCTGTCCAGCCCCAGACTCATGCCATGCTCGGCCCAGCCCCAGCCCAAGCCCCCGAACGACGCCGTTTAGCTCAGGTTAACCCATTTCCGTCCCTTTTCTTTTCTTTTCTTTTCTTTTCTTTTCTTTTCTTTTCTTCCTTTCCCCCGCCTCGATGGCTTCTTCTCCCCTGTTTTCGCATCTCTCGCACCAAACTACGTTTTCAATGGTTATTTGTTTCAGATGAAAATCTCTATCTCTTTCTCTCTCTACGACGGTTATTCTCGACTTTGGGGACCCCTGTTTCCGCTGATTCCTCCTCAGTTTTGTTCATCTACAAATCTCGTTGGTAAGTTCATCTAAATCCCTCCTTTCTCCTCTTGCGATTATACTATTCATGCAAGGTGCGGTTGTGGGGTTTTATTCACTGACATTTTGATAGATGTCCGTGGGTTGCAGTCGAGCATAGGGGAAATGGGACTTTAACTTTGTGGTATCTACTTCTTGCGGGTTGCTCTTCATTTCAGGTAAAATTTCATGGATTCGAATAGATATATCTCTGTGTATTGTTTTGAAAGTTTTTGTAAATTATTGGGTCTTATCCAAAGGGTTTGGGTTGGTTCATGACAGGTGAAATTGATGGGTTGTTGCTGAATTTTGTGGGTTTGAGGAAATTTTGATTTATTTGAAACGTATATACCTCGGTTGGGTACTATTTTTAAATGCTGAAATATTGGATCGGTATTGAAGGGTATTTCCGATGGCTGCCCAGATTTTTTGTTGAGTTCTTTTTGCTGTGTTGCGTCGATATAGCTGCGGATTGAGAATGTTTCTGAGTTAATAAATGATAGTTGGATTTGATGAATTGCTATTGAAAATTTAGTGGGTATGGAAAATAGTTTGTTGAACGTATATGATACTATAATTGTTGGGTTTGGTTTTGTTGAACGTATAGGATACTATAATTGTTGGGTTGGCTTTATCAGAGTGATGCTTGAGATGATTTGATAGTGGGCTGAAATGATTGTTTTTGTTGGAGGCGTATTTAATGTTGTTAGATAATTTTGGGTGGCTGGTTGCTTGGGCTTTGTTTGTTAGAAATTTATGATTTTAGGTAAGCAGCGTAGTTTAGCTTATAATTTTCATATTAAAGCCTTTTGGAGTAGTCATTAACATTAGGGAATATTTTTATGAATATGTGACGAAACTCTTAGAGGTCGGACTCAAAGTTTTGATAATTCGCTGTACGAGTTAGGTAAGCGGGGTTCGTATGCTCGGTTTTATACCAAAAGAGGACTGCGGTTGACTTTTTGAGAATTTATGTTTTTGTTAGTTATGAAATGAAAATTTAAGAAAAACCAACCTTAGTCAATTATTTGCATTATTCATGAAGCTTATATGAAATAAGGAAAAATATTTCTGTTATGCATTGTGTAGACATGAGCCTGCTTTTTGTCATGTTATTTTTTGAAATGTGAAAAAGAGCGTTTTTGTCTATTTGAGAAAAATTATACATTGATTGCGTTGACTATGTTTTATTTATATAAGTTTTACTCTGAAAATAGTTGGAACTATGTGTCTTTAATAACTCTGAAAACCTTTGGCATAATATTCTGGTTGGTATTTGACTCTATCTCTGCTTTGCTTTGCTCTACTCTGTCTTTGTTCTGTTTGGGTTGGTACCAATTCCCTGTTTCTGAGTGCACTCACTTTGGAAACAAAATGGTTTATCGTGGGCTTTCTTGTGTGCACACTCGGGGCTCTAAGAACAAATAAGGGAAAGTTTCACCTCTGTCTCTGCCTGGTTTGGTCACTGGGGTTAGCACAACCTTACCACAGGAGTTGAATATGGTCTTTGCTTTGTGAGATGCTCTGATTAATATAGTGTTGGTGCTCAGATTTGTTATGCCAAAGTACTTTATGATTTAATTGTCTTAAAAATCATTGCTCCTTTATGCATAAATATGTTTTGTTCCGTACCTTATTACTTGGTAAATACTCATGTTTACAAGCTTGTATAAGTTCTCCGCTTGCTGAGTTATGGAAAAACTCACCCCTCATCTCATATGCTTTTAAGATGATTTGGATGTTCCAACAGAGGACCAAGAATAGAATTTTTGATCAAGTTTAAGCAGTTAGAGCCACTCAATAGATGGGAAAACAATTATTATTTATTCTAGATGTTTTGTTTCTAGTTCATTGGATTTTAGAATATTATTTATTCATTATTGTTAAGATTATTGGGAGAATGGAAACCTTCTTGTTTATGATTATTCTTTTTTTTTTTTAATTATGACTTGGTGAACATTTTTATATAGATTGGAATGTGGAAAATATTTTATTTGAACATGGTCGGAGACATATTAATTGTAGTTGAGGACAGATTATACCAAAACATGTTGGACTCCTTGACCCCTACGAGTACGGGGTGTTATAGTTGGTATCAGAGCGAAGGTTTAAGGTTCTGCAGACTCTATGCCGTAAAGTTCTAGGGATTTGAGGTTTTGTAGATGATAGTTTGTATGAGAGTATAGAACATAGAATGGTTCTAGGAGATGGTTATTCGGATTTAATTGCGATAATGAGATGGCTTAAAGAATTATTGTTATGAGCTGTTGAGGCTTTAGAACTCGCCGACTTTAGGAATTATTTGAGGTGTAAAATTTTATAGGCTTCTGAGCTGATTTTGTATTGTTGGAGATTTAAAGGACTAGATTTATGAAATTTTTATGATTTTATTTGTGGTGGATACCTCACTCATGTTGGGGAGATTATATACTATTGGTTTGGCTACTATGACTACTTGTTGATATTTATATAGCTATTTGTATATATGTTTTAATGAACGATTTGTTTAATAGTCAAAGTCTTCTCAGGATGCCGCCTCGCCGTGAACGAAGTATATCGGATTTAAATGCAGCCAGGAATGAAAGGGAAGAAAACCCAAGAGCTTCCGAAGTACTCCGAGCAGCAGCGCATCAGTTAATAGATGATCTTGCGCAAAATCCATCTGGCCGTCACCGCACCACAAATGAAAGGGGTTGCATTATGGAAGATTTCAACAAGTTGTATCCCACATCTTTTGATGGAAGAGGCGATCCGATACTGGCAGAGGATTGGGTGCAGGATATTGAGGAGATATTTCGAGTCTTGCCTTACACGGATGAACAAAAGGTGGCGTTTGCTACATTTAAGCTGACTGGGGAGGCGAAAAGGTGGTGGATCTCTGAAAGGACCATCAGGGAAGCTGAAAAGAAGGAAATAAAAAGTTGGTCGCTGTTCAAGGAAGTTTTCCTAGAGCGTTTCTTCCCAGTCTCAGTTAAAGAAGATGAAGTTATGGAATTTGCCACCTTAGTTCAGGGGGCGACGTCAGTACACCAATATGTAGCCAAATTTATCAAGCTGGCACGTTTTGGGGCATATCTGATTCCAGATGAAGAGAAGAAGTGTCGCAAATTTGAACAAGGGCTGAACGAGAAGCTTTTTGAGCGAGTGGTGGGCTTCCAAGTAAAAAAATTCACATAATTGGTGAATAAGGCTACAGTGTTTGAAAAAAGCCTTTAAAGAAGTGCAACTTTATCTGATCAAAAGAAGAGGCCTACCCCATCTGGATACCATACAAGTATTAATCAGGGATCGTGGAAGAAGAGAAATGAAGGGGGTAGTTCAAGCAATAGGCCAATCCAGAGTAATCGGCAGCCCTACCAGTGTAAGACATGTAACCAAGTGCATTCTGGGGAATGCAGAAGAGGGGCAAGACTATGTTTCCGTTGTGGCAAGTCAGGACACTACATCAGGAATTGCTCTCTGCAACCGGACAACAATAATGCGAGCATGTTGCCACCCCAGAGAAATGAAGTTACAGGACGAAGTAACAATCAGTGTCCTATTGCACCTGCTCGAGTCTTTGCATTGACACCAGGAGAGGCTGAAGGCAGGGATGATGTGATCACAGGTATTTTCTGTTTCTCGTTTTCTTTTAGGATTAACTTGGTATTCAATGCGGGTCTTTAATAGAAGGAATATTTTTTTTAATTGTGATCACAGGCATTCTTCCCTTGTTTTCTAATGATGCTACTGTATTATTTGATTCTGGGGCAATACATTCGTTTATTTCTTTGAATTATGCTAAATTTTGCACTTGGAAAGGTGAAAGGTTGGAGTATAGCCTAATGATCTCGACACCGATGGGGAATTCAGTATCTTGTCACAAAATTCTCCGTGGCTGCCCCATATCTGTTGAAGGAAGATTGATGCCAACTGATTTTATAATTTTTGATATGTTCAGATTCGATGTAATTTTGGGGATGAACTGGCTGGCTTCATACCATGCCAGTATTGACTGCTTTAAAAAGGAGGTAATCTTCAAGCCTCCTAAGGGAGATGGAATTCGATTTGTGGGGTCGAAAGTGCGATCACTTCCATCAACTATATCAGCAGTTCGGGTTGGGAAATTATTGCGAGATGACTGTCAAGGATTTTTAGCTTGTGTGATAGATGCACCAAAGGAAGAGTTGAGTTTAGAAGAGATTCTTGTAGTGAGAGAATATTCGGAAGTGTTTCCTGAAGACTTGTCTGGATTACCACCCGACCGAGAAGTAGAATTTGCTATTGATCTTGTTCTAGGCACAACACCTTTGTCCAAGGCTCCTTATAGAATGGCGCCATCAGAGCTCATCGAACTCAAAGAGCAGTTGCAAGACTTATTGGACAAGGGTTTATTCGACCCAGTGTGTCCCCATGGGGTGCTCCAGTGTTATTTGTGAAGAAAAAAGATGGAACAATGAGAATGTGCATTGACTATAGAGAACTCAACCGAGTACCCATCAAGAATAAATATCCTTTACCCCACATAGAAGACATTTTTAATCAACTACAGGGTGCACAAGTTTTCTCGAAAATTGACCTTCGATCAGGGTATCATCAACTGAAGATCAAGGCTGAAGATGTATCCAAGACTGCTTTCAGGACCAGATACGGTCACTATGAATTTTTGGTCATGCCTTTTGGTTTGACTAATGCCCCAGCGGTATTTATGGACTTAATGAATAGAGTATTTCATGGATTCTTGGATAAATTTGTAGTCGTTTTTATTGATGACATCCTAATCTATTCTAAGAGCAAGAAGGAACATGAGGAACACTTGAGGCTAGTACTCGGAATACTTAGGAAGGAAAAGTTGTTTGCTAAACTAAAGAAGTGTGAGTTTTGGTTGAATGCGGTTACATTTTTGGGGCATGTAGTTTCAAAAGAGGGCATTTCAGTAGACCCCGGGAAAGTGGAAGCAGTAGTGAACTGGTCGGCACCGAAAAATGTACATGAGGTTAGGAGTTTCTTGGGATTGGCGGGATACTATCGCCGATTCATTGAGGGTTTCTCCAAGATAGCAGTTCCTCTCACTGCACTCACCAGGAAGAACAATAAGTTTGAGTGGACAGAAAAATGTGAAGAAAGTTTTCAGACTTTGAAACAGAGACTGGTGACTGCCCTAGTTTTAACAGTCCCCACTGCGAGAGGTGATTTTGTTGTATATAGGGATGCTTCAAGATTAGGTTTAGGGTGTGTATTAATGCAACACGGAAAAGTCATAGCCTATGCTTCACGACAACTAAAGACATATGAACAAAATTACCCCACACATGATCTAGAGTTAGCAGCAGTTGTTTTTACACTTAAGATTTGAAGGCATTATCTATATGGGGAAAATTGCGAAATTTACACAGATCACAAAAGTTTGAAGTATTTCTTCAGCCAGATAGAATTAAATATGAGACAGAGAAGATGGCTCGAGTTAATAAAGGATTATGATTGTAATATCAATTATCACCCAGGCAAAGCGAACGTTGTAGCTGACACATTGAGTAGGAAATCAATGAGTTTAGCAGTGGCAGCGCTTACTACTCAACACCAGTTACTAATGGACTTAGAGAGGGCTGGTATTGAGGTCATCACCAATGATACAAGCGCTTTCATGGCTAGTTTAATAGTGCAACCAGAATTGTTGGAGAGAATCAAAGCAGCTCAGAAAGTGGATTCAGCGTTGATAAAGCTAGTGGAGGAAGTTAAGAACGGGGACAAAGCTGATTTTAGCATTTCTGAAGATGGAGTTTTGAGATTTAGAGACAGATTGTGTGTACCGGCAGATGATGCACTGAAGAAGATAATTCTTGAGGAGGCACACTGCTCTTTATATACAGTCTATCCAGGGAGTAACAAGATGTATCGGGACTTGAGGGAGTCTTTTTGGTGGAACGGTATGAAGAGAGAAATTGCTGAATTTGTAGAACAGTGCCTAACATGTCAACAAGTGAAGGCAGAGTATCAGAGACCAGCAAGGTTGTTACAGCCATTGTAGATTCAAGAATGGAAGTGGGAGCATATATCCATGGACTTTGTGACAGGTCTACCAAGAGCTTTAAACGGACAAGATGCAATATGAGTAATTGTGGATCGTTTAACGAAGACTGCGCGTTTTGTGCCCATTAAAGTTTCTTATAAGTTGGAGAAACTAGCTGAGTTCTACATAAAAGAGATTGTGAGATTGCATGGAATACCAGTGTCTATTGTATCAGATAGAGATTCTCGTTTCACTTCCAGATTTTGGCGAAGCTTACAAGAGGCAATGGGGACTAAGTTGAATTTCAGTACGGCTTATCACCCTCAGATAAATGGACAATCAGAAAGGACTATTCAGATTTTAGAAGACATGTTGAGAGCATGTGTGATGGACTTCAAGGGAACTTGGATACGACATTTACCATTAGTGGAATTTGCTTATAATAACAGCTTCCAGACTAGTATTGGGATGGCACCGTATGAGGCTTTGTATGGCAGAAGGTGTAGGTCCCCTTTATATTGGGATGGGGTTGGTGAAAGAAAAATCTTGGGGCCAGAGATCATTCTAAAAACTACGGAAAAGATTGACATCATTCGGGCTAGAACTAAAGCGGCTCAGAGCCGACAAAAGAGTTATGCTGATAATCGACGCCGCCCATTAGAGTTTGAGGTCGAAAATGAAGTATTTTTGAAAATAGCACCAATGAAAGGAGTTATGAGATTAGGAAGGAAGGGCAAGTTGAGCCCTAAATATGTTGGACCCTTTGAAATTCTTGAGCGAATTGGACCCATGGCTTATAAGTTAGCCCTTCCACCGAATTTAGCTGGAGTGCATAACGTTTTCCATGTATCCATGCTGAGAAGGTACGTTTCTGATCCCACCCACATTATTCATTACGAGCCGCTGTAGATTCAGGAAGATATTACGTATGTTGAAGAACTAGTGCGGATCATAGAAAAGAAAGCACACATATTGCGGACTCGTAGTGTTCCTATGGTTAAAGTGTTGTGGAGTAATCATACAAGCAGCGAAGCCTCCTGGGAACTTACGGAAGAAATGTGAGAGAAATACCTACACCTCTTTAATGAGAATTTTGAGCTCTTGTAGCAATTTTCGAGGACGGAAATTTATTTAAGGGGGGGAGGATGTAACGTCTGGGCCCAAGCCCGCTGTCCAGCCCCAGACCCATGCCACGCTCGGCCCAGCCCCAGCCCAAGCCCCCGAACGACGCCGTTTAGCTCAGGTTAACCCATTTCCGTCCCTTTTCTTTCCTTTTCTTTCATTTTCCTTTATTTTCTTCCTTTCCCCTGCCCCGATGGTTTCTTCTCCCCTGTTTTCGCAGCTCTCCGCTTCTCTCGCACCAAACCACGTTTTCAGTGGTTATTTGTTCCAGATGAAAATCTCTCTCTCTCTCTCTCTCTCTCTCTCTACGACAGTTATTCTCGACTTTGGGGACCTCTGTTTCCGCTGATTCCTCCTCAGTTTTGTTTATCTACAAATCTCGTCGGTAAGTTCATCTAAATCTCTCATTTCTTCTCTTGCGATTGTACTATTCATGCAAGGTGCGGTTGTGGGGTTTTATTCACTGAAATTTTGGTAGATATCCGTGAGTTGCAGCCGAGCATAGGGGAAACGAGACTTTAACTTTGTGGTATCTACTTCTTGCGGGTTGCTCTTCATTTCAGGTAAAATTTCATGGATTCGAATAGATGGATCTCCGTGTGTTGTTTTGAAGGTTTTTGTAAATTATTGGGTCTTATCCGAAGGGTTTGGGTTGGTTCATGACAGGTGAAATTGATGGGTTGTTGCTGAATTTTGTGCGTTTAAGGAAATTTTGATTTATTTGAAACGTATATTCCTCGGTTGAGTACTATTTTTAAATGCTGAAATATTGGATTGGTATTGAAGGGTATTTCCAATGGCTGCCCAGATTTTTTTTGTTGAGTTCTTTTTGTTGTGTTGTGTCGATATAGCTGTGATTGAGAATGTTTCTGAGTTAATATATGATAGTTGGATTTGATGAATTGCTGTTGAAAATTTAGTGGGTATGGAAAATAGTTTGCTGAATGTATATGATACTATAATTGTTGGGTTTGGTTTTGTTGAACGTATAGGATACTATAATTGTTGGGTTAGCTTTATCAGAATGATGCTTGAGATGATTTGGTAGTGGGCTGAAATGATTGTTTTTGTTGCAGGCGTATTTAACGCTGTTAGATAATTTTGGGTGGCTGATTGCTTGGGCTTTGTTTGCTAGAAATTTATGATTTTAGGCAAGCAGCGTAGTTTAGCTTATAATTTTCAGATTAAAACCTTTTGGAGTAGTCATTAACATTAGGGAATATTTTTATGAATAGGTGACGAAACTCTTAGAGGTCGGACTCAAAGTTTTGATAATTCACTGTAGGAGTCAGGTAAGCGGGGTTCGTATGCTCGGTTTTATACTAAAAGAGGACTGTGGTTGACTTTTTAAGAATTGGTGCTTTTGTTAGTTATGAAATGAAAACTTGAGAAAAACCAACCTCAGTCAATTATTTGCATTATTCATGAAGCTTATATGGAAGAATACAATAAAATAATAAAATGAAGGAAACATAATAAAAAAAATAAAATGAAGATGAATTTTTAAGGAAAATTCGGTCTTACCGAGCCTCCTCTGCCGCCACCGGCTGTAGGCGACACCGCCCTCTCCATCGGGACCAGCAATGGCTGCAAACACGCGGCGCTCGCCCGGGGGGGGGGGGGGGGGGAGGGGGGGTTCGGTCGAAACCAAACCCAGATTCTCTCTTTTTTAAACTCAAATTGTAAATTTAAATTTATAAATATGACTAATATAATTTTTACATAGTTTTTAAATGTACTAATATATGTTTTGTATAGATTGTAGTATGATAGTGTGATCTTTTTTAGATTTTCGTTACAATACAAGTCTCACACTTAGCAGTGTGATACTCTTGTACATATTATTTTATATTTATATATAGTAAAAATATTAAATATTATAAATATGTAACTATGTATAATATAAATATATATTTATATATTTTATATTAAATAAATTTTGGGTGCAAGGTAGGTTACGGGGTTGGACATTTCCTCTTGCCCGTCCTTTTTGGCTATCATTCACTTTGTCGTGTCTGGGTAAGTAACCTTGTCATGGGCATGGTTTTTAGCAAGTTGTCTCATCTGAATTGTGTCAGCCCCTATTCTATGTATCTGTATACGTATTTGTTTCATACAATGTGATTGCCTATTATTGAAATTTATCAGTGCAAACTCTAGACATAGAGAAAGCAATTCCTTACATCGAGAATGCAAATTATTTTAAAACAAATTATTTTGACATAATAGAATGAAACAAATTAATATTGCAAATTATTTTTTCTCATGCATTGAAATTTTTAAAAAGTACGTTTCCATGACAATGTCGTCAGCAATACATAGATTTAAATAATACAGTAATATTAGAAGTCAGAATGCAGTCTTCAACATCTTGATCATCTCTTAACATCATCAAAATGTAGCAGTCTACATCATTTTCTCATCAATCCATGAGAGGCTCATGATGTTGAAAGTCTACCTACAAGGAGCACTACAAGAAAATTAATATCTTTGATGGATTATTTGTTGCGAAAATGACTATTTGTTACGAAAATAAACTCATTTTAACAGGAAATAACTATTTTGATAGAGAATAACTAATCACGAATAACTAATTTTCTTGTAGTGAGTATAAAATATTGTATAAAACTCATGCAAAATTTCTCATTAATTGTTCAAGAGTTGGCTCTAAATCCCATCATCACCATTATTCTTCAGTGTTGACTCTAAAATTTCATGATCATCATCATCATTTCTCACACTTGGAATATCTGTATAATTACTATTTTTAGAAAAAAAATAGTGCTTGCCTACTAGATGTACTACTTTCTCTCCCATCTTCCATCAAGAGCAATCTTCATATATTTTCGTAATATGAAATAAAAAAAGAAGAAGTTATTACTGACATAAACAATAAAATACTGCTTCTAGAAACACTTCCATTTCTGGCCATTTCTTGACTATAGGATCTCCACTTCCATTTCCTATATCTTCCAAGGCATAATCCTCTCCATGAATTTTCTGTCCTTTTACTTATAAAAAAAGGGAAAAAAAATTCTTAGGACTTCACAAAAGAGAGCCATTTAAACTCAAAATATACCATTTGAGTAAAAAACTACCTGGTTAAAGTAAATCTCTTTACTAAAATTTAGTTAACTGTGCACATTTTAAATAAAGAGCACATCATCTAAAACAATACAAACAAAAAGCACATCTAAATTAATAATATGTTGTACTGACATGGTTAACACACTAATCAATACCAAGAGCTAATCTAAAATAATAATAACATTTTTGTATCCTGCAATTATTTTATTTGCTTACTTTTTACTTTTGTTTTCACAAAATGCCTTACATTGTTGTCTTGCACCAACAAAAACAAATTTTATTGTGCCCAACACTTTAGCCCAATGTATTCTAATTGAATTTATCAATTTTTTTTTTTAAATTTGTACTTTTTGTACACATATAAAAAAATAATAATAATCATATTTAATTAAAAATAGGAAAAAAAATTGTAAAAAAAATCAAAAAATATTTTTTATCTTCAAAAATAAAAAGAGTGATCAAAATTTCTTTCAAAACAAAAAGTATAAATTAAAAAAAAAAAAATTGATGAGTGCAATAAAAATGTTCAAAGGAGCGCTTCAAGAAGACAGGGGCTGGAATTAGACTTGCCCAAAGCTCAAAACCAAGCACAGATATTCATCTCAAAATGCTTCCAAAATGCCGGTGAACAAAAGGAAATCAAACTTGGGCAATAAGGAAATCATACTCATTTGCTCACCGGAAGGTGAAAGAAAAAACAAAAACTCTTCAAATTGTTGAAAGGCTCACGGAAAGTTAAAAACAGAAAAAAAAAAAAAAAAATAAAAAAGGCCTTACCAGTTCGATCAGGCAGGAGGAGGTTGAGTCGGAGGCATTAAGCACGAAGATTCTTGAGCGGTACTGTAGATCGAGCAGGCAGTGGGAGGGCTGTTTTGATTTGGGGTTTTTTAAATAATTTTAGGATGTTTTGATCAAGTTACTAAGAAAATGAAATTTTTTTGGATCTTTTTTAAGAAGGAAAATGATATATGCATAATATAATTACATAATATATTTTATAATAATACGTTAAATTACTTTAAAAGATGAACTTCAAAAAAATATAAAAAATTGGATTTTCTCTATCACCACTCAAAATCTAAACATTTTCCTTCATGGACTTCGACTAGTAGCGGGGGTTTCGTTGCTTTGGCAGCCACGAGCTAGCTAGAAGATAGGACATGCAGGTCGATCGGGTCTGTAATTTTCCCAGAATTGGTTTATTAATTCTTTCTCCCCTCCTCTTTACTTTTCTTTATCTCTGCACGCAACCTATATTTACTCCTCTCCTCTTTCCTTTTCTTTAACATGTTTGGTACATGATTTTCAGATTTGAACTAAAATCATTGTTTGTTAGCACCATTTCTGTCAGTATTTCTTTAGATCTATACAATACGAATGTTTCATTAATATTTATTTTTTTGTTTCGTACCACGCTTTTCATCTTATTGCTGGATTTCGATTCCAGTTGCAAAGCGAAGTGAAAACGTAATCTGTTCCAAAACCTCGCCGTTTCTAACTAACACTGAAGAGAAACAATTAATGACAGATAGAGCTGTTGGCTGTCTGCTTAACAAGCTTGATCGCTTTGTTGAAAATGAGATGCAACTCTTGAGAGGGGATCGGGAAGACGTTCTGAATCTGAGAGGAGAACTAGAGCGTATGAGAGCTTTCCTGAAGATTGCAGATGCGTTAGAAGAAAGTGACGTAGAACTCAAAGTGTGGATTAAGCAAGTAAGAGAGATCGCTCATGAAACTGAAGATGCTCTCGATGAATTTTTCATGCTTCTTCAAGCAGATGATCATGCAGATGGAGTCTACGGGGCTCTCCACAAATTCTCATGTTGTATCAAGAACATGAAAGCTCGTTGTCGTATTATCTCTGAATTTCAAGCCATCAGATCCAGAATAAAAAATCTTTGCCAAGTTCAGGAGAGGCTGCTTCCCAAATTCACAAGAATCGAACAAGATTTGGGCTTCCCAAATACATCATGGCAATACCGTCGAGGCGATGCTCTTCTTCTAGACAAGACTGATTTGGTGGGGATCGATGAACCTAAGCAGCAGCTGGTGGAGTGGCTGACGAAGGGTGGCAATAGACTTGAAGTGGTTTCTGTGGCTGCAATGGGTGGAATGGGGAAAACCACGTTGGCAAATCAAGTCTATGAAGATGAAGAAGTGAAGAAACATTTCGAAAGGCGGGCTTGGGTCGCTGTTTCTCAACCTTTCAAGATAGAAGAAGTCCTCAAAAACATGATTCAACAATTTATCTTCAGCGTAGTCAGCAGACCAGTTCCAGAAGGGTTGGACAGCATGAACAACGACCTAAGGAGAATAACCAAGGACTTGCTCAAGAACAGCAGGTACTTAGTGGTTCTAGATGATGTGTGGCGCGTGAATGAATGGGATGTTCTCAAATATGCCTTACCTAACAACAACTGTGGCAGCCGAGTAATCCTCACTACACGTAATGCTGATGTAGCCTCCACCTCTTCTGGTGTGGAATCTGTAGGTAGGGTTTACAACTTGAAGCCCTTGTCGCCAGTGAAATCTTGGGATCTTTTCTGTAAGAAAACCTTTCAAGGGAATGCATGCCCTACTTATTTGAAGGATATCTGTCAATATACTTTAAGAAAGTGTGAGGGACTACCCCTTGCAATTGTTGCAATCAGTGGCGTTTTGGCATCAAAAGACACCCGTAGGATTGATGAGTGGGATATGGTTGGTCGAAGTCTTGGGTATGAACTCGATAGCAATAACAAATTGCAGGATCTGAAAAAAATACTTTCGCTAAGTTTCAATGACTTGCCTTGCTACCTAAAAGATTGTTTCTTGTTCTTGAGTATCTTCCCAGAGGACTATCGGATTGAGCAAATGAGGCTGATTCGATTATGGATAGCGGAGGGATTAATCGAAGCCAAAGAAGGTAAAACACTGGAAGAAGTTGCAGAGGATTACCTCAACAAACTCTTGAATAGAGGTCTGTTGCAAGTGGCATCCATAACCAGTGATGGAAGGGTCAAAAAGTATCGTGTCCATGACGTGCTGCGGGAGATAATTGTGTCAAAGGCTAGAGATCAGAACTTCACCTTCATTGCTAAAGATCAGAACATGTTGTGGCCGGATAAGGTTAGACGCCTGTCTATACATAACACACTGCGAAACGTACAAGAAAACAGGTCTGTTTCTCGCCTCCGTTCTTTGTTCGTGTTTCGGGTGGTAGAAAAGCTAGACCTACAAAGCTTGTTTCCTGGTGGTTTGAAGCTGCTAAATGTTTTAGATTTGCAAGAGTCACATTTAAAAAGGTTTCCAATTGATGTCGACAAGCTGATTTATCTGAAATATCTAAGCTTGAAGCGCACCAAGGTTAAAACCATTCCAGGAATTATTGGGAAGCTTCAGTACCTAGAGACTTTGGACCTTAAACAGTCCCGCGTCACTGAACTGCCTGTTGAGATCTTGAAGCTCCATCGACTTCGACATCTCCTTGTATATCATTACAAATTTGGATCTTATGAATACTTTCACTCTCGATATGGTTTTAAGGTCCAAGGAAATTTAGGATCTCTACGATCCCTGCAGAAGCTTTGTTTCATAGAAGCAAACCAAGGTGGTGGCGCTATAATGGTGGGGCTAGGGAAACTGTACCAACTAAGGAGGTTAGGCATTATAAAGCTTAGAAAAGAAGATGGGAAATCTCCATGTTCTTCCCTAAAAAAAATGACCAACCTTCGTGCGTTGTCTCTATCTTCAATTGAGGAGGAAGAGATTCTTGATTTGCAGCACCTTTCTTCTCCGCCTCGATTGATCCAGCGGGTGTATTTGAGGGGACGTTTGGAGATAATACCTCCATGGATACTATCATTGCATGGCCTTATCAAATTGCATCTGAAATGGAGTAGATTGAAGGAAGATCCACTTGTGTTTCTTCAAAAACTACCTAATCTTGTACACTTGGAGTTACTGCAGGTTTACGAGGGAGACACTTTGTATTTCAGAAAGGGTGGGTTCAGCAAGCTTAAGGTTTTAGGCCTTGACCAATTCAGTGAACTTAGATGCGTGCAAGTGGAGGTGGGAGCAATGCCTTTTGTTGAAAAGCTAATTATCCAGCGGTGTGAATTGCTGAAGATGGTGCCGGTAGGCATTGAATATCTGAACAAGTTGAAAGGGCTTGAACTTTTTGAAATGCCCAAAGAGTTTATCCAGACTCTCCGTCGAGATGAAAAGGATAGTGATTATTGGAAGGTAGCTCACATCCCAGAAATCTATTGTACCTACTGGAGAGAAGGTGGATGGGAGGTCAATACTGTTAACCATAATGTGCAAACACAACTCTGCATAGAGTCAAACCGAAGCTATAGTTGTGTCCGAGATTACTGCATGAAGATATAATTTAAATAAAAAAATCTATTTCTTTCTATCAATTTAAACTTTTAGAATAAGTGGTCATTTCATATGATACAAGAGGTTGAGTTCAAACCAAATAAAAAATCCAGACAACTTTTATTTAAAATATAAATCTCTTTAGATAATCTAGTTTAAACTCCTTTAAACATTGTTCTAACTGGTATTAAATGAACCAGTGCAAATATGATTTCTGACTGGGTATTAGAGCCACAATCGGCTCACACCGTTTCTGATCCCTTATGGCCTGATCTTCAAAAGATGCTTTGCTGCCTCCACCTTTCTCTGCCCCAATAATATTCCTTTAGTTTCTGTTAAACTTGATGGCACAGACTATGTCAATGCACTACACAGTTTATACCGATGTAAAGAAGCAATGACTGACTTAGTATTATATATATAGCTCGGAACACTGTCCTCTACAATTTCTTGTATGGCAATCCCACTTTTACTATTAACCCTGCTTATTTTTTATTGGAGAAGAAAGAACTGTTATATTGGCCTGGCTTAACGCCACATTGATAGAGAAGACATTGTCCACAATTTATGGACAAACTACTTCGATTCTCTACTGGTCTAAAACAATTTAGCAAATTGATTTGCTCCTCACTTTCATTCCAGAATCTCCATTCTCAAAGACAACTACAAACCTTGAACCAAGGCAGTAAAAGTTGTAGTAATTACTTGCTCACAGCTAAGAGCTGTTTAGGGGTGTTACCCACCGGGCAGCCATGGCCCCCGACCCCACATGGGTTGGGGGGTGAGTTGGGCCCCAAGCCCTGGCCCTGTTCCACTTGGGTAGGTACTCTAGTCAGATGCTAGGCGGGTGGATTGGTGCTTGGGCCTGCCACCCACCAGTGAGCCTCAATAGGCCTATTGGCCAAGAAGCCTCTTATGATCTAATTTTGAGCTGAGAATATAGTTTTAGAGAGTTATTTTGGCTTAAAACCTATATTCCAATTCAATGTAAATAGAAAATTAAATTTTATCTCTAAATATAAATAAATCTAATAATTTTAACCTATTACAAGTAGTATAAACTAGTACATTAATCCAAAAATATTACAAATTAATAAAAAAAATTACAATTTGTTAAATAACTTAAATGAATACCAATGTTCGAACAATTGAAATACATTGTTTTAGAAAGGAAATAATTGAAGAACATATAGAGTGCATTTACCAACTCCCAAGTGAAATCGTAAGATTTGAAAAAAATTATTATTATATGAATAATATGATGTCTCAAAAAGAAAATAATGTCAATTAGAAAAATACAATAACATATGTACAAACTAAAATGAATTAACGAACAAACCAATGGCATATCAAAATCAAATTGAGGCCGATGTAGATTGAAATGGAGCCTTTTTAAAAAAAAAATTTCCTACAATAACTGAATTTGAAAATAAGTTTGTCAACTAAATATAACATAATCCATTATAAGCAAAACAAATAATAAATTGGGAGCGATTGCTGCTTGTGGTTTCACACAAAAATCATGTAAAAATAAAATCATACAAAAATCACATAAATAATTCTGGGGCTTCACTTTTAAAACCCCAAGACAACCCTTAACCTAATTTAGGGTTTTGGATTGAAACTCTAAACTAATTTAGGAGGCAATCAAAAACCCTAAATTAGGTTACTGTTTCAGATTGAACCCCTAGATCACTTTAGTGTCTTGGATTCAAGTCTCTAAAATCATCTAGGGGTTTCTCATTAAAGCCCTAAGAATTTTCCAAATATCAAACTTCAAATACGTAAATTCAAATACCCAAAAATCAAATTCCCCAGCATCCAAAACACAACCCCTTTCTCCACTGAAACAATCCCATTCTCCATTGCAAAAAAAATAAAGGAAAAAAAAAAAGAAACAGGTTTCGGAATCTCAAAATACTTTGGGTTTCAAGTTTGAGATACTTACAACTACAAAGTCAAATAGAGAGAAAAAGAGTTTCAGCGACGACATGTTGGGACGACGAGTGAGAGAGAGACTGAGAGAGGGTCTAAATTACGGCTGAGCAAAAATTTGATAACTCGACTCTAACTCCGACTCCGCTTTGACTCTGGCAAGTTGGGGTCGGATTGGAGTTTTTTTCCCCTTTAATGTCGGAGGTGGAGGTTTGCCGACTCTGACTTCAATCCAATCTTACTCTGACTTTAAATTCAATTCCGACTCCGACTCCGACTTTGAATTTGACTCTGACTCCAACTACATATTCCACTCCGATTTTGATATTTTGCATATAAATGTAAAAATATATGTATTTTCATACATATTTTATATAACTATTACTTATATAGATAGATAATTAAATTAAATAATGGTATGAGCTAATTATTGTTTCTAAATAATCTACTCATAATATAGTAGACATATATAGAAATATTATAACTAATGTAGTAGCTTGTAATACTAATAAATTAAAAGTTACTAATGTAATAACTTTTAATACTAATATATAAAGAGTTAAAGACTAATATATGAGAAATAATATATTATAAGTTATTAAAATATCATAATGTATCATAAACTAATGTATAATGTGTAATACTAATGTATAAAGACTAATGTATAAACACTAATATATTATAAGTTACTAATGTAATCCTAATTACTGTAGTTTAATAATTACTAATCTTCATTAATCAATATTATAGTACAAGTTTAAATATTAACAATTGTATTTAAATTTTAAACTTTTCATATATAATTTTTATAACTTTAAATCTATAATTAATGTATAAATTTATAATAATTAATAATTAATAAACTTTATACCATAATTATAAATATATAACTAATCAAATATATATATGTATATATATTATGAGAAATCTTAGGGAGTATCCACACTCAGGATATTCCCTCTCACATGAACAGTGCATGAACAGTGTCGTGCACTGTTCATGTGAGGGGGAGTATCCTGAGTGTGGATACTCCCCATCATTTTTCATATATTATGCCCTTACTTGAGGCTTTAGCGTAGTGTCAAGTGCATAGCTCACACTAACGAGTTATCACTTTAGTCTTCCTCTTTGAAAATCCTAACTCCAGTCTCGACTCCCCCTCCCCCTACCCCTAAATCACCTTTGGCCCTCACTGTGCACTCACCTCCCAACCGTCCTGCAATTGCGCCCATTACACATTAGTCACATAAGGTGAGAGCCTCACGTAACCATGATTTTGTGACTTGTCCATCATGATTTCACCTCCCACTTGCCATGCATCACAATCTCGTGACTAGTCCATCACGATTTTACCTCCCATTAGTCGGCGCCCCATCTCAAGTGAGTTTCTCTTCTTCCCTCTGCCTCCCCTCCTTGATTGGGAAAGATGCTTGGCTTATCATTCACAGCTAGACTGAAACTCACTCTTTTGGTTGTGTTTCTCGACATTTACTCTATGCTGAGTTAGTTGCCTACAATAATCTCACCTTTTGGCTTATCAAAGTGTGTTTTATCATAAACACACTTTTGTATGCTAGTCGTAAGCTAGTCGTAGTTTATCCATAGTGTTTGTGCGATGTCTGGTGCTATATTGCTCATACAATTTCTTTTAATCATGCTTGCATCGTGAGAACCTTTTCATTGGCTCTTTCTTGTACTTTTGTACTGAATGACATATATTATGGTCAATTAACTGGTTTATTTGATTAGATTTTACTAAATTAATAATTTGGTAATGTTGTGTGATTTATTAGTGGTTGCTTGGAAGGTCTTGTGGCAATAATGTTGTGGACTGTTTGTGGTCTGTTTGTCTACCATGATAGGAATAAGCTTATGAACAAGAGTGTGCTAGTGAAAATGGTTAGTTAACATGGTTTTATACTTTAGTAGGTCATTAACAAGTAAATGAATATGTTGCGCTGCCATCATAACTATTTTGGGAATGTATATAACTATTTTGGGAATCTTTGTAATCACTATATAGAAATTTGATCATGAATGTTGTATTCTATATTTTTGAAGTTTTAAATCATGAATGTTCAAGGCTCCAAAACTCCTGCATCCATTGTTGCATCATATCTAAAAAGACCACTACATCCTATTGAGGACCTTGAGTCTCCTTCTTCCATTATCGAAGAGTCTAGTGAACCATTAGACTCTTTGATGGGCACTCCTAACACAAGCCATTCTAACCCCCACCCTCTACCAGGTACTAGAAACTCCCCAATAATAAGTTTGAGGTGTGGGATCAAAAGTCTTGATTTTGATCCTGATGAACCTACAACCACTTGTAACCAGTATGGGAGTTTGTGGAAATGCCATCCCAAGCAGGGTACTTTAGCATTGAAAGCACATATTGTCCTTTGCCCTAAAAACTGTAAGAGTAGATTGGACAAAACTTAACAATTCTTGATTTCGGAGGCAAGAACTGATGGAGGGGAAGGGAAAAAGAAACTAGGGATGACCAAGTATAACAAGAAAAAAATTAGCGTTGCCCTTTCTAGGATGGTGATAGTTGATGAGTTGCATTTTTTAATTGTTGAGGGTGAAGCGTTTCAAGAATACACTAAATTTCTTGATCCTAGATTTCTGATTCCTTCCTGTTTTACAGTAATGAGGAATTCTATGAGACTATTTTTGAGAGAGAATGAAAGTTTAAAAAAAATATTTTTAACTATTAAGCAAATAGTGCTCTTGACCACCGACACCTAGACATCTATCCAAAATGTCAATTACATGTGTGTTATAACTTATTTTATTGATAGTAGTTGGAAATTACATAAACAGATAATTTCATTGTCTTGTATTAGTGATCACAAAGGCACAACGATAGGGGGGGCATTGGAGGAGTGTATGATTGATAGGGGGATTGACAAACTTCTTGCAATAATTGCGGACAATGCTTCCTCTAACGATTCCACTTTTGATTGGTTGAAAACAGTTGAAGTTGGAAGATTGGAGTGTGTTGCGAATCATGAGTATATTCACATTAGGAATACTACGGACATTCTAAACCTTATTGTCCAAGAAGTTTTAAACGAAGTTGATTACTCAATCACTAAGATCCACAATTTGATTTGGTATATGAGGTTTTCTCCCTAAAAGACTTCCACCTTTAGGACTTGTGTTGAAAGGAAAAAAGTTGCATGTAATAATTTCTTATGTCCTTATGTACCTATTAGATAGAATTCGGTTTTTCTTATGTTGGATGTGGTTGCCAAGTATAAAAAGGTCTTTCAACTTTTGCTTGATGAGGATTCGTACTCACGATTTTATTTGTTTGAAGATGGACAGGTTAGAAAAGGATTAGGAGCTCTTGTGCTTAATGATTGGGAAGGCTATAAAAAAAATTTTGAAATTCTTGGGAGTATTTTATAATGTCACATTGCATTTTCTGGTATATTATATGTGATTGTGAATCTATTTTTGTAAGAGCTCATTAACATTCATAGCAACTTGAATAATTTAGTGAGAGTAACTATCAACGCTTCAATTCAAAATATGATAAATATTGAGAGATATTGACAAGATAAACAGGTTGTTGTTTGTTACTGCGGTTCTTGATTCTTGGTACAAGTTAGTTGCTTAAGCATATTGGTTAAAAAATGCATTGGGTGATAATAAATGTGAGGAATTTATTGAAATCCTTAAGAAGGATATGGAAATTTTATATGAACAATATGTAGAGTTTCATGGTGAGTACACATGTTGGTTTAGAGATGGTATTTCTGGCACTTGGACTGATAGTAGTATCTTATTGGGGAGTAGTAGTTGCTTTATGGTTAATCCATTGTAATTTTTGTCAAACTTCCATAAAGACCGGAGTTCAAGTATAATGGGTTGTAAGTCGGAGTTATAACAATAGTTGTTGGAAGATATTGAGATTCCTACACAGAGTTTTGATATTTTAATTTGGTGGAGGGTTAACTCCACTAAATATTAAGTTCTTGCTACTGTGGTGAGAGATATCTTAGTCATTCCGATTACCACTGTTGTTTCAAAATATGCATTTAGCACGGGAGGCCATGTCTTGGATTCACTTCGAAGTTATTTGGCTCCTAGAACCATGAAAGGTTTTGTGTGTACGCAAAATTGGTCGAAGTATGCTTGAGTCAAAATTATTTGGATTCAATTGATGATGAAGAGAACTATAAGTTAGACTTAGGTAATGTAATTCAAATTTAATTAATTTTGTTATATATCTTCATTTATTTATTTTTTATATACTAATATTTTATATTTTAACCTGTTAATGTAGAATTGACTACTAATTTGGAGAATTTATTATGTGAAGACGATTAAGGTTTGATATAGTGCCTCGATTTTTCGCCTCGATTAAAACGTAAATCGAAACATACAAACAAGTAACACAAGTCTACTTATCCTACATAAACGTAAGGAGTAGCATGCATGCCTCTAAGTTTACTAATTAAATACAATGCAAATCACAGTAGAAAGAGGTAAATCTTCAATATATGCAAAAGATCTAACTCCTGCATAAATAGATCACATGGCATAGTAAAACTTTAACCTTCATAACATCATATTTATAAAAATATATTGTATCCAAGACTTATATAACCCAGTTAGTTTTCTTAAAATAATTATTGTATCACATCGTCGTCCAACAATCTTACTATTCCACTTAATCACGTACATAAAAGATCACTCCCTTTGGAGATGAGTATTCTATAAGACTTTCAGGGTACCTCAAAATCTCCTATGATGTCTGGATCTCAATGCAATTTATCTAATCCTACACAACATCTATCATTCCATAAGGAATGATTGATAAAGTTTAAAAGAGTGAGATTTACAAGAAATTTCAATAAGTATATAGTTAACGAAATAAGACATAGATAACATCAAACATAGCAATGATCAACGACATACAACTTATAAAAATGCTTTATCAGACTTATGCATGTAGATGACCATCATTCCCATACAAACTTAGACCCACCACCTTATACTTAAAACTTATACTTTTCATCTTATTTCTTAATCTTGTGGGCCTTACTTATTTCTTATTCTCGATGGGCGTTACGTATTGTCGTCTCCATCGGAGTCTTACTTATTGCATATCCTCGACAAGCGTTACGTATCGCCGTCCCTGTCGGGTCTTACTTATCTTTTATCTTTGATGGGCGTTACGTATCGCCGTCCCCATCGCATATAACTCATCAGTCATAGGGGCGTTACGTCTCACCATCCCCGTTGTGATAAGTCTCGTGTCAATCTTTCGGGCGTTACGTGTCATCGTCTCTGTCATGACACGGAACATACTTAATATAGTAGACGTTACGTATCGGCGTCCCCGTTAGTCATGTCACTCATCCGGACATTACGTATCGCCGTCCCCATTGTGACACGACTCTTACTTATCATCGATGGGAGTTACATATCGCCGTCCCCATCAGCACGTCAGTCATACGGGCGTTACGTATTGCTGTCTCCATCATGACGTGACTAACTTATTCATAACTCTTATTCTTAGTTGTTTCTTTCTTATTCTTATTCTCTTAAATACATGCCATGCCCGCTTTTTTTAAAACCTACCATAGGAAGGAACATGCATGTACTCTTAACTACCTATAATGGGGGGACCTAATGAGATGCCTTAAACTCGAGGGTTGGATAAGCAAACTTGGCCCTTGTTGATGATCCTATACTCCGACAGCATCTAGGGTTCCTCGAACAATGTGATATCTCATACCGGGTAAATCTTTAACCTTTCCCCCTCTTAATAAGACTACAGAATGTTCTTGTAAATTATGGCTGAAAGAGAAAGCCAAAAAAGGATCTTTCGTGTATAATCTTGCATAATCTCGAATGTTATCAGTTCCGGTACGTAGACCAAATGATACAATGCAAGTAAAAGTTCCCAGATTCATGGAGATATAGAACAACATATAAGTTATCATGCTTGGATATCCACCATTTGAGCCTCCAACAATTATTCCAATAATTACATATTCGAAACCTTATGCTATGTACCCAATGCAACACTTATCATACAAATCATACAATTATCATACACTTATATTACACATATAATTCTTCTTTATTAAATCATCAACTTTTATCCAAGGAAAAGTCCCAAATTTAAACAAACAGGGCATCTTGCTCGAGCAAGGTATCGAGCGAGCATCAAGCGAAGTCTTAGGTTGTCTCTTGCTCGAGTAAGGTATCGAACAAGGGTCGAGCGTAGTCTCAGGTTGTAACTCGCTCGAGCAGGATATCGGGCAAGGTCAAGCGAAGGGTTTAGATTGTTTTTCGCTCCATCTATAGGTCAAGCGAGGGTCGATCGATGTCATGGTTTATAGGGTTTTTTAATCTAGAACATGCAATCTTTTTACATAAACCTTATTTTTACTTATTAAAATATAAATCTATGTTCTTATAATTTTCTTAGCATTTTGCCATAACAAAATCTCATCCAAGACACTATAGATTTCAATTACATCATATAAGCAATGTTTAAACTCCAACCAACAACAAACATGATTTAATCATCAATTTACTTATTCTATGCCAAGATTATGTTAAATTGTGTACTTACCAGTTCTCCAAGGCTTGCTAGAAATTATTAGACCAGCCCTTACAATATTTTCCTCAAGGTCACTCACTTTGCTCACTTAGGTGATGTTTGGAGGTTCAATGGTTTAGAGAGGATTCTTCTTTGACTTTCTTTCCAATTGGGCATGTGTTCTACTTTCCCCAAAAGGGTTATAAGACTCTCCAACACACACACACACACACATATATATATATAGGAGGGTGGCCGACCCTTTATAAGAAAAGGAGAAGAAGAGGCAGCTAAAGGCTATCGGTTACCCAAAGGCTTTGGAGGATGAGGTGTCATGCCTCAAGATCAAATGATTAGATCTAATCTTCCAAGATCTTAGGGTTTGCAACAGATATTATCATCCAATGACTAATATTAAGTCATTTTAGTCAGCCAAAATTGATCAATGGTTGAAGAGATATCAGATGACATAAGCTTAAGCTGGTATTTCACCTAACCATGCATATATCAAGTCATTCCAATCCTTTCTTGTATCTGACGTCTCCTAGCCCCTTCTCTTATCCATTTGGTCACTTGTTACACTTTCTAAGACACCACTTGACATATTATAAAAGGCCATTTTGAGATTTGGTTGGGATAGACTTTAGTTTGCAATTCCCTTAGCTAGATTTGAACATATTCAGGGAAATTTCTGCCTCTCATATTACTTCATGTCTTTGGACCAACTAGAGCTTCTAGATTAATTCTTATCAACTTGCCACATGTTTCCATAAGTTTCAAGACTTTAGAAAGTTTGATAGCCAATCATAATTTTCATCATATGGCTGAATATAATACAATTCCTCAAAGCCGGCTACCAATTGGACTCAACCCAGGGCCGTCCACTTCATACCAGATTTCGTCTTTGATACGTTCTTTATCTATGAAAACCCAAAACATAAAAGTTCTAAATATACTTTTTAAGGTTCTATAGAAACTAGAATCACTTCATTTAGAGCTCATATGACCAATTTATATTTTTTCTACTAAAGTCGGCAGATAAGCCCGAGAGTACTAATCCGGGCATACCAAGTGTTTGATAAATGATCACTCTTGTTTTACACGAAATTTACTGAATAAAATCTTCTCATTTGACATATTTCTATACACTTGTCAAGATCTTAGGATAATTGAGAAAATAATCCAAAAACTTAATCTTATTCAAAGCCCTTAGTCATCTTCAAAGTCAATGCTTATCTATCTCCAATTCAGATCTGCCACTTCAATCTTTATTTTGTATTTAATTAAGTCCATATCTCTTAAAACTCAAAACATAAAAGTTGTATATATTCCTCTTATATTTCCATAGCCTCTTGAATCACTCAAATCCGATATCAAATGAGAAAGTTATGACCATTCTATCAAAAGATGTCAAATTTCTAACTGTATCTCGCTCAAGCCAGACATCAAATGAGGGTTGAGCGAGACCTCGGGTTAGGCGCTTTTTCACCTTAAAACAAGTCACCTTTGTACCCAACCCTACTCCTAGCTTTCCAACATACATTTATAAGTCTTTTCTCTTCTTTGTTATACTTATTCCTTATTTGATCAACCTTCAAGATCATACATCAATTTTCAATTCTCCAAATCAATCCATAAGCATACCTATTTCTTTTCCAAAGGTCCCTTAAAATGATTTTAAAGAAACCTAATCATGCCACATATGAAAATTAAACGGATACTTAAAAATTCGGATTAGCACATTTGATGTGCATTTATTGAAATTGTGTAATTTTTTGTTTGTTCAATTTTGTTTTCTTATTTTTATAAATTTATGTGGTATCTTATTTCCTGACTAATTTTGTTCTTTTTTGTCAGGTACAAGTTGGAAATTTGGAATGAAACTTGTTGTAATTTGTATTTGTTCTTTTGTTGGGATGAGAATGCCATTGTTTGTTTGTTTTTTATTGTTGGATGATGAGTTAGTTGGATAGTTTGAGCTTTGTGAGGATAGATTGTGGATGTAGAATATGGGTTCAATGATGGTAGATGACAGATATTAGATAACGGGTGTTGTTTGCTTTGTTTGGTTTATTTGTTGTTGAAATGAGACAATAGCATAGATGCTAGACTGGGTTGTATTTTTAACTTGTAGTGAGTGAATGATGTAGTTTTGTAATTCTGGTTATGTATATTTAATTTGTATGAATGATTTTAGTTTGTAATTTTGGACCTTTGCCTTTGGTTATGTATTTTTAATTTGTGTGAATGATTTTAGCTTGTAATTTTGGATCTTTGGCTTTGATTATGTATTTTTAATTTGTATGAATAACTTTAGTTTGTCATTTTGGACGTTTGGCTTTGGTTGCAACCTTTCAAGTTATGTATTAAAATTAAAATGTTAATGATACATTAATATTCATATGTTTGTGATGTCCATTGTGTTTTTGTGAGTCCTATTATTTTGAATTATTTAGTGTTTAAATCAGGTTCTAAACTTCTAAGGTTTCAATACAATCAAGTAAACCCTTTTGGATGACTTTTAGTGGAGGGAAAAATCTAGTTTAAGCGATTTTGCACACCAATTTGCGTACCCATCCAATATGATTGGTTAGAAAGTCAAACTTTAAATAAAAAGATATGAAGGCATCCAATAAACATGTATTGCTGCAAAGATTGATCAACAAATTTACTTGTATGTAACATTACTCTTAGCGAAAAAACTGGGTATTGTAGCATGCACGGACCAATGTAAATTGTAACCAATGGTTTTTTTTTACAAATTTTGTTAAATAAGATTGAAATAATTTATTTTTTAAAAAAAAAATTGATACTGAAGCCAAACTTTGATTAGAGGTTAAAATTGTAAAGTTGAAATGTCAAATGGGTTAAAAAAAAGTCTAATAAAAAAGTCCAACTCCGACTCTGTTCCGACAAGTTGAAGTCAAAATCGGAGCGGAGCCTATAACAGTTGGTGCCAAAGTCAAAGGTCAGGGGGGAGAGTCAAGACAAGCGGAAAAAGGGGGGGGGGATTGGTTCCTCATTAAACCCTTGCAATGAACCAATGGAGATCTCAAAACGATGTCGTTTTAATACAAACTTATTTTTTCTTTTATATATATTTATATTGCTTATTTATTTACTTACAACATGCACTTAAGTCATTTGGTCCCTTTTGACTCCAATGAAAAGAGAGAGAGAGATAGAGAGAGTGAAAGGGATGGCGAGAAGGTTAATGGTGTTGAACTCAGGTGTTAAAAAATATCAACAACCAGAACCCTTAAAGCAGGGGTGGCATCAAGCAGCATCAAACCAAACTGAAGTGGCATGAGAGAGGTGAATGGGAAATGTGTGTAGTGGAGAAAACAAAGCAAATAGACCAAATTTAACAATACACTATCACGTAGATTCTCGATCTTTTCATCATTTGTCTAAAACAATGGTTAGTTATTCTAGTCCCCGTTAAATATTAACATATACACTTTTCATTTAAGTTCTACTATAGATTTCCCTTTTATAGCAAGAAGAAGGTCCTGCTGATTATGATTTAACCCAATTGTATGCTAAAGCATATAAAAATCATGATGGTACTTGAACCAGTTTCGAAGTAGAGGCAAATTATTTAAGTATAAGTTTATTTAATTCAAGTCTAATACAATATTTTTGTTACTTATACTAACTTTAATGTTATTTCTTGTAAGACAAGATGATATCTCTTATGGAAACTGATGCGGATTCATATGATGAATCATCTATAAACAATACGTAAATCGTTCATCAAATTTTTGGATCACATTCTGAATATTTGAGAGGTTTAGCATGTTGCTGAAGCCATCCTCAACATCATCATCCTCTTTTAAAGTCAGATCAAATGATGAGAACATTAAGGAATTAAAGAAAGCAACACTTGAGATAGAACGATTGATATCTAAGGAAAAAAAGTTGCTGATCCGATTAGATCAACAGCAGATTAAGAGGCGAGATTAGAATAGAACATGCAAAAGAGGATGGAGTTGAATAACCAAAAAATGTTTGAATAGTGGCAGCCACTGATGTCCCAAAACTCTATCACACCACTGATGTCGTGGAACATCACCACGACAGGAGGTCTCAATTAGCTACTAGAGAGTTCATCGATGACAGTGGCGATGATGAGAGGTGTTGGATGATGCGATGAAGATGTCGATGGGGGGAAGGGTGGAAGGCTAAACCCATAGATTAAAACTAAACACGGTTACACGCACTCAACGGAGATGGATTTCGAAAATGAAACCTTAGAATTTAGAAAGGAATTTGGGGAGGACGAAGACTCGAAGGCCATAGGAGAGGACTCGAGGAGTCGATTGCTTGGCTAAAAGAATTAGGGTTTCATACTTATATCATTTGAATAAACAGTCAAGATTAAATAAGCTTAGGATCCAACGGCTTCTTTTTAGGGATTCTGATTTATGGATTAACAGATGAGATTAAACTACCCATATCAAACGTCTTTAAATGAAGGATGCTAGTATGGATAATCAATGGCTAGGATCTCAATTTAAAGGTCCAACGGCTTAAATCATGTTTCCGATAATCAATAACAATATTGTAAAATCTTCAATAGTAATTCATAGAATGATAGGATCATAATTCATAAGTGATGAGTTATAACTTATAAGTAAATAAGTTATTACTATAATTTATCAAACATTATAATTTATTACTCATAATATAATATTATAAAATATAATTAATTTATGTTCTATAGTCTATAGTATTAGTATATGTAACTATAATTTATTACTCATAATATAATATTATAAAAATATAATTAATTTATATACTATAGTCTATAGTATTAGATCATTCTAACTAATAGTATCACTATAACTATAGTTACTAATAGTAACTATGTAGTAATATTAATAGTTAATAACTATTAGTATAGACTTATAAATAATATATTAGTATTATAAAAGTAATACAAATAGTTATAGTGTTACTATTACTTTATAGTACTAATACTAATACTAATACTAATAAAGTTATGCTAGTAAGTAGTAATAGTTATAGTTTTACTATTATTATATAGTACCAATACTAATACTAATACTAATATTATGAATAAAGTAATACTAGAATTTATTTATTATTGATTGATTATATATAAAGTAATAAGATTAATAATTAGTGATAAATTATTAATAGTCTATAATATTATAAATTTTAATTATATAATTTTAATTATAATATTATAATTATAATTATAAATTTATATTCTATATTATATAGTATTAGTATATAACTCTTTAAATTATAATACTATTAGTAGACCACCATCTTTCTTTCATATGTTAGTATATTAGTATATATTATTGTGTTAATGTTATGCTAATACATGGTATACACCATCATATATTAGTAAATAGTAATAGTCTAATAGACGAATAGTATTAGACTATTAATATTATATGGTGCAATTTGTAAATATATAATGTTATATATTTATTGAAATTTGTTTCCATGTAGTAATCAATTATCACAAAGTATAGAACTTCTATACTTCTATTACACTATAAGGTAATATTATAGCTTATAAATTATGTCTATTTACATAATTATGTCTATATATTGACTTATAAATTTGGATTATATATTGTATTATATGTGTAAAAATATATACGAGTCGAGTTCATGCCTTTATATGAGTCGATCGAGTTTTATATGAGTTTTTTCACGAACAATAAACGAGCTGAGTTGAGTCTAGTCGATCTAGCCTTGTACGAGCTTATTCGCAAACATTAATCGAGCCGGTCGAGTTTTGTACTAGTTGTATCATTTAATTATCAAGTTTAATTTCATGTTCACGATCGACCCATTTAATATACGATTCGAGTCGATCTCAAATTTTATTGAGTTGAATTCGAGTAGTCTATTTATTTTATAGACCTAAATATAGGATTACACTCTCCTAGTCCCTTTTTCTTAAAAAAATCAAAAAATCAAAATTTCCCTATTAAACCATGATTACTTTTTATATATGCGGGTGCAATAAATACTAGGGTTCCAAACCACTTTAATTTGTAAATCTCAATTGATTTGGCTTAAATCAAAGTATCTGCTAATTTGATTAAATTATTAACCCTAGAATCAAAACAGAGTTCAATTTGGTAATCTTAATTGGGACTAACTAAGGTGAAAAGCAATATGAACAGAGGCATGAAAAATCAACATAGGTTTCTAAAGTCTACATTTAAGTTTCATGGGAAAAGACCATATTTGAACAATTTGTTTTTTTACTTGAAACATAAAATGAAAAAGCAGATCGAGCAAGGCATGAATATCTGAACACTTTCCTTAAGTTAACTTTGACTATTTGGGATTTCATTGCTTTACCTACAAGCTAGAAGAATATATAAGACGATTTGAGGCTGTAATTTTCCTAGAAATTGTTAATTTTAGTGAAAAGTCCACTTCCAATATTGTTTTATATGTACTACTAATATTAAAGAATTTACTAAATCAGTGAAGACTTGAAGCTCAATTCCTATACCAAGTCTTGGAAATTGTTAGTAACTTAATTAGTAATAACATGAAGTACTACTACTATATTTCTTGACTCAATCATATTAATCTACCTCAAAGCCTAGCTCTTGACTGTGTAGGATCCATGGATGGTGTTATTTTTTGGCTATCGTGTTATTTGTTACTAAGCTTGTTGTACTATGCAGTATCCACAGACAGGACAAGCACTTAGGATAGGCCCTATAGTGGAGCATATGTACCCAATGAGCACTTTGCATAGTCCCTCAATTTTTCTTGATCTATTCCTTGGTGTTTTTCACGTCACATCCATTTCTCCTTCTTTTGCCCTCTGGCACTCTCGACTTGGTTATGCATTGATGTGTTGTCGAAGGCAACCGAAAATAATACCTATACTTCTAAAAAAAATACATGTAGTAGTGCGAGTAAGGATCGTTCTCACGGAGAATATTTAGCCTAGTTTTATGCTACTTGAACAAGGATGAGGGGTTTGAGTATAACAAAAATAATTTTAAGAAAAACAACTAAGGAACAATTCAAATTAAAATATCAAAATCAATCAAAAGAACAAACCTTGGTCTAAGTCAACATCTACCATCGAAATTTTACAACTGATCATCAATGCAAATATATATCAATTAATACCAATTAATACTTTGAATATTCACCATTTGAACTATTTTTCTATCTCTCCTTAGTCGTAGTTAGTTAAAAAACAAGCAATCTAATTATATCCCTAACTACTAAACAGCCTAAGACAAGTGCTAAGGGTTTAATCTAGTAGTAACCTTAAGAATTAAAGAGATCGATAAAACTAAACAATACAAGCACAAGCGGTCGCATTTAATTTAGTCGAGTGTTCTTCTTAAGATCTAATAATTTCGAATGCAGCAAATTATTAAATCTTAATTGCTTCATAGATGAGAAGGATCAAATAATTACAGATTTGATATCTAACCTAGTAGTAGATTGCAACGAATAATAAACGAGATAATCATGAAAATAAGTACAGAAGAACATCCGATACTCAAAACATAAATTGAACAATAAAAACATATTAGATCTCACAGTTTTATTAATTTCGAGGTTTTCGTTTCCTTAGACCAATTATAAAAGTTTAACCACGCAGGGTCATGATGAAAATTCCAAGGAGAATGTGAGAAGATGAAAAGAGGGAAGAGATATGCCTTTCTCTTATTTGATACGTTGGCCTAATTTAAAAAAAAAATCAAGTTTCCTCCCTTGCATGTAATTCTCTAGATAGGATTTGAATGAGATAGAGTTCTTTTAGATTTTGAATTATCCTTCATGTATTTACATAAACCTGTACGCTAGAAGGTAGGAGTCTTATGTCTTTAAGTCTCCTTCATTTTCTTCTAATCAGATCTTAAAAACTTTCGAAAATAACTCACGTAAGATCAGCATATTTGAATTACAAACTAATGCATGTTCCGAAATGTCAGTAGTGCAGGTGCTGTCGGCGCCCCAGCTTGCGCTTGGGATCGTGTGCAAATTGTGACGCCGATGATGAGCGTCTCAAGGAAGTTCACCCCTCATCGTTACGCGTAAAGAAATTATACATATATATTGTTATTATGGTCATGTTTATTATTATACTTTTTTTTTCCAACGCAAGAGCAGTAATTTAACACAATATCGCAGCGGAAAAAGGTCAAGCCAAAATCTTTGACAAGGCATTTACGTATGTCGCACATCACATGGTTAGCGAAATACAAACCAAATTAAACATTATATACATCAGAAGTTAAAGTTACCAATGTTAACAGTTCTACAAAAGTACTTCCCAAAATAACGGGAAGATTTCCTCAAAATACATTGGTAATACAAAACAGATGCATAGACGACAATCCCCCTTCTCCGCCAGACATACTAGTATGCGGGTTCTTTCTTTATTTTCTTAAAGTTAGGACCGTAACGAAGACGGTCCAAACTTAGACTTGGACCCACATCACACATCATCCCAGAGGATGAGGTAAACAGGCGTCCCATATGGAGGAGTCCGTCTACTCCTAAAACCAGACAACACCTCGTAGAGTGTAAGTTGTCAAAAAAATAGGTCGCCATAGGAAGTGACTCTGCTACCCACTGATCCAGCAGGTCTAGGGTCACGGGCTCAGTAAAAGCAGTCTTAATCGGACCCGTGGGGGTCCGACACATCATTTCGAGAGTCGTAATCCGTGGATCTATCTTCCCCTGCAATAACTTGTATCGTTCCAAAAGGGGCGATAGTAAAGGTAATAAAAAGGGGGTGAGATTTCGGGAGAAATTTCAGCAAGTACACTAACATTTTAACTGAAACATTTCAGGCATACAGATAAGTGAACCAAACAATCATAGCTGATGCATATGCAATGGATGACTGACTCATGCGCATGCTCATGTAAACTTTCTTATAAACTTGCTTCTTTCAGACTTCTTTTCATTTACTTGCTTTTTAAATCATTTCTTTAAAACATTTCATATCTTTTATTCTTTCTTAGGCGCCACTTATCAAATACTGATATTTTCTTATGGCTCAAAAGCCCATCTTGTCACGACTTATCGTGTAGCATATATGAGACACAACACGGTTCCCCTAAGCACCGCGTGTTCTCTACTGGTTACCGCATCACCTTAAGGTGAGTGCGTCATGTAGCTTGTAGTACGGCAGGTTTTTACACCTTACCCGTCTTTGGCACCCACCAGTGTTAGGTGCGACCGTGCTCCAGACACCTTCTGGAGCCATACACAGTCCGCCGACTATTCTTCGTCGACTCAAGGGCTTTCATTCAAGTTTAAACACTCCTGAGTGAATAGGGAGTTCCACTGGGGCACTACCCCGTCCCAACCTTTGGGGTTCTTTTAAAACTCGATTTTTCTTTTTCTTTTTCTTAAAAACATGTTTAACTCTAAAAACATGCTTTTCATGATTTATGCATGGGACATGCAACACTTACTCATTTTCATGTAAAACCCGAGGTAAGCTCGAGTGCACTCATGGTCCATTTTCTTTTTCATCAGGATGAACTTTACAATCCCCAACTTAACAGTCATACCCTAACACCCAAATTTGGGCTTGGGATTGAAATAGAGTACTCGGCCCATGTCCAAACTAGTGGGGCCGAAACCACCTAGGGTATTTCCTAGAGTTTCTCTTCATCATTTCATTCTAAGTGTCCTCCAAGCCCTAAAGGTGTTTAATTAAAATATATACCATTTCGAAAAAGGGTTAACCGAAATCCTATTATCCAATACATGAATATTTTTACATCTAATCTTGTTTCACTCCAACTTCTTTCATTCACCTTTTTATCTTAAAAGATTTTCTACTATTAATTCCTTCAAAATTCCCACACCAACAAGTGTCTTCCATAAGCTTAAAATAAATAATTCCACCTAATAATCAATATAATTTAATCCTCTAATTTTAACCTTAAACATCATAAGATCCCAAATAAAAACTACTAGTCATCATATATACATTATCACCTCTTTTCATATGCATGCTTGCACCACCACAATTCATATTAGACATATACTTTTCTTTCTCTCTTTTTTTTTTCTTTCATGTGAATAAGTAATTTGTCAATTTTTCATTTCCATATAACAATATCCTCTATAAATAAGTCAATCATACTACACATTTCCTTAAGTAAATTTAATCTTAGCAACACCAAATTTTATAAGCTTAATACTAAGATCAAGCATGCATTATCCTCATCATTTCATATAATACTCATACTTTCCATTTCTTTTTGCTATTAATACTTAATCCATCATTTTTGCTCATATTCTAACCTCATTTTAACTTAGAGATTTACAAATGAATATTCATACCAAAGACAAGCATTTTCACCAATCAATTTGATCCAACCATGGCAATACAACAATTTATCCAACAAGCATGATCACCTAGCTATATACAAGAAATATTAAAGAAAAGATGAAAGTATATTTACAATACTCTGATTAGGTTTTTGCTTATAATATGAAAATATACACATAGAACCTCTTATTAAACTAGCTATAAGCATGTAGATTCAAAGAGAAACCTTATTTATTTTTAGCTACAATAATGGTGTCATGTGTGTGTGTGTTCTTCCTAGGCTTGCATAAGTCTAAGCACTAATCTTTTCCAAAGCAATATCCACTTCAAGACCCTTGATCTTAGCTCCACTAACTTAGAACTCTTCAAGTTAGGTGGTAAAAGAAAAGGAAGCAATGGAGAGGGCAAAATGGATAGCTTAGGCCTAGAGGTGGAGAGAATGGGGTGGAGATGTGTTTGCTTTGTGTCCAAATGAAACAAGCCAAGGAAAGTGTGCATAGGGTCACACGGCCAAACCCTCCCACTAGGGTCTTTGGTACACATTTCATTATTCTTAGGTATGGCCAATGATGGATTGAAAGATTGACATCACTAGGCCATTCTAAGATCAAGTCTTGGCCATACCTTGGAGGATCTGATTCTCCCACCCCCCCTCTCTCACTTGCTATGGCCGACGCCCCCTTGGGTGTTTGGTCTCCATTTTCTTGCATTTCACTCAATCACCTTCCCTCCATCATCTCATGTGTCCATCCAAATGATCTCAAGGCCATGCTTTTTGGGATTTGAGCAATGCATGGTTCGGCCAAGGCCTTCCTTGCTCCAACCGAAACCCTCCCATTTCCTTTGTCTCCTTGCTTTGTCATTTCCATCACTTACACACACCATACCTCTCTTCACATCACCATACCTTCTTACACTTTGTACTTTATTCACTTACACATTTCTCTCTTGTCTCATCAACTTTTGGTAGGCAACAATCCATGAAAACCCTCCAAGGAGCTCATGGAAATGCCCCCACACCGAATCCCCTTTCCTCCATTCTTCCATTCATCTCTTCATGCCACTTGTCACATTCTCATGCAATATGACTTCTATTAGAAAGTCAATGGATGGTGCATTGTACTTCCAAGATCCCATGATAGGAAAATCTCTTCATGAGATTTCACACTCTATCCTACATGGCCACCTACTAGTCAACCCTTATCCACTAGCAATTTCCTACTAGTCTTGAATGACTTTCTAAGGTTCCTCTACAAGTGACATGTGTCTCTAATATAGGCTTGGTGGGTCATGAGTTCATTCCATGGGTTTGTGGACTTACTACTACTCTCTTGGCCCATTCACTCAATCCATGCCTCCAAGGCTTCACTTCCAAGCCCATCTCCTTAGGGCTTGTTTTTATAAATTATCACTCATCTCTTATATTAGTGTTTAATTAAACATTCAAATTAAGACGGGAATTTTAGGGTTGTTACAGGTGCGACAAAATAAGTTGTATAGATTTTTCTTGGCATTCTATAGCATTTTGAATCATCTCAATCGGAGCTCAAAATAGAGAGTTATGCCTAGATTGTGAAGCAATGTAGAAATAGTCCAAAATCGCCCAATTAGCTTCGTTTTGCATTTAACGCCTCCATTTGCAACCTAAATCAGAATATAAGAATAATAAGTACATTTAGGCACCAAATAAGCATTAAAAATTAAACATTAAGGGAAAAAAATGACATTTTGCATTTTCATTATGCATCCTCTTCCAAGATACAACAATTAGTTTCTCGAGATATTTTATGTTTTGTGTCCCAAGATACTTTTGATTGTATTTCTTGTCAGTTAGGAAAACAACAATATTTGCCCTTTCATAGTAGTGAGTCATTGTCTACTAGTATTTTTGATTTGATACACTCTAATGTTTGTAAACCTGCACCTGTAACTAGCATCGGTAGATCTCGTTAGTGATAACCCATAATTTTAAGAATTATTTTAGTTTTTTTAAGATTATCTTAGGGAATCTTTAGAGCTTTTTGGATATATGTATGTAGTTTCTATATTTGGTATTGGAGGAAAAATTATTGGAGACACTAAATAGGATGAGAAGATATGAATTCACATGTTATAAGGTTTATCAGGACATAAAACATGCATGTCATAAGTCTAAGTTTCTGCGTATGTTGCATTTTGTCACATATGTGTCGTCATAAGTCATGATGTCTGTTATAAGAAAATACGTTAAGAAAACTTTACAAGTGAAAAGATTAATAAGTCAGTCACGTCATGACGGAGACGACGATACGTAACGCCTGTTGCAAAAATAAGAATCATGTCATGACGGGGACGGCGATATGTACGCCCAGAAGATTAACATGACTAGCGGGGACGGCGGTACGTAATGCCCGCTATGATAAGTATTTTCATGTCATTATAGGGATGACGATACGTAACGTCCGAAAGATTGACACGAGACTCGTCAGGACTGGGATGACGATACGTAACGTCCGGAAGATTGACGAGTTTATGTATGACCAAACTGACGCGTCATATTAAGAAAATCCGACGAGGATGGCGATACGTAACGCCCGTCGAGATGATGAAATAAGTAAGACCCGACAGGGACAACGATGCGTAACGCCTATCGAGGGTAAGAAATAAGTAAGACCCACAATATAAGAAAATAAACAAAAGTTTTAAATATAAAATGGTGGGTCCATATAAGAGTATAAGTCTGTATGGAAATTGTGGTCATCCATATGCATGAGTCTCATTAGGCATTCATGAGTCATGTAAAATAATTCATTATGATATATGCTATATTATGTTATTGATATGCTCGGTTGATACCTGTGTTAATTTATTTGTATACTTGCTGAGATTTCTTAGAAATCTCACCCTTTTAATTTTATCTATCATTCCTTATGGAATGATAGACATTGTTATAGGAATAAATGATACATCACGAGACCCAGACATTACGGGAGATTTTGAGGTACCGTGAGGGTCCTACAGAATACTTCTTTCTGAATGGAATGATCTTTCATATACGTGATCAAGTGGAATAATAAGATTACTGGACGACGATGGGATATGTTATTGTTTTAAGAAACCTTACTAGGTTATATAAGCCTTAGATACAATCTGTTTTTGTAATTATGAAATTATGAAGGTTATAGTTTTATTATGCCACGTGATTTATTTATGAAGAAGTTAGATCTCTTGTATATTTTGAAGATTTACCTCTTTCCGCTATGTTTCGTATTACATTTAATTAGTAAGTTTAGATGCATGCATGCTACTCTTTACGTTTATGTAGGATAAGTAGCATTATATTACTTGTCCGGACCCTTCAAATTATGTTTTAATCGAAGCGAAAAATTGGGGCATTACAACTTTACTGTGTTATAATTGTTGATAATTTTACTCGTTGTAGTTGGATTTATCTTGATCCCTCTCGTTTTGAACTATTTCAGTTTTTAAGACCTTATTTATTTTCATAGATGAGATAGGATGAGATGAATTGATTGATTTGAGATTAAAATTAAAAGTTGAATAAAATATTGTTAAAATATTTTTTTAATATTATTTTTATTTGATGAGATGAAAAGGTTGAATTGTTTATGTTATTTCTTTTATAAAAATTTGAAAAAGTTGAAATAATTAAATGATATGAGATGAGATGATTTGAAAGGAGTTATAAAAACAAACGAGATTATTGTAACTTTTTAAAAACAATTGAAACTCAAATTTCCAAACGCATCAATTTTTTTTGATCTGACAATGCACTTGAATACAAACAATCTACTTTCCAGAGTATCTTGCGAACATATTGCACTATCCATTAAACCTCTTGTCCAGGCACCTCTCAGAAGAATGGACGAGTTGAACAAAAATTTTGTCATATTTTTACATAATTCATACTATTATCTTATCTGCAAAAGTCTCTACTCCATTCTGGGTGAAGCTGCCTTTCCTGAAGTTCATACCATTAACCACCTTCCAAGTCTGGCTATCTCAAATCAACATCCATATGAGAGTCTGTTTGGATCTCCCCTGACTATCAATACCTTCGTTCCTTTGGTTCTTCTTGCTTTGTCCTTCTTAAGTCTCATGATTATACAAAGTTGGAGTCACGTTCTCGCATTTGCTGCTTTTTTTGGCTACGACAAGATTCAAAAGGGTTAGCAGTGTTATGATCCTATTGCTCATTGTCTCGACATATCCCATCATGTACTGTTTTGGAAACATCACCTGTTTATTGAGGCATCGACTTTTAGTCCCTCTGTTTCTCAATCTTCTGCCTTAGAACTTTTTCTAGATGAGCAATCCAATCATTCTCCACTTGTGTCCATATATAATGTTTCATCAATTCCACCTACTCACTCTTTGGGCACTCCTATGCTAGGATCTCTGTATCTTAAGCTATATCCCTCTCTGGCTGCAATTAATGTTCCTGCCCCCTACAGATCACCCATCTGACTTTTCCCTTCACTTTTCATTTTGGGTAAGATCTCTTCCTACTCATCTGCATGATTTCCATTGTTATATTGCCCTTACTACTTTTCATGAGCCTCACTCCTATGGTGAGGCCTCCATTAATTCTTTATGGAAAAATGCAATGACTGAGGAGCTTGATGTATTATCTAAGAACCATAGATGAGATCTAGTTGATTCGCCTCTTGGAAAGTATGTGATTGGTTGTAAGTGGATTTATAAGGTCAAGACTATCTCATATAGTTACATTGAGATGTATAAAGATCGACTTGTTGCTAAAGATTTCACATAAGAATATGGCATTGACTATGAGGAGACTTCTTCCCAGTTTCTTGTCTCTCATTTGTTCACACTCTCTTGGATATTGCGGCCTCTCTTCAGTGGAAGCTCTTTCACATGGATGTGAGGAATGCATTCTTGTATGCCGATTTGTGTGAAGAGTTCTATATGTAGCCTTGTATGGTCTTTCTCATCCACAAGACAAGGTCTGCTACCTTTATCGTGCTCTTTAAAGCCTTAAGCAAGCCCATCGCGCCTAGTTGCAAAATTCACCCCTACGATTCCTTGCTTGAGCTACTCCCTTAGTTCCCATGACTCAACCCTCTTCGTTCATCGTTCTGATAAAGGTCTCGTTTTGCTACTATTGTATGTGGATGATATGATTATTATTGGTGATGATCTTAATGGTATTAAGGAACTTAAGGATTTTGTCAATCAGAAATTTGAGATGAAAGATCTTAGTCACCATAATTATTTTTCCAACTTTAAGATCACTTCCTCAACAAATGGATTCTACCTCATCGAAACCAAGTATGTCTATGATCTTCAATCGCAAGCTGGCCTTACTGACAACAAGGTTGTTGATACACCCACATTGAGTTTCATGCACATCTAAACCCATTGTGTGGGAAATTATTGTTTGACTTCACACTTTATTAATAATTGGTTGGCAGCCTGATTTACTTTTAGTCACTCATCCATACATTTCTTATGTTGTGCATCAGGTGACCCAATTCATGTCTGCCCCTCGAATAACCTACTATATTGCTGTCCTATGCATTTTTCGATATCTTAAGAGCACTCTCATCAATAGTCTGCACTTCTCTACTTATTCTCTACTAGTTCTTCAAGCATACTTTGATGCAGGCTAGGCAGATGATCCCACTGATTGTCATTCCACCATAGGTTATTGCTTCCTTCTTAGTCCCTCATTGATCTCTTGTCGTAGTAAGAAGCAGACTGTTGTCTCAAAACATACTGTTGTTTGTCAACCTAGAATTGAGGCCAAGTATTGTGTCTTGGCAGACACCACCACTGAACTCCTTTAGCTCATATGGTTATCACAAGATTTATGTGTACCTCTTCCACTCTTTTTTATTGTGACAATTATAGTTCCATTCAGATTATTCATAATGATGCTTTTCATGAGTGGACCAAGCACCTCGATATGGATTGTAATCTCTTTCATCATCATTTGCTTCAGAGTTCTCTTTCATTTCTCTCTATCTCCTCTTAAGATCAGTTTGTCGGCATCTTTACAAAATCTCATCCTATGCCCTCCATCTCGAATTTGAGGAGGGCTTTTAGTGTATATGTTAGTGTTAGTCTAGATGTATTATGTGAGTCTCACATTGGTTGAGTATAGCTTTTGACCTCCTATATATAGGCCACATTATACAGCACAATTGATATATGGAATTGAGTAATACAATTCTACCAACTTCATTTATTAACATATGATATTTGTAATTGACAATTTTTGTTATATAACTCATAAAATTGATGTGAACTCAATATAAAATTAACATATTTTGCTCGGATAGTCTGATTCACTTCATTAAATATATGTCGATTTGTGGTTGATTCATAAATATGACTTGAACCCAATTTAACACGACATGAGCTCAGCACGACATTGCCAATTATCAACCTTATTTGAAACTGTAGAGAGAAATTATAATAAGATTTTAAGTTCTTTGGTCTAATTCTCTGCCGAACTTAACAAATCAATCTCCCTTTCTTATAAGCAAATCATATATTAGTAGTTGCTAAAGAGAAGGTGAGATATCCAAAAAAATTCTTCTTACAAATACTACATGTGAAACGCAAAAAAAAAAAAAAAAAAACAACGAATATGAAAATATATATATATATATATATATATATATTGGAGACAAATAATAAATTCTTTAGTCCCTGCATGTTTTCTTAGCCATTAATCATGTACCCGAAGCCATTGAGATAGATATGGTACTCTATCTGAGATGAGGGATATGACATTAATTAATTTATTAGGAGGATCGTGAGGTGTGGATTAGGCCGGAAACGTACAATAGCAGCCTCCGTCTGAAAGGCTTAAGGGTTAGCCTGTTTTTCTCTTTGACTATGGAGGCAGGCACGTGCGTTGATCTCTTGATTTATCAATGATTCAGATGATTTTAATTTGGAAGAAATCTGTCCTCACAAAATATTACACAAAGAAAGTAACGCATCCAAATAAAAGGACATTAAAAGTACTTTCCATCCTTTCATTTTAGCTTTATTTATAAGAATTGATAAAAGAAATTAAAAGTCGTTATCATTTTACTTATATGAGGTTCCAAGAAATTGACGCCATATTGCGCGCGTTGGATTAGTATATAAATTTCAAGACAGGTTTTGATATTGAGTTTAAATAATATGATCAAATTATATAAAAATTGAATAAAATATTATTAAAATAGTTGTTAATATATATATATATATTTTAATTTAAAAAAATTTGAATGATTTATATATCTCCAATCAACCCCTATACGCACAAATATTATTGGGCAACGTTCAAACCAAAGAATTGCTACACATATAGGCTAAACCCAGCAAAAACAGGAAGGCCGAAGGGAGGTGTACAATATATATATATATATATATTCTATTATATTAGTATTTTTTATTATATTAATATATATATATATATATATATATATAATGACAAAAATAGATCTTTAATTTGAGAAGTCACGAATTTGGAGATTGCCTTAAATTTGTAAGATTTGATTTGCAAGAAGCAATTCTATACTTAATTAGCTATATAGCACATTAACGTTTGTTTTTCACTTTCTTTAATTTTCACCTCGAATATTGAAGCAACTTGAAACCAAGATCATTGTTCTTTGAAATTGATCTGGGGAAAACAAATTAAGGAGTACAGATTGGAAAGATCAGTGAGAGATTTTTTTTTTTAAAATTTTTTATTTTACTCTAAAGTGGTTGTA
Organism: Platycarya strobilacea; assembly: GCA_036898215.1. NCBI lineage: Eukaryota > Viridiplantae > Streptophyta > Magnoliopsida > Fagales > Juglandaceae > Platycarya > Platycarya strobilacea. The sequence continues at coordinate 23,505,990 of CM072545.1, read as the reverse complement.
GAATAACTTAAAGAACACATTATATAATGGATTCTCTCTGATTTGCCTCCCCATTTCAAAAAACTGAGTCACCTGCCTAAAAATAATGTTATAAATGATTAACTTCCCTATTTTAAAAATTTTATAGAGCTGTGCTACATCGTCCGGAGGATGCAGCCCAAATTAGTACCTAATAAGCAAATATTTTTTTTTTTGATTTATTTTCAATCATTTATTTTTGGTGGTTTTAAATAATTAAAAGAAAATCATATCATTATTAAAAAAATATTTCCTTAATCATTAAATAATAAAAAAATTGAAAAAAGAATTTGAATTCGGGAGATGAATTCAGGATATTATTTCGGTGGAAATAGTATTTCCCAATTTTATATTCAGTTTTCATAAAGATTTTAACTTTAATCCAAAAAATCTTAGAATACTATTTTCTTTGATTTTGCAAAAATCAAAAAAACTTTCACAAAAATATAAAACAGAATAAAAGCCTTACAAAATTTTACCTAAATGTTTTATCAATTATACTACACGTACAGTACTGCTTTTACAAATCCCAATATGAAACACATATCTAAAACGTTAATTTATACAAACAATTTTAACTATTGTTGCTTGTTAATTAACATGTTCTCGCATCACTTATAACTCATGTTTTCTTTGACTTATTTTTGTTGGATTTAATTGATCATAATTTATCGCTATTCGCATCACTACAAGAAAAACAGGTTTTTGAGACCAGTTATATGCTACGAACATGACTATTCGGGACGAAAACAGTACTGTTTTCGTCTAGAATAATCATGTTCGTAGCATGTAATTGGCATCAAAAACCTGTTTTTCTTGTAGCGCGCCAACATTCATGAATAGTACTGTTTTCGTCCCGAATAGTCATGTTCGAAGCATGTAATTGGCCTAAAAAACCTGTTTTCTTGTAGCGTGCCAACCTTTAGGAATAGCTATGTGCCATACGCAAATAATTTCGTAACTAACTAAATGCTCCAGCAAGTCCGGAAGAATTTGATAACTACCCCTTGCTTGTCGTTCTATGCAGAAAATCGCCGCCGAGGAGGGGGAGAAGTGGGTGCCTCGGCCATCCCTTTCCTCCTTCCCTCCCCTCTTTTTGTTTTTTTTTTTTTTTGTGGGTTTTCACTGCTTCGTTTCCGTTCTAAAGTATGATACTTTTGTTTGATGATCTTCGCATTATAAGAAAACTACTTATTTGCTACATTTTTATTAGTTATAAATAATTCATTTTAGTCGCTAATAATCTATTTTAATCGTTAATAATCCTTTTCGTCGCTAATGTTGGATCACTATTGCTCATTTTTCTTATAGTGTCGGTGGTAATGGACTACCACGTGCCCTATCAGGGGCTTTGTCCCACGCTGATTTCCCAACCGCCCAAAGCTCCCATCGAAAGAAGCGGTGTTTACAATGCACGTGCGGGATGGGTTGGCACGCGTGGATCAACTCACCTCCTTTTAGAAACATATGCTGCCGTCATGTATGGCGTCTTGGGGGTCTGCGACGTCTGGGGCCTCAAGGTGTTGAACCGGTCATCTCCAGTGTAGCGCATGTCGCCACCACAACCATGCTTGTCACGTGTTCAGTTTGTATGTGTTTTGTGTTATTAGTTTGACTTGTAATTTAATGGATTCTTTTTTTGTTTGTTAGGTCATAATTCTAATCTCTATTTGTTGGAATGAAATACAATATTTCCTATAAAAAAAAAAAAAGAAAAAAGAAAAGGGAATAGCTATGTGCCCTCCACAAATATATATATTCATCTAATATTGATCCAACTTTCCTTGCCGCCATGCATACGGCCAGTGCGTACTTCTTTAACTGGCCGCGCATATGATATATATGCATGCGATTGACTTGCGGTTGATCCTATTTTGATGGCATGTTGATGAGTTGGATTCCTTCTTCAAGGGTCGACAATTAATCCTTTATAATATATTTTATTTTGAGCAGAAATTCTTTCTTACTTTCTATTCTTCTAGAGGATATAGATCGAGGATGAAAGGGTACTGAAACAGTTTCATCGAATCATCCTCTCATTCTCAAGCAATCAATTCACAAAGTTTAGTCATGCATCATTAATTAACCTTTGTGGCTTTCAACTGTACTATTAAAACAATCATAATTCAACAATATTGCAAAAGCCAATCTTTTTTATGGGCTATTTAATTTCCTCGATTCAACAATATTAATTACAAAAGCCAATCTAGTTCAACAATATTAATTATAATTTGCCATCCTTTGCTATTTCTTTTTAAATTAATGAATAAACGCTTGCCCATTTAAAATATCAATAGCTAGCCAGTGGAAAAGCTTTTGGTCATTTCTTTGAATGCATTTTATAATGCCTTCAAAGAAAGTACTTAATTCGTAATTTCTATGTGTGAGAAAGGCAAACCACCTCATTTTTAGAACTGATGCAACTTGGTCATAATTTCCTGACCATTTTCGTTACAGTATATAAAGACTTGGTCATATGATACAATATTCCTTTACAAACCAACTCTATCGCTTGGGGAAGTGCTGACTATTTTCAATAGACACTGGTAATTTCTTGATTATTCTCTATGTATTTTCCTTTTAATTAGCTCCTCTTTCTTTAGTGGCTCCCCGACATATATATAAATGTGCTCATGTTATGGTCACACTACCCTCCTAGCTAATTAATTATCCTTTTCGATCTCTTAAAATGTGAAATAATGATAAATAAATAAAAACTCCAAATTCTCCCTATTAAACCAGAACAATGCTAAGTATTAGTACCCTTTAATATATGCAAATTAAATAAATATATATTAGGGTTGCAAGGAGCTTTTGTTTGATCTAAATTCATCATTTGGTTTAAATCAATTGATATATCCGCGCACTGATTTGGTATTATTGTTATCTTGAACTAAATCAGCACGGCTATGCGAAATTAATCAATTTTTTGTTTTAAATATGAGTAATATTATACACTACATTAATATTTTATTATATAAGATACGACAAATTTAGCACAACTTGATCCTGATGATTAATATGCCACATCTAATATAATGAAATGAAATGACCGATGGTGGTGTGGTCATCATGTGTATAGAGTTTTTAAACTACTTATAATGTGAAAAGCCATATGTGAGGCATGAGACACGAGTTTCTAAAGTCTTTTTCATGGGAAAAAAACATAATTGAAAAGTATTTTTTTTTATTTTTTTTACTTGAAACAAAAAATGAGAAAGAAGATCGAGCACGGCAAAATCTAAATTAACATTTTCCTTCATGAGCTGACTTTGACTGGTAGTGGGGATTTCGTTGCTTTGCCAGGCCACAAGCTAGCTAGAAGATAAGACATACAGGTCGATTGGGGCTGTAATTTTCCTAGAATTGGTTTATTAATTACAGTGAAAGTCCACTTCCAATGTCATTTTTTTTTATATGTACTACTGATCAATATTAAACAATTTTTACTAAATCAATGAAGACTTGAAGTTCAATTCCCACACAAGTTTTGGAAATTATTAGTAACTTATTAAGTAACTAGTACTACTATTTCTCGACCCAATTATCATATTAATAATCCACCTCACGGCCTCTTGACTATTAGCTTCAATATTACTTACGTGATTAAAAAATAAATAAAGAAAACGTGTTATACCTAGACAGTAACGCATGAGATTCTTTCTTATCGCCTCTAATTATTATGAGTACATTATATAGTCAATTATATATTTGTATATATAGTTTTAACCGATCGAACGGGGTGGATCGGACTTCGGATCGATAGAGTACAATGAGTACGTAGATTCTAGCGTGATGTTGCAAATTATGTGATCTATCTGAATTCGACCGTCCAATAATTAATACATATAATTTAAGATGATCTCAATTTTATCATATTACGGCCAATAGGGTCATATAATTGAAGAAAATCATACGGCCTATAATATGATTTTCCAGGGCAGGAGTATAACCATTATTAATTAATAGCTAGCTAGGTTTCATCCAATGACAAGACCCTAGACACAGTCAGACAAATAACAGCTAGCTGACGCTTGGCAATTAATAAAATTATCAGGTTGCTTTGTTTCTTAAATTACCTTTTAGTGACATGAATTGCTTGTTAACAACGTCGGTTAATATCATATATGATCTAAGGCTGCATTTATTTTACATATATATCACATTCTTTCATGAAGGTCATTATAAAAATTAAGAAGCTATATATAAATGCTTATAAGCATTTATTTTAAAGAGCATGCGCGCATTGACGAGTCAACAATCTTATATAATATATTATCAAAGGATTGGGATGAATTCAAGGAGGAATTAAGAACCAAAGAATGTCGACATGCATGATAACCATATATATAATTCAACAAATTAATTAACTGCATGATCACAGCAAGCATTGGGAATTAGCCTAAGAGTATAAAGTGGAGATGTCTTCAGAACTAATTTGGAGAGAGATTTGATTAAAAAGGTTACTGAAGAGATCAAAGAATTGATGGCAGATAGCGCTGTTGGCAGTCTGCTTGACAAGCTGCTTGCTCGCTTTGTTGAAAATGAGGTGCAACTGTTGAGAGGGGATCCCGAAGATGTTCTTAATCTGAGAGGAGAACTAGAGCGTATAAGAGCTTTCCTCAAGGTTGCAGATGCGTTGGAAGAAAGTGACGTAGAATTCAAAGTGCGGGTTAAGCAAATAAGAGAGATCGCTCATGAAATTGAAGATGCTCTGGATGAATTCATGCTTCTTCAAGCACATGATCATGCAGATGGATTCTATGGTGCTCTCCACAAACTCTCTTGTTGTATCAAGAACTTTAAAGCTCACTATCGTATTGTTTCCGAATTACAGGCCATCAGATCCAGAATAAAAAATCTTTGCCAAATTCACGGGAGGCTGCTTCCCAGATTCACAAGAACCAATCAAGGTTCGGGCTCCACGAGTGCAGAAAATACATGGCAAGACCGTCGAGGCGATGCTCTTCTTCTAGACGAGACTGATTTGGTGGGGATCGACGAACCTAAGCGGCAATTGGTGGAGTGGCTGGTGAAGGGTGGCAATAGGCGTGAAGTGGTTTCTGTGGCTGCAATGGGTGGAATGGGGAAAACAACGTTGGCAAAGCAAGTCTATGATGATGAAGAAGTGAAGAAACATTTCAAAAGGCGGGCTTGGATCACTGTTTCTCAATCTTTCAAGATAGAAGAACTTCTCAAAAACATGATTCGACAAATCTTCAGTGTAATCAGCAGACCACTTCCAGAAGGATTGGACAACATGAACAACGACCGGCTGAGGAGAATAATCAAGGACTTGCTCAAGAAAAGCAGGTATTTGGTGGTTCTAGATGATGTTTGGCACTTGAATGAATGGAATGTTCTCAAATATGCGTTGCCCAACAACAACAGTGGCAGCCGAGTAATGCTCACAACACGTAATGTTGGGGTGGCCTCCAGTACTACCTCTTCCGGTGTGGAATCTGTAGGTAAGGTTTACAATTTGAAGCCTTTGTCCCCAATGGAATCTTGGATTCTTTTCTGTAAGAAAACCTTTCAAGGGAATGAATGCCCTACTTATTTGAAGGATATCTGTCAATATACTTTAAAAAAGTGTGAGGGACTGCCCCTTGCAATTGTAGCAATTAGTGGGGTTTTGGCATCAAAAGACACACGTAGAATTGACGAGTGGGATGTGGTTCGCCGTAGTCTTGGGGCTGAAATTGATGGCAATAACAAACTGCAGGATCTGAAGAAAGTACTTTCGCTTAGTTTCAACGACTTGCCTTACTACCTAAAAGATTGTTTCTTGTACTTGAGCATCTTCCCAGAGGACTATCGGATCGAGCAAATGAGGCTGATTCGATTATGGATAGCGGAGGGATTAATCGAAGCAAAAGAAGGGAAAACACTGGAAGAAGTTGCAGAGGATTACCTCAACGAACTCTTGAATAGAGGTCTGGTGCAAGTGGCATCCATAACCAGTGATGGAAGGGTCAAAAAGTATCGCGTCCATGACGTTCTGCGGGAGATAATTGTGTCAAAGGCTAGAGATCAGAACTTCACTTCCATTGCTAAAGATCAGAACATGATGTGGCCGGATAAGGTTCGACGCCTATCTATACATAACACACTGCAAAACGTACAACAAAACAGGTCTGTTTCTCGACTCCGTTCTTTGTTCATGTTTTGGGTGGTAGAAAAGCTGGACATTCAAAGCTTGTTTCCTGGTGGTAATTTTAAGCTGCTAAATGTTTTAGATCTGCAAAAATCACGTTTAAAAAGGTTTCCAACTGATGTTGAAAACCTGGTTTATTTGAAATATCTAAGCTTGAAGGGCACTAAGGTTAAAACCATTCCAGCAACCATAGGGAAGCTTCAGTACCTAGAGACTTTGGATCTTAAACATTCCCGCGTGACCGAACTGCCTGTTGAGATCTTGAAACTCCATCGACTTCGACATCTCCTTGTGTATCATTTGAAACTTGAGTCTTACGAATATTTCCACTCTCGATATGGTTTTAAGGTCCAAGGAGATATAGCAGCTTTACGATCCCTACAATCCCTACAGAAGCTTTGTTTCATAGAAGCAAACCAAGGTGGTGGCGCTATAATGATAGAGCTAGGGAAACTGTCCCAACTAAGGAGGTTAGGCATTGTAAAGCTGAGAAAAGAAGATGGGAAAGCTCTATGTTCATCCCTAAAAAAACTGACCAACCTTCGTGCGTTGTCTCTAACTTCAATAGAGGAGGAAGAGATTCTTGATTTGCAGCACCTTTCTTCTCCTCCTCCATTGATCCAGCGAGTGTATTTGAGAGGACGTTTAGAGATATTACCTCCATGGATACCATCATTGAATGGAGTGGTCAGATTGTATCTGAAATGGAGTAGACTGAAGGAAGATCCACTTGTGCTCCTTCAAAAACTGCCCAATCTTGTACACCTGGAATTACTTCAGGTATACGAGGGAGACATGTTGTATTTCAGGAAGGGTGGGTTCAACAAGCTTAAGGTTTTAGGCCTTGACCAATTCAATGAACTCAGATGCGTGCAAGTGGAGGTGGGAGCATTGCCTTGTGTTGAAAAGCTAATTATCCAACGGTGTGAATTGCTGGAGATGGTGCCGGTTGGCATTGAATATATGAGCAAGTTGAAAATTCTTGAATTTTTTGACATGCCCGAAGAGTTTATCCAGACTCTTCGTCCAGATGTAAAGGATAGTGATTATTGGAAGGTGGCTCACATCCCAGAAGTCTATTCTACCTACTGGAGAGAAGGTGGATGGGAGGTCAATACTTTGGATCTTTCTGATGGAGAGAATTCTCCCAGGCCTAGTGCTATTTCCACAACAAGCCACGACCTTGAATCACGTTGGAAGTGACACAGAGTCATAGACATCGATATTTCATCATACTTGTAAATGATTTAGTAGATATTTAAGTTCTCTGTGTTGTTGGGTCATAGGTGATATTAATTGGTTCAACATTCTTGTACAAATCAAGCTGAAAGGGGGAAAAAATAAGAATAGGAGGTGCATGTAAATTTGTAATAAACTGTCAATATTCATTGACTTAGCCAAAAGAAGGGAAAAAAAAAAGACAAAAAAAAAAGAAAAAAGACAAAAAAAACAAAAGACAAAAGACAAAAAAAAAAAAAAAAAAAAAAAGAAGAAAAAGAAAATACTGGAAATATTATGTGTAGTACTTGGATCTAGTAGGGCTACCTGTGGTTGGGAAGGCCGGGGTGATCTACAGTGGTGGAGGCTGCATGCAGCTTGAAGCTATCTTGTGTTCAGAAGTTGTAAATATGTAAATATATTGTAACCGTAAAATTAGCTCTAAATATAGTTGGATAACAGATTGCCTGCAGTCCAGTTCAGGCAGGCTGCAATTCTTGGAGCTCAGAGGTTACTTGTGGTTCAAGAGGACAATGATGGTAAGGGCACAGATGCATGCTTGCAAAATGAGTCTGTATTGGTCGTAAATAGTCATTCTCCTTGCATATAATTCGTCACAAATGCTCATATTTCTTGCAATGACGAGACTAGGTAGTGAATTAGTGCATGGTGGTCTTGTAAATGATTGTGCATATATATATACATATATATATAAACTCACTGTATATAAATAAGTTGCTGCATGGAGTACTAGAAACTCTTTGAAAAGGGCTTCCAGGTTTAGAGTGATGAATTACTTTGTAGATATAACAAATGATCATTGTAAGTACTCCAACAGTATTGTGAAACACAAACATGATTGTACATGACCTGTAAAGATTCATATAAGTGCTCATTGTTGTTGGTCATGAAGATTGCAGATAGGACAGATCAGGGTGAATAGATGTTCTTTGCTGGCCAATCTTCTTAACCAATTTAAAAATTCATTCAACATAACATACCAATAGCAGCCACAATTAATCAATAAAAAAATATAAATACTGAAGCTAGCAATGAAATTAAACTGAAGAGGATGAGATTTTTGTTCAGCAGAAGCAGACTTACACATTTATAAAGCAGGGCAGTGTGAACATATATATATATATATATGCAGATGGGGGAGATCATTCTCCTTTGATAATTTATGGCCACCAAAATTTCCCAAGGAATATTAGATAAAAATTAAACATTATGGATTGGTGACAATGTTATTTGTTTCTTTATTTTTTTAATGATTATATTATATAGAGGTCACGATCAAAGAAACCATCAATAAATAATGATCTTTGTAGCTATATAGCTAGGTTGAGATTCTTCACATGCAAGAATAGGAAAGATTTTGGCTCCATCTGAAGGAAAAAGAGGAATTTCATGGAAGGAAAGCTACATCCCTTCGCTCATTCAATATTATTATCTCTTTTTTTTTTTTTATTAACAAAATAAATAAATAAAAGAAAAGAAAAAACTGTGTGCAGTAGAGACTACAATGTGAACCCAAAAGAGAGCCGCTTTGGGACAGCCCCGTTGTGTTTGGTTACTGGTTTACTGAACCTCGCTAACTGTATCCATTAATTGTATAGATATTGCTTCAAAATATGATAATTCTTGTTTTTTCTTTTACAGTTCTAAAGAATTTGTGTCAAATACTTACCCCCCAACGAGTCATTGGTTAATCTTTCCAAGTTCACTTCATTCTGATCTGAACGGCCTATTTAAGGGCGACAATGCTTTCTTTTTTCAAGATTCATAATATCAATAACTAGTCATCAACCCTAAAAACTAATGAATTGATGTACAGATGAGGACTTTTACTATTTTATATGATGAGTTCGGGATGTGGGTATCTGGCATCTGCATCCCCGACCCCCATCCGTAACCTGATGCATGCAGGTATAATATCAGTCTTTTCCGCCCGGGTCCAATCCAGGACCGGACCAGGCCGAATGCACACAATGGGAGAATAATTACGTGACTATCATGAACTAATTGTCTAAAATTTCGGTTGTGAATTTTTTTTTTTTTTTTATATCTCAACAAACATTAAAATTAACGAAAGAGTTCAGAGAGTTTAAAATACAATAGCTACGTCGAAGTGAATAACATAAGGTAGTATATAAGGAATTAAGAATCAATAGTTACAATAAGATAAATAGTCCCTTTTTTTTTTCCAATACCTACAAACGCTAGTGAAAGCTCATGGAAATAGTTTGGTCTTTTTTTTCCTTTCTTTTTTTTTTTTTTTTTTTTTTTTTTTTTTTAAATTAATAAAGCGATAGAAGAGTGTGTTGATAAGAAGGCCAAAGAAACAAATATGATACATCAATGACCATTATTACTGAAGTTGGTGCATGCATGCAGCTTGTGTTGAAAAAGACGCCATATTATTGTGTCATGTTTTGGTGCTGGCGTCATATGCTCAAGGTTTTCTAACCCTTTTTGTTAGGCTCTCTCTCTAGATTACCTTTGCAAAGCCAACGCATCATGTTTTGATAGGATTTCATGTATAGCAGGTTATTACTTCTTTGTACCACACTATTTTATGATTTATAATTAATATATTTTGTCTTATCCAAAAAAAAAAATAGTAATCATAAATGATAGGAAATATTTCATCCTTCAAACATTTCTTAAATATTATTATAAAAACATTGCAGTGGATTATTGTGCTAACAAAAACAATACAATTATGCTAAAAGGTTGGAATAGATTAATAAAATAAAATAAAATAAAATAAAATGAAATAATGATATGATTCAATAGAATACAAAGAAAATGCATTAGAGATTATATAGGCATCACAAAACTTGAAGATGCCACAATACGGTACTTTAGGATGCAAGAGGAAATTTTTGACAGAAAGATAGTGATAACATCGGGTGAAAGAGAGAGAGCTGCATCAAGAAATCAAGGTAACTATCTGGCCCAGTTGGAATCTTGCACTTTATAGACTTGAATTAAATTTTTGTTCACTATTCAGACTGTAACAACCAAAACACATAAACTCAAAAGTACCCTTTGTTTTAAATCGATGAAGGATATTACCTATTCACTTTACAACAAAGAAGAAAGTAAAAAATTGATAAAAGGGAAAGACCTACTCTATGTATCATGTAAATGGATTGGCAGGATTTCTGCCCGACCATTTATGGCCATTTTCTAAAAGAAACAGTTTCCCCCAAACCTAAACTGGTGTACCATTTCAACCTGTGGGTTTGAGGAAAAAAGGATAAATATGATAAACACTTCTTTACAATAATGATGGAACGAATCCTACACGCTACAATCAGCAAGCACAATGGAAAACAGAATTTCCAAGGCACTTTGCTTTATTGGCTATCTTTCTAACGCCTGTTTCATTGTGAGAGGATCTAAAACTATCAGGAGATGATTGGATTCTGTCCATGAAATTGATCTTAGGGGCATCAAGAATTGCCTTGGGCAATGATAATGCATACTGCATACCCCATATTGAGAGTGGCCTCATATATATAAGAGATCTGAAGTGCCCATCCACCGTCCATCCCTCCGGAGTTTGGAACCAGTATCTGCAAGTGACGGAAAAGGAAGATGTCTCAAATTAAATACTTATTGAGCCTATCAGAGAAGATAAAACAGGTCCCTAGCTAACATATATAGTTCCAAACTGTGAGGTCTTTGCATCTTATATGGGATACTGACAGGTACACATTGCATTATGTTTGGCGGAGGACACAGCACAAACCCAAGTTCCAACCAAGGATAATCTACCCAGGTTGGACTTCTAACAAAGGGCTGTTTTAAGATGTACGGGTTCAATAGAAATGGAAAAGGCATTGTATGGTCAATTGCAAAGCAATATAAGTGTGGTTTGCATATAAACCAGAGAGGAGTTACATCTGGACCAAGGTCCCACCAAATTTTCAGAAAGCACCAAAACAGCCCTAAACTTGGTTCAAAGAGCTTATTTTGGTTGGCATGTCTAATATTTGCAGCTTTGTGAAGATTTCCATCTCCAGCTCAGCTAAACTAACATAACACAAATCTCAGAAATCTTAGACCCTGTTTAATATGTCATGGTTATCAGTATGTAATAGCTGTTATCATTGTTGGTTATCCCACACCACAAATATGATCAAAATGAAAATACTGACATATTTGATCAAGTCAATGAGGCATCAAATCACCAAGCAAATGATTTAAGGCACATGCAAGGAACTTACCCATATCCTTCTTCTGACCAGCCTGCAATAAAAATACCTTCAGCAGTTGTAAATGCCTCCTCCTCCATTCCAGCTAAGATCATTGTAGCGGCCACTCCATAGGTGACACCAGTCCATATTTCACGTGATTGCATGCAAGACTCATCCACCTTTCCGCTGGGATGCATCCCATTTACAGCACCCATTCTGCCTCCTTTAACTTTCATTACATTGAAATCAAAGATTTTCTGAAGAGAACTTCTGACTTTGAAATCATCAAAAAGTGAAGGCAACCCTGAGGATGCTGTATACCATTGCCCTGCCAGTTGATCTGCTTGTATGGATTTACTGTTGCTACTTGAGCCACTGTCATAGTTAAAATAAGAACCATTCCATAATTTTTCCTCAAATGATGGTTTGGCCTTCAAAAATTTGCTTTTGCATCTTTCGGCAAAACTTCTGTCACCTAGTTGAACGGCCATTGCAGCTGCAGCTTGGAGTGCAGCAAGCCACAAGCATCCACAATAAGCACTCACGCCGTGAACGGTCCAAGCATCGTATGTTTGATCTGGGAACCCATCATTCTCAATGAGACCATCATCATCCCGATCAAACTGTTCCATATATTCCATGGCAGCACGAACTGCAGGCCAAACATCAACACCAAATGACATATCTCCAGTTGCAGCGAAGTCTCTATAAACCTGAAGCACAAACTTCGGGTTCAGATCCTTCCATTTGCTTGTATCATGAATATTATATGCATTCATTTCATCCCACGGATCATGTGTTCCCAGATCATGAGGAATTGCTCCTCTAACCTTACGAATTCCCCAATTCCCCTCTGCCAGAAACTTTACCTTTCTTCCATCCTCAGATAACACAGCCTTTGCAAAGTCACGTTGAATATTGAGTTCAATCTTAGGAAACAGCTCAAGAAGAGCAAATGAAGCATAGAAGTGTACGTCATATGTGCACCACATGATGTATTCCACACCTTCCAAGTATAGGAACCTTCCAACATCATCACTTTCATCTGGTGTGTCCATCAATGTGAGGGGCCGCAAAGGGTGATTGGAATGTCCCTTCTTCACGGGAACCACTGCTGCATCTTTACAAGAACCCTTTGGAAATACATCTTCATCTTTGTCATTTAGTTCAGTATCAGTTTTAGTATGCTGAAAAACGAAGTCTTTTCTGCTGTCCTTAGGTTCAGTTACTCTGACATCGGTATTTTCCACGTCTACTAATTGATGCTGATCATTTCTCATGTTTGAAGACGAAGAGTCTGTTAAAAAAGATTAAAGCAGTCTGTTATTTCTGACCTTTCTGACAAACATGTAGCCACAGGCAAAAGATATTGCTAATATCATCGTTCTCAGGAAACCAAATTCTCCTAGTAAAAATATTAAGATGCAAAAGATAGCACAGAAGATTACCAATCCAGACTGTTCCACCAGCAACCAGGAAGTACAGCTCATTAAATAACGTGAACTTGTACCTGCAAATATGGCATAGAATATTATGTATCTACCATGAAAGAGTAAAGAAATCAAGAAAAATGGCATGAGTCAAAATCACCAGTTACTCGAGCAAATTACAGGGATAAGATTTGCAAGCCATAAAGACCCAGTGCTATCAATGTGTTTCTGAGACCCATTATGTTGAAGTTGTGGAGTATTTGTTGAAAATAAGCGTACCAAGGGTGCTCAAGGGCCCACCAAACATGAAGGGTTCCTTGTAGGCACCCGAGACAACTTTTCGAATTATAAAAGATTTTGGCACAATTTACACATTGAAATATTTGAATATCCAACATCAAGACTAAGGAATCGTTTGGGTTCGTAGATGAAATGAGATGAGATGGGATAAATTGAGACAAAAGTTGAAAATTGAATAAAATGTTATTAAAATATTTTTTTAATATTATTTTTGTTTTGGGATTTGAAAAGGTTGAATTGTTTATTTTATTTTATATGAGAATTTGAAAATGTTGTAATGATTAGATGTGATGAGATGAAAAATTTTCTGAAAGTGAACGAGGCCTAAAAAGGTTTCTGCTGATGGGGCTTCTGAAGCCTTTAGCAAATTTCTAACACCAAGTGAAATTTTGGTAGAAAATGATATTAGTTTGACTAGTGTTACCATTCTGGAAGCCTTTCATCATTCAGGACAGGGCTTTGCCAATTCTCTATCTCTTCTTCCCACCGCTTATAATCTGTTCAAGATTTCAAGATAATATCATGTCATAACATGCATAGCATTCTCAAATATACTTATAAAAAAAAAGCATTCTCAAATATAAATCACCCTTGGGAAGCTTATAAAAAAGTAAAAGAGTGCAAACTACAATATTTCAGTAGCTTAGAACTTAGAACACAGCAAATGGTGGCCTGATAAGAGGGCCTGGCTTCAATAGAATATGGAGCAGACATAAACCAAAAGATACATACTAGTTAGTGCATCATGCACCAAGTTCGAGGCAGCTCTTTCAGATGTGCCATAAAATTTTGTGTACCTCCTACAACCAAAAAGGAAAAAAGAAAAAAAAATCAAACAAAAGAAAGATGAATATGCTTAGGAAATAATTGTCATGAGATATTGTAACACAAAAGATTGATACGATTTCCAACCATTATACACAAGGGAATGCAGAAATTCACCACTTGATTTTAAGCTAGCAAGTACGTCTAACATACTTTTAAATTTATATTAACTATTGTGAGCATGAAAATGTACACATCTTTCCCAAACCTTTCTACCCAATATATTTGCAAAGGTCAAAATGAAACGTCTTAAATTACCACCGCAATCATAGGCAAGTTGGTAATTTCCAATTTAAGATAAGAGTTTCAAGTGTAACTTACCAAACACACAAACATGTACATAAAGACCAGGTAAAGGAAAGGATACTACCTATGGTATGAGCTTCCCTTCAAAAATTTTACTTTTGGAGATGACCATGCAAGAGCAAATGCGACAGTGCACTTCCCATGAGGTTCCACCCATGTAGAGGCCGAAACTGCAGCGCAAACTGCCTCTCCAGGTGAGGAGGGAATGCTTGGTCCAGAACTGAAGTTAACTCGATCAAACTGACCATCCTAAAGATACAGGCAATAGAGTTAAGAGTAAATTATTTCGAGCATTAGAGCCTTCGAGTCCATACTCAAATCACAGGCTTAAAAATTGTAACGAAGTTGTGACTTCTACAAATGCAGAAGCTTAGAAACCGAAAAATTGAAAAGTAATTGAGTATGGCCACTATGTAATCAGTTCCAAGCTCTATAAGGAAAAAATGACCAGAGAACTATAGTGACTCCTTATGAAAAAAGAAGGCACACAGCAAAGACTGCATAGCATCCCCAGCCCCCGGCAAAAAGGAAAACAATAACGAACAACTACCTTGGCCATTCTATCCCACATGTCCTTTGCAGTAATGCAACTTCCTTCAGACAGCCCAAAAGAAGGAAGAACAGTCACGTTCACATTCTGAGTTTCACATGCAGCTATTGCGAAAGTAACAGGAGGATTGCCTTTCGCAGTCCTGCAACATTGGCATAATCCTAAGAAACAATTGAAATCTAGTCGCAGAGTTAACTAGTTCATTAAAAAAAAAAACATGAAGTTGTGAATGACAGTAACTTCAAATCTTCCATCTGATAATAATGTTCCTCCTTAGGCATATAGCATATGAACAGAAACAAAAGTTTCACATGAACACAGAAGATAGAAATTATGCAAAATGCAACATTAGTTGAGCAAGACAACAAAACAAAAAAGACACAGACACCAAGAAATACACCCCTTAATAAAAGAGCCACAAAACAATCTCCTTGACCATTCCCCAGTTAAAGGTAGGGGATTTTTTCCAGAGAAGTTGCCACACCTACAAAGAACCATCTAATGCCTGCTTCCGAGATGGCATCACCAATCCATTTTACGTGTACATCACGTTCAACACTCCTTTTATTTTTTTATGACAGTGGAAACACCCCATGGCAGAGCCCTTAGGAGCCACCCATGGAATCTAAACCCTTGGGGAGATTAGTGCAGAAACCCACCGCCATGACCTCCCACTTAAATCGCAATTTGATCCCAATGAGAATTGAACCTGTGGCATGGGGCTTATGCACACAAGTTCTCCCTTACCGCTTGGGCTACCCATGGGTGGGTCACACTCTTTCTAATTGGAACTTACTGCCCGACTGCCCGAGACCCAAAAATTATCTCGTGCTTTATGTTTTCTATTGTTCCAAACTGCATAAGAACTAGTCAAATAATTTTATTTCTCTGAGTTTTCAAGCTTCCAAAAAATCTAGCAATAGAAACCATACAAACAGATAGGGGGTTTTTATTGCCTGTATAAAACAAAGCAGGAATCAACATGCTAACAATGACATACGGGAAAAAATATAAAAATAAGAACGCAACTATAACACTTACTCTGACTTTCTTACCATTAGTGCTCTGAAGATATAAAAAGGTTTATTTTTGAGATTTAAATCAGTTTCCAAGAGTAGGCAAATCTTTTAATACCACCGATAAAATAATATAACTACTAATTCACATATTTCCTAGATATTGAGATACTGATTTTTAAGTGAGTCATTAAAATTCAAGTCCAAATGTCTACCAAAATTGCGGCGCATAGGCTAATAATTTTCACAAGGACTATTTTTTTCCCCGCAAAAAAACCCCCAATGACAAATCCATGTCCCAAGTGCCTTAACCTGCTTGAGAAATCAGGTTCGAGATGTAAAACTGTGTTAGATGTGGTTAAATCAGGAGTAAGGCCTCAAAGTCATGATGACTTCAAAATTATGCTAACATTTTTAGTGTTTCAATCATTTTATGTCCTGTTTAGAGCAAGGAGTGTCCAAAACACCAGAGGGACCCAATATATTAATACACAATCTCATCAGGTGTCTGCCATGAATAAGCTAGCAAAAGGCAGATGCCAAATAGAGCTTATTCAGATGCTTTTATATTATCTGCTAATTCATTCCTAATGTCCTTGAAACATTTGAATCAAACTAAATTAGATTGTAACATAACTATTTATTTTCGTACTCTACTGATTTCAGCTATTTCATCCCTAATAACTTACTACAAGTGGATTGGGTGTACCTGGCCTCTTCAAGGACGTCAAGGGGTATCTTGGTGATGTGGGATAGGCGGGTGGTAGAAAAAATGGATGAGTATATTGGGAGGTACACAATTGCTTGCTCTTTTAAATGTGTTTCTGATAATTTTATGTGGGCTTTTGCAAGTGTGTATGGGCCAAATGTAGATGCGGACCGCCGATTATTATGGGAAGAATTGGCCGAGGTGTATAGTTGATGGGAGTAACCGTGGTGCATCGGGGGTGACTTTAACATTGTCCGATTTCCTAGTGAGACAAGTGCTAATAGGATTGTGAGTTTAGCCAGTCTAGAGTTCTCAGAAAGTATTTTTGATTTGAATCTCTTGGATTCACCTTTAGTGGGGGGTCCGGGTACTTGGTCAAATAATCAGACTTGGTCTAGGTTAGATCGCTTCCTTATATCTCCTGAGTGGGAAAGTCATTTTTCAAATGTTCTGCAAAAGTGTTTGGGTCGTTTATGCTCAGATCACTAGCCCATTTTATTGGATTGTGGAGGGCTACGGAGTGGCCGACGGTACTTTAAGTTTGAGAATATGTAACTGAAGTCGGAGGGTTTCGTTGAGAGGGTTCGTCAGTGGTGGTCATCGTACCATTTCCAGCGCACTGCTAGCTTCATTTTTGCAAAAAAATTAAAAGCTCTTAAAGGTGACTTGAAGTTATGGAACTCGTAGTCTTTTGATAATGTGGGGGATAACAAGTCTCGCTTGATGAGAGATATTGAGGAATTAGACAGGGTTCAAGAGGGTCGAATTCTCACACAGGAAGAGCAGATGCAAAAGACTACGTTGACTACAGAACTGGAGAGATTGTTATTGTTAGAAGAGGTCTCTTGGAGGCAAAAATCAAGAGCTTTGTAGTTACGTGAAGATGATCGTTGCACAAAATTTTTTCATAGAACCGCAAATTCACATAGGCGAAATAACAATATCGAGGTTTTAAAGATCAATGGGGAAGAGATTAAAGACGAAAGTGTCATACAGGGTCACATTGTAGATTTCTTTGAAAAGCTTTTATCTGAACAAGAGGCCTAGAGACCTAATTTAGATGGTCTTGCTTTCGAGACTTTAGGGTTGGAGGATGTTGTTCGTTTGGAGAGGGTTTTTGAGGAGGAGGTGTTTGAGGTCGTTCAAAAAATGGTCAAAGACAAAGCACCAGGGCCAGACGGTTTCTCCATGGGTTTCTTCCAAGAATGCTGGGGAAGTGATTAAGAAGGACCTTATGAATATTTTCAAAGAGCTGTACTCGGAAGAAAATTTTGAGAAAAGCCTCAATAACACCTTCCTAGCCCTTATTCCAAAAAAATATGGAGTTACAGAAATTAAGAACTTTCGGCCTTTAGTCTTGTTTGGGGGGAGGGGGGGTGTCTATAAGATCATTTCAAAGGTTCTAGCTAACCGTCTCAGTGAGGTTATTGGGAAAATAATTACTACGCCTCAAAACACCTTCATTAAAGGTAGACAGATCCTCGATGCGGTCCTCATTGCTAACGAATGCATTCAGAGCAAGAGAAAAGCCGGTAACATAGGAATATTATGCAAGTTAGACATGGAAAAGGCTTACGATCATGTCAATTAGAGCTTTCTCTAATACTTGCTCGGGAGGTGCGGTTTTGGGAAAAAGTGAAAGTTTTGGATCTGGTGATGTATTACTACTACAAGATTCTTTGTCTTAATCAATGGTTGTCCAAAAGGTTTTTTTCCAAACTCTCAAGGTTTGAGACAAGGGGATCCCTTGTCGCCTTTGCTTTTCGTCATAGTCATGGAGGCTCTCAGCAGGATGTTATCGGCCTTGGTGGTTAATGGATTGTTATGTGGTTTTCCAGTTGGTACTACTGAAAGGGGCATTACTTATATCTCTCATTTGTTATTTGCAGACGACACACTAGTCCTCTGTGAGATAGATCAGAACCAGGTGCGAGTGCTAAAGGCATCGTTCCTTTGTTTTAAAGCGGTCTCTGGATTAAAATTCAATTATGACAAATCTAAGATGGTTCCGATAGGGTAAGTCCGAAATATACGAGCTTTGGCTAGAAATCTCGGGTGCAAAATTTCTGCCTTACCTATGACATATTTGGGGCTCCCGTTGGGAATGACTTCAAGGTCTATCAAGATTTGGGACACAGTCATCGAGAAAGTGGAAAGAAAGTTAGCAGGATGGAAGAGAATGTATCTGTTTAAAGGGGGCCGTATTACTTTAATCAAAAGCACCATGTCAAATCTACCTACATATTTCTTGTCTTTATTTCTAATACCAACAAGTGTGGCAGGTCGTTTAGAGAAACTCCAATAGGATTTCCTGTGGAGAGGCATGAAGGAGGAGTTCAAATATTATTTAGTGAACTAGAAGACGGTTTGCCTTCCTATTTCGAATGCTGGCTTGGGTATCCGCAACTTGAGAACTTTCAATCAAACATTGTTGGGCAAATGGCTATGGAGATATCACAAGGAACCTGAGACTTTGTGGAAAATTGTGATTGATAACAAATACGGAAGTATGTGGGGGGGGTTGGAATTCCTGCGAAGTCAGCGAAGCGGGGGGGATGGGCGTGTGGAAAAATATAAGCAAAGGGTGGGGGTTATTTAGGAGATACACCAAGATCCAATTGGGGGATGGGACAAGAATCAAATTTTGGTAGGATAGTTGGTGTGGGGATAGAGAGTTAAGCGAGATTTTTCCTTCTCTCTATCAAATAGCTAGTGCTAAAGACTCAACAGTGGCAGAGGTCATGGAGTATGGGGGTGGCCACTTTAGTTGGAACATCGTTTTCTATCGGGCAGCACAAGATTGGGAAGTGGGAGTCTTTGCTGAATTCTTTAGCCTTATCTATTCACAAAGACCAAACTTACAACAAAAAGACAGGATATGGTGGATACCTGCTAGGAGGGGGTTTTTTACTGTTAGTTATTTTTACAAGATTCTTACTCATAATTCGGTTTTGCAGTTCCCTTGGAGACAACTTTGGCGTCCCAAAGCACCTTTAAAAGGCGGCTTTCTTCGTGTGAACAACGTCCTTGGGAAAGATCATAACCACAGACAACCTGAGGAAAAGGAGGGTCATCATTGCAAACTGGTGTTGCATGTGTCGACGAGGGGGCGAGTCGGTGAACTATCTTTCTATTACATTGCGAGATAGCCAGGCTTTTCTAGGATGAGGTTTTTGGTAGATTGAATCTGGCATGGGCCATGCCGGAGACTGTGTTGGACATTATGAAAGGCTGGCCATCGATTCAGGGCACAAGACATATCAAGGCCTTCTGGAAGATGATCCCTATTTGCATAATGTGGAGCTTATGGAAAGAGCGGAATGAGCAAACCTTCGAAGACACGGAGAGAACTATAGAAGAGCTTAAAATTTTACATTTTAGAACACTTTGTACTTGGTCCATTGCCGTGGATTTTAATGACATGGACCTACATGATTTCCTTGTCTCAAATGCTCCTACTTAAGAGGACAACCGCTTCCTCTTCAGAGGGCTTTTGAGTTTTGTCTTGTAACTGGCGGCAACGCCATTTCTTTTATTTATAAGATCTTTTACTTATAAAAAAAAAATAACTTACTACAAAGACCATAGATGCAGACCTCATTTATTTTTGTACTAGGCATATTTTTTTTTTGTCTTGATAGGGTGCTATTGTCTTCCCCTTGTCCCCAGCCTCCTCTCTCTCCCATTGTATTTGTGTGTTCACAACACTGGGGGCGTTTGTTAATTACCTTGGCCTTACTTAACGAATGAAACATTGAAATAATCAAGAGAATTATGCAAACCAACCGTCATATATAGCTATTAAGGTTTTGTAACTTGCTTGTGATGTAGAAGTACGCCAGAGACTCCATCTTCGCCTCTATCAAAAGAAAGAGAAGAATGTAAAACTATATACTGATAAGATGCAGGGAACATGAAGGAAAGAAATAAACTTTTTTTAGCATATGTACTTACATAAATGGTTCATTAACATGATCTCCTGAAAGATGCGAGATGCCACCAATCGAATTCTGCACAAGAGGAAACCATGACTGAATATCCAAGAAACCATGCTATTCCTTTTACTCACTTGGATTAAGGGTAATGAAACTCTGGCAACAAGAAGTAATCTTACCATCCAAGTAAATAGAAGGCTGACTTTAGCCCTTTCTCGACCAGTGTTAACCAACTGTAGCAGGAAAAAGTACCAGTCTCAAAACCGGTAATCATAATCATAAAAAAATTACTTATCAGAAAATGCATTAAACTGTCCCTTAAACTCACAAAGGTCATCAGACTACTCACTGTTGGCTTTGTATACAGGGTGCTGAGATGCGTAACAGGATTAGATAGAAATTTTGAGGACTGTGAACAAATGATGGAGGAGCTCAATAGAATTTAATGGGTTAATCTCCATATTTTTTGTATGGTTTTATAGTTCTAGATAGTTGACTAACTTGTATACATCCTGTATACATGAGTGTGCCTTTTGCGCTTTTCAATGAAATTTATACTTATAAAAAAGAATGTCTTTGGCTTTATCTACAGTCTGCTAAGATGAGGGATAGGATTTACTCGTAACTTTATGACAAGAGCTTTAATGCAAACAGTATACGTTATTTTATTGGTAATTTACAAAGGCACCCGGTTGGTCCTGAAATAACAGACCTCAACCCCATCTTGTCCTTTCAAGTTTTGAAGATGTCACTTGAGCTAGAGGCTCGCTTGCTGATGCAAATTGTTGGTGACAAATACAAGTTTAAATTATAAAACACATCATATTTGCAGCATTTGCTTACTTGAGAAATTGGCCAACCACACTTGAATTAGGCCTCATTTGGACTAAATGAGATTAGATGTTTAAATGAATTAGGCCTCATTACAATTTGTAATGATTAATTGAGATGAGATGGGATAAGATGAAATGAGTAACTAAACGAGGTCTTAGTAGTTCTTTTTATGATTGATGCATGCAAGCAAATCCAAATGGGATTCAGCACTTGAAAAGGCAGATTTGATTACAGCACATTTAGCTGCTTCACATCAGTAACCATTCTTTTTCTTTTTCTTTTTTTAATTTTTAAAGGATATCAGTAACCATGCTAAATAGCATGGACAATGTTTTCAGGTCAAGGAATGCAAACAAATAATTGATGAGATATTCCAAAAGATTTACATGGAAAGGGATTGGGCATATAGATAGTGATGATAAAATATTAATGGAAAAAGCCCTGTGTACTTGGGCTTTGCCTAGTTTCTTTCAATGAAATCAATTACTTATAAAAAAATATATATATTAATGGAAAAAGATACAATAGCATTCTTTCAAATCAGAAAAGGCCTATTAAAAAAATCAGCAATGCTATGATGACAATACTGCTACTGTTTTGATGCTACTGAGGGCAGAAAAACCATGCAACAGCAGTCATATGAGATGCATTTCTTATGAGATACACCTAATCTTTCACATGTATGAGCATAAATTAATCAAATTACTAAAACTCCAACCACCTACATAAATAGATACTAGAATTTAGAGATAGTTTAGCTCTTGCAAACATCTCTGTGGATATGGAGCTAGGATCCATGCCATTAAATAGTAATCTGAGATGAGAATTTGAATAAACATACTGTGTAAACAAAAACAGCAGTAGGAAGACTGCTATCCTTGTAATTATGTGGCATGAATGGTGATATTTGTCGACAAGATATTTTCAGTTCTGGGTCTGGTTCACCTACAAGAGAAGCGTGTTGATCAAAATAAAAATTATTAAGTTTCAGCATCAGTTACCACCTTCCGTCAAAAATAGCCATCCACTTTGACACAAATACTATAAAAAATGAAACTGCACATCCACCACAATTGAAAGACAGCTTTAATTTTAAGGTGTTTTTGTCTTTCTATATATATTATATATGCCTAACCAAACTAAGCCAATTTCTAGTGGAGGCAAAAATTGCCCTTGAAACTTTAAAATTTGGTTGAAGTTGTGAGTCAAATGGTTATGGGATGTATGCGACAATTGAGTGGTAGTTCACCCAGCAAAATGAAATTACCTAAGATATCTGTACATACAGCAAATAAAAATAATGGAGCGGAATGTTACCATCATATATTGTCCATGCTCTTGGAAACAAAGCGTGGTACGTGGAATGCTGACCATTTAAATTCCAGCCCCAAGACGATATACCCTTATCACCAGATTTCCTGTCAGCACATGAAACTAATCAGTAACATATCTAATTTCAGCTTTTAAACCTCTAAATCAGAGAAAATATGTGGATTCATACATTCTTTCTTCCATTCTTCCCTCACTTAATAGCAACCAGAGAACAGTCGCTCTCAGTCATGAAGTTAAAAAAAGGATCTTCAGAATCCATCTAGTAGAGGTATGAACTCTTAATAACTCTTAATGGCATCTCCTACAGTTGATTATTGAAATTTGCCAATGCCTGCTTAATTTAGATCACTATCGAACATTTACCTACAATATATATCGCTCTCCTAATAACGAGAGAGTGCTAAGACTGCCTTTCAATGCCTAAAAGGGCAAACAGACTCCCCAAATTAACAATATGATCAAAAGGCATAATTATAATTTTGTTATGGCAGGTCTTATGTCAGGTTATCTCCAAACCATTTGTCTAGTCAATATCTATAGTGACACACACAATCACTTACAAGGAACATCCCCAGGATCATACTAAGGGAATAAGTTAAAACTTATGTAGGATCATCTAAATACATAAGTATGTGAACTCAAATCATGTCAATCTAAGAGCATTAGGATTGAAATATTGCAATAACCTGTAAATTCAAATCATAATTATTTTGCTGAAGTGTTTAGAACTTCATGATTTTTTTCTTACCCCAACCCTTCATGTTGGCCTGGAGCCAAAACGGATGCAAAATTTTTGTTCCCACCATCTCTTGATATAAAAATCTGAAACAGCAAAAGAACAGAGTAGAATCAGAAGTAAATTCATGGTTCCAAATCCACATGCCAACTTTGCACAGTATGACAGAGATCTTTTGCTTCTTCCACAGCAATTATGAGGACATACAAATATCGGTCTTTATAATCAAGGTTCTCTTTATCTAACTGAGTGTGGAAATCATTACCATCTACTAATGTTTAATATCGTAACATGGCCCTTTGTTGGAAATAGAACAAATGAGAAGGCCATTAACACAATCAATTTGCCTAAAATGTCTGGTGACAATTTTACATTAAAAAGATAAGATGATTTCTGGTTTCTCCACCCTTCTGCTTCCCATGTTAGGCTTGGTAACAGACTTATTTAACCGATTGTTGCGCCAGAGGTGTTATATCTATGAGAATGAACGTGAGAGTGGTAAGAGGACCATGCCTGATTTTTTTGTAATTTTATTTTTTTTGATAAGTAAGAACTAATTTTATTGATGAAAAAGACAAAGGCATAACCCGTGTACACCAGGAGTATACAAGAGAACACCTAGTTACAAACTACTAGCAGAAAAGAAGGATAATTTTTTTGTAATTTTATCACAAAGCAGAATAGTTTTTTGATAAGTAACAAAGCAGAATAGTTTCCAGATGATCTTAGAGTTCAGCATGCCCTGCATTCCTTTGAAGCATTGGTATCCCATTTGAAGCCAACAATAATTGCTTGGTTCTTTGTGCAAGACTGACTAAGTGGCTGTTGCTCATTCTTACTTCTAACGGTATTCAGCATCCAGCAACTATCTCACTAGTCTCATTTCATTTTTCTTCTTTTGCTTCAGAATATAATTACACGGCATACTAAACTCTTGAAATGTAAACTTTCACCAATAAGAGAAGTATGAGGCGGGAGGCCTCTGATCACACATATGCACAAAGAGAGAGGCACAGAGAGAAAGGGAGGTTATGAAGAAATAGAAACAAGATCTTTTGGTGCATGCTTAGCATCTTTCTGTCATAAATACCATAACTTTTTTGCTTCACCATATATCTACATATAATAGCTTTCAGTATTTGAATTTTTCACGAAAAAGATCTCGTTTCACATTTGATTCAGTTCACAGTTGTGACAATGTTTTTACAGCAGCACTTCAACTCATAATATGCTTGATATCGCAATAGACTAAGATCTATGAACTACCAAACTATTTTCAATTATATGCTCACATAAAGAGTTTACTGCATGCAAAAAATACACAAAAAACCATGGCTTGTAACACCAGATAAGTTGAGAATGTCATAAACACAGAAATGTCAAAATGCACAGATCATATATATCTTGAAAATAGAAACCTCATAGCAAGTAGATGAGGCTAAGTCAGAGCATTACTGAGAATTGATTTGCCATGACAGGTGAAGGTTCACATATACCAGGAACAATTTGCCATTGCCTAAAGTCCCCTCTAAAACCTCTAGATATGCTGCCACTCCTGCAATATAAACAGAGGTAGATCCTCTATGATTGATAAACGTTATTACAAACAAGAAATGAAGCATTATAGTTTTATACATCACATACCCCATCCCTCCAAGCGGAACCCCTTGAGATGCTGATGGCTTGCAACTTTCTCGAGTGAAAGGATCAATAGGTGCTTTCTGCAGAGATAATACCAGTCGCAGTTCAGTTCAGGTTTCTGAAGCTAAATTTCAATGGTCTAAACTAATGTAAAAACATTCTTTTTATTCGTTCATTGGACTTTGAACATTAAGAAGGTCAAATAGATCTATAACTTGAATGACCTCTCCATTAAGGAAAAATAGAAAAAATTACCCTCCCATGTGAAGCCTCTTCCCTGACATAGGACCACAATCGTATACCTAGTCGAACCTTGAAATTCAAAATTCACAAATAGTGAGTGGGACATAACTGGGAAAGGAAATTGAAAATCTATATAAATATGGGATAAGCTATGCACAAGATTAAATATTGCACACGTCTGTTTCCACAATCAGTGAACTAATAAGAAAGAGAACAATCTCTTACCATCCTTATTGCGTCCCTAAATGTGACACTAAATTCTTTGAGAATATTAGCGTGGCTATTTAATCTCCTCCTCCAGGCTTGTTCCGGGGGGGCAGCACTATCAAAATCAAACTACAAAAAACACACAGAAAAAGAAAAATTAGTCAACGTACAATATTAAAACCAGATATCCTAACTACAACAATCAACTTTTATGTAATCGACAATAATTTTTTTGACAAAACCAATGTAC
This sequence comes from Platycarya strobilacea, assembly GCA_036898215.1. NCBI lineage: Eukaryota > Viridiplantae > Streptophyta > Magnoliopsida > Fagales > Juglandaceae > Platycarya > Platycarya strobilacea. The sequence goes on along the minus strand of CM072545.1, from coordinate 23,480,075 downwards.
CATTTATGAATTGCATCACTACAATTTATAAATTGCACAGCAATCCTTCCTTTAAATGGATATTGTTTCTTTTCAATTTCTATCTTTCTGGTAAATAAAGCGAAAATTCTAGTTTTCAAAGTCTGCCTTTTCTATTTTTCATTTTTACAGTTTCTCAGCAACCAAATAGAGTCCAATGAATATTAGAAATTCATTTAAAAAAAAATGCAAGCGACATAAAAGCTTACCAACTGCAAAGTGTTCCTGCTGATATACTCCTCGGGCGGCCATGAATTCTTTCTACAATGGAACAAATTCCCAGTAACCATGTCGACTAATCCTCTATAATATATATACCACACAAATCTTTTTCAGAAAACTTGCGCAATCCCAACCAAAGTACCAAAAAACTATAAAGCTCAATTCTCAGACAAAACCCGTCTAGTGTTTCCAAAACTCCGCTCACAAATTCTTCTCAGAAACGCGATAATAAATACCACTCAACTTCCTTTAGCTCCAAACAACAACGATCAAAGCGTACAAGGGAAAACCAAGGAACTTTGCTTCGACTTCGAAACAAAGATTACAAATACGATTCCTCCATTTGTCTGTGCCTAAATATACAAACAATAGTCTCGATCACACGATCCAAAACACTAAACAATCCTCAAGCCTCCGGAGCCGTCCGATTCGATCCGATCCCAAAGCACCGAAATTCAATCCACCGAAACGCCAAAAGAGGACCGAATATATCGGGATTCGACTTACAGTAAAAGGGTGTTCAGCAGAGAGGGAAAAGAAAAGCAAAACAAAACGTTGAAAGTAATGAAAAGGACTCTCAAGTCTCAAGTAATTATGAATTGATTGGTGCAAGGGCCGTCGTGAGCATATGGTATCGAAAAGCGCTAAAGTGGCGTGGCGTGGCGTGAGCAGGATCCGCCGCCTGTAACTTCGAAGCGTCTGAACTCCTCCTCCGATATCGCCAGGTGGCGCTACGCTCTGCTCTCTCTCTCTCAAATGCCTTTCTCTGTCTAAAATATTGTGCCGGGTCTGTTTCTGCTGGATCAAGAGCGTGGGAGCGAGAGAAAGAGAGAGTGAAAAGGAATTGAATGTATATACTCTAGTTGGTACTTGGTAGTCTATTTCAGATTTAGATTGGTTACTTTCTTTATCTTTTGATTTTTCAATAACAAAAACGATTTATAAAAATGAGGAATTAAAATTTATATATTTAACATAATGTAATTTATAAACTAAATTTTAAGATTTTTAATTTATATTTTATAAATAAATTATATCTTCTATATGTGAATTTGATAATATAATAACTTTAAATAAAAATATAAAAATAGGTAAACAACTTTTGGGAGGTTTATCCACCCACCAGTTAATTACTAGCGTTTCTTTTTTTTTCCTTTGTTCTTCTTTCTGGGCCACAACCTTCAATAGGTACCAAAATCATATTATTCAAGTACGGTGGGGGGACGGTGGATTATTGGGTGGGGCGAAGGACTACCGACAGACATATAAATATGGTCGGCTGTGCATTAGAATTTAGATCACTATTTTTAAAATTTTTTTAATTTGTAATTTGATATTAAAATAGATTTGATTGATGATGAGCAGTAAAAGTGGTGTTTGGGTGCGGACGATTGTGCCGTACAACTAAATAATTGATGGCGGTGCTTTTGCCGTTATTATATGTAGAAGATATAGTTTAAGAATTTTAGAATAAGTGCGAAGTGGTCATGGTGTGGACTGCGGACTATTATTCCCCACACAACGGCCATCCATTTTGGACCAAAACTTCCAACTTCAAGTGGGCAAACTCTACGCCACTCCGGTGATTCTATAAAAGTAGGCTACTGTGTTAAGCTCCTTTCTGCCCTTTCCGTAATTACTGGAAATCAAAGTAAGTAATACATTTAATGATGTTTTTCTTAACAAAGATTTTATATATAGTCATTTTTTATATATTTTATTAATATGATTGATTATGTTATTTTTTAATATAAAGTATTTATTTTAGCTAATCATATTAGAGTAATGTGCAAAAAATATAAACAAAAATATTACATGTAATAGAACTCTTTTCTTAAATTTGAACTTTAAAAAAAATATATATAAATTTGTCACGTGATGAAATGGTATATATAATTTTTAATAAATGGATTGGAGGAAGTTTTTCTATCCCAATTTGTAGGAAAATCTTTTTTGATATAAAATATTAAGCGACTGAGGCTTCGTTCGATTGTTAAAGTGCATTTATTCTATTTTAAACTTATTTTATTATTTAAATACATAAATCTAATTCACTTTAAAAAAAACTCAATATACTATAATCATAATTTTAAATATCATACCATATCGAGCGGTACGACTGAAATATATTATATCGGCCAGTTATCAAATACAACAATAAATCTATTTTGTATTGACCCAAATACTAGTCGTATCGGCTTGTACCGATCGATATTTCGATCGTACTAGATTTTAACATTTTGCTTTTGTTATTTTGTTATTATTTTTTTATTTTAATTCAAATTAGACTACTTATATATATATATATATTTATATATATAATTTTTTATATATAAATTATATTTTAAAATAATATATAAAATAATATTAATAATAAAATATTTCGAAATCAGTCTCTGCACACATACAAGATTGAAAATATGTAGCTACAGTGACAAATCCCACAAACAAAATAGCTTTCTCGATTTTATTCTGACAGCCTTTTTTTTTTTTTTTTTTTTTTAATTCATGCTAACTCTCTCTCTCTGTGAGTAGTAGAAGCTGTAAGAGCATTAAAAGCATTTAATGTTTTTTTTCTCTTTTTGTAAGTGAATAAATTTCAGGTCATAAGCCTCATAAATTTACATTTTTTTTATAAAAGAAAACGACAAATGTCCCATTGGAGACTCCTGTTTAGGGGGCCGTACAACATTGTTTTAGTTTTTTTTACTTAATAATTAAGATAGTATTATTTAAGAATATTTTGAATATTTTTTATTTTTTTAAAAATATTTAAGAATGTTTAAAAAATGATTTAAAAATACTAGGAAAAACATAAGAAAAAAATAATACTAAGTGAGTACAAAAGGTAGACTCTCTATTAGGTTCTCTAACATCTCCTCTTATAAATTTATTTAAAATTATCTAACTATTTAAACACATTTTATATATACTCATTTAAGTAGATTTTACAAAATTTATTCAATTATTTTAACTCATTATTATTTATAAAGAACTCAACTTAATTTAACTCTGGTTGATGTTCGAATGCAATTTTATATTTTTTTATTTGAACTTAAGAGATAAATTTACGCGAAATGTGCTTTAAAATTTTTATTGTTTTATTATTTTTAAATCTTTTCATTTAATGTCTTAACATATATATCTATTTCTCTATCCACTCCAGATTTAAAAACTCTAGATGTTCTGAAAATCATTTATTAATAATTTCAGAGTATGCATGTGCTTGAAATTCTAACTATATCATATAATAAGAAGTTTTTATGACATGATATCATGTCATAAATGTAACGATATCCCCTCATTTATATTCCGACACTTTTAATTGGTGATCATAACATTGCAATTTTGGTATGAAATATGAACATGTCATAATTATGATTTTTGAAAGATCATAATTATGACGTGTTCTTTCAATATAATTATGATTATATTGAAAGAAGGTGTTGCATGAATGTGTTCTTTGGGGCCGGTATAACGAATAAATGCTGGGGGCTTTTTCAGCATCACAAAGATAGTAAACTTTATAGTTTCTTTCTTTTTCAGCATCTGGAAAGGAACTTAATTGTAGAAATGCCTGGAGATAAATAGGTGTATGTCCAATGTCGGAATGTGTCTTAGCTGTGGCTAGTTTGCGGGGCTTCAAATAATGAGGCTGATATATCGCATACATGTAGAAATATGCATTTTTTAAAAAAGTTTAATTATATGCAGTTATTTTTATATTTATATATATATATATATATATTTTAAATATTTTATTAATGTAATTAATAAAAATAATTATCTTATATTAAAAAAATAATACAATCAATCATATTAAATAAATGTATAAAAAAATACGTAAAAATGGCTATATTTAAAATTTTTAATTGTTAAAACGTAGGTCTGTAGGTGTTTGGAGGGGCCTCGACATGCATTCAAGATCGATCGCATTTTGCATGAATATTATATATAGTGAAAACAACAAGTATTTAGGGTGGATGTTTACCACTATCAATATACAAAATGCATGATCTAGGTAAAATATCTAATAGAATGACACAAATTAGAAGTTTGTAGCCACCATTGCATCACCGAATGCGCCAATCACCAGATCGATTGCATTTGGTCGCAACGAAGGCTGGCTTGTAAATGTCAGTGGGCTTCCATATCAAACGCGTGGCTCCCGTGTTTGTTTGATGCGTACAAACCTCCGGATCATGTCGGTGAGAAAGTTTTTTTTTTTTTTTTTTTTTTTTTTTTGAAATGGTGAGAAAGTTGTTAAAATCGAAATCTTAATGCTATATTTCGAACACAAAGTCATATTAATTTATCTCAAATTAATTATTAATAAGATTAATTTATTTTTTAATTTTTTATAAAAAAAAAAATTAAACATATTTCAACCTACTCCACATATTTAAATATATATATATATATATATATATATCAAATTATTTCTATTCAAATAGATCTCAATAGAATCTATAAAAATATTACTATTCATGTATTAATTTAGACCAATTAAAATCACTTCTACATCCAATTAAGATAAATGCTTGCCCATGAAGTTTACGTATTCTTGTAGTTTAAGTAATTTGATATGTTGTAATATCTTTTTTCTATATAAAATAAATCTAAAATCGGCGTGTAATCAAACTTATTTGTACAAGATTTGTGTAAACCTAACACGCTTCTCTTTTAAAATAGATTAAACTTTTATTCATCATCTTTTTACAATCATTCTTTTCATGATTTTTTGATGTAGCATAAAATTGATTGGAAAGTTTGGTATTAGAATTTAGGAAAATTCTACAAATTATACCATCAATAGCTTATAACTCCAATGCCACTATGATAAGGTGGCATAGCCCATCAATTTTTAAAAATTTCTTTTAAAAATATAAAGAAAGGTAAAATGGAGATAATAGAAGTAACTATCTTGGATAGAAAATTGTAGAATACTACTATGCATCCTAATTTATACTACTCACTTTATCTCTTTAATATAGCACACAATGTGGTGCCATCCAACATATTAAAAAAATTTCAAACAATAATCAAAACACTTCTAATTCCTTCAACCCTTTCATGTATGTTTTTAATTTTTTAAATAAGTCACGTGGTAACACATTGCAATGACATATCAAATAAACAAGATGAGTAATATAAATTAAGGAACATAATAACATTACTCATAATTATATCAATCAATTAGACTAAAGTCTTTGTTAGCATTGGGGCCAAGCCGTTAAGATGGCCCAAGACGTTAAGGGAATATAAATACTAACATTTAAATGTTAAAAAGTGTTATGAATAATAATAAAAAGTAAAACAAAAAGTAATAATATAATATTAAATAGTCATACAAAGTATGTGAAAAGTAATTAAGTAATGAATAGTAGTGGAGAATGTTAAAAAATGTTTGTTTGCCAAACCTACCTAAGTCTTTTCATAAAAGAGCTTCACACAAATAGAAAAAGAACCATATTTTGAGAGTATATGATTCAAGCGGGCAATAGTAAGTTAAGGAGGCAAGAGACCAGGTGATTTCAAGCTATTTCATTGATATGTTTGATTGTTCTATACTTAGTGGAGATTTGGAGTTCCTGAGTGGTGTTTAAGGTCATGTTATGATGAGAGGAATCACGATCTGCTGCACACTTACGCAGAAGCAGGAGTAGTTGAGGCTTTACAACAAATGAACCCTACAAAAGCCCTAGGACCCAATCGAATGGCAATATTGTTGTGAGATCCCAGATTTACGTGTATTTTCACACGTTATTTTATTCTCGATATTAATTAATTTAATTTATTTTAATAATATTATTAGTCATGTTTTATTTATTTAAAATATTTATTTGATCTATTGATTAGTTAATATTAGTTTTATGTTATTCTTATAATTAAATATTGAGTTACGTTGCTTTTCTTATTAATTTAAATATGAGGTAATTATTTTAATGAGTAGAATTTAATTTCTTTTATTTTATTATGTGATTTTATTTGATGTGCTTTCTTAATAATAATTAGTGTTCTATAATTAAATTGTTCTTTAAATTAAATTGGTTTATTGTTGGGTTTTAAATATTTTATTTTATTTATATTAAATTGTAGTATTATCAGTCGACTTTTATTTAATTTATTGTGTTTTTCTAGTTGGACTCATTTTCCCTTCTTTTTCCTTTTTCCCTTTTTTGTTTTCTTCTTGTTTTCTTTTTCTCTTTTCTTTCTCTGGATCAGCCCCAGACTCCCCCGCGTGCCAGCCCCATCCCCTGTTCTCCTCTCCCTCTCGCCGGTTCTCTCATCTCCCCCAGGGCCGCCACCGGCCACCCACCGGCGACACCGTCTAACCCAACCTCACCCCCACATGCCGGCGAGTTCAATGGCACCGGTGGTGTCACCTCCGGCCACCCCACCTCCCTTCCATGGGCTGAAACCCAAAATGGGTGTTTTAACTTCCTTTGCATTTTTCGGCTACCACCGGCCACCCCTTGGCCTCCGACTACCACCACTAGACTCACCACCCTCCGACGAGCATAACCCACTGTCGGTAGCCACCCATCTCCGCCGGTTACCCCTCCACCCGAAATGGGTCCTAAAACGGGTTGTTCTTCGCCGCGCCACCGTAGGCCTCACCACCGCCACCAAAAGACTCTCCTCGCACAGCCGGTCATTCTCCTAACTCAGTTTCCCCAACCGCGGCCCCACCTTCCCGGTACAACCTCAAACCCGAAAATGGGTTTTCACCCATTTTGACCACGATCCGCCACCTTCCGGTGACTGTGCTGCCACACCACCACTTCCATAAGATTCTCCACCCTTCAATAAGCATCTCCCTAAATTTTGGTGTCAAACCGAGCATTTTAGCCTAACGTATCGATGACTGCTACGAACGCTGCGGATTGGCGTTTCTTCAAGGAACTGCGTTTTTACTGCTGTAAGTACTTTCCAAACGAGTTTTAAAATTTAAATATATTTTTGCATCAACATCTATGTGTTGGTTGATGTTGGTATTTGTTGGTTGATTGGATTATTTAAATGTTGGATATTTGCTGCATGGTTGTCTACATTGTGTATTTACGTGCATGTTCATGGAAATATTTGGAAATTAGATTTTTGCATGATTTCGGATATTCATGTGTTGGAAATGAAAATCTGGGTTTTAAAGAGTTTATGGATTTTAATGGTTTTTGGCTGAGTCATAACGGGGACGGCGATACGTAACGCCCGTTATGATCAGTGTGTGTGTGTGTGGATGACATAATGGAGACGCCGATACGTAACGCCCATTATGGTCATTGTGTGTGTGTTAGTCATAATGGGGACGTCGATACGTAATGCCCATTATGATTGGCAGTGTGTGTGGATGACATAACGGGGACGGCGATACGTAACGCCCGTTATGGTCATTAGATGTGCATTTCATATCGGGGATGGCGATACGTAACGTCCATTATGATTTCGGGTGTGTGTGTGTATATCATATCGGGGACGGCAATACGTAACGCCCGGTATGATTGGTTTTGCGGATATTACTTTCTGAGAAATGATGGATTTTATTGAAATTTTATCGTGGACCAATGGGATTTTAGCGTGTGTGGTTATTTCTTTGACTTTGAGGAAGATAATTTTAAGCCTCATGCATATGGTAAATTGTTCATGGTTGTTGTTGTGGCATTAATGTATTTATTATCTTGGGTTTGGTTGGGTTGTACTTACCTGCGATGTCATCTTGGCGTCGTAGTTTATGGATGCAAATTTTGAAGAGGCTGAACCTGAGGAGACGGCTCCACCGGTGATGTATTATAATTATAAATTGTTATCTCTGGAAATTTATTTTCCCCTTTTAAAAATATGCATTTGTTTAATTTGTATTTCAGATGACTGTATTAAATCTCCTATTGGAGAATTTATATTAAAATAGTTTGTAAAATATTTCTAAAAATTCTGGTACTTAGATAATGATTTATTTATCCGCTACGACTTATATTTTATGTATGTCACGTGTGCACACACGTTTGGTACTTGTCGTTGGGATGTGTGACTCGTGTTGTCATCATCCCGACGCCTCGATTCCCGTGTTTATTTTAAGGGAAAGTTTGGAGCGTCACAATTGTTCTACCAAAAATACTGGCACAATGTGAGCAATTATGTGGCTTTTGTTGTGCTTATGGCCCTTAATTATGGTCAATTTTCTCGTGGTATAAATCACACTTATATCACGTTGATTCTTGAGAAAAAGAAAATCTTGTGAATGTAGCTTATATGAGACCTATTAACTTTAAAATGTGATTTAAAAATTCTCGAAGTGCTTTTGGTCCAAGCCATCTTATAACTGATAATGTGGTTATGGCTTATGAACTCATTCTTTTTTTGAGAAGGAAGAGGGGTGGAAAAGAAGATTATATATCTCTTAAATTAAATATGAGTAAAGCGTATGATAGAGTGAGCTGACCTTTCTTGGAAGTTATAATGCTTAAAATAAGTTTTGATAAGCGATGGGTTGATCTTGTTATGATATGTGTTAGAATTGTTTCCTTTTCGATTCTTATTAATGGGGAATCAAAAGGTCCGATTTTTCCTTCTAGAGGGTTGAGACAAGGAAATCCTCTATCCCTTGAAATTTTTAAGTTACCCCTAACTATCAATGTTATGCTTCACAAGAATACTCAATATTGATTAGTAACCAATAATATCATGTATGAAATATAAATTAAAATAAACACGATATTGGTTACGAAGATAAACCCAATAAAAAACTCTTCAACAGTACAATTCTATGAGGAAGCCAAACTTAAGAAAGTTATTTTATTAGATTGAGATTATTACAAGTAAAGTTTTTAGATTGCAAAACCTTTGCAGCTAAAGATTGGGCTGTTTGTCTTCTATTGTAGTAGTTGTCAAAACCTCTAATGATCTCCAATCCGTTGTCTCTCCCTTGAAACCTCTAGTAGCTGAATACGAACACTTCAACTCTCCTTTAGAGTAAGCACACACTCAAACCTTAGGGTTTGAGCAACTAAAAATTTCTTCTCTTAAGAATTTTCTCTCACATGAAAACTCGAATACTCTTTCAATTTTAAACTCTCAACAATGCTTGTGAAGTATTTTCAAATTGTTAAAACAAGCCTTCAGTCGAACCCCTCTATAAATAAATAATGCAATGTTTGAATTATATTAGGATTCTGCTAATGGCTTTATCCAGTTATTCAATCTGTTACGTTGTTAACAAGTTGCAAATGTATCACTAAATGTTACTGAATCCAAGTCTGTTTCGATATCTTCAGTTAGGTCTTCTTAATCTAATCATGTGAAATCTTAAGCTGATAGGGATGAAAACTTGAGAATTCATATCCTATTGTAAGTCTTTGACCAAGCTTCCGGCCAAAAATTTAAGAGAACTAAAACTGCAGTAGTTTTCAGTAGAAATGTCATAAGGGCCCGACATGAGAATTACTAAATTTATTGAGTATCCAGCAGTTTCAGCAATATGATAGATATTTGGTTGAGAGAAGACTCAAGTTTTTTATGAGATATAGTATAGGGTGTGGCAAAAAATGAAGAATTGAAAGGAGGTGGTGTTGTCTTAAGGAGCAGACTACGTAGGGTTTTAGAGAGAATGATGACTAAGTTTTGATAGGGCCAAAAGAAAGATGAGTGTAGAATCCATTGGATGAGTTGGCAAAAAATATTTTTTTCTAAGAAGAAAAGGTGGTTTGGATTTTAAGGATTTAAAGTTGATTAATGTGACCCTTCTTGCTAAGCAATGGTGGAGGCTTTGTGTGAAGAGAGTACTTTGTTACATAAATCGTATAAGACTAGATACTTTCCAAATACACATTTTGTTTTATAAAAAGTGGGTTCTATCATATGCATTAAGGGGTACTTGGGATACTATAAAAGCCTTAAAAATGGGCTAGTGATGGAAGGTAGGAAATGGGGCAAATATTAATCAGTGGCTCGATTATTGGGTTCCAAATTTCAGATAGTTATTAACTTTTATTCCTGTGCCAATAGAACAGCTTACTCAAAGAGTTGACGATCTGATTGATCCAAGTACTCTACGGTGGGATGTGAAAAAAGTTAATATGACTTACCACCTCATGTAGCAGTTGAGGTATTTAAGATAATGTTAAGCCCTGGTGGAATAGTTGACAAGATGGTATGGGAATTGGAGTAGCATAGAGATTTTATTATAAAAAAGTGTTTATAAACTGCTTCAATCAGCTCAAGAAGATAATAAAAATGGTGAAACTTCATATGCCAAAGAGCAATAGAGAATGTGCAGGCCCTTTAAAACATACATATCCCCCAACAAGGTGAAGATATTTGGATGGAGGGTATTTATCAATGGATTGCCTACCAAGAATAATTTTAAAAGAAGGCATGTGGTGGAGGATGAGAGGCATTCTTTCTGTGAAATAGAGATAGAGGACATTATGCATACAATTTATTATTGCAAGATCGAAGAGCTAAATATGCTGATTTTACAGAAGTTTTTGCTTTAGCACAAAATCGTGGTAGTAAGGCAGAAGTGGAGAATATCTTACTCATAGCATGAGAATTTTGGTATAAGAAACCAGAAATTGTTTGAGAATGTGGAAATGCACCCTACAACAGCTATCCATCATGCACTTGCATTGTGATCTCATCAAGAAGCTATAAAAAAGCAAATGGTAAGAAGAAGACAGCTAGATGGACTACTCCAAATAATGGATTCTTGAAACTAAATGTGGATGGGACCATTTTCAGTGAGCAACAGAAAGCTAGTATGGAAGTGTTATTAAGAGACAAGCAAGGGGATATTCTTTTTGCAATTAGTGTTGAAGAATAAATCACATATTGCCTGTAGACAAGTTCTTGGGCATGCTTATAAATAATGTGTATACCTCTCTCATTGGATCGGTTTTATGAGATGAGTTAGGCCCATGAATTTCTACATAGTATCAGAGTCTGTCACAGGACGAATGTGGGGTCCACACTACTTACCCCGTGACAAGGACCAGAAAAATTACTGGCCTGCACGTGAGGGAGGGTGTTGAGGAATAAATCTCATATTGCCTATGGACAAGGTCTTGGGCATGCTTATAAGTAATGTGCAAACCTCTCTTATTGAACCGGTTTTATGAGATGACTTAGACCCATGAATTTCTATAATTAGTAAGAAAGAAATGGTTGTGAATGATCCTCTTGAGATTGAGTTGGTGCACTCTATCTTTAACTTTGTGTTTACATCGGTATATACCAAAATTTGAGATAGAAATAGATTCTTTGATTATGGCTATTAGCATTCAAAGCATTGCTATTCTACCTAATTATTTGTTGGGAAATCTTATCAAAGAAATGAAAGAGTTGATGCATTGCATCCAACATATTTGCCGTAGCTATAATGAAGGGGCTCACAAGTTAGCAAGATATGCAAAGTGTATTGATGATTATTTGTGTTTGAGAAGGTTCCTTAATTCCCTCAGTTTATTGGTTCAGTTGTTTGAATTGAAAGATATTGTTTGTAATATTTTGTTGATGAATGAAATGCTTGTTAAAAAAAAAGAACTAAACATATATCGTTGCTCTAGCACAATAAAATCCTTACCCAAAAGGCCTAAATATATTAAAACTCTCAAAGTAATAATGATCTTAAGGCACGAAATATTGTTATCTTATTACTTTTTTGTAAAAACAACTTTTTTGTAATTTTCTTTTTTCACTCGGGAGTGGAAATTTCCACTATTTTATGTTATATTAAATCATTACTTATTTCTAAATTTTAAACTGATGAAAAATAAATCATTTTAAGTAATTATATTGTTATCTTAATACTTGAACTCTTTGCATGCTATATGAAGTAAAATCAATGAACACGATCGGATCAGCTATTGGACCTGTACGGTAGAGATCATTTCACGCATAAGACGCAAGTCACGACTGAACCCTTACCAATGGCACAAAAGACAAAATAGGAGTTAAGCCCCCTACCAAAAGAATTTATAATTTAGGCACCGGAACCTCTCCCTGTTAGCTCATGCGCGCCTCATATATACAACCTTTTTTCGGCCTTTATTATGGAAGATGCCCAATTGGTTGACATCATATAAAATGCATCTTCGATATGAGTGGGGCTATCAACTATGTAGTCGCGAGCTAAAAGTCTCGTTTTATTAAAAAAGTTGGATATATATGAGTTTGCGCACATCCTTACCCACATTTTACACTTTTATTTTAATAAGTGTAAAAAGATAGTATCCATTGATAAATTAATATTAAAATTATTTGATATACAAGTTAAAAAATAGCTCAAAAAAATCTCCAAGTTAAATTCTTGTGCAAATTCTTGCACAAAAGTACTTGTATGTAGTGGTACTCCATTTGATTATATAAATGAGATGAAATATTGTCACATTTAGATTAAGTGATAAGATGAGATGAATTGAAATGAAAATTAAAAGTTGAATAAAATATTGGTAATATATTATTTTTTTAATATTATTGTTGTTTTGAAATTTCAAAAAATTGAATTGGAATTTTAAAAAGTTGAATTGTTTATTATATTTTGTGTAAAAATCTGAAAAAAAATTGTAACAAAAAAATGAGATAAGATGAAATGAGTTGAGATAAATTTTGAAAACAAACGAGATTAAAAGTTACATAAAATATCAGTTGAATTGTTTATTATTATATTTTATAAAAATTTAAAAAAAATTATAATTAATGATTATATAAAATAAGATTACGTAACTTGATCTATGTAACCAAACCAAACCTAAAATGCCTAAACATTTCAAAATAGTTATTATATTATTAAGCCAACATTAAAAGAACATGCCATCACAGTATAAAATTTGATTGGTACCAAACAAATTTTATATTTGATCTTTTGAATCAAATAATGTCATGTAACGATTTTATTAGATATATTTTACATATTGACTTGAGAATATAATTTTTCATTTTTATTTTGTACATGGGTATATATTTTTCAAAACCAATTTTTAAGAAAAAACTAATTCTCAAGTACTCGGTGTGTATAATACATCTAGTAAAGTCTATGACATAATTTGATTGAAAAATAAATTTCAAGATTTGAGCTTGTAAATCAAATCTTACAATTTAAATAATGCAAATGATATACTCTACACACTGACTTATTTGAAAATCGAATAACTAATCTTTTAAACCATGCAATTAGGTTTTTGTTTATTTATTTATTCCATTCCCCTCAAGCATATATTCCTATACCCTAAAACATACGGATTCTTCCGTAATGGATAGGAGGGTTCCAATTTTCATATTCCACCAGCAAGTGTAAGAACCAAGATTGTACTTAATCCAAGATTCTAATCATATAAATGTCTAATGGACGGTTCGAATTTTTGGACATGTGGCCTAACCTCTTTATTTTTTCTAATTTCACGATCGATCAACTACTGTTGATTATGCCAATCTTAAATATCATTCTTATTCCCACGTGGTAATAAATGTATATTCTCACATAATCATAACTAAAGTGAAGTGATAAATGATTGATTACAAATATCGATGATCTATGTTATATTCTTTATTTTCTAGATTTGGATCATGAGATTTGATACAAATTTTTATCTTATTTTATCTTATTTTATTCTATTTTACTCTTTAACATAATTTAGATACAAAATTTTCAAATTAATTATTAAACTTTCTCAAACTTTCAAATAAAAAATAAAAAATAAAAAATAATTATAATATTTTCAAATTCTGAAATAAAAATATTATTATAAAACTATATTCTTATAATATTTTAATTTTATAATATCTTTTATTCAACTTTTTCCCCTCCTTTTCCAATAAAAAAAATATTATCAACTTAAACTATTTCACTATTATTCACAAATTATTTTACTATGAGTAGTGCTACATATACTTATATATATATATACACATATTTTTACTTACAAAACTCATATGATTAGTTTTCTTTTGAAATTCAAAATTTTGAATTTTATTATTTTCAACATATCAATAACTTACATGTGAAGAAGTAAGGTTTTTGTAAGTTTTTTTTTTTTTTTTTAAATACATTTAGCATTTTTTTTTTTTACTATTATTCATAAAATTCCCAACTATCTTGCTGTCCAAAAGAGCCCTAAGTGGTGCGCAGCTTAATTTTAAATTTCTAAAATTACCTAGCTGTGTTATAAGATATTAAGAACCAAGATATAGTATAAAATCTTTTTGTTGGTGTATGAAATCATTAAGGAAAACTATGGATAAACTTGTAGGATTCGTGAATTGTTCTGCCATGCAGAGTCGTCATTTAAGTTAATTAACTATTATTTTTCAAATTAAATAGTTATATAGGTTTTTTTGTAATGAGTAATGTTGTATGAAATCGTGGAATGTGCAAGCACTGCACAATTTTTTTTAAAAAGAATGAAATCTACTATTAAAAAAAAGTTTTTCTTTTCCTTGTAGCTTTCATATTATTTATCAACCTTTTCAAATTAGGAATTATACGGTACTTCTACATTTCACGACTGCAAATATTACTTCTCTTTCTGAAATAATGTTTATGTCATTTACAGCTCAATGTTTTATTCATTATTCATATTCATTTTTCAATATGTGCGGTGGATTGTGATACCCTGATAAGGATAGGTGGTGTATGGGATCCCACATTGTTTGGGAAGAAGATGTTCTTGCTCTTTATAAGATTTCGATAGGATTCCAATTAAATCATTGACTAGTCCTTTTAGGGTATAGGCCATGTGATTTGAACTTTTCATTGGGGCATTACAAATGGTATCAAAACCTATTCCAACCAGAAATGTCAGACTTAAATTGTGCTACCTACCATGGACAGGCTCGATGACGGCGTCGGGCATTTAAGGGGGTAGTTTGTGATACCTTGATAAGGGTAGGTGGTGTTTAGGATCCCACATTAGTTGGAAAAGAGAAGTTCTTGCTCTTTATAAAGTTCCAAAGGGACTTTATTTATTTCATTGACTAGTCCTTTTGGAATATAGACCATGTGGTTTGGGCCTTCCATTAAGGCATTACAAATTGTGATACTCCAATAAGAGTGGGTAGTGTATAAGATCCTACATTGTTTAGGAATGAGAAGTTATTGCTCTTTATAAGATTTTAATGGAGCTCCAACTGCATCATTAATTAGTCATTTTAGAGAATAGGCCATGTGGTTTGGGTTATCTATTGGGGCGTTACAAATGGTATCAGAGTTTATCTCAACTAGAAATGTAGGAGTTGAGCTGTGGCATCTACCATGGACAGGCCCAACGCTGGCGTCGGGCATTTAAGGGGGTAAATTGTGATACCCCGATAAGAGTAAGTGGTGTATAGGACCCCAAATTACTTAGGAATGAGAAATTCTCACTATTTTTTAGGTTCTAATAGAACTCCAATTATATCATTAACTAGTTCTTTTGAAGTATAAGTCATGTGGTTTGGGTCTTCCATTGGGGCGTTACATTGGGGCCAAAAAGGGTTGTCCTCGCTTGAAGCCCAAGAATAGTGTCCTCAAATTAGAAGCTTCAAGACAAACGATTGTTTCCTAGAAAAGGAAGGATATCGTTGCTACTTCTAAGGTTGAATCAAGAACTCTGAAGAAACCCTTGTTGCACTTACTTGTGGGTTTATGTAACGAGAACAACGATCCCATATCGACGAAGGTTGTGAATAGCCTTGCTGAGATCCATGAAGTTCCTCAACTGGAAGAAGTTCCTCAACTGGAACCCTCATGGACTTGGAAACCCACAAGGGGTTCGGACCCTTTTCAATTTATTGAAGAGGGAAGATTCTAACGTGGTCTTCTTATAGGAGACCAAAGTTCCGACTCAAACAATGTTCAGATACAAGTTTATGTTTGGCTATGGAAATTGCTTCTCTGTTGACAGTAGGGGTAGAGGTGAGGGTCTGTCTTTTTTGTGAAACTCTTATGTGTGTTTACAAATTTTAAATTATTCTAATAGACATATCCATGCACTGCTTAAGAGTGATATTGATGAATCTCTTGATTTCTTGCTTATTGACATATATGAAAACCCTGCTACTACTGTTAATAAAGCATGGCTTTTATATGGGGACTTTAACATGATGTTAGATCCTGTTAAGAAATTTGAGAGGGGGAGAGAGAGAGTTAGACCTGAATCTCAGATGTCCAGTTTTGTTCTGTGGTAAATGAATGTGCCTTGAGAGATATTGGGTTTAGAGGACCTCAATTTACATGGATTAATTGGAGAGAAGATGGTGGGGGCATTTGAGAAAGATTAGATAGATGTATTATTAATTCTTAGCGGGGTGATATATTTCCACAAGCTGCTATCCAACATAGGTTTTCTTCATATTTTGACCATATTCCCATATGGTTAGAAACAAAAGGTTTGGCTTAGGTTCTGCATAGGAAAATGTTGTTTAGATTTGAACCCATGTGGGTTGGTAACTCTAATTGTGAGAGAATTATTGATCTTTCTTGGTCTGAGGAGTCTTTAGAGGATTCTCTATTCATAGTTATGGAAAAAAATTCATAAATGTGACCATTCTCTGATGTAGTGGAATAGAGACTCATTTGGAAATGTAAATAAAAAATTGGCTGAGGCAAAACTTAACTTGGAAAGAATTAGCTTTTAGACCCTTCAATGGTCAATTCAGAGGATGAAACACAACTAGACAATCAGTCCAGTATTGGCTAGAAAGGGAGGGAGGAACTACTATGGCAACAGAGCTTCAAAGTTTTGTGGTTGCATAGTGGAAATCAAAGTACAATTTTTTTCACTCCAAAGCTTCTCATAGAAGAAATAAAAACTCTATCCACAACTTACAAGATGCTAATGGTGATTGTTTGCAGGATGCTCAAAAGGATGATTTGATAAGAGGTTATTTTGAGGCTTTGTTTACCCCTTCTTTGCCTCATGGTTATTGGATCTTTTGGAAGCACTTGTTCAAAGGGTTTCTAATTCTATGAATGTTGAGCTTTGCAAGCCCTTTACTGCAACTCAGGTTGCTCTAGTTTTAAAACAGATGCATCCCAACATAGTACCTGGACCAAATGGCATGGCTCCTCTATTTTATCATAAGTATTGGCACCTCATTGGTGGGAAACTTAATGTAGTAGTGTTGGATGTTCTAAATTCAGGTGTCATTCCCCTGGACCGAATCATACTCATATTGTGTTAATTCCTGAGAAACCTTCTACTTTTTTTGTTTTCGACTTTAAACCAATTAGTTTGTGTAATGTAATTTACAAAATAATTCTATAGTCATTACAAATAGACTTAAACTTGTCTTACCCTTTATTATTTCTAACACTCAAAGTGCTTTTCTGCCGAGAAGACTTATCACTAATATTGTGTTAATTACCTATGAGTTAATTCATTTTCTGAAAAATAAGAGAAAGGATAAGAAGGACTTCATGTCTCTCAAATTAGATATGTCAAAAGTCTATGATAGAGTTGAATGAGATTTTTTAGAGGGTATTATGCTCAAGCTGGGATTTGATGGCAAGTAGGTCAATTTAATAATGTGTTGTGTTAATTCAGTTACCCTTTAAGTTTTGATTAATGGGGTTCTCATTGAGTCTTTGGTTCCAACAAGAGAGCTTATGCAGGAAGACACTGTCTGCCTACCTTTTCCTTCACTGCACTGAAGGATTGATTCATCTTTTGAAGATGGCTGAAAGCAGTAATATAGAGCCAGGTATCAGACTTTGTAGGGGTGCTCCAAGACTGAATCACATGCTTTTCAGTGATGACTGTTATTTTTTGCCAAGTTGATACTAGAACTTGTCACCACATTCAGTCTCTTCTTAATGATTACAAAATGCTCTCCATCAAAAGCTGAATATGGATAAGACAATCATGATTTTTAGCTCTAATGTGGGTGTTTCTTGAAGGCAAGAAATTATGTCGTCGTGGGGTGGAGCTAATGTATAGCAATATGAGAAGTATTTGGGAATACCTCCCATGGTTGAGAAAACTAAAAAGGTTGCTTTCAATGAGATAAAAGGAAGGATTTGGCAAAAACTTCAAACTTGGATGGAAAAATTACTATCTTAGGGAGGTAAGGAGATTTTATTAAAAGTTGCAGCCTTATATGTTCCCTCATATGCTATGAGTTGTTTATTGTTGCCAATAGGTCTTTGTAAGGATTTGGAAAGAATGATGGCCAACTTTTGGTGGGGATAAAGGGCTATTGAAATAAAGATTCATTGGATAAAATAGCAACAAATGTGTCTCCAAGTACCATGGGGAATTATGATTCCAAGATTTGCATGATTTCAACATTTCTATAGTAGCAAGACGGTCATGGAGAATCTTTCAAGATGATAATATCTTGCGGTCAAAAGTCTTCAAGGCGAAATACTTTCCTAAATTTTCTTTGTTTGATTCAAAATTAGGTCAAAATTCATCTTATGATTGGAGAAGTATTTGAGAGGCAAGTAGGCTATTAATGAAAGATTGTCAACGAAGCATTGGCAATGGAGAGTGTCAATCTTTGGGATGATGTCTGGGTTCTTAGATAAAACTCTAAGAGAAGAAGGTATTCTTTCTACTGTTATTAGTGATAATTTGATGGTCTCTTCCCTTATTGATCCTGTTTTAAGTTAATGATATTCAGCCAAAACTAGAGCCCTCTTCAATCCAATAACAGCTGTTGATATTTTGAAGATTACTCTCAACCCTAGCATCATGTTGATAACTTGTTTGGAGACATGAGAGGAATGGAGGTATTCAGTTTTTTCAAGTCTCTCAGACTACAAGGGACAACAAGACCTTCTAATTTCCAAGAGAATAAACAATTGTGGCAGGGTATATGGAAAATGAAAGTGCCAAATAAAGTTTGGATCTTTGCATAGAGAGCTTGTAAATAAGGGCTTTCTACTAAACAAAATATACAAAAAAGAAGGGTGGAAATCAGTCCTAGTTGTAGTTTTTGCCATACTCTTCTGGAAAACCTTGTTCATGCTCTTTTTTTATACCCAATCATTCAAGATTCTTGGTTGTGCATATGTGTTTTTTACATGAGGTTCAACGTTCTTAGTCTATGTTGCAGGTTGTGACTTTAGTGCTTAACAAAGGGGACTTGGACCTGCTTGCTAGATTTTTTCTAAAAGTATAGGACTTTTGGTTCAAAAGGAACAAGTTGCTTTTGTATAATACTACCTTATAGTCTCATCAAGTGATTAAGCAGACTTTAAATCAGAGGTGCAGTCAATAGGCGATCACCAAAATTTCTATCCCAGTTGCAAACAAGAACTGTTATTGGCAAGCCCCTCCTTCTGGTTTTTATAAACTAAATGTTGATGGAACTATGCTTTTTTATCTTAAGAAAGGTAGAATAGGAGCTATTATTCATGATGAGCAAGGCAGTGATCATGTGACGACCTGATTTCTTTTATTAATTTTATTATAATAGAATGGTTATGTTTATTTTAATTTTTTTTTAAAATTTAATTGTGAGAATTTCTTAGAAATATATTTGATATGCATATTTAGATTTTCTTTTGTATTTAAAAGAAAAATAAAAAGTTTAAGAAATTATTTTATGGTATTATTATATTTTTTTATAGCTAAATAAAAAGAGAAATTTTAATGATATGGCTTTTGAAAAGTCAAGGAAAATTTGAAATAGGAAAATTGAAGAAGAAATCAAGTAGTACCACATGGTGAAATCGGATTGGTCTGTTTTAGGCAATTTCAACGTCTTTCGGTAAATTAGTCATAAATCTTACATCTGATCTCTAAATAAGGTGCTTTCAGTTTCTATAGAACCTTAAGAGAGAGATCTATAACATTTATGTTTTAGATTTTAAGATATATTGACGGGATCAAGCACAGAATTGGGTTGGAAGTCGACAGAATAAACCTGAACGTGGGAAAACAGAGGCACCGACTTTGTTTTATGTGGAAACTAATTGAGATACATAGCCACCGACTTTACCAGATCTTGGAAATATTCTTAAACTATTTAGGTGTCATATTATGTATGAAGACAAGTGGCAAAAATGGTACTTACCTCTAGAAGATTTTCGGACCACTCCAAAGGTACAAGGAACCGACTACACACATGTCATTTGGTCTTGGATTATTTTGTTGAGTAATAAGATTTTGGTAAATCTTATAATTTAGCATCTCTCTTAGATGGCTTAAGCCAAGCCCTTGGATGAGTTGCTTGCCCACCAAGTCTACTAGCAAAGGCAAATGATTACCTAAATCTCAAGACCTCACATGTGCCAAATGGCTAAAGGAAACACTTGCACTTTGAGAATGTCTTCTTCACCCTCCCACTATATATATGGACGACACCCTAAAGGGGAAGAGTTCTTCACCCTTTTATCTACTAGAACTCACGGCACACTAAGAAAAAAAGTCCTTAAATTTTGCCTAAATCACTAACTTCTCATAAAACCTTCAACAATAATATTTTGGACGCATAGAGGAGAAGATTCCCAAAACCAAGTCTAATTTCTAGTAAGAAGCTTTCGAAAAATTGGTAAGTGTAAAAATATCTTAATTTTGATGTTAAATTGCTTAAATGATAGTTTTATAGTCATAGATGTTCTCTTCCAATACAAAATGATAAGTAATTGTTAGTTTAGTGTAGGTAAGCTTGGATTGTGATTCTTGTAAGACAAGAGAGAGAGATTTTATTAAGAATCAAGACATTATCTTAGATATCTATGATGGAAAGAATAGACAAAAATATGTAAAGTTTAAAGGGCAAAAGAAATTAGAATTTGAATCTAGAGGGTTTCGACTTTAATATGGTATAGGTTGAAAGGTTGAAAGTTTTGATTACTTAAGCTATGGTTTTGTTGATTTTTGTTAAATACTAAAATATGGTATGGATTTTAGTAGAAATAAGGATTTAGTCATGAATAAGATTATGAAGGATAAGACTTGAATAAAGAAAACAAATTGAAATCATGGAAAGGAAATAGGTATGCATATGTCTTGGCTTGGAGGTTAGAAAATTGATGTATGACTTTTGAATTTTATCAAATAAGGAATGAGTGTAACTAAGAAAAGAAAAGAATTTATAAGTGTATGTTAGCAAGTTATGAATAGGGTTGTGTACAAATGTGGCGTATTTTATATTGGAAAAAAACCTAACCTGAGATTTCACTCGACTCTCGCTTAACTTTTGGCTCAAGCGAGACACAAACAGAAACTACGCTTGATACTCGCTCGATACTTTGCTCAAGCGAAATATCCTGTTAGCTTAATTCTGAAACTTTCCTTTGATTGAAATGTCTATGATTCCGGTAAAGAAGAATTTTAGTGCAAAAAATATATGTGAATGAAAAGGTTTAAAACATGTAGCATGTATGAAAAGGTTTAAGAGTATAGACAGACCCAAGTACGTCACAAGATTTTTTTTATTTATGTGTTGAGTCACAATGTTTTACAAAAATAAGAAAGAGCAAGATTATGAAAGGTCATGTCGATAAGGACGGCAATACGTAACGCCTATCGAATAATAAGAAGTCATGTCAAAGCGGGAACGACGATACGTAACGCCTGTATAACTGAATGACTAGTGAGGATGGCAATACGTAATGCCAGTTACAATAAGAATGTTTACGTCATGGCGGAGACGGCGATATGTAACGCTCGTATGACTGATATGATTGGCGGTGAAGGCGATACATAACTACCGCCATAATATGATAAGACTTGTCACGACAGTAAAAGCGATACGTAAATATTGTATGACTAACGAGAATATGAAAACTGACGGTGAAGGCGATACGTAATTGCCATCATGTGAAAACATCCGACGGTGAAAGCAATTCGTTCTGCCTTCGTGGTTAAGACTAAGATTTATAAAAACAAAAATAGAAATATGAAATAAGACTATTCCCGAAAATATACATTACGATAAGAAAATTTTGCACCTATGTTCACTAAGTCTTCTTATAGAAAGTGCACAATTTAAATAAAAGTCATACATAAGGCATGCATGAATCATGATTAATAGGTCTTATGAGCATATCATGTGCGTATACATGTTATTTGTGAATATTATTATTGTTTTATTATGTTATTTGTACATTTATTGAGATTTCTTTGAAATCTCATTTGTTGAATATTTCCTATCATTCTTTTCGAAATTATAAATTTGGTTGCAGGTAGGTATGACCCACCAAGAGGATCGGACTCCCCGAGAGAATTCGGTGAGCCTTGAGGGGCCCACCGAATTCTCTCCCCATGTAGACTCACTTTTTGATAATTATGCCCCTTCTGTTTTTTATCATATAATGGAGGACATAAGGCAATATGCATCTTTTATAACTGAGGACCGGACCAGCATAGGGCGTTGCCTTCTTTTAAATACCGATAGCTCTTTATCTATGAGTAGTGCATTTGTAACATCATCAAGGCAATTCCTCCAGCACGAGTTTGAAATTAATATGAACAAGTTTCGTTATGGGAACGAATATAAAGAAGTTAAGAAAGAGCCAGCTTGGTGAATAGGCATAAGGAAATGTGAAAATCTATGTATATGTATTTTGAATCTCTAACTTATGTACAATTGAGACTTGATGTTATTGTAAATATATCTAAAGGTTTTAGTTATGTTGTACCATGTGATCTACGTACAAAGTTAGATTTTTTTGCATTTTTGGAATTTAATCTTATTACACTGCAGTACTCATGATGCCTGATTAGTAAGTTAGGTGCATGCAAGTTATGTAAGATAAGCATGAAGGGTAAGTAACCTTGTGTTACCTATCATAACACTTTAGTTTACATTATATCCCAGACGTACATTGGGGGCGTCACAGTTCACATGACAGCTAGTAAAGTGAAACATGAAGTAGCAGAACCTGAAGCTATTGAGTTATTAACCATGCTAAGAGGACTTCAATTCATTGCAGAATTGGGTATTCCTAACCTCATTCTTGAAAGTGATAGCCTTTTAATGGTTGAAGTTGTTCAAGCCGAAACTCCTCTTCTGTCAAGTTTGGGAAATTCGGTGAAAGAGATTAAGCAACTCTTACAAATTTTTCCAAACTCAGATGTGCATCATGTTTTGAGGATGGGGAACCAGGTTGCTCATAAACTCGCAAGACACACTTGGCAAGCTGATGATGTTATGCTTTGGATGGGTTCAGTTCCCAATTTTTATTTCCCATTCTATTTGGATAAATACTTTACATGTATTATATGTAACCACTCTAGGATTTAATTCAATGGAATGAATGTCTTCTTATATATATATAAAAAAAAAAAAAACAATTCTTGCGAAATAAGGCAAGGGAAGACGGAACCCCACTTCAACTCACCATGCAAGGAGAAGCTTTCTCATGGTCAAGGACTCAAGATGATCACTACTTCATGTTCCTTTATTTCTATAAGAAAAGATCGAAGAGCTATCATGTCAAAGGGTCTAGCAAGTAGCAAAGGCTACCAAGTAAAAGCGACAAGAAAACATATTGCTAGTCATATTGATCATTAAATTTAATTCGGCATGCGCTATCTTTCTTTATCATACAGGATGATAGTTTAGTGTTTCACAATATCTCATCATATTGCACATATCATCAATATTTCTCTCCTAATATACATTTGATGTTATTCTTCTCTTGGGTCTATTTTTTATAATATAAGCTTTCGACTTCCTTGTAGACTTGTGCTTCCCAATGTCTTACTTGACATTGGCTACTTTATATGTTGGCTACTTTGTACTTGACATTGGTTGTCCAACTTTTGCTGTCTTTCTTTTATAGCATTCTTCCTATGATTCTCACCTTTTGTTTAGTAGCCTTGATCCCACTTGATCTTAGGGGTGCTACTCGACCTTTAGATGGGGCCACTCCAATCCTGCCCCCACATCTCTGCTACAGGGGTGGAGGGGAGAGTTGGGCCTTTGGGCATCGACCCTTGCCTCGATGGCATGTGTCCTTGTTTGGATGTTAGGAGTGAATTGGCCACCACGACCATCTACCCACCCCCAACTATCACCCATTACCGACTCGGCCACTGAAAGGCCCAAAAATCCAAACAAAAACAAATGAACTACCAACCAAAATCAACCAAAGGAAGATATATCGACTAGGGGTGACGACGATGTCATAGAATATAAAGCTAATATAGGAAAGAGAGAAATGCATGATGAGAGAATGGGGGGTTACGAGAAAGTCTTATAGTAAACATCATTTTGGGATTTTCTTTCGACCTGACTTTTTTAATATATATATATATATATATATATATATACACAAGCAGCTTATAAGACTGAAAAAATCTCAAGCAAGCTTGAGTCTTGTACTTAGGTAACCCAAGCTTCCAAGCGGACCCCGCCCTAACTAGGTAGGGGTCAGACAAGGGGGCGGATGGGTGGTGTAGGAGTGCCTAGCCCTACTCGATCTTGCTCCTAATTGGCTCTTTTTAAGCTCACTCCACAACCGAATTGACCCAATCCCCAACAGCCACCATCAGGCCATGAATCCCATGATTAAAATGCAACATATCTATTTGTCCATCAATGGACTATTTCTCTATCTTCAACATATAAGCACCATGGGTTGCCATGACTTTTTTGTCGACCCTCACCAAAATGTTTTAATAGTTGATGAAGAGCCAATAGTTCTCCCATCCTCCTAAGACAGCCACAAGTTACAACCAACAACCACCATGTTGTTTTTAACTGCGCTCGCCTTGCCTTCCTTTTGGGCATATGAGAAGGCAACCAGCTAGAGTCTTCTACAAAAATTTTAAATATTAATTATATGATCTCCTACAATTTATTTATTTAAATTCCTTTTACAATTCTAAGAGAAACCGACACAATCAGTCTAATAACTTTAGAAAAATGTCTATAGGAAAAACGCATTTAGATGAAAAATTATGGAAAAAATCCTAATCTATATTTAATCATAAATTTATTTACAAACAATCCACCGGATAAAAGACGGAAAAAAAAACAAAAAAAAAAAAACAACCGGCCACCACATGACAGCAACATGAGAAACAGAAGAGCAAAGATATACTAAAGCAATGACATGACAAACCGCATCTTACTTTTTAATGACTCGACGATACATATATCTGGTTTGATCTCGTCGTCAATAACCTCATGAATGCTACAATCATAAGACTCTCCCCGGCCCCCCTCGTCCATATAAATATAATAGACAACATATAACTGTCTCAATCGAAAGCAATCAAACTTGTCTGTCTTGCTTCATATAATATACATCGCCCTAATCCATCTTGTGTAAAGTGAACTAATGTTTGGAAACGAGGGCTATAATTCGTGGACTAAACTTTGACGGGTGGCCGTCAGTCATTGGCAGCTTGAACAATATTGGTCTCTTATGATGAGCTGGTTTTTCAGCCACTGTTTTATAAAAACGTGTGTTCCTGTTGTCGACATCAGGTTAATAACTAGTAGAAAATTATAACGACATGGATATATATATACGTTATATTCAATGAACACGTTACACGATTAATGTTTCAATTAGGAAAAATCATCATCTAGATCTCAATTTATACACGACGTACACTAACCCGCCAATACCAGCTTATGTCACAGGCATGGCGTTGAGAAAGCAATTATGACAACTTTAAAACTTAGACCAGATTAAAATCTTAAAATTTAAAATATAATTAATTAATATTTTTAAATAAAGTGATATTATCTCATTAATACTTGATAGTAAAATAGTTATGACCATAATATTGTTCTTGTCGTGATTCCTAAGTACATTAGTTGAAAGCAAAGCATGCATGTATATATATATATACATTAGAAAAATACATGAAGAGAGAGAGAGAGAGAGCATATAGATTAATGAAAATATGTCTTTGAGTCTGATCAGATGCTTTCTATTTTTTTCTTACAAAGTTCAACTGGTATATGCATGGAAAGATGTCTTCGAGATGTTTGAGTGTTTAAACATGTTAAGTCTCGACTCTAATTTGTTGTTAAATTATTATTTCAAAAGTTTAAATTAATAAAAAAATATAAATTTAATTATTAACTCTATATGTTAATTAACACTCTTCCTCACATGTGAACTAATCAGACCCATCACGTGTAATATTTTAGTTAAATGACATGAAATATAAAATCTAGATTCAAACTAATTAAGATTTTTGCGTTAATATCACTTGTTTTATTTTTATTTATTTCAAAAGTTTAGATGGATGAAAACAAATAAATTAAATAAATTAAATTATTTAAATCATAATCTTAACATTTATTATAAGAGCATTATATATTTTAATTAGTAGCAGTACGCGTGCCAAAGTAAGGCTAATTTTCTTCAAATATATCATACAATATACATCAAACTCGTCAGTTTCACAATATTTTTATAAGAAAAATGTTAGGAATTCTTATTTTGGAATCCCTATTTTTGTTCCCTACTAACTTTTTATTTTATTTTATTTACATAATTTTTTTAACATCTTAAAATATTATTTAAAAATATTAAAAAAATCACAACATTATTTAAAAACACTTATATAAAATCATGTAAATTTAAAAATTAAAAAAAGAAAAAAAAATTAGTAAGAATCTCAAAATAAATATCCCAAAATAAGGATTCCTTGCATTGCTCTTTTTATAATCACAATTTGTTCTCTTATCATGCATGGATGCATGGTCAGCCGAATATATAAGGCTAACCAATATTCTTTTTATTTTTATTTTTATTTTTTATTTTTAGAAGGAACAAGACAACTTCTAGCTAGATCAGTGCTTCAAAAAACTAACGGCCGGCGAGGCGTTTGCTTCCTGATTTTCTACTCTCTAGAAGAAGAAGAATGTTCAATAATATTATTGTCCAAACTTCAAACAGTTAACAAAGGGAGAGGATTTAATTATTTATTGCAGAAGCAGTGAGTCAACCCAGCCTGCCAAACCAATGAAATTCAATGCCCTAGCCTCCCCCATGTCTCAGTCAAACCCCATTTTCAACGACTGAATGAATCTCCTAAATTACTATTAAACAACGTCATTATATATAATTTCATGCTTATATCCCTCTTCTCATGATCAAGATCATGTACCATTCCACCACACATAGGGAAAAGAATCTTCTTCATGCCAAAGAATATATACCACAAAAGAAACGACCAAGTCCAAACTTCAAGCTTTGACCTTTTTTCTTTAAGGAACATAAAAACTGTTATATTTATATTAATCAAAAATACACATACATACATATATATATATGATTAACTTATATATATATATATATATATATTAATTGTGCCATACAAGGTGGCCTATATATATAGGAGGCCCCATGCTATACAAGAGTCTTATTAAACTAATGTGGGACTCGCTGATACTAACATCTACACTAATAGCCACCCTCAAACTTAAGGTGGATGAGAAACCTCTTTAAGGTTGTCAACTAAATAAGGAATCGAGCCGTAGGATGAGAATTTGTAAGAATGTTGACAAGGTGATAATGAGGTGAGATAGAGAATAACTAAAGAGAATCCTGAAGCAAATGATAATGAATGAGATGACAATCAATCTTGATATGCTTAGTTTGCTCATGAAGAACATCATTATAAACAATTTAGATGGCACTGCAATTGTCACAGTGAAGAGAAGTGATAGAGGTGAGAGGTACACATAAATCCTTGAGTAACCATTGGACCAAAGGAATTAAGTGATAGTGTTCACTAGAGCATGATACTCGACCTTAAAGCTAGATCAAGAGACAACAATTTATTTCTTGCTATGCCAAAAGATCAATAAGGAGCTAAGAGGAAAGCAATAACATGTGGTGGAATGGTGATTAGTGGGATCACCTGCTCAATCAGCATCAGAGTGTGCTCGAAGAACTAGTGGAGACTGTGCAGACAATGGAAGAGAGTGCCCTTAAGATAAAGAATACTGCGTAGGACATCAATATATTGGGCTATTCACAGGACAGACATGAACTAGGTCACCTGATGCACAACATAAGAAATGTCTAGACAAGTGACTATAACGTAAAGCAGGCTAACAACGAACTGTCGATAAAATGTAGTTAGAAAATAATTCTCCACACAAGGGGGTCAAATATGCATGAAACTTGATGGGTATATCAGCAACCTCGTCATCAATAAGGCCACTTCAAGATAAAGATCATACAAATACTTAGCTTGGAATGAGGTAGAATCCATCTACTGAGGAATTGATATACCAGTTAAGAAAATAATTGAAGTGACCAAGATCTTTCGTCTCAAGTTGCTGATTGAGAAAGTCTTTAAGTTCCTGCATACTATTAAGATCATCACCAGTAATAATCATGCTATCAACATATAGTAGTGGCAAATGAGCCCTTTATCAAAATGAAGAATGAAGAAGGCTGAGTCATTGGAACTAAGGGAGAAGCCCTAGTGAGAAAGCGTAGAGGTCAATTTTGTAAACCAGGGGCTTGCTTAAGGCTCAAAGCCATAGAGAGCTTGACGGAGGACGCAGACCTTGGCTAGTGGATGAGAGAGACCAGGCAGGGGATGCATATAGAACTCCTCACACAAATTGTTGTTCAAGAAGGCATTTTTTACATCCATCTAAAAGAACTTCCATTGACGAGAGGCTAAAATAGCCAAAATAGTGCGAACAGAGGAGAGACGAGCAATTGGGGCAAAGGCCTCCTCATGGTCAATGCCATATTTCTATGTGAAACCTTTAACAACAAGTTAAGATTATACCTCTCAACATAACTATTTGAAGGAGTCTTGATCTCGTAGATCCACTTACAACCAATCACAGATTTTCCATGAGGCAAATCAACCAGATCCCATGTATGATTCTTAAATAATACATCAAGCTCCACAATTATTGCATCTTCCATAAAGCATTAGTGGAGGCCTCATGATAGGAGTGAGGCTCATGCAAAGTAGCAAGGGCAGTGTAACTATGGAAATTATGCAAATGAGTAAGAAAATATCTTATTCGAGAAGAACGACAAAAGGAAAGTTCAACTGTGTGATCCGCAATCGAGCAGGTTCAAGGATTGCAGTCGGAGAAGGAGGAAACTCAAGAGACGAAGACTTTGGCCTAGGGGTATCCAAAGAGTGAGTATGTGGAATGCATGAAACATTGAATACGGACACCAGGCAGAGAATGATTGGACTACTCATTTGGAAAAAGTTCTAAGGAAGATCATTGAGAAATATTAGGATAAAAGGTAAATACCTCAATAAACAAGCAATGTTCTTAGAACACAACATAACGAGGAATGCAAAGGCGAAGAGCAATAGGAACCTAATACCTATTGCCTTTTCGAGCATCATCGTAGCTGAAAAAGCAAAAAAGGAGAAAACATGGCTCCAATGTTTTATATTCATAAGACTGAAGAAGGGAAAAAAACATAATCAAAGGAACGAAGGTGTTGATAGTCAGAGGGAGACCCAAACAAATGCTCATATGGAGATTGATTTTAGATGACCAGACTTGGAAAGTGGTCAATGGTGTGAATTATAGTAAGCAGATTGTTTGTATTCAAGCAAATTGTCTAATAAAAAACTTTTGATACTTTAAAAAATTGAGTTTCAGTCAATTTTTGCCAAATTATAATAAATATGCAATAGTTTAGAACGAGAGTGTATGAGATAAACCTAAGTATAACAAGTGAAATCATCAATAATATAACAAGGTAACGAGATCCACTATTACTAGTTACGGGGGCATGTCCCCAAACATTAGTGTATTAAACCAAAAATACTAGTAAACAATGACTTTCACTACCATGAAAAGACAAAGCATATTATTTTCTTAACAAACAAGAAATATAATCAAAGATATCTTCAAAGATAGAACCTAAAAGATCTTGAGAAACTAACTGTTGTATTCGAGAAAAAGATGCACGGGCAAGTTGAAAGTGCTAGAGGGTGGAGGAAGGAGAGATATATGTGATCGCGAAAACACCAACATATGGACTGGGAGGAACTAAGGGAAGATGCAAAGTGCTCATTCGAAACATATGCTCCACTCTAGGGCATGTCCCAAGTGCCTGACCCATCCTTAGATCCTACATAGTACAACCAACGTAGTAAAAAATAATATTGATAGCCAAATTGAGCCAATTGCCCTACAGACATCAAGTTATAAGAGAATTTAGGAACATGAAGCCCTTTAAGAAATGAAAATATTGGATGTAGAGATGAAGCCTATATTAGGAGTAAGCATAGTGGATTGATTGGCAGTGTGTATAGCAAGTAATGGATGTACATAATGCATTTTAGAGAACAAGAACGAAGTGGGTGTCATATGATTATGATAGGCAGAACAAAAAGAGCAGAGAAGGATGATGCACTACCAAACCAGATCAGGACTTGATTGAGGAGGTTCTTCAAATCAATTGTGGAGAGAGTGGCGATGGATTCAAAAGGCTGAGACACATCTCCAATGGTTTAGAGACCTAAAGAGTGTTTGAACTAGCATTAGTAGCAATAAGACTTCCTTTCTTGCTATGTCAGTAACAAGTCTTAATCACATGGTCAGGACTACATCAATGACAAAACTAACTATTGGAGTGGCAATTGCTAGGACCATGCTTTCCAGAACCAAATTGCTGAGGTTGGTTAAAGGAGGAAACTAATGGAGTGGCAGCTAAGACACTTAGCTTGTTCTAAGTCTGTATATCTGTAGACGAGTTTCCTTACACATCAGGTTAGATTAGATCTTTTCATTTGGAAGTTGTTTAATTCTACTTTTGATTGACATTTTAAAGAATCTCGATTGAAGCCTTGAATAGATGATAAGGCTTGTACTTTTGTGTGAAGAGCTTCCTTTTTTCTTTTTTACCAAAGCAACGAAGTCTTATGTTCATGAGTGACTTCAACCTAATTTTATTAAGAAACCCTCACTTATGGCGGTGGAATACCGTAAAATCAAGCACTAAAAGGTTTACAAATAAACATAAATACCAAAACCCAAGTGCAAAAAAAAAAAAAAACTATACCACCAAAAAATCCAATACAAAAATCAAATAATTATTACCCAACAAAACCAACAAATACCAGACCAAATAAACAAATGAATCAAATGCCTCAATCTAAGAAAGATGTAAATAAGGTAAATGTAATTTATCCGTACCCAGCAAACTTTTGAAAAAGTTTGAAACATGTATTAAAGATCT
The DNA here is from genome assembly GCA_036898215.1 of Platycarya strobilacea. Taxonomy (NCBI): domain Eukaryota; kingdom Viridiplantae; phylum Streptophyta; class Magnoliopsida; order Fagales; family Juglandaceae; genus Platycarya; species Platycarya strobilacea. The sequence goes on along the minus strand of CM072545.1, from coordinate 23,448,757 downwards.
CCATATGCGCATCAAACCTCAAGCACCCAATTTTCTAAGAAATCCGCCATCATGTTTCCTTCTTGAAAAACATGCTTAATAAAAAAAATTAGCTCAATCAAACAAACTCATAGCTTCCTTGTAAAGATGTTCTAACTACCAATTTCCACGTTGACGATAGACAATCTAGTTTACACAAGTCATAGAGTCCGATTCTATATCCACCTGATTTAAACCTAGAGCCCCGCAATATTTCAACCCCACCAACAAATGGTTTCAAATATGCAAGGTTATTAGTACCAACACCCAGAAAACATGATAATGCAAGCACCAAATTACCACGCATATCCCAAATTAGTCCTCCAGCTCTTATTCTTCCTAAACTGCCGAAACAATCGCTATCTATGTTAAGCTTGTATCTTCCTTGCCTTGTTCCTCAGTGCATAAGTATGACCTGAGCACGCTTAGTAGGTAAAATCGGCAATCCCAGCTCTCTCACTCTAACTTCATCCGCAAATTCCAGTTTCGATACCTTATTAATAATTCTTTGCATTTCAAGAAGACAAACATAGATAGATCTCCATAGCTCTTCAACCCAACTCATTCCTTTCATTCTTACCTTACACCTACATTGCCACAATTTTTAAAAGATAATACATGGCAACAACCCCAAAATATAACCAACCTGAGATGAACGAGTTGCCCTTTAAAACCATATCATTACCAAATCCCACCATCTTCTACTTGGATCGCATGGAACCTCCAAGATAATGAGAATCTCCTCCATATAGCCGAAGCAATTTCACCTATAGCAAGAACATGATTTAAGTCTTCATAATTTTCATCCTCATAATAATCACATTTTGAGATAATAGGAATCACAACTCTTCTCAAACTATCATTAACACTTACACCATTATGTAGGGCCTGTCACACCCAATTGGCCCAAGAAATTGTCAGAGCAATCATACAAATACACTGTCAAGCAATTTTAGTAGTGAAAGACCTATCCTTATTTTTAAACCAAACAAGAATATCATGACCAGTTTTTTGAGCCACCAAAGAACGACAAATTCTCTAAAGAACTACAACATCCTAGCCATTTGCAACACGCACTCCAACCATCTTGAGTTTCGGTAATTCCACAATTGGCAGAGAATCTGCAAGAGGTCCATTGTCCAGCCAACGATCCCTCCAAAAATAAATATTCCCATCTCGATCTCTCCATTTAGAACTATTAAAAACCAAAGGGATGCACCTCACTACCATCTTCCAAAATCTAGACCCCTTTTCGGATCTAATAAGGAAACATGTTTGTCCCCATTATATTTAATATGGCAAAATTGAGACCAAATATCATCACCTGTCATCACCTTCCAAGCAAATCTCATATGTAAAAAAGTCTGAACTTCAACAAAGTCTCTTAATCCGACCCCTCCCTTTACAAATGGTTTACACATCACCTTCCAAGCAATCCATTGTTCTTCACTTTCCATCCATTTCTCCCAAAAAAAGAAGCTAAACAAATTGTTGATGCTTTCTAATACCATGTGAGGCAGATTAAGAATTGACATAAGGTGGATAGATATGCTAGACAACACGTGTTTCAACAACACTAACTTGCCACCTGTCGAGAGACAATTTAGTTTCCACCCTCTAATTTTCTTCTTCACCTAATTTATTAGAGGTCTCAAATGCAAATTATAGCGAGCTTGCCGAGACAATAGGTGCACCCAGATAATTAAACAAAATTATTCCTTCAATAAAATCAATAATATTGAGCAGCCCCCTTTCGTGACATGGAGTAAAATTTTTAGCAAAGTGAATCGCAGTTTTGTGTTTGCTAATTTACTGTCCCAACCAATCCTCATTTTGTGCCGAATTCAAAACCATACCATTCACAAGCTTCATTTTCGTACTTCTAGCTTACTTTCTCTTATTCAGTTAGGCATGAAAATAACACGAGTTTTTATCTCCATGCTGCCACCAACAAAACTTAGCACACTGAGCTAACCGAACCTCTTCTCTATGTAACCACGTATCTTGTTCAACTTTAGAAACTATAAGATCAAGTTCCACATTTTCAACATATTGCACTTGCAATTTTCCTCTAAATTTTCAATTCTGCTTTCCAAGCTCGGGATATGCTTTCTAGTCCACCCATAAACAGCCTTATTCCAAGGTCTCAAGTCTTGTTTAAGCCTTTTCAATTTCAACACAAGCTTCAGAAGACCAGATCCAAAAATCTCTTGTTTTCATGAATTACCCATACATCTCTAAAAATATGAATAATCCACCCACATTTGTTGGAACCGAAATGGGGATGGACCTTATGCTTCTTCATTTTTCATAAGAGAGATAACCATAGGAGCATGATCAGAAATGGTACGATGTAAATACCTCATTACAAAATCTGAAAATGCAACCAAGCAATTTTGATCTATAAGAGTGCGATCCGAGATCTTCCAGATTGGCCATTACACCAAGACAACATCTTTCCCACAAATTTCATTTTTAATAAACCGCATGAATAAATCCATGAGTTAAATTCATCCATTGCCACCATAGGATGTGGCCTACCACCTCTTCATTCTGAGTCAAAAGATTATATTAAATTCACTTGTAATTAACCAAGGATCATCTGAATTACTCTCATTTTCCAATTTAGACCATAAGATCTATCTTTGATCATTCTAACATTTAGCATACACAAATAAAATTTTACAAGAGATCCTGCCATCTGAGATTAGTGCAGTAATATGTTGATTACCACAACTAAGCAATAAAACATCAAGCTCATTCAACGAGAAGAGCCATACTTTATCATCCAAATCCACAATTGAAAATCCATAATCAATTCCAAGCATTTTTGTTTAAAAACATAAAAATGGTTTTAGAAGATATTACCCACTGGACATTCCAATATACAATTGGACTAATCATAAATTCAGTATAGAAGATCGGGTGATTACCCATTTACTGCTTCAAATTTGGATCACAGGCATTTTACCCTTCTTCTTTATAGTATCCTGCACTTCATTATCCGAGAAACTGTTTTGAATTTCTGCTTGATTAGTAAGATCAGTCAATGAGTCATTAACGTGTTGAACTCCTCCTTCAGACTCCAACTCGGTGGCCACCCCATCTTGAAGTTCATCTGATTGGTTATTGACAATACAAAATAACTCCTCATCTATCACTTTTGCTGGACTCAGCTGTATTCGTCCATCTTCAACTTCCAGAACTTGAGATTCCTTATTTATATCATTGACCTCTCATTCCACAATCTACATATTACAATTGGACTGAGTTACATCCTCATTCTTCAGCTCAACAACATCCTCCCCTGCTATTACCAGGAGACTCTATTCCTCATGCTCGAGCTTAGAATCCGAGCCATTACTAGCCACTTCATTTCCTTTCAACAATCGGGCTTCAGCTTTCGATGATGACGGACCTGACGAAGGTAAAAAAGTTTGCACCTCTCTGCATTCCAATCGTACACCCTGTTTATCCTTTTCCTTAGCCAAACTCCCTTTCTTACATGTCTTTACATTATGTCCCTATTGTTTGCATCAAAGAAAACACAGAAAATTTTTCAAAGACAACTTCTTGTAGCCGACTTCCAGGCACAAAAGGTGCACCAATTTAGAGAGACAAAAGAGGAGGCTTTGCAGCATTCAATTCCAAACAAACTCTCGCCCCATCCCCATCCATGCGAGTCGCACATCACGTAGAATTATCCACTCCAAATATAATTCCTAATTGCCATAGTGAGACAACTTAAAATCAAAGGATTATAAAAATTAGGAGTCAAACTTGGAAGAAAAACCTAGGTAGGAAAAATCAAAGGCTCATCTTCTTTATTAAAATCTGGAGACCAATGAAAATGTTTATAAGGCACACCATCAACGTCACAAACTTCCCTAGAAAGAGCCTTATTGAAATCAACCTCCAACATGAGCCAAACAAATACATTTCTCTACTTTCCCATAGAGGAGACCATAGCAACTCTGGACAATCCCCATCTATTTTTGATAAAAATTTTGGTCGCATCCAAAGATGGTTTCTGTCGCAAGAACTTCAACACCATCGAGAACCTAAAAGGTTTAACAGATTTTTGGATTTCCTCCTTAGAGAAGAAGAAATAAAATTCTCCATCCAAGACTTTCAAAACCCTAAATGGAAATTTCACATCAAAAATTGGTTGAGGGGTCACAAATAGCAGATCTACAAACAAACAGGGGTTGTTCATCGGCTAAGGGACACCATTGCCTCCTTCATCAGCCATACGAACTTCTGCAAACCCTAGAAGAAAATTTTCCTACCACATCACCACAACAAAAGGATTTTTTTCTTATTTTATTTCATCCCTGTGGAGAGATTCCTATGTTCCTCCATAAGTTCTCAATTATTCTCCTACAACAATTGGGAGCATGATTCTCTTTTCTTTAATCACGTAGGCGTGTAAGTTGGACTACATAATTTTGCAATAAATTCATAATTCTTAACCTCAACAGATAGTGATCCTACTTGCAAATGAATATTTCTGTTAATATTTATTTTGAATCCATAACTAATTCTTATACTTCACCTTGTTCATTCTATTTGTTATTTAACTTGTACTTCTTATGTAGTACAACTTCCTCTGCCATTTTTAAACATATCAACAACAAAATGACATATGGGCACTTGGCTCCACCTTGTACCAAATGCTTTTAGGAACTCCTCCTTCAAAGATGCAAGTGAGTGGCTTATTTTCAAATAATTATAGCTAGGGATATTAAATTTCTAGATTACCTCTGGAAAGCTACAACCTCAACAATGGGTATAAAAATTCTATCGCTTCTCTTAAGGATTTTTTTTTCTATTTGATTTTTTCCCATTTCTTGTTCAGAAAAATAATTAGAAACCTTGACAAGGTAAAAGTAGAAATTAGAAATACTTCCAAGTTACTATGGTGGGTTTTCAGCTATAATCATTAATGTGATGAACACAAAGATATCTAGACTAGAAATTATGGAATACAAGAAACTATGATTGGAGGAGAAAATTGCTACTAACCTAAGTTTAAGTGGTTTAAAGTTAAGTTGGACTTAGTGACAAAAGTCACACTTTGTTCTTTATCCGCCATTTGTTTTCCATGGAAAGTGGAAGATCATTCTTTCTATGTGATAATATGTTCTACAAATTGAATTTCATTCTTCTGCTATTGCAGATAATCATGAATGTACAACTAATTATAGAAAATTCGTAATGCTCAATATGATTGGGTTAGCCAAAGTAGCTTTTATTAAGAGAGACATCTTTATTCATCCAAAAATGATCTTTTAATCCATCATTTAATTTTTCCCAGTAAGGAACAAGAGAAATATCCATACCGATGACATATTTTTTAAAATATAAATTAATTTTTTTGGTTTAATCTCAATTATGTGTGATCAAATGTTAAGGCTGATATTATATCATAGTGTATAATTGCAATAAAATAGCCACAACCTTGTTGTAGGATTTAGATCCCAACAAGGGACCAGATGTTGGGCCTGATAGTTATTCGGTACTCGATATGCACCCATTTTTTAAGGGAAATGACTCAACGAATTTAATAATGCAAACCTCTCAAGAACTTGTTCCAAAACCAGAGGTATGGCTTGTATCTTGCATAAACCAGCAATCTGCTTATATCTTGCATAAACCAGCAATCTACAAATAAATCTTGTTTTTCCTAAGCATCATTTGCCTTCATATGCATAAGAAACCTTTAGGAACTTTCTTCACATGAGTTCTGATACTTTTATTTAATTGTTTCCTTTAGATTTTTATAGGTTTAACCATCTAAGCGTGATGATGCTCATGATTCATCATGGAACCTTGCACACAGTGGCACTAGATTGCAGTAACACATTCTCAAGAAAACAAGAATGTATGGAACCTGTGCTTTTTACTATCCAACCTGAAACTAGTTGTTGGGTATAGAAATTTATTTATTGAAGTTAAGATTACTGATTGCATTGGTTGAGAGGCAACTACTAGAGATTTCTTCTATGCTAATTTATTTAGAAAAGACACTAATTGATTCATTTATTTCTAGTAATTTCAAGCGTGTAGTTCATATCACAGTTCAATGGCTCAATAATTAAAAGATAGCACAATTTGACTATCCGTTCTTGCTAGGCAAATGCTTTGTTAAGTTCATAGGTTCTAGCTATATGAGATTGTGAATACAACTCCCAAATGTATAATTGGCACATACAATATAGATCCAAGTTTGGAGAAATGATAAATGCATTTGGCTTGAGAGTTGAAAAGATGTTTTAAAATTCAGAGATGTTTAGACTTTTATTAGTCTCACTTGAGAGGACATAGCACCTCAAATTTCTAACTTAACTTTGTAGAACCAAATCACTTCACAATGTGGTGGAGATTATCTAAAAACTTTAATGGCACAAGAATTTGTTATATTTAAGGGATCTGATTTTGGTTGGATAATTCAAAGCGAAAGTATGAATTTTAGAAAATCTCGTGAAATGATTAAATGTGTAGCATATTTTAATCTTAAATACATACTCCATGCAAAACTGTAATTCAGTTCCCACGGATTACTTTCTAATTTGCTAACCTTGTATAAGAATATAGTTTGTTTTAGCTTATTTGTGCTTGACTTCTTCTTATTTTTTGTGATGGAAAGACTAGATTTCATTGAAATAATAATTGAAGTTACATCTATGACCAATAGATATAGGAAATAACTCATATTTTGAGCCAAACTAACCCACTGATCTGTAACGCCCCCGCACACATTTATGGTAGGCATTGTCTTAACTTCTAAAACTCTCAAATGATAAAGCCTAAAGAGAATTCAATCTCATTTTATGGTTTGTCTGAGAGTGTGATACTCTGAAAAATAGAGGTACAACAATCCCACCCTCCAAATAGGACAAGAGAATCACCACCTTCGTCTTCTAAAGAAGGGGAAGGTAACAAACCCCCATCCTCCAAAGGAAGAGCGGGAAACAAACAAAGAATAGTAAGTCTATTTATTTTTATTACTACCTAAAACACAAAAATCATAACACAAACAAAACATTATCCAAAATTACATCAACTAAACACCAACAGAAAACAAGAACATAAAACACCAACGAAACACACAGTTGTAGTGGCACATCAAAGACGCACCATGGTGGAGATAGCCGGACAGGCAATCCCAAAACCCCCAAGGTGGCTACACCAAGCAAGGCCACACATGAAGGAAATTGAACGTATTTGGGGATGCAAAACTCGATCAACCGCAATTGTGTGTGTGGAGCACGCATTGTACCTGCCAGCGAGCCCTTCGAAGGGTTGGTGGATCGACGGTTGAGTTGCCCATCTGTGGTGCGTGTTTTGGACATAGGCAACTGGAAAATCATGACACCAACAACATCCATGATGAAGAAACAGAAATGAATCGAGCAAATCACTGAGAGCTATAGCACACCAGAGCTGTAGCAAAAAGGGCAACCGTTCAGTCTCCGTTGAATACCAACCAGCCAAGCAAAGCTCCCACTCCGGTGATCGCTGCAACCAAAAAAAGAAAAAGAAAAAACCACCAAAAACTAGAAAACAAAGGGACAGGGAGGGAAAGGAGAGGGGCTCCCCCTACAATGCTGCTTACTGTAGAAGAACAGTTAGGGTTTCTTAAGAGGGAAAACGAGAGGAGATTTTGATTTGTGTTTGACTTAGTACTTTACTAATAGAATGTAATTATTGTGCATCTTTACTGTAATATCTCGAAATTTCTAAAATGAAGTATTATTTGGATTTCTTTAAAGGACTATATTTTGGGTATATTTTCTAGGATAATAAAGTTGGAAACCGAAATGAGAGTATTAGACTTGGAATAAGTGAGATCATGTATTAGAGAAAATATTGAGAAGGAATCTTTGAGATTTGGAACAAGGTATCAACTAGAGAATTTTATTTTAAACTTATAATGAGTTGAATTTTTAAGAATTAGGGTATAAATGCAAGAGGAAGTGGTTGAACCAAACATCAAACACTTGGTGTATATTCTTGGATTAAACTGTCGAGTTTTAGTGTAATGATTATAAGTTACTCATATGCGGTCCAAATGAGGTGATTCTAATTTGTGTAAAATCCTACGATATAGATCTAAAATTTTTATGTTATGAGTTTTTGAAGATTTGGACAGTATCAATGACTTATTTTGGAATCAAGTAGATAATTCTGGACTGAGCCTAAACCAGAACTCAAGTTGGAGAATATGGATCCAAATGAGACTCTATCCTAACCAAACTAAGAAGTGGTCTTCTAGAACTTGTTAAGTAGAGCCTAAGGAGTTTAGCAAGTAACCAAAAGAGTTAGGGGAATGCTAAGGGGCGTGGCTAACCAGATGAGGGCTGGAAAAGGGAGATGCATGCATGGGTAGGTAGGATGACACCTCATCCCTTATCCTATAAGCCTCTACCCCAACTATTATCAAATGGTTAACAAAAATATCTCAAATACTAACCATTGGATGATCATTTCAGCTGCAAAGTTTAGGCTTTCTGAGAATTTAGTTTAATCATGAAAAAAGATTTAGAAGGGACACCTCATCCCATGCAAACCAGAAAGCATTTGTTTTTACCAAGTTACCCTCTTCTAACTCTCTTTGGTAATGTAGCACACGAATCCATTTGAAGGAAATCAAAGAAAATCCCTCTCTAGTCCCTTAACCTCCATATACATCCTAAGTGAGTTTAATAAGTGTTTTGAGGAGAAAGCTTATATAGATTTGGTTTGATCATCTTCAACCAGACTTAGAGAGTGTGTAAGTTCATATTCTAGCTTAACTTTAGTATAGAGATGGTTATTTAAATGATTGGACTATACATGTTGATATTGAACCCACATATTCTTGTTAAAGTGTTATAAGAAATCTAAGTATTGTTTGAAGTGGTTTTGTTAATGGAAATGTGTTAAATGAAGTTAAAATAACTTTAAAATATGTTTTAATAAGCAAAAATCAAGTTTATGTGAAAAGATTGCGAGTTTTGGATTGAAAAACTCCATACTCTGTAACTTCGCTCGACTCCCGCTCGAGCGAAGGATCAAGCGAAGAACAATTATGAACCTTCGCTTGACTCTCGCTAGATGTCTGGCTCGAATGAAGTGCAACCCGAGACTTCGCTCGACACTCGCTCGATGTCTTCCTCGAGCAAGTTCTATCTTAAGAACTCGCTTGAATCTCGCTCGATATCTTGCTCGAGCGAGTACCCAGTTTGCCTAATATTCGCTTAATACTTTGCTCGAGCAAGTCCCAACCCAAGACTTCGCTCGACTCTCGCTCGATACGTCGCTCGAGCGAGATACTCTGTTTTGCTAAATTCAAGGCTTTTGCTTGGATAAATGTGTACATTGAAATAAGAATGAATTATATATGTTATCTAAGTGTATATCATGTGTAAAACACTTGGCAGAATTTAAGATACATACATATGTGAATATGTGATAGTTTAAGAGTATATGCATATTCTAATATGTGATGAGATTTAAGATGAGTGATACATCATGTACTTGAGAAACATTCTTAAGAATAAGAAATGAACAACTGATAATGAGAGATATGGATAAATTAGTCACGTCGTGACGGGGATGGCGAGACGTAACATCCAAATGACTGACGTGCTGACAGGGACGGCGATACATAACGCCTATCATATGATAAGATTGATATGTATTATCACGGGGATGGCGAGACGTAACGCTCGTGGTAGTGATATGATTAGTGAGGACGGCGAGACGTAACACCTACTATGTTAAGTATGTTCCGTGTCAAGACGGGGATGGCGAGACGTAACGCCCGTGGTAGTGATATGATTAGTGAGGACGGCGAGACGTAACGCCCACTATGTTAAGTATGTTCCGTGTCAAGATGGGGATGGCGAGACGTAACGCCCGGAAGACTAACACGAGACTCATTATAATAGGGACGACGATACGTAACGCTCATTGGTGATAAAAGATAAATATGATGTAAAAGAGTTATCTGCGATGGGGACGGCGATACGTAATGCCCATTAAGGATAATAATTGAATAAGTGTTAAAAAGGTGTTGTTGGTTAAGAAAAAAAGAACATAAGTTTCATAAAAGTGCAAACATGTGTAGGTTATTGATAAGTTGCATGAAACATGTTTTAATCACATTTTGTTAGTTTCTTTTTCTAAAAAGATTAATGATGGATGTGTTTATGTTTTATTAAACTAATTATGTACTTACTGAAACTTCTAAGAAAATCTCACTCTTTCATGGTTTTATGTTTCTTTCTTGTATGTACAAATTATATACAGGATGTGATGGACAACAGAGAGAAAGCCCCGATGACGCAGGAGACTCCGAGGAGTTCTGAGGGACTTTTTAATTACAGTCCTTATGTAAATTTTACTTTTGCATCCCTGGGACTTTCTATATATGATCAGTCGGTGGAGTTGTGGTATCACAGTACACTTGCTTTTGCCGAGGAGGAGCAGCGTATAGGTTGCTGTTTAACTTTGGGATTGAATAGTTCCTTATCTGTATGTGGGGTTTATTCGACACCATATAGACAATATATTCAGCAAGACCGTTGTCTTAACTTAGATATGTTCCGTTATAGGAGGGAATTTTCCAAAATTAAGAAGGAACCCAAGTGACCATAGGGATGGTCTTTGATATGTATTTTTATTTAGCTGACACTGATAACTATTTTGGGCATGTATATATATAACAGTACAATGTTTGATGAATGAAAGGAGAATGTGGAAGTTGGAAGTTAAATTTTGCCATATGTAATATTTAGAATTTTTATATTTTAATACCTAATCCGCTGTGAATTATATAGCTTATGCTAGAAAGTCAAGATATAGACTTTAAGTTATTGATACGTACGCAGGTGAGTAGCTTAAGGTTACTTATCATGACCTTTTGACTTACGTTAAATCTCAGACGTGAGTTGAAGGCGTCACATTTACCCTATCATTAATATCTGTTCATGCATTCTATTCATCCATGCATTGGTATTCATTTTAGGGAATTTGGATTGTTGCCTACTAAAATTGAGTTTTCTGTTCCTTTATATTAAACAATTTATTGATTAGTCTTGCATACTCTGAATTTTCTTATTAGTTGGGAACTTGTAGGTAACTCAATGAGATGCAATTTTGTCACATGTAGAGAGTTAATACAATTTTTACTGTATGATCACACATAAGTATTTCATAGTGAATGTATACTGATCGACTTGAAATAATTATGTACAAATTAGCTGTGTTCTAAACTATTATAGTTTTAATACCAATACATTTGTGTTGTATTAATTAACACATTTCTTAATCAATTTATACTGTTATTTGCTTCTACAGAGGACTTCTATATTTTTGTAAAACGTTTTTTTCTATCCTTCCAACCGGTTGCACCACCACTATTGTGTGTTTGTATATATATGGACCCTGCTATTCGGATTGATAATTTAACTGAGGAAGTCGCTCGATAAGTGTAAATGCTTTCTTTTTTATTTCTCTCTTTTATTTCAACTTTTTTAAAAACTAAGAAAATATCATCAATTAACTAATAATCACTTGCTTAATTATTAAGTAAGAAAATAAAATCAATCACTTGTATTTATTCAATTAACTTTCTTGATCAGCACTGGGCTTGAATATTTGGCGGCACTTTCTGAAGGCCATGCACAGAAAATAAGATATGAGGGTAACCACGGAGACAGTGAGCAGGATAAATCCAATGGTTAGTTTGGTTGTGATCTTTCCATCACCAGAATATCCAAAGTAATCCTTTCCTGACTCGAAAAGCACCCATATCAAAATCCCAGCACCAACCAAAAGCACGCATACTTGGAATACAAGTCCAATTACAATTTTCTTATCATTTTCCATTTTATAATCCACAAGCTAGCTACCGATCAAATCTTCTATCTGCATTAATACAAACAAACAAAAAAAGATCCTTTTTACTGGTTATAAAATAAATCAAGCAATTCAAACTCCCCATCCCTCTTTTGAAGATCAGAATTAAGAGCTCTTTAAATAGGGTTTTGAGACTATGAAAATAGGTTAAGAACAAATGAATAGTGAATACAAAGAAAGGTGGTACGTAGACAGTAGTAGTGATGGTGGAAACTTACATGTACGTGAGATAAAATGAACTTCAAAGCAAACACAAATCTCCAATTATTCGAGCTCTATAATCATCCTTCAAAACTCTTGTGCCATTTATATAGAGGATAATGGACAACATTAGCATAAATCATCCGAATTGATGTTTAGCATTAATAACAATAATCCATGCATTACAGAATACTTGCAATGCATGCCTATTATAATGAATAAAAATATCATGCACGTTTAAATTTAATTGATTATGTCATTAATTAGTTACTATAGTCCAAGAAAGAAAAAAAAAAGATAAGGATAGATTTTTTTTTTTTTTCTTTAGCCGTATGTCTAACAATGGTGACATAGCATTTGCATGACCTGTTCAGAAAAGTGAAAGGATTTTTATTTGGTCTTAAAAAGAATAAGAAAATGCAAAGATCGTTTTGGGTAGGGTCCGTGAAATACAGTTGAACACTTGGTAGCCAGGAGCCGTTCAATAACTCAATGACAGAGACCAAAGACAAATATATGAGATGATTTCAATTTAATAAGAAAACAAAAGAACAGAATGAACTCAAGTAGATCATAATCGAGGCTGGATTTTAACACGAGTTAGGAGAAGATTTGGATACCCTTTTTCTTAAAACTAATATATATCCATTTACAAAATTACAAATATCATTTCCTTACGTTGATTCACCAAGGGAAGTCAGATAAAACTAATTAACTATTTCAACTGGAGACAGCATTTTCCTGTCTTCCTCTTTTGGTTTCCTTCTTGTCCTAAATTACATCTTTTCAGAACTAGCACAGTTCAAAAGAAATTAGACCTATCATCAAAAGGAGGAGACGTCACAGACAATCAAAGAATATGCCTTGAAGATTCATCGGTGATGATGCATAGAATATTCATATCTAAAATCATGCTCTAAACTTCCAAAAACAGTTCTCTATTGACTCTTTATAATTGAGTTATCTATTAATTGGAGAATATGTTCTCTTTAATAAAAAATCTGGGTAAGTAATGACCTTCAATTTCTCATTTTCATTCTTAGAATTCAGTTTGTAAGCTTCACGATTCATCCATCAAATGCCTTCAGTTGTTATGGAATTTTCTTTTTTCAATTTAAGTCTAAAAAGATGGGATGATGAGCAGGACACAGCCACAGAGAGAGAGAGAGAGAGAGAGAGAGAGAGAGAGAGAGAGCATTCTCTAGTAGTAGCACAACATACTTTTCACAGATAACAAAGTCAATGCCATTCTATTCCTCCTAATGTAGTAGAGCCCACCCCTTCCCATACTTCATTGAAGCCTACTTCTTCATTATCAACACCTTCCATGTTGCAGTCCCACCAGCCACGACCATTTGCATCTGCTAGCCAAAACAGAAAAAATACCAAAACTTCTTATAAAGGATTAAGGAAAAAATCAAGTAAAAAGTTTTACAAAAAACAAGTAAAAAATTTCATGTAAATTCCAAGAGAGAAGTGGTCCACTCATAATTTCCCTTTCTCAAATAGCAGATTAAATTCACAGAATATTTGAAAGAGAAAGATGTTGCATACTAACAGTGATTGTAAAGAGGTTTTGATTTCTTCTTGCCAATAAACCTCTCTTCCCCTGCTTTTCGCTTTGGTTCTGGATCATCTCCAAGAGCTAATAAATGCTTTCGAGAAGTATGTTTCTCATGCCCACCTAATAATTCATGTACAACAGAAGTCATGCTCAGAACATAAACAATATCATATTACAGAATGAGAAAGATGAAGGTGGAAAAAAGGAAGGCAAATTACAACCAAATTTAGCTGGACACCGATTAGAACCCAAGGATTTCACAAGAACATTGTAATACAGCAAAAGGCACACTATACAGGATGTCTTTATTTGGACATGGTAGCTTGTCAGTTGTCACTTAGGTAAGCCAACTAAGCATTAATAATAAATAGAACCGTTTAAAAAATAGAAAAAATAGAAAGTTTAGGCTTCCAAAGAAATCTGACATCTAAACTTAAATTAATTACAAATAGATAACTAGCATTCAATTCTCATACGATGCTCCATTTTTAGCAGAAATGCACATAAAATAGAATGTAGAAAATGTATCGGTTTGGTTTTCCGTTCTCTAGTTCCAGAAGCCCATTTTGTTGATGGGTATGTGGACAAGAAAAACGATGCATGATACCAAGTTTTTGGCATATCGGAGTAAGTGGTTTGAATTCTCCTCCTCCATCCGTTTGTAGCGTAATAAGTTTAGTATTAAAGAGTCGTTCAACAAGAGTAAGAAAAGTAGGAAAAACATTAATAACATCTGATTTCAATTTCAAGGGATAAAACCAGGTAATTACACCTGGTAAATTGATCTACAAAAGAGACATAATATTTAAAGCCTGATCTAGACACAAAAGGGGCTGGACCCCAAATATCGGCACACACAAGTTGTAGAGGCCTAGTAGATGGAGCCCGTGAAAATGAGAAGCCCAACTGATGACTCTTAGCAAGCGGGCAGTCCACACAGTTGAAGGAAGATTTATTTAGGAAAGTTTTCAAGTAGCTGGTACGCAGGAGTTGAGAGATGACAGAAGCATGAGGATGACCCAAACGAAAGTGCCATTGAGCTAGAGAAGTCTTTTTGCCAAGATTAGCAGACGGAGGGGAAGAAGAGGAAGAAGCCAAGACCGATTTGGAGGGAAAACGGTAGAGGCCGTCATGGACCAGACCTGTGATGAAGGAGTTCTTCGTCTTGGTGTCCTTCACAACAAAATGAGAAGCATGAAACTCGAAAAAGAAGTGATTATCCCGACAAAATTTAGAAACAGAGATGAGATTTTTGGTGATTTGAGGAACATGTAAGAGATTTCGGAGTAAGAATGAGGAAAGAGATGAGTCACCGGTGTGTTGTATGGAGAGACCAGAGCCATCGCCGACACAGATTTGCTCAGTACCACTGTACGGCTCAGATGAGAGGTTCAAGTTGGAGAGATCATTGGTGATGTGGCGTGTCACTCCTGAATTTGGGTACCAATTTGGATCTGAGTTGGTGTTTGGGCTTGTGAAGTTGGCCGAGAATGAGGGAGGTGCAGAATACTGGTAGCTTTGATCAAAACGATGGCGACATTGAAGAGCCACATGACCGTATTTCTGGCACACTGGGCATAGGGGTCGTGACTGATTGTAGCCATTCGATGGGACAAAGGAAGGCAATTGACGACGACCACCTCGTCCAATTTGAGAGGACCTGCCACAGCCATTTCTACCATTTCGGCCACCTCTATAGTTGCCTCGAAAGCGGGCTCCAGTACTAGTGAAATTAGCAGCAGGTTCAGTTGATGAAGCACCTTTGGCTGAATGGGAAAGCCGACTCTCATGTACAAACAACAATGGTAAAGTTCATTAGTAGACACAGGCGTTGCCCAAGTGGTGATAGAAGTAACAAAAGCATCATTAGCTGGACCAAGTCCAGTGAATAAATAAGTAACAAAATCTTCTTCAGGTAAAGGATTACCAGTGGAGGACAGTATGTCAGCGAGGGAGTGAACCTTCCCAAAGAAGTCGGTAATACTCTAATCACCACGAGAGAGATTAGCCAGTTGAAACCGGACCTGGGATTGCATCGCCTAAGACTGTGAGGAGAACAGAGAGGTGAGTGCACGCCAGAGATCACTGGATGTAGTGCAGGTCATAACATGGCGAAGCACAAGTTTAGAGATAGAGGAGAAAAGTAGACTTAAGACAAGTTAATCAGATTTCTTCCAAGTGGTGAAAGCTGGGTTAATTTTGGGAAGGAAGTTTCGGAAGCAGGGAGGGTTTCAATGGGACAGGGATGACTACCATCAACAAAATGAAAGAGGTCTTGACCTCAGAGGTAGGCAGTGATCTGAACTTTCCATAGAGAATAGTTCTCATTGTTTTATTTGGTGGTAACCAAATGGGAAAGAGAGGACATGGGTGAGGGGTTTTGGGAAAAAGAAGGTTTTAAGGCCATGGATTAGACAATTAGTCACATGCTCTGATACCATAATAGAATTTCATAATTGGCTAAAATTCAAGCTTAGTTTCAATTTCATTTACTATGGTATTTATACACGTATGGGCAGTGTCTGCCAAGGATCAATTCAGTTACAAAACTTGAGAGAAAATTACACCAGAAATATCTACAGTACACACAATCAAGTTGATACAATTTGCTGAGATGGCTGCTGCTGTGATAAGGTGGCTGATTTCTCCTTTGGTGATGTGTCTAACTTCTCTATATTAATATGTACCCAGGAAACAACATTCTCCACTTTGTAACAATCATTTCACTTATATGATGTAAACTGTTTCTATTTCAACTTATTTTCATCAATTGGAAACCAGAACCAAATCAAACAAAATACACAATAGGTAATTGTCATTTACTTCCACCAACAAAAGAACTAAATAACCAACACATAGTATTAACTGGTAGCATACTGATCCTAAAACATGAGAACTTGATCTGTGTAATTAAGATAAGACAACAAACCATGAAATGGATTCCTCCTTTTTTTGGATTCTGGCACCTCATCTATCTTACAACATCCCACGTCACTACAGGAACCTTCACGATCTCCTTTATCTTCACCATTATGCTTGAACTGTTCAAATAACATTTTGTCGATTACGCAGTTTGACTTTGCTTCCCCATCTTTCTTTGCCCTAAAAGGGCCATCGATGGAGCCAATAGATTCCCTCGGGCCCAGCGGCGACGAAAAAGGTCTTGATTTCCCCTGTCACAAATTAGAACATTTCCCTCTTCAAACCCTATATTCCAAGTTCCATATGAAATTAATTCTGAAAAGTAAAATTAAATAACAATAATGCTTTATTCAATTTCGCGAAAAAATGTATTATTCAAAACGAAAGCAAAACATTAAATTCAAAAGATTATACTATTATAGATTCTAGTCAAACGCCTGCATACTCTATCCCTATTTTCCAACACAAAACGAAGAAAATTGCCAACAGAAAGAACGAACAACAAAAAACATTATTCTGTTTGGTATATGGGAAAACATAATAACAGAAGGAAACAAAATCTTCAGAATCTTATTTTAATTATTATTTGTTAATTACATCCACATACATTGAAGAATAAAATGAACTCCGCCTAATATAATTGTGCTACTGATTTACATGGCCTATCGCGAGTTCATTCAGCTCCTCATATTTAATGAAAAGAAAAAACAACTAAAAAAACCCCAACAAGAAGAAGAGACCCAGAATCTCGCTTTCTTTTGTTTTCTCCTACATTTTCTCATTAGCCAAAGGGGATAAAATACCTGAACTGTTCTGGGCAGCACAGAAGTAGTGTGCAGCTTCCTGTCGAGGAAGTCCGCGAGCGACGTGCGGCCGCTCTTCTTTGAAGCTTCTCCCCGATTGTCTTGTTTAGAATCAGTAGAACTAATATGATGTATAACAAGTGAAAACCCGCACAAACACTTAATTGATCAAATGGTTTAATCAAAGAAAAGGAAATTAGAGTTTTACCCGGAGTAAAAACCATAAGATCGAGCGGTGAACGACCAAGCGATGGATCGCTGCCCCAAAGCCCTAATTGAAGTCGTGGGTTTTGGATTCATTTCTCTATGCTTTTGATAGAGTAGAAATACGTTGGTTTCTTCGCTTTTCTTTTTTGTTGGTGAAGCACGGAAGAACTGGCTTGAAAAGATTTTGAGTTTTGGGCGCCAAAAGTTTGAAAAATTTTGGTTGCTGTAATTTTTCTGTATTGCACTAGTGTGAATAATTCCCGAGACTGAGATAAGATAAGAGCATCTATGTCCCATCATTCAAAATTTTCTCAAATTTTAATTAAGAATTTCATTTAATATAAAAATTTGTTTGTTTTTTTAAATTATTTCATCTCATCTCAAATTTATTATTATTATTTTTTTAAAATCTTCATATAAAATAAAATAAATAATTCAACTTTTACAAATTTCAAAATAACTTTTTCAAAATTCAAAATAAAACTAATATTAAAAAAATATTTTATAATAATATTTTATTCTTTTTTTAATATTTATCTCATCTTATCATATCTCATTTATGAAAACAAACAAGGCCAATTTTTCCTAAATTTTATTCTTCTATCAAAAATTTTATATATCTCATTTTCTATATTTTTCCTCATCTATTAAGATAAAATTCTTCTATTCTTTCTTAAGTACTTTTTTTCCTCACCTCTATTTTTATTTTTAATCACTTACTATTTCATCTTATTATCCTCTTTCCAAATATCACATTATAATAAATTTATAAATACTGATATAATTTTTTTTTTGTTGCAATATTATTTTTGAAAAGACATTGAAATTAAAAATAATACTTTTTTAATATTTTCATTTTCCAATTGTTTGTGTAATTTTATAGTGTTTTTTTTGTGTTATATTTTTCGACGGTAATTTTTTTCCAATTGTAACAATTTTTTTTTTTTACTAAAGTCCAACAGTAATATTTTTTGTCCTATCTCCACTAATAGCATCTCTTCTTCCGGAGTCCACTAGTAACATTTCTTGTCCTCTCTCCAACTACAGTACTTCTTGTTCTAGAATCCAACGATAATTTTTTTTTTGTCTCGAACTCCAGCGATAACAAATGCTAACATTTTTTTGTCGTTTCTCCATCGTAATATATTTTATCTTACATGTAACGGTAACTTTTTTGCCTATAAATAAAGAGTTTTTCCTACCATTCTTTCACAAAATGCAGAACTCCACTCTTGACTTTCCTATTATGCCATGAAATCATAAATTCATCACTCATCTCCAGCTTCCTTCAATACCTAATGGCTCGTTCATTCTTTCGCAAGTTTTTCAAATATTTGTCGTCCTTTGGCAATGAGTTCCATTCTATTTGTAATGTCGAGGTTGATGAACGATCATCGAGGTGCAGTTCCAATCAGGAAAAATGCAAGTATATTTGATGGAATCATATTGAAGGGCAAGAGCGCCTTTTTCGCGATTATTTTGTTCGCGCCACCATACGAACATGGTATATAGGAGAAATATAAGGCCCAAATTGAGAAGTGTTGCACCCCTTTAAAATGGGTGCATGTACATCACACCTCCTACGGT
Organism: Platycarya strobilacea; assembly: GCA_036898215.1. Lineage (NCBI taxonomy): Eukaryota > Viridiplantae > Streptophyta > Magnoliopsida > Fagales > Juglandaceae > Platycarya > Platycarya strobilacea. The sequence goes on along the minus strand of CM072545.1, from coordinate 23,429,548 downwards.
GGTTGCCAAAGCTCTGAGTGAACCCGAAATAGGCCATAGACTTGGATCTACCAAATGATAAGAATGCCTCTGAGATTCAATCATGCATCTTTTGAGCATGTTCCGCTTCAAAAATTCCTAGAGTCCTACGGCATTCTCACAAAAAGAAAACATGGCTAGTAGATAACTATTTTGTTATTGTAGAAAGCGATCAGTTCTTCCGATCCAACCACATCGGAATGGATGGTACAAAGTCCTCCACCTTTTCGTACTTTTGGAAAACTTACAACTATCAAGGAGACGAAAAGCTATGTGAAGTAAAAGAAGAAAAGGTCACCGACTACTATTAAGAACCTAACAGAACTTTTAAAAATGTGGGTTATAAAACCACTTGTGTAGGTCGGGGTTGAGAATTGGGGGCAAAACAAGGTAGCTGTAGGGATAACCTATGGGCTGGATTGAATCCTTCTTTATTTATTTTCCTAATCTGTTTTTGTATATAATTCCTGATACAATCTCGTATTTTTTGGTCTTCTTGTAAACCCTCGAAAGAATTTTGTGGTTGTGCAAACCAAAGAGAATGATGACCTTAGGTTGTACCAAGTCTGAAGCCAAGTGGATTTATTTTTTGTCTCATAATCCCCCGATACCACATATATTATAACGCGTCATATCTGTGTATTTGTTCTTTTTAGCCATCCAGGGTTTTTTAAGCATAATATGGCGTATTTAGATCTTTTATAATATTCTTCGTTTACAGATATATCTTTTAATATAATAGTTATATGACACATGGGTCTTTTTATTGGATAACTAGGCCCTTGAGCTCTAGGCTTTAATTTTTTCACAGTAGTACCCTTGTTGACTTCCATTTTACTAATAATTAAACTTGATTCGTTTAAACCCATATTGTGAACATTTTCTTATATTTTCCACTAAGTAAGCAAGCCCCATGAGACAATGGACGCTTTTCATTCCTCTTTCGTCCATTCCTTTTCTATGGTTACCCAGAATCAGTACCAAGTTAAGTTGACCTGGAATCACAGGAAAAGCCAATTTTAAGTGATAAGAGTTTTACTTTTGATGGAAAATTAAGTCTAATTCTCTCCTTGGCAAAGGGAATCCCCTTTCCCCTTTCTCTAATAATAAGGGTTCCAAACCTATCTTACTAATAATAAGAAAGGGGTTGCTAGTTATAGTGCGCTAGCGCCCCTATAGAGTAAGGCTCTTCTTCTGCGAGACTCCATCAAAATCCGCCACTCGTTGGTTGGTGTTCAATTCTTTTTATTGAGACTATGCCTTAAATTCCATTCAGCCTTTCCCTAGTCGTGGTATTCTTACTCAACCTAACATACATTTTATAGTGTCGTGCCGGGGCGATAGCGCCCCGCAGTCACGCATTCAAGTAAGAGCCTTTGCCTTTCTTTGCTTTGTAGATAGAGGGTCGAAAAAAGTGCCAAACCCTCAACAAAAGAATGGATTAAGCCGATATAGTGTTATCAGGAGACGAAGGCCCTTAATATATAAAAGTGCTTTTTTTTTTCGTCAGCAGATTTCACTCATCAAGTTCTTGTTTGATCTGCCGCTGTTAGAACACCACAATATTCATCCTTTTGGGGTTAATACTCTCAATGGTTAATCGATCATTCGATATCCTTCTTCTTATGAGAGGACGGGGTTCGGATGTGGATTATTCTAAGCTAATCAAAATTGAGTGGGTTCCTTCACCTTGGAATCAGTAGATATCAAATTATTGTGTCCGCTATCCCTCTTGTAGAATCTCTCTCCATTTCCTCCTGTGCAGTACAGGGTGCGGGCTAATCGACTCAAAAGAAGTGAAATGACAATAGTCCAAAGCAAGAAGCCGGTGGTAAATTGCTTTTTGGGATTGCGTCTTTCACTTTACTTTCAAAACAAAAGCAACAAACTGAAAGTTATTTGCTTAACACATTGAAAAAAAAAAAACAGCTCTCATCCCCTTCGGGGAGGTGAAGCAGAGAGCAAGGAAACCTTCGTAGGGGGAGCTATATTAGGAATGTCTATATAATATAGCTATTCCTATATAGTTAAGTAATACATCAAATAAAGAATAAAAGACTGCACTAAAGAACTATCAATAGATGCAGTTACATATTCCCATATGATGCTCAAAGACAAGAAAGGTTTTCACAAGCTAATTTCTCGATTGAGAAAGCTTACAGATAAGAGTATAGTAGAAGTTCTTTTAAGAAATAAAGAATAACTTTTAAAGGAACGTTACCCCCCTAAGTCCCCCTCAGGGGGATTAGACAACAGAATCTACTGGAACAACTTTCAGCTACTTCAGTTACGTCGATGGGTTAATCTAACTCTAACTCGAACTCAAGGAACTCCTAACTGTGAGAACGTTTCACTTCTTGATTATTGATTCACATAATATCGTAAGTGACCATTGAACCTTCTAACGACATCTTTTATGAAACTAAATGAATGTTTGGACGGGAATCGTGCTAGCATTGTTACGGGATTCGAGAAGGCTACGGCCTGGGGTAGGTTCGACCTACCTGTTTCCCCGCGAGCATCTCCCAGTTACTGCGTTGAGAGGACAAGACGGCAATGGTTGCCCAAAGAAGCCTAAAAGTATTCGAGAGGGCGAATGAGGCCTAGGGTAGGTTCGACCTACCTGTTTACTGATTCCAAGGTAAAGGAACCCACTCAATTTCGATCAGATTAGAAGAATCCACATCCGAACTAATCAAAGGAGAACCTCTTAATAGTCGAAACTCTTTCATGTGATCCTAACCCGAAAACTCTTCGATTTTGAATAATAAAGTAATAAATAAGTCAAATGTTCTATGTAAGACATAAAGTAGTTTCATTTAGGAACTTATAATTGAGATATGAATATACTGAATTGCACAAACAAATAGGTTTTGCAAATCCTTAGGACGACCGGGTTGAAGGTTACGTTACGCACCAGTCATTTTAATGGCATTGACATGTGCTTCCTTATTCTAATCGGCTAGCGGGCACATAAACTATTAATCCCTTCCTTGCTTGCGCGTAGTTTGACTAGCACAGGGAATGCCTCTGTCATCCAATTTGTGTTTCCGGCTACTCGTCCTAACGGACTCAATCAGTTATTAACATATTCGAGTAGATTGATGCTTACTTTTGGTTCAATCCAGTGGTAGGATATAGCTACAAGAAGACTCCAGTGTTCAAGGTAGAGAAAAAGCAATTTCTACGCCTATACACATGCTTAGGCCACTTCAATTGGTCGGAGAAGGGTTGCCGCAAGTGAGACCGGGGATTCATTTGTCAATTCAGTAGTTCTCACATCCTTGACTTATCAATAATCAAGTTATCTCAGTTCTCGCCCAAAGGAGAGTGAAGGAAAAAGAGCCTAGCTTTTATACTTTCGACTCCATTTCCTTCCTTTTGTGAACAAAGAAGAGAACTTTCATCCCATTCTAACTTACTTACTAAAGCTAAAGCAGTTCTCAAAGATATTAGGCATCGGAGACCAGCTTAAAGCACTTGACTTTGGGCGAGACTTTCTCGATCAACTAACTCCCCATTTTATTCAGAAAGAAAGAAGCCTTCAACTATATGCATAATATGAAGTGAAAAAAATTCTTAGTTAGAAGTCAATAAAGTGAAAGATAGGTTTGCGAAAGCTTGGCCCATTACTGTGTTAGGGCAAAGAGAGAGGAGAGTGAAAACTTTTCGAAGAAGGAAGCTTGACGAAGATCTGGAATTCATTCCCGTAAACGTGCATAAGACAGAGAAGTCTCCTTACCTTTTAGAAGGAGGAGAGCAGAGGTCAAACTCGACTGAGCTAGGCTAGCAAGAGTGGTCAATAAGACTAAGAGAAGTCGAGGAGAGCGGAGTTGAAAGTCGTTAGCAGGAATGGTATCTAGTCCAGGTCTACCAGAACATGCATTCCAAACCAAGTAAAGCCTATTTGAAAAGGCTTCAAAGCAAAGAAAGAAGAAAAGTCAGGAATCCATTCAATAAGAAAATCTTTTTCTATGTGCCCTTACCTTCCCACGAAATCCCTCCTTGCCTGGTTTGTTTAAAGGCATTTGCTCGACACAATAATCAAAAAGTAAAAAAAGCATTAAGTAATAAGTAAGAAAGAAAAAACCGTGAATCAACAAGGGGGAAACTGATACTCACCAAAACAAAGCGTCTACTCTGCTCTGGCTTCTTCTCTTCCTTTACTTTAGGAATAAAAAGATCTGCGTATGCAAAGGAATAGATTGAAGAAGCGTTCATAAAGAAGGGCGTTAAATTCGTCCATTCATAAATCTACAATAGCGAGAACTGTTTTTTAAAACACTCATGCAGCAATCGGCACTCGAGTTCTTAGTACCAGGAGGTGCAATTAGTGCGTCATCTGTTGTCTTGACCAAGTCCTTCTCACTCGCATTCTCTTTATCGAATACTTCATGAATGGAATCTCCCAACTTATAAGTAGAAATCTCCCAACTTGCTAAGGACTGACCCCAAAATCACTCTTTCGTTGTAGCGTGACTAGGAACTGATGCAGGGGATCAACAAAGCTTATAGCTTATATAATCGACTGGATCTGTATGTAACCCATGTCGGAGACGCTTCCCTAGTTGAGTAGTGGTAAGCAAGGGAAGGGGCGAAGTCGGACAGAAAGCTCTTGAGAGCGAAGATAAAACGAAGCGACATGACTAACTAATGGAGAAAAAAACTTATTGAATGATGAAATTCTTTACTTAGCCTGAAGGGCAATAAACGAGAGACTGAAAAGGAAGGTACCTCAAAACAAAAAGAAAGAACTCTAGCATCGGTCTATCGCTATACTACGAGGGTTGTTCTACTGACCGGCCCAGATGCTAACTACCTTAGCGTACATCGCTCGGGGCCTACAAACCTCTCGTTAGCTCTATCCCTTCTTAAGCCTGTAACATATTTAGGTTAGCGGAGAAAGCGTGTCCCTTATCTGATGATGCAGGGGACCCGTCGACTTTCTCCCTCATTGGCTCGGGACGCTCGTAAGGTGCTTATTACAGGGGTACGGATACAACCCTTCATAGCACCTAAACTACGCTTTTTATAAAGCCATAGGCAAGTTTAAATCAATATTCAATCTAGAAGAGAACCAGCCTTAGTAAACTTACAGGAAAGAAAGGAACCTTATAAACTCAATCATACAAGGAATTAAGAGAGCTCCATTGTCGAATTCAGGCCTAACCATTCATTGAGAAGCGATGGGAACGACGGAACCTGTGGATGCATAAGATTCTATTGAAAACGAATCCTAATGGTTCCCTGGGTAGGATGGCGGAACAAACCTGGGACCAATCCACTTTTCTTCTTAGAGGTACTGTCATGGGATAACCCTACAATTGAAATAGATATTGAAAAAGTAAATATCCGTTCGCGAAAGTTTTGATTTTATTGGATTTAAAATTTTTTGTCGATCCGATATGATAATAAAAAAGACAAAACCAAATAAAGACTCGTTATAAAAAAATGACATGATATTATCTAAAATTAAATACATCTATATTATTTTATAATTGTTTCATTTGCGAGGAGCTGGATGAGAAGAAACTCTCATGTCCGATTCTGTAGTAAAGATGGAATTAATTGAGAAACAACCATCAACTATAACCTCAAAAGAACTAGATTCCGTAAACAACATAGAGGAAGAATGAAAGGAATATCCTATAAAGGTAATCGTATTTTCTTCAGTAGATATGCTCTTCAGGCACTTGAACCCGCGTGAATCACATCTAGACAAATAGAAGCAGGGCAGTGAGCAATGACACGAAATGTGCGCCGCAGCGGAAAAATATGGGTACGTATATTTCCAAACAAACCAGTTACAGTAAGACCCGTAGAAACGCGTATGGGCTTAGGGAAAAGATCTCCCGAATATTGGGTAGCTATCGTTAAACCGAGTAGAATACTTTATGAAATGGGTAGAAGAAAATGTAGCCCGAATGGCTATTTCAATAGCGGGATAAAAAATGCCACATGTAGTAGAAGGTGCCAGAAAATCCATTAGGTCCTGGAGAGCTATAAGGATCTGCAAGAGAACAGCATTTTTGATTTCTTCTTCCGTTGGAGGTGAACTTAGCATCTCATTATACTAAATTGTAACAAGGCTTGGGATGTCTTGTAAGATGCAATTATCAATGGAGTGGGTTTCAGAATAGAAAACTGACTCAAAAAACTTCCAACCAGCATCTCCAATTGCATCTTGGTCTTCGACCCATGTTCTGAAAATTCGATATATCCTACCCATGTATTTCAAAGGATATTTCGAATGAGTTGTCCCCTATTTCTCTATATCCTAAACAATGTAAAAGCTTACAAGCCCTACTTCTTCCAGAGAAAAGATAATACTAGAAGATTTTATTGTCCAGATGACTAACATAAGAAACGGGGTGAATTGGGTTATATTAAAAAAATTAGCACTTATAAAATAAATACACAATATAAAATATAAACAAAATATGAAGCAGCAGGAAATATAAAGAGTAAGGGCAAGAAGAAGCAAACTCAGTATTTTAACAAGATTCAGTCCAACTGCCTACGTCCTCGCCTCAAGCTACCATTTGAGGATCCTAAATTCATTATTAAATCTCTTTTAGGTGGAGATAGAAACCTATTACACATTTGAGTAACACCACTACAAAGAATCCGTGTAGAACACCATTTACACTTGCAATCACCTCACACTTGGTGATTCAACTATTCCCTGTGTAGAACACATTCTACACACATAAGAGTTATACGCACCCTCTTACAAATACAAGAGCTGATAGTGGGTAGATTATCAGAGTACACTCCTCAATAAGTGAAATAAGAACAATACAGCGCAACTTATATCTCTCTCAAAATGAACAATTATTAAAGCACAAAACTTAGAGAATAGAGAATGAGGGCTTTGAAAGAATGATACAAAATTTAGCAATTGATGTGTAAGCTCTTATTGTGATTTTTGCAAAACTCAAATGAGCTATTTATAGGCAAATGAGTCTTCATATTCAAATTTGAAAAGGTTCACATGTTAAATAAGAGTACTATTCACTTTTCAAAAAATTCAAATCAAAACATCTCCTTTTTACATTTGCCAAAGACAACTTCATTCATTTTTCAAAGAAATCAAACCTAATCTTTTACTTTTCATACATGAAAAAATGAATATTATTTATTTTTCAAACCAAATCATTTTCTTTTTACATATGTCCAAAAAATATACACTCACTCTTTAAGATTTTCAAACAAAATCATCTATCTTTTGTATTTGTCAAAAGAAGTATAACCACCCTTTAAGATTTTCAAATAAAATATGTACATGCCAAATATGACAATCAATCATCTTACAAATTCAAATCTTTATGCATATGTGAAAAAAATAATTTTCGAAATTAAACATTTTAATAATGCTATGCAAATGTAAAAAATGTAATTTGATGCTTTATAAGAAAAGATTAATTTTGAGCCTTAATCCAATTTCAAATTTTAAGAAATGTACGAAATTACTCTCTGAATTTCATTTGTAGACTTTTTCTTCTTCTTGCTCATGCTTGATTTCTTGATGTGTTTAGCTCCCTTCATGCGTAGACAACTTGAGCTTGAGTCTTGAATTTATTTGTTATCATCAAAATCTATACGTAGATACGAGAGTTGAAACATTGTGTTTAACATATTTGAATTATCTTCTATGCAAAAGAAAACTGCAATGGTAGAATGTTGGCGTATACAGACACTATGGATTTTATAGATGAATATATACGTATCGGTGAAAACACCGCGATGGAGAGCCTGGAGAAATTCTGCTCGACAATTGTAAAAGTATTTTTTGATGAGTTTCTGCGCTCTTCGACTACCAAAGATATTGCTCGATTGCTTGCAGTTGGTGAACAACACAGCTTCCCAGACATGCTTGGTGGCATTGATTGCATACATTCAAGGTGGAAAAGCTGTCATGTTGCTTGGAAAGGTATGTACTCCAGCTACATCTGTGAAACAACTATGTGTAAGGCATAACAACATGCATAAGACAAGGTTTTGTGCATGAATGGCTACAAAATCTTGGACCCCTATTGCCAATTGGTGGCCATCCGAGGTTCACGGATTATCCCACCACATCAATAACACCTCATGCCTAAATACTATGAATTAACCCCCCTCATCATAGTCTTACAATAGATATCCATCACACAACAATCAATAAACAAATGCCTAAACAAATGTGGGAATAAATGCTTAAAGTCCAATGCCATGAACAAATGCCGAATGCAATGGCATCACAATATGCCAAATGAAATTTATTTGGGAACATAAGAATGGGAATCCGATTGTGGCATGACAATGATTCAGATATCAGGGGCATGTGAAATGGTTAGACATTGGGCATGTGAAATGGCATGACATTGTCACATTGGCATAAAAAATGGCTATTGGACATACAAAGAGACCTGAACATTAGACATAGAAAATCTAAAGCATGCAACCCATTGAAACAACTCACTTGTAACTAATAGAGAGATAACTAATAATAATTGACAATTGGACATGGTCGAAATAAATGCAACAACGGGCACAAAAGGGGCTGCTTTCATATAAAACAGGGCACACATGCAGATTACTGGGGCATGTGAAGACGGAACATGCAAACATAGCACAACAACGTCTAAAATTACTAAACATATTGCCTATGGTACAATTTTATCACATTGGTAACATAATTTCAAAACCATGTATAACACTACAACATCAACCCAATTGTATCAACACTACACGGTATGACAATCAACATACAAGGCACCTCCGAATCATGAAACCCAGTGCACAACAATCCAAATTCCAAAAGCTCAACAATTAACCAAATCAGAAACAAAGACAATAATGTACATGTTTTTAAACATACAAGATATCCCAACAGAGCAAAATTTGGAAAGGGATGCCACAACCCGATGAAAAATGTACACAATCGAACCTAAGAAATTACACAATGGCATACAGGGAACCAGTGGCAGAGCCAGGAATTTTCTTTAGAGCACTAGCAATGGTTTTGGCTACAATTTTCTTTCAAAAGGTACAAGTCACACTTTCCAAAAAATATTCATCAATTTGGAGGGTTCTATTCACAAGTGAAAAAAAAAATACTTTTATTCCCTTCTCCACACTTTCTTCTCCCCACTATTAATCAAATATGACAAAAAAATTTTGGGAAATGTGCAAACTTGTACCTTTTGAAGGGAAATTTTAGCAAGACCATTGCTAATACTCTTAGGAGGCCAAGCAAAGCGAAAATAAAAAATAAAAAGTATTTTTTGTTCTATTTCTATATAATTTTTTATGCAATATAAAACAATTTGATAGTAAGATCTATAATACAAATGAAATATGTTTAATACAACTTATATATTAAAAAAAATATGATATGTCAAAGACATGTCATCATAATAAAAATATATTAATTATCATCCAACTTCTTTTTTATTTTTTATTTTTATCTATAATAAAAATATGTCATCATATCATTATATCATTTTATTTTGTATAAGATGTAATTTATTTTTAAATTAGATTAGATTTTGTGGAGGGGGGCCAAGATAATTTTTAGAGAAGGGACCAATACAAAATAAAATTATTATCCTACTAAATCATAAAAAATCAACATATTTTTTTTTTAATAAAACATATGTTATATTTTTTCAAATTTTTTTTTAGGAAATGGATGGGGCTCGAGGGGAGGGGAGACCATGGACCCCTACCCCAACGTGGCTCTGCCACTACAAGGAACCATTGGATAAATTACACAATAGCATACAAGGTACATACGATTGGATGCAAATTCTCAAACAAACCCTAAGAAATAAGTTAGGGTTTATACATTTCGTATGACTTTTCGAGAACACAAAATGGAGAAGAGAAGGCTTGGATTCGGCTATTCTACTCAAGAGAGAGAGAGAGAGATGAGATAAATGTATATGACATTACCATTTGGAAGAAAATAAAAAATGGGAAGAGGAGAAGTGAACTTGCACAACTAGGTCAAGAAATTGGGAGTGCAGCTTTCCTTTACGCTGGCAAGATGGGAGGTCGACGATGTATGGAGAAATGGAACACTAGAGGGGTTGTCGTTGGGATGGGTCGGCGCAGAGTGGGGGTTCATCAAAAGAAATCGTAGAGAGAAAAGAAGACAAAATTACGTGCTTGAGGGCGAGGGCGGGGGCGAGGGGGGAGGGTTAGGATGGGGAGATACTGTAGCACCCCTCAAAGGATTCCCTAAAATGAGGATTTGGATGTGGGGATATTTTGGAGAAAAATAATTTAAGGCGGGCTCCCTTTTAGGGAGCCAAATGCGAATGCTCGATGTAAGGGGGATGGATTTGTGAATAATAATAAAATAGTTTGTGTTGAATAATAGTTAAATAGTTAAAGTTAATATACTTGATAGAGTTTTGAAAAAGTAGAGGAAAAAAATTGAATGAATATATTATAAAATTAAGAAAAATGTTAGGGATTCCTACTTTGAGATCTATACTTGTCTTAATTATGGGATTTTTTTTATACATGATTTTTATATAAGTGTTTTAAAAAAATGCTGGGATTTTTTTATATTTTTAAAAAATATTGTAAGATATTAAAAAAATCGTGTAAATAAAATATACATTTTAAAACACTTAATTTTTTTTTCTTTTATTTACATGATTTTTTTAACATCTTAAAACATTTTTTATAAATATAAAAAAATCATAAATTTTTTTAAAAACTTATATAAAATCATGTAAAATTAGAAACAATATATATATATATATATATATGTCCCATAATTAAGACAAGTAAGGATTCTAAAGTATAGATATCTAACATTACTCTAAAATCAAAATATTATTAAAATATTCATTTTTTTTTAAATTTGAAAAATGTAAATTATTTTTTTTCTCTTATTTAAAAGTTTAAAAAATATTTAATGATTAGGTGATGATTAGATAAAAAAAAAATTAATACTTGAAATTATAAAGTGCTTACACTTGTGGTGTTTGGATATTAAGATGAGATTAGTTAAGTTTGGAAGATTTTGCTATCCGAACCATGCAAGAGCTCATTTGGATTGTGAGATGATAGGAGATGATCTACGAATAATTGTTAAGAGAAAGTATATTTGCAGTCCTGAGAGGGGGATTGCATATGCAGTCTCATAGATGTATGGGACAAGTGAAAAACGTCAATTTGAAAAGGATATTATTATAGTTTTAAAATTTTCTAAACATAACTATATGGACTTGCGTGAACAGTCCCAGTTTGGAGACTATATGTAGACTAACTCATTAGTTAAATTGTTTGTAAATAATAGTGAAATTGTTTGAGTTAAGATGTTTATAGTTTGAGTTAAGAAAAATTGAATAGAAATCTTATAAAGTTCAAATATGAGTAGAATATTATTTTTAATATTATTTTATTTTGAAATTTGTAAAAGTTGAAATGTTTTTTGGTATTTGTTTGACAGTTTGAGAAATCTATAATAATTAAGTAATGACTAGTTGAAAAAATTGAAGATTTGAAAAGGAAATGATGCATTTTGGACAAAAGCTATTGATTCTCATCCTTTTTTTTTAAACCTTCTTTTAGTTAATTTTTAAGGGATTGTTTTAAATGACTTTATGATTTTTTTTAAGTGCTTAAATGGATTTTAAAAATGCTTGAAAAAAAAAAAGATAAAAGTTACATTTTGTACTTCTCGGTAGAAATCCTCGAGGCTATGAGAGTGGCTCTAGCAAGACTTGACTTGAAATTAAAAAGTGTTTATATTTATGGTGTTTGAATATTGATATGAGATTGGATGAAATAAGATGTAAGTATCTTGCTATCCAAACCAAACCTTAGAGTAAAGGTCCCAAACTCGAAATATGGTCTTAAACTTTACCTAACTATCATGTGTTAGGTCTTAGCTAGTTTGGTGAGTAAAATAAGATGAAAATTTTGTGAATAATAGTAAGATAATTTGTGCATAGTAATGAAATAGTTTGGGTTGAGTACCTTTTGAATTTTGGAAAATGAGAAAGAAAGAGTTGAATAAAAAATATTATAAAATTATAATATTGTCAAAATATAGTTTTATAATATTATTTTATTTGGGGAGTTGAAAAGCTTATAATTGTTTTTTATTTTTTTGTTTGAAGGTTTGAAAATATTGTAATGATAAGTTTAAAAAAGTTGTAATAATTAATATGAAAATGTAATATTTGAATTATGTTTGGGAATAAGATATGATGAGATAAAATGAGATCATATGAGATTTTTGTGTCTCATCTAAGGCCCCAAACATGCCCTTAATCTATAGTTGGGTCTTAAATCTCTCTTTTCCGTTTAAACTTTTGGGAGAAATATTGCTTCATAATTTCTTACTTAATAAACATACATATTTATTTGTATTTGTTATGATTTATATATTCTTCTTGCTTCTTCTTTGATATATTTATATCTTTATCGAGTTGGGATCCAATTGGGTCTTGGTTGATTTTACTTGCAAAAACTGATCAAATCAAATTGAACATATTGAGAGAGGTTGGTATCGATGTTAGCCGAGATGACCTATTCAAATCCTGTGGGGTATTGGTTCAATTCTTGATTTGATCCACTCGTCAATTGAGGGTGGAAGCAATAAAATATAACTTGCTCATGGTATTTATTTGGCCCAGCCCATTAGGGTAGGACCTATCAGGAGAGAGGAAAAAAAGAAGGAATGAGGGAACAAAGGCATGTGTAGGGTAGTGTATCAAGCATGGGGAGGATAATGTATCGGGTGAAAATGAATGATTAGACCTAATGCTGAGTTGCATAAATTTGTGTTTCTTATTCTCTTTGTTTACACTACATTTAAGTATTGTTCTCTAATAACTTGAACTTAGTTAAGCATGATTCATAGCTTATTTTAGTGGCTATAGTATTTTAACAGTCTCCGTGTTTTAAGTGAAGAAGAGGCCTTATATGTTTAGTTGATACCAAGAGAGAGAGCTAGCCCTAGAATGCCTTATGAAATTTGACACCTATAAGAAAACCTAAGCCTAATGGCCTAAAGCTCATGACCCAAACCATTATCACTAGTGCTATGTGTTATATATGTAAGGCACAATGTATCTAATCAAGTTATGGACCAAGAGTGAGAGAGAGAGAGAAGTGTAGGGAAGCCAAGGGATGGCTTCCATGCCTACCCTAGAGGAAACTGCCACTTGTCATGCATACTAGACAAGTTTTAGAAGAATCATATGATAATATGACCTAGGGAAGACCAATTGATTTTTGACCAATCCTTCCCACACGCCTAGACCCATTCATTTTGGCCCAAATTCGAGTTCCTATATTGATGCTTTTGAAAAAGGGATCCTAGGGAAGATAAAAGTGGATTTTCTAGGTGATTTGCATGAGAAAACTGAAGGGACACAAGGGGATTTTGAATTTCTTAACTTACACTCAAAATATTTTCAGATTTTCCAAGTGTCAAACATGCCATGAGTTTCTAGAAGATTTGATAAAGAGACATTTGCACAATGGACCATATTACCCCTTGTAATTTTGACCACTACAAGTCCAAGTACAACCATCACTTGCCACTTGCCATTTTATTTCACAAGGAACTAATAGCACTTGAAGAGTCATCTTAGGATAATGAAGCAACAAAATGAGAGAAGAAGACAAGAGAGTGGGTGGCAATAGGCAAGGCTAGAACTGCAAACGAACATAGCTGCTCGTGAACAATTTGAGCTCGACTTGTATAAACTCGATTCGAACTCGATTCGTTTAATAAATGAGTTGTTCGTGAGCACTAATATTAGTTCGAATATTAAACGAGCTAAATTCGTATAATCTCGACTCGACTCGTATAAACTCGGTTTGTGTTCGTGAACAAGATTCGTATAAACTCAATTCGACTCGTTTTGAGCTCGTAACAATACTCGTAATATTTCTATATACATATATAGAATCTTGCATATATTCTTACATATATTCTTTTATTATATATATTTTCTGTGTTATATATATTATTTTTAATATTTTGTATAAGTAATATATTTTGTTACTTTATGTATAATTAGCATTTTATTTTTTTACAATAATAATGTATTAAGTTCACAAACAAATTATTGAGTCAAATATTTATAAAGAGTAAGAAACTCGAGCAATTACTCGACTAAGTTCGGCTCGTTTGTTAGAGAGTAAAAACAAAGATCGATAAATAACTCGATTCGACTCGAGCTCGTCTTTGATCGGCTTGAATTCGACTCGACTCGGCAAACTCTCAGCTCGACTCGAACTCGAACTCGAGTTATTTGAGTCCAGCTTGACTCGATTCGATTCGAACTCGTCTTTGATCATATCGTTTGCAGCCCTAGGCAAGGCACACGCCTATGCCACATGTCACTCATGCCAAGAGTTGCTTGTTGGAAAAAGGAAGAGTCATAAGTAATTTTACACAAGTTCCTTGAAGAATAATCATGTGCTTAAGAAGAGGGAAGAATTTTCGACCAAGGGAGAAGCCCTACACACCACCCATGCTTTCCCATTGCCAATGCACTACAAGGATGAAATTATAAAAGGCTATTTTAGCAATGAAGAAGGGGAAAGAAAAAACCTATGCCACTTGTCACTCGTGCTAAGGTTTTGATGTTAAACAAGAGGGAAGATGAAGAGACCAAGTATAAAAGAAGAGGAGCACACGCCTATAGGCTTTTCCTCTTGCCCATTTTAGAAATTTCTTGTGCCCTCATCTTCTCCAAACACTTCTCATACTTTCACTTGAAAATTCCCACATTTTCTCACGTTTTCTTTCCAACCAAACAAGGAGAATTTATTCAAGAAGGAGATTTCAACACCTTCAAGAGAGACCAAGGTAAGGCTCAAATTTTCTTAGTTCTTACACTCATCCTTCATTATTCTAATTCAAAGATGAGAGTCGAATCTCAAGGGGGTTCAAAAATTATGAAACACACACGTTTCCCTCACGATTTCTCAAAAACCGAATCAGGGTTTCTTAGAAGCCCATGAAGCCAATTGATGGAAGGTGTTCATCCTTCCTATTTTTGACCCTCATCATGTGTTCTTATCCTATTTTGAATTTGGTATGATAATATAAGTGAAACGAAGGGTTTCTTGATGAAACATCCTAGAGGCCAAAGGTTAGTAACACTAGAAAACTCTCACAATCAAGAACACAAATTAGGGTTTTGAGATACTCATTCTAATTGGTTGTATTTTAAATTATAACTTGTTTTCATTTCATTTCATGGATTTTGTTGGTATACACTCAACTTGCTCTTGGTTTATGCTTGTGTAGATCCTATTGCTTGTTTCTATTGTTTTGATTGTTATTTCTTGATTGTTTACTTGAATATGCTTATATAATCTTGGAATATGATTATTGGATGAAAGATACGACTTGGTTCAAGATGAAAATAGCAAATAATGTCCCTAGCTTGTTTCGATTTTAAGGAAAACAATGTTGTTAATTAGAAGAACTTGGTGTTTCAACTATACCACGTCTTCGTAGTTTTGGATCTTAGCCAAATGATGTGATTTCATACTTTGTTTCATCTTGCCTTGATTCTTAAGTAATATGTTTGAAGTTTGAAGCATTTTTAAGTGATGAATTTTTCATGATCTTGCACCTCTAAGCTTCGGCCAAGACTAGATTTCATAGTTCCATGTTTGTGTTTTAATATCTCATGTGTGCTATGTATCATGCCATGAATTGAACATGTTATACTTAGTTATTTCATGTATAGCATTCATGTGTCTTATGTCAAATATAATAACGTATGTCTGAAGTCTCATGTTACATGCATTTGGGGAAGTAGTTTCGAAAGAGAAGTGTTTCAAAAAATGTTTTGAAATAATGAGTTAAAAGTTTTATCATGAACCCAAGTGCCAAGGTGAAGGAATGTATCTGTCCATTTTAGAGTGCTTAAAAATGAAGTGGAAATTCCTGGGTCGACAAAGAACCGTCGACATGTCTCGAATTGATTATTTTTAAAGAATGCCGGAGCAAGATAACATCTAACACTAGTGGGTGCATAAGAGATGTAGCCCGACAAAGTACTGTCGAGTTAATAAGTATGTTTTTGTTGAAGACGTAGTCATCACGATGCATGGACTGGTGATGGTGAGGTAACTAGTAAGAGCGTACGGTGCATAGGGAAACCATGTTGTTCCACCCTCTAAATAAGTAAAAGAGTTCATATATTATGAATCACTTGATAAAAGTCTAGTGATAAGTTATAAATCACTGGACACAAATCTTGTGATATTCTTTGAAAAAACAAGTTCTATTAAAGATCAATATAAAAAAAGAAAGTTAAAAATGTTTTCTGAAAATGTCAAGTCTCTATTACAAGTCTTTGAAAGTGGTCAGTGCATAATTCAAAGTTTAGTTTTTAGTCATGTGGCAAATACATATCCATGCACGCATCACATGATATACCTCTTGTATGTTGTGTGTTTACTTTCTGAGATTTGTTGAAATCTCATTGTGATAGTTTCCACTATCATTCCCCCAAGTGAATGGTAGAAGTTGTAAAAGGATTAGAAGGCAACACAAATAGCCAAGCAAAAGAGAACAACACATTCTTCGGAGAGGATTGTGCCTAAGAGGGACATAAGTGAGCCCGTGCCCTCCATTTTGGAGCATTTAGAAGCCATAGATTGAAAAATCACCAAGATACTTCAGTTTATTGAAGAATTTTGACGACTCAATAATAGGGACAAGGATGGGGTTTTGGAAAAACGAGTGAAGGATGAATCCTCAAGGAGAAGAAAAAGGAAAAAAAGAAGTTGGGACCACATTTCCTAGGAGTGGAAATATTTTGATATTTTGAGACTTAACTTGTTTTGGAAAAATGTTCCGTGTTTTTGGGAGATTAAAACTGTTGCTATATTTTGAATAACTATAACTATGTTTCTTATGGATGATATGACAATGTTTAGAAAAGATTTAAGTGTTAGTACCATGTGCTATGCAATTGCTTAGATTACTTGACCATTTTACTTTACCATTGCAAATTTATTGCATACTGCTAGTACTTAGGTAAATTGCATGTTATCTGTCATGAACACTACGGATGCGCGACCTTGTGTTGAATGTCCCAACCCCACAATCTTCGCCCCTGTGGCAGGTATGATTAGTGAGGACATCACATGTTCACTGCCATAGACGTATGCAAACACCATGTAGCCGTAATGGATCACTGGCTGGGGCTGCACACAACACCAGTGGAGGCCTAGCCAAACTCAACGCAAGCCGAAAATGGATCTTTCTCCCTTTCTGGGCTATGCCAATTTTGAACGTTAACAATTGTGCCGCCTGTGGAATTGAGATTTTTTTGGCACCAAAAGCAAAAGAAGAACATGCCTGATGTGCTAAATGATCTCTGAATGAGCAGATGGAAGTCATCCAGATAAGTACTCTCAATTGTTACCGCTGCAAATTTAAGTGCTCCCCATCTTTTATGTGGCACATAACACATCCTTGGCAATGTACTGGTTGCCTAGGAGAAGTCATGGGCTGCAAGGCTAGCATGACTGGATTACTCACGGTGGGAAAAGGTGGGTTGAAGCCATATATCTAGTGCATGAAACTGCATGACTCCACGGCCAGTCGCACCTTCACCCACAACCACCTCCATAACCCCAAGAACTCCATGAACACAACACCAATAAGCTTCATGGCATCCTTCTCCACGATCACAACCATAACTTCTCACCGTGCAAGTCCCCACCAGATCTCCTCACCCACCAACTCTTGCCCACCAGTACCTTAGCAATACATGTTAGGTGAAGCTCCTTGATAGTGCGTGTGGCCTCCTCAGTTTACGCGCTCGCCTAGTTCCTCAGCCCTACATTTTCTGGTAGTGTATATGGTCACCTTAGCCAATGCACCTGGCTAGCACCTTGGCCCTGCATTTTTTGACCAATGCATGTGGTCTCCTCCTCACCTACTAGCATCTCAGCCATGCACGTCGGGTAGAGTCCCTCGACCAAGGATAGCACATATAGAAAAGTCTCACCCAACCCATTATAGGCAACATGGTCATGCATGGTAGGCACGTTGTCTGCCACCTCTCTTAGCGAGCAACATCTTGACAAATTAATAGGCATTTTTTATGCATGTGTAACATGCACCATGCATAAGCCATGCACAATACACGTGAGGGAGAACAAGGAACCAGCTCACCAACAACACACAATCTGATAGAAAATGAACATATCCAAAAGAAAGACGACTTCCCCAGCCATAAGTAGACTAAAAAAAGAGAAAACAAATAGAAAAGAGGAAAATAATGAAAGACAAGCATGAATCTCAAAGGCATACACCTTATCAAAAAATAAAAAGAAAAAGAAAAAGAAAAGAAGAAAATGAAGAATCTGCAACCAACGATAGGCAATTTTAGTAAAGCAATAATCGCCTACAGCAACCAAAATGTCCTGGCTTGTCTCCCTCGAAATTTATCTGCATGTTATTTTGACTAACACAAATGATTCTTGTAGCTGAAGCACCCTCTATACAACCTCATTCAAACATCATTAAGACGCCTCAATATATTTCATTCAACATAATCTCCATCAGTAGAATCTGTATCAACATAATCTCCACCAATGGAATCTCCATTAACGGAATCTCCGCCAACGAAATCTCCATAAATGGAATCTCCATCAATGAAATCTCTATCAACTACTTATTTTCCAGAGAGGTACCAAAAGGAAAATCATGCCAATGGTTTTAATAAGTCCTCTCATGGAGGAGTGTGGGTTACTTTCGACTAACTGAAGATGAAGACTTATTTTCGTCGTGAGATTCAAAAGGTAGGAGCGAGTTTAGTAATAGACTTTCTGAACAACGTACCACCCACAAGGCCAAAGGGATGTGTATGCATAAAGCTGCTCTACTCTTATCGACTCCCCCAGCCTACGTTTGGGATCTAGAGTAAATTGAAGTGCCGGAACATGTAACATTAGGTTACATATCCCTCAAACATGTGAGAAATAATATACATGCACCTAACTTACTAGCAGTATGCAGTGTATATTACAGTGGAATAAGGTCAATTTCAAATAATCAACAAAAAAATCTATATCTTTGCGAGTATCACATGGTAAACTATATTAAAAACCCATAACTTTATCAAAAATATAAAGCATAATGTACCAAATTTCCAATAGTACATATTATTGTTCGATAACCCAAAAGAGCAAATATACAACTACCCATTTTCACCTACAGGGATTCCTTGTTAACTTCTTTATAACCCTCACCAAAGTGAAAACGACCCATGCTTTAACTGTAACCCTGTTGGAGTTTTATTTTCGTTGGCATTACGTAGACATTGTCAAAGAATAATGAGCCATTTGGGCTCAAAACCATACAACACTCCATGGGTTGTCGTCCTTCCGACGACTCGGATGCGTCTTGCCACACTCTTATTGTGAGAGGCGCGCGTGTAGCACTCGCCGCTCCAATCAACACGATTTCGTTGCAGCTGACAGATCGATATCCTAGGAAGACACCTGCGATGCACGTGTGGTACCCCACATAACAGAAAGTTTTGCCCCTGTTGACCCATATCGCTCCAAACGCCTCCCAAAACCGACTGCGGGACCTGTAAAAACTTAAACAAAACAAACCAAAAAAGGAAGAGGGAGAAGAAACAGAAGGGCAGGGGATGCTAGAAAGATAGGTAGGAAAGAAGAGAAAGGAAGGGGAGGAAGGAAAAGAAGATGGAAACCAGAGGAAGGAGGACGAAGAAGAATGGAGAAAGGGTAGGAAAAGAGGGGAAAAAGGAGGGGGGGGAGAGGTGGAGGCGCAACTCACACCTCCCCCAGCAACACCATCTGAGAGGTAAGAAACTCTAACTTCCTCGAGAGAAGACGAGAGCGATGAGAAGAGAAGGGTCCGACCCCCAAGGAGATAGGCTTTCACTGTGATTCTAATTCAATACCGACTTTCTTGAGGATTGAATTTTCACATACTTTTTATTCTAATCCCCTTAATCATGGGCATACTATAAATGCTATTTCATATGTCACATGTATATATACTCATTGAGGTTGTACTATAAGATTGTTGAGTAACTTGAGTTCAATATAGGTAGTTGTGTAACCGATTTAGTATAGTTTAATTTTGGACAAATTTTGAGACCTTATATTATATACTGATTTTACATTTTCAAGAACTAATACTGCGCCGATTACACTCCTAAACTGGTATTTTCGGTTTTATAGATTCTGGTCTAGTTCGGTTTTATTTTTTTTTAATATACTAGATATATTAATATTACTAATGTGTTATCAAAACAATTATGTGGGGAATTTATTAGAGAATAAAAGGTATTTAATATATATTTTTATATTTAAAATATATGATCAAATAAATATTATATTTAAGATTAAAATTTTATGTTATAAATTATAATATAACATTATTTCATACATGATTATATATATTATAAATAAAATTATATATAATATAAAATAATATACTAAGAATTAATAATATATGCGAACTAGTCCTGTCTGGTGTCAAAAAATGTGAAACTGATATAAGATTGTTATGAAACTAGAATAAAAACTATTATTGCAAGAGAAAACTGTAGAATTCCTTATTCTCAAGAACTGAATTTTTTTATTCATTTCTTTCTTTCTCTCCTCTTTCTTTCTTTTATTTTCTTCTCTTCCTTTTCTTTTCTGATACTTCGTTGTACAAATGAACGTTCTCAATTCTCTTTTTATAGAGAGTTGAGGACGGAGAGAGAAGGAAAATGATCATTCAAAAAAGTAATGCAAGGGGACAGGGGGGCCAGAGGATAGAAAAAAATGGAAGGGGTGGGGGGCGTATCGCTCCCTATTCTTGACTTTCATGATACTCCCCCTTGAATGATTATCCATACAGAAACTGACTCGTTAAAATCTTACTAAGGAAAAACCCAGTGGGAAGAAAAACCAATGACGAAGGAAAAAAAGTACAGTATTCTTATGTACCTCCAAGTGCTTTAAGATTGACTCATTAAAACCTTGCAAATGAAAACCCAGTGGGACAAAACCTTAGTGAAGGAAAAATAGTACAATCAGCACGCACAAGTTTTCAAGATATTTACTCTCCCTGACAAGTGCATAACTACATGTCTTTAAGTCTTCGCATTATAATATTCTTCATAATTTTCTTGAATGTCACAGTTGATAATGCCTTCGTGAATAAATCTGTCAGATTATTATTTGATCGTATCTGCTTGACATCAATTTTACATTTCTCTTAGAATTCATGAGTATAAAAGAATTTAAGTGAAATATGTTTGGTTCTGTTATCTTTGATATATCCTCTTCTGATTTGAGTGATACAAGCAATATTATCTTCATATAAAATTGTGGGGCTTTCATTGATCATGGAGAGACCATACTTTCCTTGGATATGTTGGATTACTGATCTTAGCCAAATACACTCTTCACTTGTTTCATGAATTGCAATGATCTCTGAGTGATTTAAAGATGTAGCAAATAGTGTCTGCTTAACAGATCTCCATGATATGACAGTATCTCCATAAGTAAATAAATATCCAGTTTGAGATCTACCTCTGTGTGGATTTGAAAGATAACCTGCATCTGCATATCCAATCAATTGTGGACTTGATCCACGTTGATAAAATAATCTCATATCAACCGTACCATGAAGGTAACGAAGGACATATTTAATGCCATTCCAATGCCTTCGAGTTGGTGTAGAACTATATCTTGCAGCAGATTAACTGAGAATGTAATATCAGGTCGAGTGCAATTTGCAAAATACATCAAATCTCCAATTGCACTGAGATATGGTACTTCAAGATCAAGAATTTCTTCATTATCATCACAAGGACGGAATGGATCATTTTTCACATCAAGTGTTCAAACAATTATTGGAGTACTCAAGGAATAAGCATTGCCCATATAAAAATGTTTCAGGACTTTCTCTGTATACATGGACGAATGAATAAAAAATCCAATTGGCAAGTGCTCGAGCTGCAGGCCGAGACAAGTTTTGTTTTGCCAAAATCTTTCATTTCAAATTCATTTTTTAAATATTTAGTGGTTCTTGAGATCTCTTAAGAAATTTCCATAATATTTAAGTCATCAACATAAACCGCAATAATGACAAATCTGAATTCTGATTTTTTAATAAAAACCCATGGACATATAGGATTATTCTCAAATAATTTTTTCAATAGATATTCGCTTAAGCGATTATACCACATGCGTCCAGATTGCTTAAACCCATATAAAGATCTTTGAAGTCTGATAGAGTACATATTTTTAAATGTACTTGTAGATGCTTCAGGTATTCTATATCTTTCAGGGATTTTTATATATATGTCATGGTCTAAGGATTCATATAAATATGTAGTAACAACATCCATTAACCGCATTTCTAATCTTTTTGTAATAACCAGACTAATCAAAAATCTAAATATGATTGCATCCATAACGGGAGAATATGTTTTTTCAAAATCAATCACGGGTTTCTACAGGAAACCTTGTGTGACAAGCCGTGCTTTGTACCGCATAATTTCATTTTTCTAATTGTGTTTTCGTACAAATATCCACTTATATTCAACAGGCATTACACCCTTCGGTGTTTGGACAACAGGTCCAAATACTTCTCGTTTTGCTAGCGAATTTAATTTAGCTTTAATAGTTACTTTCCATTTTGGCCAATCATTTCTATTCGACATTTTTTGACGATTTTTGGCTCACTTTTTTCATTACTTCTGGTAATGTCAATGGCCATTTGATATGAAAATATGTTGTCGACAACAGTTTTATTTCTATCCAGAATTTCTCCAGTACTCATGAAATGTATTGAGATCTCATTATTTTCAGGTATCTGTTCCTCTTCAGGAGAAAACATTTCATGAAACACCTCTTCAGGAGGTCCATTTTTAAGAGATTTTGAGATAGGAGACTTAACATCTTTTGGAGTATCAATTATATTTTTAACCTGTATTGTGGGTATGTGTTCTTCAGGAACATCAAATTCATTTTGTATCCTTTTCCTTCGGGGATTTTTATCTTTTGCACCAATAGGTCTTCCATGTTTCAAGCGTGTCTTAGACTCACCTATTGTTGTTTTGAAAATTTGCCCGTCAGGGACTTCAATTCTTGCTGGAGCATTAACAACAGGAATATAAGATTTTACTACACATTTAGTATCAGTAAATATATCCGGTAATTGATTTGTAACACTTTGTAAATGAATAATTCTCGGAACTTCCAGTTTACATTCATTTGTATGAGGATCAAATTGAGACAGAATTTTATTATCCCAACTAATTATTTGTCGTGCTTCAGACACCGACTTTTCGTTACCCATTAATGGAAAAGTAGATTTTTCAAAGTGACAATCCTCAAAATGTATTTTAAACATATCCCCTGTAAGGGGCTTAAGATATCTAACAATAGATGGAGAATCAAAACCAACATATATCCCAAGTCTACGTTGAGAACCTATTTTTGTACGCTGTGGAGGTGCAATTGGAACATATACAGCATATCCAAAAGTACGAAAATGAGAAATATTTGGTTGTTGACCATATGCAATCTGTAATAGAGAATATTTATGATATGAAGATGGTCTAATGCGAATTAATGATGCTGCATGAAGTATAACATGTCCACAAGTAGAAACAGATAGTCTTGATTTCATAAGTAAAAGTCTAGCGATTAGCTGAAGTCTTTTGATCAAAAATTCAGCTAAACCGTTTTGAATGTGTGTATGGCAACAGGATGTTCAACATTTATTCCTATTGACATGCAATAATCATCAAAAGCTTGAGATGAAAATTCACCTGCATTATCCAATCAAATGATCTTAATTGGATACTCAGGAAATTGTGCTCGTAGTTTAGTTATTTGAGTAAAAGTCTAGCAAATACAACATTTCTAGTAGAAAGTAGACAAACATGTGACCATCGACTTGATGCATCAATCAAAATCATAAATTATCTAAATGGTCCATTTGATGGATGAATAGACCCACATATATCTCTGTGAATCCTTTATAAAAAGGATGGAGATTCAACAAAAACTTTTGAGAGAAATGGTCTGATAATTAATTTACCTTGAGAACATACAGAGCACGAATATTCATTGGGTAAAAATATCTTTTGATTATTTAAGGGATGTCTATGTGAATTTTCAATAATTCGTCTCATCATTTTAGATCCCGGATGTCCAAGGCGATCATGCCAAGTCATAAATACTTTAGGGTCAATGCACTGCTGGTGCATTACCACATATAATTCAATTGTTCTTATTTTTGTATAATACAATTCAGAATATAGAGCAGACAGTTTTTTTAATACGAGCTTCTGGCCCGATATTATCATAGTAATAAGAAGATGCTCCTTACTACCTTCATTGGTCGTTTCAATATGGTAATTATTACGACGTATATTTTTGAAACTCAATATATTTCTTCTGAATTGTGAGGAAAATAAAGCATCATTAATACAAAATTTGGTGCCATTAGGCAACACAATATAAGCTCTTCCGAAACCCTCAATTAAATATAATGTACCGATATGGTATGGACATAGGCTTTACTTAGTATTAGAATTTGAAAATATTTCTTATCTTTAAGAATTGTGTGAGTTGTAATACTGTCAGCCAGACATACATCTTTATCATTCAACTAAGAGATAAAAAGTACGTCAATGTGATCCATGATGATACAAAAATACAAAATTTTCATTACAAATAATAAAAAAAAAATACATTAATTGGGATGAACACTTTCATCTCCAATCAAGTGATCAATTCTACCATCAGGATCTTTAAAAAAATCACAAATATTAAGATGAGTGACATCTACATTTGTTGATTTTAATAAATCATCTGAGGGTTCTACTAAATTTGTTTTAAGCATTTTATTCTTTCTTTTAATAGATGTTTGATATAAATCAGCTAAGTGTCTAGCTGTACGACAGGTACGTGACCAATGTTCAATTATTCTACATCTATGGCACACCTCTTTACTTCTCTTTGAAAAATTATTCTAGGTATTTTTACCCCTTTCTGAGTTGTACCACTTCTGGTGATACGGTATATTACTATTATCCCTTTTACTGTGGTCATTTCTGAGATCAATATTTCTATAATTTCTCATATCACGTCCACGCCATTGATTTTTTCTAAATAATGCACAATTCATTTCTAGGAATGATGCAAACCTATTACCATTCACTTAAGGGAAGATATTGAGCCAGTAAGGCGTGACTGATGGTTTTTTAATAAGAGCTCATTGTTCTGCTCAGCTATTAGAAGATATGATATAAGTTCAGAATATTTCTTGAACTTTCTCTCTCGATATTGCTGCTGCAGGAGCACATTCGAGACATGAAATGTAATATAAGTTTTCTCTAGCATATCATCATCGATGATTTTCTCACCGCATAATTTTAATATTAAGCTTATTTTAAAAAGTACGAAATTTTATTCACTAACACTTTTATAATCTTGCAACCTCAGGTGCAAACATTTATAACGAGTTCTTGGGAGGATGACAATCTTCTGGTGTTCATACCTCTCCCTTAAATTACTCTACAAAATATAGGGATATTTTATTGTAAATATTCAGTTTTTAATTCTTCGTGAATATGATGGCGAAGGAAAATCATTGCTTTAACGGGTCCTGTAGGGACGTTTGATTTCCTTTTTTAATTGTTTCATCCAGGTTCATCGCATCAAGATGGATTTTAGCATCAAGAATTCATGCTAAATAATTTTTTCCAGAAATGTCAAGAGCAACGAATTCCAATTTTATAAGGTTTGACATTTTCTACACATATAAATAATGAAATAAATATGTGTATTTCAGAA
Source organism: Platycarya strobilacea (assembly GCA_036898215.1). NCBI lineage: Eukaryota > Viridiplantae > Streptophyta > Magnoliopsida > Fagales > Juglandaceae > Platycarya > Platycarya strobilacea. Next base: position 23,403,691 of record CM072545.1, on the reverse strand, counting down.
AATATATTTATAAATTCACACAGATTTTAAATAATAATCATCAATAAAATATATCAAAGACTACAAATAATATATTAAAAAACTTACAGAGGAATAAGACCACTAGCTTCAGAATTGGTAGAATCGTCGGACTGATAACGTGTTATGAACTAGAATAAAAACTATTATTGCAAGAGAAGACTGTAGAATTCTTTATTTCTCAATAATTGAATTTTCTCTATTCATTTCTTTCTTTCTCTCTCTCTTCTTTCTTTATTTTTTTTTCTTTTCTTCCTTTTCTTTTTTGATACTTCATCGTACAAATGAACGTTCTCAATTCTCTTTATATAGAGAGTTGAGGACGGAGAGAGAAGGAAAATGATCATTCAGAAAAATAATGCAAGGAGACGGGGGGCTAGAGGATAAAAAAAATAAAAGGGGTGGGGGTGTAACACCCCCCCCCCCCCAATTCTTATTTTTATGATAAAGACCAAATTTTACCACCCCCAACCCACCATTCTTATTTTTATGATAAAGACCAAATTTTACCAATTTTTAAAATGGGAAAATCGATTTGAAATCAAACCAGTTTAAAACCGGACCAATCAACCAATCCGGGTCGATATATAAGGAATGATTTTCTAATTTTTTTATTATTTATTTTTACAACTTTAGAATAGGTAAGTTTCTTTAATTCCATTTCTTGTCACCACCCAGGTCTAATAATTATTATAGAACACATGTCGTACATCTAGCGATTTCAATTCTAACGGATATTAGACCCACGTCTTATCTTCGCGCATGATTTGAAAAGTTCTTATCCCCATTTGGTTGCCAAACTTTATTCAATATATTTTATTTTAAATTTATTTCATTATTTAAATCCATTAATTTAATCCATTTAAAAGAGAATTTTGTGAATCCAATAACTGGACAATATGTTTTTTATTTTTTGGATTCCAGTCTTCTCTCCTGACAACATTTTTTACACTTTGCTTTTTGGTTACTTTTTTTTTTTTTCTTAAGGCGTCTCTCTCTCTTCCTGCACATGTTACTTTTTAATTGACTTGAATTTCATGCCCGCATGTAAGAGACAAATGCTACACAATTTACAGTGATGGATATTTGACAATACTCAGGACTCGTTTAGATTTGGACATAAAATATGAGTTGGGTAGAATTTATTTTTTAATATTATTATTATTTTAAAATTTAAAAATATTGATTTGAAAATTAAAAAATTTGTATTAAAATTTAAAAAAATTATATTGAAATTTAAAAAAATTATATTTAAATTCATCTGAACATTCAAACACATTTTAAATTTATCTAAACGAGTCTTACAAAACTCAGTCAACTTTATCAACTCATACTATTAATACAAAACTTAATTCAACTCAACATGTTTTAACATTTAAATACAACCTTAATCTCTCCTACTGCCATTATTGACGGTGATATTCTAATAAACATCCAAATTAAGAATGCTTTTGTTTAATTTTCCTATTTCTTGGCTTATGTATGGTTGAGCTTCCTCCAATCCACCAGCTATGTTTTTGCGTGGATGCGAACCTGTTGACTTTTCAAGGGACTTTCAATGACTGACATGCATGTATTTTTTTTTAAGAGCAATGCTAGAGAGCATCCACTATTTGAGAATATCCATCACACTCATAAGTAATGTTTAAGGATAAATTAGTAAATTTCTTCTAAGCATCACTTATGAGTGCAATGGATGCTCTCAATAGTGGATACTCTAAAGATTTTTTCTTTTTTTAAAGGCAAACATAGCATATATTAGAAGAAACGGATATAAAGATACATAGTTTAGTGAGATACGAGTTATGATGCCTTCAAATTCTTCTTAAAATAATTACGGGAATAGAGGCGTCGAGATGATGACAACACGGATCACACATTCTAACGACAAATGCCAAACGTGTGTGCATACGTGACATACAAAATATATAAGTCGCAGCAGATAAATAAATCATTATCTAAGTACTGAAATTTTTAGAAATATTTTACAAACCATTTTAATATAAATTCTCCAACATGAGATTTAATACAACAATCCGAAAAACAAATTAAATAAATACAAATTTATAAAAAGTGGGGAAATAAATTTCTAGAGATAACAATTAATAATAATAACACATCAACGGCAGAGCCGTCACCTCAGGCTCAGCCTTTTCATAATCTGAATCCAAAAACTACGACGTCAAGATGGTATCGCAGGTAAGTACAACCCAACCAAACCCAAGATAATAAATACATTAATGCCACAACAACAACCATGAACAAATTACCATATGCATGAGACTTAAAATCATCTTCTTCAAAGTCAATGAAATAACCACACACGCCAAAATTCCATTTTAGTCCACAATAAAATTTCAATAAAATCATCCATCATTTTCCATAAAATAATATCCTCAAAACCAATCATACCGGGCGTTACGTATCGCCGTCCCCGATATGATTTACACAAATCATCAATCATAATGGGCGTTACGTATCGCCGTCCCCATTATGTCATCCACACACACAAGCTGATCACAACGAGCGTTACGTATCGTCGTCCCCGTTATGACTCAGCCAAAAACCATTAAAATCCATAAACTCAATTTAAAATCCAGTTTCCATTTCCAACGCATGAATATCCGAAATCGTGCAAAAATCTAATTTTCAAATATTTTCATAAACATGCGCGTAAATACACAATGTAGACAATCATGCACCAGATAGCCAACAATTAATAAATTACAACAATAATCAAACACAATAACTGTTGATGCCAAAAATATATTTAAATTTTAAAACTCGTTTGGAAAGTACTTATAGCAGTTAAAAACGCAAATCCTTGAACAACGCCAATCCACAAAGTTCATAGCAGTCACCGATATGTTAGGCTAAAATGCTCGGTTTGACACCAAAATTTAGGAAAATACTCTTTGAAGGGTGGGGAATCTCATGGAGGTGGTGGTGTGGCGGCACAACCACCGGAAGGTGGCAGATCAGGGTCAAAATGGGTGAAAACCCATTTTCGGGTTGGGGTTGTACTGGGAAGGTGGGGTCACGGATGGGAAAACTGAGTTAGGGGGATGATCAGCTGGGCGAGGGGAGTCTTTTGGTGGCGGTGGTGAGGCCTACGGTGGTCAGACGGCGGCGCGGCGAAAAACAACCCGTTTGAGGACCCATTTCGGGTGGAGGGATAACCGGCGGCGATGGGTGGTTTTGGGCGGTGTGTTATGCTCGCTGGAGGGTGGGAAGTCTAGTGGTGGTGGTGGTCGGAGGCCAAGGGGTGGCCGGCGGTGGCCGGAAAATGCAAGGGAAGCTAAATTAGTCATTTCGGGTAGAGGGCCGTGTAGGGGCGGTGGGGTGGCCGGAGGTGACACCACCGGTGCCATTGAACTCGCCGGCATGTGGGGGTGAGGTTGGGCTGGGCGGTGTCGCCGGTGGGTGGCCGGCGGCGGCCCTGGGGGAGATGAGAGAACCGGCGAGAGGGAGAGGAGGCAGGGGATGCGGGTCTGGGACCGAATTTCGTGAGGAAGGAAAAAGGAAAGAAAAGGAAGAAAAAGAAGAAAAAGAAAACGAAAAAGAGAAAAAAGAAAAAGACTAACTAGAAAAAAAAGCATAATAAATTAAATAAAAGCTAACTTTAAATACTATAATTTCAATATTAATAAGATATTTAAAACCCACCAATAAAAATAAATTAAACCCAAGCACAATATTAAAAATAAAACAATAATTAATATAACGAAAGCAGATCAAATAAACTCACATAATAAAATAAAGGAATTAAATTCCAATCATTAAAATAATTAATTCATTAAAATAAATAAGAAAAGTAATGTAACTCAATATTAACTAATTAATAGCTCAAATAAATATATTAAACAAATAAAATATGACTAATAATATTATTAAAATAATTAATACCGAGAATAAAATAACGTGTAAAAATACACGTAAGTTCGGGATCTCACATTCTCCCCCTCTTAAAAAGAATTTCGTCCTCGAAATTCGCTCGGCTGCAACTAATAAAACTCCAATAGCTTACCTTCTACATCACTTAATACTCACTCCAAGTATTAGCACAATCATCTATTTTCCTCAAACACAAATGGATTTTATTCCATTATAAACGTATAGTCTCCAAATAATATTTCATCTCTAAGACTCCTAAGGTAGCCAATTAATCTGAACTCCACATGTACCAGAACCTTAGCACAACCTCTCAAAATTTTAATGTTAACTAATTCCATACAACAATTTGTGTCACTCTAAAGTAACTCCCAAGTTTATCTTCCCAACTTAACCATCAATAAACATAATTTACCCAACAAAAAAATAAATCTCTACTTACACGTATTATTCAAATTTTCAAGTCATCACCAATTCCTCAAAATTTACATAAGAATTGAACCTCCAACTACATTGCACTTCATCACGCTTTCGCGCGCACTCTGATAACTCGCTAAATTCATAAAAATTTACGTCCTCATAAATTATCACCATTGAGCAAAAACTAGCTCAACACCTATTAACAAGAAATCCTAATGCTTTGTCATCTCACAATTCAAGTTATGCCATCCAATATTAAAGCCTAAAAAATTTCTAACTCCCAAACCTTTAATACACTTCTTCATCATTATAACTCCTCACTCTTATCATAGATTAATTATCTAAATCTGTATTCTCTCAATCGGACCATCATTACCTATGAGATGAAATAATCTCAAATATTTAAATTCTTATGTGACTTCAAGCCACAACTAAATTCCTTAAGATACCTCGACAAATGTTGCTAACCATTAAATTCTCCAAAATATTATACTTAAATTATCCACTCCAAACAATTCGCCCAGAAGCCTAAAATTATATCTCTTGAATTTATTTCCATCACATCAATTTAACCCTATCACTTAACAAACAAATTCTCCCAAGTCAAACACAAAACAAAATAAGTACTCTCCAAAAATTTACACATATAATTATTACATAACAATCTCTAAGCACCCACAAACAAAAACTATATCAAAACTTCACCAAAGAACAATTGATCATCTACCATCATAAGTATTCTTAAATCGGATTCCATAACAATATGGCAATTGCTAAGAATTTTACACTCACATGAAGAGTCCATAAAAAATATAATTCCAATAATCTTCCAGAAATAAAATTAGAACTTAGAAACTCTAATACTCAGTCAGACCTAGGTATTACATATAAACATCATATAAAATATCGATAAGGAAACGCAATTGCATAAATACCAACAAATTATCAAACAAATCCATCTCGCAATTATAAATAATAATATACCCAAACACTAAAGAAAAATTAAGTAATTCATATAATTATTATATAAAAACACAAAAGGGGGAAAATATTTAATAAACAAATAAGTAAAAGCCACTCATTCAAGAAAACAAGCTCACCTCCTTTAATAAACACAAAGTCACCAAAAACTTTTATTAAATAAAAGAAGGAGATTGAATTAAAATAAGAACAACAAATAAAATCACAAATAAAATTTTGAAATTCTCTACAAAACCCAACTCTTAAAAAAGATTTATTGTAGAAATCTCTAAAATTTAAAACCTTTAAAAGAAACGAACCATAATAAAATAAACAAATTAATTAATTAATAAATAAATACTAACAAGTCGCTAAACAAATCCACTTGCCAAAATAAATAAATAAACTCTCAAAATAAAACAACGAAAATGTGGAAAGATAATAAATTTTAAAACTTACTTTAAAGCATGTCCCTAAAAAAAAAACATAGTAGCGATTTCCTTTAAATCGTTGTCTAAATAAATTCCAAACTTTCAGAAATATTTAAAAGACAAAAGCCATAATTTAAATTAAAAAGATAATAAACAAAATCCAAAACTATCTTGTAAGAAACCTATGAACTAAAATTAAAATCAAATTCTAATGATAAATAAATAAAAGCTTAAGAAAACAAAATAACCTACAACAAAATAATTAAACTTTAAATTTAGGAATTCCATCACACAATTATTTAAAATATCAGATACAATAAATGGATTGATTTAAAATAATAATATAATCCGAGATATCTAAATTCCAATTTAAACAAAAACAAAGGCATATATATATAAAATAAATAAATAATTAAATAATTACTCAACAACCTAACTAAATAAGATCTACTAACTAAAATCTTAATTGTTACCCAATTACAATATTAAACAAATATTAAAATAAAACAAAACAAAACAAACCAATCAATCAGAATTGATTTGATTATGAAAATAAATAAACAACATAAACATTAAAATAAAAAGTACAACACAACGAAATAAATATCGTTAATCTTACCATATAAATTAGTAGGAAAACTTAGAAAACAAATAAAATAATAGAATAAAATAAAATAACTATATCATAAAACAAATAAATTTTTAAAATCTCAAATTTTTCTGGTACAATTCCTAGGTAACTTGCGGATTTACCCAGAGCCGAACTGCTCTGATACCACCTGTGACGCCCCCAAATTTTCCTTAAAATAATCACGGGAATCGAGGCGTCGGGATGATGACAACACGAGTTACACATCTTAACGACAAGTGCCAAACGTGTGTGCACACGTAACATGCATAAAATATAAGTCGTAGCGGATAAATAAATCATTATCTAAGTACCGGAATTTTTAGAAATATTTTACAAACCATTTTAATATAAATTCTCCAACATGAGATTTAACACAGTCATCTGAAAAATAAATTAAATAAATACATATTTATAAGAAGGGGGGAAATAAATTTCCCAAGATAACAATTAATAATAATAACACATCAACGGCAGAGCCGTCTCCTCAGGCTCCGCCTCTTCTTAATCTGCATCCAAAAACTACGACGCCAAGATGGCATCGCAGGTAAGTATAACCCAATCAAACACAAGATAATAAATACATTAATGCCAAAACAACAACCATGAACAAATTACTATATGCATGAGACTTAAAATCATCTTCCTCAAAGTCAATGAAATAACCACACATGCCAAAATCCTATTTTAGTCCACAATAAAATTCCAATAAAATCATCCATCATTTTCCATAAAATAATATCCTCAAAACCAATTATACCGGGCGTTACGTATCGCCGTCCCCGATATGATTTACACAAATCACCAATCATAATGGGCGTTACGTATCGCCGTCCCCATTATGATTCACACACACTCATTTCATACCGGGCGTTACGTATCACCATCCCCGATATGAAATGCACACACTGCCAATCATAATGGGCGTTATGTATCGCCGTCTCCATTATGACTGACACACACACAATGACTATAATGGGCGTTACGTATCGCCGTCCCCATTATGTCATCCACACACACAAGCTGATCACAACGGGCATTACGTATCGCCGTCCCCGTTATGACTCAGCCAAAAACCATTAAAATCCATAAACTCAATTTAAAACCCAGTTTCCATTTCCAACACATGAATATCCGAAATCGTGCAAAAATCCAATTTCTAAATATTTTCATAAACATGTGCGTAAATACACAATGCAGACAACCATGCACCAGATAGCCAACAATTAATAAATTCCAACAATAATCAAACACAATAACTGTTGATGCCAAAAATATATTTAAATCTTAAAACTCGTTTGGAAAGTACTTACAGCGGTTAAAAACGCAAATTCTTGAACAACGCCAATCCGCAGCGTTCGTAGCAGTCACCGATACGTTAGGCTAAAATACTCGGTTTGACACCAAAATTTAGGGAAATACTCTTTGAAGGGTGGGGAATCTCATGGGGGTGGTAGTGTGGTGGCACAACCACCGGAAGGTGGCGGATCGGGGTCAAAATGGGTGAAAACCCATTTTCGGGTTTGGGGTTGTACCGGAAAGGTGGGGCCACGGATGGGGAAAATGAGTTAGGGGGATGACCGGCTGGGCGAGGGGAGTTTTTTGGTGACTGTGGTGAGGCTTACGGTGGCCGGATGGTGGCACTGCAAAGAACAACCCGTTTTAGGACCCATTTCGGGTGGAGGGATAACCGGTGGCGATGGGTTGCTTTGGGCGGCGGGTTATGCTCGCTGGAGGGTGGGGAGTCTAGTGGTGGTGGTCGGAGGCCAAGGGGTGGCCGGTGGTGGCCGGTGGTGGCCGGAAAATGTAAGGGAAGCTAAATTAGTCATTTCGGGTAGAGGGCCGTGTAGGGGCGGCGGGGTGGCCGGAGGTGACACCATCGGTGCTATTGAACTCGCCGGTATGTGGGGGTGAGGTTGGGCTGGGCGGTGTCGCCGGTGGGTGGTCGGCGGCAGCCCTGGGGAAGATGAGAGAACCGGCGAGAGGGAGATGAGGCTGGGGACGCGGGTCTGGGACCGAATTTCGTGAGGAAGGAAAAAGGAAAGAAAAGGAAGAAAAAGAAGAAAAAGAAGAAAAAGAAAAGAAAAGAAAAGGAAAAAGAGAAAAAAGAAAAAGACTAACTAGAAAAAAAAGCAAAATAAATTAAATAAAAGCTGACTTTAAATACTATAATTTCAATATCAATAAAATAAGATATTTAAAACCCACCAATAAAAATAAATTAAACCCAAGCACAATATTAAAAATAAAACAATAACTAATATAACGAAAGAAGATCAAATAAACTCACATAATAAAATAAAGGAATTAAATTCCAATCATTAAAATAATTAACTCATTAAAATAAATAAGAAAAGCAACGTAACTCAATATTAACTAATTAATAGCTCAAATAAATATCTTAAACAAATAAAATATGACTAATAATATTATTAAAATAATTAATACTGAGAATAAAATAACGTGTAAAAATACACGTAAGTTCGGGATCTCACACGAGTTTCCAACAATATTCTAATACAACAAAGATACAACAGACGCAAAAAAATAAAAAAATAAAAAAATAAAAATAAATAAAGTCACTAGAGTGGCTCCCACTAATCCCATTGAAAGGATATTGCTTAAAGCAGTTTTGAAAATAGTCTGGTAATTAAATTGCAACTAAAAGCCGCAATGAGAAAGGGTGTATTGCATTCTGTTGAGCTGGTCTAGTTGGAGGGAAGTATCTAGTCTACTTTAACTAGATCCCATGTTAGGAAAATCGGAAAACAGTAACCAGAAGAATAACCGATACACCGGAAAAAGACCACCGTCAACTATGGCGGCCCGTGAGGAGCACGTGCCATACTAGAGAGGAAGCTCGTTGTTGAAATTGGAGGATCTGAGGCTATAGAAACCAATGGTGCCACGTGTGACGGCAAGGGAGCTCTCCTGGTATAGCGGTACATGAGTTTCATGCGCAATATCCCCTGCGCGTGAGACTCACACTTCACTCGTTTGGACGATCTGCTCTGCCCAATCCAAGATTGATGGTTGTAAGATCGATGGCTTTAGAGCCCATAGGACGGGTATGTGGTGGTTGAGGAGGTTTGGCAAGCAGCATATTGGACCTTCTTTGGACTGTGGGCATAAAACTAAGAAAGTTTGAAAAAACACAAGAAAAATAGGAAGAAAAAAGGAGAGAGGAGCATCGCCATCCTCCCTCAGAATTGAGTTGAAATAACTTGAGAAAAAACCAGCAATGACAAGTTTGGAGAGAAACATTGGGGAGAAAAAAAAGGATTGTCAATTAGGAAAGAAAGGACGGAAATCGACATGCATGTATATAAATTATGGTTGGTGGGTTTTTTCCATTTATTAACACTACACTTATATGTGGACTAGAATCTCCTTCAAGTGGATTCTTCATGTAAAATATTAGTTAATTAGATCAATGTATAATCAAAATTCGAGCTCAAGGTTTATGTTTTAATATCTTGTAAAATCACCACTTATCTTAAATATTTGACTATTAAAAATGTAAATTTGATTTTTATATCCTTTAACATCTTGTTTACAAACAAAACAGCATAAATTACATCTTTTTTGGATCTTTGTCTTTTTTTCTATAAATTTATTGATTAACGAATTATGAAATATGAATATATATATATATATATATATTTGATAACAGAAATTTCATTCATAAAATTGAGTTACATTTATCCTTGCGCATCATGCCATATAGCTTGGGAAGCACATTCCGAGAAGGAACTCTACCAAATTACAAGGTCATTAAGATGCCAAGAAAATCTTGCAAGACAATGAGCTACAACATTTGACACTCGACCTCTATGTTGGACACCTACTTTTGGGAATCGTTTAATCAAAGATTTAATTTCGTGAATCAGGCTTCCCCAAATAGATTGAGACTCCTCATGATTGCTATTAATGGCCTAAACCATCAAAAGTGAGTCACTTTCTACCATCAACTCATTAATGTTCAACAGTAAACAAATCTGTAAGCTTCTTAGAATCACCAAGAATCCAATCTCCAATGGATCAATTATTTCATACTCTGGTATGCTGCCGGCCAATAGAACTTGTCTTCTAGGGGTGAACGGAAAATCCGAGTTCCAGCCCAACCTGATATTCCAACCCAACTCAATATCAATATTCCGACCCATTTCGGCTAATCGGGTATTCGGGCATTACCCGATACCGATTTAAAAGCACCTCATTTGAGTGATTTTGTCTCTTCGTCTTCAATCTTCATCCGTAAGTCGTCGTCGTCCTCTTCCTCCTCCTCCTTCTCTTCTTCTTCTTCTTCTTCTTCTTCTTCTCCCTCTCCGACCAAGCGCTGACTAACCCAAGATCTTGCCAGCTTGTTCTCGCGAAGAACTTCACAGCGAAGATGGCTTCGAGGTCGGGGAGATCGTCGCCGATTCACAAATCATTACTCTCTCTCTCTCTCTTTCTCTCTCTCTCTCTCACTTAGTTCTGTTGGTTCCCATACCCACCCTAGCCAAGCTAGCTTGTATCTAAACTTTTGCTATGAAACCCTAGATAATCGAGGCGTGTCGAAGGTAAACCATGATCTAGCCAATCACCCTCCTGATCTCCAGTTGACGATGGATTTCTTGAGGCGACATCAAAATAGACACAAAAATGGCAGGTTGAAGGAGCTGTTGAAGGGCGGAAGGGAAGGAATGGGAAGAATAGGTAGCAAAAATGAAATATATATATATATATAAATATATAAACGTATGTATTTTACTGAAAAAAATATTGGGTTTTGATGTGGGATTTTTGTTTTTAGATTAGGATTCTGATTTTTGGTTTATGAATGTAAGATTGAGATTTTTGTTTTTGGATTAGGGTTCTAATTTCTGGTTTATGAATGCAAGATTGAGATTTTTGATTTCGGATTAGGCTATTTAAGCTCTTGTTTTTGAAAATTTCGAATGATTTAGGGAAGATTGGAATTTTTTTGTTCAGAGAAGATTGGAATTTTTGGTTTCGGAAAAGCGGCTAATCGAGTAACGGCTTTTCGGAAGTGGACTCTTATCAAAACGGGTCAGAAATTGGTACTTCGGGACGGAACGGGTCGGGTTGGGTCGGGTAGGGTGAACAACCCTATTGTCCTCTGCTATCACGTAGTGCCACTCCTATACCATATTTGGAAAGATTCGGAAACAATGCGCCATCCACATTTAGTTTCAGTATTTCTGGAGATGGAGGTTCCCAGTTGCCCCAAAAAGCCTGCTTGTTCTTACTCACATTAGCTGCCAAGTGATGTTCACCAACAAATGAATAAGCATGATTAATGGCTTTTGTTGGTGTTAGTTGCACATCCTTAAAATATTTTTGGTTTCTTTTATACCATAACCCTAGGCACATACCATGAGTCTTTCAAAGACAGAATTCTTGTTCTCCCGAATCAGCTTGTCACAATGTGATATATATCTTCATTCTCCAACAAATTTTGCATAAATTCAGACCGTCTAGCCATAAACTAGGCCACCGTTGGACAATATTAAATTACTTGGTTAATATGAATATATTATTATATATGTTACAAACAAAATACTATAATCTACATTGTGATATGTGTTGGTTTTTTGCTCCCTTTGAAAGTCCCACGTCGGTGAGACTTGGAAAATGGACAGGGCCATGTAGTTATAAAATGAGACATAGCCTCCTTAGTTAATTACAGCAGTCAAAAACTTATCTAGTAACTCTTGACTTTAGTAAAATTTCTCTGTTGTCCTTTTTTATATGTAAAAGGAAGAGAGGTGAAAGTTAGAATTTTACTAGTGTGAGAAGTTTTTGTGGGTGTCGTTGGGGTGAGGAGAAAAATTGTGTAATTGTAACAATTTTTCACATACTGTATTTTCTTCTCTGGGTCTGGTGGTTTTTCTCTTGTTTTGGAGTTTTTCCACGTAAATTCTTGTGTTGTGTTTATTTCTCTATTTTTTTGTTATTTTGTCAAAAGTAGATCCTGGTGGGGAGAATTTGGGAGGCCCAAGATTCCCAATAAGTGGTATCAGAGCCACTAAGTTCTTTTGGCAGGGTGGAGTTTTGGTGTGGTAGTGTGAATACGTACGGTCTAAGGAGGTTCTGTCTAGGAGATTATAAATTTTAAGCGTATTCGTTGTGATCCTCCAATCTTTCCTGGGAACCTTGAAGTTCTGTCTAGGAAAGATCAATCTTTCCTGGGAACTTACTTAGTGGGTACTATTCATTTCTACGCTAAAATTCATCGAAGCTATGTCAGGAGGTAGAGCTTTAAATCCTATCAGATTTGATGTGGAGAAATTTGATGGGAGAATCAATTTTGGCTTGTAGCAAGTGCAAGTCAAGGATATCTTGATTCAATCAGGATTACACAAAGCGTTGAAAGGTAGACTAGTCACTGAAGTTAGTAGCGGTCCAAGCACTACTGGTGAAACAAAGAGCAGATCTGGAATGAGCGATGAAGATTGGGAGGATTTGGATTTGAGAGCGGCAAGTGCAATTCGTCCATGCCTGGCCAAGAATGCTCATGCAAATGTGCATGGAATATTCATGGCAAAGGGACTCTGGGAAAAGCTCGAAGAGTTGTATCAGACGAAGGGTGTCTCGAATCGAGTGTACCTGAAAGAGCAGTTTCATACACTGCGGATGAGTGAAGGTACGACTATTTCAAATTATTTAAGTGTTCTCAATAGCATTGTCTCTGAGCTGGAATCTATTGGAGTTAAAATTGATGATGAGGATCAGGTCTTGAGGCTGATCTGGTCTTTTCCATCTTCCTATGAGCATATGAAACCTATTTTGATACATGGGAAGGAGAAAATAATTTTTTCAGAGGTTACCAGTAAACTTTTTTCTAAAGAAAGAAGGTTAAGTGGTGGAAGTAATGGCTCACTTGAGAACTTAGCAATGGTGACAGCTGGTGATTGGAAGAGGAAGAACTCCATGAAGAAGAAAGTAGTTTGCTGGGTGTGTAGACAACCTGGGCACGTCAGAAGAAATTGTCCAAGAGGTGGAGCAGGTTCGGCAAGAGGCGGAGCAGGTTCGGCAAGAGGCTCCAAGTCAGTAAATGGAGATACTGACAATGAAACTAATATCGTATCTCTCTTTACAGAAGACAGTGTCTGTTAAAAAGAGACATGTACATCCTCATGGCATATCGCTAATCCCAAAGTTGCCATGATAGAGGATGTGTTAATATTAGTTGTTCCACAAGTTTGCACACGGGCATTGGTTTGGCATTGATGCAAGGTGTGTGGTGGAATTCATGTCGATGGCTGATGAACTTCCAGGAAAGCCAAACGTGGAAGTTGCATCATAAATTTTCAGCAAGGTTATTTTCGACATGGGCCGAAGTGAAATGCTTGGAATTAGTTTATTCTGAGTGGTTATGCTTTTATGGTGGAGTATGATAGCGGAAGCTATGAAGATCCTCATTGCGGTGGAGCGTGGCTGTGGGATCAGTCAAAGTCGCAAGGTGGAGATTATTGGTTTTTTGCTCCCTTTGAAAGTCCTACATCGGTGAGACTCGGAAAATGGGCAGGGCCATGTAGTTATAAAATGGGGCCTAGCCTCCTTAGTTAATTACACCAGTCAGAAACTTATCTAGTAACTTTTGACTTTAGTAAAATTTCTCTATTGTCCTTTTTTGTATGTAAAAGGAAGAGAGGTGAAAGTTAGAGTTTTACTAGTTGGATAAGTTTTTGTGGGTGTCGTTGGGATGATGAGAAAAATTGTGTGATTGTAACAATTTTTTTCTTCTCTGGATCTAGTAGTTTTTCTCCTGTTTTGGAGTTTTCTACGTAAATTTTTGTGTTGTGTTTATTTTTCTATTTTTTTTGTTATTCTGTCAAAAGTAGATCCTGGTGGGGAGAATTTGGGAGGCCCAAAATTCCCAATAATATGTGCATGGTGTTGTTTATAAATCATTGCATTCATTCTTACCTTCTTTTTCGTACTTTCACACATCGATCCAAAGACTATTAAGCACTTCCATGCCACCATGATCTATGGTTCTTTCAGACTATTAAACACGTCAAGTTTTGCACATTTGCAAAAAGGTCTCTCAAACATTAATTTCCATGTAGTTTCTAGGTCGTCTCTATCTACAGCGTGCATTCAAAGTCAATGTTTAATTTCACGCTGTTTCATTTGGTGATGTAATAGGCGCGTCAAGTCTTCCTTTGACTTCTCTCTCTCTCTCTCTCTCTCTCTCTCTCTCTGTCGATAAATTCATATGCACACACACACGAGTTCGTAGATATCGTGAAACGAAGAAGAAGAAGAAGAAGAAGAAGAATTGGTTTCCCGGACATTATGGATATTACAAGCAAACTGCCGGAAGAGTGCATCGCTAACATAATTTCGAAGACATCCCCTCCTGATGCATGCAGGATGTCTTTGGTTTCCCGGACATTTAGCTCAGCTGCTTCTTCCAATCTCGTGTGGGAGGCGCTTCTGCCTCCCGATCATCACCAAATCATTTCTGAATCGGTTTCGTCTTCGTTATCATTGAATATGTTGTCCAAGAAAGATCTTTATTTCAACCTCTGCGACAATCCGATCCTCATCGGCAACGGTAACAGGGTAGGCATATTAAGAATTTCCCTCTAGCTTTATCTGCTTTATATATGTTATGAGTTCTTAGAAGCACTGCACCATTTGAATATTGGAAAAGGGATTTTTATATTTTGGGAAAAAAAAGGATGATACAAATTTCTTTATTGATTTTGATTGAAGAATTATATATCCTTGACATCAAAGAGTAAACTATTTCTACAGAGTTTTACAATACATAAATGGAGTGGGAAAAAGAGTTACATGCTGGGTGCGAGGGAGTTAGGGGTAATATGGGGAGATGCTTCACAATACTGGAAATGGTCTTCTCTTCCCGATTCACCATTTTTACCCAAATCCAGGTCACTCTCCCCAACTCTCTATTTTTATATCAATGTGTGTGTGAATTATACACAGCATACATTGTTTTTTGTTTTTTTTGGGGGTCAATATTTACATGATAAGAATCATGTGCAGATTTTCGGAGGTTGCTCATCTTTTGGATGTGTGTTGGCTTCATGTATGGGGCAATATTGAGACCAAAATTCTGTCCCCAAATACCAGATACGGAGCATACCTTATCTACACTATTGGGGATGAATCCCATGGGCTTCACAGGCCAGTGAAGTTGTCGGTTAGATTTATAGATGAGATCAGATGTGATTTTATCAATGCTTATTTGTTATCAAGAACATCCATGGATGATGCACCCGAAGAAGGGGATGCACGATTTCCAAGAGAGAGAGAGGACATGTGGATGGAGATTGAGATGGGGGAATTCTTCAATCATGACAAGGTAGATCGAGTGGTCGAAATGCAATTGCGGGAGACTGAAGTCCTCAACTGGAAGTCTGGCCTTGTAATCCATGGCATTGAGGTTCGATCAAAAGATTTTAGCTAATAATAGCATTGGTATTGGATTAGTAAAATTGTAGAGTTTTAATGTTTTACTATTTATTTTTTAAAATAAAAAGTAATTTTTTATCTTTTATTACACTTAAAAGTGTCATTTTTTTTTTTTTTTTTATCAAGGATGACATTTTTTTTTTAATATTTATGCAAAATTGTACTTTAAAAAAAAATATTTGACTAATCCAATGTTAATGCTCTAACATATAAAATATAAAATATAAAGAAATCGATCTGGCTTTGTTATGGGTTTGTGTGTGTGTGTGTGTATATATATATATATATATATATATGTTGTGAATTCTTTACTTTTGTTAAGATGTTTTGTGCAGTACCACTTGATATGCAACGCTTTGTATGAATAAATATTTCTGCTACATAATGTTATTTTTTAATTTATGTATGCACTTCACTGATATAATTGATTGGAATAATTATTTTATATTAAAAAAATAACACAATCAATGATCAGTGAATATACAAATAAAATTCTTTTTAACTTTGGTTTTTTTTTGGCAATATATATATCACAATGAAGTCAATTATTTCAATTTCTAAAATATGTTTTCATCAACCTTATTTATGGGGGCAAGACAAGAAAAAAATTATTTAAGGTTGTATACTGCTTTACAATCTGTTAGAGGTCTACCGACATTAGATTCTAGCATGAATGAATAATTAATTGATGCCATTACATCTGGTCATAAAGATCATACATAGCTAGATAACGGCCTCACAACTAGTGTAACGACTCGACTCTCGAGAGGGTAGAACCGTACTCATCTGGTATTTATTTTCTCCAAAATAGTTTTAGAAAATGAGACTAGTTTCGTTTGTTTTAAAACCTTTCAGTTCATTTCCAGGGTGTCAGACTACATTCTAAAATAAGATACATTTTTATAATAAAAGATGTTTACAGTGGAAATATATGATTTATAACTAAAAGATCTTTTGGACATGCCTAGATTGTCATGTTCTTCTCTCAAACTATCTGCTTGCTGTTGCGTATTCCTGTGAGGGAGAGGAAACACACAGAAAGAAAACTAAAATAAATCGAATACTCAGTAAACATTGCTTCATACCCTTTTTAATATATAACAAAGTAGGTTTTTCAATCATATAACCAAAACAAATATACGTACATAAGTACAAAACAATACATGCATTCTTTTTCATAGTTATAATCTTATTATGCATTTTCTTCCTATGTGTTTTAGTGCTCTACCTTCATTACATAAATAATTCGAAAATCTATCTTATTCTTAATAATTACTTTAAGCCATTAACACATAAGGGATTAACACACAAGCAAACATCTAACTACCAAGCAAGTACAACAATAGCCACTACCACCAAATAGTTATCAGACATGCAAGTCATTAATAAGCAAGCAAGAACAACAACCAACAATTGCAAGTCATTAAAAACAGTTAAAAAACAATCACTCATCTAATACATACCTATCATGCATGCAATACACATCGTACTTAATATGACATTTATTCATATTCATTCACTTCATTTAGACCGTTGCACACTGTTACCCTCGTGTGTTAGGGTTGGCGGATTTTCCTTTGGATCCTAGGTTTTCCTTTGGACCATTGGGTTTTCTTTTGTACCCCTTTCGCAATTTCATACATCATAGCATAATATAAGTTCATACAAATCATGCATCTTTTTAGAGTCGTAGCAATGCATACATTTCATCATACATCCTATCCTAGCATCAGTTCATGTCATTATCCTATAAATTCAATAGACCGAAATATCAAGTTTCCTCTTATATTTTTCAGAGAATACGTACAATAATTACTACGTATAGGCATCTAATCATATGCATATACTTACGTATTTGGGGTTCGATAAAAAGGGCTGCCAATAATGGTCATATATACGTATATTAGCATTTTCAATCTTATCATCTTTTCTTTACTAATTCGGTAAACTCTAGGGTGTACGAACATAACACTTACCTGATCTCCATGCTATTTTCATATCATGTAGTCCAGTCACAAGTGCATCATATAGAAATCAACCTACATCATACACACAAATAGCATAAATATATATCTAACACACAAACAATTAACAAAGGAAGAACCTATACTTCACTAGGACACTCTCCTGCTATTCTCACGCCCTTGGGGTTCTTACTATGCTAAGACCATCGTAGACTCACTACGGACATTAAGACACATTTCGATATCCCCATGTCCTTGAAGTCATTACTTGGGTCAGAGTACTCATTTCATTTGATAGTCCTGTCTAGTACACGTGTCACCGGATACACATGCACCCTACTTCCATGTCACCTAAGATCAACATAGAATACGTTGATCATCCGCTGGTGCAGAAAACACCATACATCGATAGTAACCTTCTTCATACCGATTGGTAGGACTAATCCCACTTCTCAGCCTTTTACGAGTTCATCCCGACACTTAACGCGATAATGTTCATCTCAACGTATCTCCGTCGTGTCATGCAGTTCGAGACTACCATCGAGATATCTCGTCATCCATTACTTCACATAGCATTACGCTACGTGACTCCTACGTTGACTCTCAACTCGACATGAGTACGACTCCTTATATTCCCTGGCTACGCTCCCAATACTTCACTGTTACACGACTTCATCGCTTCGTAGGTGCTTCAAGACATAATATAGTTACACAGTGATAGCCGTCACTAGGGCTACCGGTCACGTTAGTACTCTGGGATGCTGCTCCATAGATCCTGACTCTACATGCGCCTTACATTCTCCAGTCGTGCAACTACCCATCTTCATGACACGTCTTACGATGCATCACGACTACAGCATGTAGAGTACCCTCCACGCTTTCCTCTAATTTGCACATACACCTCATGTCGAGTATACTTCACATATACTCTATCCAAAGTATTATACACCACAGTTCATATGATGCACGTTACACAGTGCATCACTTTACCGCCATGGAGTACACTCCACGCGTACTCCCTTTAAACACTTGCTGCAACACCATACATGCACACAAAACACTCCTGTACTACACGACATAGTCCACAACCCTACTTCACAACACAATCCCCAACACTTCAGAACATAGCCAACCAATTTCACACAACTTCCCAGCAGACTCCATAATAACAACAGTACAATCCACAATCAATTAATTAAACATAAATATAAGAGAAAGAGAGTTATATCATAACAGGATAAACTTGTACGTTACTTGCTTCCCGGCACAACAAGTGGCATTGGAGGCCACTAACTTTAGTGTTAATCGCTCCATCAAGGTCAGTGCCGTGACCTCGGAACGGGAATAACCCGGGGTTTGGATTTAGGATTTTGGTTACTAGATTCGAGTCATGAAAAGGTGGCCAATATGATGGGGAGTTCGTTGGTGGCGGTGGAAGGGTCGTATGTTGCGACGTTAGCTGCGTACAATGACATTAATCACATAACGTGACAGTTTTTGATAGGGCGCTCGCTTTGACACTGAAAGCTAGGGGGATACTCATTGGAGGAAGGAGAATCTCATGGTGGTGGCAGTGAGGCGGTGCAACCATCGGAAGGTAGTAGATCTAGCTTAAAAGGGGTGGAAACCTATTTTTAGGTTTTTGCTTGTACATGGGAGGTGAAGGCTTGGTTGGATGAGTGGAGCTACGGGGTAGTCGGCTGAGGTGGAGGAATGTTTTGGTAGTGGAGGTGCGGCTCACAGTGGCCGAACGACGATGCAGTGAAGAAAGACCCATTTGGAGACCCATCTCGAGTTTGAGGAGAAATGGGGGAGCTGGGGGCCATCGGAGGTAGCTGGAGGGTCACTGGTGAGTCATGAATGTTTTGGTGATGGGGGTGGTCAGAAGTCAAGGTGGCCGGTAGTGGTGTTGGAAAAAGTGAAGAAAGCCATGAGAACCCATTTCGGGTTTGTGGCTCACGCGTGCTCTAAGGTGACATGTACCGCTGGTGTAGGGGAGCGCGTCGAAGGGTGAGGATGCTGGCAACATGGGCAGTGAGGACTGGCGACTGGTGCTAGCGCCGCTATGGGTTGGAAGCCAAACAGTCTCAAAAAGGGGGGTTGCGCACGCGGGAGAGAGAGAGAGAGAGAGAGAGAGAGAGAGAGAGAGAGAGAGAGAGAGAGAGAGAGAGAGAGAGAGAGGAAAAAGAAAAAAGTGAGGGCTTTGGGCCTCTTCGGGCTATTTATAGACTCGATGCTTCGAAATCTTCAAACTGACAAACGATGCGTTTAAAAAACTAATCTAAAAATACGTATAATCAATTTAACTTAAAACACTTAGAATAATTAATTAGAATATTATTTTAACTTAACTTTAATTTATAACATAATATTCTCCAACATTAATTAAAATGATGAAACTTACTAATATTTAAAAGGAATAAAGTTATATATTTAAATTAGAGATTTAAAGCATAATTAAAATCAGAAAATATAATAAATAATTAAAACCAGGGTAATAAAAGGTTCTTGAACAATTATAATATTTTGTAGTACTCCAAAATATTATACTTGTATTTTCTTATAAAATTGGCTTGGGTTCAATAACATTAGAAATACCTCATATAATATTTATAAGACATTTAAAATATTCAATAGCATTAAAACACTAGCTGTATTTACATTATCTTTTAAAAACACACAATCGGAATCGGATACGTGCTTCGAGACTCATCTCAATTGAATAAAAAAAATGAGATGTCACATCATCTCTTGAAAATTCGTTAAGTATTAAGAAAAAGAGGGAGTGTGTGTTACAACTAGAATGTTTGCCCATATGGAAGTCAGATCAATCCAAAAGATAGAATTCTTGTATTGTCATCCATTATAATCACATCACTAACTCGCTTGAGGACTGAATATTAGAATACTTTCCATTGAATGTCTTTAGTCATGGGCATATATACCTTAAATGCTAGTTCATATGTAGTAATTAATATGTATAACTCATAGACTCCATGTAACGCCCCAATGGAAGGCCCAAACCACATGACCTATACTCCAAAAGGACTAGTCAATGATACAATTTGAGCCCCATTGGAACCTTATAAAGAGCTAGAACTTCTCCTTCCCAAGCAATGTGGGATCCCATACACTACTTATCTTATCATTCTCATATAGGGTATCACAATTTACCCCCATTAAATGCCCGACGTCCTCGTCGGGTCTGTACATTGTAGGTGGTACGGCTCAAGTCCCACATTTCTGGTTGAGATAGGCTTTGATACCAACTGTAACGCCCCGTACTCGTAGGGGGTCACGAAGCTCCACCTGTTTGGTATAATCCATCATCAACTACAAATAATAGGTCTCTGACCATATTCAAAATAAAAATATTTTTCACAACCCAATCCATATAACAATGTCCACCAAGTCATAAATAAAAGAATACGAATAAATCATAAATGAGAGGGTTCACATTCTCCCAAAAAGCTTAACAATAAAGAATAACTAACATTCTATAAATCCAATGAAACTAGAACCCAACATAATAAATAAATTAATTGTTTTCCCCCCCATCTAGCCAGTGGCTCTAACAGCTTAAAACTTGGTCAATACTCTATTCTTGGTCCTTTGATGGAACATCCAAATCATCTGAAAAATATATGAGATAAGAGGGGTGAATTTTTCCACAACTCAGTAAGCGAAGAACCCATACAAGCGTGTAAACATGAGCATTTACCAAGTAATAAAGTACGGAACAAAACATAATTATGCATAAAAGAAACAAATGATTTTCAAGACAATTTAAATCATAAAGTACTTTGGCATAACAAAACTGAGTATTATCACTATATCAAACGGAGCATCTCACAAAGCAAAGACCATGTTTAACCCCCGTGGTAGGGTTGTGCAAATCCCGATGGCCAAACCAGGCAGAGACAGAGGTGGAACTTTCCCTTATTCGTTCTCGGAGCCCCGAGTGTGCACATAGGAAAACCCACAATAAACCACCTTGTTTCCAAAGTGGGTGCACTCAGAGATAGGAAATTGGTACCAATTCAAACAGAGCAAAAACAGAGCAGAGCAGAGCAAAGCAGAGATAGAGTCAAATACCAACCAGAATACTATGCCAAAGGTTTTTCAGAGTTATTAAAGACACATAGTTCCAAACTATTTTCTGAATAAAGCTTGTATAAATAAACGTCGTCAACGCAATCAAAACATAATTTTTCGCAGATAGACAAAAACACTCTTTTTCACATTTCAGAAAATAACATGACAAAAAGCAAGCTCATGTCTACACAATGTATGACAGAAATATTTTTCCTTCTTTTAAATAAGCTTCATGAATAATGCAAACAATCGACTGAGTTTGGTTTTTCTCAAATTTTCATTTTATAACTAACAAAAAGCATAAATTTTCAAAAGTCAACCTCAGTCCTCTTTTGGTATAAAATCGAGCATACGAACCCCGCTTACCTGACTGCTGTAGCGAAAAATCAAAGCTTTGAGTCTGACCGCTAAGAGTTTCGTCACCTATACATGAAAATAATTCCCTTTATGTTAATGACCACCCCAAAGGCCTAAATCTGAAAAATTATAAGTTAACTACAATGCCTGCCTAAATTCATAATTTCTACCATATCAAGCCCAAGCAACCAGCCACTACGACCCGCAAAACCAGCGCACTCCATACTAAAAAAAAATCATTTCAGCCCACTACCAACTCATTTCAGGCATCCCTCTGATAAAGCCAACCCAAAAAAATTGTATAGTCTCCCATACGTTCAAAACTACCAAACCCAACCATTACATCACACAAAACATCCCAAACAACCCATCGGCAGCACCAATCAGCAAAAGAAAATTTAGACAACCAACCCTTGAACATCCACCAAAAATCACTTCGAAAATGGATTCGGAAGTTGGAGAAAAATATTCCATAAATATTACGGGGAGAAATCTATCCAGTAAATTTATCAAATCCAAACATCATAAATAAATTCGCTAACCTCTCCAACCTTCCAACAACAGCCGTACACTCTCGGCAACAAATACGGAAATTGAACCCAGAAAAATACCACAAAAATATACCTCTCGGAGAGACCCAGAAATTGAAGAAAAAAATCTAAACCAATTTACCTGAGATGAGCATCCAAGAGGAAAATCCATAAATCTTACCTCAAGCGGAAGAATCACACGAAACGGGGCAGTAAAACCCGCGGACAATGGCCGGATTTTTGCCTCTCCTATGCTCTGCTTCACCCATCGGAAAACCCACAAAAATAACAGTGATTAAAACCCATAATCATACCTTGCATGAGTAGTAAAACGCAAGAGAAGAGGGGGGAATTTAAATGGACCTACCGGCGCGAAATAGGGGTGAAGGAAAAACAGAGGAGCCGGCGGTGAGGAGACCCAAAACTAAGCTGCAAATGCCGAAAGAAGAGAGGGAGAGAAAAATAAGTCTTCCGTTGAGCCTTCTAGTGGATTCGGAACTGCCAAGGACGTGGGGAGTGGGCGCGAGAAAGAGGCAATGAAGAACAGAGGAGAAACTGTCGCCCAGGGGAAAGAGAAGGAAAAGAGAAGAAAGAAAGAGGAGGAAAGAAAGAAGGAAAAAAAGGGGGGCGAGGGGTTATTTACCTGGGGAGAGAAACGACGCCGTTTCTGGGGGGGCCTGGGCCGGGTCTCTTTAAACAGGCTTGGGCTGGCTGCGGGCCTTACACTCCATCCTCACAAAAGGAATGTTTGCACAAAAAGAAAGTCAATCCAATCCAAAGGAAATCAGTCTTAGAACATTGGTATTGGATTGGTTAAAACTTTTCTTCAAATAAGTACAAATTGGCACAATTTGAAGATAACTTTGAATTTATTATTCACTTCTTCAAAATAAGAGTACTTTTATTCATTTTTTGTATTTTTTTCCACTTTTGATCTAATTGGACCAAATTTTTTTGATATGTGTGCCAATTTGTACTTATTTGAAGAAAAGTTTTAGCCAATCCAATGCCTATGCTCTTATGTTGTCATCTACGACAATCACATAATTGACTTTCTTGAAGATTGAATATTCAAATACTTTTCATTCTAATCCTCTTAAATGCTATTTCATATGTCATATGTATATATACCCAGTGAGGCTGCACTATAAGATTGTTGAGTAACTTGAGTTCAATATAGGTAGGAGTATAATCGTCCGATTTGGTTTATACTAATTTTACATTTTCAATAATCAATACCGCAATGGTTACTCTTCTAAACCCGTATTTCCAAATTTATTATTTCTAATCCTGTTTTGTCTGATTTTTCGATTTTAATATATTAAGTATATTAATATTACTAATGTATTTATAAAAAAAATGTTGAGAATTTATTGGACAATAAAATGTTTTTAATATATATTTTATATTTAAAACATATGATCAAATAAATATTCATGTTTAAGATTAAAATTGATTGAATGTTATAAATTATAATATAGCATTATTTCATACATAATTATATATATATTATATATAATATTAAAAATTAATAATATATATGCGAACCGGTTCGAATCTGGTGTCGGAAAACGTAAAATCGATACTAGGCCAAATTAGATTTGATCTATTTTTTAAATGGAAGAATCGGTTTCAAACTGAACCGGTTTAAAACTGGATTAATTCAACTGGTCTGAGCCTGTCTAGACTAAATTTTCGATTTATTTTTACAGGCTTAAAATAGGTAAGTTTCTTAATTTCATTGTTCTTGCACCGGTTGGGTCTAATTGTTATTATAGAACACGTGATGTCGTCTATCTAAAGAATTTAGTTCTAACGGTTATTAGACCCTCGTATTATCTTTAACTTCAATTGTACATGATTTGAAAAATGCTTAATCTCTCCCACTACTATTGTTGATGGAGAAATTCTAATAAACGTCCAAATTAAGGTATGGTTTGGATAGTAAATTAAGATAAATTTTGAAAGTTGAATAAAATATTATTAAATAAAATATATATTTTTTAATTTTTATTATTTTAAGAGTTAAAAAAATTGAATTATTATTATATTGTGTATAAGAATTTAAAAAGATTATAATAATAAAATAAAATAGATATATTGAGATGATGTCCCAATCCTAACATTGCGTAAGAATGCTTTTGTTTAATTTTCCTCTTTCTTGGCTATATATCTATGCATGGTTGAGCTTCCTCGAACCCCCGGCTGTTGACTTTGCAAAAAACTTTCAATGACTGACATGCATGTTATATATAAATTATGGTTGGTGGGTCTTTTCTAATTATCAACACTACACTTATATGTGGGATAGAATGTCCATCAATAAGTGGATTCTTCATGTAAAATATTTGTTAATTAAATTAAATGCATAATTGAAATTCGAATTTAAGATTCTCTGCTAATATCTTATGAAATCATCGTCCATCTTAAAATTTTAACTATTAAAATATGTAAATTTGATCTTTACATTCTTTAACAACTTGCTTACAAACAAATTAATACTATTATAAATTACAACTTTTTTGGCTATTGGACTTTTTTTCTTTATATTTATTGATTAACGAATTTAGAAATATGAATATATTATTATATATGTTACAAACAAAATACTATAAACTACATTGTGATACGTGCATGGTCTTGTTTATTAACCTTCGCATGCATTCTTAACTTTTTTGTACTTTCAGACATATCGATCCAAAGACTATTAAACACTGCCATGCCACCATGATCTATGTTTTTGTCAGAGACTTGCACGTCAAGTTTTGCATATTTTCAAAAAGGTCTCTCAAACATTAATTTCCATGAAGTTTCTAGGTCGTGTCTTATCTATCACTTGCATTCAAAAATCAAAATCCACGGTTGAATGTTACGCTGTTTCATTTCATAGTGTACTAGGCCGGGTCAAGTCCTTCTTCGACTTATCTCTCTCTCTCTCTCTCTCTCTCTCTCTCTCTGTGTCTGTAGATAAATTCATATGCACGAACGCAAATGAGTCTGTAGATATCGTGTAAACAAAGAAGAAGAAGAAGAAGAAGAAGAAGAAGAAGAAGAAGAAGAAGATGATGAAGATGAAGATGAAGAAGATGAAGAAGAGAAGACAGATTTCGGAAATTATGGATATTACAAGCAAACTGCCGGAAGAGTGCATCGCCTACATAATTTCGAAGACATCCCCTCCTGATGCATGCAGGATGTCGTTGGTTTCCCGGACATTTAGCTCAGCTGCTGCTTCCAATCTCGTGTGGGAGGCGCTTCTGCCTCCCGATCATCACCAAATCATTTCTGAATCGGTTTCGTCGTTGTCGTCGTTGAATATGTTGTCCAAGAAAGATCTTTATTTCAGCCTCTGCGACAATCCGATCCTCATCGGCAACGGTAACAGGGTAGGCATATTAAGAATTTCCCTCTAGTTTCATGTGCGTAATTGACGTGTTCTCGAATGTCCTTCCAAGTGGAGAAGTGCCAAGTTGTACTAAGGATGAGTTCAGGATCGTATTCTACATAAACAAATGTTTATCAAAGTATTTGTAAAAATTAATTGAAAAGTATGATGATGTATGAGAAGTGGAAAGAAGTAAAATGAAGTAAAAAAATATATATTTTTTTTTATGTATATATAAACAGTGTGCAAAAAGGAAATGAATATATTCACAATGAAATATTTGATGAACATGAAATATATGGTTGGTCTTTGAAGGACTCGGGTTGTAAATTTTGTATGGAAAAGGAACTAAAATGTGATCTAAATTTTATCAAGACTCTAAAAGTAATTCTAAAACAGAAACTGAAATGAAAACAAGTTAACAAAATTATATTATCAAATACTTGAGTTACGGGTTCAAACATTCTATGCTTCTATCATTTGCTAATTTTCTGGGCATTACTCCTCTCTTATTAAACCAATCAAGGCATTAATAAAAAGAAATATGCGAATCTAAGCTCTAGTAAACATGCCAGGTCCTAATAAAAAAAATACCCTCATCAACCCAAACTTATATAACACTTAGCTGACGAAAATCCTTGATTAATTCAAGGTTTTGCTTGCCTATCGTCAACAACAAAACAGGAAATAAGATCAAGAGATTTATCAAACTATTCTCTTCAATATTCGGTTTCAACCAAACGAAGGCACAAAATCAACATTTCAGAAAATCTAGCAAACAATGTACAACAATAGAAGTTTGTACCGTAATTCAAGCTGTAAAACTTAAGCCTAATATCATCTCTAACTTGCAAAAATCCTCAATAGAAAATAAACCCTAAAAATATAAAGATCATCTCCAACAGAGTAGTGGAAGTAAAGGAAATAAAAATAAAATATTAGGTCCCTTCCATCCGGAATTTTCCCTTCATTTTATACCTCTCCTCTTTCCATTTCTTCTCTCTCCAAGCCGCGTGCGTAGCCTCTCTTCCATCATGCGAAACGGTTCTCTCTCGTGATCCCCAAGTCATGTTTCCAGATTGTTTCCAGGCGAGACCTTCAGTAAACTCGTGTAGACTTTATTTGGACGGTCGGGTCTCATTCCACAACAATTGGGTCTCATACGTGTAGACGTGGGCTGCAGCAATTTCTTCACATGAAGTTTACTTGGGCTTCTATCACATGAAAAAAGTCATGGTGCAGCTCCTTTATGCACAACAGGTCACTTAGGCTTCAACTCCACATGGGCTTGAGTTCCATCACATGGACAAACGTGGGCTTGCACTTGTGGACGTGAGCTACTTTCTTTTTATTTCTTCACTCTTGATGCAGCACGTGCACTTTCCAGATGCATTTTTGCCATTTAGGCTTGTTTGTATTTGAAGATGAGCTCAACTCATCTTTATTTCATCATTATATTTTTATAATTTTTTATATAAAATAAAAATTTCTATACACATTTTTCAAATCTCAATACACATTTTTCAAATCCCAACACATTTTTTTCAAATCCCAAAATAATAATAATATTAAAAAATAAACTCAACTCATCTCAACTCATCTCATCTCCGAATCCTAGCGGGACCTTAATCTCCTCACAAATCTTCTAGCAAGTCACTAACGTGGGCCTTAACTATGAAGTGTATTTTCACAGCAAAGTCATGTTCTTCACTTAATTTCTCCTTGGATTTAGTCTTATGATGGCAAGTCAACTCCTGGTCTTCAAATTCCCAATTCTTCATGCATTTATCTTTTCAGGTCTTATTTCTGTAAAGGCCAACATAAATTTATAAGTCCAATTAAATATTGACTAATTCCAAAACATAAGCCGATTTATATTTAATTAGAGTTAAAAATATTCTTTTACATGCCAAACACAATTAATTCATACTATTTATTAATATTCTTATTTTAACACATAAATCTCATTTAATCTAAGATATTTAAGAGTATTAACATAGCATAATTTACCAATTATAAGTAATATATGTTATATGTTGTTAGAAGCACTGCATAATTTGAATATTGGGAAAGGGACTTTTATATTTTGGGAAAAAAAAGATGATACAAATTCTTTATTAATTTTGATTGAAGAATTATATATCCTTGACATCAAAGAGTAAACTATTTCAACAGAGTTTTACAATACATAAACGGAGTGGGAAAAAGAGTTACATGCTTGGTGTGAGGGAGTTAGGGGTATTATGGGGAGATGGTTCACAATATTGGGAATGGTCTTTTCTTCCCCGTTCACCATCTTTACCCAAATCCAGGTCACTCTCTCCAACTCTCTACTTCTATATAAATGCGTGTTAATTTACAGACCATTTTTACTCAAATCCAGGCCATTCTCTCCAAATCCATGTCACTCTCCCCAACTCCTTATTTCCCGATTCACCATTTTTTTTAGTCAATATTTACACTATAAGAGTCTCGTGCAGATTTTAGGAGGTTGCTCAGCTTTTGGATGTGTGTTGGCTTGTTGTATGGGGCAAAATCCCAAACACCGGATATGGAGCATACCTTATCCACATTATTGGGGATGAATCCCATGGGCTGGACAAGCTAGTGAAGTTGTCGATTAGATTTATAGATGACATCAGATGTGATTTTTTCAAGGAATATTTTGGGGTTCGGTCCCCTCCTATTGCAGCTCCTGTTGTCTCCGGCAGCAGTGGGCGACACCGCCTGTTAAGGACGTATTCTGTTATCTTGTCTACCGGATCCCGCGTGGTGGTAACCTGCAAAACAAGGACAAGAGGGGTCGGGGTCCGGGACCGCTCCGACGATCAAGTTAGTGTATGGGAGGAGATATGTGATAGAGAGGATAAGAGAATTTGTGAGCGTACCGTCTCCCCGTCGTCGGTTGGGTGTTATTTATAGATGCTCCCCCTGGGAGGAGGGTCTGTGTGACGAGAGCGCCGAAATCGGGGTGTCACTCGTCCGTCATCCTCGATAAGGAAACCTGGTTCGATTCGGTCGGTCTCATTGCATTAATTGAGTATCCTCCCAATTAATGCTCGATTAGCCCCTTTTGGACAGGGGCATTAAATGCTGCTGTATCTTTTGTCAATTTGGTAATTAATGGTGTGTGTTTGTAGTATCTCTGTATTGAAGAAAGGGGGGGGATGTAGGCCGGCGGCTGTCTGTCGTTCATAAATGCGGGAGTGGTCTTGATGGGAGACGGGTTCAGGAGATATACCAGCACGTGAGCCGCCGTTCTGCCCTTAGCGTGTTCTCGAAGCCGGTTTAACCATTTCCTGCCTAGATCGGGATAACCAGGGACTCGGCTCGTCCCCGATCTCGGTCTCCCCAGTTGAATTCGGACGCTGCGTCGAGGTGGGTGCGGGTAACGGGCCTTGGGCCTGGTAACCTTGTGGGCTCGGGCCCGGGTAAGTTGGACCCCCTTTCAGTACCCCGCGAGTTTCCATCGAAGGCACTTCGATGGAAATTCCGAACGTTGGAGAGCTAGGGTCTTTCTTTCCTTTGATTGTACCGTCCTTCGATACTGGGCGGTGTTCCTTTATTTCCCCGGGCGGGAACACGAGGTTGGGTGTGCTCGGGCGATCCCTGTTGGCACGTCGTTTCGTTTACCGACCGGACCTCAGAGGGACGGTTTGAATTCTGACTAATTAATGCCGAATCGTGACCCGCCATATTCCGTGTCAGGCATTCAATGCAGTTTTGAAATTTAATTGTGCCGTCGTTCCGATTCCCGAACCGTCAGTGATCCGTTATTAAATGGTGTGGCGCACGCGCGTGACCATCATTAACTGACTTGTCATTTTGGCGCACGCTTCTTTTCTCTGATTGGCCAGTTCGGGGCGTGCTTTCTGTTCCCAAGAGCCACGTCTGAGGTGACGGTTTCGGCGCGGCCTCGTTTCCCGCCCGCATTAAATTTTGCTTCTGGGTATAAATTACCCAGCGGTCTTGTCCCTGTCCTCGCTTCACTGTTTGCTTTCTTGCCGTCCTGCTGTCCTCCTTCCTTGCCTCTGCTCTTCGCCATTTTTCATCCTTTCTCCGTCGCTTTCTTGCCACTCCCTGCTTTCGCCCCCATGGCCGCTTCTGATCCATGCCCTTTCTTCGCCGGCAACGGCTGGGTGTCCACCATGCAATCTTTAGACGTGGACACGCTTAGGAAGAAGCACCACATTTCCTGGCGGCACACCTTGGAGGCCCCGGGGGATGGAGTCAGGGCCTATGAGCGCGATGGGAGGGCTCAGAAGGTCGTGCTCTTCTCCCTCATGCTCTCGAAGGGACTACGCCTCCCCTTCATTCGGCCCGTTCGGGAAGTCCTGCACTTCTTGGGCTTGGCCCCTGCCCAACTCATGCCGAACGGGTGGCGTATCCTGCTGGCCACCTGCGTGGCGTTTAGGATCGTTCTGTCCGGGAAGAACGATCCCTACCCCGACCTCACCGCTCGAGAATTCTTCTCACTGTACCGGCTCCTCCGTCGGGACGGGAATGTCGCCGGCTTCCAGATAAAGCCGAAATGTAGGCTGATCAGAATGGAGGAGAGGCATTCGAGTGCCCGGGACTACCACAAGAGGTTCTTCTACGTCTCGGGCAGGGAGTGGGAGTTCCCGGAGGGAGAGGGGAGCGATTTCCCCGTTCAGAAAGACTGGGGCTTCCTCCCCTCCCAGACACACATGGAGGTTGCCCTCTCTGCTCAGGAGGCTGAGAGGGTGAAGGCGGTGCTCTCCTGGGGGGCAGTGGATCCCGATCGGCTATGGTCCGATAATCTCCTCACCGAGGAGAACATTGAGGAGTTCTTGACCCGACCAGACCGGTCCTATGCCGAGGGTCAAAACTTCTTCACTGCCCCGGAAGAACCTCCTACTTCCTCTCGCAAGCGAGCCTCCGATCGGGAGGTGGAACAAGAGAGGCGCACCAAGAGTCGGGCCGGCGAGGCTACCTCGAGCCATGGCGCCCGACCCAAGAAACAGAGGAAGGGGAAGGGTCCGCGGGCCGAGGGTCCGGACGGAGGTGCCCCCCAAACAGACTCTCCCGCACGACGTCCCGAGTCGACGTCCTCGTTGTCGTCCTCGGACGAGCCCCGGGTCTTAAGGGCTGAGGCCGGGAGGACGGTCATGGAAGCCCAGATCGAGGCGACCGACCGGGCCGGGGTCGACTCCTCAGACGGAGAGGAGATAGAGCGCGCCTTCCAGGAGGCTCTGGAGCATGCCGCCGATCTGACTCCGGGGGCCATGCCATTTTCGGAGGTCTTTCGGCAGGAGTCGGAGGAGCAAACCGCTAGGGCAAATCAGTTGCCCACCCCTCCCCCTTCTTCTTCCGAGCGCCACTCAGATGCCTCCGAGGGGGAAGATGAAGTACCTGGCTAGGAGGCCCATTCCGAGGGCGCCTGCGAGGGAGCCGGGCAGCAAGGGGCTCCGGCCCAAGAAGATCGGGACGAGGCTACCCCCGAGGGGTCGAGGGGGTCCGACCCTCCCGAGGAGGGGAGCCATACGGAGGTCGGAGATGAGAGCGGTCGACCGGCCACCGAGTCCGAGGGGTCTCCGGAGCGGCCACTTCCGACTTTCGAGAGGGGGTCGACCTCGGGGGTTCACTCTGGGGACGCCTGCCCACCTCCTGGCTCGGAAGTTCCTCCTCGACCCCCGTCTCCTCTTCGGCTCCGAAGCGGGGTCGCTGTGCTCGGTCAGCTCTTCGGGTCGGATTCGGAGGAAGGAGCTCGTCAGGCCGGTGAAGAGCGGCCTTCCCGATTCGATCAAGCGAAGGCGGAAGCTTCCGCCCGAGTGGCCTCGATGCTGGAGCCTTTGCTGACTCAGGTTCATTCGGTAGGCCTTGTTGTGTTTCGTATGGTCTTCTCTGTTTAATCTGCTAAGTTTTTCTTTCTTTTTCTTTTTTGTCTGTTCGGTGTTTTAGGTCGCCAGGGAGATATCCCGGACAGTGGGATCCGAGCTGGCCGAGCTTGCCGAATTCAACAGCGAGCTTGGGACCGTCTGCAAGTTCGGGCTCTACAAGCTGCGGCAGGCACGGGACCAGCTCGAGCAGTCACAGGAGACCTGTAGGGGGCTGGTAAGATCGGTCGAGGAGCTGGGGGCGGAAAAGGGCAGGCTGGAGAGAGCCAACTCTTTTCTTCGAGCCGAATTGGAGTCGGCTCGGGAATCGTTGGCAGTGGCCCATCGGAGGAATGCCCGTCTCGTGGACGCACGATCGGCCACCGAGCAGGACAAGATCCTCCTTCAGTCCGAGCTAACCGCTCGGACAGCGGAGCTGGCAGCTTCTTCTCAGATTCTATCTTTGAGGGAAGAGGAGCTAGCTATGTCCGAGCAGGCTCGGGCTGCTCTGGAGGAGGAACTGGTCGGTTCGAGGCGCGCCCGGGAGATCCTGCAAGCGGAGTTGGCGCGGTTTGAGGAAGTCCGGGCTGCTCGGGAGTCCGAGCTCGTGGAGGCTCGGGGTGCTCTAGAAGGGGCTCACTCGAGGATTGCTGATCTCGAGCAGCAGATATCCCGAGTGGTGGCGATTCGCAACTCCGCCTGGGGACATGGTTATGCCGAGGGCCTTCGCCGACTAGGATCCCAGCTCTTGGTGGATCCCGAGCTCGATCCTCGGAGGATAAGCGTGGAGTCTCTTCGTCCAGACAGGGCTGCGAAGAGATTCGTCAAGAAGATCGGGAAGCGCGGCTACCCTCCCTTTGACGAACTGAATCCTCCGCCGCCCCCTCCTGAGGCTTGACTTGATTAATGTACAAGTTTTTTTTTTTTTTTTTGTAATGATGCTCGAGCTTGATTCGAGCGAGTTTGTACGACCGACAATATATATATGAATCGAGCTTGATCTTCCTCTGGTGTTTTGTCCATAATTTCATTCTGTCTTTACCCCGCGAAATTTTTGGTTAAGTGTAAACTTAAGAAAAAATTTTCTCAAGCGTACTTGGTCGATGTGCATAAGATCAGGGTTCAGGAGTTGCAAATTGCTTCGCGTGGATTGACCGACCCCGCGGGACTCCGAGTCGGATACATCGCGTGGGTGGACTGACCGACCCCGCGGGATTCCGAGTCGGATACATCGCGTGGGTGGTGGGTGGATTGACCGACCCCGCGGGACTCCGAGTCGGATACATCGCGTGGGTGGATTGACCGACCCCGCGGGATTCCGAGTCGGATACATCGCGTGGGTGGTGGGTGGATTGACCGACCCCGTGGGATTCCGAGTCGGATACATCGCGTGGGTGGATCGACCGACCCCGCGGGATTCCGAGTCGGATACATCGCGTGGGTGGATTGACCGACCCCGCGGGATTCCGAGTCGGATACATCGCGGGATTCCGAGTCGGATACATCGCGTGGGTGGATTGAACATCGCATGGGTGGATTGACCGACCCCGCGGGATTCCGAGGCGGATACATCGCGTGGGTGGGTTGACCGACCCCGCGGGATTCCGAGCTGAGAACCTTATAATACGTTGGATATGAACTTTGAATAACATCGGGCTCTTTGTAATTTTGGGAAGCAAATTACATCAGTAGAAGTAAATTGCATTAGTAAATGCTATACATAGTACCTCTTAAGTCTCTCACTGTTCCAGGGGTGGGGTAGGTCGGCTCCAGAGCTGTCCTTGAGTCGGTAAGACCCAGGCCTGTTTGTTGCCGTCACTACGTAAGGTCTTTCCCATTTTGGTCCCAGTTTTCCTTGTGCTGGGGTCGTGATGCCCGTTTGTCTCAGTACTAAGTCCCCGACTTTGAAGTTGCGCGGCTTCACTCTTTTGTTGAAGTACTGCTCTGCTTTGCGTTTGTTGTTGGCAAGTCGGATGCCGGCTTCTTCCCTGCGCTCCTCTAAAGAGTCTAGACGTCCCATCATCTTGGCATTATTAGAAGCAGCATCATAGTGCTGGATTCGTAGGGTGGGCATCCCGACCTCGACTGGAATTACTGCCTCGCAGCCATAGATTAGGGCAAACGGTGTTTCACCCGTGGGGGTTCGGACCGTTGTGCGATACGCCCACAAGACCCCCGGAAGTTCATCGGCCCAGGCCCCTTTATGCATTCCGAGTCTTTTCTTCAGCGCATTGAGTATGGTTTTGTTGGTTGCCTCGGCTTGCCCGTTAGCCTGCGGGTGGCCGGGGGAAGAGTACTTCACCCTGATCTTCAACTCGGAGCACCATTCTCGGTAATGACTGCAGTCGAACTGCTTTTCCGTTGTCTGATATGAAGCTCTGGGGTATCCCGAACCGGCAAACAATCGACTTCCATAAGAACTTTGTGATGGCTTGAGAAGTGATACTGACAAGGGCTTCGGCCTCTACCCACTTCGTAAAATAATCCACCGCCACTATTATGAACTTAGCCCCACCCCTCCCTACTGGGAATGGTCCTATAAGGTCGAGTCCCCATTGATCAAAGGGCCAGGGGGATGTTATCGAAGTGAGTTCTTCCGACGGGGAGTGCAACACTGGGCTGTACTCTTGGCACTTCGGGCACCTTTTGACGAAATCTTTTGCTTCCTGGAACAGACATGGCCAGTAGTACCCTGCACGGGTGGTGCGGGCGGCTAGCGTTTTAGACCCCGTGTGAGCCCCGCAGATTCCTTCATGGATTTCGGCCAGTATATATTGCCCTTCTTCTTTCGTTACACACCTGAGCAATGGTTCAGAGAAGCCTTTTCTGTACAGCGATCCGTCGATCAGCGTGAATCTGGACGATCTATTCTTTATCTTGCGGGCCTGGCCCGGGTCGGGAGGTAATGTGCCTGTTCGGAGGTATGCTGTGATATCGGTTGCCCAGTCGGGATCTGCGACGGCCACTACTCCGACTTCGCTGCCCGTGGAGGGAGTATCTATCGTTCTGATCTCGGTGTTCTCTGGGGGAGGGTGTTCATCTTTTCCCGATGCAACTTTTGCTAACCGATCCGCTATATGATTTTCTTCCCTCGGGATCTGCAGTAAATGGAAGTACCTGAATCGATCTCTCTCGATGCATACGAGCTCCAGATATTTTTTCAATTTTTCGCTCTTGGTGATGCACTGGCCAAGTACTTGGTGAAAAACTATTTGAGAGTCAGTTCGGGCCTCCAGCTCAGTCGCCCCGAGGGCCCTAGCAATTGTCATTCCGGCTATGAGGGCCTCGTACTCTGCCTCATTGTTGGTTACCTTGAAGGTTAGGCCTATACCGTAGTTGTGTTGGACGCCCTGGTCGGTGATGATGTGCACGCTTGCTCCACCCCCGGCTCGGCATGAGGATCCGTCAACGTACAGCTGCCACGCCTGTTCCCGAGGTTCACTGGGGATCTCTTCCGGAAACCCAGTGTACTCCGCGACAAAATCCGCCAGTGTTTGCGCTTTCATCGCCGTTCGGGGCTGGAACGTTAGATCGAATTCGCTCAGCTCGATTGCCCATTTGGCTAATCGACCGGACGTATCGGGCTTCTGGAGAATAGTTCCGAGGGGCTGATCGGTCATTACTCTTATGGTGTGGGCTTGGAAGTATGGACGCAGCCGACGCGCAGCTGTCAGTAAGGCGAATACCATCATCTCCGTATGGGGGTACCTGGCCTCTGCTCCTTGGAGTGCCCTGCTGACATAGTACACAGGCTTCTGACCCCGATCGGTTTCTCTCACTAGAACTGCAGATGTTGCATGAGGCGAGACTGCCAAGTAAGCCACAAGGGTCTCTCCGGGAGTTGTCTGGCTAAGTAACGGGGGACACGTCAGGTAATCTTTGAGTTGTTCGAATGCCTGCCCGCACGATGTGTCCCACTCGCGTGCTTTTCGGAGGACCTGGAAGAAGGGAAGACACCGATCGGTCGACCTTGCTATGAACCGGCTGAGAGCAGCAATTCGACCAGCCAATCGCTGGACTTCATTCAGGTTCCTCGGTGGTGCCATTCCGAGGATAGCCTGTATCTTCTCGGGGTTGGCCTCGATTCCTCGTTCAGAGACCATGTACCCTAAGAACTTGCCGGATTCGACCCCGAAGGTGCACTTGGCAGGGTTGAGCTTCATCTGATAATGTCGCAGGATAGAGAAGGCCTCTTTCAAGTCCATCGCATGATCGTTAGGGGAGCGGCTCTTGACCAGGAGGTCGTCGACGTAAACTTCCATGTTTCTCCCAATTTGCTTTTTAAACATACGGTTAACCAACCGTTGATAAGTAGCCCCCGCGTTCTTGAGCCCAAAAGGCATGGCGGTGTAACAATAGAGTCCGCGGTCTATAATGAACGCCATTTTTTCCTCGTCGTCCGTGCTCATCTTGATCTGATTGTAACCCGAATAGGCGTCCATGAAGCTGAGGAGAGAGTGCCCAGCAGTTGAATCCACAATGAGGTCGATGCGCGGTAGAGGGAAACTATCTTTGGGGCAGGCCTTGTTCAGATCGGTGAAGTCTACGCACATGCGCCATTTCCCGCTGGCCTTCTTTACCAGTACTACATTAGACAGCCATTCCGGGTAGTGAGCCTCTCGGATGAGCCCAACGGTCAGGAGTCTGTCCACCTCTTCTGCAATGGCGGCATACTTCTCAGCACAGAAGCTTATTCTTTTTTGCCTGACTGCCCGGGCAGTCGGGTTGACACACAGTCGGTGTTCTATTACAGACCTATCGATTCCGGGCATGTCTGCAGTTGTCCAGGCGAATATGTCTTTGTGCTCAATGAGAAGGGCCTTGAGTTCCGCATGCACTCCCGGGTCCATTTTGGTTCCGACTCGTACTGTTCGATCCGGGTTGTCGCCATCAACCGGAATCAATTCCAGGGGCTCGTTGGGTTCCGCTTGGCGCAGTGTCGCTTCGTCCCTGATCTCGTCGTCCCATACTGCTCGGGGAGGTGCCGGCGGAATCTCAACATGCTCGTCCTCCTGGGAGATCGTAGCCACGGAACTATCCCTATGTTTCAATTCCCGGGCGTAGCATTCCCTGGAGGTTACCTGTTCTCCTCTGACTTCGCCCACTCCTCTGTCGGTCGGAAACTTCATCTTGAGGTAATAGGTGGAAGTGACTGCCCTCAAGTTGTTTAGGGTCGGCCTCCCTAGGATGGCGTTGTAGGAGGAG
Source organism: Platycarya strobilacea (assembly GCA_036898215.1). Lineage (NCBI taxonomy): Eukaryota > Viridiplantae > Streptophyta > Magnoliopsida > Fagales > Juglandaceae > Platycarya > Platycarya strobilacea. The sequence goes on along the minus strand of CM072545.1, from coordinate 23,366,514 downwards.
GGAGCTTTCACGACCAGGAATTCAGTCATGATGGACGCGGTCCTGGGCGCGGAGCCCATCAAAACCGGGAGAGTTATTAGGCCCTCGGGGTGTACTGCCTCGCCAGTAAATCCTTTAAGGGGGGCTCGGATAGGCTGAAGTTGGCCGGGGTCGATCCCCATCTGCACGAAGACCTCCCAGAACAAGATATCGGCCGAACTCCCGTTGTCAATCAGCATCCTTTTAACTGTGAAATTGGCTACCGATGCTGATATTACCAAGGCGTCATCGTGCGGAAAGGCGATTCCCTTCGCATCCTGCTCGTTGAACACTATCAATTCCCCTCTGGGACCCGGGTTGCCCTGTCTCGGTGCCTGCCCCAGTGAGTAGACTTCCCCATATCTGGCTCTCCGCGCGTGGGCCCTCTGAGAGGAGGACGTAGTCCCTCCTCGGGATGGTCCCCCGACAATGGTTCTGATTTCTCCTGCTGGGTGGCCGGACGCAGGTTCGCCTTGGTGTCTACTTGATTCCCGTTCCCGACGAGGGGTCCTCGATCGAGTTCTGTCTCTTCGGTCGTTCATCCGTTCATCCCTCTGACTATTTTTCAAGGCCTGGCAGTCTTCAGTGTTGTGGCCCTTGGACTTGTGATATTCGCAATACATCTCCCCTCTTCTTCTTCTGATGGACTCTCGCCTTGTTTCTGCCCGACTCTGATTTTCCACCGCCAAGCTGGACTGAGGCCACGATGACAGTCTGTGTTCCCGTGGGGGGTCCCTTCTCCTCGTCTCATCTGGGAACTTCCTACTTCCCCGATACTTGCTGGAACCTTCCCCGGCACTGGTTGTCTTCCGATCGTGCTGTCGGAGCTCCCCGCGTCGCGGGGCTACTAGGGCTTCGAGCGTATCTTCGGCGTTGATGAATCCATCAGCCTGATCCATGAACCCGTTCAAAGTGGTGGGAGTCTTGCGGGCTATCTCCGCCATGAAGGGGCTCCTGGGCCATATGCCGCCCAGGAGGGCCGCTAGGGTGATCTTTTCGTCCTGGTTGTCGGTGGTCATCCTTTCTTCGTTGAATCTGGACAGGTACCCTTTCAGACTTTCCTTCTCTCCTTGCTTGACGGTCAATAGGTACGCCGCGGGGCGCCTTCGTTTCCTACTAGCCATGAACTGGGTGATGAAGAGTCGGGCTAACGTCTCGAAGCTACTGACGGATCCCGGAGGAATGGTTCCGAACCATGTCCTAGCCATCCCCTTCAGTGTGAGAGGGAATACTCGGCATGCTACCTCGCCGGGATAGCCATGTAGGCTGATATGGGCTTTAAAAGCTTCTATGTGCTCCACAAGATCCTGAGACCCGTCATACAGCTCTACTTGTGGGACCTTGAACTTGGGCGGGAGAGGGACGGCCAGGACGTCCGCGCTGTAGGGTGTTCCTATGCTTCCCTGTGAGGAGAGATGCCCTGCTGCCGGGCTGATCAGTTTTGCCATTTCAGCGTACTTGTCCCCCAACTCCTTTAGCTCGGTGTGCATCCGGCGTCTTTCTCCTTCGGAGGCTTCGCTCTCCTCAGGGAGTCGGGAGCTCGCATTCTCTCCCAGGTGGGTTTCGCCGCGGGCCGATGCCTCTTCGCGTGGTTGCCGAAGGGCCGCATTTTCCTCCTTCAACTTCCTCACCATTTCTTCCAATGCTTCCAACCTTTCTTCCATCGACGGATCTGCCTGCTGGTCGTGCTTGGTCGTTTGGGACGGCGGTAGAGTAGACATGCAGAAAGTACGTTGATCAAAAACAATCGAATCCCACAGACGGCGCCACTGTTAAGGACGTATTCTGCTATCTTGTCTACCGGATCCCGCGTGGTGGTAACCTGCAAAACAAGGACAAGAGGGGTCGGGGTCCGGGACCGCTCCGACGATCAAGTTAGTGTATGGGAGGAGATATGTGATAGAGAGGATAAGAGAATTTGTGAGCGTACCGTCTCCCCGTCGTCGGTTGGGTGTTATTTATAGATGCTCCCCCTGGGAGGAGGGTCTGTGTGACGAGAGCGCCGAAATCGGGGCGTCACTCGTCCGTCATCCTCGATAAGGAAACCTGGTTCGATTCGGTCGGTCTCATCGCATTAATTGAGTATCCTCCCAATTAATGCTCGATTAGCCCCTTTTGGACAGGGGCATTAAATGCTGCTGTATCTTTTGTCAATTTGGTAATTAATGGTGTGTGTTTGTAGTATCTCTGTATTGAAGAAAGGGGGGGGGATGTAGGCCGGCGGCTGTCTGTCGTTCATAAATGCGGGAGTGGTCTTGATGGGAGACGGGTTCAGGAGATATACCAGCACGTGAGCCGCCGTTCTGCCCTTAGCGTCTTCTCGAAGCCGGTTTAACCATTTCCTGCCTAGATCGGGATAACCAGGGACTCGGCTCGTCCCCGATCTCAGTCTCCCCAGTTGAATTCGGACGCTGCGTAGAGGTGGGTGCGGGTAACGGGCCTTGGGCTTGGTAATCTTGTGGGCTCGGGCCCGGGTAAGTTGGACCCCCTTTCAGTACCGCCCATCCCATTGAGACTGGAGGGAGCCGGCGACCTCACCTCTACGATAGCGAGCTTCGGCAACTTCTGGTATGCTTCCGGGAGCCTTAAACCTGAAAATGGGTCCGTATCGAAACTTCTTAAAAATTTATCTTTATTTTATTTTTTTATTATGTTTATTTTATTTTTTTATTTTTTTATTTTTTTATATTTTTTAAATTGTATTTTATTTTTTTGTATTTTTTTGTATTTTTTTAATATTTTTTATTATATTTTTTTATAACAATTATAAGAATTTAAAAAGTGACTTGCAATACACTGAGTGTAGTCCCATCGCACCCAAATATCTCCTATTTATCAATGCTTATTTGCTATCAAGAGCATCCATAGATGATGCACCCAAGGAAGAGGATCCACGATTTCCAAGAGACACAGAGGATTTTTGGATGAGATTGAGATGGGGGAATTCTTCAATCATGACCAGGTAGATCGAGCGGTCGAAATGCACTTGTGGGAGACTGAAGTCCTCAACTGGAAGTCTGGCCTTGTGATCCATGGCATTGAGGTTCGACCAAAAGATTTTAGATAATAACATATATAATATAAAGGGTTCGATCTGACTTTGTTATGGGTTTGTTAAGATGTTTTGTGCAGTAGCACTTGATGTGCGAAGCATTGTATGAATAATGAATGAGTACTTCTGTTACATATTTGTCATTTTTACATATATTTTTTTTTATGTATTTTATTAATATAATTGATTGAAATAATTATTTTATATTAAAAGAATGACGTAATCAATCACATTAGTGGATATATAGATAAGATTTTTTTGAACTTTTTTTTTGGCAATACGTATAACAACCAAGTCAATTACGTCTCCGGAAAGGTATGGAGATCTCAAGTTCACAACCTTATCATCCTCATTACAAACATATATATAGCAGATTGAGTTCTTGAAGTTTACGTTGGTGCATTGATCTCCCATAGGAGTAGCCAACAGTTAAGCGCATGACCCACTCATCGTATGATATGTCATGTTGCTCCGATAGAGGCCGTGAGGGTGGTACTGTACATCTATGGCTTTTGCAGTGAAATTATAAAATGCAGAAAATATGATGAAGTCTACGTATTTAATGTGGTCCAACACTGAATTCTACGTACGTACCTTGGAGAAAGAGGTAGTAATGACGTCAAATATGAATCAAATTTAGTACAAAATCTCCCGCCTTCTAATTAACTCTCTCATACAGTACAGAGGGAGAAACCATGAAAGAAGGTGACGAAGCTAAAGTGAAGCCCATTTTTAATTTTGTCGGTCATTGGCCCCTTTAAGTTAGGTTTGGCGGATAGTAACATTTGTTGAAAAGGGTTGAGAATAATTATAAATTGTAATAATAATAAAAATAATAGAATGTTAAATAATAATAAAAATTAATGAATAATAATAAAAATTAAAAATTAAAAAATAATAAAATAATAAATAATAATAAAATACTGAGCCGCCTAAGATGAAATTCTTTTACTATCCCTAAATTTACGTTGTGCCCCTTACCTGTTTGTACCCTAGCTACCAGATTTAAGCTCGGTCCATCCCTCAAAATAAATAAAAATAAAAAGAATAGGTCCATTCATTGCTGTTTGAATTTTCTTCGTTCTTTATACTGTTTTGATTACGAGATACCAACTACTCATTTCTTTGTTCTTTGAACTACCAACAACTCATTTTCCTCATCTGGGGTTTCGAATTTTTATTTTCAAATTTAGGGATTGATTTTTAAATTAATTTAAATATTTTTATGAATCCAAAACTTATTTTAATGGGATATTTTAATATTATTGGACCAAGCGTAATTTTCAAGTAAGTCAAGCTGATGCTATTTGGATAAAGAGTTGCGATAAAAATAAAAAATAAAATAAAATATTATTTTTTTAATATTAATGTTATTTTATAAATTGAAAAAGTTGGGTTATTTATTTATTTATTATATGTAAGAATGTGGGAATATTATAATGATATAATAAGATATGATGAAGTTTTTTCACTATCCAAATAGGACTGCCTAGCCTCTTTGTTTTTGGAGTTCCAAAAATAATATAGTTTTACACAATTATATTTATGTAAATGATTTTATTTCTTTAGGAATATTATTCAATATTCATCATTTTATTTTATATTAAAAATTTTATTTATTTAGTTGATTTATTTCTTCTTAGAAATATTTATTAAAACTCATCCCTTTTTTCATGATGAAAAATACTATCTTTGGGTCAATAAAAACAAAGTTGGATTTTAAATTGAATCTCATTCCATTTCTGTTCATTTTCCCTATTTATTTAGTTTTATTATCTCTTCATTTTTTATTTCATCTGTGATTAGTGTTAACTCAACCCATCCAAAGGGGAAGACTCAAAACTACATAGTTTTGGGACAAAATCTGTAGTTTTCTCCCCCTTCCTTCTTTCTCTCTTTCGCTTTCTTTTTCCCCTTCCCCTGGATGTTCCCCTTTGGTTGTGACTCCCCAGTGTGCCTCTCCCAGCCAACCTGTGATATTGCCGTCTTTGGCCAACCACCTACTCCTCTCCCCTCAGCTTCACTATTATGATTCTTGTCATGTGTAATGTAATCAAAGACCAATATAAATGATGAATGGAAGTGATGTGAGAATAATGAGATAAAGAAGATGATGAAAGCTATAGTAAATTCATAAATTGGATTTTCGAGGAATCCAAAAGCTCCCACGAACAGAGAACTAACAATTGTCCAAAATTCGCATAAAACCCTTGAATTCCCCTTCTCCCAAACTTAACCACGTGACCCTAATAAACTTAAGTAAAATGACACAATAATCCATGATTTCAACTGACTCCTGTTTAACATAGTGTTTTATTGGAAAACAATTATTCAAAATTAATACACCGTTTACAACCAACCGTTGCCTTAGAGCATTCACAATGGACTCAATAAATTTATTATTTAGTCAAATAAAAGTTAGGAGATATTAAAACAGGGTTGCAACAACCTCAACAAGTGGCTAATTAAAATAACTCTCTTATGACTCAACAAATATAGCTAACGGGGTGAGTGCTAGCCAAATTATTTTTTGAGATATTCATCATTCCCGCTTGTTTCCTCTCTTGCGTTAGAATAAACGTTTTTCATTTTCGCTTTCATTTTCACATTCACCTGGATTTTCACAAAACCTCATTTCATTTCAACATCGTTTTCGTTATATAACCATTAGAAAATATAACCATTGGAGAAATATAGCCATTAGAAAAATATGATAATTGGAGAAATATAATCGTTAAAAATTATGACCATTAAAAAATTTTATCCATTAGGAATAATTTCAACGGTAGAAAATCAATGTGTATTTTATAATAACAAATCATTATTTAAATTATAATTTCCATTAAAAGAAATAAAAAGTTAAAATTTATATTTTAATAGAACAACTATTGATTTGTTGAGTTTGATATTTAGTGTAATAACAAATGGCTAGCAAAATTTGTAAAAGTGAAATTTTTAACCAAACTTTGACTAAACAATAGCTAGGCTATTGTGAATGCTCTTATAGCTCTAAATTTCTAATGACATTGTAAGAACCATTCTAAAGCCGCACCGTTTTGTACCCCATAAAACGTCATCCCAATCTTTCGTAGAATCACATTTGCCCTAGCCTTCTCCTTTTCGATTTCTCTCACCTCCGAACCAACATCCACTTGGTTTTGGTATATTTCTCATTATTGTTTAATTTAGATTATGCTATTGTTGTGGATAATTGTGAAATGTGCTCTGTGTTATGATTGTAAATTGTGAACGATGTAATTGTGATGTGGTTGTGAGTTATGTGAAGTGATATAATTAGTTATGAAGTTGTGATGTAGTACTTGTGTTGTGTAGTTTATGAAGTGTTGGATAGTTATTGGTACATATAAAGCTTATAAAGCTTTGTAATTGCGTTGGGATTGGAGTGTAAATGATGTGGGCAGGTTCTATATAATTGTATAGCGTAGTATTGGACTTCATGGATCAAGGGAGGCCATGGTTGAGATTGTGAAGCTATGTGATTGTAATGTGTTGGTTGTGTTAGACTAAGAAGAAGTAGGGTGTCGTTTGTGATGTAATTGTGACGTGGCTGCATATTGTGTGAAGTGATGAAATTATTGTACAATTTATGACATAATTATATATATTGTGTTATGTGTCGAGATAAGCTATATAGTTGTATGCGTGTTGGTAAATGATATGTTGGCTGGAAAATTATGAAGTGTAATGACTTAATGAGGTTGAGAAATTGTGAAACCATGAATTTATGTGGTTGTGTAGTTTAGGCATCGTTTATTTTCACAACTCTTTTCAATTCATCTCATCTTATCTTATCTAATCAATATAATTATTACAATTTTTAAAAAAATTTTCACACAAAATAAAATAAACAATTTAACTTTGTCAAATATCAAAATAAAAATAACATTAAAAAAATATATTCTAACAACATTTTATTCAACTTTTAATTTTAATCTCATCTCATCTACAAAAATAAATGAGTAAAAATTAGTGTGTACTTATAAACCACCTCCTCAAACTTTAACCAATGTGAACTAAATAACACCAAACCAACAACGGCACCATCCCGTCATTCTCTACTGTCCTTTTGACGACAAAGGCAAGCTTTAACAAAACCAATGGAGGCTTAACCTTTGGAAAACAAACACATTTATAGCACACTAGAAATTTCTATCTCACTAGTCTTTACACGACAAGCTCCAAAGTGACACTCTCTTCCTTCTTTGGATTAGTTCTTCTTCTATCTAGCATGTTTTAACACATCTTTAAATCACGATAAGCACAAAACAGCAACTCTTCATTCGTTAGCTCTTCTTTCTCTTTTCTTAAATTGAGTTGGATGTTAACGTTGTGATTAAATAAATGTGTAGATGGTATATAGGGTCATGGGTTGAAATATCAAGATTGGTGAGTTGTATGTTAAAGTTAGGCAATAAAAGGGTGGGGTACATGTATAACTTGGTTAGATGAATGTATCGAACATATTTACCTTATATATGTAATGAATAATCTGTGTTAGGCATGAGTATACAATGCTTAAATCTCAAAATTGGCTTAATGTTGTGTATTATGCTTGGTTTGGATTATAATAAAGCGTTGGTTAAATTATGCATGAATGGAGGAAGAGAATGATGAAGTTAATAGGATTGCACCTTAACCTTTAAAGTGAAGCATGAAGATTCATTTTAAGGTATAAGGACATACATGAAATTGAATGTCATGTGTTGGAAATGTGACATGATTAGGTTTAACTGAAGGAAGTTAATCCAGGGTAGATTTATGCATTTCTAAGTATAAGTGTCATATGCATTTGAAAAAGAAATGATGTTAAGTTATGAATGAATGTAAGTTGTCATCTGACACGCACATGAATAAACTGCATAAAATGAAAATTACATGGAGCCCAGATAAGTATTATGTTCACACTCTTCTAGAGTTTTCTTAATAATATGAAAAATGGAATGAAAACCTTTATGAAAAATGCTCTTTTATGCAATCGAAGAAAATGGAATGTTTCTTATAAATGAAATGATGGTTCATAAAAGTATGCTAAAGTGCGAAGGTTTAAGGCATATGTATGTAAGGGCTTTCCTTGACATCTCCTTTTTATGCACCTCAATAATATTAGTTGTATGCATGTAAATTAATGTTATATGTAATAGATGTCGTCTTTATGTTTCAGGAAATGAATTGTTGAGGTTTACGTTTGACGCTAACAAATAACGTTTAAATGATGCTAAGAAAGTTAATTGATGCGATGAAATGATGTGTAAATGAGGCTATAAATTGAGTTAAATGATCATGCTGTGAAATAACATTCAAATGATGATATGAAATAGTGTTTATTGATGATAAACGGATGTTTTAATATACAAAGATATGTAACGTCCATGATTGAACGAATAATGATACCAATAGATTGAATAGATTGCAATGCCGAATAAATAGTATTGGTATTGCACCCAGTACTACCACCTGACTGAAAGAGATTCCTAACTGGTGGACATAGGTGAAATCTAGGTCCAAAAGACTGCTAATTACCCTCAATATATGGATGTAATAGTTGACTAAATCAGGTCATAGACACAACATCTATGTCACCTCTAATAGAGCATGTTGGGCCTCAAAATAAGGCATCTCATGATCTAATCGAGTCTTTTGAGCCACCTAAATTACTTGAGCTACCCAAGACTCACAATCAACGAATGATGACTTGGTCTCAACATGGCATTCACAAACCAAATCCAAAATATGCTCTCATTGTTGACAGTCAAGATATTTTAAGGGTACCTCACTCAATTGAGCTGCTCTCAATCATAATGGTTGGAGGGCAACAATGCAAAAGGAAATGGATTCTCTTCATCATAACAACATCTAACAGCTTGTTTCTTGCGACCTTACCATGCATGTCATTGGCTCCAAGTAGGTCCTTAAGCCAGAACTCCGATGGCTCTCTTGATCATCTCAAAGCTCATGTTGTTTCCAAGGGCTTTCATAAGTTGGATGGTATAAACTATATTGACACATTCTCTCTTGTCATCAAACTTGGCACAATTCGACTAGCCCTCAGTTTTGCCTTAGTTCAACATTGTGATATTCGACACTTAGATTAAAAATGCATTCCTCCATGGCCTTCTCTATGAAGATATCTATATGGCACAACCCCCAAGGAAAGGTTGATCCAATGTTTCCTAACCACGTGTGAAAGTTTCAACAACCATTTTTCAATTGAAACAATGTTTAATTGTTTTAATGCCTTCCTACTCAAACATGGTTTCTTTTGCAGCCTATTTCATACATCTTTATTTATATTGCATTCCACTCATGGCACTTTAATTATCCTATTATATGTTGAGGATATGCTTCTTACAAGTTCCACCCCACAACTTCTAAATAATTTTGTCTAACTTTTACACACTAAGTTTGTTATCAAGGACCTCGGGCTTGTCCATCACATTCTTGGTATTCAAATCACACACACATCTATAGGGTTACATCTCTCTTAAGCTCACTATGCGCTTACAATTTTTGAGAAAACACATATGGTGGGTTGCAAGCCCATGAGCATGCCTTTGCAAGCAAAAACTAAGGGTCTTGAAAGTGATGTCCTACTTGAAGATGCCATCTTCTATCATGGGATCATTGAAGCTCTACATTATCTCACACTCACTCAACCCAATATTTTATTTAGTGTTAATCTTGTCTCTGAATTCATGCATGCACCCACTCTTTCACATTTTAAAATGGTTCATTAGATCTTGCGATATATCAAATGGACTATCCATCTTGGTCTTGATTTAAGTTCTTCCACTACACTTGATCTTTGTGGGTTTTCTTAATCTAATTGGGCAAGTTGTTCTACTACTTGATGTTTCATGATTGGATATGTCACCTTACTTGGTAGCAATCCCATTTCTTGGTGTGCAAAGAAGCAAGATACTGTCTCTCGCTTCAGATTATCGAGCCATGACTTATACAGCTGCAGAAATTATATGGTTAATATTCCTTCTCTAAGACCTTGGCATTCCTCAACCTCATCCTCCAATGTTGTTTTGCGACAATATCAGTGCACTACATATAAAAATCAACCCAATCTTTCATGCCTAGAAAAACACATCGAGTTAGATTATTAATTTGTACGTGACTGCATTGCACTTTGTCTTCTTGTTACTCAACACATCTCCACTAGACATCAGGTTGCAGACATCTTCATCGAACTTATGTCTAAAGCTACCCTTGCTCAATTTCGAATCAAACTTCATCTCTAGCCTCGGCCAAGTTTATAGGAGGATATTAACGCATATCAGCCAGCTCACTCAACTTCCACAAATGGAGCACATTGAGGATGCTTCTTGGAGAATTAAAGAAATTACCATGCCATTGAGTGATAAGCATCCTCGCAATCAGCACCAATTTGTGGATATAATTTCATATGACAATTCAGATTTGAGTACATCTCATTCATTGCCAAGGATTACTATGACTCAATCACTGCATGAAGATATCTATCTAAAATTAAGGAAAACAGTCAAAGGGTCCTTTTATATCTCAGCATTTTCAATCAAATATTGTCACTAGTTATACTCCCCGATACTCTCTTCCCCTTCTTTCCAGCATAATGTCTTTAGAACATTATACTAGTCTTTTTGTTTAAATACAACTTGTAATCTATGCTTGTTGTTCATGTTGAAAAGAAATACAAAAATTAAGTAATATTTTCTTCATTCCTAAATTTCTATTGACGAACCACATGATCTAAGGCTCGCATCTCTCCTTGGCCTGATAGGGCTTGTATAAACTATTATAGTTAACTATCTAAACAACTGTCTAATTGATTTGAGATAAAGGAAATAACCACTTATTCAAAAGTGAGTGGATATCACTCAAGAGCTTGGATTCCAAACACCAGCCCGAATGGTTAGACTAAGGATAAAAATTATATTTAAGAAACTTAAGAACGTAATATCAGCTTGTCATTTTGGTTGAAGAATATTCTTATCTTAATCACTTAGGCATCAAAGGCATTCCATCAAACATCCAAGTCCTCTAGTATTCTCTGATTGCATGTGATTAATAATATGTAGGTTATATGAAACATGCATGTATGTGCATAACAAGAACCCAATTTTAAGCTCTTGAGAGTATTAGTATTGGATACATTAAATGATCCTTCAAAATTTAAAGAAAAGTACAATTTTGATAGACCCATCAAACATCTAAGTCTATAACTCCGTATTGGATTCATCATTAGATCCATCAAAATAATAATATAACAATATTTTTTAATAACAATATATTTAAATATTTTTTTATATTTTGTAATTACACTAACCATATATATATTAATAATATAATTTGATACTTAAATAATTATTTTTCAACCAAATAAGAAAATAAGAAAAAGAAAATGAGAAAAATAAAGTAGGAGAATAAAATATATTAAAGTATGTATTTAGAGTGTAAATAGTAATCTTTCAAATATAAAAGATTGTGAAAATTTACTGTAACTCAAAGTTATACATTAAGAAGTTTGATGGATCCAATGTGAAGATTTTTTTAACAAAAATCATTAAATTTATGTTTGATAGATTATTTAATGGATCTAATACTAATGCTTTAAGCAAAGGTTTCCAAAAGGTTGTTTTCTTATCGTGATGCATCTTTTAATTTAAACGATACTCTCTTCCCCTTCTTTCCATCATAATGTTTTTAGAACATTATACTAGTCTTTTTGTTTAAATACAGCTTGTAATCTATGCTTGTTGTTCATGTTGAAAAGAAATACAAAAATTAAGTAATATTTTCTTCATTCCTAAATTTCTATCGACGAACCACATGATCTAAGGCCCGCATCTCTCCTTGGCCTGATGGGGCTTGTATAAACTATTATAGTTAACTACCTAAACAACTGTCTAATTGATCTGAGATAAAGGAAATAACCACTTATTCAAAAGTGAGTGGATATCACTCAGGAGCTTGGATTCCAAATACCAGCCCGAATGGTTAGGCTAAGGATAAAAATTATATTTAAGAAACTCAAGTACGTAATATCAGCTTGTCATTTTGGTTGAAGAATATTCTTATCTTATTCACTTAGGCATCAAAGGCATTCCAACAAACCTCCAAGTCCTCTAGTATTCTCTGATTGCATGTGATTAATAATATGTAGGTTATATGAAACATGCACGTATGTGCATAACAAGAACCCAATTTTAAGCTCTTGAGAGTATTAGCATTGGATACATTAAATGATCCTTCAAAATTTGAAGGAAAGTACAATTTGGATAGATCCATCAAACCTTTAAGTCTATAACTCCATATTGGATTCATCATTAGATCCATCAAAATAATAATATAACAATATTTTTTAATAAAAATATATTTAATATTTTTTTATATTTTGTAATTACACTAACCATATATATATTAATAATATAATCTGATACTTAAATAATTATTTTTCAACCAAATAAGAAAATAAGAAAAAGAAAATGAGAAAAATAAAGTAGCAGAATAAAATATATTAAAGTATGTGTTTAGAGTGTGAATAGTAATCTTTCAAATATGAAGGATTGTGAAAATTTACTGTAACTCAAAATTATATATTAAGAAGTTTGATAGATCCAATATGAAGATTTTTTTAACAAAAATCATTAAATTTATGTTTGATAGATCATTTAATGAATCTAATACTAATGCTCTGAGCAAAGGTTTCCAAAAAGGTTGTTTACTTATCGTGATGCATCTTTTAATTTAAATGATTAAATGTTTTAATTTGTAACTATTAAAAGATATACTACCTGTAATTAATTCGGTGCACTCTTCTAGGATCATAAGCATATATATTGCATGTTTCCAAAAGCAATTACATAAAAAAATTTAAGTTATATAAATCGAATATTTTATGTAAGAAAAAGTAATAAGAGAAGATGAAAGATAATAATAAAAGAAAACGATACAAATTTGGACATTGGAGTTAATTTTGGGCTTACGTTGCCTGAGCTTCGTCCAAGTAGTCACAGGCGCGCGACACTGTTTTGCACTGTTTTTGGGCGACATAGATGCTACGCAAGCTCATGATACTAGCAGGAACTTTCTACGCCTCTGCTTCAATTTGTATGGAAATTGTCGTTTGTGGATATGTTCAACGTTCAGGTGATCAGGGTCTGGGTACTCTTCAGATCAGTCGATGTCGTCCCTTTTTTTGAGCTCTTGATTCTTTTACTAATTTTTTGATTAATTAAATCCTTACATATTATTTATATAATATATATGCATACAGAAATTAAATTATATAAATAATAATGTTAGAAATTACACCATTTTATACTAACCGCAGTGTTTCATGATTTACAAGTACTATTGAGTCAATTAATAATTGTTACAAAGATAAATAATGTATAATCATTATTAATTAACACTATACATACCAGTACACATTATTAAGCAACGTATATATATATATTACTGATGTAGCTTACAACGGCATTCGCGCGAGGAAACTTTCTTGTGAAATACAGAGATTTCAAGTCTAACGCGGAACACGCGCGTTATACGGCAGTACTATGGGCTGGAGAACACTTTTGGAACGTTAATCACATCTCAAAAACTTCTGTGTTAATTCACAGATGAAATAAACTGTACAAAAGCATAAATATATCTATCAATTTCCATGTAATTTCTCTGTATCAAGTCGCATAGAAACTGGTTCGCTTTTTCATGCCCTCGATCTCCCATTTATGTGTGTATAAATTTAGACCCTACTTATAATTAGAAAAAGTCTATATATAAGTCTACACACCACACACCATATATTTTTTTAATTTTATTTCTTTTATAACATATTTAGTCTATAAATAATGAGTAGAGATTTAATTATTTTAGAAAGAATAAATTTACAAAAAATTTACAAAAAATTAAAAAATTAAAAAACAAAATATGTGGTGTGAAGAGTGTGTGCTTATGTATAGCAAAACTCTTATAATTAAATAAAATAAGTGCACACGAAGGAAAAAGAAAAAGTAAAAAAGGTAATTGGAAATAGAAGATATTACAAGCATACTACCGGAAGAGTGCATCACCAAGATAATATCAAAAACATCCCTAGCAGATGCATGTAGGTTGTCATTGGTCTCAACGACCTTCAGCTTAGCTGCCGCTTTGAATCTCGTGTGGGAGGGCTTTCTGCCATCCGATTATCAGCACATCATTTCTAAATCGATTTTGCCAGAATCGTCAGAAACATCACCACTGAATATGTTGTCCAAGAAAGATTTGTATTTCAGCCTCTGCGACAATCCAATCCTCATTGGTAACGGTAACTGGGTAGGCATATATCCAATCCTCATATATGAAATATATAGTATGTTGCTATTTGATGCTGTTTAGTTCTTGTAAGTGGTTTTAATGGGGATGGTTGTAATTCAACAGAGTTTGGGAATACATAAATGGAGTGGGAAAAAATGCTACATGCTGGGAGCAAGGCAGCTAGATATAGCATGGGGAGACACTTCCCAGTATTGTAAATGGACTTCTCGTTCAAACTCCCCGCTACTACCCAAGTCCAGGTCTCTGATCTCTCTCGCTCCCTCTCTCTCTCTCTAACTAGCGCCAAATATATAAGTTTTGTACAAACTTTTTTAATAATATGGTCCCATTAAGAGAAATTTTTTTTTAAAATTTTTTATAATGAGGCCATTTCTTTTATAAAAGGATTGTGTCAGCTTTGTATATTTAAGATTTGTATATATCATTTCTCGTATGTGAATGTGTATATATCCAACATATGATCATCAATGGTGGGTTTACATTTTTTGATAAAATGTGCAGATTTTCAGCAATTGCTCATCTTGTACGTGTGATTTGGCTCAAAATAACGGGTAGAGTTGAGTCAAAAATCATGTCCCTGAACACAACATATGGTGCATACCTTATTTACACCATTGCGAATAGTTCCCCAGGGCTTGGCGTACCAATGAAGCTCTCTGTCGGATATATAGATGATGTTAGAAAAATACAACAGAAAAAATACCTCAAGTTCAGTTTAAAAAATTGCTCCACAAGTTTTTCCAGACTGATAAATCACTAGCGTTTCCTCTTAGTGGTTAGTGCACTACGTAGTATAAAACTAGAGCGACACTAAATAAATCTACAGCCTAAGAACAATTTTCAAATAGGACAAAAAAGAGAGAGATTTTCTTATTTTCAGATAGATCCAAAAACCAAATTTGGGGGGGGGGGGGGCTATATATAGCCCTCACCTGGCCAGTCATAAAATGGCAGAAAACGCATGGCATAAATGCCATGCGTTTTACGTTACAAGCCATGTAATGCATGGCTTTAAGGCCATGCATTACATGCTTGTAACGCATGGGAGGGCAGGAGGTCTGCCCCATGTAGGTGCCTCCCACCCTATTTATTACATCTCCCACTCGCACATAGTGGGCATGACCCCAGGTCTGCATTTCTCTAATGTTCTCAATCTTATTCATACAAGTAAATAGGCCGTGCGACCACCAATCACATCTACAGAAAAGTGGGAGAACATATACCAAATCTCTCCCAGAGAAGACCAGCATAGTAACATCTCTGAAGTGTATGGTCATGTCCTAGACTTATTCAATCGCATCAAGTCAAACATTTTCGAACCCTCTTGAGTTAATAAACTCAAAACAATGCTTTGACTTTTTCCAAATCATTTCAATGTGTTCACAACCTTAGTCGCTACTAGTATGTAGTGTCATAGTTTGACGTCAGCAAACACTATCGAAGATACAATATCGAAAAATCTTCCTTTTGCACTCATATCATTCAACTTTGGTCAAACCGCTTTCCTAGCAATGCCTCTTTAGACCGAATCAATCATGGCCAAAGACAGCATGCCAAAGTAGTAGACATTATAACCTCCATCTTGTGACATAGTCAAAAGTAAAAGACACCTAAAAAAAATGAGACTCGCACAGTGAGAAAGAGGGGAACCATTTACTCACTTACTCATATGGTCGTATAAGCACATGCAGTATGAAACACATGCTACGGTAGATTTCTCTTTCTCAAAGAGCATATGTCTTTATCAACACCGTACAGATCTTAGTCTAGCCGCTCCTTAAGTGTCTAACCCAAGTTTCTCTATTTGCACGCCTCCAAGGCATCAAAGAGAATATCGCATCTGGCTAACTTCAGGCTATATGAATGGTGGGTAATCCATTCACAGACTTCTCAAAGAAAAGTTCATCTTAGCTCCCATTAAGGCGACATATCTTTGTGTTAACTAACTTATTCCTTTGGACAAGTACTTAGGGACATAATGTCTCATCTCTATTCGCTACTTAAGCGCTAGAGGCGATTGCTCATGTGAGTGAGCCAATCTAAGCCTATTGATATATCTTGTGTGTGTATATAAGTAAAAGACAATACGATAAAGACAAGAACTGAATCATATTGTATTAATATCCTAAAGAAAATGTTACATCTCAATGTCATTTGAAACAAAAATTACATTTACAATCTACGTAGTCCTAGATTCCTAACATGAGCTTCAAATACATCTCTTGCAATGGGCTTTGTCAAGGGATCGGCAACCATGCGACTCATAGAAAGATGTTTCAGAACCACTTCCTTTTGCACTACCATATCTCTGATTTAATGATATCTGATATCTATGTGTTTGGTTCTTCTATGATATTTTGAGTCCTTAGCATATGCGAGAGTTGCCATGATATCACAGAATATCGTCACCGGATCTGAAGTATCCGTGCTAATGTCTAAATGCTTGAGGAACCTCCGTAACCAAACAGCTTCTTGAACTGCTGCAAAACAAGCTATGTATTCTGTCTCCATGGTGGATAGAGCCATGCAGGGTTGTTTCTTGCTACTCCATGTAATGGCGCCATTGTTGAGTTAAAAAACATACCCAGTAGTTGATTTGCGCTCATCTAGGTCATTGCCCCAATCAGCATCATTATAACCTCTTAGCAACAAATTTGAACCCTGATAGCACAGCATATAGTCTGCAGTTCCCTTGAGATATCGCATAATTCTCTTGACTGCTTTCTAGTGAGCCAGTCCGGGGTTAGATTGGAATCTACTCACTAAGCCAACTGCATAGCATATGTCAGGCCGAGTACACATTATCGCGTACATCAGACTACCCACAGCATTAGCATAAGGGACATGGGCCATCTTTTCCTTTTCACTTTGAGTCTTAGAACACAACTCTTTAGATAAGTTCTCGCTTCTTGCAATAGAGGTGTCAATAGGCTTACATCCACTCATTAGGAAGCGCTCGAGAACTTTATTTATGTAAGTCTGTTTGGACAAACACAAAAGTCTCTTAGAGCGATCTCTGTAGATCTTAACTCCCAGAATGTATTCTGCCTCACCCATATCCTTCATCTCAAAATTGAAGGATAACCACTCATTTGTGGCGACTATCAACCCTTTATCATTTCCAGCTAGTAGTATGTCGTCAACATGTAATGACAACATAATGAAACTTTTCTTAGACCTTTTGACATAGACACAATGATCCTCTGTGATCATCATAAACCCATTCGAGAGAATGACTCGATGGAATCTGAGGTACCATTGTCTAGATGATTGTTTTAGGCCATATATAGATCGTTTGAGCTTGCACACTTTGCGCTCTTGACCTTTGACCACAAAACCCGTGGGTTGATCCATATAGATCTCCTCATCTAGTTTTCCATTGAGAAATGTTGTCTTAACGTCCATCTGGTAGAGTTCCAAATCCATTTTTGCTACTATAGCTAGAATCAGACGAATTGAGGCAAACCTCACCACTGGTGAAAATGTTTCCTCATAATCTATACCCTCCTGTTAGATATATCCTTTCACCACTAAGCGAGTTTTATACCTATTTATTGATCCATCCGACTTGCGTTTGATCTTAAGAACCCATTTGTTCCCAATAGCCTTATGCCCTGTCGATAGATCAATCAGATCCCAGACCTGGTTGGTTCTCATAGACTCAATTTCATCATTAAGTACTTTCATCCATTCATCTTTAGTAGAAGATGAGAGAGCCTCATGAATTATCCTAGGCTCATCATCATCATGCGGAACTACCATGAAAGCTTCCCCTTCAATCTCAAAACGACGACGAGGAATACTTTCATGTGTGCTTCTTCGCGGCTGAGATTGTTGTGATTGATTGACAAGTGGTGTTCTCCCACTCGGATTCAAGTTATTTTTATAATTTATAGGAGCTTGAAGAATTTCTTCCTCATTCTCAACTAAATTCTTCGGAGCAGTTTCCTCTTGTTCTATAATCTCATGGAGTTTTAAACTTCTATCAACCTCACCTCTACTTGGAAACTCATCTTCAATGAAATCCACATCTCGTGATTCAATCTTAGTCACACTTTCATCAGTTTGTTCACCTATTAACACATACCCTTTAGAGTGTTCTAAATACCTTATAAAGATAGACTTTTTTCCTCTAGGGCCTAACTTTCCATACTTATAAGAAAGATCGTGAACAAAACTCGTTGAACCCCATGGCCGCAAGTTACTCAAATTGAGTTTCTCGTCGGTTCATAGTTCATATGAGGTGGAAGTTACTGATTTGGAGGGTACTCGATTAAGAATGTAGACAGCAGTCAAAAGAGTATCCCTCAAAAAGAAATTGGTAGGTTTGCTTGCGCCATCATTGACCTAACTATCTCAAGCAGTGTTCGATTTCTCCTTTCTGCCACGCCATTTTGTTGTGGCGTACTCGGCATCATCAACTGTCTTTTGATTCATTTTTCATCACAGAGCCTTTTAAATTGCTTAGAAAGATATTCTCGTCCTCGATCAGTTCTCAGAGTTTTTAAACTCTTGACTAATTGATTCTCAACCATTCTTAAATATCGCCTAAAACACTCCAATGCTTTAGACTTATGGGAGATTAAGTAGACATAACCATAACGTAAAAAATCATCTATAAATGTGATAAAGTAGACACCTCCGTGTCTTGCCCTCACACTCATTGGACCACAGATATCTAAATGGACTAATTGCAGTGGAAAAGATGCCCTAGTGGCTTTTCCAAACGATTTTCTCTTAACTTTTCCCATTAGACAATATTCACATGTGGGCAAGATGACCTTAGCGAGATTGCCCATCAGGCCTTCTCTAGCTAACCGAGTCATTCTATCTTGCCTTATATGGCCAAGCCTAGCATGCCATTTATATGAATCCAAATTATCAGATGCAGAAAGAAAAGCAATAGACTCATTCATATTTGAATAATCCAAATCCATTATCATAAAACCGTATTGTAGAAAAGCATTGCCATAAAACACATGGCCCAAATAAAAGGAAACATAATTGTTTTCAAATAAAATCTGAAAACTAAGTCTTAAAAGAGTAACTACAGAAAGTAAGTTTCGTCGGATTTCGGGAGCGTATAACATTATGGAGGAAAAGAGTGCGGCCTCCCCACAAGTCCAGCTTGTAGGTACCAAGTCCTAGCACCTCCACGCTAGCTCCATTCCCCACCTTGATATCACGGCTCCCAGCTGGAATCCGGCGATACTCCACAAATCCGACTCTGTCTCGCGCTATGTGTTCGGTCGCTCCTGAATCAACAGTCCACAAAGGATAGGAGTGAGCAACCATCACATGGCTAGTTACAAAAACAATACGAGAAAAGTTAGAGTATACCTTCTTCGGCTTAGTGCAGTCACGAGCGAAGTGGCCTTTCTTTCTACAGTTGTAACACTCTAATTTTGACTTGTTCTTCCCACGCTTGCCCCTCTTGCTGCGCTGAGAAGTTCCTGACACCTTCTTAACTTGTCCAGCAGCTACCCCATTCTTGGACTTCCTGCACTTAGGCCTTGATACCTTGCGCGAACCAGAATCAGCCACATAGGTCGAATGATTAGACTTAGTAGCCTCTAGGCGCTCAGCCTCCAATTCCAAGTGACGCGAGATATCATCAAAATTTTTGATATTCTCATTATGCGTCAGATTCTGACTCATATTCTCCCAAGAACTTGGTAGTGATCTTATCACTGTCTGGACTTGTTATTCATCAGTCAGGTCATTTCCTGCCATCTTAAGTTTGCAGATCATGGTCGACATAGCTCTAAGATGCTGCTTCATCGTGTGATCAGAGCGCATCTTATAGGAGTCAAACCTCATGGTTAATCCACGCAACCTAGTGGCTGAAGTCCCACCAAATTTCAACTTTAAAGCCTCTCACATGCTTTGGGCAGTGTCATAGGTCTCGAACTCACACATTAGATCATTGTGCATGTTACTTAACATTATTATGCGCGCGCACCGATTTTTCTTAGCCCATTCATTATAGGCTAATTCATCTAATTTGTATTGTTCTTAGTCCCCTTCTATGGACTTAGTCAAGAAGTGAGACAAGACCTCTACAACCTCTTGCTCATCTAAGACATACTGGATCTTGCGATGCTATATGTCATAGTTCTCCCCATCCAATTTCTCCCTTTTGTTTAAATCGGCAACTATATTCTTGGATGCCATTTCACTATAAAACGCAAAGGAGGGATTGTCACACACACCTAAAAAATCTGCCGCGTCTATTCAAGCTAGAAAAGAAATAATTCAGACATGTCGCAAGATCGAAAAATTGCTAGGCTTCAGAATCATCTCTTGCGCCACAATATCCAATTATTAAATTTCTAACCTAATTCCCGCACAAATTTAAAAAATATGGGAGATTTAATCATAAATCTCAACCATACTCCCACTATCTAAAGTAGTCACCTAGTCCTAGTCACGCGTAGAGACAGATCCTACTAAAATCGTAGTAACCTGTTGGGCCAGTCTACAAAGATAGCTACGACAATCACAGTAGCCTGTTGGGCCAGTCTACAAAGATTGTTCATATAAGACCATTACAGTCCATTTTTCTTATTCCATCAGTGCATTTACAGTTCTTACTAGGACTACCATGATGTTGTCGCTATACAGTGCATTTACAATTCTTATTGGGGTCACTGCAATTCTTTCAGCCTATCAATCTACACTGACAATACTAACTAAGACTACTTAGTGGGAATCTCCTATTTTATTACTAGAATAAATTAAGGCTAATGTCTAATTATACAAGCCTAACATTTATACATGATAAAATAATAACACATCCACATGTTGTATACATACATGTTATCACATTTAATCTAAAAAAAAAAATGAACATAATATCAAATGTAATTTATCATTATAGAATTCATAAAAAAAAACTTGAATATCATCAAATATCCACATGTAATCATATTTAATCTAAAGCATTAAATAAAATATCACATGTTATAACAGGAAATATATCTAAACATATATTAAAACATGCCCTTTTTTATTATTATTATTATACAAAAAAAATGTATAACAAATAAAAAAAAACTCCACTAAGACCAAAAGACACTCACGGTCTGGTGGGGGGCGTTGGCTTTATTTATCTGATGGCTTTGGCTCGAAACCCACAGCCGAACTCAACTTTTTTTTTTTGTTTTTAATCATATGGAGCTGGGCCGTGTAAAGACCTAACCCAAGAGGCTTTATTCATTTGAAGACAACCAATGGGCCGAAAGGCCCATGGCCCAGCCATTAACAGATGACATAAGTCATCTTCTTCCTCCAGCTGGGCACTGTTCACGTGAATAGTGCCCACTTTTCTCAGCAACCAAAAAAGTCACCGCAGGCATCCTTTTATGTCGGAAAACGCCGCCCCATCGTCGGAAACTGCCGCTGCTGCACCTCCAGGTGCGCGTGGCACCACGCGGTGGTGTGCGCTGCACAGGTGCAGCGTTGCACCTCCAGGTTTTTTTTTTTTTTTTTGCGTACAAAAACAGCGGAAAAATACAATATTAGAAAAATACAGCGGAAAAAATACCTCGAGTTCAACTTAAAAAATTGCTCCACAAGTTTCTCCAGACTGATAAATCACCAGCGTTTCTTCTTAATGATTAGTGCACTACGTAGTATAAAACTAGAGAGACATTAAATAAATCCACAGCCTAAGAACAATTTTCGGAGAGGACAAAAAAGAAAGAATTTTTCTTATTTTCATATAGATCCAAAAACCAAACTGGGGGGGGGGGGGGTATATATAGCCCCCACCCTCACATGGCTGGCCTTAAAAGCCAGCCATAAAATGGCAGAAAACGCATGGCATTTATGCCATGCGTTTTATGTTACAAGCCATGTAACGCATGGCTTTAAGGCCATGCGTTACATGCTTGTAACACATGGGAGGGCAGGAGGTCTACCCCATGTGGGCGCCTCCCCCCCCATTTATTACAGATGAGATTGAACGTGACTTTGTCGATGGCTATTTGCTACCAAGAAAATCAATAGATACAACTGTTGTTGTTGTTGTTGATGATGATGATAAAGGTCAAGAAGGAAGATTTCCAAGCAAGAGAGAGGACATGCGGATGGAGATTGAGAATGGGGAATTCTTCAATGATGGCCAATATATAAGTAGAGTGGTCGACATGAGGTTGGGGGAGTTTGAATTCCTCAACTGGAAGTCTGGCCTTGTGATCCATGGCATTGATCTTCAGCTCAAAGAAAAAAAATTAGATGAGTCAATTAAGAGAAGAGAAATGATTTTGTTTTCTTGGGAGGTTGTTTATTTTTGTCAACATGTGTACATATGGTATAAATAGACGTACAAATCAAGTACTTTCTACGAATTTCATGAAAAGAGATTATGAATAATGAAGTGGGTTCTTTGTCCGTAAAAGTGAGATTATTTTCGTATTAATTCATTGTTATGTCCTTGTAAGATCTTGATAACATTATCCTTATTATATATAAACCCGCACTGCTAGCGCGTAGTTTCATGATTTTAGACGGCATTTTCCATTTTTTGTAGGCAGATTATAAAAGTATCTCATATTAATTAGCCAGCCGGGTGAGAAGAATCAAAGAGTACATATATAGTCTCTGTACACCACTAGAAATTAACCAAGCTAAAGACAACGCAGTTAGTCAAGAATATTAATATTATAAGCATATATATTATTGAAAAATGCTTCCCTCACATGAGCGGGCTTCACAAGATCATATGCCTGCTCATATTTTGATTGATAATTGAACATTTTCCTCTAGCAAAATTTGATTTGAGGACAAAAATAAAGGGTATTAAGACACTGTCTTCACTATTGTATGACAGAACTTACACGCATCCTCTTGCAAAACCGTTCTAAGTTTCAAGTTATCAAAAGTAGTCAATCCATTTTATAGTCCCTCCAAGAGAAAACTTTAACTCGATTATAAATGTTTAACTTCCATATCTTCATCCATAGCATCCTTATATTTGCTATGTTTGAGCATTCCCCCTCATTATTCAGCTTCTTCAAGCTGTGAAAGAATTTATAAGAACTTTTAATTGTAAACTCTCCACTTTCCTCCTGTTCCTAAACCAATCTGTCTTCTCTATCAATAGGGCCTATTAATAGCTTCAGTATCTCAGATGTTACATTAGGAGGTAAAGCCCTTTTCACGATAAGATCCATCACCTTCTCCCGAACCAAACAGATAGATTGATCTTGAGGTAGAAGAATAAGCTTGTGATTAGGTAGCTAAAATCTGACGATATGTTAGTGGACTTTCCATTGCCAACCCTTCATCAACAGCCTTGTAATATTAAATGTCTAGCCTCTCATATCCCCCTCTAAAAATAAGAGGGAACATGACCCAATTTAGCATCCATGAAAGTTGAATGAGGGAAATACTTGGCTTTTTACATCTTATGCAACAATGAGTTCTCCTCTTGAATCACTTTCCTACCCTGCTTAGCAAGAAGGGTTAGATTTTGCCTCACACATCCTCTCCCAACTAACCCACCTAATCTTTTTCTTCCTTCTTTTGACCCCACCGAAACTTAGGCATTAAGTTCTCTAATTCAGAACATAATGATCCAGATAGCTTAAAGCAACTCATTGTGTAACTAAGAATTGAAAGAGCCACAACTTTGATTAACACCTCCTTCCCCCTTGTTACAACAATCTTTCCTTTCAGCTTTGTAGTCTCTTCCAAACCTTGTGCTTCAAATTAGAGAACGTTCTATATTTAGCTCTCCCCACTACAAAGGGTAAGCCTAGGTATTTATCATACTGTTGATACCTTTGCACCCTTGAAAGTTTCATAATCTGCTGCTAATGCTCCACTACTACATTGTGACTAAACACCATGAAAGCTTTGCCTCTATTAAGCATTTGACCTTAAGCAGACTCATAAATCCTTAGTAAATGTTGTATTTTCATATTTGATTGTAAAGTAGCCACGCAAAGCAATAAACTGTCATCTACAAACAAAAGATGATTGATCTTAGGTGGTCTTTTGCAAATTCTGATTCCATCCACCCCTATATGAGTATCAACTTGTCTAAGTAAGGCCACAAGACCCTCAATGTAAAGTAAAAACAAGGGGACAGGGCATCCCCTTTCCTTAATCGTTGAGAAGGTGTGATAGGTCCCTTTGGTTTCCCATTAATCAAAACTAAAAAAGATATTGTTTTCACTCATTCCATTACCAACTATTTACTATCAAAACCCATTTTACACATCACAACATCTTCGAAACCCTGCTCCACTGTAACATAAGCTTTCCTCATGTCCAATTTCAATTACATGTATCCCTTCCTCCCTCTTCTTTGTTGTCATAGAAAATGTATTAACTCATAATCTACGAGCACATTGTTAGTTATGCGTCTTCCAGAAACAAATGCACTTTGACACATGGAAATAATGTTAGGTAATATAATTTTATGTCTATTTGCAAGCACTTTACCAAATAACTAAACTATATTACATAAACTGATAGGTTTAAAGTCTGCTACAATTTCAACTTTTTCTTCATTGGGATCAGAGTGGTAAAGGTGTGGTCAATGGCTTGAGATAAGGAACCACTATTAAGAGCACTAAGCACAATAGAGGTAACATCTTTTCTAACTATATCCCAATATCTTTGAAAGAAAAGACGAGGCATACCATCAGGGCCAAGTGCCTTAGTAGGATTCATTTAACTTTGAGCTTGTTTAACTTCCTCATCTTTGAAGCTTTGAGCAAGATCGACATTCAAACCTTCAACAATTTTACCTTCTAGGCAATTCAAGAACTATATGTTAGTTGTCTGTTCAAAAGTTGTGAAAAGAGTCTTGAAGTAATCCAGTATAACTATATCCCTCTCTTCATCAACCTACCAAATATCTGCCTCATTCTCTACCCTTTTGATCAGATCTGTTTCTTTCCTTTGAGTGGCCTTGTTATGAAAAAAAAAAATAAGTGTTCTTATCCCCTTCTTTTTATAACCAGAGAGCTTTAGATCTTTGCCTCCATAGCATCTCATCTCTTTCCAACTACATTTGTATTTATGCTAGAGCTTCTCTTAGTTCAACCAAGTTTTCAGCAAGTGAATCAGATTTTGATAGTCTTTGCATTTTCTACCTAGCCTTCTCGCCACACAGTTGCACTTTCTTATTCCAAAACTATTCTTATTCCATATGATAATATTCTCATCACACAGTTGTACTTTCTTCATCATAGCTTCTAGATTGACAGTCCCCATCATTGATTTGCAAGCCTCAGTTTCAATCCACGTTGCCTCAAATTGATAGATTTTATATCCCTTCATTCTGACTTGGTCTTCAACCCTTCTCAAGACAATAGCTAAATGACCTGAACGTGCCATTGGAACATATTCCACCACAAGCATAGGATAAGCATCACACCAATTGGAGTTTGCCAGAATTGGTCTAGTCTTTCACATATACATTGCCCTTCATCTCTTCTAGTAGTCCACGTGTGTTTAGGCCCTTCAAAACCAGATTAGACAAGACACAATCATGTATAATAGATCTAAACTCAACCATTTGGCTTTCAAACCTTTCACTCCCCCCCTTTTTTTCATTATTACTCAAAATTTCGTTTAAGTCCCCAATTGGCAACCAAGCCTTGTTCGAAGGGACTCTAATTGATCTAAGTAAGGCCCAGGTTCCATGTCTTCTTTAAGCATTTGGTTGGCCTTAAATTCCTACAAGAACCATGATTCATCTACATCATCATCAATCTTAACAATTGCATGAATATGGGATCTAGAGAAATGGATAACACCAGGTAGGAGTGTAAATTTAAACCAGAAAATTGGAGAACAGGTCCAAACCGAACCGGACCGGACCAGAAATATCGGTTTTGGATCATTCTGGTCCAGTACCGGTTTCATAAATTGAAAAATCGGATAATATCGGTCCGGTTCCGGTTCCAGTTCCATCCATTTTAAAATCGGACCGGACTGAACCGGACCGGTTCTATTTATTTGTTCTATTTATTATTTTTTTAGTACTATTATATAATATGTTCTAAATTATAATTATATATGAAATAATGTAGATTTTTTATAGAACAATTTTTTTAAGCAGTTTTTTAATGCAGATTTTTTACAATAAATTTTGTTTAAACAGATTTTTTTATAGAGCAGTTTTTTTATAGAAAAGTTTTTATTTTATAGCAGTTTTTTTTATGTAGTTTTTTTTATATAACATATTTTTTTTACTAAAATAGATTTTTGTAATGGATTACAATTTTTTTTAACTAAACAGAATTTTCAAACCATTTTTTTTAAAAAATAAAAAAATAAATTGGTTTTTATAAATTGACATTTTATTAAAACCGAAAAACCGGACCGAACCAGTAAAACCGATACTACCAATTTTGGGAGACAATCGGGGCGTAATCAGTTTTAAGAAATGTAAAATTGGTGGTACCGGTTCGATTTTTAATTTTGTTCAAAACCAGACCGAACCGGACCAGTTACACCCCTAACACCAAGCTAAACATTAGCCTTTCATATTAAAGATAAATTCCTCCCCTCCCATCATTAAAAACAGCAAAACAATTTGGAAACCAAAACAATAATTTTTTTATTTCCATAATTCTTTTAGTTTAAAAGAGTCTCTTGTAAAAATAGATTGTTTGGAACTTCTTTACTAATTAAGTCACAAAGGACTCTAATTTCCTATGGGTTTTCATGCCCATGAGAATTTCAACTTAAAATAATCATTGTTTCTGACAAGGTTAGTGACTAGCATCTACCGATATATATTAAGAATGAACACGAACATCTTTATGCTCATTCCCCTTGATTAACAAACAGTCCATTACTTACATGTTCCTTGTATATTTTCTTAGTCTTCTGCTACTCACCACATATTTCAGTCTCATCAAGTAGCCTCTTTTTACCGTTGTTAGTATCACTAAGAGTTAGAGAGGACCTCATTGCCTTTGCTCTTGACTTCCATCTTTCACCATTTGACTTAGGGTGTATTTGGATGTTGAGCTGAGTTGAATTTTTTATAATAGTAATGAGTTAAAATGGTAAAATAGTTTTTGTGGGATCCACTTAAGATGAGTTTAAATACGTTTGTATGTTAAAATGAGTTTAGATATATTTATGGAAACTTAAAAAAGTTTGTTGTTGCCATGTGTAAATATGTGTTAAGTTGAAAGAATGCGTGGATCACACATGTAAAAAGGTTTTGAATTAAGGTGAGTTTAGTGATTTGAGAGTTTGGTACTTGGATGTTAGACTCAGGCTCTTAAAATTAGATTGAACTGAGTTGAGCATAGTGGACTTTAACAACCAAACAGGGCCTTAGTCTTCTTAAGAAAAGTCCCCTCATTAGCCTATGGAGAATAGAGCCCCCCTATCAAGAAGTGGGCTATCATGACTTGGGCCAAGCTCAGCATCCACACGATCTATACAATCTATAATACTACTAGGGGTCCCACTGCTTTCCTTCTAGATATCCCCAATAACTATTGCCGAATCTAAATCTTTATGCATCTCCTCCCTCCTTTGGCAATTCAAATTAAAAAATGCTTAATCAAATAACGTAACTTCCTTATCTAAATGCCTTACTATCTCCTCATTTTGAACTTGGTCAATCACCCTCTTATCCTCTCCTACAATTACTTCCTTGCCTTCCGGATCCACAATTTTCTTTTTAATAGGACTAGCTTTTGGTTGCTAGCAAAGGGGTCGGCCTGCTAGCAAAGGGGTCGGCCTGCTACCTTCCTCCATCGCTCAATTGTGACAAATATCCCATGTTTGTGACTGACTAGATGGATTAGATTCTCTCTGCCTTCCAAATCATTCTTCAAAAAACTTGATCTATTCTTAACCATGTGCCAAATTGCTTAGAATTCTTTGATTGTTTTCCATACAATGGACAACGCTTCCCTTCATGGAAAATTCTTCTACATGTGAAGCAAATGTGACACCCAGCCTCTCTCTTGTTCGAGTTTTCTTTTGTTATTTATTTATATTTATTTTTTTGATAAAAAGCTCACTTATGTTTTAATGAGTAAATTTGGAATTTTTCGATTATGGGTCTAATTTATTTACAAGGATCCTGTCCATATTTTTGTTTATTTCTTTTAAATTGTTATCAATTTCAAACGAATTAAGAGTTATAACTCCATGTCCCTTTCTTGTCAAAATTCTTAAACGCATGTACACTTGAATACCTGGATCATGTATGTAGACTGTAAAGACTCTGAAAAAGACCTCGTTTGGCATGCTTCTTTTTCCCTCTACAAGTATATCCCCCGACGGTTTCCTTCAGTTTCTGCATTTTGTATTTTTGCTTACCCCTTATCTCCATACATTTTTCAGATATTTGTGTTGATTCAGCTGGAGATCAAGATTAGAAAGTGGCTACAAGATTTGCTAAGTGTTGGAAAATGGCACTGAGATATTTGAAAGGTTGTTATTGTGGAGTTGGCCAATTGTATTAAATCTTAAGTTGTCATATTTTTTTTGTGATGGGGTATTTGAAAATAGATGAGGATATGTTTATGAAGTATTTGGAATAATTATTTGTTTTGCAAATGATGATTTTAGGAGTTAGATAGCAACTCGACGACCCCTCCGGGATCGGGGCATTACAGCAGCGCGACAATTTCTCATATTAAACAAAGATACAATGCTTCTGACCATTAATTGCAATGGTCCTACCTCAAGCTAAAGGTTTCTAAATGTCTAGTAGAATCTTCATGCGCAAAAACATACCATATCCCACATCATCATCATTAACTTTGACCTCCTCTACTTCAATCAACAACCTTCCGTAAGAGTGGAAGGTTGTAAAATTGCACCCAAGGTGCATGAGGCCTTATCAAACAACATGTTATTAGGTTGAGTAAGTCCATCAAAAGGGTTGATAACAAATAGATTGGTATCAAAGAACCATGGTCACCTTCCCTCTACTTTACACCTATCAACATGGTTCGCAAATGTCATGATAAAAACTTGGATCCCAGTTCTTGAAAGGTTGCTTGCTTGCTTGCTTGCTTAATCTCCAGACTTTAGCCATGTTTGATTCCACTGCACTCTTACTAATGATACGGTCAGTTCAAACCTTTCCTATCAAACACATTTCTCACTTTTTTTGAACCTCTTTAGCAGCCTATCCTCTAATTTCAATAACAACATCCTCTTCTTCCGTGAACTAGAGTTGATTTCAAAGAAAAACTTGATCACAAAACACTCCTTAGTGAGTCAAAACTGTTAACTCCATCCCTTTTTCTCTAGATAGAAAAAAGAGAAGGCTTACAATAAATTGTATCTAACTTTTTATCTCTATTGTAAAGTCATATAATAAATACACACACATATATAATGTGTGCGTGTATATTAATAATGCTAATTTAATGGTCCTAGTCTAATCATTATTTTTAATGAAGAAAAGGATATGTATGTATGGTTTGATTAGCAGTACTATGAGAAGATTTCATGGTCTTGGAAGAAAACCGAAATCGAAACTCGCATATCTGGGTTTTACATCAGGTCTTAAAAAAATCGAACCTAGATGAACAGTAATGGCGAATCGTGAATATTTAAGAACAATACTCACTACAAGATATATGGCAATTTGCCAAAAGCAATTCTTGTGGCAAAAAGTATATCTTCTGCGGATATAAATTTTTCCTCACCAATTCTAGTCATGGGATGCTCGTGGCATATACTCCGCGGATAATACTACTATTCCCCACAAGTTAATATTTTCGTGGCAAATATTAACTTATTGCCACCAACATGTCTGTGATTAAAAATCATATTAGTAGTGAGAAATAATCCTACAATTACATTGTCTGTTGTGGGAAATACCTATTGGGGAAGAAACCAATACGTGGCTAATAACTTTTGTCCACACAATTGATTAGCAGGAAATCATTATTTACAACCAAATAATTGATAAACAACTGTAGCAACAAATGTTTTACCACGACTGCCATCCCCATGCAATACTTTTACATATGAAAATGTTCATCCCAAAAATCACAAAGGTGTCGTCAGTAATAATTGGTTATTTACCACAAACCCAAGCCACATCAAATGCACAATGCCTAGGAGCATAAATTGTTGCCAAAAAACATTGCCAAACCAACATATATTTATGCAAGTACCTAGTCATACGTTCATCCAGTTATATACACGGTACATGGACATGATCCATTTAACATAGAATATGACATTGTCCAAGAATGCTAAGAGGGGCAGCAATCTATATAAAACTGAAATGTGGGTCTAAAGGGTGCATTCGGTCATGTTCTGAAACCTTTAGGAGCAAGAAGGCTGCTTGTTGGAAATGACCATGGGCCCTGGAATAGGAGTTGTAACTGATCTTCCTCTTCATTTCATGTATGTCCATAGGATTGAAGCTCCTCTTTTAGTTATATTGCATTGTCACCACTGCAAAAGTTGGAAAGAATGGGCTGAGATTATTATCAACGATCCATAAATACACATGGACACCATAAAACGTTAGGTCCCAACACTCGCTGGCTTCTACATGAAAAAAACACTTGTAACATATCTAGGATAAATAACATAAACCACAAATCAAAAGGCATATGCAGTCGAAGTAGCTAATAGGAATGACTTGTCTTTTATAACTGAAGTAGCTAATATTATAACTCAACATACTAGTAAAAACCCAACAAATAGCTGAAAACAAAGTATTCCTTGATAAGTAACTGCAACAAAAATTTCATCACCTAAGGAATTTTACAAATAAGTAGCAAATTTTCATTACTTCAAGCTCTATGAAAAAAACCAAATAGTCTTATGACCTTTTATTCCTTCTGGCCTTACCAATTATATCTTATGATCAATTATATCTTATATCATCTACTCCTATAACTCAATATGATGATGATCTTCTCTAGACACATACTTGCAGCAGAGACTTTTCCATAAACATTACCTACTAGAAAAATATTTGAAATGTTATTTCATTCATAAAGTCACAAGAAGGAGAAAATTATTGGCCAAAGTAATTTGATATAGAAATAGAGACAAATTATTAGGACCTTGCCGCGGTACCAAAGAAGTTTCTACTCATAGCCATGGTGATGTAAGTAGGTCGCAAAGTCTAGCTAAATCACAAAAATCTGTAAATTAAAGGTGGATTTGAATAAGCACTTTACAACCAATAAATCTCACATAAAATCTATGGTTTAATGCTTTAAAATATATACACACAACAAATGGATGAAGTATTAGTTTTTGAATAGTCATAGACAAATCAGCTTCTTTGAAACCCAAAAAAATAATAATATGAAAACTAAAGTTGCAAACCTCTGAGCTCACTGCATTATCTATCCATCCTCTACTAATGGTTGTCACTCAAAAGTATTAATTGACCTTCAGGGTTTTGATAACTGCAAGTACATATAAGACCTCAAAAGTCACTTAAAAACCAAAACCAAATAAACAAAAAGTGGCACAAATATGTGTGCACACACATGAATATACACATATGGTAGTCCCACACTTACCTAGTGAGAAACTACAAGTACAACAGGGGATTTATAGTTCTTGGGATATTTGATCGATCACTTAATGAAAGATCAAAAAACACCGTCAAGCAAGTACTTTTATCAAAACCACTCATTTTTCATGCTATTGTACCACCTTCCCCAATGGATATATCAACAATAGCAGGTCCTTTCTGCAAGGTTTTCAATAATCAACATCAAACATCACCATTACAAATTTTCTGGGTCTTATTTCCATGGACCTTAATCGATTTACCAAAATGATGGCATCAAGCTAATTAAAACCAAGCTTTTAGAATTAAATGGTGCGACCTTCTCCAACGATGTGCAAGGCCCAATTATCCCCTATATTTTAATGTCTTTTGAACAATTGATCTCTAGTGTGCCACTGAAATAAAATTAGGACTTTGTCGCGGTACCAAGGAAGTTTCTGCTCATAGCCATGACAATTAATTAAAAGCATTACATGGGCCATGCATAATAGCAGCAAAAGGCCATAGTTTTTATTTATTTTATTATCATTATTATTTTATAAGTAAGCATCATAAAACCAAAGTATATATTTAAAATTTCCAAAAGTAAAAGCATATCAGGTCAATCTACAATGCATAAAAATTATGATTATCAAATAAAACTCGATTATTTTGATTTTTTAATTGTTCATAACTATAATATTTAAAATTTCATGATAGAAGCCAAACCTTTTGCCACAAAATCCTCCAACAAACATCCCCACAGAAGAAGCAAAGGCAACACAGGCACAAGCACCTTGGATTAACATGCTTTGCATCAGGTTTTACTTCAAAGAATAAAAATTGCTGCCCCAACTAAATCTCGGTTCACCACAGCCCCAACTACAAATACATTACCCTTTCTCCATACACAATCAAACCCATTCCAACACTAATTTAACACACAAATCAAGTTTCATTTATTTCCTTACAGGGGTCATAATTTCCATTGAGAGAGATTATTGGTTGTTTATAAAATAAATGAAGGAAAAGAAACATCACCTCAATTTGACTATGAAGGAATTTGATGTACCCAACAACTTCTAACCAAATGGAGACTTTTTTAGTCTGCAAAAGGTTAAAAAGTAGCACACACCACAACCATCCAAAAGTAGCACATGCCACAACCATCCACAGTACAAATATTTAGTTGTATCTCCTCAAGCTACATAAATGAAATGAAACAAATTGGGCAAACTAATCTCTAACACACAAACCTTAGCCAGGCTTACACTCTTCCATGATGGAACATATAATGACAAACATCATTCCTAAATTCCCCTTTCTTTCTCATCTTTAGTGATAATTCATGATAGAAACACATCTCTTTCTCTCATCCTTTGTTTTCCCCAAATTTTTTGTAATTAAAATAAAATATTATTCTAATTAAAATCTTATTACTCTTCTTCACGGCTTGGTTAAAATTAAAATAATTTTTTTAATTTAGAAATTTCGAGTAACAAGGAATTTTCATATTCAAACCTAATATTAATTATAATAGACTGGGATTAGAAACTGAGAAGCCATCAAAACTGAGAAGCCATCAAACCTAACACTAATTTTTGCAAACACATCATCAATGGAAATCCACCTAAATTAGCACTTTGCTTGGGGGGGGAAAACAGAGGAATTTAAAAGGGGAAAAAAAGAAGATAACAATGATAAAGAAAACACTATAAATTTCAATAAAACACAAAAATCCAAAAGTACAAACCCTTATCCTCTATTTTCATGAAAACCTAACAGAAATCTCTCAGTCATGTTAAAATCATACCAATAAACACACAAACTTATAAAAATAAACTTAAAAGTACAAGTAATAGAGAAATAGAGAGAGAAAAGATGATGAACGAAGAGAGAGAAGATGAGAGAGTGAGAGATGAACGTAGAGGGATAAAACGAGAGATATATTCACCTGCTAACCAAGACGGTGACAACGATGGAACGGTGGTGACGATAACGAAACGGTGGCGACGAAGTGGCAGCACGATCTCACAGAGAGAGAGAGAGAGAGAGAGAGAGAGGGAGAGAGAGAGACAGATTAGGTTTTGACATCAGCCCGGTTTGTTTTGGAAAGTCATTTCAACTCATCTCATCTCATTTCGTACTTTCAACTCATTTCAACCACTCATTTTAAATTTCAATTCATCTTAACCACTCATTTTATTACTATTCATAACTCATCTCATCTCATCTTTGAATCCAAGCGGACCCTTAGGAGAATATCGCACAAGGAGGGGGGGTAGCGTGTTTCTAAATTTTAAAAGAATATTTGCGGCGCTATGGAAGCGCCGCAAATAGCAATAAAATTTGTCACAAAAAACAAATTCGTCCAGTGGCCTGAAAAATCTGCTATTAAATGAGCTATTAGTGACTTTTGCCGTCACTTTCTATTGCGGCAGTAGTAAAAGCGTCTGTACAAGTCATTTTTCTTGTAGTTAACGGCTATACTTTTGTAAGTTAATTTGCCACAATACAAAGTTGTCGCAAAAACTCTAATTTTTTGCACCAAAATATTTTTTCCCACAATGTTTTACTTGTCGGTACTTTCTTGTGGTAAAATGCTTGTTTTTTTATCCCACAGAACGTTTTTGTGCTATCAATACATTATTTCAAACTATGCCTAGTCGTGGGAAAAGAATTGATAGCAAAAACCCAAAAATCTTGTAGTGACTAACTCTATAAATGTAAGAGGCCGACTTAGCTAGCGGTTGGTAATTAGGATCTTCACTCTCATGGGTCAAACATATCTTTGGTTGGAAGTCATGAAAAGCATCAAACTTAATTGATATGGAAGCTAGCTAGTAGCGGTGGTGCAACCATGCAAGATAATTAACCAAATTTAATACTAAACCAAGTCTCCCTACAAGAAAATGCAGTGAAGGTCACCAGAAATAATTTTATTTTTGTCAGAAATACTCTTTTCCGGCTACTGATGGCCGCCCAAAAGTAGCCAAAATTATAAAGCCAAGAAAAAGTTTTTCTGACGAAAATCTGAATGGACAGAAAAATAGAGTTTTTGCGGCGACCTGTTTCGCCGCAAATAGTATAAATTCTCGCCACAAATGACCTGATTTTTTTTTTCAATCATCAACCTAGTTGGACAGATTTTTCTGAACAAATATGGCTATCACAACCCCACACCAATTTTAGTGGCAATTCTAGATTAAATTTGGCTATATATATGTATCTAATTATTTAATCGTATATATATAATTAAATATAAAGTACCCAAGTCAAAGAAAACAGAAACTTTTTCATTTATTCCAAACAAAAGTCATGTACAAACAACAAAGAAATCTATTACTTTTAGCCTACCAAAAGTTCACAATTCTAAATATAATCTAACTTCAAACTATTCCTAGTCATCCACTTCAATCTGTTCTTTGTACAATAATCTTAAACAATAGGATATATAACTTTTGACACATTGAAAAATACATAAATCCACCAACTAAATGGGTTACAAATGATCCAAATGTTTTTCCAACAATACAATGCCATGCATAAACCCCATCAAATTCCTGCAAAATCACAACCAACCACCCCATTAATAATTTGATATATTTATCTTATTAATGCGAGGTTTTTGAAAGTTCCGAGCAAACTAAGCACAAAAATAGAAAGTAGAGTAACTAAACAAAGACGAAGAGTACTGTAACATAACACAGCACCACAATAAATAACAAATAAGTCGGCAAAGAAAAAAAACTTTTGCCAAGATGGTGTAGAAAATGCAAAAAGAAACTTCCTACCAAAATAGCAAGTCAAGAGCTCAATAGAGGAACTAACCATGTCAGGTTTGAACATTAACTCACAAGCACCATAGAGAGATTCTGATGCAGTGCCAGCAATAACAAAATCTTTAGCTAGTTCCCTGCGCACATAATCGACAGGACAGAAAATTCAGAATTACACTTAAAGCACTTATACCAATCATAATTGGCACATGCACAATTGGCACATGTAAAATAATCTTGGATTGCCCTAAATTGTAATGATTTTAGTGAGGTTCCAGTTGCACCTTGGCACGTGCAAGCCATCAAGTGCCCCCACAAGTCAATCATCAACACCCAAAATAAATTAATATAATAAATTTGAGAAACAAATCTAAAAAATTGAAATGATTTAAAGAAACTCATGCATGCACATATGAAGTGATAGGAACAGAGAGAGAAAGCAAAACAGGGGCCATCAAAAATTGAGAGAGATTACTGGTTGTTTATAAAATAAATGAAGGAGAAGAAACATCACCTCAATTTGACTATGAAGGAGTCTCATGTACCCAATAGCTTCTAACAAGACAAAGGCTGTTTTAGTCAGCAAAAGATTAAAAAAAAAAGATACACAAATGCAAAAAGAACAATGCAAAGGTGTACATATTGCTGTTCAAGTCTACTGACTGACAAAGTTGACTGGACTTGATCCATCGATAAGTTTCCAAAGCTAGAGCTATTAAAGCTAAAACTCCAAGTATTACCCCATAAGCCCATGTCCAGGTATATCTCCCAACTCCTGCGATGTCCAGCTACTTTCTTTGGTTGCCAGAAAACGGCAAGCATTTGAATAACAGTGCTAAAATGTTAACTCTTGTAAAAAAAAAAAAAAAGTACTGAGTTTTGAGGCACTGTTCAGGAGGAGAGATTTGGACTCACTTGTATTGTTGTGCAGATAAATACAATGATTCTCAGAACTCTTTGTGCTTTAGAGATGTGTAGCCTGAAAGTATTTTCAAGGCATATCCGAATCCCCCATCCGATTGTGCCCAGAGTATATCCAATTCCCTGAAACACTATGTGAAACGAGTACCATTCTTTCCATCTCATGGGAAAGTTCTTAAAAGTACCTTGCAATTATTACTCCAAAAGGGAGCATTGTTCCCCATCCTATAATGATTAAATAAAGACCATTGAATGTACATTTTTGAGGTGGTGATGATGCCTGAAGTGATGAGCTTAAACTCATCCAGAACTTAATTACCTAAACTTACCATTTATTCAGCATGACATCATGGAATATCCAACAGAACCTCCACCGTAAAGTGAAACATTTATAATCCAAATGAAATTAGATTGGAATTAGGCAAGAAATTAGGTAGCTATGAGGCTACCACATTGAAACTTGGTAGCAATGATTAGTAAGCAGACAATTCTCAACAATCATCAGCAATTAAGGACTAACAGTTAAGCTGGTGCCTACAGAGCAGAAAGACATCCCTAAGTCTAGTGATGCTTTTTAAAGCCTACAATTGTGGATAAAAAAATTACCTGAACAAACATATATTGAAGAGTTCTAGTAAAAGAAGGATATGAGAATATGATGGCGATGAAAGTTTAACACATTATTTGAAAGTCAGAACCTTGTGAAATAACATTGTTATCATTTACCAAGAAATATCCATCAGAGATAAGTAGTTATGAGGCTAAGAAAAAAAAAAAACAGAAATTGGTTGTTAAAGAAGTGGAAAAATGAAAATTCTAGTTGAAAATTTGGTTTTTGTGGGTGAGTTTGGGCATAAGCCAATGAAGGAAACATGGGTTTCTTTTTGGACCCTAAAGTGCAAGATGAAGATCATATCTACTTTTTATCAACCGTATAATGAAATTATAATACTAATTAGATCGGAGCGCTGTCTCTTGTATCCAAGGGGTTAGCCTTTGTTCCTGGATAATAAGATGTATTTGGCAAGCAAAAAAACAATAAAGTAAAAGAACCGCTATCTGTATAAAAGCAGCAAGAATAATGAATCAAGATGGCAATGAGAGTGTTAAAAATAGTTAAATGTGAACCTGTTACACCTCTTATCTAGAATGTAATTATAAGAACCTATTCCCTAAGTTATAGTTCAAGCAAGCGTCTAAAGCATATCTAGCAAACGTCAATATTTACACTCCAGGAAAAAAGGCAATAGCTAGTAATACTTCTAGTTAGAAATTCAAAAATAAACACTAAACCATAACAGTACGATCTGGTTTGTCTGAAACTGCAATGGAGGAAAAAAAACACGGTCAAAAGGTTAAGTCATGCAATTGCGCAATTAATCAAGTAATTCTGCAGATTGTATTTGGGTTCGCTCAACATCTCCACGCAATATCCGAGTTCTTCTAATTTTACACCCTACAAATTAAGAAAGCTTGTCGTATATGTTCGATTAAGAAACATAATTCCCTCTTAAGAAACATGATTATTCGAGAAGGAAGACCACTCGAAAGCATCAGGTGCTTGTCAAGCCAAAACACAAGAAAATAGATGGAATTATATGTTACCCATAGGGAAAGGGGTGGCAATGGCACCGATTAGGCCGAAGAGAAAAATCCGCCAAAGCTTCATATCTTCCACTTTAACTTGTTTGGAGATGGCCATGAGTTTGTTATTGTTTCCGTTTTTCTTGTTCTCACTTTTGGCTCGAGCTCTTCTTCAAACCGCCTTTGGATTTGGAAATAAGGCTGGCAATTATCGAAAACCACAGAGAGTGGGAAAATAAAAGAGAAAGAAACAGAGGTAAATTGGAGACGAAAGAGGGAAAATTAGACGCGCGGAAAAAAGGAAAGGTGAGCGACCTATTAACCCTGGTATTTGTATTTTGTGGACATTTTTTCCGGGCAGCCGGATATTTTCCGGCTATTTTCCTAAGTTGACAAAACAAATAATCATAAAATAGAAAACAGATTATTTGCGGCGGTAATTACGTCGCCAAAATAATAGTAGCCTTATTTGCCGGTCTTTTTCTAGTGTTTATTAAGAGCATTGGTATTTGATTAGTAAAAAATTTTCTTTAAAAAATATAACTTTGCACAAATATAAAAAAAAGTATCGCATTTGATCAAAGAGAAATCCTGGGGGCAGCCACACAGAGCGCCGGCGGCGGTGGGCGACACCGCCCCTGCCATCGGGACCGGCGGACTCAGGCGACCTCATCCCTACAACGGCGAGCTCCGATATGCCCCCGGCATCCTTAAACCCGTTTCGGACCTTGCGAGCTCCGACGAGCTCCGGTGTACTCCTGACAGCCATAAACCCGTTTCGGACCCGACGGCGAGGTCGCCTGAGTCCGCCGGTCCAGATGGCGTGGGCGGTGTCGCCCACCGCCACCGGCGGCAGCTCCGTTCGCTCCATGGCCGAATCCCCTTAAATTCATCTTCATTTTAATTTTTTATTGTGTTTTTTATTATGTTTTTATTTTTTTATTATATTTTTTATTGTGTTTTTCATTATGTTTTGTTCATTTTATTTTTTTAATATATTTTTAATTTTCATTTTTTTATTTAATCATATTTTTATTTTATTTTAATGTGTTTTTCATCATCAAACAGCCCAACTAACGTTGGGCTGCTTTAGATGCTGGGGACAGCCGGACCGGTCTCCAGCGTCTCCCTTGATCAAAAATGACACTTTTGAGTATAGGAAAAGGAAAAAAGTTATTTTTTATTTTGAAAAGTAAATAGTAAAACATCAAAACTTTTCAAATTACTTTTGAGTGTGGGAAAAGGTAAAAAGTTATTTTTTGTTTTAAAAAATGAATAGTAAAACATCAAAACTCTTCAAATTTTTGATCAAATGTGACATTTTTTTTTGTATTTATGTAAAGTTGTACTCTTTGAAGAAAATATTTGGCTAATCTAATGTCAGTGCTAAGCTTTCTTCTGGCAAAAACTCTACAGGCAAACGCCTATATAAAAGCGGTAAACAAATGGCTGAGTGGCATTGTGCCACGTCGGCCGCTCATTTAATAATAAAAAAAACCAAAAATTTGAATTTTAAGTTTTCATCGTGCACCTCAGACCATTTCGATTTCAGACCTGTTACCCTTGTGCATCTCTATAGACCATTTCGATTTCAAGCATTTCCATCGTGCATCTCCCTCGACAACCAGAGCATCTCGGAGTTTTCATTGCCGTTCACGAACTAGAGCACCTCCCCCTTGAACTCGAGCTCCTCCTGCATTTCCTCCTCCCTCGAACTCCCCGCAAACCAAATCTCC
The DNA here is from genome assembly GCA_036898215.1 of Platycarya strobilacea. Classification (NCBI taxonomy): domain Eukaryota; kingdom Viridiplantae; phylum Streptophyta; class Magnoliopsida; order Fagales; family Juglandaceae; genus Platycarya; species Platycarya strobilacea. Next base: position 23,326,623 of record CM072545.1, on the reverse strand, counting down.
TCCTGCATCGTGCCGATCTTTCCTTCCCCTCGAATGAACCCAAGCTTCCCTCTTCTTGAAACCCTAACTCGCCTCTTCCAAAACCCTAACCCACCCAGACTAGTTTGTTGCATTTTCGTTTTTACCTTTTGTTGCTCAAGCCTAAAACTCTCTGAATGGAATGCTTGATACAGGGAAAATTTTGGTTTTATATTTATCAACTGTGCATTCGGGAGAACTTCTGATGAGATACTTGCAGAGTTGAAGGTAAATTTGAAGTTAACGTTTGGTTTTCAACTTGTTGTAAGAGACGAAGATTTAGAAAAACTCCTTTGCTTTCTATTGAATTGATGGATTACATTTATACACGAAATAGTTAGAATAAAGAATTAGATTAATTGCAAATAACTTGAGAGAATATTCTAACAACTTTTTCTACGGTTACATTCTAGAATTTGTTTGTTGACGTGTGACTTGGCTGCTCTGTTTGGGCTGTGTTACGCATTGTGACCACCATTTGTTTGTTTAATTGCTTGGAAGAGTCTGTTATTTAGATACAATTGACCATAATATGGGGAACATGATTTTGTGGAAATCTTTGGATTGCTATAATTAAGTGCCAAAATTATCTACGCAGTTCTTCTTTTGGTCTGTAGCGTATGTTTAGTAATGTTGGGAGATAGTTACTTGATTATTGCTTATAATTTCATGAAATAGAGGAAAATATGCTGCTTGTTTAAAAACTATATTGTCTGAGTTTACATAATTGTTTTTCTTATTGATCAACCGAATGTAAATTGGCACCTGATTTCTCTCTAGATGAAATTTATTTGGAAGGCCTTTGGAGTTTGTAGGTGGCTGTTTGGTGTAAATTGATCCTGCAGTTGGTCAAATTAAGGTACTTTACATATTGTTTTATTTTAGAACTTTTCTATATCTGAAAAGGGAATATTCTTGGTCAAATTAATACATCTCAAGTTTAGGTGTTGCTTTACCCCAATATACACATGCTCTGAAGAGAATACTTCAGAAACAAATACAGTTTCTTTTAGGTTGTCTTTCAAGTGGGTGGATAGTATTGAGTACATTGAGCTAGATCTTCAAAAAAGAGAAGATAAATTTCAAGGAAGAAGAAAGATCTTGAGCCATGTAAAAGTGGAGATGAGATGAAGAAGATGGAGAGTGACCTACGTAAGACCATGGAGGAGATCGATAATAGAGTGATGTTGCTATCCGCGTTAAATGAAAAGGTTCTCAAGAAGCAGACGGTGGTTTTGGAGCAAGAAATTGAAATAAGGCGTTCACGGACACTGCTACGGGTGTGCTGGGTGTTGTTGTTTTTATATTTGTTTGGTTACATGCTTATTTTGTAACTTAACTTATTTAGTCCAGTTACTCATCAAAAAAAAAAAAATTATTTCATCTAGTTGTAAGCACAACCATCGACCAGACGATGATGTAAAGTGTTAGTTTTTTATTGTAAATTGTTAGTTTCTTGATGTAAAATTATTTCTCAGTATTTCTGCAAATGTGATGAGTTTTTCTTATGAAAATATGTTGTGTACATGGTACTCAAAAGAGTACCAAAAATTTTGTATTGTACATAGTCCCTAATTGTATAGTCCCAAAATTTATTCTGGCACGCTATTCTTTAGTCCCAAATTGTATAGTCTCAAATAGGGGCATAACAAAAACGTAGAAATTAAACAAATGAGTAAAAGAGCATCATGACCATAAAGTTGGCCATCTTTGAAAATCCATGGAAAAGAACTATATATCTATATATGTAAGAAACTATATATATATTTGGCACCTGATAACTTCATAGGACATGAAAAACACCACAAGGTTAGTAATGGCAATAAGCAAACATGAAAAGAACGTCCTAATGTGGCGTTACCATTTACCAAATCTGAACATTACCAGCATGTAATAGATTTACCACTTCCTAGAACATGAAAAGAACGTCCAAATGTGGCGTTACCATCAAACCAAATCTGAGCATTACCATTTACAAAAGCATACTAATTCAGATCAAACTAGCATTATGTATTCTATCAAAAGCAGTGTACCTATACATTTTAATGATGCTCTCTATTAAATGGAAATTGCCATTATAGACAACAACAGATTAATTTCAAATTCTCCATGAACCTTTGACAATTCCCCAGGTAATGGCAGCTCAGTATCTTGATCTCATCTATTAACAGAGCGTAGTCACAAGAAAATGATTGTCTTGCTGCCATTTGTTTTCAATAAATGAAATTGGCTTAGAGATCACAGCTCACACCAAGGAGAACAACAAATGATCATCTATTCCTTGAGGACCAGTTGTGAGCCATCCAACTCATATTGCACCGGTTGTAAGCCATCCAACTCAAATTGTATCTGTTAGAAATAAAATGCAAATATTAATATCGTTTAAACATCTCTATTAAAATGTGAAAAATAAGTTGGGAATATTACACTTTCTTGGGTTCCAATCACCATTTCTTGATGTTGAGTTCCACTACCATCAAAAGATGCTTGGTTTTAAGCAGGCTTGTGTGAATCAACAACATTTAAAGCACTGTTAGTCTAGTGGTTACTTCTTTGATAGGCAAGTAGCAACTTAGACATGAATCAAGTGGGAACTAACATTATGTGATCCCCAACCTAGTGATCCGTGAAGGAAAAATGTGACATTAGTGGGCATGGTCACACATTGCATACATGGAAAGTTTGACTGCAAAGAGCTAAAAATAAGCATGTTGTGTTATGTAGTGTTGATCTAATCCATTCAATTATTGTACATGGTCTCAAAAAAATTAGTCTTAGAAGACAATAACCATGCATGTTTATTTAACAGTAATGATATACTATTTATGTTATTAAATATCATACAAATATACAACAGGCTTACTCAGTATTCTATCTTGTTGAGAGGATATTGAAAATTCATAGTCATAAGCATACTCTTCTCTGCAGGTGCTAACAATTTAATACCGATGGAAATTGCCCTCAAAATTGCCAACAAAATAAAAGCAAATGAGAGGTTCTTTGCATATATTATCATGCCAATACAAGCTTATTGGTCTAAAATTAGCAACAACTTTAGGGTTTTTGATCTTGGGAATTAGGATAATATAGGTATCATTTATCTCACTAATGGAGCCCATGCCATTGAGGACACCAAGTATGTACCTAGTAGTGTCTTCCCCCACAATTTCCCAATTAGCATGATAGAATTGCATGGAGAAGCCGTCGGGTCCAGGAGACCCTAGCAGATTCATTTGGAACACGGCGGTTTTCACTTCCTCGGCACTGAACTCTTTCGATAAACTAGCACTCATCTCCCTAGTAATCTCAGGACTCATGTCGTGGAGGCAAGCATCAATATTGGAAGGTAAAGAGGAAGTGAATAAAGATGAGAATGAACCTGAGAAGTAGTTACCAATGGCTTTTTGGTCGTGCAGTGTTGGCCCTCTATCATCTATGATGGAGTTGATTCTATTGTTCTTTCTTCTCTGATTGGCTTGCATGTGGAAAAACTTGGAATTTTTATCCCTATCTTTAAGCCAGTGCTATTTGGCTCTGTCTCCATTTCATTTCGGTTTCAGCTATAGATCTTTCGGCTTGGAACTAGAGTTTTTTCATTCGGTCTATATGGTCTCCTTCGACCTGGTCTTGAAGAATTCCAATACTTGCCATGTCCTGATTCTGCTCAATTTGTTCCTCCCTTTTAGTTCTTTGGATCCAGTTGGTGAGTCCTCTTTGGCAGAGTTCCATTTTGGTTCTCATTATCTTAGCATAATTCCTTCCCGTGGAATTTTTAGCCCATTCCTTTGCAATGACCATTTTTGACTCATCTCGATGCTCCTAAGCGGCCTCATATCTAAATATGAACCTCCCTTTTTGCTGTGAGTAGCCTGCTTATGCAATTCAATGTGGAGAGTAGAGTAGTCTGATTTAATAGTCAGCAGGACTTCACAACTTGTTGTGGGGAACTTTCCAAGCCAGTCATTGTTTGCCAAGGCTCCGTCTAGTTTTTCTTTTGTGAAAGTTTTCCCTTGTCTATTATTAGCCCATGTGAACATTTGACCAATATGCTTCAAGTCCCGAAGGTCACAATGTTCCACAACATGTCTGAATTTTTCAATTTGATGGTAAGGTCTTCTTGCTCCTCCTACTTTCTCCCTTTGTAGGAGTATTTCATTGTAATACCCAACACAAATCCATAGGGTTGCCAGATCGAGTTTTAGCATCCTCAGTAAGTTCCAACTACCTTTCCTTTTTTTTTGGTTTCGGGTGACCATAGAAACCACTAAAGTGCCAAGTATAACTTCCATTCTTTTCTTGGACATTAGAAAAAATATGTCATCTAGTAAAACTGTGTAACCGAACCCTCCACTCATCCTTCCAAAGGAGTGCAATGCCACCACTAAGTCCTAAGCTATCAACCGAGAAACGACCATCAAATTTCAGACTCCTTCTTACTTCCTCCATTTTACTTCTATTGCACTACGTTTCCATAAAGAAAACTAAGTTTGGGCCCTTATCCTTAGTCAATTTCCTAAGGATTCGAATTGCCTGAGGGTTCCCAAGCCCTCAGCAATTCTAGGAAAGAAGACTCATAGCTTTTGGCAGGGCTGGAAGCCAACCTCTGCCATTTTATTTTGGGAGTTATCATCAAGCCGCCCCTTTTTTGAGGAGTGTGTGTTCTCTTTGTTGAGTAGTTGGGGACCCCTTTTTGACCCAGTAAGAGTATTAGTTATATCAGCCATGACTATGGAGCTGCTTGGAGGGGCTCTTGCTTTTCTCTTCCATTTGCCAGATAGCTTAGTCTCTGTTCCCATCCCTCCTATGTCTTTAATCATTTCTGACCCTGTACTAAAGCCCTGATGGCCTTTACTGAAGACAATGCTCCCTACTACTAAACTGTACACACTGCCACCCCTTTTGTCATTAGCTCCTTCCTCTTTATTACCGATTCTTTCAACTACTTTACAGGTGTCCAGGTCCATCCCACTGCTATTTTCTTTGGAAGAGTCCTTATCAGAACACTGAGAAGGAAATAGAACCCCTGCTCCCCTTGGAAGGTGACTATCATTTAGTATTTTCGGGTTGGTGGTATGCATAGATTCCGTAGACTGGAACCCACTACCATGTGGGTTTGAGTTGACAATGACCTTAGGTACCTGAAAATCCTGGCTTTCCTTTTCATTCTTAATAGTTTTAGCTTTCCCAGGCTTGCCTTTTGTGCTAATATTTGATTCTCTTTCCTGCTTCTTCTCTTTTGATTCTTCATCTTTTCAACTGCCTATTTTCCTCCTGTCATTATTCTCTTTGTTTCTGTGTTCATTCTCATACTTACGACAGTCAAAAATTGAAGAATTTTTTGGCTGTGCCCTAAGCCAATGCCCGAATTCTTGTGCTGTCTTCCTAGGCTCTTCTTGGTCTGTTCTTGGTTTTAGGCACGTTCTTCCTTTGTGAGAGAGGATCCCACACTGGAAGCAAAGGTTCTGTAGGCATTCGTATTTGAACGACAACCAAAACCTCTCCCCATCATAATCTACCCATTTTCTCCTGAGGAGGGGTTTGCAAACATCAATCGCAACTCTGATCCGTAAACTTCTTCCCCAAGCAGATCCATCGGACTCAGTATCTACCCTTATTACATGACCTAACGCTGCACCCAAATTTTCCCCAATCGATTCGTTCATGGCCCCTATAGGAAGATTGTGACATTGAACCCAAAAGGGTTCGAATCTAAACTGTAATGAATTGATCGAAACCTTTTCGTCTACTTCCTGAAGGGTGATTAGGTTTCGATCAAAACACCACAGCCTCCCACTAAGCACTGTATCTCTATCTTCGTTCTTGTGAAACTCAATAAGAAAGCATTGGTCGTTTAAATCAATGAAACGAATCCAACTATTAAGTTTCCATACTTGAGATATGGTGTTCCGAAAAGCGTCGTTTTTTAAACCCCTTTTTGCGAGAACCTTAGTAGCAAGGAAATACTTCCCCTTTTTCGGTTGTTCTACTTGAGAAACTGAACTGATTTGAAGGATCGAGTTTTCCTTGGTTGAGAGATGCAACCATTCCCAACATTTGAGTTCATTCTCCATTGATTCCGTCGATTTCATCCTCTCACAATGGATCAGAGAGACCCAGCCACTCGTCGAGGACAAAAATGGCACAGACCCTAGTTTCGCTCGTGAAAGAGAGAAAGGGGACAAAAACGGCACAGACCCTAGTTCCTATTCCATCTTCGTCAATGGGTTCCCAGTAGAAAGCTTCAAACCCACTAGAGGCATAAGAAAAGGGGATCCAATCTCCCCTTACATTTTCATTCTTTGTGGTGAGGCTCTATCTGTCCTATTACACAAAGTCGAGGGTAACAGAGAGCTCTCTAGCATACCTATTGGCAGAGTCCCATCAAAGGTGAATCATTTGTTCTTTGCAGATGCAGATGATAGCCTCATTTTCTGTCAAGCATCCACTAAAGAGCTTTCTACCATCATGACTATCCTTGAAACTTTTGAGAGTGCCTCAGGTCAGGTCCTTAATAAGTAAAAGTCAGCCATCTTCTTCAGTAAGAATACTCATTCTAGGGTGCAAAACCAGATTCTCCATGTTGCAGGGATTAAGGCTACTGGCAACTTTGAAATATACCTAGGACTTCCGGCAATCCTAGGTAGAGCAAAGGTGGTTTGCCTTTCATTCCTTACTTGATAGAACTTGGTCTAAGATCACTAACTGGAAGAACTAATTTCTCTCGGCTGCTGGTAAAGAGACCCTTTTGAAATCAGTCCTCCAGGCTATCCTGGTCTACTCTATATCTATCTTTTTACTTCCTGAGACTATCCTAATAGACTGAACCTCCTTCTTAAAAAATTCTGGTGGGGTTTTAATGAAGACAACTCAAAACTTCAGTGGATTTCGTGGGACAAGATTAGTGCTGCCAAAGAAGATGGAGGTCTAGGCTTTAGGGACTTTCAAATGTTCAACATTGCCTTACTAGCCAAATAGAGTTGGAGGATGCTGCTAGACCCTCAGTCACTCGTCTCTAGGCTACTCAAACAGAAATATTTCCAGTCACATGATCTTCTTGAAGCCAAGCTTGGATCGAGCCCTTCATGTGCATGGAGAAACTTTTTTTCAGGCCTATCTTTGCTTAAAACAGGTTTACTGTGGAAAGTTAGGAATGGACAGAATATTGATATTTGGTTAGATAGATGGGTTTCTTCCCTACCCAACTACTCTAAATCATCCCCAAAAGCCTTTGATTGTTGGTGTAACAAAGTGAGTGATATAATTGACCCCCACTCTAGAACATGGAAAGATGACCTTCTTCTTGAAATGTTCTCAGATGGTGAAGTAAAGGCTATTAAAAAAATTTCTACCAGTGTTTGTAATAGGGAGGACCAGTTGACTTGGCAGTTGACCCCTAACGGTATCTACAATTTGAAAAGTGGCTACCATCATATGAAACTAATAACAGATTTAGAGGAAGGAGAATCATCCAACAAACAAAGGGACAAAGCAGCTTGGAAAAAGATTTGGCAGATGAAAGTGCACCAGGCTGTGAGATCATTCATATGGAGGGCTTGTAGTGAGGCCTTCCCCACTTTGACTAACATGAAATGTAGGAAGATAGTAGAGGATAGTTCATGCTCACTTTGTTTTAGGAAACCTGAAACTTCTGGACACATCTTGTGGGGCTGCCAGACAGCTAGAGATGTCTGGAATCAAAGATGTATCCAAGTCTAGAAAATATCTATGCATGTTGATCTTTTCATTGATATTTGGGCTTACTTGACACAGGTACTTGAACAAGATGACATTGAAGGAGTGGTTGTGACTCTAAGGAACATATGGCATAGGAGAAATGAGGTTACTCACAGAAAAGCCTTTACTCACCTAACTACCATGGCTCAAAAGGCAAAAGATGACTTACTGCCCTATCGAGAAACCAATACACACAAGAAACCTTTAATCGAGTTCGAAACTAGAAGAAATATTCAGTGGACCAGGCCACCTCTCGGGTTTTACAAGACAAATTGGGACTCAACCTTTAAAGCAGGACAGGAAGTTATTGGAATTGGTATATGCATCCGGGACTACCAAGGTCATGTGGTAGGTATTTTGAGAGTTCCAAGACCTCTCATAGGCAGAGTATTCGATGCCGAGGCGCATGGTTTTTTACTTGCTATTATTTTTTGTAAAGAAATTGGACTAAAGCAGGTCATATTTGAGGGAGATGCTAAGGCTGTTACGGATCAGATGATCTTAAACTCAACCAATTGGAGCCTAGGAGGCCTTTTGATCGAAGATGCCAGAGTGATACTTGCCGGTTTTGATGACTAGGTAGTGAAACACATTTATAGAGAAGCCAATGTTGTGGCTCATAGATTAGCCCAGGAAGCTGTGAAAGAAATAGAAGATGTATATGATGTTGAGGATTGCCTTTTGTGCATCCAATCATATGTAATCTCTGATATTGTCTAAGTTTATGAATGAAAGATGAATTTTCATTTCAAAAAAATATATATATAGCTCAGCCAGACCACCATCGATCGAGTAAATATATAGCTAGCTAGCTAGGGTATCCAACCGGCCTTAGGGCCTAAGCCTATGCTAATAAGATACGAGATTAATTAGTGATTAATGGTATAATTGATAGGCGAGCAAATTAATCATCAGTACTTTCATGTTTGTTATATTAATTATTTGATTTCTGATTTGATTTGATTTTTTTTAATTTCATTTAGGTTATTATGCAGAGGATGTAGTATTGATCACGGATGCAGATTGACAAGGAATGATTTTGTGTATATATTTAACTGATATTGGACGATTTTGTTTTGAATAATGTAATTTTTTTTTTATCAAAGAACCGGTAGCCCCACTCATAATGGTTTTGTTTCAAATTTATTAAAAAATCCCCACTTATGACGGAGGAATGCCGTAGTTATATTTTTAACACTTGGGGGTTACAATAAATCTCATAAAAAACAAAAACCCAAGCATTTGTAAAACAAACCAAAGAATATAAAAACCAATTAGATCTAAACATGCTTAGACACTTATTGAGACCACCATTTTTAAGACACGCTATACCACCAGGACAATTATTCACGACATCTGTACAAAGAATAACCAATAAGCAAAATATCACTTCCGATGAAAATGAAAGCTTCTACTACCAGTCTGAAACATCCCTCTAGATATTACCTCATTCTTAAGCAAGGCAATCTACATTTATCCAAACATAAAATTCTTTTGAGTTCCCTTGGAATGTTATCAAGCATATATTCTCGTGTAATACCATTGCTGCCAAATTTAGTAAGCCAATCCACTGCTTTATTTCCTTTTTTAAACACATGCTTAAATCGAATATTTAGACCTCTCATGAGCGAAACTAACTCCTCCCAAAAATCCTCCAAATACTAGATCTGACATTTTCCTTTGTCCAGTCAATTCACAACAAAAAATGAGCCTAATTCAACAACAATATTAACTAAACCCATAACCTTGCACCGGCGCAAACCAAATAACACCCCTAGCAGCTCAGCTTTATTGTTAGATCCAAAGCCAATATATTCAGAATATGCAAAAACAAGATTACCTTCGTGATTCCGAAACAACCCCCCAACACCAGACTCACTTGGATTTTGCAAGCTACTACCATCAGAATTTTATTTTACCATCCCAACTCTGACTTGTCCCAAGAAACAACTATAAAATTTCTCTGCAAAGGGACCATGATCGGCAAGTTCAAATCTTCTAAAATAGCTTGAACTCTTTTATGCAAATTTCCTAATTGCCTTAGCCACAAGCCGGTCCAATGTAGCCAGTATTTAACTTTCCTCCACAGCACAGTAAAACAATCTTTCTGCCCCTCCATTTGTGCCGAGCACCTCCACATCCAAAGATTCCAAGTTAAAATACATGGTACCAAACCAATCAAATTACCTACCATAGTGGACTTCTTGGTTCTACAAAACCAAGCTTCAACTGTTGCTAACCAAGACCAGTTAGCCATGTATAGTAGTCCCAATTCTAGAACACACTTGCCAAAGCTGAGCAGCCATAGAACCACTGCATAGCACATGACTCAGGTCTTTAAAATAACCCTGTGGATAGCATTCACAATTAGAAACTAGAGGAATTCTAAGATGAAGAATTCTCTCATCCGCACTTAGGCTATTAGTCATAGCCTTCCACATAACAATAGAGTTCTTTGGCAAAGTGGAGTGCCAAATACCTTCCATCCATTGTTGTTTAGGGACGGAATTCTAAGCCCAATCCCATGCACTTGCTGTAGAAAATTGACCATCCCTGCTCCCAAGTCAGATCAACATATCAATCCCATATTTAGTTCCACCAATACGAGAAAGAATCTCAACTGCAACTTCCTGACCCACAAGGTGAATAAGCAAATTCACATCCCAACTATTTTCAATCATGCAATCCTTTATTTTCAATAAAGGATAATGATTAATCGGTAAATCAGTGCAAATGAGACCTGTATCCATCCACTTGTCACGCCAAAAAGATAAGTTGCCTTCTTTTACGCACCAAACTGGTTTTTCGATAACAAACGGAACCGACTTCATAATCATCTTTCAAAATCGAGAGCTTTTAGAAGGATCAACAAGGGAAATATGTTGATCCTTCACATACTTGAATTTAAAAAACTTAGTCCACAAAGTATTTTTCGAAAGCATCTTCCAAGAAAATTTAAATTGAAGAGATCTATGGACATCAACAATGTTCGTCAGACCTACTCCTCCTTCATCCATGGGCTTGCAAACCAAATCCCAACTAATTCATTTTTTCTTTGGTCTTCCTTCAAACGAACCCCAGAAAGTTGTACTGAATAACCAATTTAACTTACTAAAAATATGCTTCGGAATAGGAAGCACAAATAAGAAATGAACTGGTATACTTGAGAGAACGTTTAAGCAAAAGTAATCTAGCTCCAACCGAAAGATATCTTAGCTTCCACCCTTCAATTGTTTTTGAAATTTTAAGCAAAAAATCATCAAAATAACATGACTTCAGCCAACCTGAAAAAATAGGCACCCCCAAATACTTCACCGGAAAATACCCCCTCGAGAAGCTTGTCACTCTAAGAATCTCTCGGCATCTTGCTTCTATAATTCTATTTGAGAAAAAATAGATGACTTAAAAGCAATGACCACTTGACCAAACCACTAGGCATAAAGATCCAACACTTCTAAAATCTTCTTCAGTGATTGCTTGCTCCCATTTGAAAAAATAATCATATCATCTGTATAAAGCAAATGCGAGATCAAAAGGTCATTCCAAGGTTGCGAGAAATAACCAATAGACCCGACTGAAAATATTTCCACAGCACCCGAGAGAAAACCTCAACTACCAAGATAAATAAATAAGAAGATAAGAAATTCCCCTACCTGAAACCCCTACCACCCTTAAAAAACCTTTAGAAGTTTCATTCATAACCACAGAAAATCATGGCGAAGATACACACTTACCAATCATTGCAAACCTTTGAAGAGAAACCAAAGGCACACATAATTTGTAGCAAAAACTTCCAATCAATCTTATCATAAGTCTTAGTCATATCTATTTTCATCATGATATTTCCCCTTCTAATAGGCTTATCTATGTCCTAAACAAATTCTTGCTTAAGGCTTATATTCTCAAAGATACTTCTCCTTGGTAAAAATGCTCATTGCTCATCAGAAATCAGACGATTAAAAACAGATGTTAATCTACTCACTATCAGCTTAGACTATATTTTATAAACAACTGATCAAAGGCTTATAGGCCTAAATTTGTCAAACAAGCACAAATTAGACACTTTCAGAATCAATACAATGAAAGGAACAACATAATATCTCGGTAGCATAGTACCTGCAAAAAAATCCCGAATAGCCTCAACCAAATCTGTTTTAGTCTACTCCCAACAGTGCCGAAAAAACCCAAAATTAAAACAGTATGGGCCTAGACTACTATTAATCGAAATAGCAAACAATGCATCTTTAACTTCCTATTTCGAAGGGCTCCGACAAATTTCAAATTTTTCGATACCATAACTTCTTCCTGGATCAATTCAGCTAAACCCGGTACCAAGGCAGACGACATTCTTCTTAAGAAATTAGCAAAATGAATAACCGCTTCATCATAGATTTCTTCCGGCGTAGACAACATTCTACCATCCGCTAATTGCATGGAAGTAATAGAAGTCTTCTTTCTTACCTGCAAAGCTGCAAAAAAAGAAGCATTAACCTCCCCATGCTCTATCCAAGTAATGTTAATTTTTTGGGCAATTTTGACTTCCTCTCTTTTCAACCAAGAGTTTAACTTCGTCTATGAAGCAATCATCTCCGTTTCAACTGCTTGTGAAAAATTTCCTTGTAATAGTGTCTCCCTTTCCTAAATTTTATCCTCCAGGCATTTTATATGTGAAGTAGTCCAGCCAAAAACTTCACGATTCCATCTTTTGAGAGCAGCTTTCACTTTTTTCATCTTAGCTGCAAGCTTCCACAAATCAGATCCTCCCACCTCCTCCTTCCAGATTTCAAATACAAAATCACAGAAACTTTCATGCAAAATCCACATTTATTGGAATCTAAAAATACTTGGGCCATACCTTGCATCTAAATTCACTAATCAAAGAGCCATAGGAGCATGGTCCAACGATCTTTTTAGATAAAGTCTTCCCAATGTTTTAAAAAGATATATAACATAATTTTTAAAATTTCTGGAGGATATATAAGTAGATTTAAAATAGATATTTAATGAAAAAATTATAAAACAGCCACCCCATGGCAGTTGTCATGATAGTGTACGTAGCCACATACCATGCAAGGCTGGCCACAAGGCTACAGCCACCACAGAATGCGACTGTTATATTGTCTTATGATTTACTCTACCCATCACTAGTTCCATGTTACAAATCTATTTAAATGATTTTTTATTTTATTTTTATTTTTTTAAAGTTTTTTTTAGCAAGTATATTGTGGTGTAGGACTACTTAGTAGAATTCTTCTTGTTTTATACATGATATTTTAAGTTTTTTTTTTTAAATTAGCATATAACTTTCCTATAATTTTTTAATGGGAAAATCATATGAGAGTTTGAAGAGATATTTTTAAGTAGCCAAACATCACCTTAGAGTCGTTTTGTTGTGATGAAATGGTACTTTTGAAGCCCTAGTTTAGGTGCAAGAAACTCTCTCTCTCCTATATTTCTTTCACAAGGGCAATTTTCAGTAAGACCCTAGAGATTTCAACTCTTTTTTCAGCACGAGTTGGTCGGAGCTTAGGTTACAATCACCTCTTCCCCTTTCCCATTTACTTTTTCGTCCTAGTCTTTTCATTTTCCATCCAGTTTTCATTTGTTCTTCATCCAAAGCCTAATACAGCGATTTTCTGCTAGCCGACGACCATAGCCCAACATGCACCATATCCTTCAACTCTACAAGCACCGTTCTTCAAGTTTGGAGAGAGACTTCGATTTTCTAATGGCTGCATTCGCTACAAGCGCGACCTTAACCAAGCACATGACCCACATTTAGCGGCCTCCTAGACCATTTCTTGGGGCAACGCCCAACTCCAACGACCTTAGAGATATCAAATCCATCAGATCTAGTTGTTGGTACTTCATTTCTAATGGTGTATGTGTTACACACGCCACCATTGCAACAATTGGGCCTTCACCAGTGACCTAACACAGTTGTAATTTATTTTCTGTTTTCCATAACTAAAGATCAAGTGAAAGTGAGTATGAAAGTTTCTATCAGTCAACCTCGACTAACACAGTGCAGCAGTCTAAAATCGTTTTTAAATGATCCCTTCCTTTTTAGGAAATTGGTCAAAAGTCATTCTTTTGATTCCAATCTGTCTCTTTTTTTGAAAGTCATTCTTTTGGTTTTTCTTTTAGTATTGTATTGTGCGTTAGATTTTTGAAAAGATTGTAAGGGATTCACAACCCAATTGAACTTGTATCTTTTAATCCATTAATTTTATCTAATAAATTTAATTTGCTTAGAAAAAAGAAAAGTATTTTGAATAGAAAAAAAAAAATGAACAAATAAATTACACATTATTTTTACGTACCCACCCTTGAGAGGCATTAATCAACGATATCCCGTGCCTTAAGTCCTGATTTTAATTATTCGTATAAAAATGCTTCTTTCAACTACTTTTCCCCCCGATCTCTTGCAACTACTATTTCATGTAAATAGACGTACTTGTTTATATATATCCTTTCAACTAGGGCAGCAAAGTTTAAATTCCATTAATAAATTAGACCAGGAACTCGACCCATTTTCATTTGTTATAAATAAACTCTATGAATATTAGAGCTGTTAATAATTTATTGTCAATAGGTGCTTTTGATAGTATGTACTGATCATGACGGAGTTATGAGTGATATGTGTTGCATAAAGAAAAATGTTATTTATAGTACTTATAATTTTATTGACATGAGCATATGTGCTAATATATGAACAATTAAGGCCGGTTTGGACGGAGAGTTTATCTCAATTTATTTTAATTTTATCATTATGTATTTTTAAATTTTTATATAAAATATAATAAATAATTTAATTTTTTTCAAATTTTAACTCAAATTTTTTTAAATTCTAAATTAATAATAATATCAAAAAATAATATTTTATTAATATTTTATTTAACTTTCAGAATTTATTTAAACTCATTTTATCTCGTTTGTCAAGTCAAACAAGACTTAAAAATAATGTAAATATTAAAATTGCTGCTATAATTTTATGCATTTTATTCACATTTTTTTAATTAAATATTATAAGAAAAATAAATATATATAATTTATTAATTATAATTAAAATGATTATTTGTAATAAAAATAGATTATTTATAAAAAAAAAATAGTCATTTTAATTATAGTTAATCGATTATATATACTTTTTTTTTCTTTAATATTTAAATACAAAAAGTACGAATAAAATTCATAAAATTATAGCAGCAATGCTCTAAAAGAAAAAGAAATACATATTGCATGAAATTTTGTATTTGTGCTCGGGAAAAACAAAAAGGAAAGAAAAAGAAAAAGAAAAAACGATATATGGTTAGTAATTGTCCAAGCTGTACTTAATATGTACGGTACGATTCTATACATATATAATTTTAAAGATTTGATGTGCCAGCTTGCAACATTCTTGGACCATTTACATTTACATTGGTTTATATATGCATATATAAAATTATTTTTTTTTAAATTTATTTTATTTTTCAAATGAAAATTTTATATTAATTTATGTATATTTGAGATAAAATAATAATATTTTTTAATTTTTTTAAAATTATTATTTTTATATATTTTATAATTAGTACCTATTTTGTATTATCAATTTAATATAAATTTTATATATAAAAATTATTTTAATATAATTCTACAAAATTAATTTTAATTAGTAAAAAAATAATAAATAATAAAAGAATGTTTAAAAAATGAATAATAACTCTACAAACTTTAAAAAAATATTATTTATAAATATATTAATATTTAAAAATCTTTAATTTAATATAAAAAAATTAAATACATATTATACAAATATGACTTATATGTATATGTCCTAATTACACATATATGGAAAACCTTTCAAAGTGTTTACTATCAATTAGCATGGGTCCATATATTTATATATGCATTCAATATTTTGCAGGAAAATGTTTCGTACACCGTTTGGTGCATACCGCACCGTTGTTTTTTTTTTCTATTAATTTAATGATTAAATAAATATTATTTAATAATTTTTTTTTTTAAATATTTAAATATATTTAAAAAATAATATAAAAAATTTAAAAAAAATTACATTAACGGTGTAATGGATGGTGCACTTACAGCGATAGCTGTAGCACCGACCTATTTTGCATTGGAGTTACCGAAAGTAGTACTGTTGTCATCATCACGTTCCCTCGCATTTTCAGTAGCTATATACGCACACAGAAAACCCGCAAGACAAGAATTAGGAGTTAAGGGATCAGAAATGGATGAAACGGAAATAACAAGGATGCTGCCCGAAGAGTGCATCGCCAACATAATTTCCAAAACAAGTCCTCGCGATGCATGTAGATTATCGCTGGTTTCTCGAGCCTTCAGAACAGCTGCGGCTTCCAATCTCGTGTGGGAGAGGCTTCTGCCGTCCGATTATCCGGAGATCATTTCTCGATCTTCAGTTTCCTCAGCGGCGTCGTCGTCTTCGTCGACCTTGAATATGTTGCCCAGGAAGGATCTTTACTTCCATCTTTGCGACAATCCTACCTTCATTGGCAACGGTAACATGGTGAGCAAATCACATGACTACCTATAATTAGCTAGCTTTTAATCTATATATTTACTAATTGTTTTAATTACAATTAAGAAATTAAGGACCATAATTCGTTTCTATATTGATTTCGCTTCAAAAAGTGTTCCGTTTTAATTAGCTTGATTCATTTTAGTATTTCCCGAAGCAGAAAAGATTGATATTTTTGAAAACAACATGGAGATCATCTGGAGCTAGCATGAAATTATGATTATTAATTAACATGTCGATGTTTGTAGCATTGAGGACGAAACATTAATATGATGTAGTAGGTCAAGCAACATCATGAATTAGATCGGTCGTTAGTTGTTAGTTAGACGAGTACTTTCTAGGCACATTCTCTTCCTTCGGATGCTGTTAGAGCAGGTAGTACTACTACTAGTACGGCACTAGCCATTAAAGAGAGGATTAAGTCCTATAAAGGCTAGGCATTAGTTGCTCACCTCTCTATCAAACTATGAGGGGGCGCTGCCTCAACTGCCCCCGAAAAAGAACATCAATTACTACCAGATGAGAAACACTTTAGTTAAACTCACAAACTCACAAACTGATGGATTTGGTTTGATATAATATCTCATATTGTAAAATTATTTTTATTGTAAAAATAGATTTAACGAATATTTATAAGTCCACATCAATTTGTATTTATTCTTGTGTAAACTCTTTATGTATGTAGCAGTTCAGTTACTACAATAGTCAATGTTTCATTCTTTTTTGAAAGTATTGATCATAGTTATATTTGTTAAGATTTGATGATTTTTATACTAGGATAGTTGCATATATAATAACCGGAGATGTGAGAAAACTGATTGAAAGTTGGTAACAAATAACTAGACCACAAGTAACTGTATGTAATCCCAAGAATGGGGAGTTGGCTTACCATTCTGATATGGAGATATGAGAGTCCCTCTCCTAATATGAGCTGGCTTGATATTTCTGATTTGGGGGGTTTAATCATTATGTCCACCAGGTCCAACCAAATTTTTTGACCCGACCAAAAACAGGACAGGTCAGAAATAGAGATTTTGGTTTGGTTCCGAGACGGGTCAGGTATTACCTGATAACCGAAATTGATATCCAAATTACTTTAGCCATCTCACATATAATTTATTCAAAAGAAGTCATCTTTGTGTCAAAGCAAAGAATAACTTAATGGGTTGATGTCCCAACGGTTTCTTGGTAACCAACAAGAGAAATAGATTGAGAGAGAGAGAGAGAACCAGTTAGGAGGACGTGAGAATCATATATAGTGCTTGCACTAATAGACAAAGAGATTGGAATCCAATCCATCCAGAGCAGAGTCCTTGCTCGAGTATGTATGCATCGTCTTCAGCATCCTTCACCCCTACTTGTCTCCTAGAGCCAAAAAAAAAAAAAAGTGTCAAAAACGATGTCATTTCACATCTAGATTTTAGAGCATATTTTTGCTGAGCACTAGGATTTTGCACTATATTTAAAAATGTGTTGTTTCATGTCTGGATTTTGATTTTCGGGTCGGGTGAACCATCCTAAGTATCGTAGTTAGAAGTGATGCATTTGAGATATTCTGTAATTGTCTTTATTCTTATTATGTAATTAGATCTAACATTATTAGTACTGGATATTTGGGAAAACAACATTATTCATCTTTCAAAAACGGATGTTTACACTTTGCATCAAAGCTGTTAGAATTTACACTTGAAAAATTATATATCTAAGTTGGCATGAATGGCACACACTTCACACTCACTTACATGACATGATTTTATTTGAAAATAAATTTATTTTTAAATTATTTATCAAATCAGATCATGCCATGTCAACGGTGTGGCAGACATATTTGATATAATTATTAGAATTGACAAATAGCACCTTTGATCACATTCGGCTTTTATTATTAAAAGTAGGCAAAATTAGGTATCGAAGCATAACTTTGACATCGAATTGTAATAAGGTTTGCATTACAGCTTTTTGGTAGTTTCAAAGTCTAATGCATCAATTTTAATCCTAATTAGATGGAAATATTTTTTCAGAAGGATATTTATATCAACAATTTTCAATACTATGAACATGTTTTGTACGTGGGATGGGCATTCTATCTGCTGGAATGGGAATTGCATTAATCCTTTTAGGAATAGGATGGAAATGCCCATTCATATCATTATCTTAGAGGAATAAGATGGTAATGCCTATTCCTATCACTATCTTTAGGTTTAGGAATAGGATGGAAATGGTAGCTCATTCCTACGATCATTATCTTTGGTGAAAAAAGTGAAATTCTCAAAATATTCAAGCTCTGTAATTTTTTCAATTATATTCTTAGTTTTAAGTTTAAATTTTTATTTTTCTTAAAAGAAAAGAACAAAAAGGTTTAGTTTTTTTTAAGAAAAGAAAGATAGTGGCCGGCTAGTACCCGCTTATATATTTTAAAAATATTATAAAAATGTGTTTTCAAGAAGTTCTACACTAAATTTCTCTCAAAGACTCCTCTCATCTTACTTTGGGAGAAATGCGCCCATTAATTTCCTCAATATTGAATAATGACTATTTTAAAAAAGCAACCAATTTCTTTTGAGCATCCTATTTCACACACCAATCAAACACACCCTATATATGTATTTAATTTTCTTCATGAAGTTCCAAATGTATATAGTTTCTCTATTTTGTATCTATGATTCCATACACTGTTTTGGTGGTTCTTATGATTGGCATAGTGATTCAACAGAGTTTTGCAATACACAAATGGAGTGGGAAAAAATGTTACATGCTGGCAGCGAGGGAGTTATTCATAGCTTGGGGAAACACTCCACAATACTGGAAATGGACTTCTTCAGCTGATCGGTCACCAGATTTACCAAAGTTTAGGTCTCTCTCTCTCTCTCTCTCTCTCTCTCTATATATATATATATATATATGTGTGTGTGTGTGTATGTATGGGGGTGATATATATATATATATATATATTTTGACTCTGAGAGTATATAAAATGTGCGCAGATTCTCAGAGGTTGCCCATCTTTTGCATGTGTGTTGGCTTGAAATAAAAGGTAGTGTTGAGACTAAAACCTTATCCCCGAATACAACATATGGGGCATACTTTATTTACACCATTGGGACACGTCCCTACGGGCTTTGCCACCCAGTGAAGGTGTCTCTTAGCATTGAAAACGAGATTGAAGGCGTGGCTACCAATGCTTACCTGCAACCAATTATAACATCAAGATCAGACCATAGGCCTCGTGGGCAGGATGGACGGCTTCCATGCGTGAGAGAGGACATGTGGATGGAGATTGAGATTGGGGAGTTCTTCAATCATGGGCAAGTTAATAACGTGTTAGAGATGCACTTGTGGGAGACTGAAGTTGGTGAATGGAAATCTGGCCTGGTTGTCCATGGCATTGAGCTTCGGCCAAAAGAAAGGAAAAAATAATTCATTTGTAGAATGAATGCAGGCTACTTATAAATTGTGTTATCATGGATTCCTATTTCTTCCTTTTTATTCTCTAGTACTGATCTAGAATATTATGTTGAAATTGCATGCATGGTAACCAAAGTTCTATATATATGCATGAATCATTTCATATTGCTTAATTGGTTTTGATGATGTCGCATTTTTCAAGAGTACCTTCTGATTTCGAGGCTGTAGAATAAAGTTTATTGATGAAAATTATGCCTAGGCTATGCTATAAAGATTTTTTTTTCCTTAATGGTCACAGATATATTACCTTTGGTCATTTCAAAGATGACAATTTGTGTACTAAAACAAAAAATCCTCAATTCATTGTATGATAAGTTCCATGGAGAGCCTAGATTGCATTTGTATGAGATGGAACTTTTCATTCGTTCCAAAAAAATGCAATTTTTTTGTCCCAAAAAGAGGATGAGAAAATCTTCTAAACACCATGGGTGGTGTAGGCCAAATAACACCCTCCAATAGCGTTTAGATATATAGGCAACCTATGAAACATATTGTGGGCATGCGACATACTCAGCCCTTTTCACCCTCTCTCCCATTGTAACCCTCCCTCCCATCTCCATACCTTACTTGCTTCCCCGTTCATCCTCTCTCCTATCGTAGACCATACCATCTCCTCATCCTCTCTCCCATCTTAATCCTATTGTGTGCCCCTTCTCCTCACCATCTTGGCCTCTTCTTGCAAAACGACTCACATCTCAACCGATTCTCGATGCTGCAACCCACTCTTTTAATGCCAACGTCCTTCCTAGTCTCAATTCGAAACTCCTATCTCTGTCAACCTCAAGGTCGATATAGGAAAGCTCTAAAATCTCAAAAACCCTAAGCATCAACGGCATGAACTAAGCTAGGCAAGTATTTTTTACCTATAATGTTTAATTTCAATACATTTTACTCAAATTGGAAATTCCCAATCAAAGCACTCTGTGATTGAATTTATTTGGACAAATTCCTTCAAACATTTTACCTTGGTAATAGATTGGTTGAATATGAATTTTGTAAATTTAGGGTTTAGGGTTTGTTTGTTTGGAGTTAGTAGTTATTTTCTTCATATTGTTTGGTGAATTAGTGGTTAGTTAGGTGCTTGGATTTAGGGTATATAATAGGCAAAGAAGAACGATAATAAAATGAAGATGGTAAAATTGTGAAACCTCCAAATTTCATTCGAGTTTACGTTTGTTTCTCTTGTTTTGCTCAACATGCTTGGGATATCATACTTTTGCCATTAAGTTTGTTTAGGTTAGTGACTATGAGATGCACTTGCATTGGCTTCCTGGTAGCTTCATCACTCCCCACTTCCAAAATAAATTTTAAATTTTAAAATTTAAAAAAAAAAAAAAACCTTCATAAAGATGGAAATTTTACATTTGCAATTGTAGTCTGATATTTTGCTCACAATGAACTAGCTATCCTTGAAAATGTTATGATATTTGGCAAAAATTGTACAACCATGCTTTGCTGCCCACTGTAATGGATCTAAGATTGTCGTTTCACATCCCTTGTTATGAGGCTTTTGGGGTTCAGTGAGTTGGAAACACTTTTCACACCCCCTAGTGTTTATTGAATGCATTTCAGAAGTAACTTATCATTACCTCATTCCTTAACAAAATTTGAGTAGAAAAGATATAGTTCATTTTTTTTTTTATTTAAAAGCAATCCCTTAACTATTGCTGGGGATGTGAAACAGAACCATTACTTACCGAAGCAAATGTAAATGAAAATATATGGCTCTTTTTTCTTTAAAAGCAGAAAATATATAGTAAAGATGCTTCAATTAAATACCCTCTTTACTTGTTTGTTCTCGGACTAGGAACTGTGATATCTGGAATTCCATGCTCTTTTAGCCTATGGCCATTCTGCCTCCTAACCATGAAATGTCAATTCTTTATTTTTCATAAAATGACAAGTTTAGCTTCTCATTCATGTTCAAGTTATTGTACTGGAGGGAAAGACAAAGCTAGCTTAGAGATACCATTTTACTACTGTGGCATTCCATCCAAGCTAAGGATTTCTAGCAGGGCTAATGGTTTTGGCATAAGATTTTACAACTGTTCAAACTATAAGATCAACAAACAATGCGGATTTTTTTAGCGAGTTGATCATGAAATTGAGCAATCCACTTACTGCAAGACGACGTTGGAGTTAGCTCAATGAAGGAACGACAAGCTACTTCGTGAACGCATCATGATTAAACAAGCTGCCAAATTTAAACCGATTGAAAAAACAAAGTATAAGAGAACATTGAAAGTGATGTACTTGTCTTGGTTGTTTGTTGTGATTTGTGCAATTTTGATGTATCCAAAAAATAGTAGGAACGAGCTATGACTCATGTAATGTTGTAATTTTTATAGCACTTTTTGTTGGAAATGTTTTGGACAGATTTGAGACATGTTTTGTAATCGAATCATTGAAGTTTGAATTCAAGTTTTAAATGAATTTTGAACAGTGCTAGGACTGATCTATGATAAGTTTGAGTTCATAAGCACACTTCTAGTTCGCTGAATAGGTATTATAAGTTTGTTTTTACAAACAAGTCATAAGATAATTGATCCAGGATTTGAAAGGTTTGATTGACCAGGCTATTGCATGGATCATGATTCCAATTTGAAGAAGGGCTAAAAAGTAAGTCGACATCCCAACAAGCATTAACCAGCCAAAGACAAGATGGGTGACATCCAATTTTATGTTGTTTTTCACCTTTCTCCTCCTTGAGCCATGATCAGTATAATGACATCAAAGAGGACGAGAGGATTTCATCCAGTATTACATTGGCAAACAGATTGAAACAAATGCACATTGAAGCTAAAAAAATTGAAGCCAAGCACATTGAAACATTGTCTTCCAGAATTCCATCCACATATGAAAATAACATTGTCTTCCAATATTCCATTGGCAAATCATTATTCCACTAACTTTCTCAGAATTACATCAATGTTGTTCTTTGAGAATAATAAATTCAAAATAATTTTAAAAAATTCACCAAAGCTTCAAATGACTCTTCAAGTTTAGCTTTACAAACTTCAATTCACTTTTCAAAGTATTCACAAGTTCCCGTCTAATTCCCTGCAATGCCAAAATGAACCAAGTTAATGAAGCAGTCGACTAATAAATGTTCAATTAACCAAGTCTTGAACAAAAGAAAAAAAACCAAGTTCTTCAACAAAAAGAAAACAAAATGCATATACATTCACACAATAAACCAAACAGTTCCACTAGGAGTCCAAATTTTGCGACATAGTTTTAGTTGTATGCCTAATATCCCTAAACACAACAAAATACACAAAAAATTAAGTTGGCACATGTAGAAGTAAAAACCAACTAAACAAAAAATAAATAAAAATATCGTGTGTTGTATCAAACCTGATTGAAGAACAATTGTTCCTAGTATGCCCATCATTCTTGCAAATGTCACAACGCCTTTTCTTTGATATTTGCATCTCTTTCGGATTCTTAGCTCTCAATGATTTCGGAGGTCCTTTCGTTAGCACTCATGGAGGATCATGGAAATTAGAAACAATTATACTTCTTAATATGTCACCACCAAATGAGAGGATTCTTCAATCTTGACAATTTCATCGATCTTGTGCATGTTTTCAATATTATGTGATACCCAATATGAGAATGATAAGATAGGTGGTGTATGGGATCCCACATTGCTTGGGAATGAGAAGTTCTAGCTCTTTATAAGGTTCCAATAGGGTTCCAATTATATCATTGACTAGTCCTTTTGGAGTAAAGGCTATGTGGTTTGGGCCTTCCATTGAGGCGTTACAAATGGTATCAGAGCCTATCCCAACCAGAAATGTGGGACTTGAGCCGTGCCACCTACAATGGATAGACCCAACGAGGACGTTGGGCATTTAAAGGGGGTAGATTGTGATACCCCATATGACAATGATAAGATAGGTGGTGTATGAGATCCCACATTGCTTGGGAATGAGAAGTTCTAGCTCTTTATAAGGTTCCAATGGAGCTCCAATTGTATTATTGACTAGTTCTTATCTCTGAATATTTTACTGTAGCGCCCCGTACCCATAAGGGATTTAAGGAAACACTACTTGCCCAAATAAACCTGTCTCATCATCAATACCATCTCTAAAGATTTTCTAAAGTCCATAATAAATTCTCATTTCCAAATCCAAACAATTCCAATATAAGCATATCCACAAATTCATAAACTAAAATAATTCCATAACATAGGGTCCACAATCTCCCCATTGAAATCAATAAAATAATCCACTAACACTTAAATCTATAAACATTGCAAACATAACATCAGATCAATAATTACAGTCTACACTTCTAGAAATATAACAGTTTAACCTAGTTCCAACATACTAATCTGGTCCTCAAACGAGACCTCCACCTCATCTGAAAAGTATTTGAAATAAGGGAGTGGGTTTATCCACAACTCAGTAAGCAAAGCACCTATACTAGTGTGTAAAGTATGAGCATTTTTAATAAAAACTTCTTATGCATGAAAACATAAAACTTTTATTTATGGATAACAACTCCAAAAATATATCATCAAGCGAAAAGCTGAACGAATATATATTTTTCATAAAGTATATACAGAAACCAACTTTTCAAATAAATCACTTTGGCACAAATAACTGTCATATCTCATCTCATCAACATTCCAGAACATGTACCATGTTTAACTCCCGTGGTAGGGCTGTGCTATCCCTAGTGGCCAAACCAGGCGGTATCATATTGTGAGACTTTTCCTTATTCGTTCTCGGAGCCCCGAGTGTGCACACAAGAAAGAAACACATAAATGATTATTTTGTTTCTAATGTGATTGCACTCCTATCATATCATATCATGGTGGTACCAACCATATCACGTGAATCCATATTCTTATATCAGAACCATATCCAGAAACCAAGACAAATAGATAAGCATGCCAAAGATTTTCCATGAACATAACATATAAAAACACTTTACTTCACATGTATAAGAAAACAATAAAATCCATGTTTGCCCACACGCATATCTTAGAAACATGTCAAATGTTGTTCATGTCTACACATTTCATGTCAAAAAGAAATTTTTCTCTATCATACAAATTTCATGAGGGGATGCAAAAAATATATACTGAGGTTGTTTTCATGTTTTTCTTTTGAAGACATATCATGCACAATTTTATAAAACCAACCTCAAGTTTTTTTTTTTTAATGTAAATCTAATATAGAAATCCCGCTTATCTGACTCCTTAAATGTATAGTCAAAGCTTTGAGTCTGACCTCTAAGAACCTCGTCACCTATTCATAAAACACGCCTAAGCGTTAACGACCAGCGATACCACTTTCATCAAAAAATTAATTATAAACTAGTATTCCAAAAGCATTTTCAAAAAAATGACGACCTGAACACTCAAAAAAAAAATCGGCCAACCTACTCCCACATTCGTATTGCTACCATAAAATTTTATACTATTACAGCCATTCCCCAAACGGTCATTATACATCGTTTACCACCACTAATTAATTATCCAGTATCTTGAAATAATATGCAGCATAAAAAAAATAATTTATTGTCATATACGTTTCATCAAGGATTCAGAATTGGGAGACGCTAGGGACCGGTCCGGCTGTCCCCAGCGTCTAAAGCAGTCCAACGTTAGTTGGGCTGCTTTATGATGAAAAACACATTAAAATAAAATAAAAAATATGATTAAATAAAAAAATGAAGATTAAAAATATAATAAAAAAATAAAATGAACAAAACATAATAAAAAACACAATAAAAAACACAATAAAAAACACAATAAAAATATAAAAATATAATAAAAAACACAATAAAAAAATAAAATGAAGATGAATTTAAGGGAATTCGGCCATGGAGCGAACGGAGCCGCCGCCGGTGGCGGTAGGCGACACTGCCCACGCCATCGGGACCGGTGGACTTAGGCGACCTCACCCCTACAACGGCGAGCTCCGGTGTGCCCCCGGCAGTCTTAAACCCGTTTCGGACTCGTACCACCGGAACTCGCCGGAGCTCGCCATCTGTAAGATTGAGGTCGCCTGAGTCCGCCGGCCCCGATGGCGTGGGCGGTGTCACCCACAGCCACCGGGGGCGGCGGGGGCTGCTTGTGTGGGGGGGGGAGGGGGGTAGACGGTCTACTCCCCAGGATTTCTCTTCAGAATTCTCACAAAATTCCAACATCTACAACCTAGCTTCATTTATCATGCATCCACCCAAACCCTTCGGATAAGACCCAATAATTTACAAAAACCTTCAAAACAAACACACACAGATCCATCTATTCAAATCCATGAAATTTTACCTGAAATGAAGAGCAACCCGCAAGAAGTAGAGACAACAAAGTTAAAGTCTCGTTTCCCCTATGCTCGGCTGCAACCAATGGATATCTACCAAAATTTTAGTGAATAAAACCCCACAACCGCACCTTGCATGAAAAGTATAATCGCAAGAGAAGAAAGGAGGGATTTAGATGAACTTACCGACGAGAGTTGGGGATGAACAAAACAGGGGAAGACCGGCGATGGTGAGCCCCAAACAGAAAGGTAAGACGCCGAAGGAAGCGAGAGAGAGAGAGAGAGAGAGAGAGAGAGAGAGAGAGAGAGAGAGAGATGCCGATGAAGATAAAATTTAACTTCCATTTTGAAGGGAAACCGTCGACTACGTGGGGATCGGCAAGTGAAAAACGGAAATGGGGATTTTGAGATTTAGAAACCGTCAGGGGCAGAGCAAAGGAAAGAAAAAGGAAGGAAAATAAAAGGAAGGAAAAAAATTAAGCTGAAGCAGGAAACGACGCCGTTTGCATGACCTGAGGCTGGGCTGAAACGGTTCGGGATCGAGCCTGGGCCTGGGTAGTGGGCTTGGGCTCGGGTGTTACATATTACCTATGTAAATTTTGGTCGCATGTCCTTTTCTTTCTTTTTAAAGTAACGTACACCAAGAGCCTTCTCATATTGATGCACAAAGTCACTAACTATTGTGTTTGAACAAACATAATCTTTAAAAAACTTGTTCATGCTTTCACTTCTCTGCATTGTTAACATATCGGTACAAAAATGTGAACGTTAGTAAGCTAGAGCCCATTTCTCCCTTCGATTGTAAAGATTTTCCAACCAAGTGTTATCGCCTAGCTCATACTTCATCAATATTGAACTCCATATTTGTTCAAACTCATCAATCATAATTGTCATACGGATACAATGATGAAAATCAATTTGAAAGTCCAGATATCAATTACACACATAAGGCAAATGTTCAGAAATTTTTGTAAGATGTGCCACAAGCATCACCTATGAGTGACATTTAGAAGTACTTTTGCAATTGTCTTTGCTATCGCTTTATCATCATCGGTGACTATAGTTGAAGGGGCACACCCAAACATTGCCACTTGCTATGTTTTCAATAGTCGTGTATATGATTCGGCTATTTTATTAACTAGCAAAGGACATCCGAACATAATGATTTGGTGATGATGGTTAACTCCAAAAAATGGTACGAACAACATCTTATAGACATTCATCAAGTACGTGGCATCAAAGATGACAACATCCCCAAAATATTGGTATGCAGCCCTTGATCTTGCATTTTCCCAAAAACAACTTCCCATGCTCCAATTCTCATCAACTTGCATGGAGTAAACAAATCCAGGTTCTTGCATCTGTTTTTCTGCAAAGTAGTTATATAATCTCTATGCATTGCCCTCTTCAAATAATTTTCTTCTTTTATTTCCCAAGAAATTCTCAACGTCCTTGCCAATACAGCTAACAATAAAATCATCACCTGGTTCTTTACTTAATACCAACATTATCTTTCTTGTCAGTACACCGAATTATTCAAAATTTGTATGAGATTCTTTTGAACACGTGTCACTGCTCTATGTCCATGGAACAAACTGGTTCACACCTTGACAAACATTCATTAAGTACGTCATTGGCAAACTTGATCACTGTCCAATTTCCAGCATCCTTTTTTATTGTCATCATTACTTTATATCCAAATTTTGTCTTGGCAGGCTCAATAATTGTTCGCTCTTTTTTGTTTGCGAGGTTCACGTCTTTTTCCTTCCCTTGAGCAAATATATTCAACTCCAAATAGTTCTCTATGCTCTTTGGATAACGGGTATGGTTGATTTAATTTGCGAAACCTATTCGTCTTGCATACTCCTTATAAAATGCATGGAGGTCTTGTATAGCCTCGAATTTCACACAAACAATTGGCTCTTTAGGATCACTATTCAACTTCACACTCTATTCCACATTAACTACATTCTACTCGTTAACTTCATTTTCAACAATCACTATATCTTCGACATTTACTATATCTTTGACATTAGCTTCATCCAACACATTGGTTGCATTCTCTATATTGACATAATCCTCCACATTCATTTCAAATTGTTCAACTACAATTTCATCACTATCCAAACTCATAATAGGATCCTTCATTACAAAATAATCATATCATCATTATAGAGAAGAACATAATGATAGGAAAAAATTATTGGACCTAACAAGTTGTAATATTCATCTAAAAAAAAACTGACAAGTTCTAAAACAAACCTATAAATTAATGGAACTATGGCTTCAACAATGTTAATGTGACTGAAAACTAACAAATTTGAACCCAGAAGTCCTGAATAACCAACTCTTATACATAGTCTCTACATAATCATAAGACCAAATAACAGCAAACAACAGGGACTCGATGAGAAAGGGCTTTCGAACAATGTATTGGTCCTGAATATAGCAACTAATTCATCTACATATTCGTCTTGAATCACGGCAAGACCAAATGCAACCAATAGCAAGACCAAATGCAACTAATAGTAGACCAATCGAAAGAGGAAGAAAAAAAAAATATACAATTTTAAGAAGAAATCTACTTGACAGGAGACGGCTTTCGAACAGGGACTCGATGGCAAGGCAAGGGAGTCGATTCGAAAGCCTCTATTTGCACCTCAATGGCGAGATAGAGTGGATTCAAGTGAAAAGAAGCTCTAGTCTCTTTAGGTTAGCAACCTCGATACGAAGCTGGGATGGTGTGTGGACGGCACAAGATGATTGTCGATGGAAGGAAAATGGGTTTAGGGAGAAAATATGTGAAGGGAAAGGGTTTTCAGGTTCCAAGCAAATTTCAGCCCCATTTTCACTAATAATTCAATGCAATGATCCTTACTTCTTCACCATATAACTCGCTAATGTATTCCATTTCTATTGGTGAGTGGTAAACTCCCTATAACACCTTGCCTATCTTAAAGAGGAACTTGAGACATTTTCCATATCGTCCCTAAAAGTTAGTTGCATTTATGCTGGATGTTCAAATGACGGCGATAAATGTGTTTCAATGTTAATAAATAATGATTATCATTCGAACTGAATATTTTTCGTTTGAACGCTAATCGATGGTACAGTAAGTTATAAATTTAAAATAATAAAACTACATTAAAAGTTATAATTAGAACGTCACAATTGTTCAAATATTGCATTGAAACATCATGTAAAATTAGTAAAATAATTCCAACAGAAATAAAAATTAAGAGAATAAGTTCTAAGTTGGTGGTGGCATAAAATCTTGAAACATCATTAACTACATTTTCTCGAACATATATTAGGATTGAGTTTCCATCTCCCTCCACAAGTCTTGTTGTTGTTTTCCTAATCACCAAAGTTTTGATATTGTTTACAATGACGTTTTGATTAATCAATTAGAACGAAATATTTTTGTACAAATACCATTTCGAATACCATTTCAAGATAGTCTATATATAGATAAATTACATTTTAAAATAATATCAATGCAAGTCTTAAAAGTTAAGAAATATATTTATAAAACTCAATAATACTTGTAAGTACCCAATCCAATTATTAAAAAGAATAATTACTCATTTCATCATGAAAAGTGGAGTAGGGATTTTATTTTCAAACCTCAAGAAAATAGGACTTGTAAAGTTAAGAAAATAGTCTTCAGATGTAAGAGTTTGAGTGAGAATTTTGAAAATATATTGAAAATACAAAAATATAAAATTTCAACTAGTATACTAAAAACTGGTCAGTATACCAAAAAACACTTATCTCCCCCATACTCGTTACTAATATGGTATAGTACATATCGGTTGGTACAATACAGTATTCAAAATATGCTAATCATGGCTCCATATTAGTTGCTTGATGTAACGGATCTCCAACTCTATTTGCTTTGACTTCAATTGTTCAAATATTGCGCCTTGCTTCCTCTTTAAGTCCCAAGAGGTGTTATAAATCTACTTTGAGAAGAGGAAGAGATTGAGGATGAGGTCTCATGCAAGGTTCTGAACTCTCCAACTATTCAGAATGAGGTCCAAGAACTTGAGTAAAAAATTGAACATCGCTAATGTATGACTCATCAAATGCAACATTTTGTTTAAGTGCAACCATCTTTTCCTACAAAAAAAAAAAAACAAAACAAAACAAAACAAAAATCAGGTAGTATAAATAGCATGAATATTATTAGGCATTAAAAATGGATTAAACTTATATATTTTTTATTTTTTTGCTTTAGGACTGGTCCAAACAGTATCGTTATTTGTATGTGATTTAGCATACAATTGGGTCAGATTATAACCAATAAAACTGCCTTGTTTCTGCAAAAGAAAAATATATGTTACAACTTAAATCACAAATGTTGATATATTAATATTTAACGAAAACTCGTATAACATTATAGCCGATTTTTTGTTGCAAGTTGTATAAGAATATACCATAATTACATGTTTCGGTGTTTGTATAATGCCATGCTATGATCACATGTATTATGGTTCGGTTTGTATGATGCTATGCCACTATCGTTTATGTATTAGAGTTTCGATTTTCGTGATGCTACGCCATGATTTTATGTGATTTATGATTTTAGCTAGTGATTAGGGTTTCGGCGAGTCTGATGATTTTCCATGCTCACGTGGTACAATGTTCCGGATTATGTGGTAATCTTTGCCATGATCTGTAGTCTATTGTGTTTTGGGTTTGGTCTATGTCAAAGATGAATTTGACATACAAATGAATCCTATAATTTTGGCCATGCATGTATGTGTATGTTTGGCTTGAATATTTTAATGTTTCATTTGTAATATGCTTCAGATATTGCCTATGTATCATGTTATTCTCATATACTACCATGCCATGAACCAAATGTGCTATGCTTGTTTCATGCATATATGGCATCTCATACATCACATATCTATTAAACGAAATGAATATCTTAAGTCTCACGTCACTTGCATTTGGGTAAATGATATTTTTCAAACTCAAGTACATGTTTTATCACAATCCCAAATATTAGAATGGGATAATCCTCTAATGAACTTCTTTGTCCACTCTGGAGTACTTAAAAATAAAGTGGTAACTCTTGGCTCGACAAAGAACCATTGACGTGCCTCGAATGGATCTTTTTGTAAAGTATACCAAAGTAAGGTAGCACCTAACGCTAGTGAGTGTTATGACTAAGGCAAATAACTCTACTATCGTGTTATAATTAGTATGAGTAAGACATATTCACCATGGTGTACGGATAATTAGTGATGTGATAACTAGCAAAAATACGGTTAAAGTATGTTGGAGGATATAAACAAGGCCATGAGCTTAAATGAAATGATATCATACGGTTAAAGTATGTTGGAGGATATATGGTTTGGTTGTTTAAATATAATTGGTGGGATGTCTCAAATTCTACATTGGAAGTGGGAAGATGAATATTTTATGAGTGTTAATACATCTTGCACATGGTATAAGGACGACTCTTTCGTTCTCGCTTGCAAAGCAAATCAATTTTTTTTTATTTAAATGATCCGGTATATGAAATCCATGACGAGTAGAACAGAAGTTTGCACCAAGAAATATATATGATTACATTTCAAAGACAGATAAACAATATGAAAATTTTGATAGTCTAACAAATTAATAAGCATATCAAGAAAATGAAATAGGTATCAGTCTATTTTTTGATCTCAACAAATATGACATGGTCCATTTTGTAGAGAAGATGTTCCAACTAGAAGTTATTGAGGGTGAATTGTCAAAAGAAAAGGAGTCAACTGAAGTGTCTAGTAAGGATGAAGGTGACTAATCTAGCAAAACTGATAACAAATGAAATTAATATTTGTATAAGTATTATTTTAATAAATATAACAATGTTTTTTAGAATAATATTTTATTACAATTTGCAACAGATATCCCAAATGTAAAGCAACTCGTGTGCCATCTATTTATTACCGACTCCTCAGTTGATTCACATGTCATGAATGGTAGCAAACATCACTAGACCTAGAACAAAGTATTTTACCTAATTAAAAAACATATTTATTGCTCAATTTAAGTAATAGTTATTTTAAAGATAAAATAATTTAATTAAAATATGTGCTTTAATTACTATATATATAATTATTGTAAGCCAGCGCCAAGGTCAAGCACTACAACGTGTGTTTGTATAGATAAATACTAAAAGTGGAAAAAATTAAAGTTGATATTTTTAATGATCACACCAGAGTTATGGGGATTCGATAGTTTGGCTTACTTCTTATATTGGTATTATTTATACATATGCACCAATGGTTACATCCTCCTGAGCCGAACTTTCTCCAGATGTGAAAAATCACATCAAAAATTGTTATCTGGTAATAAGTCACTTAGCAAAAAGAATTAGTTATAACATGTTAATTTATAATTAGTTTATTTTTATATTAATCGTTTAAAAAAATTTCAAGGATGAGTTTGAACTTAATTTTGGCCGATGAGATAATTGATTAATAGTTAAAGAGTCGATATCCAATGCATTCTGAAGGTACAAAGGTCGATATCATGCACACTATCAGAAGGTCAGTACATGTATTAAACAAATAGAAACATAATATTTGTCTTTTTTTTAGTAACAGAGTACTGTGAACAAAGTAAATAGAGAAAATTTAACGATACACCATCAAGCAGATTCTCAACCTTTTCAGCAATTATCTAAATAGTTAGTAATGTTAGACTAGTCTCTATCATTAAGCATTAATATATATGTATTTATAATTCAAGCTATAACAGAGATTTTTATTTTGTAGGAACAAGAAAGTCCTACTGACTATAATCTGATCTAATTTTATCTTAACTCACATACAAATTATGAAGGTGTTTGAACCAATCTGCAAGTAGAAGCAAATTATATAAGTTTAATTTTTTTTTTTTTTTGTATTGTCTAATAATATTTTTGTTATTTATACTATCTTTAATTTTTTTTATAAGACAAGATGGTATCACTTAAAGAAATTGTTACGAATCCATTTGATGAATAATATGTCAACGATGTTTAAATCTTTTCTCAAGTTCTTGGACGACTTTCTAGGTATTCGAGGGGCTTAGGACTTTGCATGAAGTTCGGTCATTCTCAAGATCATCATCATCTTCCCAGATCCAATCGAATAACAATGTTCAAGATAGAACATTTGAGATCCAAGCAAAGATAGCTGCTAACCCAATTAGATCAGACAACATATTTAGAGGCGATATTAGAAGAAACTATTCAAAAGAAGTTAGAGATTCAATCTCAAAAAATGTTCGAACAGTGGCATTCAATGATGTCCCAAAACTCTATGCCATTACAATCCTAAAACCTACTTTCTTTACTTGTTTTTTTATTGTTCTGATTTGAACATTTGAACAAATGTGATGTTTTAATTATATTATTTAATATTAATTTTTTATTTCAAATTAAAATTAATTATGTATCATGACTACCATTCGAATGAAAAATACCCAGTTCAAATGATATATTGCAATATATTAACCTGCAAGCGTAGTTTAGCTTCCTTTCAAACTAGCAACTAAAACCATTTAGTTTACTTGAGAAAAATCAATTCTGTTTGAATATGTAAATTTTGTGTTTAAACAACCCATTCAAGCATTCATTTTCTATTCAAACATATACAATTCGTTTTCGACCATATTAATTCTGTTCAAATAGACATAAGCTGTTCAAATGCTCCGGCCATGCAAATAGGATCAAATATATTCAGTCGTTCAAATCAAGTTTTGGTACAGTTCAAACAAGTACCCAATTGTTCAAATGGAAATTTCTATTCAAACACTTTTTTGGGATGAAATATTTTGTCTCTAAAAAAATTTCCATTTGAATGCATTTGACTGGTTTTATCCGATTTCATTCCTAAAAGTATTTTTTGGAACAAAAATCAAATTTCATCTCAGAAAACCTTTTGAGACGGGCTTTTTGAGAAAAATTAGAGACAAAAAATAGACAAAGATTTTTCATCTCTAATAACTTTTTATGACAAAAATAAAATTTTTTGTAACGTCCCAGTCCCGAATGGGTCGGAGGGTTACTACTTGTCGCCAAAACATCATCCTTTACAATACAAATAATTATTTCAAATACTCCATAAACATATCGTCATCTATTTCGAAAGACTACGTAACCATAAACATAACAATTCAAGACTTAATACAATTGGTCAACTCTAAAAATAATAACCTTTCAATAATCTCAGTACTATCCTACACTTAACAATCTTGTATATGCTTTTTATTCTTGATCATCAGCTAAAACCTTACAATTATCTGAAAAATATTATGGAGATAAGGATGAGTTATTAACAACTTAATAAGCAGAAAACATATATTAATGTGTACAACATGAGCTTTTTCATTGAGTTTCCTATGCATAAAGCAAAACCCTTTTATTTTCATATTCAAATCCCAAAACATATTAGCAAGAAAATCAAAACGAATTTTCAATATTTTTATATTCAGGAAACCACTATTCATATTCAAAAAAAAAAAAAAAGATTTGGCATAACATAACTGAATATTCTCATCATATCATATCAAATCATATACCATGTTTCACCCTCATGATAAAGTTGTGCTATCTCCAAAAGCCAAACTAGGCAGTATCATATTGTAAAAATTTTTCTTATTCATTTTTGAAGCTTAAATGTGCATACAAGAGAGAACACATAAAGGACCACTCTATTTCTAAAATAGTTGCACTCTTATTATATCATAACATGTTAGTAACAACCATATCATGTGAACCAATATCATCATATCAAAACTATTTTCAAAATCAGAATCAAATAGATAAGAATGACAAATATTTTCATATCCATATTATATCAAATCACATGCTAAACACATTCAAATCATTCTTGGATGACCAACATCGAATCTAAAACATTTCATATCACATAAATAAAATATCAATTTTCATCCTCGCTCTTTTGTACATTTGAAAAACATGTCAACATTGCTCGTGTTTACGCTATTCATATCAAAAGGCATTTTCTTGTTTATGAGAATTTTCATTAGTGAAATGCAAAACATATACTGAGGTTGGTTTTTACATTTTCTTTTAAAAACACATCATGCACCTTTTATAAACCAACATTGATTCATTCCTTTTTTGTGCAAATTTAATATAGGAATCCCGCTTACCTGGACTTTTAACTTTTTTGAAACATTTCATAATTGTGCCGAGTGGATGTCAATCATCACCTATAGAGAAGACTAAACGTTACTAAACTTCTAAAAAGACTTACTAAAACTCTCGCTTTGCTCAAAATTCAATATGAAGGAAGAAGCTTTGATAACTATCAAAGTTAAAAGAAATCTAATAAATACTATTATCATTTAAAGTATTCTTAATTTATTAAATTATGATTATATCAAATATGGAAAAACATCTTAAATTCGTTTAAAACATTAACTTAATTATATTTAAACCTCATATCCCTATAAACTATTGTTGTAAACATATAATATAGTAGAAAATTGTAAATTTCTTTAAAAAATAGTAGTTCATAAAACATATAATATAGTAGAAAATCATTGCAAACTACTAATCATATGATCTATTTAAAACCATAAAAAATTTATTTCGTATAATAGGCTTTAAAGCGCTTAAATATAAAAGGTTAAATACTTACAAATTTACTACCAAGATCAAACTGTAAAATTAATATTAAGTAATATAATTAAAGCCTTTAAATATTTTATATAAAATCAAGTATATAGCTAATATTTTATCTGAATGAGACCATGCCTAATTTGAATATACGAAACACAAGCTAAATTAAAATAATACATTCAATTATGTACAATAATATAATTTAAACATGACGCTCACATGAAATCAATCCATTTAAAAATATTTCTATAGATTCTAATCAATTATATAAACCAAACTACACTTACTAATTATAACTTAATAAATAAGTATATCAACTCAAATAATATAAACAACAGGAAATTCATTTAGTAAGATAAACTTAAGTTGGTTTTGAAACATGTTTCAAAACTAAATTAAGTACATTTAGAATAAAAGTAAAATCTTATCATTTCCTACAAAAATTAGTTATAACAATTATTATTTTATAACCAAAATCTTACATCTTTAATTATTGCCTACGTAAAATTATAATTTCACGTTCAACATAATTTACATGAAACATCTCAAATAAAACCAATTCAATATCAAAATAAACATCAAACTGCAAGAAAGCATTACTAACTTATAAACTAGAGGTGGTAAATTAATTATACTTTAAACAACTCAAAATGCTATACAACAAAGTATTAAAACTGGCATATCTATTACTTATATAAAAGTCGGATCAGGACATCTGATTTGGCTGTCATATGGCATTTCTCAGTAAAACTTTTGCCTCAACTCTCTTCTCTACATCGCTACTAGTTAAATAATTTCTATAATTAATTAAAGTTATGACACATAAGCATTTGTTTCTTTATTTGTCTCACCATCTGAGCCCATGAAAGAAAAACCTTAAAACACAGAAACAATCCAAACGAAGGGTAGTGGGGAAGTCATCACACCATTTCCTAGGTAATGCCTTCTGTGGTTGCACCATCCGGTGCAACAACAATTTTAAGTAGAAATTGTCCTTGCACTACAAATCAAGGGTGCCTTTTTAGGAGTTTTCGGTCAAGGAATTCGAGCATGTAGTCAAGGCGCTTGGAGATGGACTCAGATGACACGACGTCATATTGCCCTCTGAAGCAGTGTTTTAGTGGGCATCACTCGCCGCCATCCAATTGGTTTACTGAGTGGAGTGTGGATAGCAAGTGTATGATAAAATAACCGACCAAAAAATAATCATTTTGATTAAATTTTTATTTTTTTATATGTGTTTTGATTAAATTTTGAAACTCTTACAAAAATGTATTTGACATGGTGCGTGTGAAGCAGCACCGAATAAAGAATAAAAACTGTTCTAACCATATATATTTTGAAAACTTAGTCTTCTTTCTTTCACTTTATTATCCGCTCGCTCTCTCCCAGTTTCTTTCACTTTCACCAAGCCATTGTTTATTTCTGCGTTAATCTGTATTTTGGGTGCAGAAGGGTCGTGATATCATCTCAAAAAAAAAATTTGTTTCAAATCCTGTTCCGATTAGTGATTTATTATTTGACAGAATGATATTTTTGTTTACCTCCAAATGCATTTAGATTTCCTATTCTAAGAAATTGCTTGATAGATGTGTTTAAACTGCTTTGTATTTCCTTTTATTTCTCCCCTTCTCTTTTCTTCCTGTGCTATAGCCAATACCAATTAATTGATTTACTGTTGTTCATGCTATATGTTGCCTACATGCACTTGGGCCTTGAGGAAGGCATGTTGTTGTGAGTGTGGTCTTGGATCAGGGTATGGGAGAACATGTTTCTATGTTAGGACTAAATATGATTCGATAATTTATGGGGTGCAGCACGACCAAAATAAGGGCCTAGGTCTCATTTATTGCAAGTCATGGTCATGTGCATTGAAAATTGGGTATTTCTACGAATGGAACCAATTGGTTGGAGTTGAAAATTTGGTACCAGACTTCATGTCATTCTTGGTGAAAGCCATCTCTTTAATATCATTGTTGGATTTGTAAGGTTCTGTGTTGGCCTATGACAAGTAAATTCATCAAGTGTGGTTGAAAAAGAAATGAAAGAATAAGTAAGAGAGGATAGTTAAAAAAGAAAAGAAAAGAAAAGAAAAAGGATATTTGGTTTAGGGTCATTGGGTAGAGGATTAAAAGGTATTCTAATGATTTGGGTATGTTTCTAGGGTTGATATTCAATTATAGAAATAGGAATCCTTTTTTTTTTGGAAGACATTTCTATCTATGTACATGTAGTTAGTACTATATACTCAAACACCCGCACATATAGGTCCTGAAGCAAAGAAACAAAATGCACAATCACCTATAGAATTGACCCATGTTCATTTTTATTTTATTTTATTTTTTTGGCCTTGGGGATAAAAATTCTACAAAAATTCAAATGAACATTTGGGAAAAATGAATAGACCAGCAAGAATGTGTAAAAAGTAGATTAAACATAAGAAGCTTAAGCAAGCAATGAAAATAAATAGTATAATGCCCCAATTTTTTACCTCAATTAAGACATAAACGAAGCGTCCGAAAAAATAATACAAGACTACTTATCCTACATAAACATAAGGAATAGCATGCATGCTGTGACGCCCCCAACTTACGTCTGGGATTTAACGTAAATTAAGGTGTCTGGATGAGCAACACTTGGCTACTCACCCTCGTACATAATAAGGATAAAAGCATAAATTTCTAAATTCGCAGCGGATTAGCTTTTTTCAATAAAACTTTCTAAAGATCACACGGAAATTATATATATAACATTCATTAAACTTAAACATTGTGCTTTACACAACCCAACTGTAGCAAAATATATTACATTTTTCCCAAAAGAAACTTTCCTTCACCTCACTCTTTCTCCCTCTTAACCTCGGGATATTCTTTCCCATAGCGAAACCTATTCATGCTAATACTAAAGTCTCGCTGGAGCTGTTGTCCCTGTGGAGTCACACAAACTCCACACATGGACAACGAGCCGTCTACTCCTAAGGTTAAGCAGCATCCAGTACGTCTCATTTCCTCAACAAAAGTGGATGCGTCAAGACTCCCAGCTCCGGTGGGTCTGATAGGAGGTCCGAAGGAAACAAAAGAAATGTCCAAAAAGGGACTGAAATCGGAAAGTCCCTCAGGACTCCCCGAAGTCTCCTGCCTCATCGGGGCTGTCCCCCTGCTGGTCATCGAATCCTGTATGAAATAATACGCACAAATATATGGAGCCACAAAAGAGTGAGATTTCGAATGAAATCTCAGTAAGTACATAAACAGCTTAAAGGAAACAGGGAAAACACCCACAAAATTATTACCACAACTGACAAGGGAAATTACCCTAACATACCCCTCACAGGACCACTGTCTAACTGACACTTTTCTCAACTCACCCATTGTCTTATATTAAATTACATTATTTTCCCCTTTTCAAATTCTTATTCTTTCATATCACTGATGGGCGTTACGTATCGCCGTCCCCATCACATACACTCATCAATCATCCGGGCGTTACGTATCGCCGTCCCCGTTATGATGAGTCTGGTGTCAATCATCCGGGCGTTACGTCTCGCCGTCCCCGTTATGACACGAAATATATACACATAGTACTGCGGGCGTTACGTCTCGCCGTCCCCGCAAGGATCAATCACACGGGCGTTACGTCTCGCCGTCCCCGTGGAGATCACAATTTCATATCACGACAGGCGTTACGTATCGCCGTCCCTGCCGGCACGTCAGTCATACGGGCGTTACGTATCGCCGTCCCCGTCATGACGTGACTAACTCAATCTCGACAGGCATTACGTATCGCCGTCCCTGCCGGCACGTCAGTCATACGGGCGTTACGTATCGCCGTCCCCGTCATGACGTGACTAACTCATCTTTTATATATATATATATATTCTTTCTTTATTTTCTTCTCTTATACACATGAGTCATCTCACTCATAACCCTTCCCATTTGAAACACCACTTCTATTCTAAGGAAACCCTAAGTCTAGGCAAAACAGGGTATCTCGCTCGAGCGGGTGTCGAGCGAGTATCGAGCGAAGTCTCGGGTTGGGACTCGCTCGAGCGAGTGTCGAGCGAAACTCTAGCGAGGGTTCAGATTTTGCCTTCGCTCGACTCACATGTCGAGCGAGGGTCGAGCAAACTTACGGGTCTAAGGGTTTTTCCACTCAAAACACACTAATCTTTTCCATACACTCTATTTATCTTCTTAAAACCCTAAATCTAAGTTCCCACAATTTTATTGAACATAAAAACAAGACAAATACAATTAATCCTACTCATGTGTTCAATTTACACTTAAACATGTTCTCATGTGTTCACTACTAGGAAATATAACTCAATCATGCCAATAAACCAGTTCCATGCTTAATTTAAGCTAGAATATGGACTTACAAGTTCTTCCAAGCTTTAGGGAATTAGTCCAACCCACTTTCTCCAAGTTTGCTCCCACACACACTCACTTCACTCACAAGTGATCACTTTGAGGGTTTGGGGAGGGTTTTCTGATTTGGCTTCACAAGGCAAGTGCTCTCTCCTTCTAAAGGAGCTTAGGAAGCTCTCAAGGTCCTATATATATGGTGGTGGTCGACCAACATGAGGGAGAGAAAAGGAATTGCACTCAAGGTACCCTAGTTGGCAGATTTGCATGTGATGAGGTGTCCATCTAGGCAAAATCTAATGATGAGGATTAAGCCTCCCAAATCCTAGGCTTTGCAGCTGGATTAGTCATCCAAGGGCTCACAATTGAGGTGGTTTGGCTGCCCATTTTGATCCATGGCTGAGAAGCAAGCTAAAGGGATAAGAGGTGAGGTGGCACTTCACCTAACCATGCATGCATCTCTCATCTCCAGCTCTCCCCCTTGTGTCACACGCCCCTCATCAGGTTTTCTCCTCCATTTGGTTCCTTCCCAACTCCCTTAGGTCTTCCCTCAACAAGTCCTAGAAGGTCACTTCATGGTTTAGTTAAGGTAGAGCCAAGTTTGATCCAATTAGTCACCAATCAACCAGATTTTGGCTCCTTTGAGTTCCCATCACATTAACCATTCAATTGACTTCCAAATCAACTTTCCATTCATTCCTAACTATCCCTACACATGTCCTAATCCCAGAGAATCCTAAAACCAGTTGCCTATTTGGTTACATGCTCCAATCTAGTTCAATTACCCAACTCGGGTTCCAGTTAAGCCTATTCCAAAGCTGCCTACTTGATTCCCAATTAAGCTATTTATTCCTCCCGAATCTCAGGAAACTTTAAACATAAAAGTTTTAGATCTATCTCTTAGGGTTCTATACCAATTGGAATCACCTCATTTAGACATCATATGGCTGACTTATGATCATTTTCCTAAAACTCGACAGATTGATCCGAAAGTGCATAATTCCAATACTAAGTAAAATCTCACATTTCCTCAACTAAAACTCCCATTCTAATTTCCTAATAAATGAATACATTAAATAAATCTCCTAAAAATAAATTCTATAAAATAATTTACCTTAGAAAAATTTGGGCCATTACACATGCATCCAAGTTTATTAATTAAATGCAATGTGAAACACAACGGAAAGAGGTAAATCTCCAATACATGCAAAGAGATCTAACTCTTGCATAAATAGATCACATGTCATGATAAAACTATAACCTTCATAACTCCACATTTACAAAAACATATTGTATCCAAGACTTATGTAACCCAGTTAGTTTTCTTAAAACAAAATATCGTATCCTACCGTCATCCAGTAATCTTACTATTTCACTTGATCATGTACATGGGAGATCATTCCAACCGGAAAGGAGCATTCTGTAGGACCTTCAGGGTACCTCAGAATCTCCTGTGCTGTCTGAGTCTCATTGTAATTTATCTAATCTTATAACAACATCTATCATTCCATAAGAAATGATAGATAAAATTTAAAAGAATGAGATTTCCAAGAAATTTCAGTAAGTAAACAGTTAACAAAATAAGGCGTAGATAACATCAGAAATTATCATACATAGCAATGATCATAGACCTATAGCTTATGAAAATGTTTTATGAGACTTATGCATGTCAATGACCACTCTTCCCATACAAACTTAGACCTTACTTGGACCCACTATTTTATACTTAAAACTGATACTTTTCTTCTTATTTCTTAATCTTGTGGGTCTTATTCCTTATCCTTGATGGACGTTACGTATCGCCGTCCCCATCGGACTTACGTAGCATGACACGTCAGCTTATCTATACATATAATTCATCAATCGTCCGGACATTACGTATCGCCTTCCCCGTCGTGATGAGTCTCATGTCAGTCTTTCGGGCATTACGTATTGCC
Source organism: Platycarya strobilacea (assembly GCA_036898215.1). Lineage (NCBI taxonomy): Eukaryota > Viridiplantae > Streptophyta > Magnoliopsida > Fagales > Juglandaceae > Platycarya > Platycarya strobilacea. The sequence continues at coordinate 23,284,651 of CM072545.1, read as the reverse complement.
GTTCCCGTCGTGATATGGAAAAATACTTAACATAACGAGCGTTACATATCGGCGTCCCCCGCTAATCATGTCAGTCGTCCGGCCGTTACGTATCATCATCCCAGTCGTGACACAGCTCTTACTTTTACAATGGGCATTACGTATTGCCGTCCTCATCGGCACGTCAGTCATACGGGCATTATATATCGTCATCCCCGTCATGACGTGACTTTAGTCTTATCATAATCTTATAAAGTCTTCTTAATATATTTTTTTAAAACAGACGTCATGACTTATGGCGACACATATATGTAACGAAATGCAACATACGCATAAACTTAGACTTGTAACATGCATTATTCATGTTTTCGTAAAGCATATGACATATAAAAGCATATCACAAAAACCTACATGCACATACGTCACATAAATTCATAACGTCAAAACTTAACAAATAATACGTATATAATTAAATAAAATATTAAATTTTTATTAAATCAAGGGCTGACTGAATTTTTATGGGAAATTTATTCTTAATTATTTATTCATTTAACTTATTTAACTCAAGTCAAGATTTTACATAATTACATAGTTTAAACATTTTTATTTGTTTCTTGAACATCTCTCTTATATACGTAATTTTATTATTTTATTTTATTTTATATTTTTAGCATAAAAATTCTGAAAAATCCTCCTAGTATATTTAAATTTCTAAATTTACCATACTTGTTAAAAATCTCACTCAAATGATTCACTAGACGTTTTAAAAAAAAAACACCCTTTTGAAATATTACCTACTCTGTCTTGTCACTTATTCTCAATTTAGTCCATCTTTAATTCTGATCTCTTAAAACTTAAAACACAGAAGTTGTATATCTTGTCTTAGCGTTCTATAGCCTCTTGAATCACTCAATTCCGATATCATACTAACAAGTTATGACTATTTACCATAGCATGTTAAAACTGTCAACATAGCCCCTTTTGAATCCGAAAGTTGCTAGAGTTGATCTATCATTTTTTTTCCAAATCAAGACCTCATATTTTCATATAATCCTCTTAATATCTAATCATAAAATATATTATTACGGTTCTAAAATTTTTCTTAGCATTTTTCCACAATAAAATCCACTTCATAAGTCAAGAGTATTCAAACTACTACATAAACAATGCATGAACTTAAACAAGCATCAAACAAGTACCAAACTAAATTTATAAATTAAGCCACTTCTACTACACCAAAATTATGTTAAATAGTGCACTTACAAATTTTTTCCAAAGCTAGATTAGTAGTTTTGGGTTGATTTTGTACCACCATTTTCTCCAAAACTCCTACTTAGCTTCCTTTTGATGTGTGTGTTGTGAGTGCAATTTCTTGTCTTTTTCTTAGTTTTCTCTCGAGGTTACCGTATGACCTCCCTAAAAGGAAACAAATAGAAGCTTTTGTGTCTATTTATAGGGGTAAAAATGTGCTAAAGGGCTTGAGAAAGGAATGGGTATCTCAGCAACCCCTTTAGCCAAGTGGTGAAGTACTCCCCCCCTAGTTGCAAGGCCTCATGATCACCCCTACCCTAATCATCTTCCAAGATTTTCATCCCACTGCTAAGCTTAATCCACCTCTAAAATAATCTAGATCAATGGTTCAAATATTTATAACACATAGGTAAAAAAGAATAAAACAAAATCTTAACATATCTAAGATAAGATCAAACCGGCCACTTGGCCTCTCCCTTGCACCCCATGGTTTCTAGACCATTTCTTTACATTTTGCCACATGTCCCAGTCCTCCTAGACATCCTTAGAACATTTTGGAAGAATCCCTTTAAGGCTTGATTGGTTATTGGTTAAGAATGGAGGGGTAATTTGGTTGATTTGGTTGGTTCTACACCGATCAGATTTGTTCCTACTTCTTCTATGGTTATAGACAAATTTTCCTTCTAGAAACTCTTACACCACAAAGTACAAACATTTTTACACATATCTAGAAGATATAAAAGTAGAGAACGAATCAAATTCAAGCTTTTAAAGTAGGTCGGTGGTGTGATTCATTTTCGGGTTTCAGTTTACGCTCAAATCAAATGAGTTCACTCCCAGCCCAAATAACCCATTGATCCACTTCGATTATCCAAAAGCTAAAAATATGAAAGTTTTAGATTATCCTCTTAGTGATCCATATAGTTTTTAATCACCTTATTCATAGATCATATGAGAGAGATATAATTAATTTACCGAAATATGTCAAAACCACCCGAGAACACCCAATCCGAGTTCTCTATTTGCTGTCCTTTGTTTGCTTACCCATCAAGGCTTCTAGATAAATTCTTATAAACTTTCCACATGTTCCCACACATTTCAAGACCTCAGAAAGTTTGGTAGCCAATCACAATTTTCGTCACATGGCCAAACATAAGATAACTCATCTAAGTCGGTTACCAGTTGACTCCTATTCTTGTCTGTCCACTTCACAGCAGATTTAGTTCTTGATCAATTTCTTATCTTCACAAACCAAATACATAAAAGTTCTATATATCATTCTTAAGATTCTATAGAAACTGTAATCACTTCATTCGGAGTTCATATGATCAAGTTATGATTTTCTACTAAAAGTCAACAGATAAGCCCAGGAGCACCAATCCGGGCACACCAAGTGTTTGAGAAATGATCCCGTTTATTTCACACGAAACTTACTAAATAAAATCTTCTCATTTGACATATTTCTACACACTTTTTAAGATCTTAGGAAAATTGAGAAAATATATCAAAGGCTTAATCTTAATCAAAGTCACTAGTCAACTCCAAATCAATACATATATATATCCAATTCAGATCTGCCACTTCAATCTCAATTTCGTATTTGATTAAATCTATATATCTTAAAACTCAAAACATAAGAATTGTAGATATTCCTCTTAGCTTTCCGAATTATCTTGACTCATCTCAATCCGATATAAAGTGAGTAATTTATATCCATATTACTAAATAACGCTGAAACTATCTAAATTAGCCTAATCCGAAAATATCATAGGGTATGTTCCTTACTCATACCACTTAGCTTCCTTTGTAAATTTCCTTCAATTTCTATACAATATTTCATTGAATATTTAAAAACCATATCTTCTTATCATATTTAGTATCTCCCATGATTTTCCTCAAATACCAATAAAATATACATATATCCAAAATTCTAAAGATTCCCTAAAATAATTTTAAAGAAACATAATCATGTCAAAAATGAACAATTTAAAAATTTGGATTATCACAAATAGAATTTACATATTCATAGGATTTACAATCAATGAAAGAAATAGAATTTCTAGAAACACTATTGAACCAATCCAAATTGTATAATTTATTTATATTCTGTACAATGGAAGAAATATTTTTCCTCCTATCCTTAATAGGGAATATCTCTCCATTGGAGCTTACATTAACATGACTACTTAATAGGGTCTCAAACCACCCACTTCCCAACCTTTGCATTGACAAGATGGCAAATAACTATACAAGATTATGCTCACACCTAGCCCTAGGTTACAATATATAAAAAAAAATGGAAGTAGCCCATTTGAATGAACTCCCAACATAATCCTTGGACAGAATGTCTGAATACCTGCTACGAGTTTTAGGTTTTGGGAAATGCATGTAATGAATTTCGGATAGCTCAATGCCATCATCATGGAAAGTCCTTTCAATAACTTAAAGGGTCCAAACCTTTGTCTTGGTGTGGGTGCTTATCCCCTTTAGAGAGATATTGTAGATAAAAATGCCAAAGACCATTGCAAATACTAAAATTACCATCCTTGATAACAATGGAGATCTCTTTGGAGGCTTTTCTACAAGAGTATCCTGTGACCCACAAAGAAATCTAGCTTGGTATTAATTTTTCAGTATTAAACCATTTACCTAACAGTATTCCATGGAAAGGTATAATTGGTTATGTATATTTGCGACAAGCTACATAGGTTGTCCCAAACTTGCATGAAAACTATGTGATACATTTCATTATGAAATGAAATATGATACATTGCGCTAGTTTTGTTGCGATACATTTCATTATGTGATATATGATTATATTATTATGATATATATATATAATATGATATATAATATGATACATTTCATTATTAGATGGGAGAAGCTGATATGGTTTGTGATGTTGTTGTAGTTGTGAAATTGTGTTAAGTGTTGGGAGTAAGTGCGTGATTGTGATGAAGATGTTGGTTATGTGATTTGTATAGTGTTATGATGTTTTTAGTTAGAGAAATTGTGAAAGAGCACAGTTATTGCGTTTGTTGAGATTTGTGAAGCAATATGTATAGTCGGGTTCATTATATGTGAGTTAAATATGAGACTTATTAATTGAATATGGCAATAATGAAGGTTGAGTTGTGTGGACCTGTGAATAAAGCTTATTAATCTTTATGTATTGTCATTGTATTGGATTATGTGGGTTGTAATGTTGTAGTGTGATAAATATATATTATATTAATAGTTGAGGCAATGATTATGTATATTATAATATATAGTTATAATATTCAGCATAAATATAAGTCCGCACATTGTACGAGTTATATGCTTGTATATACTATACAACAATTTTGTAGGTAGGAACCAAAAACTCATAAACAAAAAAATTTCTTCTGAAATAACCAACGGAAACTATAAGAAGACAAAAGTAAAAAAACGCAATAGAGTCTGGGCTCACCGAAAGAAATGGCTTGGGACGACGAAAATGGTGGCTCCACTTGTGGGTTCATGGCTGGGCTACGACGCACAAACGAGAAAAATGAATAGGCGGCTAGCATGGAGGCAGTGTTTGAAGAAAACATGCTCTATTTTTGGCAAGTGAAATTAGAGGACCTAGGCTGTTGTTTCCTATGTCCATGTGTGCATCTTCCTAGTAGTGACTTGAGGTTGGTTGATTTTATTGCCTTTAACAAAGGCTCGTAGTGGTTCTGCGGCAGCGTCGCTCATCGTCTTCTCGTGGCACTATTGTGCAGTGTGTGAAGTGTAGGGCTGGACGGTGACTTGGTGTCGGCATGTTTGTATGAATGTTGGTGCTTCTTCTGGGTGGCAAAAGAAATTCATCTATGAACCAGATGCTTTCATGACCGAGAACGAGGCCTTGTGTGAGGGAGAAACCGATGCTTCGGATTGCTTGTTGTGCAGAGATGTTTGGGATAGTGTTTGCTACGGTTAGATTCATAGAGAAGAAAGGAGACAGGGATATAAGCTTTGGGTAACTGATGATCGAGTTGTGGCATTGGTTTTATGTGCTGATCATAAGGGGAAGGTTCAGTGTGGAGGTGATCGATGGTGATGGATTCTGCGGTTCACACAAGTCGCAGTGGCAACGTTGGAGAAGAAGACTAAATAAACAAAATCTGTAGAAGCTTGAGGTATTATTCTGATAAGAGGATGTTTTGATTTAAAAGTTTAAAGGAACATTAGGAAACTAAATTACAAAAACTGAAAGAAACTATCCGGGAAAAACTGGTGGGGGAAAGAGAAGGCATACCAAATGAGGTCGTTTTTTCGGGTCTCTAGCACGTGATCCGGGTATTCAAGTGTGTGTTTAAGGATTTTCAAGAGAAAGGAACTCCAAAGTTATAACTTCTTTTTTCTTAAAGGGGAAAGATAAGTTCATTGATTATAACTCAAGAGTTACAATTTGCATCAATAGATACAACACATAATACATCAGAAGGACCGTATTCTATCCAGAACCTCTCCCTTTGCGACCTTAAATGTTCACAAGCTGCAACATGAGCTGCTCTATTACATTGTCGATGAACAAACAATAGCTTCTATGCACGATGATCTTCAAGAACATCTTCAGTTAATTCCCCAACCAAGTACAATATGCTTGCTTGGAATCCACAGTATCCACCACAGCTTTGGCATAACCTTCGAAAACAACTTGATTAAAGTGCAATTCCAAGCACAAGTCCATAGCACGTTGTAATGCAAGACTCTCAGCTTGGGCCATAAAACTAACACAATCTCCAGATGCATATAAAGTTGCATGTACTACCCTATCATTGTCATGAATAACAACCCTAATTCATGTATTTCCATTATCCTTGTCAAACGAGACATCAAAATTGACTTTGAAACATGGACAAGTAGGAGGAAACCATCGGTGCTACACGTTCCTGGCTTGATACTCTATCACTGAAGAGTGTTGTTTTAGATTTGCCTGTTGAAACATAGACAAATTGGAACTTGAAACCTCAAGCACTGTCGTGGGACTTGAAAACATGTCTGGAAAGACAAGTTGATTCCTTCGCTACCATACCTCTTACATAACTACAGCAATCCATTCCATAGTCTCAATTCTTAACCTGTCAGTCATTGAAGACCATAACTCAGCATAGTTAGCAAAATCACCACTCAATTTCCTGATTGGACTTCTAATGTCCCCCCAGACAACAACCCCTGTGTAAGTCCATAAGGCATGGAGAATAGATTCTTCCTCGCTCACACAAATGGGGCATTATTTATTATCCAGCAACACATGCTTTTTCACTAAATTTCCTTTTCTGGGTAAGATATTACTGAAGCACTTCCCTAACATGTGTTTGACCTTCCTTGGGATATTCATCCTCCAAATTTGGTGCCAGTGATCTAAATTTTGTCGCCTACTTGATGAAGCCCTGTGTTGTAGATAATGTTGTTGTAAAGCTTTGAAATAGGCACTCTTGCCAGAGAAAGTACCTTGAGTAGATGCAACCCATAATAAACCGTCTCCCAACCCTTTTTTACTAATTGGAATAGTAGAAATGATTCTACATTCATCTGCATTAAAAATTGTGCCAATTAAAACCTGGTTCCATCACTTGTGTTTCTCATCTATCAAACAGTTAACCGTGGCACCAGAATCCAAAACATAAACTGGAGATTGTACTTTATAAGTAATAGGATTTGCCAGCCATTTATTTTTCTAAATTTTTATCTATTTGCCGTTGCCTACCTTCCACACAACATTGTCTTTCATTAATTCAAGAGTCGACTAGAGGCCTCTCAAATGAAAAAAGCTAAGGACCCCAACTTTGACTGCAACACATCATCACAAGGAAAATACTTCTCTTTGAATACTCAGGCAACAAGTGAAGTGGGAGACTTGCGAAATCTCCAAATCTATTTTGCTGATAGTGGTATATTCACTATAAAAAAAAATATGCTTATTTGTGGCCAATTATGTGATAACCCGGATTTTTAAATATCCGTTTAATTTTCATATTTTGCATGATTATATTTCTTTAAGATTATTTTTAGGGAACCTTTGAAACTTTGGATATATGTATATAGTTTTTATGAGTCTTTTATTAATATTGGAGGAAAAAATTATGGAAGACACTAACTGTGATGAGAAGATAAGATTTTTGAATATTCAAAGAAATATGGTATAGAAATTGAGGAAAATTTGCAAAGACTGTCAAGTTGCATGAGTAAAGAATATATCCCATGATATTTTCAGATTAAGCAAAGTTAGACAGTTTCAATGTCTTTTAATAATATGGACATAACTTACTCATTTTATGTCGGATTGAAATGATTCAAAATAATTTGGAAATCAAATAGAAATATTTACAACTTTTATGTTTTGAGTTTTAAGAGATATGGACTTAATCAAATACGAAATTGAGATTAAAATGACAGATCTGAATTAAATATATAGGCATTGACTTGGAGTTGACTAGTGACTTTGATTAAGACTAAGCCTTTGATATATTTTCTCAATTATCCTAAGATCTTGAAAAGTGTGTAAAAATATGTCAAATGACAAGATTTTATTTAGTAAGTTTCGTGTGAAACAAGAAGGATCATTTATCAAATACTTGGTGTGCCCGGATTGGTACTCTCGGGTTTATCTGTTGACTTTCAGTATAAAAGTTATAACTTGATCATATGAGATCCGAATAAAGTTCTTCTAGATTCTATAGAACCTTAAGAAGGCGGTCTAGAACTTTTATGTTTTGTGTTTTCAAATATAAGAAATTGATAAAGGACGAAACCTAGTGTGAAGTGGACGGATAGGAATAGGAGTCAATTGGTAACTGACTAAGATGAGTTATCTTATGTTTGGCCATGTGACAAAAATTTTGATTGGCTACCAAACTTTTTGAAGTCTTTAAATGTGTGGGAACATGTGGCAAATTTATAAGAATTGATCTAGAAGCCTTGGTGTGTAAGAAAGCAAAGGAAAACAAATGGAGAACTCGGATTGGGTGTTCTTGGGTAGTTTTGACGTATTTTGATGAATTAAGCATATCTCTTTCATTTGATCTCGGAATAAAGTGATTCAAAATCCTACGAATCAATAAGAGTATGATATAAAACTTCATATTTTGAGTTTTTGGATAATCGAAGTGAATCAATGGGTTATTTGGGCTGGAAGTGAACTAATCTGAATTGAGCGTAAACTGAAGCTTGAAAATGAATTACACCACCGATCTATTTTAGGAGCTTGAATCTGATTGGTTCTCTCCATTTCTATCTTCTAGACATGTGTGGGAAGGTAGGTGTCAAGTGGTGAAAGAGTTTTTAGAAGGATAATTTTCCTATAACTAGGGAGGAACTAGAAACAAATCTCATTGGTGAGAAATCAGTTGAAAACCAACTTAGCAAGACTAGTCACACATTTTATTCCAACCAAGTATAAGAGCTATCTCCCAAATCAATCCAAGTGGCTTTCTAGGAGGCAAAATAGATGGCAATATAGGATGAAACCCCTAGAGGCATAGGATAATATTTGAGGGAACTAAATATCCAAATGACAACTCATAGATGATATTTTGAGATTTTGTTGCTTTTTCCTTTCATGTGCTAGAATGATTCTAGTCATTCATCAAGATATGCATATAAGTGGTACAATCATGACCTTTAGATGAGAATATCACCAACTAAGTCTAAGCTCTAGAGGTGATGATGAGCCTAAGGTAACAAAATACATGCACACGGCAAAAAGGAGAGAACCGATTACCTTGAAGAATCCTCTATCCTCTTATGCCTAAGTGTCGCCCCTCATACTATATATACATGTAATGGCTTCTCTTCATCCCTTTTTAGTGATATCACACAGCCGTAGTGAGAAATCCCTAAGAAAATTCACTCAAAACTCACTCACTTTACCTAAACCTCTAAATGGAGCTAAGTGAGAGCATAGGGGGAAAAGTGGTGCAAGATCAACCCTAGAATTCCAGTCTAGCTTAGGAAAAATTTTTAAGTGCACTACTTAACATAATCTTGGTGTAGTATAAGTGGCTTGATTTATAGATTTAGTTTGATGCTTGTTGAATGCTTGTTTAAGCTTATGTATTGTTTATGTAGTAGCTTGTAAGCTCTTGACTTGTGAAGTGGTTTTTGTTATGGAAAAATGCTAAGAAGAATTTTAGAACCCTAAGAATATATTTTATGATTATATATTAAAAGGATTATGTGAAAATATGAGATCTTGATTTAGGAAAAAAAATGAAAGATCAACTCTAGTAACTTTAGGATTCAAAATGAGTAATGTTGACATATTTAACATCTTATGGTAAATAGGTCATAACTTGTTAGTATGATATTGGAATTGAATAATTCAAGAGGCTATAAAAACCTGAGACAGAGATTTACAACTTTTATGTTTTAAGTTTTAAGAGGTAAGAACTTTATAAAGGACGAAATTGGGCTTAAATGACATAACAGAGTAAGTCTGGACTTTAAAAAGTATATTTCTTTTATTCTAAACTTTTGGTGAATTATTTGAATGATTGTTTTTAACATGGTAAGTTTAGAAATTTCAGATTACTTGGAAGATTTTTGAGAATTATTATGCTTATAATAATAATAATAATGAAATAATAAAATTATATATATAAGAGAAATATTCAAGTAAACTTATAAATATGATTAAGCTGTGTAATTATGTAAATCTTGATTTAAGTTAATAAGTTACATAAATAAATAAGATTTAGTTTCCTAAAGCCTTAGTTTAATAATATTATAATATGTTATTTAATTATTGATAATTGGTAAATTATGCTATGTTAATACTCTTAAATATCTTAGATTAAATGAGATTTATATGTTAAAATAAGAGTATTAATTAAATAGTGTGAATTAATTGTGTTTGGCATGTGAAAGAACATTTTTACCTCTAATTAAATATAAATTGGCTTATGCTTTGGAATTGGTCAATATTTAATTGGACTTAATAATTTATGTTGGCCCTTTACAGAAATAAGACCTGAAAATATAAATGCATGAAGAATTGGGAATTTGAAGACCAGGAGTTGACTTGCCATCATAAGACTAAATCCAAGGAGAAATTAAGTGAAGAACGTGACTTTGCTGTGAAAATACATTTCTTAGTTAAGGCCCATGTTAGTGACTTGCTAGAAGATTTGTGAGGAGATTAAATGGCAAAAATGCATCCAATAAGTGCACGTGCTGCATCAAGAGTGAAGAAATAAAAAGAAAGTAGCTCACGTCCACAAGTGCAAGCCCACGTATGTCCATGTGATGGAACTCAAGCCCATGTGGAGTTAAAGCCTAAGTAACCTGCTGTGCATAAAGGAGCTGCAGCCCATGACTTTTTCCATGTGATAGAAGCCCAAGTAAACTTCATGTGAAGAAATAGCTGCAGCCCACGTCTACAAGTATGAGACCCAATTGTTGTAGAATGAGACCCGACTGTCCAAAGAAAGTCTACACGAGTTTACTGAAGGTCTCGCCTGTAAACAATCTGGAAACATGACTTGGGGACCACAAGAGATAACCGTTTCGCATGATGGAAGAGAGGCTACGCACGCCGCTGGGAGAGAGAAGAAATTGAGAGAGGAGAGGTATAAAATGAAGGAAAGATTTCGGGTGGAAGGGTTAGCTAGTATTTTATTTTATTTCCTTTACTTTCACTACTCTGTTGGAGACGATATTTATATTTTTAGGGTTTATTTTCTTTTAAGCATTTTTGCAAGTTAGAGATGATATTTGGCTAAGTTTTACAGCTTGGGTTATGGTACAAACTTCTATTGCTGTACATTGTTTGCTAGACTTTTTGAAATGTTGATTTTGTAACTACGTTTGGTTGAAACCAAATATTGAAGAGAATCGTTTGATAAATTTCTTGATCTTATTTCCTGCTTTGTTGTCGACGATAGGCACAACAAAACCTTGAATTAATCAAGGATTTTCGTCAATTAAGTGTTATATAAGTTTGGGTTGATGCTCAGTGAGGATATTTTTTTTTCTATTAGGACCTGACATGTTTATTTGAACTCTTTTTATTAATGCCTTGATTGATTTAATAAGAGAGGAGTAATACCCAGAAAATTAGCAAATTATGGAAGCATAGAGTGTTTGGACCCATAACTCAAGTATTTGATAATATAATTTTATTAACTTGTTTTCATTTCAATTTCTGTTTTGGAATTACTTTAGAGTCTTGATAAAATTTAGATCACATTTTAGTTCCTTTTACATACAAAATTCACAACCCGAGTCCTTCAAAGACCAACCATATATTTCATTTTCATCAAATCTTTTATTGTGAATATATTAATATCCTTTTTGCTCACTATTTATATATACATAAAAAAAATACTAAAAAGAATTTTATACTTCATTTTACTTCTTCCCACTTTTCATACATCAACATACTTTCCAATTAATTTTTACAAATACTTTGATAAACTTGTGTCCCTGTAGAATACGATCCTGGACTTATCCTTGATACAACTTGGCACTTCTCCACTTGGAAGCATATTTGAGAACACGTCAATTGTCTATGTATCTTTCGTTAAGTTTTGACGTTATGAATTTATGTGATGTATGTGCATGTATATGTGAGGTATGTTCTTGTGACATATTTTTATGTGTTATATGAATTATCAAGTCATGAAATATGCATGTCATAAGTCTACGTTTATGTGTATGTTGCATTTCATCACATATATGTGTCGTCATAAGTCATGACGTCTGTTATAAAAAAATACGTTAAGAAAGCTTTACAAGTAGAAAGAATAAGAAGTCAGTCACATCATGCGGGGACGGCGATACGTAAAGCTCATATGACCGACGTGTCGACAGGGACGGGAATACGTAACACCCGTCGAGGATAAGTAAGAGTTATGTCACGACGGGGACGACGATACATAACGCCCGGACGACTGATATGACTAGCAGGGATGGCAATATGTAACGCCCGAAAGACTGACGTGAGACTCGTCAAGACGGAGACGGCGATACGTAACGTTCGGATAACTGACGAGTTATATGTATGGAAACCCGATGGGGATGACGATACGTAATGCCCATCGAGGATAAGAAATAAGTAAGATCCACAATATAAGAGTAAATAAAAGTTTTAAATATAAGATGGTGGATCCATGTAAGAATATAAGTCTGTATGGAAATTGTGGTCATCCATATGCATGAGTCTCATGAGGCAATCATGAATCATGTGAAATAATTCATTATGATATATGCTATGTTATGTTATTGATATGTTCGGATGATGCCTTTATTAAGTTATTTTTGTACTTACTGAAATTTCTCGAAAATCTCACACTTTTAAATTTATCTATCATTCCTTATGGAATGATAGATATTGTTGCAGGATTAAATAAATTGTCAAGAGACTCGGACAACACAGGAGATTCTGAGGTACCCTAAGAGTCCTACAGAATACTCATCTCCGAATGGAGTGATCTCTCTTGTACGTGATCAAGTAGAATAATAAGATTACCAGACGACGGTGGGGTACGATATTTGTTTTAAGAAAACTAACTGGGTTATGTAAGTCTTAGATACAATATGATTCTGTAAATGTGAAATTATGAAAGTTATAGTTTTACTACCTATGTGATCTATTTATGCAAGAATTAGATCTCTTTGCATATATTGGAGATTCATCTCTTTCTGCTGTGTTTTGTATTGCATTTAATTAGTAAGTTTAGATGCATGCATGCTACTCTTTACGATTATGAAGGATAGGTAGCCATGTGTTATAGTCCTGTGTTACTTATCCGAACGCTTCGATTTACGTTTTTATTGAGGCGAAAAATCGGGACGTTACAGAATGGTATCAAAGCAATACGACTCTGGGTAAATCACAAATGTCCTAGAAAAAATGATCACATGGTATCAGGATAGGTTTTGATTTGATTAAGAAAAGCTTTAACCCTAGAAAATATTTGGTCAAGTGGGTTTCACTCATGGAATTGTGAACGTCTTGGAATTCAAAAATCAGAATTTCTAAGATAGATTATATGACAGAAGTATAAATTGACAATGCGGTTCACGCCGGCATCATCGGTTGATGCCAGCATCATTTGTGGTAATGTCAAATTGATGATGAGGTGTGATGCCTGTTTTGTTGACTCTGGAGTTGTGAGGTTTATTGTATAGTTGTATACAGAGATGTAAAGTATATGTGGATTCTTAAGATCTTTATGGTGATATTTGACAAAAAATTTGATGGATACTATCAAATGGTAAAGAATTTCTCTTTCGAAGTTGTGAGTTTGAAGTTAACCAATCAACTTGATAGTTTTCTATTGGTGGAATTTGAGTTAATTTTCTTAGTTATAGCAAGTTAAAGATTAAAATCTAGCATAAAGATGTTACGATCAAGAATGACATAAATGTTTAAGAGTGGTAGGCTTGAATTCTTATTGACTTGGGTTGTTGTTGTAATATCGAGATTTGGGAGAAAACATCATAGTATAAGTGATCTCGTTGGGAAGTAAGATAACTGAGGTCCTAGATTCTGAGAAGTTGCAAAATAGTTTAAAGAACGAAAGGTTACAAATTTATCGATCTTATAAAATCTCGGGAGATGATCCTTCAATTAGGTGAAGTTTTAGAATCTCAGAAATTTGATTTGTAATGAGATTTGAATTTTGGAGCCACAAACCTTATGTGTTAGCTTGATCTATTTTGGAAATTGATGAGTTTGTAATAATCAGAATGAGATGAAGTAGAGTTAAGAGATGGAGTAGAATTGAATGATGGATACAAGAACTTTTAAGGAAACACTTCCTTAGGGATTAAAAGTATCAATTTGGTTAGTGTTTTCTTTTATAATTAAGGAAATAAATTTTGAAGATATAAGTTCAGATAAGGAAAGTGGTATGAATGGACTACTTGTACGTAAACAAAATATCGATCTTAAGTAAGAACACAAGATATTTGCAAGAATATAGCCTAGAGAAATGTAACTTTCAGTTCCATTTTGATGTGATTTGGTATGAGCTAAGATTATTTATGTGGTAAATTATGAGAATACGCAGCATAAACATGATGTTGGTGATGATCAGAAGCTTAAATTACATCGATTTGAAGGAATCAGCGGAGATTTGGAATTTTACTAGGAGGAAAATTTTGTTTGTAATTAACTTGGAAGATGGTTTTTTTTAGTTACAAAAGATAGAATATGAATGAACATTGGGTTGATAAAGTATAAGAATTGACTGAGGTTAATTTAGTTTCAAAAATATTGGATTTTACTAGAGATTGTATTAAAATTCTTGGAAAAAGTCAAGATTCTAAATTACTCGTATGCTTTAGGAGTTTTAAACGGGAAGTGTCAAGTGGAAAGAGTAGTACTAGTGGTATTACTGATTATATGATTTTTTCTAAATATACTCTAAGTTATATTTTAATGTTGAGGTTTGAACTCTCAAATTTCGAGGACGAAATTTATTTTAAGGGGGGGAAATGTGATAACTCAGATTTTTAAATATCCGTTTAATTTTCATATTTTTTAAGATTATTTTTAGGGAACCTTTGAAATTTTGGATATATGTATATAGTTTTTATGAGTCTTTTATTGCTATTGGACGAAAAAATGATTGGAGACACTAAATGTGATAAGAGGATAGAGTTTTTGAATATTCAAGGAAATATGGTATAGAAATTGAGGAAAATATATAAAGAAAATCAATTTGTATGAGTAAGGAATATATCCTATAATATTTTCGGATTAAGCAAAGTTAGACAGCTTCAATGTCGTTTAGTAATATGGACATAACTTAGTTATTTTATATCAGATTGAGATGATTCAAAATGATTTAGAAAGCTAATAGAAATATTTACAACTTTTATGTTTTGAGTTTTAAGAGATATGGACTTCATAGAATACGAAATTGAGATTGAACTGGCAAATCTGAATTGAATATATAAGCATTGACTTGGGACTTTGATTCAGATTAAGCTTTTGATATATTTTCTTAATTGTCTTAAGGTCTTGACAAGTATTTAGAAATATGTCAAATGTGAATATTTTATTTAGTAAGTTTCGTGTGAAACAAAATGGATTATTTATCAAACACTTGGTGTGCCCGGATTGGTACTCTCGGGATTATCTATCGACTTTCAGTAGAAAACTCATAACGTGATCATATGATCTCCGAATAACGTGATTCTAGTTTCTATTGAACCTTAAGAAGGCAATCTAGAACTTTTATGTTTTGTGTTTTCGAATATAATGAATTAATCGAGGACGAAACCTAGTGGAAGCTTTTGAGAATTATTATGCCAATAATAATAATAATAATAATAATAATAATAATAATGAAATAATAAATTATATATATAAGAGAAATATTCAAGTAAACTTATAAATATGCTTAAGCTGTGTAATTATGTAAATCTTGATTTAAGTTAAATAAATTAAATAAATAAATAAGATTTAGTCCCCTAAAGTCTTAGTTTAATAATAGTATAATATGTTATTTAATTGTTGATAATTGATAAATTATGCTAGGTTAATACTCTTAAATATCTTAGTTTAAATTATGAAGGTTATAGTTTTACTACGCCATGTGATTTATTTTTGCAAGAGTTAGATTTCTTTGCATATATTGGAGATTTATCCATTTCCGCTGTATTTCATATTGCATTTAATTAATAAGTTTAGATGCATACATACTACTCTTTACGATTATGAAGGATAGGTAGCCCTGTGCTATTTATTTGGACGCTTTGATTTACGTTTTTATCGAGGTGAAAAATCGTGGCGTTACAAATTATTTTCTACCAAACTGATTATTTATTGTCAAATGAGTCTGTTTTTCTCATAAATAGTTATTGTCGCTGCAAATAATCTATCACAAATACTCATTTTTCTTATATTGATTAAAACACTGGAAATCTCGAAAACCAAGGCCACCTTGACTTTTAACTAGCCCCATTTGCCTCCAACACTTTCATTGTAGCCATTTGTTGATGATGCTATATCTCTACCAGAAGGATGCAATCATAGATTCAATATCTTTCAAAAGCATGAGTGGCAATTTAAAGACATTCATCGTATAAGTAGGAATAGCTTGAATGATATTTTTAATAAGCACTTCTTTTTTGGCTATAGATAGAAAGCTTGTAGTCCAACTATTAATTTTAGACCATACATTTTCTTTCAAATTTCTAGAAGTGTTATATCTAGACTTTCTAACAACAGTAGGCAGGCCTAAATATGTGTTATAGTTGCTATGTTGAATCCCATCTGCATGTTATATAATGTCAGCCTTCACATCTTGCTTTGTATTAGTACTAGAAAGCATGCTGGTCTTCTATTTGTTCATAGTTTGACTCGAGGCCATTTCATACCTCAATAAAATTTCATTTGCATGCTGCCATTCTTCCAATTTAGCACGAAAGAATATAACACAATTATCAACAAACAATAAATGATTAATGCAAATCCCACCCCTTGAAGAGAACCATTAGCTTCATTGGTATTCAATAAAGAAGTGAGGCCTTCAGCACATAGAAAGAATAAATAAGGTGACAAAGAGTTTCCTTGGCTCAGCCCTCTAGAATGTGTAAAGCTCTCACCCAACATCCCATTTACCTTCACTGAATAAGAAATTGTTCTCACACATGTCATGACCAAATAAGTCCATTTGATTCCGAATCTAAGTTTTAACATCATGGCCTCTAAGTAGTTTCACTCTACCCTATCATAAACTTTTGACATGTCCAATTTAATAGCCATAGATCCCACTTTCCCTTTTTTCCTAGATTGCATTGAGGGAAGTAACTCATAAGCAACCATTATGTTATCAGAATTTAATCTCTCTAGAAGTTAGGCACTTTTATTCCATGAAATTATACTTGACAAAATCGATTTCATTCGATTAACCATAACCTTTGAAATCAATTTGTAAAAAACACTGCATAAACTTATAGGTCGATATTCATGCATTGTTTAAGGGTTGTGTACCTTAAGGGTCAATGCAATCATAGTATGATTAAGATCATTCTTGATTTGTCTATTATCCAAGAATTCCAAAACTGACTTAGCCACATCATCTCTCACAAAATCCCAATGATCCAAATAGAAACCTGCACTAAACCCATCAAATTAGGTTGATTTGAATAGTGACATCTATTTGAGTACATGAAAGACTTCTTCCTTTGTAAATTGATTTTCCATAGCATATCTCATATAAGCTACATTCTTTTAGAAATCTCAGCCAAACAGTTCTCGATAGCTTCAACAGGAGGTTGATCAAAAGTATAGACGCTTTCAAAATGAGTCTTGAAACTTGAAGCAATATCCTCAATTTGGCCTTATTTGTTTTCAAAGATCAGATGAAATAAAAGTAAAAATAATAATAATAAAATATTGTTGTAATATATTTTTTTAATATTAGTTTTGTTTTGGAATTTGAAAAAGTAGTTTTAGAATTTGAAAAAAATTGAATTTTTTATTATATGTTATATGGAGATTTGAAAAAATGTAATGATAAATTTGAAATGAGATTGGAGTTTTGGTTTTTATCTTCCAAAACAAATAGGCCTAAATTAGCAAATTACTGGCAGAATTATTGACCTTCTTGATGGGGTTCTTCTTTTTGCGTTGGTTGATGCATGCATGATAAAAAGTGGTATTTTGGTCTCCACCTTGTAACTTTAATACGTTTAAATTTAACAATGTTATAAAACTAAACAAATCAAATAAAATAATAATAAGGGTAGGATCCCCCTAAATAAAATAGGCTCGTAGTCAAAAATTCCAAAATTTACTCGTTAAAATATAAGTGAGCTTTTTATCCAAAACTAACAAAATAATCATAATAAATAAATAAATAAATAATGAACGCAAGTTTCACAATGGCCCCGGGTGTTATATTTTTTGAGATGAAATTGTTCATCACAAAAAACTCATTCTCTTGTAGTGATATAATAATTATAATTTATATTTGTACTGCAATTAATTTTTTAAAAAGGAAACCTTTCATACATGGTACCACTACAACACATTTGGGCTTCAGAGATAATTTGAAATTTGTGACAGTATCCAAACCATCACCAAATTCCATTTTCTACGATGGTTTGTTGGAACCGTCACTAAAAATAACTACTAGATCTTTTTACGTTCAAATGATTGCGATTTTACATTCAAATATTGAGTTCACGTTCGAACGATGAGATTACTGACGTTCGAACGTGCATGTTTTTGGCACCAACATTCAAACGATATGAAAGAACGTTCGAATGTTTAGATTAATTTTAAAAAGAAAAATATTATAGTGCTACTTTAACACCTTATTTAGACACCTGTTATATTTTAATACATTTTAAATTTCTTCCTTTACTTACTAGTGTAGGATTTGATTATTGGTGTATTGATATTTATTTTTTTAATATTTTAAAATGATTAATTAAAATATGAATAAAAATATATAAAAAAATTAAAATAAGATTCTAGTCTAGTGGGGCCCTGTTAATATTATAAAAATTTTGAAAATATTAAATTATAAAATAATTGAATTTGTGAAATATATTAAATATAATGATTTAAAATTAAATTTAGATAAGCTAATATTAAATTAAATTGAGAATAGAATGAAAATATATATATATATATACATTACATGATAACTTGGTCTAGTACATAAATTAGAAACAAAATACAAAAAGATACTAGACTACAGGCTGTCTTTTAATGTCTTAAACTCATCAGCCAAAGTCTCAACCTTAAGATGCAAGGACGCTACATCTGTGGAAAGCTACTCCATAGCCTAATCCACATCATCAGTCATTGCGGCAGTCTGTGCCGCGGGCTGTCGGTCGATATGCACCTACAGCTCTCCCATCATCGAGGCCACCCAAGGAGGTCGCACATCCCCACCCACAGTCTGTCCCGTCTGAGGCTGCTGATTGGGGCCAGCAGGGTGAGCGAGATCAACATGATTGGCTTAACGCTAGGAAGGTGGAACAAGATCTACTACAAGAGGAGGCAGACGCCTCATCTGCCCCTAGCTCCAGTTATATGTGCTCATGTCGATGCAGCTGATCTGGTGCTGCACTAACTCTGAGACCCGAGGTGCCACTCCATGTGCTAGAAGTAGACAGTGTATGAATCGTAGCGAATCCTCTCGAATATCACCTCTAGCAAGTTGATTGGGTCTCCACGTGCCAACCTAATCAGAAACTGCACGCTTGCCCGGCTAAATGAAGAACTGTGTGCTAGCAGATCGACATTTGTTGCAATGATAAAATGCAATATCCAGAAAAAAGCCCAGTAGCTATTCTGTTGTAAGGTGTTTGACGTCTCGTGCGCCTCCCAATCTCTACTAGTGAGGATGTAGAAATTCTCATCCCCCAGACGATCTTCATGCTCAGATCCAGCATCGTCGGCCTATGGGACATCGACATGATGACTGCCCGTAGAGTGAACTGGTCCAGTCTGGAACTCTGCCATGCTAGCGTTAGCATCTGGAGGCGGAGTCTGTGCAGTAGCTGCATCCTCCACAAGGTCAGCAGCTACCAATTGAGGCTACTAACACGAGATCTATAGCAACTCGGCGATGATATCTACCAAGACTATGATCTCAACCTCGTGGATCGTGATGATGTGGGAGTGCACATCAAACAGCAACGTGCACATCGCTGACTAGAACTCGTAAACCATGCTAGGGTAAACGGTACCCCTCAATGCCCATATAGAGGCCCAGGCCCAATCCACAAATACTGCTCTCAAGCTCCTGCGCTTCCAAAAGAGTCCATCAAACTTGTTGATCATCACCTCCCGCTCGGGTGTAACCGTGCGGGCCTCGATATAGGCAGCATCCTGATTCGTTCCTTTCCGGCCCTTCTTTCTTGTAGTCCTGAATTGGCGAGCCATATATATCTGCACAAATAAAATACAAATTAGAGGAAATAAAAAATAAATTAAGTCACAATTTTGAAAAGTAATTTAGCTAAGTTTTTTAAAAGGAATCTATCAGTATGTTCAAATGTAACCAATGTCACATTCGAATGTGACTGTGGTTTCCAACGTTGCAAATAGTCACGTTCCAATGTACCTTGTGTACGTTCGAACGTAACCTTTAGGCTCCCAATGTTGCAAGTAGTCACGTTCAAACGTACATTTTGTACATTCGAACATGAATTTTCGTCTTCCAATGTTGCCGAATTCACATTCGAATGTACGAAATATACGTTGGAACGTGACTATTCGCCTTCCAATGTTGCAAAAGTTATGTTCGACCTTACAAAAGGTATGTTCAAACGTAACCTTTCATCTTCTAGAATTCAAAATTTCATATTCGAACTAGGAATGTTCGAACATAAGATACGGAAATGCCATTCCTAAAACTCCATTGGGGCCAAAACTTGCTGTGAAAATGAAGTATACACTTCAGGAATGTTTATACGGTGTCCTTTTGGCCAATAGAGACTCGTGGTGGCCGGAAAATCAAGAAGAAAATTCGGCCACCACTATTTTTTTATAGTTTTTAAATTTCTAATATATTTTAACATAAAATACATCAAAATAGAGAGAGTAAAGTTTCCTATCTTTTGGTAATAGTTGCAATGGCTTTGGTGATGGATACGACAGTGCTCGTGGCAAAGAGAAAACGAGAGAAATTGATGGTTTGCAGGAAATGGAAGAAATGGCCGTCAAGACCACTATATATATACAGTTAACATTCGAACGTTCTTTAATGAACATTCGAATGTTATGTATTAACAATTGGAAACATTCAAACGTAACAATGGAACGTTCAAATGTTTTCAGTTAACGTTCAAACGTTACATCATATTTTGTTGACTAATAATAAGCATACATTCAAACGTTTAGCTTTGACTTTCAAATGATGTTTAACATCATCCGAACGTTTTGATAATACATTCGAACGTTTTTTTTTTTTTTTTGTATTTTTAAATCCAAATTGAAATTACATTATAATATATTATATTATAATATATAGTCTAAAACATCACTAAAATATATTAAGTCAACACTATATAATACTATAGTGTTAATTATTATATAATGTATTATATAATATTACAATAATCAACATGCTATAATACTATAACACTAAGTATTGTATAGTGTTACTATAGTAGATAAAATATATAAAGTGATATTTAAAATATGATTGGTCAACACTATGTAATACTATAGTGTTGACTATAGTATTACTATAGTATATAAAACATTACTAAAATATAATATTATAATGCTATAATTAAATATAGCAATATAGTTCTATTTTTTATATTTACTATAATATATAAATATATTTAATATTTTTTGGTTTAAAAATATAGCAATATATAAATTTAATCATATAAAAAATAAAAAACTAAAAACAACATTCGAATGTCAATTAGTTACATTCGAACATTCGAAAAAAAATATGAAAAATGTCATGCACTTTCTAGAAAGTTTAGACGTAACTTTATGACATTTGAACATTTTTTTAAAATTTAGGAATTTTTGCAGCACTTTAATGAACGTTCGAACGTTAATGTGTGACGTTCGAATGTCACACATTAACATTCGAATCTTCTATAGGAATTTAAGTACATTCCCATAAAAATTCAAACAGATTGAATTATAGACACGGGATGAAGCCAAAGTACACATTTCTAGCTTCTCCTGTGCGTGAGAGAGAGAGCAAATGAGTCTTCTTCAACTATTTCCTTTCAAAGGTAGGTATGTAGGTGATTTTTGTAGGGATTGTTTTTATAATGCTATTGATTTCTCTTGTGCTTATTAGTATATAATAATCTTAATAGCTCATTGTGTATTTTTTGAAGGATTGGTAGTGTAGAAATTGAAGTTGAAAGGGGTGGAATACTTGTAAAGAAATTTTATCGCTTTTGCTAGGTATATTTTCTAATTGCTCATTGTATATTTTAAAATTTGTTTATAGTTGTATATATTATATTTGTACATTTTTTTAATTATGAAACTTGAGAAGCATGTATTCTTGGATTTTTTTTATAGTTGTGTATTTTGTTTGTTTTTATTGTGCATATTGGGTGATTATTGAGTGATTAAATATATTAGGTGACTGTGCATATTTGGTCATTGTGAATATTAGATTATGTGAGAATGATTGTGTATATTTGGTTAGTTGGTCATTGTGTTGAGTTATTATATATTTTGTGATTATACATGTTTCTAAGCATACGTTTAGATTATATGTGAAATATAAATAGTTATATTTGTAGATATTTAACGATGTGTGAAATATAAATTGTGTTTGGCATATTGGGTGATTATTGAGCGTTTAAGGATGTTTCATATAGTGTATAATGCAATTTGTATATATTTTTTTATGTGGGTATATTATTAATGGGATTTTCCAAGCATGTTGGGTGATTATTTTCCAAGCATGTTGGGTGGTTATTTGAATGTGGGAATGACACTTTGTTTATACTTTGTGTGAATTTTGTGGATATATTATTTTGTGTTTTTTTCCAAGCATATTGGATATGATACTTTGTACATTTTTCCAAGCATGTATTAATTAGCACTAACACTTAGTGTGAATGTGGGTATAATACTTTGTATGAAATTACAAGTGGGAATGACACTTTGTTTAATTTTCCAAGCATGTATTAACTAAATCCCAAACTCCAAATCCAAATCCCAAATTCCATACAGCAAACCCCAAACTTCAAACCCCAAATTCCAATCCTAAACCTCATACCCCAAATCTCAAATCCCATACCCCAAATCCCAAACCCCTACCCCAAACTCCATACCCCAAACTTCAAATCCCAAACTCAAACTCAAACCCCATACCCCAAACACTTATCTATAGTTTATATAATAGTTAGAAATTAGAAAATAAATAATAAATAATATGTTGTGTGACATTGCATATATGAATAACCTTAAACCCATTTAGGAATCAGCGTACACTCATATGTCTACTGATTTTTGAATTGTCCAGTGTGGACAGTTTGAGATTATATTATTTATATTGCACATTTTTGTTACTTATACTTTCCATGTTGCGTATGAAGTTTTGGTGTCTTCCTCATTTGTTCTTCAGGTATATTGTTTGTAGGGTCTATAACGCCCCGATTTTTCGCCTCGATAAAAACGTAAATCGAAGCATCCGAATAAGTAGTACAGGGCTACCTATCCTTCATAATCGTAAAGAGTAGCATGTATGCATCTAAGTTTACTAATTAAATACAATACGAAACACAATAGAAAGAGGTAAATTTCCAATTATATGCATAGAGATCTAACTCTTGCATAAATAAATCACATGGTGTAGTAAAACTATAACCTTCATAATTTCACATTTACAAAATCATATTGTATCTAAGACTTACATAACCCAGTTAGTTTTCTTAAAACAAATATCGTACCCCACCGTCGTCCGGTAATCTTATTATTCCACTTAATCACGTACAAGTGAGATCACTCCATTCGGAGATGAGTATTCTGTAGAACCCTCAAGGTACCTCAGAATCTCCTGTGCTGTCCAAGTCTCTTGACAATTTATCTAATCCTACAACAATATTTATCATTACATAAAGAATGATAGATAAATTTAAAAGTGTGAGATTTCTTGGAAATTTCAGTAAGTACACAAATAACTTAACAAATGCATCATCCGAGCATATCAATAACATAACATAGCATGTATCATAATGAATTACTTCACATGATTCATAATTGTCTCATGAGACTCGTGCATATGGATGACCACAATTTTCATATAGACTTATACTGTTACATGGACCCACCATCTTATACTTAAAATTTTTATTTACTTTTTTATATTATGAGTCTTACTTATTTCTTATCATCGGTGGGCGTTACGAATCGCCGTCTCCATCGGATTTCCATACATATAACTCATCAGTCGTCCGGGTATTACGTATCATCGTCACCGTCTTAACGAGTCTCGTGTCAGTCAATCGGGTCTTACGTATCGCCGTTCCCGTCGTGACACGAAAAATACTTAACATAGCGGGCATTACATATCGCCATCCCTGCTAGTCATGTCAGTTGTCTGGGCGTTACGTATCAACGTCCCCATCGTGTCATAACTCTTACTTATCCTCAACGAGCGTTATGTATCGTCATCCCCGTTGGCACGTCGGTCATACGGGCATTACGTATTACCGTCCTCATCATGACGTGACTGACTTATTATTCTTTCCACTTGTAAAGTTTTTTTAACGTACTTTCTTCTAACAGACGTCATGACTTATGACAACACATATATGTGATGAAATGCAACATACGCATAAACGTAGACTTATGACATGCAAATTTCATGACTTCATAATTCATATAACATATAAAAACATGTCACAAAAACATACCTCACATATACATGCACATACGTCACATAAATTCATAACGTCAAAACTTAACGAAAGATACATAGACAATTAAATAACATATTATAATATTATTAAACTAAGGCTTTAGGAAACTAAATCTTATTTATTTATCTAACTTATTTAACTTAAACCAAGATTTATATAATTACACAACTTAAGTATATTTATAAGTTAACTTGAATATTTCTCTTATATATATATATATATAATTTTATTATTTCATTATTATTATTATTATTATTATTATTATTATTAGCATAATAATTCTCAAAAATCTTCCAAGTAATCAGAAATTTCTAAGCTTACCATACTTTTTTAAAAAAATCATTCAAATAATTCACTAAAAGTTTAGAATAAAGGAAATATACTCTTTAAAGTCCATACCTACTCTATTATGCCACTTAAGCCCAATTTCGTCCTTTATAGAGTTCTTATATCTTAAAACTCAAAACACAAAAGTTGTAGATATCTGTCTTAGCTTTTTATAACCTCTTGAAGTATTCAATTACGACATCACATTAATAAGTTATGACAAATTTACCATAGGATGTTAAATCTGTCAACATTACCCCTTTTGAATCCGAAAGTTACTAGGGTTGATCTTTCATTTATTTCTAAATCAAGACCTCATATTTTCACATAATCATTTTAATATATAATCATAAAATATATTCTTAAGGTTCTAAAATTCTTCTTAGTATTTTTTCATAACAAAAACCACTCCACAAGTCAAAAACTTTCAAGCTACTACAGAAACAATATATAAGCTTAAACAAGCATCAAACAAGCATCAAACTAAATCTATAAGTCAAGCCACTTATACTACACCAATATTATGTTAAGTAGTGCACTTACAAATTTTTCCTAAATTATATTGGAAGTCTAGGGTTGATCTTGTACCACTTTTCCTCCTATGCTCTCACTTAGCTCCCTTTAGAGGTTTAGGTGAAGTGAGTGAGTTTTGAGTGAATTTTCTTAGGAATTTCTCACTATGACCATGTGATATCACTAAAAAGGGATGAAGAGAAGCCATTACATATATATATAGTATGAGGGGCGACACTTAGGCATAAGAGGATAGAGAATTCTTCAAGGTAACCAGTTCTCTCCTTTTACTAAAGATAACTCATATACGTCGGTTACCAGTTGACTCATATTCATGTCCATCCACTTCACACTAGATTTCTTCCTTGATCCATTCCTTATCTTCAAAAACCCAAATCATAGAAGTTATATATCGCCTTCTTAAGGTTCTATAGAAACTTAAATCACTTCATTCTGAGCTCATATGATCAAGTTATGAGTTTTCTACTGAAAGTAGACAGATAAGCCCGAGAGTACCAATCCGGGCATACCAAGTGTTTGATAAATAATCCATCTTGTTTCACACGAAACTTACTAAATAAAATCTTTCATTTGACATATTTCTACATACTTGTCAAGATCTTAGAATAATTGAGAAAATATATCAAAGGCTTAATCTTAATCAAAGTCACTAGTCAACTCCAAGTCAATGCCTATATATTCAATTCAGATATGCCACTTCAATCTCAATTTAGTATTTGATTAAGTCCATATCTCTTAAAACTCAAAAAGTTTTAAATATTTCTATTATATTTCCAAATCATCTTGAATCATCTCAATCCGACATAAAATGAGTAAGCTATGTCCATATTACTAAAGGATATTGAAACTATCTAATTTTGTTTAATCCGAAAATATCATGAGATATATTCCTTACTCATACAACTTGATTTTCTTTGTAAATTTCCCTCAATTTCTATACCATATTTCCTTGAATATTCAAAAACCCTATCTTCTCATCACATTTAGTGTCTCCCATAATTGTTTCCTCCAATATCAATAAAAGACTCATAAAAACTATATACATATAACCAAAATTCCAAAGGTTCCCTAAAAATAATCTTAAACAAACATAATCATACCAAATATGAAAATTAAACAGATATTTCAAAATCCAGGTTATCACAAGGTCACAATCCCTCTATTCGAATATGTACACTTTGAGAACTATGGGGAGGTGCTATCAACTGACGTGAGAAGTAGAAGTAATAAAAGCTGTGCAATATGAATAATATAATCTCAAACGGGATAGTATCAAATACCTTATCAAATATGAAATGAATTACTTTAAACCACGATTTGCATGTGGATTTTAATGCTTTAAACTAATAGATAAGTTTTTTAGAAATGGATAAAAGTTAAATGCACATGGGCGATAGACTACATTCCCTATGCAGGTAGAGGAGTCAGAACTTTCATTGAATTTGCTCGAGCCTTTAATGATAGTCGTGGTTACATCAAGAGTCCAAGTCAAGGTTCTAAAAATTTGTGTATTATAAGATTAGATGAAACTGAGGATCATATCTTTGTCAATGGGATGGATCTGGATTATACACAATAGGTACTCTATAGTGAGCCGTATGAATCGATACCGGATGTATTTTTCAATCATTCAGATTATATGCAAAATATTGGTAATGGAACAAACGGGATGATACTGATGAACAGGATGAGATGGAAGAGATGTTGGGTGACATTGGTACTGGTGTGATAACCCGAATTTTTTCCCCTATTGGATTTTCCTCATGATAAAAATGGATACCTTTTATTTAGTCTTTCTTTAGAATTTTTTGGAAATATATTATGAACCTTTTATTGGTAATAAGCCTATATGTATTTGAGAAAATATATATATTTGTGAAACACCTAAGTATTTGAAAAAAAAATAAATAAATCATTTGGGGACACTTGGCATGAAAAGAAGATATGGCTTTTGGAAATTCAAGAAAGTATTGTATAGAAATTGAATGAAAATTGACAAAGAAAGTCAAGTGGTATAAGTAAGCAATATACTACATGATGTGATCGGATTAAGTAATTTCAAACAGTTTCAATATTTTTTGGTAATCTGGACATAACTCTCTCATATGATCTTCGAACGAGATGATTCTAGATGCTATAAAACAAAAAGAAAAAGATTTACAACTTTTATTTTTTGAGTTTTAAGAGATACAAACCCAATCAAGGACGAAATTAGGATTAAAGTTGACAAAATAAAATTGGAAATAGTGAGCATGACTTTGAGTTGACCACCGACTTTGCTTAAGATTGAATATTTGAATATCTTATCAATTATTCTAAGATCTTGAAATGTAAGTGGACAAGTGGCAAGTGAGGATTTTCCATCTAGAAGCCTTCGTAACACAAGGAGGAGCCAAGTATTCGGACGAAGGAAAACTAAGCATAGCCAAGAAACACATGTGAGATTATCTTAAATTTTCCTACCCAAATGATAAGATTTTGCAAATCTAATGATTTGACATATCTTCTAGGTGGCACTAGATGAACAGTGGGTGAGTTTTCTTGCTAATCAAGCCTAGCTAAGTAATAAAGAATAACCTAAAACTAAGGGAACCGAAGTGAGGAAATACAAGGGATCGGATTGCACCCCTTGCAACCGACTTACTCCTTTGTGAATTTAGAAAAAAAATCTTTGAAGCTCAAATCATCCAGTGACATGTGTAAGGACATGATGAGTGCACAAAAATGCACTCTAAATACTCTATTTAAATACTAAAAGAAATGAGAAAACAATGGATATAACTCATGTTAATAAAATTAATGGTCATTTATCTTGAGATAGATATAAGCATGATTTAATATATTGATGAGAATATAAAATGCCATATTTTCCTCTCTTAATGTTTAAAACTTTATTCTTATTTGATGCCTAAATATACTCATTATTCTTATATTTTGATTTAGGACACAAATGGAGACATTAGGAGCAAATGAAGATAATTGCGGAATTTCAGACAGTTTTGACATCTTTTCGTAAAATGGGCATAACTCTCTCATCCAATCTCCGATTGAGCTGATTCAAGATGATCTAGAACCGCAAGAGAAATATCTATAACTTTTATGTTTTGTGTTTGAAGAGATATCCACTCAATCTAAGACAAAATCGACCATCAAGTGGACGCACCTGCACTTGACGTTCCTGGATATTTTTCAGCCACTTGCATCAAATCCAAATACAAGATGAAGTGCACTCAAGTTTCTTCAAGACAAATTATTTGACCACAAGATATTAAGTCATACAAGACAACTAATAGATAGAGAAGCAAAATTGAAACACTCAACCTACAAGCAAAATCCAGCTCATGCATGGTGGGAAAACAAATGATCAAAATGACAACTCACAAATCACTTGGATTCAAGAATGGCACATGGCAAAACAAGTTGAAATTGTGATGATTTTGTCATGACAACTTGCATGAAGGATGCTTATAAATAGAAGGGAGGGGTGTGTGTTCTAAGACCATGCTTAGTGTGCTTGGATGCCTTGGAAGATATATTGTTTGAGAGCTTGAGAAAAGAAAAGAAAAACCAAAGAAGAGAGAAGAAAATAATGGTTGGCTCTTCCATATTATCCCTTGAAGAATTTTTGTTGCATATTTTCAATATGTGTAACTAATTTTCTAGTAGAGCTAGGGATGAATTTGTATATATGATGGTATTTGTAATTGTTTTTGATTCATATATGTGTTCTTCAAATATTAAACTCTTTTGTTTAGTCATTCGAAATTTATTATAAATGTTTTCGTCACCAAATAATCTTATAATTTATTTCATTTATAGATTCAGTCATGCTTTTTCTATTAAATGCAATAATTCTTTGATTATGTTTGGTTCAATTGGTTATCTATTTTAATTTAATTCTCTGCTGCAATATTGCTCTACGAGTATATTGTCGACGTTGAATTTCTTTAATATCGATAACAATTCCTGTTCTTATATTGTGACGAATGATTTTTCGAAAGATTACATTTGATTTAAATCTGGTTATTAATGTTTTATTTTCCGATTGAAAATTTGGACATAGAATTTTCAATTGAGTTATTAATGAATCGAAAATAATTAAAATACCAATTATATACAAAGGATTCCCGATGCTTTACTTTTCGCACTCATCTAAATCTTTTTGTTAATTTCGTTACTGTTCTTCAATTTCTCAATCCATCTCCCTGTGGAATCGACACCCCAAAGCTATACTGCAAACGACCGCGTTATTCTTTGGGCGTAATCAAATTTTGGCGCCGTTGCCGGGGAGACGGTAAAAGAATTTGTAGTTTTTTTTAGTAGTTTGTTAAAAAAAAAAAAAAAAAAAGAGAGCGGTAGCTTCGTTCATTTTCTTTTTAGCTTTCTGCATCTTTATTTTATTTTAGTTTTATTTTCGTAATTTTTTTTTTCAGTATTACGCTTTTCTTTACTTTGCATGCGCAGGTACAGAGACGCTTTTGGACGGTTTGCTAGTAGACCCGTGCTAGAATCAGATTCAGAATCTAATTTTTCTAATCGCTTGTTTGATAATTCTTCCAATTCTGACGCGATGAGTGAACACGTGGACCAACCTGTTAGAACCCTCCAAGATTATCTTCATCCCGCACGAACAGCCACACCATCCTGTATTATGTTCTCACCTAATGTTCGTCATGTAGATTTTAAAACGGGAATGATACAATTACTTCCGACTTTCCATGGTCTAGAAAATGAAAACCCCTATGTTCATATTAGGGAATTTGAGGAAGTAGTTGCAACATTTCACGGTCAAAATACCACTGACGAAACGGTAAGGCTAAAGTTCTTTCCTTTTTCTTTGAAAGATAAAGCTAAGAGTTGGTTGTACTCACTAAGACCACGGTCTATTGGAACATGGAGTGAGATGACTCAAGTGTTTTTCAATAAATACTTTCCCCAACATAAGACTAATGCTTTAAAAAGACAAATCTCTACCTTTGCACAAAAGGATAGTGAGACTTTGTACCAGTCTTGGGAAAGATTTAAAGAATTACTGAGTATGTGTCCCCACCATGGATATGAGAATTGGCGCTTAGTGAGTTATTTTTATGAAGGCCTTACGCCCAGGGAACGTCAATTCGTGGAAATGATGTGCAATGGAGAATTTTTACAAAAAAAATCCCGATGAGGCCATAGAGTACCTCAATGAGCTTGCTGAAAAAGCTCATACTTGGACTGGACCTAGTGCTACTGATAGCACAAACAGGTCACGACCTACAGGAAACTTGAGTGGTGGTATTTACCATCTAAGGGAGGAGGATAACCTTAAGGCTAAGGTTGAAATGCTCACCAGAGAATTAGAGTTATTGAAAACTAAAAACTCAAAACCAACACACACGGCTAATCATGCAGAATCTTTTGGGCCATGTGTTGTCTGTGGTGGGATAGATCATCATTCCCAAGAGTGTCCTACACATACTAACATGAATGGTATGTATGAGGAACAAAGTAATGCTCTAGGTATGTACAAAAAGCCCTTCACACCTTACTCTGAAACCTACAACCCAGGATGGCGTAATCATCCCAACTTCAGCTGGAAGTCTGAAAACCAGCAGCCTGCACAACTCTCTAGATCATATCCTGCACCATACCATGCACCTCAATCTTCTAGAAATTCTTTAGAAGATACTTTGCATACTTTTATTGAAATACAGGGTAAGACTAATCAAAAATTTGAATCTTTGATTATGCAGGTTGTTGAAGAAAATAAGGAAATCAAGAGCCAGGTGTCTAAAATAATGAGTTCATTGACTATGAATGAGAAAGGTAAGTTTCCTTCCCAAACTCAATCTGTACCTCATGGTCAACATATGGCACAAGGAGATCTGA
Source organism: Platycarya strobilacea (assembly GCA_036898215.1). Lineage (NCBI taxonomy): Eukaryota > Viridiplantae > Streptophyta > Magnoliopsida > Fagales > Juglandaceae > Platycarya > Platycarya strobilacea. The sequence goes on along the minus strand of CM072545.1, from coordinate 23,253,352 downwards.
AGGACGTAAACGCCATTGTGACACGAAGTGGTAAGTCTCTACGTGATCCAATAATAGAAAAAAAAAAGGATGTAGAGAAAGATCAAGATAGCAGCAGTCCTGAGCTTCCCAAAGAACTTGAGGTAACAAAACTTGAGGAACCTGCGGTAACAAAAAATCCTGGTAAGGTACCTTTTCCTCAAGCATTAAAGTCAAGTAAACAAACTCTAGATCATAACAATGATATTTTGGAAAATCTTAGACAGGTAAAAATTAATCTTCCTCTTTTGCATGTAATTAAACAAGTTCCTACTTACGCAAAAATTCTCAAAGATTTGTGTACAGTTAAGAGGAAGCATTATGTGAAGAAGACTGCATTCTTGACAGAGCAAGTTAGTGCTCTAATTGAACAGCGGATTCCCCCTAAGTACAAGGATCCTGGATGTCCAACCATCACATGCAACATTGGCAATCATGAGCTTGGACAGGCATTGCTAGATTTAGGGGCTAGTGTAAATTTGATGCCATATTCTATTTATTTGCAATTAGGATTGGGAGAAATCAAACCAACTTCTGTGGTATTGCAATTGGCTGATCGTTCAGTCAGAGCACCACGAGGTGTGGTAGAGGATGTTTTAATTCAAGTTGACAAATTTTACTATCCTGTTGATTTCTTAATTTTAGACACTAGTTCTGCTGTAGAAACCACCTCTAAAATTCCATTAATTTTAGGTAGACCTTTTCTTGCTACTTCTAATGCTCTTATCAATTGCAGAAATGGATTGATGAAACTCTCTTTTGGCAATATGACTCTTGAGGTAAATATTTTTCATATTGCAAAACAGCCAGAAGAGGATGTCGAGTGTCATCAGACATACATGATTGACTCACTTATAGAAAGGGATGTTCTTACAACTCATGACTCAGATTCCCTTGAATACTTTATTGTTAATTCTGAATTTAATCCTATAAGTGATTCATCTGATGTATTTGACATTTGTGCTATTTTTGACAGAACTCATGATTATAGCACACAGGCATGGCAACCAAAGTTTGAGAAGTTGCCTGAAAAAAGAGAAAGACAGATTCCTTCAAGTAGGGAAGCCCCTAAAGTTGAATTAAAATCCCTACCTAAGGGTTTAAAGCATGTTTTCCTTGGTCCAGGTGATACTTTTCCTGTTATTATTTCATCTGAATTATCTGAGTCCCAAGGTGAGAAATTAATTCAGATTTTATGCAAATATAAATCAACCCTAGGATGGAGTATTGCTGATATAAAAGGCATTAGTCCCCTAATCTGTACTCATAAAATAAATTTAGAGGAAGGAACTAATCCTCGAAGAGACCCCCAGCGTAGACTTAATCCCACAATGAAAGAAGTTGTGAAAAATGAAGTATTGAAACTATTAGATGCAGGAATGATATATCCTATTGCTGATAGTAAATGGGTAAGTCCTACGCAGGTTGTTCCTAAAAAGTCAGGAGTAACTGTGATAAAAAATGACCTTGGAGAGTTAGTCCCTACAAAACTGGTGACTGGTTGGCGGATGTGCATTGATTACAGAAAATTAAATGCCGCCACACGAAAAGACCATTTTCCGCTTCCTTTTATTGATCAAATTCTTGAGCGGGTGGCTGGTCATCCTTTTTATTGCTTTCTGGATGGTTATTCTGGTTATTATCAAATTGAAATTGCATTAGAAGATCAGGATAAAACTACTTTTACTTGTCCTTTCGGTACTTATGCTTTCCGCAGAATGCCATTTGGATTGTGTAATGCTCCAGCTACTTTTCAACGTTGCATGATGAGTATTTTTAGTGATATGGTTGAAAAGTGCGTGGAAGTTTTTATGGATGACTTGACTGTTTTTGGATCTTCTTTTGATGCATGTTTAATGAGTTTAGAAAGAGTACTGACTCGTTGTGAAGAAAAAGAATTGGTTTTAAATTGGGAAAAATGTCACTTTATGGTACCTTCAGGTATTGTTTTAGGGCATATTATTTCTTCCAAAGGAATGGAGGTTGATCAATCAAAAGTTGAATTAATCTCTAAATTGCCTACACCTAGAACAATCAAGGATATAAGATCATTTCTTGGTCATGCGGGTTTTTATAGGAGATTCATACAGAATTTTTCTGCCATATCTAGACCACTATGTAACCTCCTAGCTAAGGATGCCCCATTTGAATGGACACAAGCCTGTCAAGAGGCTTTCAAAACATTAATTGGCAAGCTTACTTCAGCACCCATAATGCAACCACCTGATTGGAATTTACCTTTTGAAATTATGTGTGATGCTAGTGATTTTGCTGTAGGTGCTGTTCTTGGACAACGAAAAGAAGGGAAACCTTTTGTCATTTACTATGCTAGTCGAACTCTAAATAATGCACAAATGAATTACTCCACCACTGAAAAAGAGTTGTTAGCTGTAGTATTTGCTTTGGATAAATTCCGCGCTTATTTGATTGGTTCTCCTATCATTATCTTTACAGATCATGCAGCCCTTAAGTACCTTTTTACAAAGAAGGATGCTAAGGCACGATTAATACGATGGATTTTGCTTTTGCAGGAATTTGACATCACCATCAAAGACAAGAAAGGAGTGGAGAACGTAGTGGCAGACCATCTTTCTAGACTCACATTCGAGGACACTTCTGAACACATACCAATCAAAGATGATTTTCCCGATGAGCATTTACTTTCTATTACTTCTCTACCATGGTTTGCTCATATTGTGAACTATTTAGCTGCAGGTGAAATACCAAAGGATTTTAGCACCCAAGACAAAAGGAAATTCATGATTGAGGTACGAAAATTCTACTGGGATGACCCTTACCTTTTCAAATACTGCCCTGATCAAATTTTAAGGCGTTGCATCCCTGATGAAGAGATTGCAAGCGTTTTGGAATTTTGTCATTCCCAAGCTTGTGGTGGCCACTTTTCAATGAAGAAAACCGCTGCAAAAATCCTGCAGTGTGGATTTTATTGGCCCACCTTATTTAAAGATACAAATATCTATTGTCGCTCATGCGAAAGATGTCAAAAGTTAGGAGCTATGACCCGTCGTAATATGATGCCCTTAAACCCAATTTTGGTAATTGAAATTTTTGACTGTTGGGGCATTGATTTTATGGGACCATTTCCTCCTTCTTTTGGATATTTATATATTATTGTGGCAGTAGATTATGTGTCAAAATGGGTAGAGGCAGCACCTTGCAGGACCAATGATAACAGGACGGTAATTAAGTTTCTCAAAGAAAATGTACTATCTCGATTTGGTACCCCACGTGCTATCATTAGTGACCGAGGTACGCATTTTTGTAACCGTTCTTTTGAAGCTTTAATGAAAAGATATGGGGTGATACATAAGCTTTCTACTGCATATCACCCTCAGACAAGTGGACAGGTTGAACTTGCGAATAGGGAAATTAAACAAATTTTAGAAAAAACGGTCAACCCAGATCGGAAAGATTGGTCTTTGAGACTAATCGATGCGCTTTGGGCTTACCGTACAGCTTTCAAAACTCCCTTAGGCATGTCACCTTATAGACTTGTTTTTGGAAAACCTTGTCATTTGCCCGTGGAGCTCGAGCATCGAGCATATTGGGCCATTAAACATTTCAATTTTGACTTGGAAAAAGCAGGAAAATTTAGAAAATTCCAATTGACGGAATTAGAAGAATTGAGAAATGATGCTTATGAAAACTCCAAGATCTATAAGGCTAAAATGAAAGTATTTCATGATAAAAATATTTTGAGAAGAACATTTAAGCCTAATGATCGAGTATTTTTATATGATTCAAGACTCCATAAGCATCCAGGAAAACTTCGATCTAGATGGACCGGCCCTTTTATAGTAAAAAATGTTTTCACAAATGGGGCGGTAGAAATAGAAAATCCAAAAGATGGATGTATCTTCAAAGTAAATGGTCAACGCCTCAAAATCTTAATTGATAGACAAATTCCAGAAGTGGAAGACATTCCACTTATGGACCCAGTATATCAATCTTGACCATCTCCAGGTATGTTTTTCTTTTCTTTTATTTTCGTTCATTTTATTTTTGTTTATTGTTTACTTTATTTTGTTATAGGTTAATTTTATTTTGACAAATACCATCTTTGATGCCAAGCAAGTCGCCCACATCCCACATCAGGTGTATTCTACCCTGTTTAGTTATTCAATTTTGATTCTTAAACATTGAGGACAATGTTTCATTTAAGTTGGGGGGTGGGAATATAAATCTGTTATTTAAACTCTGTGGCATATTTCAATCAATATATAAAAAATTGCCAAATTTTTTCACACAGGCATCTTTTCACACATGATACTCATGCTCATTCATAACCATCTTGGTGAATTCAACAAACCCATTTTAAATCATTTTGCTAAAACATCCACAGAGCCATTTATGCACTTCTCCAAACTTTGTGGTAATATGGTGATTTGACACATGTAACTAAAGAATTATTTTGCTCAAGTATTCATGTGAATTTTGTGAGAATTGAGAGCTTACAAATACAGAAATTGTGATAAGTATCCATTGATCTGTTGAATTTAACACTTCTTTTGAGAATATCATTACATGGTTTGTGGTAAGATGGTGGATATACTTGGGATATGACGAAAGTCAACTTAGGATTAACGTTTGAGCCTTTCAAGCTGAGCCTTTTCATCATAGATCCCTAGCAGCCAATTTTGAGCCAATATACACATATGGCCTTTTCTTTTCATATCTACATCATCCATACCTCTCCACATTGGAGTATAGCTTATACACTATATTTTCCTACCATTTTACTTCCAAGTGTGTACTAGGTGTGAAATCATCATAAAAAAAAAAAAAAAAAAAAACATGACAAAAATGGCATGGTGCTAGATGTGTCCATCAAATTATTCATGAAAGAGTTCATCAAATTGCGAAGACACCAGTGGCAAAAGAAGATGGAAAAGTGTACTTAGTCAAAAATCTAAAAAATTGAAAAGTACATCAAAAGGAAAGTATAGTCTACTGAAAAATTTAACAGATTCCCTTTTGTGTATACTTGGAAGTTTTTGAAATCTCTTCACCTTTTCTTCTTATGAACCCCAACCCTAAACCACATTACAACCCTTTGTGTTGATTTTTCCGATCCTAAGTATGCTTGTGGAAAGAATGGTGGAAATCTCATTTGTTAGTATTCCTATCATAAGATCAATGTTTACTTGTTACTTATATATAATTGGCTAAATTTCCATGAGAGTAAATGTACACCTTTGTCAACTCCATAGAGAGAACCCATACATGAAACACTTCTATACCCGTGAGTTATGGAGTTGAACATTTTTGCTTAAGATATTCTAATTTTGCATGTGTCGAAACCTCTGATCTGATAAAAATAGTTTGGAACACATACACACTCTGTGGATTGCTATATTTGAATTACTTGTGAAAGGGTTATTGAATTTCTAAGATTGTTTTGATATGTAAATTTGAAAAATGTGTCTTGATGGCCCCTATGTGTGATTTTCTTTGGTCTTTCTCATCATTTTGCATGAAAATTGCTAGGGACTAGCAATGAGTAAGTTGGGGGGTGTGATGAGTGCACAAAAATGCACTCTAAATACTCTATTTAAATACTAAAAGAAATGAGAAAACAATGGATATAACTCATGTTAATAAAATTAATGGTCATTTATCTTGAGATAGATATAAGCATGATTTAATATATTGATGAGAATATAAAATGCCATATTTTCCTCTCTTAATGTTTAAAACTTTATTCTTATTTGATGCCTAAATATACTCATTATTCTTATATTTTGATTTAGGACACAAATGGAGACATTAGGAGCAAATGAAGATAATTGCGGAATTTCAGACAGTTTTGACATCTTTTCGTAAAATGGGCATAACTCTCTCATCCAATCTCCGATTGAGCTGATTCAAGATGATCTAGAACCGCAAGAGAAATATCTATAACTTTTATGTTTTGTGTTTGAAGAGATATCCACTCAATCTAAGACAAAATCGACCATCAAGTGGACGCACCTGCACTTGACGTTCCTGGATATTTTTCAGCCACTTGCATCAAATCCAAATACAAGATGAAGTGCACTCAAGTTTCTTCAAGACAAATTATTTGACCACAAGATATTAAGTCATACAAGACAACTAATAGATAGAGAAGCAAAATTGAAACACTCAACCTACAAGCAAAATCCAGCTCATGCATGGTGGGAAAACAAATGATCAAAATGACAACTCACAAATCACTTGGATTCAAGAATGGCACATGGCAAAACAAGTTGAAATTGTGATGATTTTGTCATGACAACTTGCATGAAGGATGCTTATAAATAGAAGGGAGGGGTGTGTGTTCTAAGACCATGCTTAGTGTGCTTGGATGCCTTGGAAGATACATTGTTTGAGAGCTTGAGAAAAGAAAAGAAAAACCAAAGAAGAGAGAAGAAAATAATGGTTGGCTCTTCCATATTATCCCTTGAAGAATTTTTGTTGCATATTTTCAATATGTGTAACTAATTTTCTAGTAGAGCTAGGGATGAATTTGTATATATGATGGTATTTGTAATTGTTTTTGATTCATATATGTGTTCTTCAAATATTAAACTCTTTTGTTTAGTCATTCGAAATTTATTATAAATGTTTTCGTCACCAAATAATCTTATAATTTATTTCATTTATAGATTCAGTCATGCTTTTTCTATTAAATGCAATAATTCTTTGATTATGTTTGGTTCAATTGGTTATCTATTTTAATTTAATTCTCTGCTGCAATATTGCTCTACGAGTATATTGTCGACGTTGAATTTCTTTAATATCGATAACAATTCCTGTTCTTATATTGTGACGAATGATTTTTCGAAAGATTACATTTGATTTAAATCTGGTTATTAATGTTTTATTTTCCGATTGAAAATTTGGACATAGAATTTTCAATTGAGTTATTAATGAATCGAAAATAATTAAAATACCAATTATATACAAAGGATTCCCGATGCTTTACTTTTCGCACTCATCTAAATCTTTTTGTTAATTTCGTTACTGTTCTTCAATTTCTCAATCCATCTCCCTGTGGAATCGACACCCCAAAGCTATACTGCAAACGACCGCGTTATTCTTTGGGCGTAATCAAATTTTGGCGCCGTTGCCGGGGAGACGGTAAAAGAATTTGTAGTTTTTTTTAGTAGTTTGTTAAAAAAAAAAAAAAAAAAGAGAGCGGTAGCTTCGTTCATTTTCTTTTTAGCTTTCTGCATCTTTATTTTATTTTAGTTTTATTTTCGTAATTTTTTTTTTCAGTATTACGCTTTTCTTTACTTTGCATGCGCAGGTACAGAGACGCTTTTGGACGGTTTGCTAGTAGACCCGTGCTAGAATCAGATTCAGAATCTAATTTTTCTAATCGCTTGTTTGATAATTCTTCCAATTCTGACGCGATGAGTGAACACGTGGACCAACCTGTTAGAACCCTCCAAGATTATCTTCATCCCGCACGAACAGCCACACCATCCTGTATTATGTTCTCACCTAATGTTCGTCATGTAGATTTTAAAACGGGAATGATACAATTACTTCCGACTTTCCATGGTCTAGAAAATGAAAACCCCTATGTTCATATTAGGGAATTTGAGGAAGTAGTTGCAACATTTCACGGTCAAAATACCACTGACGAAACGGTAAGGCTAAAGTTCTTTCCTTTTTCTTTGAAAGATAAAGCTAAGAGTTGGTTGTACTCACTAAGACCACGGTCTATTGGAACATGGAGTGAGATGACTCAAGTGTTTTTCAATAAATACTTTCCCCAACATAAGACTAATGCTTTAAAAAGACAAATCTCTACCTTTGCACAAAAGGATAGTGAGACTTTGTACCAGTCTTGGGAAAGATTTAAAGAATTACTGAGTATGTGTCCCCACCATGGATATGAGAATTGGCGCTTAGTGAGTTATTTTTATGAAGGCCTTACGCCCAGGGAACGTCAATTCGTGGAAATGATGTGCAATGGAGAATTTTTACAAAAAAAATCCCGATGAGGCCATAGAGTACCTCAATGAGCTTGCTGAAAAAGCTCATACTTGGACTGGACCTAGTGCTACTGATAGCACAAACAGGTCACGACCTACAGGAAACTTGAGTGGTGGTATTTACCATCTAAGGGAGGAGGATAACCTTAAGGCTAAGGTTGAAATGCTCACCAGAGAATTAGAGTTATTGAAAACTAAAAACTCAAAACCAACACACACGGCTAATCATGCAGAATCTTTTGGGCCATGTGTTGTCTGTGGTGGGATAGATCATCATTCCCAAGAGTGTCCTACACATACTAACATGAATGGTATGTATGAGGAACAAAGTAATGCTCTAGGTATGTACAAAAAGCCCTTCACACCTTACTCTGAAACCTACAACCCAGGATGGCGTAATCATCCCAACTTCAGCTGGAAGTCTGAAAACCAGCAGCCTGCACAACTCTCTAGATCATATCCTGCACCATACCATGCACCTCAATCTTCTAGAAATTCTTTAGAAGATACTTTGCATACTTTTATTGAAATACAGGGTAAGACTAATCAAAAATTTGAATCTTTGATTATGCAGGTTGTTGAAGAAAATAAGGAAATCAAGAGCCAGGTGTCTAAAATAATGAGTTCATTGACTATGAATGAGAAAGGTAAGTTTCCTTCCCAAACTCAATCTGTACCTCATGGTCAACATATGGCACAAGGAGATCTGAAGGACGTAAACGCCATTGTGACACGAAGTGGTAAGTCTCTACGTGATCCAATAATAGAAAAAAAAAAGGATGTAGAGAAAGATCAAGATAGCAGCAGTCCTGAGCTTCCCAAAGAACTTGAGGTAACAAAACTTGAGGAACCTGCGGTAACAAAAAATCCTGGTAAGGTACCTTTTCCTCAAGCATTAAAGTCAAGTAAACAAACTCTAGATCATAACAATGATATTTTGGAAAATCTTAGACAGGTAAAAATTAATCTTCCTCTTTTGCATGTAATTAAACAAGTTCCTACTTACGCAAAAATTCTCAAAGATTTGTGTACAGTTAAGAGGAAGCATTATGTGAAGAAGACTGCATTCTTGACAGAGCAAGTTAGTGCTCTAATTGAACAGCGGATTCCCCCTAAGTACAAGGATCCTGGATGTCCAACCATCACATGCAACATTGGCAATCATGAGCTTGGACAGGCATTGCTAGATTTAGGGGCTAGTGTAAATTTGATGCCATATTCTATTTATTTGCAATTAGGATTGGGAGAAATCAAACCAACTTCTGTGGTATTGCAATTGGCTGATCGTTCAGTCAGAGCACCACGAGGTGTGGTAGAGGATGTTTTAATTCAAGTTGACAAATTTTACTATCCTGTTGATTTCTTAATTTTAGACACTAGTTCTGCTGTAGAAACCACCTCTAAAATTCCATTAATTTTAGGTAGACCTTTTCTTGCTACTTCTAATGCTCTTATCAATTGCAGAAATGGATTGATGAAACTCTCTTTTGGCAATATGACTCTTGAGGTAAATATTTTTCATATTGCAAAACAGCCAGAAGAGGATGTCGAGTGTCATCAGACATACATGATTGACTCACTTATAGAAAGGGATGTTCTTACAACTCATGACTCAGATTCCCTTGAATACTTTATTGTTAATTCTGAATTTAATCCTATAAGTGATTCATCTGATGTATTTGACATTTGTGCTATTTTTGACAGAACTCATGATTATAGCACACAGGCATGGCAACCAAAGTTTGAGAAGTTGCCTGAAAAAAGAGAAAGACAGATTCCTTCAAGTAGGGAAGCCCCTAAAGTTGAATTAAAATCCCTACCTAAGGGTTTAAAGCATGTTTTCCTTGGTCCAGGTGATACTTTTCCTGTTATTATTTCATCTGAATTATCTGAGTCCCAAGGTGAGAAATTAATTCAGATTTTATGCAAATATAAATCAACCCTAGGATGGAGTATTGCTGATATAAAAGGCATTAGTCCCCTAATCTGTACTCATAAAATAAATTTAGAGGAAGGAACTAATCCTCGAAGAGACCCCCAGCGTAGACTTAATCCCACAATGAAAGAAGTTGTGAAAAATGAAGTATTGAAACTATTAGATGCAGGAATGATATATCCTATTGCTGATAGTAAATGGGTAAGTCCTACGCAGGTTGTTCCTAAAAAGTCAGGAGTAACTGTGATAAAAAATGACCTTGGAGAGTTAGTCCCTACAAAACTGGTGACTGGTTGGCGGATGTGCATTGATTACAGAAAATTAAATGCCGCCACACGAAAAGACCATTTTCCGCTTCCTTTTATTGATCAAATTCTTGAGCGGGTGGCTGGTCATCCTTTTTATTGCTTTCTGGATGGTTATTCTGGTTATTATCAAATTGAAATTGCATTAGAAGATCAGGATAAAACTACTTTTACTTGTCCTTTCGGTACTTATGCTTTCCGCAGAATGCCATTTGGATTGTGTAATGCTCCAGCTACTTTTCAACGTTGCATGATGAGTATTTTTAGTGATATGGTTGAAAAGTGCGTGGAAGTTTTTATGGATGACTTGACTGTTTTTGGATCTTCTTTTGATGCATGTTTAATGAGTTTAGAAAGAGTACTGACTCGTTGTGAAGAAAAAGAATTGGTTTTAAATTGGGAAAAATGTCACTTTATGGTACCTTCAGGTATTGTTTTAGGGCATATTATTTCTTCCAAAGGAATGGAGGTTGATCAATCAAAAGTTGAATTAATCTCTAAATTGCCTACACCTAGAACAATCAAGGATATAAGATCATTTCTTGGTCATGCGGGTTTTTATAGGAGATTCATACAGAATTTTTCTGCCATATCTAGACCACTATGTAACCTCCTAGCTAAGGATGCCCCATTTGAATGGACACAAGCCTGTCAAGAGGCTTTCAAAACATTAATTGGCAAGCTTACTTCAGCACCCATAATGCAACCACCTGATTGGAATTTACCTTTTGAAATTATGTGTGATGCTAGTGATTTTGCTGTAGGTGCTGTTCTTGGACAACGAAAAGAAGGGAAACCTTTTGTCATTTACTATGCTAGTCGAACTCTAAATAATGCACAAATGAATTACTCCACCACTGAAAAAGAGTTGTTAGCTGTAGTATTTGCTTTGGATAAATTCCGCGCTTATTTGATTGGTTCTCCTATCATTATCTTTACAGATCATGCAGCCCTTAAGTACCTTTTTACAAAGAAGGATGCTAAGGCACGATTAATACGATGGATTTTGCTTTTGCAGGAATTTGACATCACCATCAAAGACAAGAAAGGAGTGGAGAACGTAGTGGCAGACCATCTTTCTAGACTCACATTCGAGGACACTTCTGAACACATACCAATCAAAGATGATTTTCCCGATGAGCATTTACTTTCTATTACTTCTCTACCATGGTTTGCTCATATTGTGAACTATTTAGCTGCAGGTGAAATACCAAAGGATTTTAGCACCCAAGACAAAAGGAAATTCATGATTGAGGTACGAAAATTCTACTGGGATGACCCTTACCTTTTCAAATACTGCCCTGATCAAATTTTAAGGCGTTGCATCCCTGATGAAGAGATTGCAAGCGTTTTGGAATTTTGTCATTCCCAAGCTTGTGGTGGCCACTTTTCAATGAAGAAAACCGCTGCAAAAATCCTGCAGTGTGGATTTTATTGGCCCACCTTATTTAAAGATACAAATATCTATTGTCGCTCATGCGAAAGATGTCAAAAGTTAGGAGCTATGACCCGTCGTAATATGATGCCCTTAAACCCAATTTTGGTAATTGAAATTTTTGACTGTTGGGGCATTAATTTTATGGGACCATTTCCTCCTTCTTTTGGATATTTATATATTATTGTGGCAGTAGATTATGTGTCAAAATGGGTAGAGGCAGCACCTTGCAGGACCAATGATAACAGGACGGTAATTAAGTTTCTCAAAGAAAATGTACTATCTCGATTTGGTACCCCACGTGCTATCATTAGTGACCGAGGTACGCATTTTTGTAACCGTTCTTTTGAAGCTTTAATGAAAAGATATGGGGTGATACATAAGCTTTCTACTGCATATCACCCTCAGACAAGTGGACAGGTTGAACTTGCGAATAGGGAAATTAAACAAATTTTAGAAAAAACGGTCAACCCAGATCGGAAAGATTGGTCTTTGAGACTAATCGATGCGCTTTGGGCTTACCGTACAGCTTTCAAAACTCCCTTAGGCATGTCACCTTATAGACTTGTTTTTGGAAAACCTTGTCATTTGCCCGTGGAGCTCGAGCATCGAGCATATTGGGCCATTAAACATTTCAATTTTGACTTGGAAAAAGCAGGAAAATTTAGAAAATTCCAATTGACGGAATTAGAAGAATTGAGAAATGATGCTTATGAAAACTCCAAGATCTATAAGGCTAAAATGAAAGTATTTCATGATAAAAATATTTTGAGAAGAACATTTAAGCCTAATGATCGAGTATTTTTATATGATTCAAGACTCCATAAGCATCCAGGAAAACTTCGATCTAGATGGACCGGCCCTTTTATAGTAAAAAATGTTTTCACAAATGGGGCGGTAGAAATAGAAAATCCAAAAGATGGATGTATCTTCAAAGTAAATGGTCAACGCCTCAAAATCTTAATTGATAGACAAATTCCAGAAGTGGAAGACATTCCACTTATGGACCCAGTATATCAATCTTGACCATCTCCAGGTATGTTTTTCTTTTCTTTTATTTTCGTTCATTTTATTTTTGTTTATTGTTTACTTTATTTTGTTATAGGTTAATTTTATTTTGACAAATACCATCTTTGATGCCAAGCAAGTCGCCCACATCCCACATCAGGTGTATTCTACCCTGTTTAGTTATTCAATTTTGATTCTTAAACATTGAGGACAATGTTTCATTTAAGTTGGGGGGTGGGAATATAAATCTGTTATTTAAACTCTGTGGCATATTTCAATCAATATATAAAAAATTGCCAAATTTTTTCACACAGGCATCTTTTCACACATGATACTCATGCTCATTCATAACCATCTTGGTGAATTCAACAAACCCATTTTAAATCATTTTGCTAAAACATCCACAGAGCCATTTATGCACTTCTCCAAACTTTGTGGTAATATGGTGATTTGACACATGTAACTAAAGAATTATTTTGCTCAAGTATTCATGTGAATTTTGTGAGAATTGAGAGCTTACAAATACAGAAATTGTGATAAGTATCCATTGATCTGTTGAATTTAACACTTCTTTTGAGAATATCATTACATGGTTTGTGGTAAGATGGTGGATATACTTGGGATATGACGAAAGTCAACTTAGGATTAACGTTTGAGCCTTTCAAGCTGAGCCTTTTCATCATAGATCCCTAGCAGCCAATTTTGAGCCAATATACACATATGGCCTTTTCTTTTCATATCTACATCATCCATACCTCTCCACATTGGAGTATAGCTTATACACTATATTTTCCTACCATTTTACTTCCAAGTGTGTACTAGGTGTGAAATCATCATAAAAAAAAAAAAAAAAAAAAACATGACAAAAATGGCATGGTGCTAGATGTGTCCATCAAATTATTCATGAAAGAGTTCATCAAATTGCGAAGACACCAGTGGCAAAAGAAGATGGAAAAGTGTACTTAGTCAAAAATCTAAAAAATTGAAAAGTACATCAAAAGGAAAGTATAGTCTACTGAAAAATTTAACAGATTCCCTTTTGTGTATACTTGGAAGTTTTTGAAATCTCTTCACCTTTTCTTCTTATGAACCCCAACCCTAAACCACATTACAACCCTTTGTGTTGATTTTTCCGATCCTAAGTATGCTTGTGGAAAGAATGGTGGAAATCTCATTTGTTAGTATTCCTATCATAAGATCAATGTTTACTTGTTACTTATATATAATTGGCTAAATTTCCATGAGAGTAAATGTACACCTTTGTCAACTCCATAGAGAGAACCCATACATGAAACACTTCTATACCCGTGAGTTATGGAGTTGAACATTTTTGCTTAAGATATTCTAATTTTGCATGTGTCGAAACCTCTGATCTGATAAAAATAGTTTGGAACACATACACACTCTGTGGATTGCTATATTTGAATTACTTGTGAAAGGGTTATTGAATTTCTAAGATTGTTTTGATATGTAAATTTGAAAAATGTGTCTTGATGGCCCCTATGTGTGATTTTCTTTGGTCTTTCTCATCATTTTGCATGAAAATTGCTAGGGACTAGCAATGAGTAAGTTGGGGGGTGTGATGAGTGCACAAAAATGCACTCTAAATACTCTATTTAAATACTAAAAGAAATGAGAAAACAATGGATATAACTCATGTTAATAAAATTAATGGTCATTTATCTTGAGATAGATATAAGCATGATTTAATATATTGATGAGAATATAAAATGCCATATTTTCCTCTCTTAATGTTTAAAACTTTATTCTTATTTGATGCCTAAATATACTCATTATTCTTATATTTTGATTTAGGACACAAATGGAGACATTAGGAGCAAATGAAGATAATTGCGGAATTTCAGACACTTTTGACATCTTTTCGTAAAATGGGCATAACTCTCTCATCCAATCTCCGATTGAGCTGATTCAAGATGATCTAGAACCGCAAGAGAAATATCTATAACTTTTATGTTTTGTGTTTGAAGAGATATCCACTCAATCTAAGACAAAATCGACCATCAAGTGGACGCACCTGCACTTGACGTTCCTGGATATTTTTCAGCCACTTGCATCAAATCCAAATACAAGATGAAGTGCACTCAAGTTTCTTCAAGACAAATTATTTGACCACAAGATATTAAGTCATACAAGACAACTAATAGATAGAGAAGCAAAATTGAAACACTCAACCTACAAGCAAAATCCAGCTCATGCATGGTGGGAAAACAAATGATCAAAATGACAACTCACAAATCACTTGGATTCAAGAATGGCACATGGCAAAACAAGTTGAAATTGTGATGATTTTGTCATGACAACTTGCATGAAGGATGCTTATAAATAGAAGGGAGGGGTGTGTGTTCTAAGACCATGCTTAGTGTGCTTGGATGCCTTGGAAGATACATTGTTTGAGAGCTTGAGAAAAGAAAAGAAAAACCAAAGAAGAGAGAAGAAAATAATGGTTGGCTCTTCCATATTATCCCTTGAAGAATTTTTGTTGCATATTTTCAATATGTGTAACTAATTTTCTAGTAGAGCTAGGGATGAATTTGTATATATGATGGTATTTGTAATTGTTTTTGATTCATATATGTGTTCTTCAAATATTAAACTCTTTTGTTTAGTCATTCGAAATTTATTATAAATGTTTTCGTCACCAAATAATCTTATAATTTATTTCATTTATAGATTCAGTCATGCTTTTTCTATTAAATGCAATAATTCTTTGATTATGTTTGGTTCAATTGGTTATCTATTTTAATTTAATTCTCTGCTGCAATATTGCTCTACGAGTATATTGTCGACGTTGAATTTCTTTAATATCGATAACAATTCCTGTTCTTATATTGTGACGAATGATTTTTCGAAAGATTACATTTGATTTAAATCTGGTTATTAATGTTTTATTTTCCGATTGAAAATTTGGACATAGAATTTTCAATTGAGTTATTAATGAATCGAAAATAATTAAAATACCAATTATATACAAAGGATTCCCGATGCTTTACTTTTCGCACTCATCTAAATCTTTTTGTTAATTTCGTTACTGTTCTTCAATTTCTCAATCCATCTCCCTGTGGAATCGACACCCCAAAGCTATACTGCAAACGACCGCGTTATTCTTTGGGCGTAATCAGGACACATGGCATTTTAGGGACTTAATTTGGAGATAATTTTTGTATGGGAGCAAGGAGAATTGGGGTTGCCGTATGGGTTGCCGTGTACCACTTTTGTTCTATCTCAAAGTTGTTACTCAATGGAAAATTACATGTATAGTTAGTCATTTGGCATTTTCTATGAGTTATCACAAGAGGAGTCTTGCCACTTTGCTTGCTAACTAAGCTTATAATAAGGAGGGATGATTATCCTAAAATCTAAGAGGGACATATGGCCTATGGCAATGGGGTTGAGTATATGTTGCTAGACTTGTTTCCCACTCATTTCTATATATAGAGGTCGACCAAGCTAGTGGAGAGTTCCCTCCCTTTTCCATTTTCAAACTCATGGCAAGAATAAAAGCAAAAATCCTCTCAACTTCCTCACACACTCATCTACCCAAACAATCTACTTCCAAGGCCTTTAGGTGAGATTTAAGGGATTTTAAGGCAAAGCAAGATCTTCTCATAAGTTGGTTATCTTGAAGAAAAATTGGTACACTGTAAGTGCACATATAATTTAGTTTTAGCTTTTGATTATATATATATAGATGTAATATGTTATTGATAGCCCTCTTTGAGTGAATATCATGTCTATAAAATGATTAGATCAATATATGTTTATGTTAAGTGGTTCTACAGAGAAGTAAGGAAATACTTGGAGAAAAACTTGTGAAAGTAAGAATTTATTTTAGTGGACTATGGATGGAAGTTTTGGAGAAGTTAGTAAGTGTTCCTATAACTTAATCTTAGCATTTATTTGTATATTTAGAGTTAATGTATTATTGGTTGCTCTCCTTGAGTGAATAATATGTTGATTTAATGATTAAATTCAAGTATGTTATGATAAGTTGTTCTATGGAATAGTAAGGAAATCTATTGAGGAAATCTATTGAAGAAGCAAGAAGTTATTTTGGTAAGCTATGATTGGAAGTTTGAATGATTGATATGTGATGGATGGTTAACAAAAGAATTAGGCTTGGGATTGTTGGGGGTTTCGACCCTAGGGAAACTACCATAGTGTAAATTGAGGTTTAATTTTCAAGTGATTAATATGAACATTAATTTGAATGGTGGAGTGATTGATGGAAATTATGTTATTAAATTTATTGAAGAATAGTGGATGGTTTAGTAATGATGAAATGATAAATTGATTTTAAGGAGAGGAAGAAAAGAAATTGAAACTAATGTGTGTTATAGAACTCGGTCCTACACCTATTAGGGCTAAAGTTACATGTTCTCTTTTAAGAAAATATGTTTATGTTCTAAGAGTTAAGGTGTGTGTGACACCCCGATTTTAAGATTGGGATTTAACGTAAATAAAAACGTCAGTATAAGTAACACAAGGCTACCTACTTTACGTAAATGTAAGGAGTAGCATGCATGCATCTAAGTTTTCTAATTAAATGTAGTGCAAATCGCAGCGGAATGAGGTAAAGTTCTGATAAATACAAAACGATCTAACTTTTTTACATAAAGTGATCACATGGCATAATGTAACTATAAACCCACAATTTACTACTCATTTCATTGGAGAATACCAAATATTTACATCATCCCAATTGCCTCAAAACACATACATAATATAACATATCCAACCTCCCCTTTTACTACTCTTAGGGTTTGCTTCCGACCTCCTTATAAAATTTACTATCCCATTGGGTTACATATGTGAGAGATTAGTCTACAGAAAATGAGTATTCTGTAGAACCCTCAGGATACTTCAGAACCTTCGGTGACATCTAGATCTCACGGTGAATCACATATTCCTTCAACAAAGTCTATCATTCCTTGGAATGATAGATAAAGTTAAAAAAGTGAGATTTCCAAGAAATCTCAGTAAGTACACAAATAACATGACAAAGACATTCAATAATATGAGACAACAGATATCATGGATATTGTCGATGATTAACACAGCACATAAATCATAAATAGCTTATGCATGACTTATGTATCCTTTTCACATAGACTTACACATTTCTATGATAAATTTATATGTACATGGGTACAAGACTTTTCATGACATACAACGATTTTTCTTAAGATTCATTTTTTGTCTTAATTCTTATTCTTATTTCTGAACCTCAACGGGCATTACGTATCGTCGTCCCCGTTGAGTTCTTATTCTCGTCAGTCATCCGGGCGTTATGTATCGCCATCCCCGTCGTGACGAGTCTCGTGTCAGTCATACGGACGTTACGTATCTCTGTCCCCATCATGACACGAAAATACTTATCATAGGTCATATCAGTCATACGGATGTTACGTATCGTCGTCCCCGTCATGACATACATATTCTTATTATAGTGAGCGTTACGTATCGCCGTCCCTGCTAGCCATGTGAGTCATGCGGGCATTACGTATCGACATCCCCGTCATGACACAACTTCTTATCATACGACGGGTATTACGTGTCCCCATCTCCGTTGGCACGTTAGTCATACAAGCGTTACGTATCGTCGTCCTGGTCATAATGTGACTAACTTTTTAATCTTTTCTCTTATTCTTAGTTGTTCTTTTCTTATTCTCATGAATTTTTTTATTTTTCTCAAAAATGCATGTCATGCCTTTTGACGTAACAGCTAATGACGTAATGGAACATGCATGTATTCTTAAACATTTGCATGCATGTTTTATGCTTACATGGATCACATAACATGTAAAACATGTTTAATCAATGCATGGCATAAATAAATCACATCACGTATCATATTTCAAGTAACACGAAATCAATTATCTTACGAAACATAAAACAACACATTTTATCTAAAAACCAATGGAGACCGAAACTCCTAGGGTCTTTAGGAGTTCTTTTGTTTTCATTTTACTCAAGCTCATTTCTTATTTTATAGGTTTCAAAGATGCATAAAATAACCTTAAACACGTCAAAACCGAAAATCCACTTAATGTGTATTTCTTTGATATATTTCAAATACTTCTTTTGTTCATACTTTCTGCTTATAATTTTATGGATGATTAAATCTATATTTTTTCGTAGAATTTATACAATCACTTGATATCATCAAACACTAAACATGTCAAAGTTTGAAGTAATGAAACTAAAACATTTCAAAAGCAACTCCTTAAGGCCGAACCTATTAGTCATCCATTTCCATTTTCTTTTGTCATCAAATTCCTATATAATTCCTTCTATGTTTCCATCCATAGTCTTCTAAAATAAATTCTTAATTTCTATTAAGTCTTCTCTCAATTTCTTGCAAAATAATATAACTCAAAATATTACTTAAAACAAGCTAATAGTTCTCATCACTTTGAAATCAAAGAAAATAACCAATGCTATAAAACTACTAAACAAGTAATTCAAAGCCAAGGTTAGGTTATTTTGTACAATTACAACTTTCTCCAAAACTTTTCGCTAGTACTTGGGCTTGGCTTGGCAACTTCCTCAATAATGTATCCAAAATACCATTTTTTCAAGAATTTGGGAGAAAGTAAGGGTTCAAGTAAGTGTTTGAGGGTTTCTTTGCTATATGACCGTGTGTTTTGAGTAGGAGAACAAGTGGAAAAACTCCTCTCCTAAGAAGGTTCGACCAAATATATAGCAAAGGGATTCAAAAAGTTGCTTAAGACACGTGGTCTTTGTGTTGCTATGGCCAAGTGTCCTATTGGGTTTAGCTTCATCATTTGATCTAAATCCTAGACTTGGTTGGCAAGGCACACGTCCATGGGCTATACTTCTGCCACATAATAGCTTAACAAGATTATTAGATAAACATAATCTGATCACTTGAGTAAGAATATCTAGAAATACATCACATGTATATTTTGGTTTCTACATATATCCTAATGTCATCCGATGCTTTCTAGGAAAAAATCATCTCTTGCCACATGTCCATACAGGTGTCATGTTAAGGGATAATGTTCAAAGATTTCTTAGAAAGAGGACAAGACAAAGATGGTGCCAACTCATTTTCTTAAGTCGATGCTATATCTTCCTACAACTAAGTTGGTTTAGTCGACTTCCAATCCAATTTTGTCCTTTATTTAGTCGGTATCTCTTAAATTTCAAAATATGAGTTTTAGATCTTTCTCTTAGAGTTCTATAGAATCTTGAATAACCTCATTTTGAGATTCAATGAGAAAGTTATGCTCAAATTACTAAAATACAATGAAATTGTTCAGAATTTGTCCAATCCGATTTCACCATGTGGTACCACTTGACTTTTCAAAATCCCTATCTTCTCATTATACTTAGTATCCCTAATGATTGTTCCAACATCTAGGTATTTTCAAATATTTTTCCTCCAATACATATAGACTTAATACCAATAAAAGTTCATAGGAAATATATATATATCCAAAAAGTTCCAAAAGTTTCCTAAAATAATCTTAAAAAAACATAACCATGCCAAGCACAAAAATTAAAAGGACACCTAAATATTTGGGTTAGCACAGTGTGTTTTTGTATGCATGATCTATGTTGATGAAAGCATGTTTATATGTCATATGACTCATGAATGCACGTACCATGTATGGAAGGTTTAGTGGTTCATGCATGTTTATGTTACGTCATAAGATCATATGTTTTTAGGCATGAACCATGCACAAGTAAGGTTAATTGGGCATGAATTGATTAAGTATGTTTATTATGACCCATGTAATCATGAAATATGCATGCAAAATTCTAAGAATACATGCATGTCCATTTTTGTTACACGTCAAAGAACTTGGCATGCATTTTTTAAGAAAACAGAATATTTATAAGGATAAAAAAATGGACAACTAAGAATAAAAAAATTTAAGAAATCACGTCATGATGGGGAAGGCGATACGTAACTCCTGTATGACTGACATGCCGAAGGTGATACGTAACTCCTGTATGACTGACATGACTGGCGGTGAAGGCGATACGTAATTGTCATCATAATAAGTGTTTTCGTGCCGACGAAGAAGAAGATACGTAACTCTCGTTGAATAATAAGAAGTCGTGTCACGACGGAGATGGCGATATGTAATGCTCGTATGATTGACGCATATAAGAACCCGGCGAGGATGGCGATACATAACGCCTACTATAAAAGAATGTTCATGTCATGACAGGGACGGCGATAGTAATGCCCGTATGATTAATGCGTATAAGAACCCAGCAGGGACAGCGATACATAACACCCGTCGAGACTTGGATATCAGAATAAGACTTGAGAAAAAGATACGAATAAGATAAAAATTTCAAGAAAAGTCACCACATGTCATGAAAAAGTTTTGTACCCATGTTCATACAAGTTTCTCATGAAAACATATAAGTCTATGTGAAAATGGTACATAAGTCATGCATAATTCATTCATGAATCATGTAATATGTTAATCATTCATGATACTTGCTATTTCATATTTATGATATGTATTGATAATGCTTTTGTTATGTTGCATGTGTACTTACTTAGATTTCTTAGAAATCTCACTATTTCGATTTTATCTATCATTCCCTACGAAATGATAGACGTTATTGCAGGAGTAGATGATTCATCACCAGACCCAAACGTCATGGGAGGTTCTGAGGTACACTGAGGGTCCTATAAAATACTTATTTGTTGATGAAGTTATCAATTGTTGATGACAAGATTATTGGAAAGGCAAAAAATAATCCCCTAAGGGTAACAGATGGTAGTTGAATATTTGTTCTGAAAATATCAGATATTGATACATATTAAGGAAGAAATTTTGTAGAGTATGCTTGATGATTTATAAGGATATGGGTTTTTACTAGAGCTTACCATGTGATCATCGCAAGGAATTAGATTTTTTTACTGATTTCTGGAATTAGTCGTGTTCCACTGTAATATATTTTACATACTGTTAATAAGTTAGGTGCATGCATATAATTTTTGGCATGAGCAACGAGATTTATAGCCTAACGTTACAAGTCACAATGCTTCAATTTATGTTATTTTTTATACGTAAATTGGGGACGTTACGACTGGAATGTTTATGGATGAACCTAAGAACAATGCCCCAAGCAATCGAGGGAGTGATCCAAATGATTTTGCTACAATGTGGGAAGATGCAAAGTGCGAGCTTTATCCTAGCTACATAAAGCACAACAAAATGTCTTTTATTGTGTGGTTGCTTCACATTAAGTTATTGTGTGGAATGTCAATAAAAGAAATAAATATGATATTGAACTTATTTAACGAGGTCTTCATGAAGGGTTTTTATTGCCAAAGAACTTCTTTGAAGCGAAGCAATTGAGAAATGGAATAAGATTTGAGTACAAGTTCATACACGCATAAAAGAATGATTGTGTCTTGTTTTGGAAGGAGAATGAGAAAAAACAAGCGTGTCCTGTATGCGGAAAGTTAAGGTGGAAAACTAAGAAGAACGTGCCGCTCAAGGTGTTGCGTTATTTTCCTTTGAGACCTCGGTTGCAAAGGCTATATATGTCTAAGAAAACAGCTGAAGATATGAGGTGGCACCAAGAGAAAAGAGTTAAAGATAGTGCATATATGAGGCACCCAGCTGACTCACTGGCCTGGCAATCAATTGATGAACAGTACCCCGAGTTTGGCAACGAAGCTCGTAACATGCGCCTGGGACTCACAACTAATGGATTCAATCCCTTTGACAACATGTGTACAAGTTATAGCATCTGGCCCATTATGTTGATACCATACAATCTTCCCCTATAGAGGTGCATGAAAGCGCCAAATTTTTTGTTAACTCTACTAATTCTTGGCCTAAGATCACCAGGGAATGATATTGATTTATTCATGTAATCGATGATTGAGGAGCTCAAAGAGCTATGGAAAATGGGCACTAAACCTTACAATGCATCAACCGGGACATCTTTTCAGAGGCATGTTGCGCTGATGTAAACAATAAACTACTTTCTGCATATAGAAATATATCCGATTGGAGCACTAAAGGAAGTTGGCGTGCCCGACGTGTAATCAAGAAACTTCCAGTAAATGGTTTAAATTTTCTCAGAAGATGTGTTTCATGGGTCATCGTTGTTATCTCGCAGCAAATCATGCATGAAGAAGAGAAGAACCTAAGTTTGATAGGAGAGTGGAGGAAAGATCTACATTGAATGAGTTGTTTGGGAACGATATATTGGAACAGCTGCAACATGTAAGAGAGAACAACTTTGGAAAAGGTCAAGGAAAGACCAAAAAAAAACAAGGTGGAGTAGAATTGAATTGGACGAAACGCAGTATTTTTTTTTTTTTTTGACTTGCTGTATTGGTCGTCCTGTATGTTGCAACATAGTTTGGATGTTTTGCATATAAAGAAGAACATCTGTGATAATATATTTGAAATAATGATCAGCATTAACAACAAGATGAATGATACGATCAAGACGAGAAAAGATGTTAAGAGAATGGGCATTAAACATAATCTACATCTATGGATGGATGGCAACCGAGTGGTAATGCCACATGCATGTTTTACGATGACGAAAGATGAGATAATGCAATTTTGCAAATGGTTGCAAAATGTGAAACTGTCAGATGGTTATACTTCAAATATCGGCAAGTATAGGAACCCAAATGACTAGAAAATTAGTGAATTGAGAAGTCATGACTGTCACGATTTATGTAGAAGTTATTGCTGGTTGGAATCTGTGGCAAATTAACATCTAATGTACATGTGGCCATTACTGAGCTCTGTATATTTTTCAGAGATTTATGCACATGAGTTGCAAATCGTGATATGCTGCAGAAGATGGAAAACGAAATTGCCACTATCTTATATAAATTCGAGCATATATATTCACCCTCATTTTTTGATGTGATGGTCCATTTAACAATACATTTATCCCGAGAGGTATTGTTAGGTGGACCGGTACAGTTCCGTTGGATGTACCCATTCAAAAGATATTTATATCGACTAAAGTGCACAGTTAGGAATAAGGCCAAAGTCCTATATAAACGATGAATGGTTAACATTTTGCTCACTATACATTCGCGGTATTGAGACACGATATAATTGTGAAGAGTGAAATGCTAATTTTGCTGCTCCGCTTCCTCTTGAGCTATCAGTGTTCTCCCAGAATGTACGACCCTTGGGTGCACAAACCGGTTACGATCTCATTGATGAAGAGTTGGAAAAAAATCGATGGTACGTATTGAATAATTGCCGGGAGATTGACGACTATCTCAAGTAGAGTACTCATCTAGTTTCTCCTGAAACTACTAGCCTTCACACACTGGACGTAGTATAATATTTTTTTCATTAATATATAGTGAGCACCTGGATAAACTTAGCATAGAAGGCGTAGATAATGTAGAGGCAAGACACAAAAAAAGAATTTTCCAATTGGTTTGAACAACGTGTATGAACTACAAATTCAAAAAATATTGATTCTAAAACTTTTAAATATTCTTGTAACATATTAATTATATTTATTATTTTATATTGCTAAATCTTAAAACAACATGTTTGTGATCCCAGATCAATTTCTTCTGAAATGCATGCATTGGCTTGTGGTCCCTCAAACAAAGCAATGCAATACACGACATGCACGATTCGAGGTTATAAATTCCATACTTTGGACCATGAACGAAATAGAAAGACACAGAACTGTCGTGTGTTGGTCGAGGGGAGACATGAGACAGATGATATTGACTATTACATGTCATATATAATATAATTATATTGAAATATTTAGGTGGGTCTATAACATATATTTTCAGATGTGATTAGTGGGATCTAGGCAGTGGTCAGGTTTTAATGCATAAGGATATAATCACTTCACGGCGTCAATACTACATCCAAATTGTATGAAAATGATTCATTCATACTGGCTTGTCAAGTTACGCAAGTGATCTATTACTTAAATGATCCACTAAAAGGTATTGATAAAAATAATGGAGAGATAACTTGGCAAGTCGTGCAAAAATTTGTTTCTATGAACATATATGAGGCAAGAACGAGCGAATCATAAGTCCAATGGAGATGAAGATGACACTCCGATTATAGAGGCTTACCAAGAAGATGGAGATCAAGCTATTAACTTGTTTGTTGACCTCGATGCATTTGAGACACTCCTCTTATCTAAAGATGATGTGGCACCTGTCCACCTCGACCCATCCGAACTAGACGCTCATCCAATTGAAATGAGTGAGGAGCAAGAAGAAAAGTCTAAGGAAGAAGACATGAAAGATGACGATTAAGATGCTATTAAGAGAAATTTTGAAACAACCATGAAAAATTCATCCGAAGAAAAATAAGAGAACAAAATCATATAAGTTAAAGCTCCAATATTATATTATAAAAAATAGCGTTCTAATTACTTTTCTTTATTTTTGTATTCGTTTTGAAGGATGCTGCCAAAAAGAGCATGAAAAAATGTGCCACGTCTTCCAAGTCCCGAACTCATTCCGGACTCCTCGGCTGAGGAATGCACTCCTGAAAAAATCAACACGCAGGAGACAAATAGCTAGTCGACACCTAATAGTAATGAAATATCGTTGGTAATTAATTTATTTATTCTAATACTCAATAACATATATATCTTATACCATGTTATTGTATATGTTAGTTGATGCATCGTCCTCTCGACGCGATCGTGGCTTTACTCGTGGTATCTCTCTAGAGAAAAATAGACATCAAGGAAAAATCAAAATCACAATTCCTGATAATTCCTCTAGAGGAGTTGATGATAGTATGGCAGTACTTTCCTCTTATATCGGTATAGTAGTTCGAGCTTATACTCCATTTTATGTACGATCATGGCGAGATATTCCTAATGAAGTTAAGGATCATATTCGGAGCCGTGTGCTGGTGAGATAACTTTACAACTATATTTTTTTTCCCTTAAATAGTTTATCGTATTACTTACTTAATTTACTCCTTGGGATGAATTCAACCTCAATTTTACTCGTAGTGAGGATTTGAGAACTGTAAACGAACTGATGGCTACATTATTCCGACATCACAAGGGCCGATGTCATGAGAACTTCAAGAAATTTGAAACGTTGGAAGAGGCTGCGAAGTTCCCTTTCCAAAATATGAAGTTAGATGATTGGGTGAAGTGTTGTGATCTTTTCGCAAGTCCTGAGTATCGGGTATATTCTAAATTACTTATTTATTTACATTTATATCCGTTCTAAATTAGCAATAATATTTTTAATTAATTTTGTAGAACTTAAGTTCGACTAATGCACATAATAGATCCGCTCTTTCTGTCCACCATCATGTCGATTTAAGGTCGTTCTACCATCTTGCTGATAAGATGATAATTAATAACTAGTAGAAATTCATTTTATATATATATATATATATTTAATTACTAATATTAAATTTATCAATTGCTAATGTGTCTTTGTTAGAAATGTAATGATCCTGAAAATCTATCCCTTATTCATGTCTATGTTGCTGCTCACACTAATGAACGTAGTGAATAGATGGATCTTGTCGCTGCAAAATATTATGTAAGCGATATTAATTTTGTTAAGTAAATTATGCAATATCTGAATAATTTTTTTTTTTATTTCTTTTAATTTTGTTACTTACTGTATGTTTTCTTTTTAATTGCAAAACAGAATATTGGAGATGCATTCAACTTCTGGGAAATCCTATCCTAGTGATATAGACATATTCACGAAAGTGCTCAGTACTAAGTCTGGCATGGTTATAGGATTGGGACGTTCACTCAAACATTCAACTGGTTCATTCTCCACAAGCTCCTTGACTTCATAAATTAATAATCACACCCAAAGATTTAGAAGTAGCACGGCGAGAAAACGAGTATATGAAATCGAGACAGCAGGAGTTAAAGTCTCTCTTGGAACAACAGTCTGATTTTCAGACACTTGTGCAAGAGCAGCAGAGAGATCAGGAGGAAAAAATGTACACTGCAGTCCAAGAACAAATACAGAGGGAGATAGCGGGTCAGATGGAATGTGTTACATTACGGCAGCAGGATTGCGGTGGACAAGGAAAAAAAAAAGATAATTTTTTTATTTTTTTATTATTTTTAATTTTTAATATCTAACTTTGATATGCTTTTAGACATTATAAGTTGCTAGATTGATTATATAACATGATACAATTTGTATACTTTTTAATTTTATTAAAATTTACCATTCCTGACTAGTACGTTCGAATGTACACATTAAATGTTCGAACATTTATTCCAACTGCATTCGAATGAACTCTCCCACTGACGACCAAAATGTTCGAATGTTTAGTAAACTAACATTCGAATGTTCGACAAAACGTTCAAATTTTTATCAAATTAACGTTCGAACGCTACTCAAACGTAACGTTCGAACGTTGTGCAAGACACGTCTGAATGTCACAATTACGTTCGGATGTAATGAACGTTTGAATGACAATACTAACGTTTGAACGTTTACAAAATGAACGAAATAATATGTCGTTCAAATGTCAATCGGGTGGGTTTATATTCGAACGTCATTTTGTACGTTCAAACGTGACTTCTGATGACACATTTGGACTATCACTAACAGTTCGAACGTTAAATCTAATGAAAAGTCACCAACTGTCACTAAAAATATTTTTTGTGACAATTAAACAGCAAAATGTCACAAATACTTATCTATGACGCACTTTAGGTGACGGTTGTCGTGATAGTTTCTACTGTCATCCAAAAATATTTGTGATGTTTTGATCATTTTTTATGATGCTTTTGTCTATCACTAAAGGCCATATATGTAACTAGTTTATTTCACTAGACTTATTACGTGTTCAGAATGGCAGAGAAAGACAATAACACCGAAGCATGCAAGTCGTGATCGTCATGTTGTGAGCCATAATTAAAATAAATAATCAGCGAGGATGTTGACGGAAGATGCGTAGCAAATAATGGAGAATTGGTTATGGTCTCTCAAGTGATCAATGATCTAATTATAATGAAGGTGAACGAATGCAAGACTCCATTCATCATTTTCTAATTATAAACAACTTATTTTTTCAAGTGTATATATGTACTATTGATTAGAAGTGTTACGTTAAAAAAAATCACAAAAATTATAAGTTTACATTAACTGATATGGCTAAATATGATCAAATATTATATCACTTAACACTAAAAGAGTTTTATAAATATTTGATGAACCAGAATAACTCATATTAATTTGTTGTTTCACTTTTATAAAATCTTTAATTATATATATGGACCAAACATTATTTCTCATATATGTGTACATGTATGGGTACTATATATTGATGTAGATGACAGAGAGATTCTAACGGCCTATGTCATCTACAATATGATATCTATCTAGATTCTAACCTAGAATGCATGCAAAAGCTAGAATTTTAGTTATTTTAAGTTTCATTAACCCATATCAAAA
Organism: Platycarya strobilacea; assembly: GCA_036898215.1. Lineage (NCBI taxonomy): Eukaryota > Viridiplantae > Streptophyta > Magnoliopsida > Fagales > Juglandaceae > Platycarya > Platycarya strobilacea. The sequence continues at coordinate 23,225,223 of CM072545.1, read as the reverse complement.
TGGCCATTCTATATTTATGAAAATCTTGGGTTAATACAACGGATGCTCTGATCTACCCCCTTTTTTTAGGGAATAAAAAAAAATACAACGATCAAAAGTTGTGTCCAGTTCCGCAACAAGAAAATGGCCAGTCAATGAAATTTCTTGATGTATCTAAATAGATTGCTGCTACGTCATCCCTAGTCCGAATTTGTCCCAAATGAAGGGCATTTTCTTTTTTTAGGATTTATTTTTAATCATTTTTTTAGTGGTTTTAAATAATTTTTATAAATGAAAAAATTCATATAATTATTAAAAAACTTTTTTTTAATCATTAAATTAAAAAAAATGAAAACAAATAAAATTTGAATTTGGTACCCTTATCCTCGAGAGAAAAAGCATTTCTGATCTAAATATATTACGGTAGAAGCTGTTAGAATTCACTCACGATATACAAATCTAGACTGAAATCAATATTTGATACTGTTGAGAATCAGATGATCACTTTGGAAATGAAGTTGACGAGAGTAAAGGGAATGAAAAACAGAGTATCGGAACTGAAAGCTTTTGAATGACTTAATGTTTACATTAGGCAAAGTCCTATTTATATTACATTAGAAGTAAAATAACAGAATAACTGATACAACTCATTATAAGGACTTATTTGACTTATCTTCTCTCCAACTCCTCTATCTTTAACTTCTCTTCTTTCCTCTTTAATTCCATATTTTCAATGTGTGATGCAACACTCCAACACCCCACCTCAAGATGAACATGTATATTGATAATGTTCATCTTGCGAAGGTTAGGGTGAAATGGTAAGGATCCAAGCGGCTTTGTGAACATATCTGCTAGCTGAAGCCTTGATGGAATGTGAAAAATTTTAATAACCTTCTGCTGCAGCTTTTCCCGAATAAGATGGCAATCTATTTGAATGTGCTTGGTCCTCTCATGTTGGACTGGATTGGTGGCAATAGATAGGGCAGGTTTGCTGTCTGTGTATAATAAAGTTGGTTGAGGATGACTGACATTTAGATCTTGTAAAGCATAGAGAAGCCATTCAATTTCACATGTGGTTGCTGCAATTGCCCTATATTCTACCTCTACCGCAGATCTACTAATGGTAACTTGCTTCTTTGATTTCCATAAAACTAATGAATTACCAAGAAAAATTGCAAAACCAGTGACACTCCTTCGAGTGTCAATACAGCCTGCCCAATCACTATCTGAGAAAGCCTTTAATTGTAAATCATATGAGGAAGAAAAGAAGATACCTTGCCCTGGTGTTGCCTTAATACTTCTTAAAACTCGGATTGCTGCTTGATGATGAGCAACAGCAGGCTTTGCCAAAAATTGACTGAGTACTTGGACAGAATATGCCAAATTGGGTCTTGTAATTGTTAGATACAATAGCCTACCAACAAGTCTTCTATAGCCTGAGGGATCTTCATATAAATCTGTATCTGTTACAGACAACTTCAAATTAGACTCCATAGGGAAGGTAGCAAGCTTTGATCCAATTAAACCAGTGTCTTCAAGAATATCAATTGCATATTTTTGCTGTCAGATAGAAATACTAGTTTTAGACCTTGCAACTTCTAAGCCAAGGAAGTATTTGAGTTGTCCAAGATCTTTGATAGTGAACTTATCATGTAAAAACTCCTCCAGTTTTTGAATTTCTAAAACACTATCACTTGCCAATAACACATTATCTACATATACTAGCAAGGCTATAAATGAATTTTCAAACTTCTTAATGAATAAGGAACAATCAGGGTTACCTTGAACAAATCCATAGGCAATAAGAGCACTAGACAGCTTGGCAAACCATTGCCTAAAAGCCAGTTTTAAGCCATAGAGACTTTTGAGAAGGCGGCATACTTTCTTTTTTCCTTTGGAAGTCATATCGGGAGGCAATTCCATGAAGACTTCCTCATGTAAATCTCCATGCAAAAAGGAATTATTTGCATCTAGCTAACGAAGGTGCTAGTTTCTAATTGCAGCTATAGCAAGTAACAACCGGATAAATGTAATTTTAGCTACCGGAGAGAAAGTATCAAAAAAATCTAATCCTTCTTGCTGAGAATATCATTTTGCCACTAATCTAGCTTTATGTCTTTCTATGGTTCCATCAGCCTTGTACTCAACTTTGAACACCCATTTACAACCGATTTTTTTTTTAATTTTTAAGAAGAGTAACAAGCCCACAAGTTTTATTTAACTCCAAAGCATTAATTTCATTTTTCATGGCAGCTTGCCATTCAGGTATTTGAGAGGCTTGCTTGTATGTTCTAGGTTCTAAAGTATTTGTCAGCGCCCCAACCCACACTTGGGATCGCACGTGAATAGAAGCGCCGGGGATGAGCAACGCAAGGAAGTTCATCCATCGTCATATCATACGTGTACGTTTTTTTTTGTTTATACGTCAAGTAAAAATTCTTGCAGCGAAATAAAATGGTCAAGCCTTCTATACTTATGCATCACATGGTTAAACTATGGATCCCAAATTAAACATCATACATAGCCCAAATTTCAGAAGTTACATTACTTTGTCCAGAATATCAAAATAGTGCTTCCCACATGTGGAAAGACTTTACCAAATACATAATCAGGGGTGTTACAAAATAAAATGGGTCTTAACATTGCCCACAGAATTTAACCGACGGGTTCCTTCTTCACATTCTTAAGGTTCGGGCCCCAGCGAAGCAAATCCAAGTCTATGCTAGGCCCTACCTCACATATCGCCCTAGAGGGCGGCCCAAAAATACGTCCCAAGTGAAGGGACTCGTCGATCCCTAATACCAAGCAACACTCCACAGGGTATAAATTGACGGAACTGTACATAGTCATTTTTAGTGACTCCACCTCCCATGGATCCGGGAGGTTCAGAGTCACTGGCTCCCCAAGGGCGGCCTCAATCGGGTCCCTGAGATCCGAGGTGTCATCACGGGAGTCATACTCGGTGGATCCATCCTCACCTGCAACCACTTTTATCGTTCCCAAGAGGGAAGGATAGTAAGGACATAAAGAGGGGGGGTGAGATTTCGGAAGAAATCTCAGCAAGTACATCAACATTTTAACGAAAGCATTCTAAGCATATAGTCAAGTGAATAACAAGCAAATTTCTTACGTATGCATTAACATGGAACTCATGCTTAGACCGATGCACATGCTCGTGATAAAAATTCATCTTTCTCATCTTTTTCTCCATTTCCAAAACATACTTGTTCAAATCACTTAACAAAACTTCTTTAATGCATATTCTTTCAAAAGACACTTTGTTCAGAAACTTTTTGTCTTCTCTTATCTTAGGCGCCACTTATCATATCATATACGGCTCGAAAACCCTTTTCTTTTCATCATGACTTCATATTTTGGACACCTCATAGTTCCCCTATGCACCGTGTGCTCCCCGCTAGTTATCGTCACACCCGGCCACCAAGTCAACCTAGGTGAATACGTTTCGCGCCCTTTCACGCTCTTCATCACTCGGGGATTTCTCTCCGAGCAACTACAACCTTTATCAGATGGTGAGACCGAAGCCAACACCGTTCTTATAGCACCCACTAGCATTAGGTGCGACCACGCTCCGGACACCTTTTGGAGCCATACATGGTCCGCCGACTGTTCTTCGTCGACCCAGGGGTTTTCACTCAATTTAGATACTCCTGAGTGAACAGAGAATTCCACTGGGACATTTTCTCGTCCCAACCTTTGGGGTTCTTCTAAAACTCTAATTCATTTCTTTCAAAAGCATACTTAACTCAAAACATGGGTTTTCGTGCTTATGCATGGGACATGCAACTTCTGACTTTGTGAATGCAAAACTCGAGGCAAACTTGAGTACACACATTTGGTCATTTTTCCTTCAAAACTCTATTCTTCTAAACTCATACTTATGTGAAAACACTTAAACAAGTACATTAGGGTGAATAGGGTGCTCGGCCTCTACCCCTAGGGTTGGGCCGAGACCCACTTTGTCTCCCATTGATGTTCTCTTCTTTCATTGACCTTCCTAACACCATCTAGCCCTCGATCAATATCTAAAACAATTTTCCTAGCCTTACAAGTGGGCAACCCGAAACCTATAGCCCTCAAGTTTTGTGTTTTCTTTTCTTAGTCCTTCAAAGCTAGGGTCCTACTTGAATACTCTAGGTGAAACCGAATACATACATGTCATCCTCCCAATATATATACATTTCTACTTCTCCAAATATCCGAATACAAATATTAAATAAAAATGAGGAATTAAAACTTCAAGATTTCCACTCCAAGAAAATCCTCCAAATGTGTAACTTCACAAGCATGCATTTTTTTGTAACCATCAAGAAATAAAACAACAAGATCAATATAACTAGATTCCACCAATGTTTTATACATGTTTATCCTAGCATGGCATTTCAATAGGCAAGATATTTACAACTAAAATCAAGATGCTTCTTCAAATGACATATATATATGTATATTCCATGTTCTCCAATACTCAACTAATTTAACATCTTCATGCCTACATGCTTTTCCTCGTCAAACCATCAAGATCATCAATCATCTCATAACTCTTAAATCAAAAGATCATAGGTTCTACACATGGATTCTAACCAAAATAGCATTTCTACCCATAAGGTTTCATCATGGCAATACAAAGCAAGTAACCAAGCAATACAAGCATTTACAAGAATAATCAAACATATTCAAGCACATTCACTCAAAAATATACAAAAAATGCTAAAAGCAAAATAGAGATATACTTACCAATCTTCCTAGCTAGCTTATAAGAGTTCTGAAAATGAAAGAAATACTTTATTAGAACATGCTAAGAATATACCATTTTCAAAGGAAAAGGTTTTCTTTTTGAAAGCATGAACATAGGGTTCTTCCTTATGTTTCTAGGTTTCATCTCAAAGTCACTAAGTTACTTACCTCTTCTAGGCTTCCTCCTCCTTCCAAAATCACTATCTTCTTCTCCTTCTAAGCTTGGAGTGTTTAGGTATCTAAGTGGTGAAAAGAAGTGAAGCAAAGTGGAGGGAATGGGGAGGGGTTGCCGTGAGGTGTAAAGTGAGTGGAGTGTGTGTGTGTGTCCAAAATGAGCAAGCCAAAAGGATGGGGAAGCAAGGCCATTCAGCCAAGGTACTTTGCTAGGCTTCTAGGCCACTCATTCCCCTAGGTTTGGGTGACTTGTGATGGGCTTGAAAGACCTTTGAGTGACTCTCATCACTTGATCACATCAACCCTAATCTAGCTCATCCTAGGTTGAAGATTTTATCATTCTTTCTCTCCTTATGGCCGGCCTCTCTCTCAAGGCTTCCAACCCCTTTCCATCATCTCACATCACTTCTTGTCTCCCCAAAAATCCTCTCACATGTCATTTCAAAAGATTTGAGGATCCCTTTTTGGGATGACACACAAGTAGGGTTTCGGATCCATGGCCTCCATCCGAACCCTCCCTTCATCTCACTCTCATTTCCCTTTTGTCACATGCTTTTTCCATCAACCAATCACCTCACCTCTTACACAAGCTTGTCCTATCACTCTTGCACAAATCTATATCTAGATTTGGTGGCAAAAAGAAGGTCAAACAAGGGGAGGGGGAGTCGGCTAAGGCTATACCCGAAACTCTCATTTTCTTTCCTCCCACTTTTTGATCCATCAACTCACATCTCATGTCACCTTTTTCTTACACCCTCTCACACATCAAGTCTCATCCAATCTTACACAAATCTTACATGTCCTCTCTATCTAGATTTGGAAACCTTTTGGTGAGAAAACCCTAAGGCCATTCGGCCAAAGCCCTCACCGAAACCCCTCTCTTTTCTCATCTCCAAATATTTTCAAATCCTACTTCATCATTTTACTAGATATGGTAGGATCCTATGTTGATCTTATTTGGCAAAATCCTATGCCTCACACACTTATCTAGGTAGGAAAATGGAAAGATTCCACTCTTGTCTTTTCTTTCCTTTCTCCAACCAAAACAACTAGTCAACTAGCTCACCTACTAGCATTTTCTTCTCTCAACTACTAGTCTTGATTCAACTTACTAAATTTTTCTTAGCTTGACATGTGTCATCAAGCATGGGCTTGGGTTGACTAGTGAACTTCCTCTCATGGACCTATGGGCTTGTCTTTCCCCCACTTAGGCCCAAAGCTTTTGTCATGGCCTTAAGCTCCTAAGTCCACCTTTTTAAGGTTTTATCCACCAAATTGCCTAAGTTACTAAGCTCTATATTTTTAATTAAATAAAAGCAAAATATGGGAAAATCCGAGGTCGTCACAGTATTTGAGATAAAAAGGCTTTGTGTAATGTAAATAGTCTAGTGACAGAAAGAAATGAATGAATAGGATAGAGAATACCTTTAGTTGAACTACAATCATCTGAAGTAAATGGCTGAGATGCATTATGAGATGAAGAGACATTACCACAATGGTAATCCTACAGATAAGTTGGTTTTTGTTTGATTCTGGATGATTCTCTGAGCTGTAAGGTATTTTGATTAGATATTTGATTTGTATTTGATTGAGAGGAAGTTAGTTCACAAGAAGAAGTCTGATCATCATTTGATTAAAGTGAATCAGAGGATATGAGTGAATCTGACTGCATATGTATGTTTGGTTCACAAGAAAGATTTTGATTTAAAAGTGAACTATTATGAGACATGTCTGGGAAAGTTTTTGAAACAGGAAATAAAAAGGAATGTGTTTCAGAATTTGATGGAAGAATCTTGAAAGGAAAAATTGTTTCATGAAATATGACATTTCGAGAAACAATTATTTTGTTGGTGTTTAAATCCATGAGTTTGTAACCCTTAATATCATAGGGATATCCTAAGAATAGGCATTTTGTGGCTCTTGAATCTAACTTTTGTCTGTGATTAGTGAGTGTAGATGCAAAGCAAAGGCAACCAAAAACTTTTAGATGAGAAAGGTTAGGTATTTTATTAAAAATCATTTCAAATGGAGTTTTGTTTTGAAGAAGAGGGGTAGGGATTTTATTGATTATGTGTGCTATGGTAAGCACACAGTCACTCCAAAAACTCAAGGGTAAATTTGCTTGAAACATCAAAGTTCTAGCTATGCTTAATAAATATTGATGTTTTTTCTCCACAACATCATTTTGTTGTGGAGTTTCTACACAACTTTTTTGATGTATTATGCCATGTTTATTATAGAACTTGGTAAGAAAGAATTTTGGTCCATTGTCTGACCTGATGGTTTTAACAGAAACAGAAAATTGGTTTGCTACCATTTTACAGAAGCTTTTAAGTAAGACAGGAACTTCTGACTTTGCTTTGAGCATGTTAGGGCTGAGCACCAACTAAGTCGGAGTCGGAAATGGAATCCTCCAACTCCGACTCCGACTTTGTCAGAAATGAAATCTAACCTCCGACTCCGACTCCGACTTCTATACACTCCGATCCGATTCCGACTCCGATTTTGTCAGAGCGGAATCGGAACGGAGTCAGAATTGGGATTTTTTGTTGGACTTTTGTATTGGACTTTTTCTTAACCCATTTGACATTTCAATTTTACAATTTCAAACTATAATAAATTGAAGTTGGGCTTCAATATCATTACATAATGAAATACAAAGCCAAAAGTCCAAAATTACAAATTTCAACCAATTAAAATTACAAAACCAAAGTCAAATGTCAATAATAAAATAAAATCATTCTTACAAATTAACAATACAATATACATAATCAAAACCAAATATTGGGAATTACAAAATAAAAGTATTCTTACAAATTAACTTAATACATAACTTGATGGTAGTAACCATACTATTGTCTCATTTCAACAAAAAATAAAAGCAAACAATACCCATTATCTAGTATCTATCATCTATCATGGTTCATTATTGAACCCATATTTTATCATCCTGGATATGCAAACAACACCCATCACGTACCATCATTGAATCTATATTCCATCATCTATCACATCATATAGATGATTCATCCACATTCCACAATTTATCTTCCCAAATTTCAAATTATCATCCAACAACAAAAGATAAACAATAGAAAATAAACAAATAATAGTTTCCACATTTCAACAAAATAACTAATACAAATTACAAATTACATGTCATTTCAAATTTCCCACTTGTGCGACTGTGCTTGAAGAAAAAAAAACAAAATTAGTAAGGAAATAAGATACCACATAAATTTCTACAAATAAGAAAACAAAATTAAACAAATAAAAAAGTACACAAACTCAACAATAACAAAGAACCTCAAACCTCAATCATCTTCATTCTTCATGTAGTAAGTTCGCCATATTAGTAACCAATTCTACATTAACATATTAAAATATAAGCTATTAGTATTTTTAAAAAAAAAAGACAAATCAAGCTATGTAACATAATTAATTAAATTTGAAATATGTTACCTGAGTCTAATTTATAACTCTTTGCATCATCAATTAAAGCGAAATGATCTTGACTCAAGCCTATGTGAGTAGACTTCAACCAGTTTTGCGTACACACAAGGGCCTCCACAGTTCTAAGAGCCAAAGAACTTCGGAATGGATCCAAAATACGACCTCCCGTGCTAAATGCAGACTCCAATGCAGACTCCGAAGCAACAGTGGTAATTGGAATGGCTAAGATTTCTCTCGCCATCATTGCAAGAATTGGATATTTGGCAGAGTTGACCCTCCACCAAATTAAAATATCAAAACTCTGTGAGGGGATCTCAACAGCTTCCAACAAATACCGTTCTAACTCCGACTTAGTATCCAACATACTTGAACTCTTGTCTTTATGGAGATCCATGTAAATGTCGTCATCAATAACGCTATTGCTATCCCTTTTTAAGATACTAGTATCACTTTGAGCGCTAGAAGTATCATCTCTAGGACCACTTATGCTAGTGTACTCACCACTGAACTCTGCATATTGTTCATATAGTCGGGTAAAATCATCCTTAAGGATTTCAACAAATTCCTCACATTTATCCTCACCTAATACTTTTTTGAACCAATATTCTTGAGCTTCCAATTTGCACCGTGGATCAAGAATCACAGCAATAAACAATAATTTGTTTATTTTTTTCAATATTCCCCCAGTATTTATCATATTTTTCTTTCACTCTCAAGGCCATTGAACTGAAGCGTCGATTGTTACTCTCGCAAAAACCCATCAAGTTTTTATGAATACCAGCGAGCTCTTTAAAAAAAAGATTCAAAGTGACATATAATGTACCAGAAAAACGCATTGTGACATTATAAAATACTCCCAAGAACTTTGAAAAGTTCTCTATTGCCTCCCAATCATCATGCACGGGAGCTCCCAATCCTTTTCTCCCATGCCCATCTTCAGACAAATAAACCCATGAGTACGGTCATCAAGCAAAAGTTGTAAGGCTTTTTTATACTTGTTAGCCACATCCAACATAAGAAAAGTTGAGTTCCATCTAGTGGGTACGTCAAGACATAAGAAACTATCACATGGAACTTTTGACCTGTCAACACAAGTCTTGAAAGTGGCAAGTTTTTTAGGAGAAGACTTCACATACCTAATCAAATTACGGATCTTGCTGATTGACTCATCAACTTCCCTTAAACCTTCTCGGACAATAAGGTTTAAAATATGCGCAGTACACCTCATGTGGATATACGCATGATCCTCAACACACTCCAATCTTCCAACTTCAACTGTTTTCAACCAATCAATAACAGAATCATTAGTGGAAGCATTGTCTACAGTTATTGTAAGCAATTTGTCAATCCCCCAATCAAGCATACACTCCTCCAATACCCTACCAATTGTTGACCCTTTGTGATCACCAATACGAGAAAATGAAATTATCCGCTTATGCAACTTCCAACTACTATCAATAAAATGAGCCGTAACACACATGTAATTGATGTTTTGGATAGACGTTCAAGTGTCAGTGATCAAACTCACTCTTTACTTAGTAGTTAAAAACATTTTCTTCAAAATATCCTTTTCTCTCAAGAACAGTCTCATGCAATCCCTCATTACCATAAAACGAGAAGGAATAGGAAACCTAGGATCAAGAGATCTAGTGTATTCTCGAAACCCTTCACCTTCCACAACTGAAAAAGACAACTCATCAATAATCACCATCCTAGCTATGGCAGCCCTAATTTTTTTCTCATTGTACTTGGTCATCCCTAATTTCTTTTCCCCTTCCCCTCCATCAGTTCTTGCCTCTGGGATCAAGAATTGTTGATTTTTTCGTTTCTTAGGTCCTTTAGGGCAAAGATCAACGTGAGTTTTCAATGCTGAAGTACCCTGACTCTTAGGATGACATTTAAATTGCTTCCCACAATGGTTACAAGTGCATGTGAGTTCATCAGGATCGCAATCCGTATCTTTTGTGAAGTTATCCCAGACAATAGATCTATTTTTTGGGAGATTTCTTTGACGAGTAGAGCAGATTGTTTTAGAAGTGGACTGAGTGGCCGTCGTAGAATCTAATTGTTCATTAGACTCTGCGATCATGGGAGATAGAGGTTCTTCCATAGGGGGAGGTAGTGGTCCTACTGGATATGATACAGAGGTGGATGTAGGAGTGCTTCCAGAGCCTTGAACATTCATGATTTAAAACTTCAAAAAAAAATAAGAAATAGAGTAAATATAAATATCTGATATCATAATGTTAAATACAAAGTATATTTCATTACAAATATAGATTTTTTTAATATATTTTTATGATGAGATTTACTGATCATGAATCATGATTTACAAAATCTCTCCAAACGTTTCCATAAATCTCTCCAAGCGTTATACGCTTTACCTTATATGAAAAATGTTTCCAGAACTCCTCTTGATTCCATTTCTAGACTCCAGGATCATTAACATGATTTGTCAAAAGTACGTACTAATATATATATATATATATGATAGAGAATAATAAAAACTGAAAATAGCTTAATTATTAGTTTCGTAAAATAATTATAATTTGGTCAAAACCAAAAATGAACTTTTAATAACCAGCTGCCTTTTTCTTTAGGGGAAGCACTACTTTTATGTGGTTGGATTGAAGATTGCTCAAATTTCATCTCATGAGGAAGCAAGAGTAGGAAATACAACGATGGCATCTTGTTAAAAAAAACAAACATTATACACCTCAAACCTTCAATGAATGCCTCTGCAATTACCCCCCCAATCATGGAATAATTCAGGCCAAATGTAAAAATGAAGCAAAAACAGGGGAGATGAGGATGGTGCTTACAAGGGATGCAGCTGGAAACAACAATTTTTTTTTCATTTTTATAAACAGAAACAAGTTACAACCTAGTTATCTTTTGCTCACTTATAAACATAAACGGATTACTTTATACCATTTCCAATACTTATAAAAATTGAAATCGAGACACCGAGACTGGGGACAGAGTATGAAAATGAAAACCCACAGAAAATCAATACTCACACTAACACAGATTAGAACCAAAATCAATTAGACCAAACTCAGCGCAGATCAATCGAAATCCAAAACCCACAATAAATTAGACCAAAGTCATGAATAACGGAATAAGCATGTGGGTTATACGAACTAACCTCTTTCGGTAAGCGGTATTGATCTGGAGGAGAGCAACAGTAGCTCCCGGCAGCAACTCTTGAACAGTTGAAGCAGGAGCGGGGGGAATGGGGCTATCGTTGAGGTGCGCAGGGGAGCTCTGAATCTCAAAAGTTGAAATGAAGAAAGCATGAGAAGTGAGGGGAGGGGCGCGGGGGCAATGGGGCTATTGGTAGGTTAGTGGTGATATATATACATTTAATGTATACCGTTAGATATAGGTTAAACCTAGATCTAACAGTATATATTAAATTTATAAATAAGTTTATAAATAAATTAAATAAAAATAGACAATTAAAAGTATAAATATAATATAATTAATTCAAAATAAATACTAGAACTAATATTATTTTATTATAAAATTAAATAAGAAAGTTTATTAAATATTTTTAAAGAAACAAATTATGTTAGTAAATGGAATTTAAAAATAATTTTAAATAATTATAAGTTTTTTAAATAAAACAATTCCTTAAACTTTTTGCAATAGTATCATGATACATTATGATATTTTATTATTCATTAACTTATAATACATCACTACTTATATGTTAGTCTTTAAAAACACATTGGTGTTTATACATTAATATTGCTATTATATTATTATTAAGAAATTATTTTGAAAAAGTTTGTGCTTATAAAATTATACAATAGTAATTTGATACATTATGATATTTTATTATTTATTAACTTATAATATATCATTACTTATATGTTAGTCATTAAAAACACATTGGTATTAATACATTAATATTACTATTAATGTACATTGACTCATACATTGATATTTATACATTATCCAACATACTATTATTTTATTTAATTATCAATCTATGATTGTAATAGTCTAGGATTTAAGATTAAGGGTTTAGAATTTAAGGTTTGAACTTTTGTCTTAATAAATGTCAATTATATTATTAAGAAATTATTTTGAATAAGTTTATGCTTATAAAATTATACAATAGTAATTATCAACATTATGATATTTTATTATTTATTAATTTATAATACATCACTACTTATATGTTATTCTTTAACTTTGTATATATTAATATTACAAATTATTACATTAGTAATTCTTAATATATTAGTGTTTATAATTATATATGTCTATTATATTATGAGTAAATTATTTGGAAACAATATTTAATTTAATTATCTATTTATAATAGTTGTATATGAAAATACATATATTTTTTTTTTACAAATTATATGCAAAATGTCGGAGTCGGAGTCGGATATATAGTCGGAATCGGAGTCGGGTTACAAATCGAAGTCGGTATGTCAGGGTCGGATCGGGTCAGAGTCGGAGTCGGAGTTTTTAAGACTCCTTTACCGACTCCATCTTCGACTCCAATTAAAGTCGGAGTTTTTCCTCCAACTCCGACTCCGACAAGTCGGAATCGGGGCAGATTCGGAGCAGAGTCGGGGCGGAGTAGGAGTCGAAGTCGGAGTCGAATTTTCGGATTTTTGCTCAGTCCTAGAGCATATATACCCAAGTGCATCTTGTGAAGTCAAGGTGTACCAAATCAAACTTTTTATTAGAAAATTTCTGTGATACAGGAAAGGGAAGCTTTCTTTGCTTTGCTAGAGGGCAAATGTCACAGACATTTGTACAATCAAGAGCTATTGAAGATTCAATTTGTCTAAGAGAAGGTAATCGTGAACTAGATACATGTCCTAGTCTATAATGCCATATATGTAACTGTTTATGAGTAATAGCTGAAACAAAAGGTGTAGAATCAAACTGAGAAGCATTGCAGGTTTATGCTTTTGATGAAGATTGAATTAGGTGGTAAAGTCCTTCTTTCTCATGGGCAATCCCAATCATCTTCTCCATTGACTGGTCCTGTAAAAGGCAATGAGATGCAGTAAAGATGAGACAAAGATTAGATTGTCTAGTGAGCTTAGACACAGATAAGAGGTTGAATGAAAAAGTGGGAACACACAAAATGTTATGTAGACATATGGAATTAGAAAGACATATAGTACCAATGTGTGTAGCTGGGACTGTAATTCCATTGGGAAGATTTATAGATGCATTAATAGATTTAGGTGCAGAGTGGTATAAAAGTGGTGAACAGATCATATGATCTGTTGCACCCGTATCAAGTATCCAACATAAGTTGGAATTTAAGTTGGAAAAAACTAAGTTACATGAAGCAAAATAGGAATTAGATCGCATTATACCAGAAAAATTGAATTTGCTGGAAGTGACAAGATTAACAGCTGGTTGATTTTGAGTGGCAGATTGTGTTGAATTTGCAAGTGCCATTAGTTTGTTAAATTCCTCAGGAGTGAAAGAAAACTTTTGTTGCTTATTACTATCTTGATTGTAGATTTCTCCAGTTGTAATGGCGGCATGTGCAACAGCTACATTCCTCTTTCCCTTTGGTCCAGTCTAACCAAGAGGATAGCCATGTAGTTGAAAACATTTATCAATTGTATGGCCATTATAGCCACAATGAGTACAATGCAAAGAAGACTTCTTTGGCTTATCTTTGAAGGATTTCGACTGATAATTCTGCTGGTAATTCTGCTTAGTCATCAAGGCATGTGTCTCATTACATGAAACAGAATTGGTAAGTTGTCTCTGACTTTCTTCTTGAAGTAGTAGAGAGAAAACTTTAGCCATGCTTGGTAAAGGAATCCTAACAATAATTGACTTTTGACATAAGCGTAGGAATCATTTAATCCTACCAAGAACTTGAGCACATAATCAGATTGTTTTCTGAGTTGCAAAAATTTGAAGAGTTCACAAGTACACGACACCATCTTTCCACATGTACAAGTTGGAAATGGCCTATAGCTAATGTATTCATCCCAAAGAGTCTTGAAAATGCTGAAGTATTCAGTAACAGATAAAGAACCCTGACTAATGCAGCTCAAAAATTTTTTAAGATGGAAAACCCTTGGCCCATCACTCCTGAGATATCTAGCTTTAAGTTCATTCCAGAGATCGACAGCAAATGCCACAAACAATAAGCTATTTCGTATTTCCTTTGAAATAGAGTTCATCAGCCAAGACAAAACCAAATTATTTGCTCTTAAACATGTCGTATGTTTAACAAGTTGATCAGTAGAGGGAGGAAGAATTGTACCATCTATAAACTGTACCTTATTCTTCACTGTCAACGCAATGACAATTGACCGGTTCCATGCAACATAGTTCTCGCCATTAAAGATTTCTGATACTAACAAAGCACTAGGATTGTCGCTTGGATGCAAATAATACGGACTTGAACAATCATCTGAGGGATTGATGAGAGAAGGATTAAATGAAAAAGAATTAAATGGAGAATGATTTACAGGAGGTGATGGAGGGGGATTGACGGGAGAATCATCAAAACTCATTTTCAAGAACTTGTTCTTGAGAAATGTAGAGATTCAAGAATTAGGTTTAAAGATTCAAGGAGAAATTCCAGAGCAGAATTTCGCAAGAGAAAATGTAAAAGATTGAGAATCAATCTGATTAGGGTTGCAGAAGCATTGAAGTTTTCAATCTGATACCATGTTGAGAATCAGATGATCACTTTGGAAATGAAGTTGACGAGAGTAAAGGGAATGAAAAACAGAGTATCGAAACTGAAAGCTTTTGAATGACTGTATTGAATGACTTAATGTTTACATTAGACAAAGTCCTATTTATATTACATTAGAAGTAAAATAACAGAATAACTGATACAACTCATTATAAGGACTTGTTTGACTTCTCCTCTCCAACTCCTCTATCTTTAACTTCTCTTCTTACCTCTTTAATTCCATATTTTCAATGTGTGATGCAACACTCCAACAGGTACCACAATATTTGATCACTTGGTAGTTGGTACCAAATAAACCGTGCACCGGAATAGAGAGAGAAAGAGAGAGAGAGGCCATGCTTGAAATGAGGGAGTGACATCCAGTGCATTAAAACTAAAAATAGACGCAACTTCCCTAGACCATTAAACTTCTCTACCTAACAACCAGCCATTGAACATACAATTCATCAACTATTTTCCATAATTTTACGTTGTTAATTCTACGTGATTTTTTCACCTTCGGGTGCAGGTGAAAACGTTTAATCTTCGTAGTTGAACAAAACAATTGAAACAAAATGATGAGCTAGCATTTATTTTCTGTCTGAAGTTTTAAGGTAACTATTTCTAGAGAAGATGGAACCTTCGTACTTAGCAAAGAAATCGTCGTCGTCGTCCGGGAGGCCGCCTCAACAGGCAGTGAAATTTGCGCGACGCACGTCAAGTGGCCGAATTGTGAACTTGTCCCAAGACGATCATGAGTTGGACGTGTCGGGCGAGTTTTTAAGCCAAAATGACTACATGAATTACACGGTAATGCTGCCGCCAACACCAGACAACCAGCCTGGTGCAGCCTCTAGTTCCAAGCCAAATGTTCCCCAACGGAGGCGCGTTGGGGATCATGAGGAAGGTGGGTATGGAGGCAATAACAGCGACGCTAATTCCGAGGCAGCAAAGATGGACAGGAGGATGTCATTGATGAAATCTTCCAACGACAAATCAATGCTGTTGAGAAGCCAAACTGGGGACTTCGATCACAACCGGTGGTTGTTTGAGACAAAGGGAAAGTACGGCATTGGTAATGCTTTTTGGTCAGAACAAGATCAGGATAATTATGGATCGGAAGGAGCTGGGATGAGCATGTCGGATTTTATGGACAAGCCATGGAAGCCACTCACTAGGAAGCTCAAGATTCCTGCTGCTATTCTCAGCCCCTACAGGTGCACCACCCCCTAAATGTATATTGGCATTCTTTAATTTTTTGTTCTCTTAATATATATAATTTTGAGATGAATATTAATATGTACATGATATTTAGTTAGTCAAAACATACTAAGTATTAATATTATACATTTATATCATACATTATACGTACACTTACGGAAGTGGATTTTGATCGAGTTGCCGTTACTTGTGCAATATTCTAATGTGTAGAGCTAGATCAGTTCCTGTAATATTAGTCTTTGGACCAAACTTGATTTCAAACCGAATTATATAAATAATTAGTTGGTCGAGAGTAGACATGAGGTTGGAAGTTCAAAGACAGAAATACTGATGGATACTTGGGAGTTCAACAGTGGAATCAAAACCCAAATTACCTTTGCTTTCTTTAAGATCAAATGATCATGATCATCAGCTCAAAGTTTGTGTCGTTAATTTGGATATTAAGTTTGGCTTCTGATCATATTTAAGATTATATAACATGATGACACCTAGCAAAACAATTCATTAGAAGTTGATCTTTCTATTTGATCATCAACAGGCTACTCGTGGTGATCCGGATGATAGTTCTATCCTTCTTCCTAGCATGGCGTGTACAGAACCCCAACCAAGATGCAATGTGGCTATGGGGAATGTCCATTGTTTGCGAGTGTTGGTTTGCCTTCTCATGGCTTCTAGATATTCTCCCCAAGCTGAACCCCATCAACAGAGCTACTGACCTTGCTGCCCTCAGTGACAAGTTCGAACAGCGCTCCCCCTCCAACCCTAATGGCCGATCTGACCTCCCTGGGGTTGATGTTTTCGTCTCCACTGCTGACCCTGAAAAGGAACCTCCTCTTTTCACTGCCAATACAATTTTGTCCATTCTTGCCGCTGATTACCCCATCGAGAAGCTCTCATGCTACATTTCCGATGATGGTGGTGCCATTCTGACCTTCGAGGCCATGGCCGAGGCCGTTAACTTTGCCGAGGTTTCCTTACTATCTTGAGCTATAGTTTTTCGTAGATTGAAAGTAGACAATTATAGAAAGGAAAATACTTTAGCTATAAAGAAATTACACAAAATTAAATATATAAATTGATATGATATCAGTTTGTGAGTTTATTAATTTTGTATAATCTATTTTTGTGTGTAACAGTTAATCTCTTATATAAATAAGTATGAGAGAGAACAATCTCAATTCCTAAGCCATGCTAGCTTTGTGATATATAACACTCTTTAGAATTCTTCCAACGCCTACCGAATTCCTAGAAATTAAGCATGGATCATATGAATATGCTACTTTTGTTCGATTGCATACAGGTATGGGTGCCCTTTTGCCGCAAACACAACATCGAGCCAAGGAATCCAGAAAGTTACTTCAGTAGTAAAACTGACCCCACGAAGAATAAGAAACGCCCAGATTTTGTCAAGGACCGCCGCTGGATCAAGAGAGAGTACGATGAATTTAAGGTCAGGATCAATGGTCTCCCTGAAGCTATACGTAAAAGGAGCGAAATGTATAACTCAAAGGAGGAAATGAAGGAGAAGAAACTTGCCCGAGAGAAGAATGGTGGAGTGTTGCCACCGGACCCAATTAGTTTCAACAAGGCCACATGGATGGCCGACGGGACTCACTGGCCCGGAACATGGCTCAACCCGATGGCAGACCATGCTAAGGGAGACCATGCCGGAATTTTGCAGGTAATGATGATGATCACCATCGAATTTCTTCTTCTACTTTCTCGTCTTCCAAAAGAAAAAGGAAATTAATACTCAAATCAAGTTATGTTTAAATAAATGTTGAGTATGCTCTATATGGAATGAGTTATTCTACATAGTACATTTCTTATATGAGGATTGTTTATAGAAATCCATACAATTATATTTAAAATAATTTTAAAATGATTTTAAAATTATAGTAATATTCTTTTAAAAATGAAGTTTTTTCACATTTTGTCTCTGACTATACATACAGTCTTTCACTCGGTATCGCAAATAGAATTTATCATATGGAATAACTCAACTATTAAATTTTTTTCAATTGTCTGTAAAACTATTAATTGCATTATTCCCTCACTAATGCCACTCCCATTCCATTAAAAAAAAAAAAAAAAAACCTTCAAAGCATTTTTAATGATCTTCAAATCTTGAAATTGTCTTGATCACTATCTCTTTGTGCGTCTTTAATCATGTAGGTGATGAGTAAGGTCCCGGAAAATGAACCGGTGATGGGCCATCCGGACGAGAAACGATTGGACTTCACCGGGGTTGACATTCGGCTGCCGATGTTTGCGTATGTCTCGAGAGAGAAAAGGCCAGGGTATGACCACAACAAGAAGGCTGGAGCCATGAATGCCATGGTTCGAGCTTCCGCAATATTATCCAACGGGCCATTCATACTCAATTTGGATTGTGACCATTATATCTATAATTCTCAAGCTATAAAGGAAGGAATGTGCTTTATGATGGACCGTGGTGGTGACAGGTTATGCTACATTCAGTTCCCACAAAGATTTGAAGGAATTGATCCGTCTGACCGATATGCCAACCATAACACTGTCTTCTTTGATGGTAATATTTACAAAAATAAAAAACAAAAATTGATTCCGAATTTTAATATCATACTTTTTAATTTACATTTTCACAACTCAAACTCAGAGTTTCCAATATTACTCAATATATAGGAAATATGCGAGCTTTAGATGGTCTACAGGGGCCAGTATATGTGGGGACTGGTTGTATGTTCCGAAGACATGCACTATATGGGTTCCACCCACCAAGGGCAAACGAGTACTCAGGCGTATTCGGGCAAGTAAAATCACAAGCTCCAAATGTTGTAATGCATTCACAATCTCAATCGGAGGACTTGGATGATTCAGAGATGCAGCCCCTGGCATCGCACTCTGACTTGAATTTGCCAAAGAAATTTGGAAACTCAACTATGTTCACGGAGTCCATTGCCATTTCGGAGTACCAAGGTCGACCACTTGCCGATCACACTTCTGTAAAGAATGGTCGTCCTCCAGGGGCGTTGCTCCTCGCTCGTCCACCACTTGATGCACCCACTGTTGCTGAGGCAGTTGCTGTCATCTCCTGCTGGTAATTCTTCTATCATTTCAAAATCTTGCTGAATTAATATTTTTGCTTTTGTGGGCACATGAAAGCAAGTCAAATAGGCTAGCTTATTTAAGATTCTGGCTCCTTTGCAAACCAACATGTCACATTGGAAAGCTAAGCACGTCTTGTTCCTAAAACATATAATTCCAATATTCTCATTTTTATACATGTCGAGAACCTGCAAGCTCACTAAAATTAATAAAAAAAAAAAAAGTTTAAGAGAGTTGTAGAGGACTCATCATTGACTAAATGGTTATAAATAACTATTGAGCTTTGGTGTGAAGTGCAGGTACGAGGACAATACCGAATGGGGAGACAGAATAGGTTGGATTTATGGATCAGTGACGGAGGATGTGTTGACTGGTTACAGGATGCACAACCGTGGGTGGCGGTCTGTTTACTGCATCACCAAGCGCGATGCCTTCCGAGGCACGGCACCAATCAACCTTACTGATCGGCTACACCAGGTCCTCCGATGGGCCACTGGTTCGGTGGAAATATTCTTCTCTCGAAACAATCCACTTTTTGGAACCAAGCGCCTCAAGTTCCTACAGCGCATCGCATACCTCAACGTTGGCATCTACCCTTTCACCTCCATCTTCTTAGTTATATACTGCTTCCTCCCTGCACTGTCTCTCTTCTCTGGACACTTCATCGTTCAAAGCCTAAATATTGCTTTCCTCTCCTATCTCCTTGTCATTACTCTTTGTCTCACTCTCATCTCCCTCCTGGAAGTCAAGTGGTCCGGAGTTGGGCTCGAGGAATGGTGGAGAAATGAACAATTTTGGGTCATCGGCGGCACGAGTGCTCACCTTGTTGCGGTGCTCCAAGGCCTCCTAAAAGTAATAGCCGGTATCGAAATCTCTTTCAAGTTAACATCAAAGTCCGCCGGAGATGATGAAGATGATATATATGCTGATCTCTACGCTGTCAAGTGGACAAGTCTCTTTTTAATGCCACTAACAATCATAGTGATCAACATTGTTGCTGTTGTTATTGGGTTTTCCAAAACATTGTACAGTGTGATACCACAATGGAGTAAGCTTTTGGGAGGAGTATTCTTCAGCTTCTGGGTGTTGGCTCACATGTACCCTTTTGCCAAAGGGTTGATGGGGAGGAGAGGAAGAGTGCCCACCATTGTATACGTCTGGTCGGGGCTGGTTTCAATTACTGTCTCCTTGCTTTGGATTGCCATTAGTCCCCCAGATGATAGTCACAATTCCTCCGGTGGAAGTGTTAGTATATAACAACCGGGTTAAATTGATTACAGATTAACCCATGAAAATACCTTAGACTCTCCGTTTTCTTCTTTTCATCAGTTTGTTTTTTCAGAATATGGGCAGACTTTGTATTTTAGTATCATCATTAGATTTAAAAAATGGATTTTTTCTAGATCTTACATCCTAACATTCAAGTTGGTTTTTTTAATTGATCTCAAAGCTGGTCTTTTAACTTTTAAGGATGGACGAGTGGCTGACGTGTCCACGGTTGGCAAGGTTCGGTTGTACAAAAGTGACAAAAGTAAGTGCTTGCCAAGCAGAAGGAATGGGAACAATAGAATGACGTTCTATTTTTGGCTAATTTAGCTGTTGGGTGAGTAGATGCATGATGATTTAATAAAGACTATCGACAGGATATGTTAAAATCATTGGGAATAACATAAAGCAACCAAGAGATGCAACATGCAAATGTTCAACCTCGAAAGGTAAGAGACGGGAACTGAAAGTCACAGTTGGAGCAAGGGGTGTGCAAAAGGACGAGCAGGCGTGACAAAAACGAAAAAAACCTTACATGAATGGGCATCGTCTTGTCTGGGTTTTGTGAGTGGAGTGTAAGGCCCACATTTATACAACTGTCTGTTAGAAATGGTTGTAAGGCCTATGGACGATTTTAGACCCATGACACGTTTACATGCATAAAAATGCTTAGTTAATGTATTCAGAGGACAATCAGAAGTTTAATGCAAAGAATTCTAATCTCTTTTTTCTTTGAGGGAAAGATCATCCTCGAATTCGACCAAATTTCCTCTATTTTCTCTCACTTCCCATCTATACAAACACAGCCCATCCAGGAAAAAATAATACCCGCCTAAGCTCGGTTATGAAAAATTCTAAATTAAATCTGCTTCTAACCATGCACTTCTTGGACATATGTAACGAGGATGCTCATTGGATTTGCGGACTCGAGCAGCCCAACCTTTCGGCTTTTACCAATAACACGATCGAATTTGATACGCTAGTTTCTCGGGAAGCATATATCATAAATAAATTTTGAAAACTGCCATAGACACATAGAAATCATACAAAGAAAAACCCATATAATTTCTGATGCAGGAGCTATACACCCGTTAAGACTAATAATCCTTAAATGCTTATAAATTTGGTCACTTTTTAAGTTCAAAAAAGTCGAAAGATGATAATATTAGATATAGCTAAGGTATGCAAGTGTAACACTCCCTCTGAAAAAATACACGACTAAATTGATTTTTTTTATGTGAATTTAATATTTGCTCCTTTTTATAGAAGGAGTACAAGACTTACTCTAAAAATGTAAAAATCATTTCCCTTCTATAATCCTTTTTCTTTTCTCTATTTTTAATTACTTACAATTAGTATTCAAATAGGGTCATTTCTAGACAACTCCTGTGTCAGAATATGAACAAAAATGAAAAATAGATTGGAAATAAAAATTGAAAAAGAGAATGGAGGTATAAAAAATAAATAAACAACAACAACAATCTATTCCCACCCATCGTGAGGGTGTGCAACAAGTCACATTAATAGAGGAGAAAAAAGCTTGTATATTGAATCCCAAAATTTTGACATCCAATCAACGGAATGAAATTGATATATATACTCTTATACATATAATATTAACAAGGGAAGAATGATTTCATGTCACTTATAAGAACTGAGATTCATCACAGAAGAAAGTCACGAATTCGAACTGGCCTTTTAACAGCATTTGTGAAACCCTGCAGGACAATAGGAATGAAAGATTTGACAGAAAGCATCCCTTTCAGATTATCATTATTTATATGTTCTTTTTTCTAATCTATCATTAATTATATGTTAATGGTGAACAAAAACGTGTTCTAGAAATCCAGACTTCCCTCAAAGGAAGTCAAATGTAGGAGCTCCTAACATGTGAAACCAATAGATCAATGGTACTCAAAGAAACAAGTACTTGCTTGCATAAAGGATCTCATGCCTCTTTTAGTTTAACCAGCGGTCATCTAGTTTTGGTCCAACATGTGAAAAACCCCACAACAGGGTATTCCTTGACATTATGTGCATAACTTGCATTTAATAACAAAGTAATTCAAGTCCAAGTAAATCATGTACCTCATTAAATTTAAATAGCAGTGGACGCAAATCTCTCTCAAAGGTCACTTCTTTCTTCACAGCAATATCAGTAGTCTGAGATCCTTTACTACTCAACTTCTTAAACCTGGTTTTAGGATATGTTGGAGGTAATTAGTGCATATTCTAATTGTCATCCATTTTCGTCAACATCCAACCATTGATCACTTTCGATTGCTAGATACAACAGAACTATTTTTTTCATGAAATAAATTTCAAGTAGTTGAAAACAACAAAAGAGTTTGCATTCTAACCATCAAGTAATATGTAAGCATCTGATCTAAAGATCAAATCAGCCAAGGGAATGAACCTAGAAAAATACATTAGGAGATAAGCTAGTGCTATAAAAACTTTAAGTGATGGGCATGGGCTCAACACAGGCTTTCTCACCAAAATTAAGCAGCCTTATCAAACTGTGTTCTCCAGAATAGCCAATCCCATGACAAATAACAAAGAAAACATAAACGAAATACAGAGATAATTTACTTGTCATGAAAAAAGAAGCGTCCAAACTATTACTAAGAATAAAAAAAGGTAGCTACTGCTAATTGGCTTTAAATAGCTGAAATGACAGGAAATGGCTGGAATCAGATTTTTCACTTAATTATTCAGTAAATTTAAAAACTAAAACAGAAATTAGTAGCTTATAGTACCAGTAAAACAAAAACACAAGTCTACCTGTCAACTTATAGCATAGATTTTTTTATGCAAGTATAGCATAGAATTAATAATAAAAAGCATAGGCCTACCTGTCAAAGAAACTAGAAGAACCACGAAAAGGCTTTTTCTGATTTCCAGGGGATTTCAGTTTCAAGCCACCTGCATCATTCTCACTGGAAGCCAAGTTTGACGAAAATTTGGAAGTACTTGGATTGCATAGCCCCATATTTAATATAATCTTTTCATTTTCAATGTTTTTCTCAGCATGTAATGGCACATCATTAGTGTTGGTAGTTGGAGCTCTGCTGGTTTCCATGTTTACAAAATCCAACCTTTCCTTGGTGCATCCATCTGTTGTGTGCATGGATCTTCTTATGCTTAGTTGCAAGATCTTTTGCTTTTCAACCTGAAAACATAGAAATTTCCTTACATGACATCAGATTCAGTTTGCAGGCGGCTAAATGTATAGAAAATTTTAGTTAGGTCCATATCAAAAGGCAACACCTTTATTGAGGTGAACTAGTGTTTCAAGTAGTTAACTAATTATTCCAGAGATTAGTTATTGGATTCTTTAAATTAGTTCAAATCCAAAGGAACACCTTAACATGAGCCTAATCAAAGATGCACCAGGCACAGGCTTGAAAGCTCAAACTCCTTGAGATTGGTTATGTGATGCCCCATTCTTTTTTTTCTTTTTTTTTTTTATAAGAAGCATCTTTATTAATGAGAATATAAATAGGCATAACCCAAGTGCATGGGCGGCATACAAAAAAGTATGTCTAATTTCATATTAAGAGTTCAAGCTAAAAGACAAGAAATCATGCACATTGCTTCCATAAAGTACAATGGCTGAGGACCATAGTAAGAGAGTATGCAGAAAAAAATCCTGGAGCTCCTCCAATGTTCGCTCTCTATCTTCGAAACATTGTGTATTCCATTCCAACCAAATGCACCACATAATGCACAATAGGATCATCTTCCATGCAGCTTTCACCTATGGACAGCCTTTGATTCCCTTACAGCAAGCAAGCAGATCAATTACCTTAGCCGGCATAACCCATTCTAATAAGTGATAATGGTAAGTGGCATATGGGATCCCATATTACTTGAGAAATAGAAGTTCTTGTTCTTTATAATATTTTAATAGGACTCAAATTATATCATTAACTAGTCTATTTAAAGTATAGGCATTCCACCGAGGCATTACAAATGGCCAATTTCTAATAAGTGATAAGGGTAAGTAGTATATGAGATCCCACATTACTTGCAAATAAGAAGTTCTTGTTCCTTTTATTGTTCAAATGAGGTTCAGATTATATCATTTACTAGTCTTTCGAAGTATGGGTAATGTGGCTTGGGCCTTCCATTGGGGTATTACAGGTTATTACTTAAACAGTTCCCTAGCCTTAAAATGCATGCCTTCAGTAGGCCACTCAAAAAGGGAACCGACCAAGTGTGCCTGGCAAAGTAGTGGGTGTTCATAAAGTAGGCTGAATAAGTTTCCTTGCTTATACATGTCCAGTAGGCTACATGGTTTAATGCTAGAACACTTATTCGGAATAAATTCAGAGAGCAAAGGGAGGGGATGGGGAACTCTGGTACATAAACCCCACCTCCAGAATGGACCAAAAGATACCATTACAGTCAAATGCTACACCTTTTATGAAAAAATCTATCTTAAAGACAATGGAAGCTATCTCAAAGTTTATGGTCCTTTAATTGCTGGGAACAAATCCCGAGATATCAAAGTTCAATGATCTTCATTCTTAAATCTTAAGGACCACAATAGTTCCTTGTTCTCCAAGGCAAGGGTGTTCCCACATCAAAGTTTTCGACGATCATTCTTAAATCTTAAGGACCATAATAGTTCCTTGTTTTCCAAGTCAGGGAAGATTTTTTAAAACATAATTAAGCTGTTTCATGGAAACAGTACACATAACAAAGATGATTTCAAATATTAATGAAAATTTCAAATAACCTTCAATAATATTTATGACTCACCTCGTGTAACAAAACCTGCTTCATGGCTAAAGCAAGTACACGGTGACCAGAATTATAGTCCTGTACCAATTGTTAGAAAAAAATGTTCAGATCAGATTATAAGATTAATAAATCTATAAAATGAAACGAATTCTAACCCCTTTTCTTGAGTACAATAAACTGTATCCAACTCAAACCTTGAAGCCAACAAAGTCATTAATCGGAGGATCAAAAGAAATTGACGAGGCTTCCAAAGCTGATTCATGTCTCGGTTTAATGGGCAGAGGATCAGATTTGACATTCTTATATGTTATTGCATAGGATACCATTGTGCTAACCAACTGAGCCAGATCATTCTTTTCTCTTTCTGACAGTAACTGCAATGCCACCTGAGAGTGATATCAGACCACATGAGAAACCATAGCAATAAGTAGGTGTGTAATATATTTCCTTCGGACTGAGAAAACCGACCAGACTGACTGGTTTTGATCGATCTGGACCAGACCGATTAAGGAACCAATTGTTCTCGGTCCAAGAAAGTAAAGATATTAAATTTTCGGTCAGGTCTCAAGTTAGGGTTTTTCACCCCAGACCGACCGAAATTTATATATAAAAGTTTTTAAATATTTTTTTATATGATATTTTATAATTTTTTAAGCGGTTATATAACGGTTATATAAATTAAAAGCAAGCAATTATGTAATTTTCTTCTAACTTATTATAAGTAATTATTCAATTCTCTTTCAAATTCATTATTTATGCTTAGATTATATAAAAATTAATGGTTAAGAATTTTTTTAAGACGAAGTATTAGCTTTTTTTTTTTTTGCCAAACAAGGTATTAACTCTTAATTATTGATAGTGCACATACAATTAACATTATTAACTTATTTTACTCAATTAAAATACTTAACTAGTTAAGTATATACTTAGTTAGACAACATAGGTTATATTTTTCACTTCATTTTTTTATTATTTTATATGATTTTTTGGCAAAAACTTGGAAAAAATAAAAAAGAAAAAATGACCCAGATTGAAACACCTCGATAAGGACAACCGGACAGAACCAAAGGGGTCCAGCCTGGTCCAAAGGCCTTATCGATCTGGTCCGAACTAGAGACACAACCATAGAGTAAACATTAGGTCTCTAGAAGTGGTAACTAATTGCAAACCTTAGGTGCCTTCAGGGTTAAGAAGAAATGAAAATAAATGGAATAATTAAAAGAAAGGAAGAGTAAACAAAATACAAGTACATTACCGGTCTTAGAGTTGGTGGTGACAGAATATGCAATAATGGAGATATTAAATCTTCAACAAAAGACTTTATTGACATGTGCCTTGAAATACAAGGTGGAATTTTGTAGTGCCAAGACCTTATAGTCTCCATCTTTTCCAACCACATCATTCGGTATCTAAAGATTTGTAAAGATGTATTAGTAAGAAATGGTAAAGGTAATGTCTTACATAAAGCTGTTCAGAGATATAGATACCTTTGATATGACTTGGGCCATTCGATGTTAGGTTTTTGAAGTTGGGCTACTAGATGATGCACAGAGATTACACTGGGGGGAAGATAAACTGCAGAAAAGACAAGATTCAGTAATAATTTAATTGAAATTATACTCAATAGTGAAGGTAACAATGATAGGTCATGAATGTTGTTACCAAGAAGAGCCATATGCTGCGTGTGCAAGATATGTTGGTGCATCATATCAGAAACACCAATGCTATTTAAGCACTTCACCTTCACATAACATGAGTACAAAAGTCATATGCCATCTTATAAAACAGATTCAGTAAAAGCCTAATATATTCAATAGACATATCAAGTAAATATCTATAACCAACGTAAGCTTACGGTCTTTTGCATCAGTGGATCATGATAATGGAGATGCAAAACGTTTTCATGGATCCCATCAAATATCAAATCATAGTCACCACTGCATAGTCAATGACACTTAAGCAAAAGGTTATGTTTTAAAATATAAGAGGGACAAAATGATGTCAACAGGAAGTAGCTACATACCGGTTAGATATGAGGGAGTGCAAAAGGTCAAACTCATTGCACTTACGGCTGGAACTATTATTAGATTTTATTTCCCGCTTCATTTGTCTCCTTTGAAAAACCTAAACATAATAGAATCCTCAGTAAAAAAATGGCTGCAATGAACTGTAAGTAGCTAGAAACATCTTACGGAATTTACTTATGGATTACCTCCTTCCAGATATCAATTGCACTTCTTGACATGTCCTTCCGGCCAACTACTTGAGAGCCAATCTCCAACTGAGCCAGTAAAGCATGCTAATGAGTTAAGCAGCATTAATTGCTCAACCAAAATGCTCTTACGCTAATGAAAATACCAAATATATATTAAGCAAAGTTTAAAAACCCCTGCCCCAACAACAACAAAAAATAAAACACAAACAACAAAAATAAAACTCCAAACTGAGACTTTTAAAGGGATAAAATCTGGGGGGAGCTAGTGAGATGCTCGACACAAAATATCAGGAGGTATAGATATGAAAATCAACCAGTCTAATCGATGAATAGTCCAAATATTCTCTCTTCCACAAGAACTGGGCTTCAGTGAAAAGTACCATATTTAATAATTATCAATACTTTGTTTTCTTAAACTAAGTGCTTGGTATTAGACCCAACACCAGCATACGACTTCACAAACTAAGCCCAATAACAGTGCAGCAGCAAAACTTTTTCTTTTTCCATTATCCAAATCAGGTAATCCTAGAGGGATAATTAACTCCTGCACAGGCAGCTTATTTCTTCAATCAGCACAACCACCCCAAAGAAGAATGTAAATCTTAGGATTTATCTAAGTTTGCAGAGTCTAGCAAACCCTCTGATTTGACAATTAGTTTAGAGGAGCGAAATCACATCAAATTCTTACCACACTAAGTGTTTCGTTCTTCTTGTTGAGGAATTGAAGGGTATTCAAGCACGAGCGTATATCACACTCTGTTAGAAAACAAAAGATAATGAAAACAAGAAGGCTGGAGGGAATAGGCATAGAACTTTGAAATGCAATAAGGGGATCTAACAAGACAACAAACAGTACACCAACCAATATGACTTTGAAAATTGATTTTGTACCATTGGCGTTATGAATATCTTGGGGGATCAAATAGGATAATATCAGGAGATATGACTCACCTGTATATTCTGCAAGTGCAGTGAGTGCAATGGAACTCGTTTTCATTCCCTCCTTGTTACAAATATATTTAAGCCTGTAATAACCACATATGAGAAAATGTTCAGAACCAAAGAAGAGAACAGATGACATTTGTTAAACAGAATCAGAATAGTTATCAGATATGCAGCTACTAACAAGGTCTAACATGCATAATAGTTTCTCACCCAATCTAAATGAAAAGAAATCTAACAAATCAGAGGTCAATAAGTGAAGTAATGTAGTTCATATATGATATTCAACTACGAAGTTACTGCTACAAGACATATACCAAGAAAAAGTAAACGAAAGTCAGTTTTTCCCCTTCCTTTTTAGAGATAGCAACTATTTTTCGGTGAACTAAATATAGAATGATATATAACCAAGGGACAAAATCATTAGAATTGAACTATCTTACTTATCGGGGGAAAAAAAACATTAGAATTGTTAACAGTCAACTCGACTCTAACACATAGTTAAGATAAATAGGTAACAACAAGAGAGATTGCATAGAAAATCAAGGTATATCATATATGTACAAAAGTCACACTAGCACCAATCTAAGTAAAAAAATAACATGGGTAAAAGTAATGAGATAAGGGCAGACATGATTGTCAAAAATGAAATAGAATGGCATTAGCTAGGGTTGTATGGTAAAATATGATTATGTATCAAATCCCAATGAGTTAGGATTCAAGCCCAGTAAACAATAATCGATAGAAATATATTACCATATCACATTAAGGGCTAGTTTGGGTAGTGGAGTGTTCTCATAATACTCCACTACTTTTCATTACTATTTATAAAATATCTGAGATTACCTCACTACCTAAACGCAACCTAAATCGTAACTTAGGTAGATCATCACCTGCTTACCACCCGGCTAGCTGTTGGACGAACAAATACATGAACCCTGTAAGAAGATAAGTACACATTGTCAAGCAAATAGACACAATTACACAAGAACTCTAGATATATGATAAAAAATTTCTTAAAGACCCGTTTGGGTATTTTCATAAATTAAACAATAATTATCTACAAATAGCACATCAAAGATGTACAGAAATAAGCAAAAGCATTAAAAGCCTAACAAGGGAATTGCTTAAAACTAGTTGATATTGTTACTGGTATTATTAAAATGAGAGAAAGAGAGCCCTTGAATGAATTCATACCAATTTAAAGCATTATCTCCATTTTTCAATCAACTACAACCAGAATCAATTCTCAACAACATTTAACCCCTATGAAAAATCTAGGAATATAATGGAGCACATCCAACATTGCCTTGCTCTAATTGGAAACTAAGGACGCAATAGGAACCTCCAATTGAGATTTTTGCTTCTTGTTGAGAATAAGGTTTACAGAACAAGAGGTTACCTCCCATCCTTGCATGGTTCAATTACAGAGAATTACAAAATTGTTACAATAGACTCTTTAGCCTCTACTTTATTACAATAACGCCATCCACCTTATATTCTCACTCCCTCTTAAACAGAAATATATGTATCACCCCCGGAATTAATTGAGACTTTGTTCTCGAAGTGGACTTGGACACCCGGTGTCAATAGAAAAAAATAAGTTCTAACTGATTACGACCCAAAGACTTTGTAAAAATATCTACAAGTTGATGTTCAGACTTCACAAATAATGTAGAGATTTCTTCTTGGTAAATGGTTATGGAGGTATAATTTGGAACCAGACGCTCTATGAAAATTGGTGGTTGATTGCAAACATGGGAGGCTTGTGGGAGCGATGGTGTACTAGAGAGATGAATGGGACACATGAAGTGGGGTTATGGAAACACATTAGACAAGGTTGGGGGGTTTTTCATCACCATACTAAACTTGTGCTAGGTAAGGGCTTGAGAATAAAATTTTGGAGGGACATGTGGTGTGGAGAGGAAGCTCTCAAGGACACTTTTCCTTCTATTTATCAGCTGGCTGGTGACAAAGAAACTTCCGTGGCAGACCTCATTATTCGCTCGGGTGATCAAGTTCAGTGGAATGTAACATTTAGCAAAGCGGCCCAAGACTGGGAAGTTGACAGCTTTGAGGTTTTTTTTACCGTCATCTACTTCACGAGGCTGAATGGAAGGCGCGTTGACAAGCTTTGGTAAAACCCGATGGGTAAGGGCATTTTCTCGATTAGTTCCTTTTATAAAATCTTAATGCCCTCACCAAATACTCACTTTCCTTTGAGGAAACTTTGGAGGAATAAGGCACCCCCCAAAGCTCTCTTCTTCTCTTGGACAGCTAACTTGAGCAAGATCCTAACTACTGATAATTTGAGAAAGCGCCAGATCATAATCACGTATTGGTGTTGCATGTGTAAAAATTCTGAAATCTGTGGATCACCTCTTACTACACTGTGAGATAACTAGACGCCTGTGGATTGAAGTACTCAGTCAAGTTGGTTTGAACTGGATGATGCCAGCCACAATGACTGATTTGTTGGCTAGTTAGACATTGCTTGGAGGCTCTGCTCCCATCATATCAGTTTGGAATATGGTCCACATTTGTATCATGTGGTGCATTTGGCAAGAACAAAACAATCGAACCTTTGAAAATAAGGAGCGAACATTGGAGGAGGTTCATTCTTCTTTTTTCGTACTTTATTATTATGGGCCATAGCTGTAGATTTCAATGGTTTCCATCTTTATGACTTCCTTGTATCTTACAATCCATCTACGACCTAGTTAGGTCATGTCTCTTACAAAGTTTTGAATACCGTACTGGTGAGCATACCGGTCAAAATATTAGAACGAAATATTTCGATACTGGTACCATTTCGTATACCGTTTCGTATACCGTTTCGAAATAATCTATATATAATAAAATTATCTATATAAATACATATATAAATTATATTTCAAAATAATAGTTAATATATGAATAAATTATACATATAAATACATATATATAAATAGTCTAGTCTGAATTAAGGTAAAAAAATAACAAGAAATGAAAAAAAAAAATCCAAAATCCAGTACGACCGATACGGCCGAAATTTGCAGTGAAACGAAACAGCATATTTTTTGTACCAGTCATTTGGCCGGTATGGCATATTTTGGACATACCGGCCGGTACGGTATGAAATTTGAAACATTGGTCTCTTGTATACCATCTTGTGTACTTGGACTTTGCCTATTCTATCAATACAAGCGTTAAAAAAAACAAATGATGTAGAGATTTCTATCTAAACTGGTTTCATCATGAAATATAAAATTGGAGACAACATCATTGGGGCTTGATTATCACAATTCATTTTTTTTATAAGTAAAAATGAATTATTAATCAAAGAATAGGCATAAATGTCAATTACAACACACTCATGCCTTATCAGTTAGGCACATTAGAAACAAGAAAATCATGAAAGTCCATGCCATAAAAGTCCACGGCAATGGTCCAAGTCCATCACAAATTTCCTGAAGAAAATTTAAACGGCCATGTTAACTCAATGAAGGGGTGAGTTGTCTCCCTATTCATGGCTTATGCACCAATTCTTGCTACTGCCTTATGCTTATTACTCTTCCATATAACTAAAGTTCATGCCAACTAGGAATAAACCTCCAATCTATAAGAAAAACCAAACCAATCGGCACCACCAAAGGTATACTCAGCCTAGATAGTCCAAGACCCAAGGCTTTCTTAAAACAACAAATAATACAAGAAACAGAATCCTAACGAAGAGATTTGTGCCTAATGTGCAATTTAATATGTCAAGCCACTAAAAGGGGGAAAAAGGACGGAAAAAAAATAAAAAAGGGGGGGTGGAGTACGGGGTGTCCTTCACCCTCAAGCCTCTCCTTCAACCGACCTTGCCAAGAGGGAGGCCTAGGGTGACCAAGGGGGGTGGAGGAAGGACTACACTAATTTGGTCCACCAAATCACGCTGCTCACATATTTGCTCAAAGAGATCAGGGACTTCAGTGGTGCCCTCTGAATGCATCAACTTCTTTCTCCTCAATGAGCTTCAAGGGTTACCTCGTACCTCAAGAGCCCAGTGTTCTATTAGAGGCTTCTCATCTAGTACCTACTCCGTTTTGTGTTAATGGGTTGTTCTTTATTCGAGTCTTACATGTATATGTTAATAGGAAACAAGGTGAATAATTGTACATATGTTATGGGCTTTATATGTGGATGTAGGAGTAGAGTTCATTCTTACAAGTAGGCCTGTTCATCCGGGCCGGGTTGTACCCGGCCCGGTTTAAAATTTTATTTTTTTCTTAACAATTTTGATTTTTTTTTTTAAATGTTTAAGGAAATTTTGAATTCGGGTTCCGGATTTGGGAATCCGGAACCCAGATAAACACCCCTACTTACAAGTTACAGGCATCACTTGGTTCTTGAATCTGGGTAGATGTTCATATTTCCTGAAAAACAAGGAATTTGAATCTATAGGCTTCAATGGTTATAGAAATGCTTTTTATATTTCTGGTCTCTAGAATTTTCAGCAAAACAAATTTTACACCAGTTAGCTGTGTAGGAATCAGTGGAGCTTGAGCTGAAAGCAGTGCTAGTAGAGATGAATCAACTGCCTGAGTATTTGATTCTGATTCGAACTGAGGGTGGATGGCTTTTTTGTGGTTTTTTTTTTTTTTTTTCCTTCTTTCTTTTTTATTTTTTCTTTTAGGAAATTTTCCCTTCCTTTTTGTTATTTCTTCTTTCTCAATCAAGATAACCCAACTTCTCGTGAACTCTCTTCTTTTTTATCCTGTGTTTTTTACAAGCCAAATAATTTATCTGCATTTCTTGTACTTTTATATCTTAATCCCACCTAAAAATGATATTATAAAGGACAGCAACTTGCACATTATAGATAAAAGTTAGATAAGTGCAGTAGAACCAAAGAAAGCAAAAATTTGCAAGTAATGATATTCAATCTGAAGACGATACAAATCTTGTAACACCCAGACCCCGACTAAAGCCCAGCCCAATTAAGGAAAATATGCTGTTTCCTTTGGAGTGAAATTTCTTCTTCCCTCCCCTCTTCTTTCTTCTTTTCTTTTGAGTAAAGCGCCTCTTAAGGTAACTTTTTTTGTTTGGACTGCATCCTTAGGGAAGATTCTGACCAATGACAACCTAAGAAAACGTGGGTTTATCCTTATTGATTGGTGTTGTATTTTTGCAGGAACAGTGGTGAAGCAGTGGATCATTTACTTCTACATTGTGAGTCTGCAAGGGGCTCATGGAATTACTTTTTCAGCAACATGGGATTAGCATGGGCTATGGCGAGGAGGGTGGTTGACCTACAAGTTAGTTGGAGAGGGATCAAGGGGATACTCCAAATTGCAGTTGTGTGAAAGATGGCTCCCATTTGTCTACTTCGGTACATTTGGAGGGAAAAGAATGACCAAAATTTGGAGGATCAAGAGCGCTCCTTGGAAGAGTTTAAGAGTTTTTTTTTTGGAAGACCTTATTTATGTGGGCCACTGTTATAAACTTTAATGGTCTCCACTTACATGACTTCCTTGTATCCATTTCTAGTTCCTAACTAGGTGTAATCACATATATACTTCTTGTGTACTTGAGCTATGACTAATTCAATATCAATAAAATGTCTTCTTACTGATCAGAAAAAATATTGGTTTTAAGGTTCATAGAAAAGAAAAAGAAAAAAAAAAGCAGGATAAAGAAGGCAAAGGAGAAAGGGACACAAAAGAACAAAAGTGATTATACCCACCACAACCCCTTTTTCTTTTTTATTGTTTATATGGTAAGCATTATATCCACAAATTCACAGCTGAAGGTTTGAATAACAACAGTTAACTACATCGTGTGACATGCATGGAAGAGACAATACTCCACACATGGTAGGATTGAAGACTTTCAGTTTATAGCATTAAATAAAATCTTTATTAATTTTTGTGCTGAATTTGATAACTTAAATAAGCTTAATAATTGAGAAAATCCATGAGATGTTATCAGTACAATTATAAAAATCCTGAGATGTAACTTTGTAACATTTTGTCCATGCACAACAGAGTATTAATCTGCACCCACGTCAGATTGCCAGTTCATTAACCAAACCCCCCCCCGCCCCCCCCAAAAAAAAAAAAAGGTGAAAGTCTCTTATAATGCACAATTGTTTTGATAATAGTCAAATTTATCAAAGGTGGAAGTAAAAGGAAGCATTATACTTTAGAATTACAACGTTGATATTTAACCAATTTTATTGTGCACAAATAATTAAGAGCAACAGAAACTTACTTTGCTACTTGACGCAACGTTCTTAAGGCAGGTGCATATAGGTCATTACATATGCAAATAACCTACAAAGACAGCCCGTCATAATGATATTTGGAACAAAAATTTAATAAATGATGTATAACCATCATAAACTCACAGGTCTTGATAGTGATGCCATTTTATGTCCCTTCTTTGAGGATTTCTTTCCTGATTGTTCTTCTTTAGCAACATTTTCCTTCCCCATATCAGACTTCTTTTCAGCAGACACCTACATGAACAAAACTTAATTAGACTATAAAACAGAATTATAGAATAAGGCATGTAGATGAACTGGCGTAACCTAATATGTAAGGGTTTGGTTCCATGCCCATTAGAACTGAAAAAACTAAAGGCACGTTTGGATAGTGAGATGAGATGAGGTGGTTTTAAATAAAAGTTAAAAGTTAAATAAAATATTGTTAAAATATTATTTTTTAATATTATTATTATTTTGAAATTTGAAAAAGTTGAATTATTTATTATATTTTGTATGAAAATTTAGAAAAGTTGTAATTATGAGATGAGATAAAACCGTTTTTATATCCAAACGAGGCCTAATTAAAATACAAGAGAGAGATCCAGTTGAACCAAAGAAGATGAAAAGATATTCAACCATGCGTAAGTGTATTAACTGATGACAGCTATGCAGCCTATGCAGTTTCAGATCCTTCATTCAACCTCTGATTTTACCAATCTCAAAAATCATAACACCAGAAACAAACTTTTTTTTTTGATAAGTAAACAAGACTTTATTGATTAAAGAGAAGGCAAAATGCCATTACAAGATTGTTATGCCCTATCAATTAGGAGCATTAGAAACAAGAAAATCATGCATGTCCATGCCATCGAAATCAATGGCAATGGACCAAGTGCAAAGAGTTCTAAAAAATAAAAATTTAAGCTCCTCCATCTATCGTTCTTTATCTTCAAAAGTCTGCTCATTGCATTCCTGCCACAGACGCCACAAGATGCAAATTGGGATCATCTTCCAAACTGCTTTGATAAGTCTCCTGCCTCGAATTGACGGCCAACATGCCAATGTAGCTACCACAGTTTCTGGCATAACTCATGCTATGTCCATTCTGCTCATTGTCTCATTCCAGAGGAACCTCGCTGTCTCACAATGCAGAAGGAGATGATTTACTGTCTCCCCCCCTCTGTGACACATGCAGCACCAATCGGCTATAATAATCCGTCTTTTCCTCAGATTGTCTATAGTAAGGATCTTACCCAAAGCAGCTGTCCACACAAAAAATGCAGCTTTGGGGGGTGCCTTATGACACTAAAGCTTCCTCCAAGGAAATTGGATATCAAGTCCGTAGGTGAGTGCCTTATAAAAGGAGCAAACACTAAAAACCCATTTTCTTGCTAGAGTCCACCACATACTATCTTCATGTTGCGTGTTTGGTCTAACGGAATAAATAAGGCTATAGAAGTCAGCAAAACTGCTCAATTCCCAATCTTGTGCAGCTCGATTGAAATTAACATTTCAATGTGTCCGCCCGTCAGTGAACCCCATAGCCCCTGCCACTGTAATATCTTTATCTCTTGCAATCTAGAATAGCCTCGGAAAAAGATCTTGCAAGGCACCATTTCTACACCAAACATCATTCCAGAATCTAATCCTAGTACCTACACCCACTTGTAGCTTAATATGTTGTTGAAAGATGCCCCACCCTTTTATAATGTTCTTCCACAACCCTACTCCATATGCACCCCTAGCTTCGTTAGTACACCAACCCCCCCAAATACTCCTATATTTGCTTTCTATCACTTGTTTCCAAAGAGCTTCTGGTTCCTTGTGGTATCGCCACAACCACTTACCAAGAAGCGCCCAATTGAACATTCTCAAATTACGAATCCCCAACCCACCATTTGTAATAAGGCGACAAATTGTCTCCCACTTAACTAAGTGATATTTGAACTCATCCCCCAAGCCACCCCACAAAAAATCCCGTTGTAAATTCTCAATGCGGCCCACCACACTAGCCGGTATCGGAAAAAGGGATAAGAAATAAGAGGGGAAGTTTGAGAGTGAACTTTTGATCAAAGTGATCCGACCCCCTTTAGACAAGTACATTCTTTTCCACCCAACTAATTTCCTTTCCATTTTTTCGATCACCGAGTCCCAGATAACGGGTGCCCTTAATGATCTCCCCAACGGAAGTCTCAAGTACGTCATAGGAAGAAAAGCAATCTTGCACCCCAGATCTCCTGCCAAATCCCGGATGTTATGGACGTCTCCAATTGGCACCATCTCTGATTTATCATAATTCACTTTCAAGCCTGACACAGCCTCAAAGCAGAGTAGCAATGCCTTCAAAGATTACACCTGTTCTTGGTCAGCTTCGCACATTATGAGTGTATCATCTGCAAACAACAAATGAGAAATATTAGTTATGCCATTAACAGGTGTGCCAATAGGGAACCCGTTTATAAAGCCGTGTTCCACTAGAGCCAAAATCATTCTACTCAAAGTCTCCATAACAATTACAAACAGGAGAGGAGATAAGGGATCCCCTTGTCTCAGGCCCCGAGAGCTTTGAACAAAGCCCTCTGGGCTACCATTGATCAGCACCGAAAATCTAACCGCAGAAATGCACCAATAGATCCATTTCCTCCACCTTTCTCCAAAACCACACCTACCAAGTAAGTACATAAAGAAGTCTCAATTGACATGATCATATGCTTTTTCCATATCTAATTTGCATAGGATTCCAGGAAAGCCATTCTTCAGTCTACTATCCACACATTCATTGGCAATAAGAGCCGCATCAAGGATTTGCCTCCCTTTCACAAAAGCATTTTGAGGCTTTGTGATAAACTTCCCAAGAACCCCAGAGAGGCGGTTGGCTAGCACTTTAGCCATAATCTTATAAACACCATTTACCAGACTAATAGGCCGAAAATCCTTAATCTCTATAGCCCC
Organism: Platycarya strobilacea; assembly: GCA_036898215.1. NCBI lineage: Eukaryota > Viridiplantae > Streptophyta > Magnoliopsida > Fagales > Juglandaceae > Platycarya > Platycarya strobilacea. Next base: position 23,187,519 of record CM072545.1, on the reverse strand, counting down.
CATCTTTTTAGGGATGATTGCCAGGAAGGTGGTGTTTAGACATTTCTTGAATTTCCCGACCCTTGATAGCTCCTGAAACACTTTCATCAAATCCTCTTAAATAACACCCTAGCATTCTTGAAAAAAACCCATAGAAAGACTATCCGGCCCAGGAGCCTTATCCTTGACCATTTTCCTTACCACATCGTGCACTTCTTCCTCCTCAAAATCTCTCTCCAACCCGATTGCTTCACTTGGCTCAATAGAATCAAAGAACAGCCCATCCAAAGTAGGCCGCCAACCCACCTGTTCAAAAAGAAGCTTTTCATAGAAGCCAACAATGTGGTTCTTAATAACCCCCTCATTACTACACTATCCCATTTATCTTCAGCATCTCAATATTATTGTTTCTTCTATGTGAATTAGCCACTCTATGGAAAAATTTTGTACTACGGTCGCCTTCTCTTAACCACAAAGCTCTTAATTTTTGGTGCCAAGACACTTCCTCTTGCAAAATTATCCTTTCTAGGTCAGCTGCCAGCAAGGTCTTTTGTGTCTGCTCTTCCTGCGTCAGTGATTGTCTCTTCTGTAGGCGATCTAACTCTTGGAGTTCCAATAATTTTCTATCCTTATTCTCCCGGATGTTTCCAAAAGACTGAATATTCCACTCCTTTAAATCTCTTTTAAGAGCTTTTAATTTGTTTGCAAAAACATAATTGGGGGTTCCAGAAAACTGGTAAGAGGTCCACCATTATTTAACCTTCTCCTCAAAGCCTTCTGACTTTAACCACATATTTTCGAACTTAAAGTAGCGACGCCCATTACTGAGTCCCCCACAATCCAGCATGATTGGCCAATGATCCGATGCCAAACGCACCAAACACTTTTGGGAGACATCCGGGAAGTGACTTTCCCACTCAAGAGAAACTAAGAAGCGATCTAACCTTGACCAAGTCTGGTTATTCGACCATGTAGCAAGACCCCCGGCCAGTGGAAGATCCACCAAATGCAAATCAGAAATAAACTCTGAGAACTCCATACTTGCTGGCCTCACACTTCTATTCCCGAGATGTTCACTTGGAGATCTTACAACATTGAAGTCCCCCCGATGCACCACGGGCTATTCCACCAGCTATGCACCCCTGCTAGTTCATCCCATAATAATCTTTTTTCCTCATCTGCATTAGGTCCATAAACACCTGCAAAAGTCCACATAAAATTATCAGATACACCTTTAAAGGAACAGGCTATCATGTATCTCCCTACATAGTCCTCTATTTTCCCCACCACCCGCCGATCCCACATAACTATAATTCCTCCTGACGCCCCTGACGAGGCCAAGAACGTCCAGTCAGCGTGAGTGCCACCCCATAAACTTCGTACAATGCTTCTATTAATATTCTTCAATTTTGTCTGAAGACACACTATATCCGCTTTCCACTCCCGCAGCAGATGTCAAATCCGGAGGCGCTTATCAACCTCATTTAGCCTCCTAACATTCCAAAACACTATTTTTGGCTTCATTGGAGAATAAAAGGCCCATTCCCTTTTGCCCTACCCTTGCTAGAGTTGCCTTCATTCATCGACCAAGTCAATTTTTTAAACTCCCGATATTGTTTCGATCCCTTTTTTCCTTTTTCTTATGACCTGCCTCAATAGTTGCAAGCAATGCCATAAATTGTCCCTCATATTCTTTGCATTCAAGACCCACGAAATGTTGAAACCCTCTAACCTTGTCCATTAACCAATCTGAGACTTGATCAGGGACAAAATAGTTCAAAGGAGTGGGATTCCCCACCCTGTTATGCTAGAAGTCTTGGAACTCCTCACCCAAAGAAAGTTCATCCAAACCTTGCTACTCGTACGCTTCGGATAGGAATTGGTCGTCCTCAACCGAGAGCATGAGGTCATCTGACTCCTCATCCTCATCTATGGCCTCGAAAGATTCATACGGACGAACAGACAAGTTTTCCGGCATCAACCCATCGCCGTCTGACCTCATCGGCACATTCTGATCATCCTGCGGAAGGTTTCAGATCATCGCATTTAGCGCACACTGTTCCGACAGCAAGTCTTCGCAAGTCGCCGGCACCATTGTCAACGTGTTCTGAGTCTCCCCCTCCTTCACCCCCTTCGTTGGCAAGTATTCCGATACAAATCCAAGACCTTGGAGGTCGGATTGCATATCGCTAGGGCAGACGAGACCCGCCTGAGGGATGGGCTGGGTTGGGGCAATCCCAGACCCACAACCCAGTTGTCTGGGATTTGGAACAAGCCCAGAAACCCCATACCCAGTTTGTTGCACCAAACCGTTGGATTGGGCCCTGGGCTTAGAAGGCCCAGACCCACCCGCCAACCTCCAAACCTCCTTGGCCTTCCACTGTTTGTTAGCGTGGGCTTTGGAGTTATTCGACCCGTTTCCAGACCTTTTAAATAAGCCCGGCCTGGAGATTTTGGATTCTGCGAAAAGACTAAGTTGCCCCTCCTTCCATCTTCAACCTTAAGGAACCCGACAACATGCAAGACGTCGGCCATATCACGTTGTAATTGCCGAATCTGTCCTTGCATCTCCAACAGTACTTTTCGGATTTCCCATGCCTCCTGACAGGACGCAGACCTCCTATGGTCATGGTTAGACGCATGGTACGAATAGTCCATTGGTTCACGGCTAATACCCACTGGTTCACAACATTTGCAGGCAGGTACACGACGACTCGGCCCTCCGCCATCTGCCTTCGTTTCACGGTGCGATTTTGTTTCCAATACCTCCTTGTATGACCGTTGTTGTGGGATCCTTCTTCTAGGCTCAACCCTGCCCTTCCTTATCTGCGAAGCCACCCTGTTTCAAAGGCCCACAACCATTCTCCATTAATATCACCCTAAGCTTCCTCCACCCCCATCCCTTTTCCCCCTCTAGAAAACAAATGACATTCCTTCTTCCTCCTTGGTTATATTCAGATATCTCTAAAAAGCGACCCCACTTGTTTGAATGGCGTTGTGCTATGAAGCTCTGATAACCATCTCTGGTAGCCGAGTATGTCTCCCTCCCACCTTTCAGACTCTCCTCTAGAAACTTCCCCAACCAAGCAACTGCAGGAGGCCCCAACGTAACCGAATGTTCTGTCTTCCATCCCCTCTCCGTTACCCTCAACAACCTACCCCCTGGCTCGAAGATAAACAGCTTGGCTTCAATTTCCACCTTAATAGTATAACCCATCACCACAAGCTAAGCCAGTGTTAATGAGTCACAACAAAGGAGGCCAACGGCAAAGAAAAAATCGCACTTGTACAGAGAGAAAAAGAGAGGAGAGAGAATATTTGACATAAGAAAATCACCAGAAACAAACAATAAAATAATAAAAGCAATTTTAAAAAGTAAATTTAATCAAAATTGATGGACTTCTTAATTCACAGATTCCCACCAGCTGAAAATTGACAGCCTAAGTTAAGAGTATAAGCTAATAAGATATTATCAGGATTTCCTCACTTAAACAATTACATCATTACAATATTTTTTTGGTAGTAACAGTTTTGTACGCATGGCAGACATAGAATAATACAATGATGTGGTGGTCAAGCAACACAAAAACCATTTGTGTTCCTAGCTATGTTGGTAATGGTAAACGAAGCAAGAAGAAACAGTAATCCCCACAGTATGCAATAAAGAAACAAAAACAAACACGTGTCTCAAAAAAGATAAATTGAATAAGATTAATTACATATGATTAAAAAAGCAAATGCATGGTCCTAGACTCCTAGTATATGTAAAATTTGGCCAAAGTACCTCTTAGAGGTATGTACTTCTCATTAAAACAAACAACACAATCGTTTTAGGGTTCCCATTTGAATCTCAACAAACCTCTAACTTTATCTTATCTACACATGTACAAGCTTAATTTAAATACAAGAGACTATTAGAAACCATATCCTATTAGGGAACTGCCACATCCTAGTTTCCTTTGATAGTATACACTTTTTAAAAGAAGTTATCTCTAACAATAGAAACCCATATGAATTACCATCTTTAAGAGAACCTCCACAGCACCCTTGCCATCATTGAGAGCTCCATCTATTTCATCAATCACCTACACAAAACACAAATAACTATCTCACCAGAACTCATACTAACAGAATCAAAATGTAGAAACACTGCCAAATAAGGACTAACCAAACACTTCGGCCTTGAGTCAACCATAACAGAGTTCATCTGGACCACATCAAGAATTTTAGCTTCCATTGTTGATGATGACCGATCATCACTAGCATTAATCTACATAGCACAAAACTTCTACCATAACATTAGAAAACCTAGAGAAAGCTACAGAGGTTGCAAAAACCTCTAGGATACAAGGTCCTTAATTAATTACAACAAAGACAATTAAAGTATACATAAAATACACTTTCCACCCTCCAACTAACAGGTGCTTTACACTGTGCATCCCAGAAAATCAAAACTAACAAATTGTACCCTGAAACCTAAAAGAAATTAAAATATAAAGATAATTATTTGAATGAAATAAGGCAAATAAAGTTTGGGGAATAGACACTTCCCACCATTCAACAAACCGGTGTTTTACACTCTACTTCCAGGATACAAAATCTCACACCCCAAAGCACTGAACTACCAAAAGATGCAATATAACTCTGTTAAAATCTGGCAGTCACATTGTGCCACGGCCCACGCCACCTATTGTCCCCTATTTTCCATCCATCTTAATGGTCATAATTGAACGACTCTTCTAGCTGTCAGTTTTGTAGAGTTGGGGAGTGCAATGTGCTAGTTTTAGTAGCTAAAAAATGTGAAGTGTAAGACAACTGTTACTTGGAGAGCAGAAAGTGTATTTTCCCAACAAAGCTTTAGACCTAACAACTTGATTCCATCTTACACAATAACGCTGAGAGCGTAATATGAGACGCTTAAAACAATGAAATCTTATATGCATAGAAGGAACTATCAATTAAAAATCTGAATATTTTATTTAACAGCTACAAAATAACCATTAATGTAACAAAGCAAAAGATGTTAAATTCACCACAGCAAGGCAGATGATGTTACTTATGGTAAGCAGGTGAAGGTACCTGTCTCAACATATTCAGACAACGAATGATTTGGCCCAAGTAGTCTTAAATATGTACATATGCAAAAGGTAAGAACAAAACCTCCACTGCATGATACCCACAATGCTTAGCAGCTATATGTGCAAGTGTAGTCTTTCCAAGTCCGGGGGGGCCACAGAGTAAAAGAATCTGCAATGGTCATATATTCAGATGCTACTTGGCTTTCAATACGTAAAGTTGACAGCTTTTGAAATATTCAAAAAAGTTCTTATGCTACTGCATATGAACAAATAAATGAGGGTGAAAGAAATCAGGACAATAAATGCAAGCACAAGAACTGACAAGAAAGTTACTAATCAATTAGAACCTTTTAACGATCTACGTGGATAGATACAAAAGAAAACCAAACCAAACTTATTATAATATGGTGCTGTAAAGATAAAGCACTCACAGCCTCTGTTGGGTAAATGGTTGTGGCGGTACCAACAAAAAAATGGGGCCCTATGGAAGTCAGTTATAGATTCAAAGTTTGGAGAGATAGTGCTCGAATGTGGTATGTAAACCATATGGGTTGGGCTTGTGGAAACACATTAGAAAAGAATGGGAGACTTTCCCAAGCCATACACATATTGAAGTAGGTGACAGTCCATGAGTCAAATTTTGGCACAACAAATGGTGCAATGAACAAAGCAACAAAGAAACATTTCTGTTGTTTTTGAGCTTGTACGGACGAAGGATGCTTTAGTAGCTAATCTCTTGGTCTCCTATCATGGTTCCCCTCAATGGAATGTAGATTCCATTAATCTAGGCTCTAGCACAAGATTGGGAGTGGGAGATTATCATCGAGTTCTTTGCCTTACTATATTTCGCCAGGGTGACTAAGGGCACCGTGGATAAGATCAGTTGGATCCCCTCCAAAAATGGTAGATTCACAATTAGATCGTTCTACCAAGTTCTTACTAGCCAGGGCATGATTACTTTTCCATGGAGGAATATATGGAAAAGGAAAGCTCCTCTGAAACCAGATTTCTTTTGTTTGGACATCCTCCCTAGACAAGATTCTTACTACAGATAATCTGAGGAAATATTGCGTAATGGTGTTGGACTAGTGTTGCATGTAAATGGCGAATCAGTAGATCACTTGCTTCTACATTGTAAGGTAGTCAAGACCATGTGGGGTGAATTTTTTTTTGCAAGAATAGGATTATCATGGGCCATGCCTCGTAGGCTGGTGGATTTTCTAGCAAGCTGGAGTGGACTCCAAGGCAATCCTCAAGTGGCAACAATGTGGAAGATGACTCCTATATGTATGTGTTGGTACATTTGGTGACAGAGAAATTATGGCAGCTTAGAAGAACTTGAGAGGACTATGGATGAGCTAAGTTCTCTTCTTTAAAACCTTGTTCTTAAGGACGTAGGTCATTAATTTAATGACTAAATGTCCATGATATTCTACTTTCGGTTGTAAGCCCTAATTAGGTATTTCTCATGTATACTTCTTGTGTACTTGTCTCCTTTTCTTATGAGTAAAAAAATACATTCATGGCTATAATCAATAAACATTCATGGCTATAATCAATAAAGTTCTTCTTTACTAATCGAAGAAAAGTATAAGACATTCATGGCATCACCTACTTAAAAACAAAATCTCATTCATGGCACTAAATTGATTGAGAATTGCTAAATAATCCCAAGAGCATCTAAAAATTGTCCTAGATCAGATTGGAGATACAACAAATAATACCTAAACAAAGCTACTCATCCCTAAAGAAATACTCCCCCACCACCCGCCCGGGCCCATGGAGTGGGCATTGTTTAGCCCATCCCAGCCCCACCAGAACCCCAGCCTGCCCGTTCCTGCTAAATAGGCGGATAAAACAGCACACACCATCTAGGCCCCTCAACAATCCATCCCATCTAGCATCCTCTCTGCACATCGCCTTCAAAAATCCAGACATCCAAACCTTGTTGCAGCCTTCCAACCACTAGTCTAACACAAGACACTTTTCAATTTCAAATTTTCAACTTTTTTATATAATCATTACCTAATCATAAAACTTTTACAAACTTCAAAACAAAACACAAATCAATACAAATTTTTCAAACTTCAAAAAAAAATATTCAAACAATTTTTAACTTTATAATATTTTTATTCAACTTTTTCCTTTCCTTTCCCAAAACCCAATACAACATCTTAACTCAAACCATTTTATTATTATTCATATAATTTTAACATCTTCCAAGTGTCCAACGATCCTTAAGTTTACCTTAAAATCTTGCTTACAAAGTCTGCAAAAGAATGAGAAATAAACCAATTATGATCATTTTTTTTATAGGTAATAAGAAATGTTCTTCTAATAAATAAGTAAAAATCAAGTACATAGGGAGTGTTCAAGATGAAAACATAGATACAAGCTAGAAGAAGAGAAAGTTAAAACAAAAGATTACAAGAAATCTCATCCCTTAGAAGATTTTGCACCCAAAAACTGAGAGAAATACAAAAAAAGACCCAAAGAACGTTCACCATTGTCAAAAGACCACCCATTTCTCTCAAACCATAAACACCAAAACAAACACAGAGGGACCACCCTCCAAAAATCTGCATTGCTTCACTTGCCAAGAAATCCACCACGCGCAATGGCATAACCCAGGCAATGCCAACCTTACTAAATATCTCAATCCATAAGGCTAATACCATCTCACAATGAAGGAAGAGATGATTGACATATTTGCCTTTTTTTTTTTTGCACATGTAGCACTAATCAATAATGAAGAACCTTTTTTTCCTCAAATTATCGGTGATTAAGATTTTTTCTAGAGAAACCAGCCAGCAGAAAAAAACCACTTTAGAGGGAACTTTTAGTTTCCAGATATTTCTAAGGAAAAACAGTGTCACACCATGACAATTCCGCACTTTGTAATAGGATCTCACAGAAAATCTGGACTTAGAATCATGTTTCCACAGCACCTTATCCTCCCTATTAAAATCCAGCTCAACTCATATAATTTACCAAATAAATTAGAAGCTTCATGTAATTCCCAATCCTGTAAATCTCTAATAAACTCCACATTCCAAAGCAACTGATTATTAAAAATTTAGAACAATCCAGCCACTGTAGCCCCTTTATTACTAGCTATCCTAAAACGATTAGGATAGATAGATTTGAAAGTTGAATCCCCACACCATACATCAAGCCAAAAAGAAACATTTTTCCCATTCTCAGTTTTATAGATGATATTATTAGCAAAATCCCCCCAACCCAACCAAATGGATTTCTATAAGCTCACCCTAAAAGCCCCTTTAACTTCATTAGTACACCAATTCCCCCACATTCTTCCATATTTAATATCCACAATCTGCTTCCATAAAGCTTCACTCTCAAATATGTACCTCCAGAGCCACTTCCCAAGAAGTGCCTTATTGAACAGCTTAAGTTTCTTATGCCCAAATCCCCAAAAGACATCACGGCACAAACTTTATTCCAGCTTTACCAAAGAAAATTTACTATCATCCCTGATTCCGTTCCATAAAAAATTCCTCAAAATTTTTTTCAATTCTTTTAGCAACCCCCACAAGAAGTGGGAACAAAGAGAGAAAATAGGAAGGAAGATTAGACAAGGTACCTAATCTCTACAATTATGAACCTAATCTCTGCATCTTTAGATTTCACAAGCTAATCTCTGCAATTTTAGATTTCACAAGCTACCTCACTAAATAAAATACTAACATAGCAATACAGTACTAATGTCCAATTCAAGCAAAAAAAGGGGGGCTAATCGAAATTGCACTTTCATTGCCATTTCTGGCATCATCGCTTCCGGATAGGTTCGTAGTAAAAAGGTCCATAAAAGAGTGAGGATTCCAATCATGATTACAAGCAAGCCAGAATCTGATGGTTGCCTCTTTTCAATGTTCAAAAATAGCCACTAGAAAATTCCTCAAAATATTTCCTAAAATCATCCACAGCAGCAAGGCTACATTCTGAAATTCTTACCAGCCACCAACCTACCAGACTAACTGCACCATTAGTGTGATAGAAGATTCAAAAGATATATTTCGCCCTCTAAACCAACTATCCAACTTATCAACGAAAAAAACATGTTTATTTACAACTAATACTTAAAATGCTTCTCTTTAAGAAAAAAATATACTTTAAATGCTTCTAATGTAAGAGAGCATACTCTCATTCAGTGGAGTCTGGACCAAGCCGTAAAGGGCTCTTTTCCAATCAAAGAAACGCACCTTTTCTTTCTATGTAAATCCTTTTATTCCAATACCTCAACCTCATTTTACTTTAGGCTAGGCCAAAAACCAAACAGGAACTGATTTAATAGCACAACCAATAGCATCCATGATAAGTTAATGGGTAGAGAGATCACTCTTCAACATAATTTCAAAGACTCCAAAAGGCAAATATATCACCCTACAGCATACTTTCAAAGAGTCCAAAAGCAAATATATTTCTTTTAGAAAGAGTTTGCTACATACAAGTAAGGTATATCATCACATATGAATATCCCAAAGCTTTAACATTAAAATTAGTATGATGGGAAACAAGATGTAAATTTAAGTCGTAAAGTTAAAAGAGTATTAGTAGCTCTTCAATTGAAGGGGAAAAAATGTCTATCAGACACATCAGAACTCAACATTTAGACCACATGCACCAATAAAAAGTAGCTTGTACCGAGCAAACTCATTCAAGGACCAAAGACTTCTTATTACATGGCTACATGTGGAATACTTCAATACATCATCTTCACTGGAAGAATTGATCGGTAGAGAGGTAGTAATTGTGGCACATTGTCCAAATATTTGAGTCCAAATCTATTTGAGTGCAGGTAGTAAGATAAGATGCTTTCAATAATAGTGAGATTTTTTTAGTTAAGATGAGAGGAGATAGTTTGTAAAAAAGTGTATGTTTGAATAGCGAGATGAGATAAGATAGTTTTAACTTATTGGGATTAGACAAAGGAAAATACTAAAACCACAACTGGGTATTCCCAACTGGGATCCCAACTGGCTTTTTCTTTTTTAACTTAATGATTAAGTAGTGGTTTTTATTGCTGTTGTGATTTTTTTAAAATTGATTTAAAAAAATGCATGAAAAAAAAGCAAAGAAAAAGGAAGCACACTGAGTCGGGATCCCCCATGCATGGGTGTAGGAGCACTCTTTGATAAAGGGTGGGTCCCACCAATGATTGAGTAATATTTATGAATATATTAATAAAAAAATATATCTATGACTAATTAAAAAATGTATCATAAATAAATTTAAATCCCAAAATATATTGGGAAGTTGTTGGCCAAAATTTATAATTTCTCTGTTTTAAAATATATTTTTATCAATTTATTTTTATATACTAGGAAATTTGTCATTTTTTAGTCTAATTATAAATTAAAATAATTTATATTATTGTCATAATTAAGTATATGAATTATGTTGTAGATTTGTTTTTAATAATTTATTAGTTTCAAATTTTCTAATAAAAGCCCAAAATGCACTTCTATTCAATACACATAAAATTATCAATTTCTTTGTAAAAATATATTATTCTAATTATGACTTATTGATTATTCTATTTTAATCACAAACGAATTCTTTTTCAGTGTGTGGAATTCATTTTACTATTTATGTCAAAAAGTAATGAGATAGGTTTAAAAACTTAGAGATGAAATAGAGATGTGAGATAAAACTATCTCATCCATACAAACTAGATGAGATAGTTTCATCTCATCTGGCAAACAAAACTAGGCCTAAGGTTCTCCACTATCATATATTTTTTAGTAAAAACCCTTTTTATTTCTTTTCATAAATACACATGGTTAAAGCTATTTTATCCTTAGGTAGTTTTTCATAAAGAGCATACACGAGAATCACAGAGATGCAAATGTGTCTACCAGGCAATCCCAAAATACTTCATGAGGAAAGGCCAAACAATTTTTAATTGGCACCAGGTGTTTGAGAAGAAAATCCTAACTAATGTCGGGGATGCACAAACCCTCAGCAAGTGCAACTTCAAGTCTAAGGTTCAAATCCTTTTGGGTGCAAACAATTTATAGGGGTCATCGGACTGGGGGAACTTCCCCTTGAATTTCTACAATTTTTGTTTTTTGGAGAAAAGGCCAGAAAAGTTAAATATAACAATAGTTTAACTGTTTTCCAATTGACATCTTTAAAAGAAATGCATAATTATAGGATTTTCTGCAATTCTTTGAGAAAGAAGGAGAAAGAAAATGAAATATATCTGCCAGGACAATAAAATAATTCAAACCCTTTTCATTTCTACCTTCTGTTCTGGCAGGCCAGTTAGCCTTGACTTCTTATTCCATGAGTCTTGAAGGCCTTGCAAATTGCTACTCTCATTTTCCAAATGGTTTGAGTTTCTAAATCTTTCATTATGCCATTTGGGTCCTCTATTCTTCCTCAAAAAATTTGAATTAAGATGCTTTTGATGTTGAGCGATAGAAGAATGTCTTCTCAAAGCAGACAAAACCTCATCTGATGTACTCCTAATTTCAGATCCAAAAACATAAGAATCCCACTGTTTCAACCACAAGAGGACCTGAAGTAGGAAAACTATTGAGTTAAGAAATGAGGATAACAGTCAAAGGAAACATCATCCATATAAAATTAATCCTTTCCAAAAGATTTTAGTTCTAGTAAGCTTTCAGAAAAACTACATGTGATATATTTACCTCTCGATTTGTCTGTTCATCACTGAGAAGCTCAGGAAATGAACTTGGAGCATATTTATCTACCCAAAGTTGTTCATGCACCACAGGTCTTTCAGGAAGAGTTATATCAGTCTGGCCTTCAGAACTTGCTTGCAAAGCCTTCAGTGGCACAACAAGAAGTTACGAGAAGCCTCCTAATGCATAAGGTATTATGAACAGAAAATCTCATAATCCAAGAAAGTAACAGCTCATTTAACATCTCACGCTACAAGGAATTATTTGTTTAATCTTCACTTTAGCTAATAGGGAAATCTAGACAGATCAGGTAGAACTTCAGAAGACTTTTTTCCTCCCTGAAAGTTGTTACTTCATGATAAAAAATTTGCCCTTAAGGATCCATGTCTCCAAAAACATTTGATTCTCATAGACCCCTATTGACCAGTACAATGAAGATATTCAATAAAGCGCTACTGAAAAAATAATTATGGAGATACCGCATGGAGGGGGAGTCGTTGTGGAAGGAAGTTGTCATGTCTCCAAAAACATTTGATTCTCATTAACCCCTATTGACCAGTACAATTTGAAGATATTCAATAAAGCGCTACTGAAAAAATAATTATAGAGATACCACATGGAAGGGGAGTCGTTGTGGAAGGAAGTTGTCGATTCTAGATATGGCAATGCTTGGGGGGGTTGGTGCACTAATGCAGGGGGAGGTATGGCGTGGATTTGTGGAAGTACATTAGGAGGGGTTGGCAGTGTTTTGAAAACAATGCTCACTTTGTGATTGATGAAGGCACCAGAATTAGATTTTGGCATGATATTTGTGTAGAGTGCGCTCCTTGGAGAGGGTCTTTCTAGTTCTATATACCATATAGCATCGCAATTAGCAAGGTGGCTTCAATGGCGGATATGTTGTCTTTTGATCATTGCCCCCCAGTGAAATATCCTATTCACTAGGGATAACCACGATTAGGAATTGCCTATTAGCTCAGATTTTTTCAGCTTGTTACACTCCATAGGAAATATAATGGCTCATGGTGACAAAATTCAGTGGCAGTCCATAGCCAGCAAGAAGTTCACAGTCAAGACTTATTATAAAATCTTGGCTTCACAAGATAATGTAGCTTTTCTATGGAAAAGTATTTGGTGGTCCTGTGTATCCTCCAAAGTGACTTTCTTTGTATAAACTGTTGCTCTTGGAAATATGCTAACCATGGACAACTTAAGGAAGAGATGACTCATTGTGATGGATTGGTATTGTTTGTGTAAAAATCATGGTAAATCAACAGACCATCTTTTATTGCATTGTGAGGTGACATGAGCATTGTGCAATGGGATTTTCAGTCCAGTGATGTTGCCTAGGTTATGCCGTCTAAGGTAGTTGATCTGCTTGCTTGCTGAAAACACACCAAAGGTTGTCCACAGGTGGTAGCAGCATGGAAGATGATCTCATTGTGCATTATGTGGTGTATTTGGTCAAAAAATAATGTGTAGTGCTTTGAGGATAGAGAGCAAATAATGGCGGAGCTTCAAGAATTTTTTCTGCACACCTTATTACTATAGTTTTCAACCATTGTACCTCATGGAAGCAATGTGCATGATTTCTTGTCTTTAATCTAGAACTCTTAGAATGAATGTATTTAGGCGTTTTCCTTGAGTAATGCTAAAGAGCATCCACTATTTAAAAGTATCCATTGCACTCATGACCATTTGTTCAAGGATAAAATGGTCAATTTGTTTAAATCACATCATAAGTGCAATGAATACTCCCAAATAATGGATGCTCCCAAGATTTTCTCCGTTTTCCTTTGTATAACCCCCACCCCCCACCCCCCACCCCCCCCCCCCCGGGGTATACTTGGGCTATGCCTTTTTATATTCACATTAATAAAGCTATTTCTTACTTATCAAAAAAAAATAGTTCAGAATTTAATTTCACCATTGACCTAGAGGACTCTATTCTTTCAAAACCATGGGCCTTGCTTTGGCACCTCAACTGAGAATAAATTATAGATGATGATGTTTACCTTAGTAAAAGCCTCTTGCTCAACTCTTTGCAATAAAATATTGACTGGTTCCAAAATAAGACCTGCAAATTGGTTAGACCTCAAACCATTAACAGCCATGAAACTATAATCGATCCAAGAAAACTGAATGGTACTGCAAAGTCACCCTGATCCTATAAAAGTGACAAATTTCTTTTTGATCAGATAAAAGGTGACAAGTTTCATGATGATATCACAACTGTACCAAGGATATGTAAAAAGAATGGATATGATTCTGGCATATAAACTCTAAGCTTTTACTTCCGCATGAGCAAGTGCAACATCAACCTAGACATGCCCACATAAGTGAGGATATGTTTAAAATCTGCATTTATATCCTGAAATACAGGTTTCCATTACTAGAGCATGCGAAAAGGGAAATATCAAAGATAGTACGACAGCATAATGCATGTGATATACATCGTTCAGTACACCACCTTTATATGATAGAAATTGAAAGTTGAATTATGTACCATGTTTTGTATGAGATTTTGGAAGAATTATAATGAAAATGAGATAAAACCGTTTCTGTATCTAAACAAGGCCTTAGATCATTAAGAACTGACGTTAACATTATCATGAGTTTCTTTGTGAGGACTCATACAATATGTTGAGACAGTTAACCTAAAAATTCATTGGGAACGGGTGTTCGAAATAACATCCTGACCAATCACGGGGGTGCACAAGCTTTTGACAAGGACTTTTCCACAAGTGCACTTCAGGTAATTCAAGGGGAGAATTCTCCTAGTTTGATGGCTCCTAGAGATTGTTTGCACCCAAGGGGATTCGAACCTTAAGCCTAGGGGAAATATCTCCTAAGTTCAAAACCTTTACCACTTGAGCTAACCCCTAGGAGTTAGGCTCATTTGGAGTGAGCTAAGTTTAACTCAATTCAGTTTAATTCTAAGTTAAGTTTAACATCCAAACACTCAACTCTCAAATTATTAAACTTATCTCAACTAAAAATATTTTTACACGTGGAATCCATAGCTTCTTTCAATTCAACATTTCTTTACACGTAGAACCCACAACTTTTTTCAATTTTTCATAAAATACATCTAAACCTATCTTAACATCTAAACACATTAAAATTCAGTTTAGGCAGACCTCACAAAATTCACTCAACCATTTCAACTCGCTACTATTAAAAAAAAACTCAACTCATATCAACTCAACATCCTAACACAGCCTTAGTTACCCTTTAGATTACATAATTTAAGTGTGCAGTGCTCACCAACAAGAAGTCAAGAACTAACCCAAGAGACCCCTGCTTCTACCGTGGAAGTCATTAGCAAACTTGCAAAATCGTGTTATCTCAATACTATGAGAGTTTTTACATAAATATAGGTCGAACTAACATGGAGTAACTATCACTTACTGGAGGAGCCATCAACAATGCATATAGTCGCATTAAAAATGAATGCCATTGTGTTGTAATAAGCACCATACTCTGATACCAATTTACTAGGGACTAGGAGAAGAACCACTTACAACAATAAAACAGGAACCCCATGCAAGACAACTAGATTTTAATGTGGGCTGGCCAGTCTCATGCCAAAATGCACGTGCAACGCCAATCAAAACTATCACTTATATGGATTTCAAACACTCTCATTCCCTCACAACAAATCCCATACAAGAACTTTCTTTTAGCCACATAACTCCTTGTAAGGAAGAACCACCTTTAGCCAAATCCTCCATTCAGGTCAAAACTACCAAAACTTTAACAGCAGTTCCCATTTTCAAGTCTTAAATACACTTTTCCTTTCAAGTTTTCCACTAACTTATTTGAAGGGTTTTCTAGGAGACATCTATGTCACAAGTTAACAATTACGAGTGAAGACAACAAATCTCCACCCCTGCCTACTTATTTCCTCGGTACGAGTAATAACCTACTAGCACATACAAATCCTGCTTCCTATTTCTCAAGTTTCCAGTTCTCTCTTTTGATGAAACGGATGCAAAGACACTGAGATGCGTTGGAAAGATTGCTAACATTCAAATTCTACCTTCTACTTTTTCTCAAAATCTTCTAGAGAATCAAAAGGATTAATTAGAAAATGAATATCAAGTAAAAGTAGTATACCAGCCGACTGCTCTTTCATATCCAATTTCTTAAACCGCCCCTCGCCCACCACCCTGCATATCTTCGCATAAACCCTATCGCCGCTCGGTGCAGTCACCGGAATACAATCGCCGTCGATATGGGATGCGTACCTCGACACGATCTTCTCCTCCGTGACAGGCCCTTGTTCCTCGACGTCAGGATTGGTCTCCCTATGCGGCGGCGAGTACTGGAGCCACTCCTCGTCAGAATCCGGCCCCACGTCGTCAACTCTGGACCGCTTCTCGTCCGACAGGCCCACATTTTCAGGGGTCGAGGCGTCGGCACCGTCCGACCGCGGGCGCTTTTGGCCGTTGGAGTGGATCTCGGAGTACAGGGCCGGATCTAAGGACGGTGTTGGTAGTGGTGGTTGGGGTTGAGGCTGGCGTTCGTCTTCTTCTGGATAGTGGTCCGGCGGTTCGAGGTCTAGGTAGTCGTCGTAAAAGTGGGAGTTGGATTCGAGCAATTCAAGCTCTTCTGGAAGGGGAATGTCCATGTCCATATCCATCGGTGGATAGAGGCGCTATTACTGACACTAGTGAGCGAGAGTAGCGACCGGCGACAGAGGGAGATGAGGGATTGTTTTGGGCGGGAAAGTAAAAGCGGATGGAGCGGCAAAGAATTCCCGCAGTGTGCCCAAATTGCCCTCCTCAATATTTCGCCCACTTTTTTTCTCAAAAAATAACCTACATGTTTAATGGTAATCTTTACTCTAATTTTATTAATAAAATTTTAACCGAATACCATCATAACAAACAAAACTCTTAAAATTTACGAAGAATCAAAAAATAGAATATCTCAAACACTAAAATATATCAACCAGAAAGCAAAGAAAAATCAAAACCACAAACAAGCTAAACAAAACAAAACCATTCTAAACATGCTTGTAATGTAATCAAGAAAACCTTATTGACAATAAACACAAAAAGAATACCAACCATAAAATAAAGAAAAACCAAAATCACAAACAAACTAAACTAAACAAAACAAAACCGTTCTAAATAGGGGTGTAAGAATTCCGGTCCAGAACGATAGACTAGATTGGACCAGATCTAGTTGTAATATGGTCCGGTCCATTCCATTTTTTTTAGGGACTGAATAGTTTTTGTCCGGTCCCGGTCCAACTGATTTCCCCTTGGACCGGACCGAATACCACAATTAAAAAAATAATTATATATATTTTATATATATCCTATAATTAATAGTATATAATATTAATATATATCAATAATTGTAGTATAACATATTAATATATAATATATACTCCTATAATATTAACATATTATAATAGTTGTAATATAAAAATATAAATTATAGTATATATATATAGAGTATTAGTAATAACTTATAAGTAATAAGTGTATTATTATTATTTAAGATAATTAAACTGTATAGAGTATCAGTAATAACTTAATATTTTTTAGCTTAAATCTGTGATAAATACGTAAAATGGATTGAAAATAATTAAATTTGAGCAAAAAAATATATTTGATCATTGCAATATTTTTGGTTAAATTTAACTCATTAAATCATATCAAGTGCCCCTAGACAGAATCTGGACCGTCCCTAAACCGAATTGGACCAGACTAGTATAAACCGAATATGAGTTTGGTCTGGTCCAGATGGAAAAAATTCCTGAACCGAATAAAATCGATTCATATCTTTTTCAAACCGAATCAGACCATTTACATCCCTAATTCTAAACATGACTAAAATCAAGAAAATCTTGTTGACAACCGATTTTATCAAATCTAAAAATTCCACACAAATGCTTATGAGTTCCATTCAAATCTGAGTAGGTTCTTGTAATACCTGCCTCACTTTATCCTGCTAAAAAATCTAGTGTCATATTACTTTCTCTAAATTGATGTTTGACAAAGAAGTTAATACCTTGTAACTCTGAGAGAAGTTTCTCATAAAAGTCCTAAAGATACCAAACATTACACACCTCGAATTTTAACCAACCCACCATCACTTATGAGTCACTTTCAATTTCCACAAATCTATATCCGCCTACCTTGCATGTCACCACCCCAAAATTTAATGCTCTCAATTCTGCTTCATTATTCGTACATTGTCCAAATTTTGCTGAAAAAGCAAGCTGAAGTTCTCCTCTACTATTCCAAATCACCCCTCCTCCATCACATGATCTTGGATTGCCTCTGGAGCTGCCATCTACATTAATTTTGACCCAATCCGAGCTTGGTTTTCTCCATGCTAGAGTAAACGGATGTTTACTCTTTATAGGCCAAATTTGGATATCCAAATCTTTATATATGCGCAAATCCTCTCTAGAACAGGGCGCCATTGCATTGATCATACTTGAAATTCTCTGTAATCAATATTGAATATGAAACCATACATCGTTAACAATCGCCATTTTCCCCTCCATCATAGCCTTACATCTTCTCCCACATAATTTCCAAGTGATAATACTTGGTAGCAATTAGGGCTGCAAATAAACTGATCAAAAACGAGTTCGAGTCAAATTGAGTCGAGCTGAACTCAAATAACTCGAGTTTGAGTTCGAGTCGAGCTGAGAATTTGCCGAGTCGAGTTGAATTCGAGCCGATCAAAGATGAGCTCGAGTCGAATCGAGTTATTTATCAATTTTTGTTTTTACTCTCTAACGAACGAGCCGAAGTTAGTCGAGTAATTACTCGAGTTTCTTACTCTTTATAAATATTTGACTCAATATTTTTTTATGAATTTAATACATTATTATTGTAAAAAAATAAAATGATACTTCTACATAAAGTAACAAAATATATTACGTATACAAAGTATTAAAAATAATATATATAACACAGAAAATATATATAATAAAAGAATATATGTAAAAATATATGCAAGATTATATATATATATATAGAAATATTACGAGTATTGTTACGAACTCAAAACGAGTCGAATCGAGTTTATACGAATTTTGTTCACGAACACAAACTGAGTCGAGTCGAGATTATACGAGTTTAGCTCGTTTAATATTCGAACAAATATTAGTGCTCACGAACAACTCATTTATTAAACGAATCGAGTTCGAATCTAGTTTATACGAGTCGAGCTCAAATTGTTCACGAGCAGCTCTGTTCGTTTGCAGCCCTAGTAGCAATCCAATAATGTGTCCTTTTTGAGTTAATCTCTTCGCACACGACAGCCGTAGACCAACCCTTTCCCACCACGAATACACTCTAACATTTGGAATGACAACCGCAACTACAGTCAACTCCCAAATATATCTCGCAAACTCACCAGAATTAGTAACATGTTCTAGCATTTCCTCTTGTCCGATATACAAAAATTACACTTAAAGACAATCGATATACCAAGTTTTCTAATTTTTGCAACAATCAGTACACCACTTCATTTAATCTTCCACATACACAACAATTTTCTTTGGTAACACTTTATGCCATATCCACATGTCCCATACAACAGATTCTTATCTCTGACGTATACATTTCTATGCACTTGCAGTAGTGAATATCCCACTTTTATTAGGTTTCCAAATGAAACAATCACGTTCCTCTAAACCTACTACACTCTACTTTTGATTTCCTTGCTCCATGTCTCCCCCACCAATTGATATGATAGTTCATCATTCCATCTACCCTTCAACCAAACGTCTCAAATTCTGAGGTTTGGCTGAGCCATATTTATACTTTCTTCACATAATGGACCATTCGGTATCCAAGAATCAAACCAGAAAAATACATCTCTCTATTTCACCCTTACCTTAGTATTTTCCAACACTTTTGGGGCCACATCAAGTGTTGATCTCCAAAATCGAAAGTCTTTATATGACCCCAACAGAAACTTAGCCCGCAAAAACTCAAACCGTATCAATTTCTGAGTGACTAACTTCCATACCATCTTCACATGCACGGAACTTTGAATATCCTTAAATTTCCTCAAACCAAATCCCCTTTTTGTAGTTGATTTGCACATCATATTCCAACTAATCTATTTCAGCTTAAATTTCTCATATTTCTCCCTGCAAAAAAAAATGCAGATAAAATGGCATTTAACTTTTGCAATGTCACTTTTGAAATCCTCAACACAGCAAGCAAATGAGTTGCCATACATGATAATACATGCCTAATCAACATGAATTTTCCTCCTTGTGAGAACAACTTAGTCTTCCAACTAGCCACCTTATTTCTTATTTTCATCACCAACGGCTCAAAATCCCGAGACATAAGCCTTCCCAAAACTAGAGGCAAACTCAAATATTTAGTTGGAAAACTATATTGAGAAAAACCTGTAATCCAAAGAAGCTCCCTTTTTTAAGCACCTGAAATAGAAATTTGATAAAAAAAAAATAGCCGACTTTTCACAATTTATCAATTGACTACAGCATCTTCTGTAACATTTCAATGTAAGAATCAAATTCCTCACATATTTTAGCCACCTTTGCAAAAATTAACAAGTCATCTACATATAATAAATGAAATATCAAAGGATCGCCCCTAGGATGTGAGAAAAGCCTAATACGGCCCTATTGGAACCCCTCTTTCAAATGTCTCGACAAAACTTCCTCCATAGTAATAAGTAAATAAAGCGATAAAAGATTCTCTTGTCGTAAACTCTTAGAGGATTTGAAAAAACCTCTATATGTACCATTAAGCATGATAGAATACCAAGGAGTTGTAATGCAAACCGTAACCAAATTACAAACCATAGAGAAAAATCCAAATACTTCAAGAACTTGAAGAAAAAAATCTCAATTAACCAGATCATATGTCTTTGTCATATCAATTTTTACCATAACATTCTCATATAAAATATTTTTATTAATGCTATTGGTTAGGGATGTCAAAACGTATTAACGGGTCATGTTCGTATCGTGTTAGGACGTGTACATAATACTTAAAGGGTTAACACGAACACGACCCGTTAAGGATTTCGTGTCAAAAATTTCAACTCTAATACGACCTATTAAGATAATGGATTGACACGATACAATCCGTTAAGACCCGTTAAGACCTTTGACACTGTATGACACGACACGATATAACACGATCTGACCCGTTTCAACCCGCAAACCCGTTAGTAACCCGTTTGAGTTTAACCTAATTGATTTTATACAAATATTAAAATTTAAATAATAATTATAAAATATAAAAAATTAATTACAAATTACAATTTTAAAATTACAATTCAATAAATAGTACACTATGAAATATGATAACCATACAAATATGGTCTACACATTGTAAAATATTAAAATTATAACTCAAACATATTAAATAATAATAGGTTAACTCGTTAATGATTTTTTAATAAGTACTTAAATAGGATAGCAAAGTGTCTAAGAGTATAAAACTAATTTTAAATTAGAATTTTTTGAAATTTAGTTGAAGGATATAAAAGTAAATTCAAATTTCTTAACGGGTCTTAACGGATCATAACGGGTTTGACCCGTTATGACCCGTTATCAAATCGTGTCTTAACGGGTTGACACGAATTGACCCGAAACCCGTTAAGGCTAAACACTAACCTGCTTTTATCGTGTTGTGTTCGTTTCGTGTTAACGTGTCGTGTCACATATTGCCACCCCTACTATTGGCCATCTCTTCAGCAAGAATAATGTTGTCAAAGATGCTTATACCAGTAATAAAAACTCATTGTTCCTCCAAAATAATCTTTAGGAGAAAACTTGTCAATCTTTTCACCAAGAATTTTGAAAAAATCTTATAAGCAACCAAACATAAACTAATGGGTTTGGATTTATCAAGTCTATTCAAATCCTAAACTTTAGGGATTAGAACACAATAAGAAGCCATATAAAAATGAGGCAAAGAGGCCCTTTGAAAAAAATCGACAGCAGCACCAACTAAGTCATCCTTCATAATCTCCCAACAAGCCATATAAAATGATGATTTGAAGCCATTCAAACCCGGGTTACTATTCCGTGGAATAGACATCAAAGCATATTTCACCTCTTCCTCTGAAAGCCTATTACAAATAGCTCATTGCCATATGAAGATAGCACTGAAGAGATCCAATTAGACAAATTGCAACTTCACTTCTCTCTAGAGCATTTAACAAATTCTGAAAGTAATGCACTGCATCGTCATGAGTCACCTCTAGAGAGTCCATAATCGACCCATCAGAAAGAATCATAGATGAAATCCGAACGCTTTCTTCTATGTTTGACAACCACATGAAAGAATTTTGTGATATTATCCCCTTCTTCTAGACATTTTTTCTTAGCTTGTTGAGCCACTCTAGTTCCCTCCCTCTTCTGCCAACATTCTAGTTTCATCTTGGTCACATAATAATCATCTTCAATATCAACATTATGCTCTATTTGTACTGCTCTTCAAGCACCTATAATCTTTCCTCTAACTCTTTTATATGTACTTCAACCCTTCCAAAAGAGTTAATATTCCAAGCCCTCAAAGCCAGTTTAGTTTTTTTTCAGCTTAGTCGCAAGCCTCCAAAGACCCAAACTAGCCTCAAGAGCCTTCTAGATATTTGCCACACAAGCCTGAAACAATTCATGCAAACACCACATATTTTGGAACTTAAAAGAAAAAGGACCATACCTAGCAACTTCCTTGTCTAACTGGAGGAGCATCGAACTATGATTAGAAGTATTCTTGCCAAATACTCGACCATAGCACTAGGAAATAAATTCATGAAATGCAAATTCTAAACCACTCTATCTAGTTTAGTCCATCTACGAGCGGATTCAGATTGGCCATTACACATGAAATCCGACTACCTTTGTAGCTCACCTCCAACAAACCACAATTGTCTAGGTAAATACTAAACTCTTCCATAGAGGCAAAAGACCTAGGAAGACCCTCTATACATTCATCATCCGCTCTTATTACATTAAAATCTTCTATCACCAACCAGGGATCACTAACATGATTCATACCTTCAAGCTCCCTCCACACATTCTCTCCCTTTGAGTACATTTAGTGTATACAAAAAAGACAAACACATGTCTATGACCCAAACGAGCCCATCCAACAACAAGTTGGTGTGAATTGAAAACCCCATCAAAAGAAAACGAGTCCCTCCAAAGAATCCAAAATTTTCCACCATGTATATCAGAATAGACAAACTGAGAAAATCAAGATAGGAAGCTACCACCGAAAGCATATCATCATTAGTAAATGGTTCATAAATAGCAACAAAATCAATATTGTATTTCTTAATCAACTAACATAATATTTTCTTGGAACTACAGATACCCCACACATTCCACACTACAATTTGACTCATCATATATTAAGTTTTGATGATCAAATTTTCACTCGAGAAACCTACCTCCATGAATTGCTGCCAATACGTTTTGCTTTAACTGCAGATGTATATCACTCTAAGTCTGACTCAAATTTTTTTCTAAAAAAAGATGAGTTGCCTTCTTCCTCTTCTCTATACGAAAGCATCTGAGGCAATTTCTGACACTTTATATCACCAGAATAACTGGAAATGATCGGCAACCTATTTTCCAATTCTAACATTGCAGCCACTTTATCAACTGAATCGTCTGTCAAAACAACATTGCACTCCTTCCATCCAATTAGCACACAAGCCAACTCTTCAGTATTTACACACTTCTCCTTCCTTGATGATTTATTTTACCAAAACTTGCCTACTTACCAAAGAATTTTCCTCATTCAAAACATCAACTCCTCAATTCTACCTTCAATCTAACCTTCCTCTCGATCGACTCCAGCATTCTATTCATGATCCTCCACTTCTTCAACTACAAGTATTACATTCAAAGAACCTCCGACTTCAACAATAGTTTCTGCACATGGTTCTTTAATCACTATCTTCGATCCATCTACCACTAATCCACTAGCCACTACCTTTTTATTTCCAAACGCGTTTCTTATTAGGGTGCATATCATTCTTCCTCTTTTCAACAAGTTTCTGCCCTACCTTACATACTACTCCAGTATATCCTTGACGATGACATTTACCGCAATAGAAACCATGTCTTTCATACCTTGCCTCTTGCCATATCGTTTTTTTCATTGGCAATCACAATAGGAAAATCCTGAACCGACTCCCCACTAAGATCAATTTCAGCACAAAACTGAGCCCTCAAAGCCCTGGTCTTGTTCAAGGTTGCATTATCGGTTCCAAGAAACGTTCCAAATCTCGTAGCAAATATCTGGAGGAAAACATATCCATTGAGGTGCTGCCGAAGGTTCCTTTTGTAAATCAAAATCCCTTGTCCATTTGAATAAACAAAAACTGCATCCTTCTAGAACACGCCATTCCCTCGCCTATCCATATATAAAATCTCTTTCATTTGTCATTTGAATAAGAATATGATGATTATCGATAAAACTTATGGTTGGAATATCATGCAAACCCCATGACTTAATCACTACCTGTCTGATTTTATTAATGGAAGGCCTAATCTTTAAAAACTTCAACACCAAAGCATGCTTAAAATCATCAACCGCTTTGCTCATCTGAGTCTCAAAAAATACAAACCCTAGTTCTCTATTAATATTCATAGGATACTGCATGGGAATTTTTATCGAAGGCTCCATCGTTGATTTCTTTATGGCTTGAAGATATGAATTTTGCACCAGGAGTGTCGAATTTGAAGAATTTCCCACCGGTGGAGTGGCCATTGGAGGGCCCAAGAGCCTCCATTGGCAAACCTTAGCCACAAATCTCAAAATGCAAAAACTTAAGGTTTCCACGAAACTCAGAGTTGCCTCTATATTCGCTAGCAATATTGTAAAAAACCTCTTATAATTTTGTTTCTAAAGAAGAACAAATTAACAGTTAGATTTTAAACTCAAATTAAAAAAATTTTGTACTACCATGAAAGCCATACTAAGGGCATTGTCTAAGAATTGAGAGAGATTCTCTAGGCATTGTTTACTTTTCCAAACTATTTCATCTCATCTCATTTTATCTCATCTCAAACTCATTATTACACATTTTCAAATTTTCATACAAAATAAAATAAATAATTCCACTTTTTCAAATCTCAAAACAATTTTTTCAAATTTCAAAACAAAATTAATATTAAAAAAATATATTACAACAATATTTTATTCTTTTTTTAATTTTTATTTCATCTCATCTCTGAAAACAAACAGGGTCTAAACATTTCCAAAGCCAAAACAACCAAACTCCAAGTAGGAGCCCCTCCCCCCCTCCCCCCCTCCCCCTTCATCTCTCACATTCTCTCTATTTTTCATTTCTTTTCTGCTTTAGTTGTAGCTTTCTCACTGTCGAGTTGTAGCCTTTCTAGTCTTGGTTGGTTCAGGTGTGCAATCGATCTGTTGTTCTCCGATGTCCAGGGTTCTTCAAGCACCCCGCCACATGATTCTCAAAGAACCAATCTTTTAGATGGGGGCGGAACTTCGCCAGCGCATGAGCCGCACGTGCACAATCTAAAGCAGGAGCTCAAAACCCACACGCCACCTCTACCGGTGCCTTTTAGACTCAACACACAGCTCCTTTAGGTTCAGGGCCGCCAAACTCCTTGAACTTGAGTGTCCATCATACTCTAAGGGCGGCGCATATCCCTCATGCACCATCACTGTCACCCGGTTAATCTTTTTATTTCTTTAAAGGTTGAAATGTGAATATGTCTTTATAAGATTTAGTCCTTTTTTTTCTTCATATTTTTAATTTCTGGTTGTGTTGTGTTTTGTTTTAGTATAATAAAAAAAGAAAAAAAAAACACACTTCGTCTCTAAGCCCTATGGTCTGTAGAGTGGGTCTCTTGACTTTTGTCCATAGATTGTGTCCTCTACTTCGTCTTAGAATGGATATGGGGTTGGATTTTACTATATCTTTGGACAAAATTGTATTATTTCTTAGATAGTGGTTTGTAGAAGTTTGCAGCAAGAGTTAGACCATATCAATCACTTTAGAGACTGAGAAGCTATAAACATTGTACTAGACTTGTAATGTATATTTCAGATATAGATATCAAGAATGTTATTAATTAATGCAGTATGCTTTTATAAAAAATAAAATAAAAAATTTGAGTATTTTTAAAATTGGATGTCTTTATTAAATTAATTGATTATAAAATGAATTTTAAATCAATATCATTATTAACTTTTCTATTTTAACATTTTCGTCTCTTATTATATTTTCGGTGGTTTTATTTTAACATTATTGATTCTTTTATTTTTTATTCATCTCCAAAAATTTGTTTAGCAATCACATAAAATTATTTTTTATCGAGATAATATGTGATAAGATGAGATAAAAATTATAGGGCCTATTTAAGTCAAAAGGCCTGAAAACTCACCAGAATGAGAGCCCATATAGAAAAAAGTTAATACAGTGAGCCCAATAACTTACCCAAGAAGACGAATAAGGATAGAATCTTGCATAATCACGTACATAAACTAATATTCAAATCTTCAACACATTTTACGGGATTTTATGCAGATACGTGATCACGTCAGTTACGGGAACTTAACTTATAAACGGAAAGCATAACAGAGGATAAATATCATCACAGAGCCTATATAAACCAGGTAACCCTCCATGAAGGGGAGACTACTCTCACTGACCTTCGAGCTACTTTTAAAATAATTAGCAAGATTATTGACTTAAGCATCGGAGCTTTCTCAAGCGAAGATCGCCGGATCTCTTCAATTTCTTGCAGGTAAACAGTTGCAGGGAAGGAGCGAGACACGTCCTTAACATTGACGCCGTCTTTGGGATAATCATACGGACTATTAACGTGGTTCTCGCATGCCTACTATAACTCTTTCTGTAGCAAGTCGAACAACGGAAGTATCCATGGAAGCACGATTAGCAGCAACCGAGGAGAGATTGAAGAAGGCGTTAGACACTTTGGAAGCGTTGTAGAAAGAATACGAGGAATTACGATGAATGAATGTTGAAACCGAAGGTGCCACCCAACCTGCTCACAGTGAGCAAGGTGAAGGAGAGGCGAACAGCCACGCTGAAGCTAAACAAGAACGTACGGAGAAACAAAGGATGCATGACAAACTAAAGGACCTCGCTAAGAAAATACGAGGAAATAGCACGAAAGACGGGAGGATCTTCGTCGGTCGACTGTCTGCTGAACCAGGCCTACCTGTCATATAGCGAGCGGTTCATGGGGGTCCCACTCTCACCGAAATTCAAAGTTCCCTAAATAGACCTGTACGATGGGTCTAAGGACCCAGTGGATCATCTAGAGAACTTTAAAGCCCACATCACGCCCCACGGTTTCCCAGGCGAGATTATTTGCCGAGCCTTTCCTCTGACTCTAAAGAGGATAGCAAGAGGATGGTTTGAGACTCTTAAATCAAGTTCAATCGATAGCTTTGAAGACCTAGCCAAACAATTCATAATTCAGTTCATGCTCAGTAGAAGGCGCTATCACCCATCCGCCTACCTGCTCACGATTAAACAAAAAGAAGATGAAGATTTCAAGAGCTACCTCACTCGCTTCAACAAGGAACGATTGACGATTGACGATCAAGATGAGAAAATCACTCTGGCCGCTCTTCTGGACTGAGTCTGGTCGCAAAGCCCATTCATGATGGAACTAGCTAAGAAGACTCCTTCCACACTCAGGAAATTCATGGATCAGACGGATACTTTTGTCAACGCGAAAGACACATTGCAGGCCTTGGTAGATCCGCGAAAGGAAAGCAGAAGAGGCGAACGGAGGAGTGGACGGGATGACAAAAGGAATGGAGCGAGCTGGAGAGAAAGGAGGCAAGAAAGACAATCAGACTAGAACGCCAGATTGATACATAACAACCTAAGTGTCAGAGAAGAGGTGGAAGACAGGAGTGAAAAGAGGCAGCACCAGACAGATGGACGGTATTGCAAATACCACCAGAACATTGGACTCAGGACTGCGAGACCATGAAAAAAAAATCACGAAACTGGCGGGAACTGGTGAGCTGGAGCGGATGGTGGCAAAATAGTCAAAACCTAGAAGACGACAGGAGTATGAGCGGGTAGTTAAACAGAGCACCAGTCCTGAAAGAAGGCACCAAGGCACCAACCGCCATAATAGTGGCAACCAAGCGACAGTAAAAAGAGGCAGGGACAGAAATCGGACGCCCAAAAGGGGCAACGGGAGCAGATCGCCCCAAAGAGGTGGCAGGAACAGGTCATTACCAAGAGATGACCGGAACAAAGCACCTATTGGGGAGATCCGGACGATAGCAGGGGGTTTTGCTGGAGGCGGGATGTTCACATCCAGTCGAAAGGCGAGGTATAAGGAAGTTTATGTAGTGGACAGGGTGCCCAAACAACAAAAACTAAACAATAACCGGATAGTGATATCCTTCGAAGAGGCGGACAAAGAGGGGGTGCTATACCCACACGACGACGCTTTAGTTGTCACTCTTGTCATAGCCAATTATGTGACCAGGCGGGTGCTGATTGACAATGGAAGTTCTGCCGACATACTGTTTTAGGAAGCATTCGAAAGAATGGGAATTGAGACTGACCAGATATGACCTTTTCCAATGCCGTTGAAGGGCTTCTCGGGCGAAGCAATCCAACCCATTGGCGTCATCACCCTTCCAGCAACCGCTGGAGATGGAAGGCGAACAGCGACTACCATGACGGACTTCTTAGTGGTTAAAGTTCTATCCTCCTATAATGTTATACTGGGAAGGCCAATACTCAACCATCTCAAGGCACTAACCTCTACATATCACCTCAAAATGAAGTTTCCAACCGACGGTGGGGTAATAGAATTAAAAGGCAAGCAGACATTGGCTCAAAAATGTCATGTGCAAGAACTAAGGAAGAATAAGAACAAAGTGTGTACCGTAGAAGAGATAAAGAAGACGTCTACGCCACCTCTCCCACTACCCATGGTGGGAGTCAAAGGAAAAGAAGTAGAGACCAGAGATGAACAAAGTCAGCAGCACGCCGAGGTCAACGAGCCCCTAGAGCTCATAACCTTATTCCCTAACCGCCTGGAAACAACCGTGCGGATTGGCACGAATGCTCCCCCGGCGGATAGGGAAAGTCTAAGACAGCTGTTAGTGGAACATAGAGACGTGTTTGCATGGAGCCATGAAGAAATGCTTGGCGTGGACAATGCTGTCATCTAGCATCGTTTAGGGGTGAACCCCGCACATAAGCCAGTACGACAAAAAATGAGGTCATTCTACGCAGAAAAATATGCTGCCATCCGCCTGGAAGTAAAAAAATTACTCACCGCCGACTTTATCAAGGAAGCCCACTACTCGGAGTGGCTATCTAATGTAGTCCTGGTGAAAAAGGCGAACAGAAAGTGGAGAATGTGTATAGACTTCACTGATCTCAACAAAACTTGTCCAAAAGATAGCTTCCCCCTGGCACGCATTGATCTCATTGTAGGCGCAACAGCGGGACATAGGACACTGAGTTTCATGGATGCTCACTCGGGTTACAACCAGCTACAAATGCATGCGACAGATAAGGAAAAGATGGCGTTCATAACATATCGTGGGCTATATTGCTACCAGGTAATGCTATTCGGGCTAAAGAATGTAGGAGCAACCTACCAAAGACTTGTTAACCGAATGTTCGCAAATCAGATAGGGAGAACCATGGAAGTCTATGTGCATGACCTCTTGGTAAAAAGCAAGGAGCTCGCCCAACACATCCACGACCTGAGAAAGGCATTTAATGTACTATGTCAGTACAAGATGAAGTTGAATCCCGCCAAGTGTGCCTTCGGGGTCGAGTCAGGAAGTTCTTGGGGTTTATCGTATCTGAGAGAGGAATCAAAGCCCCCCCGAGAAGATAGAGGCCATAGTCAATATGAAGCCGTCGGGAAACTTTCACGAGACACAGCGGTTGGCAGGAAGGGTAGCCGCCCTGAGTAGATTCATAGCCAGATCTACTGACAAGTGTATGCCCTTTTTCTAGGTGCTACACAAAACATATCCATGGAATGAGGAGTGTAATGAGGTGTTCCAAAGACTGAAGCAATATCTAACCAATCCGCCCCTCTTGAAGCAACCAAAAAAAGGGGATGTACTCTGTGCGTATCTGGCCGTTTCCCCACACGCAGTATCAACCGTTTTGATAAAGGAAGAATGGGTCATTCAGCACGCCGTATATTATGTAAGCCGAGCCCTCAGAGGAGCAGAAGTAAGATATCCCAAGATTGAGCTGTTAGCGTTTGCTTTGGTGACGGCAGCTAAGAAACTTCACCCATACTTTCAGACCCATACGGTAAGGGTGCTTACAAGAGCGCCGCTGACAAAAGCCTTGAGAAAGCCAGACTGCACTGGAAGATTAATAGGATTGTCAATCGAATTAAAGGAATTCGACTTAAAGTACGAGCCAATGAAGGCAATCAAAGGACATGTGCTAGCAGACTTCGTGGTAGAATTTTCAGATTTTTCCCAAAAAGTCACAACAGCACCGGCGAGCAAGTCATGGATAGTGCACATAGACGACTCATCTTGTAAGACGGGAGGGGGTCTGGGTATATATTTACTAGGTCCCAACAACGAAGAAAGGCATTACATGGCCACGCTAACTTTTAAAGTGACAAACAACGAGGCCGAATATGAAGCATTGGTAGCTGGGCTTTCCATAGCAGCTCAGATCGGGAGAACCGAGATAGAAGTCAGGTCTGACTCGTAGATCATTATCCACCAAGTATTAGGCCTATACGCCACCAAGAGCGAGAAACTGAAGAAATATCTGGAGCGGGTCTGGGAAGTACGTGATTTTTTTCATACTTCACTATAACCCAGATACCCCGGGCAAATAATGAAGTGGCAGACAGGTTGGCTCGAACGGCGTCTGGAATGGAAGAGACGCCTCTTTCCTGACCAGCTGAAAAAAGAATTATTAAAGCACCAGTCGTTAGCATTGAGGTGGTAACGCTGGGTCCCAGTATTCCTGAATGGGCAAGTGAAGTGGTAGAATACCTGGCGGGAGGCAGACTACCAGAGGGGCAAGAAAAAGCTCAGAAAGTAAGAAGGAAGGCAGCCAAGTTCCTGCTTCTCAACGAGACTCTTTACAAAAGAGGTTTCTCTGCCCCTTTTGCTGCGATGCATTTCACCCCAAGAGGCACAATACGTCATAGCAGAAATACATGAAAAAATATGTGGGAACCACTTGGAAGGAAGGGTCCTGGCCAGGAAAGCGGTCAGAGCAGGTTACTATTGGTTCAATGCCATAAGGGATGCACAAGAGTTCACTAAGAGGTGCCTCAAATGTCAAGAGTATGCATCCGTACAACATGCTTCACTGGAAGAACTCACGTTCATTACAGCACCTTGGCCTTTTGCCCAATGGGGCGTGAACCTGGTAGGACCTTTCCCACCCAGGAAATGTGGAGTAAAATTCATGATAGTAGCTGTTGATTATTTCACCATATGAGTGGAAGCGAAATCATTGGCAACCATAATTAGCAAAGTTGTGATAAGATTCTTATGGAAGAATGTTATCTGCAGATTCGGGATCCCCCACAACCTAGCAACAGATAACGGGCGGTAGTTCGACTCCGACCAGTACCGAGATTGATGTGCTGGATTAAAAATCAAGGCCAAGTATTCCTCGCCAGGTCACCCGCAGGCTAACAGGCAGGCTGAGTCAACCAACAAGACATTGCTCTCAATCCTAAAGAAGAGGGTCACGGAGAAAAAATGAGACTAGGCGGACAAGCTCTCAGGAGTGTTTTGGGCGTATAGGACAACAGTTAAGACACCTACCGGAGAGTCACCATTCACATTAGTATATGGGACTGAGGCTATACCACCAGTCGAAGTGGGGTTGCCCAGTTACAGAACAAGTCACTACTCCACTCACCAAAATGACAGCAAACTAGAGGAAAGTCTAGACCTATTAGAAGAAGAGAGAGAAATTACGAAGGCCATAATGCTGTATGAAAAAGTCAAAACCGAGCAATACTTCAACAAGAGGGTGGAGCCTAGAACCTTCAAAGTCGGGGATCTAGTCTTAAAGAAAAGCGGAGTGACAACTCAAAATCAGGGAAAATTGGGACCCCAATAGGAAAGGCCCTACTTGGTAGTGGCAAACAACAGTCTCGGGTCATATCGGCTAAAAGACAATCAAGAAAAGGAACTGCCTCATCCATGGAATGCAGAGCACTTAAAGAAGTTTTATCAGTAGTATCACCAACACTTTCATTTCAGTTATAT
Organism: Platycarya strobilacea; assembly: GCA_036898215.1. Taxonomy (NCBI): domain Eukaryota; kingdom Viridiplantae; phylum Streptophyta; class Magnoliopsida; order Fagales; family Juglandaceae; genus Platycarya; species Platycarya strobilacea. Next base: position 23,155,551 of record CM072545.1, on the reverse strand, counting down.
CTTTTACATTCCCTTAGTAGTAGTATTGTTTATTTTTCATTGCAGTAATCTTTGTTTTATTATTCCTATTTTAATTGAATTCTTGGACGGTTATAATTATCACATTTGTATTCATTGACTCGAAAATCCCGATGTTTCGTCCACTGATTCTCATGTCCTGTTTAAAGTATTCGTAATTACTCATGGCGTCACATACAAAAAAGAGGGGGCGTGCGGAGGACAATAGACCACGCCGCCCTTGAACACTGATACCGAGTTATCACACTTGAGGGATGCCTCACGAATAAAGACCCACGACGAGCTATTCTGCTCGCGGGGTTAAGGGAAAGGTCGAGGACCGCCTTGCTAATAAAGAACCACGATGAGTTATTCTGCTCGCGGGATTAAGGAAAAGGTCACGGACTGCCCAAACCAACCTTAAAAAAAAAAGGAGGCAAAAGACCCCGCCTACCTAAAACACCAAAGACGAGTAAAACACTGACAGGTGCCATACAAAAAAAGAGGGCGCAGAGGCAAATGACCCTGCCTACTTGAAACATCAAAGACGAGTAAAACACTCGCAGGTGCCATACAAAAAAAATGGGGCGAAGAGGCAAATGACCCCGCCAACCTAAGATACCAAAAACGAGTAGAACACTCGCAGGTGCCATACAAAAGAAAATGGGGCGTAGAGGCAAATGACCCTGCCTACCTAAAACATCCAAGACGAGTAGAACACTCGCAGGAGCCATACAGAAAAGGGGCGTAGAGGCAAATGACCCCGCCTACCTTTCGACACAAAAAACAAATACTCGCGATGCAAAAAAAAAAAAAAAAAGATAAGGAGAGGTAAAGGTCGGGGACCGCCCAGCTAACAAAAAACCCATAACAAGCTATCTAACTTGTGGGGTTGAGAGAAAGGTCAAGGACCGCAAGAATAATTCAAACAAAAGCAAAGGCAAGGGTAAAAACAGACCGCAACGGGAATTGAGACGAACACTCGAAACTATCCAGCCTACGAATCAACAATACAAGATCGAAGTAAAGAATCGATGTTATTTACAAGAAAAGAATTCGATTACAAGATAAGGTTACAATGTACAACCATAAAAAAATAAAATATACAAAGAATTGCGGCTCTGAGTCAGGGGGCGTCGCCTTCTTCAGGGGGTGACAGTGGAGGCACGCTCAAAAATGCGTTTGGAAGTTCCTTGCGCCCAAACATATCCACATGGTAATAGGCGGCCACCTCAGGAGAAAAAAAACTCATATGGAGAGCTTGGAGGTCCGTAGCAGGGTTAGCCAAGAGACGATTCCTCAGGTGCACAATGCCAGCACCATGGCCATAAGTAAAGGCCGCGTCTCTGACCTGAGGAACCAAAGCCAGTTGGGCCTGAAGGCGGATGATGTCCACTTGAGCAGCAGCCAACTGGTCTACTTTCCTGGCTAACTGTTCATCCCTGGCCAAAGTAACCAAGTTGGCCTTCTTAAGCTTCTCGTCCTTGTTCGCACAGCTTCCTTGTACTTCTAGTGGTGCTTTCTGAGTTCAGCCAGAGAACCCTGCGCCTTGGAAAGGTCTTGAGCGGTAAGGCGTGCTTTCTCCAGGGCGTTCAACAGGTCCTTCAACAAGCTACTACACCGTTCCTGAGAACGGGCAAGCTCCTTCCAGACCAAGTTCAACTCCCCACTATGAGCAAGGAGTTTCGAGTCCCGGCGAGCCAATTCAACATTGAAGCCCTGTTGGACTTCGGAATTTGCGCCCTCGCCAAATCTCTCTCAGACTGCAAGATCTTGTGAGAGAAGTCCTCCCTGATCTTCGCCTCTTCAGCAAGGCGAACAGCATCCCGAAGCTCAAGGACCTCGCCATTACGCAACTCCAACTCCTCTTGAAGAGAGTTGACGAAACCTTCCACCTAATCCAAACGGTGTTCGAGTTCCCTGTTCCTCTCGACCAAGGCCTCCAACTCAGCTTTGTTTGCCTGCCACTTCCTTTTAATTTCTTCTTCCCGTCGAACAAAATTAGCCACTACCCTTGTCGCCAAGTTGTCAACACCTTTTTAAGAAGAAAAAAGAGCCCGGGTAAGAAAAGAAAAGGAAAATAAGAAAAAAAATGTGAATGAAGAAGACAAGTTAAGGAAATACCGCAGAAAACCAATCCTTTAACTGGTTGGCCATTTTGGTGACAACCTCAACTTGAGCAAGAATTGGCGAAGAGGAGGCACCCTCATTGTCATCGCCTCCAATGTTCTCCTCGGGACCACTGATTTCCTCAGTCACCACGATCTTCACAGGCTCAGGAGCCGCACACTCTACCTGATCTGACAAGTGCACAATGTTAGGTATCAATTCAGGGTGGGTTGTCTCCTCTGTGTGAGCGCCTTCCCAAAGCAAGTTATCCAACTCCTCATCAGTAAGGGAATCGGGTTCCCCACCAAAAGAAGATGATGGCAGAGGAATCAAGGAGAGACACTCGCCGCTACCAACTACAGAATGAGTGTTACCCCCGAATATGGTAGTTAGGGGAGTTTCCAAATCCAACTGGGCAATGGCCAAAAGAGGACAAATGCTATCCCGAGCAGGAACCGGGGAGTCTTCTTGACCAAGAGACTGGGCGCCAACCAAACTCTCCTCCATTCCCCTATGGGCGGCCTCTGAGGGCGAGGGCAGGCGCGCACAGGAGCTGGTAATTCGGTCCAACTGGAAGGCAGCTGCAACGTCAACAGGCAGGTCGCCGCCTCTCACGAGGCCCTCAGTGGAGAGAGGCACAAACACAGGAACAGGCGCCCGAAGGCTGATCTGAAAGGGCGCTTGAACCTGAAAGGTGGCGGCTAACTCAAAAAGAGCTGTGCTGGCCAGCCCTTCCCTATCCCCTAAACCAACAGATTGCAGCTTCGAGGAAGAACCACCGGAAGCAGCAGAAGTAGAAGCTGCTGGTGATATAGAAGCCTTAGACTGGTCGCCCCCTGAACTAGCCCTAGTTTTAGGGGGCAGCTGCTTAGGGTCGCCTGTGGAGGACGCCAAGCTTCCCTTCGAAGCTGGAAGCATGGGCGCTTGCTTCAAACCTTCTTTAGTGGGCACCAAGGGTTTCTTGGGGGGGAAGTTGAGAAAGATCCTCAATATGAGTTTTTTTCTTTTGATCCTCATCATTCTTCTTCTTGGACCTTCTTTCTTTTTTGTCATTGCCCACGTTAGTCTCCAACCATTTTTTCTCCTTTAGCTCCCCCTTCCTATCCCGCACAACAGGGGCACCTGTCATGGTTTTGTCAGAAAGATTAGGTAGAGGGTCAAGAATAACATTAGTGATCATGAAATCACGTCCCTGAGTGAAGGAGCGATTAAGGGACGTCAGAAACCGATCCATATGGATGGGGACAATAACTTATCGGTCTAGAGGTCGTCTGGATGCTCTGCAGCCTAGGCGCGAACGATATCTATACGAGCCAATTCTCGGCAGGACAGTGGGGGCATGAGAGTCCACAAACGTCGACTCTCAGGGATAGGGCGCCTGATTGCCCTGACAGGAAAGTCTTTGAAAACTTCTTATTGGCCAGAAAATTATCATCCCTGCCCACTGATAAAAAAGAATTTCGTAGTCCACGCCTTGGCATTGGAATACCGGCCTTTAAACATAGCCAAAGGTTGTTGTCCTTTTTCCTTTTTACGAAAGACAGCCACACAACCCTTGTTGGCCGCTCTCATGTCGTAGAAAGCCAAAAACTCCCGAGTAGTCATATCGGGGTATGGGTCGTGGAGGGGTTCAAGAACCATCCGGAAGACAATGCAGGCGCACAAATGAACCCTCAAAGCAAAAAGGTGAAACTGAATCGGAGTCAGTTCCAGCAGATCCAAAATGTCACGAAAAAGGCGACAAAATGGAAGTTCCAATCCATGAGACAAAAGGGCTACGGAAATGGCTACCCAGCCCGAGAACCCTTCATCGTCACAACACTCAGATTCGGGAGCTTTCATCACAACAGAATCCGGGATGCCGAACTTCTTTCGGATCTCAGCCAAATGCTTCTCTCGAACACTTGAGCGCCATGTGTATCCATCAAACGTTGTGCCATCGAAAATGTCAAAAGGTTGAACCGAACCGCTACCTTGTTCCGCCATGGGGTTGTAAAAAGGAAAGAAGCATGAACAAGAAGCAAGAACAAGAAGCCATAACAAGAGATAAGAACAAAATAATGCAGAGAACGGAGGAAATACCAATGAGTAAAATAAGCAGGAGAAAGAAAGGAAAAGAAGAAAATTGGGTATTTAAAGGGCAAGATGATTGTGGAACACCAACGGACGAGACATTATGACTTTACGCGAATATAGAGAAATAGCCGTCAGATGAAAAATAACTGTTACACGTTAAACCTCCCCTCTACTCCCACGATCATCTGACAAGAAGATGAAAAGATGATAGGCACTCGAAAGGTCACGAAAAAGAACACGCTCTTATGCATTTCAGGGCGGGAACCGAAAACACACATAAGTCAAAATAAATTGAATTCTTTATGCCTTGAGGATTAAAGAATTCACGGGATAGCTATATGGCCTATTTAAGTCAAGAAACTTGGAAGCTCACCAGAATGAGAGTCCATATAGAAGAAAGTTAATACAGTGAGCCCAATAACTTATCCAAGAAGACGAATAAGGATAGAATCTTGCATAATCATGTACATAAACTAATATTCAAATCTTCAACACATTCTATGGGATTTTATGCAGATACGTAATCATGTCAGTTACGGAAAGATAACTTATAAACGAAAAGCATAACAGAGGATAAACATTATCACGGAGCCTATATAAACCAGGTAACCCTCCATGAAGGGGGGACTACTCTCATTGGCCTTTGAGCTACTTTTAAAATAATTAGCAAGATTACTGACTTAGGTATCGGAATTTTCTCAAGCGAAAATCGTCGAATCTCTTCAATTTCTTGCAGGTGAACAGTTGCAAGGAAGGAGCGAGACACGTCCTTAACAAAAATAAAATAAAATATTATTAAAAAATTAAAAAAAATTAAATTATCTATTATATTTTATAAAAATATTAAAAAAATATACTAATTAAATTAAATGAAAAGAGATAATTTGTTAACCAAATGAGCCATCAACTTCTTTCGTCATAAAATTTTCATCCCACTTAATAGAAAACACGTGCCTTTCCCTAAGGCTGCCATTTTTTTTCACAATTCAAAAAGATTCTAATAAAAATATAATTTAAAATTTAAAAGCACAATATTTTAAAACTATTGATACATAATTATTATCGTTCTAATCAACCATGAAAATTATTAGTACAGATTTTATCTTTTTGAGAAAAGTACAGATATTGATAAGAATATATATCATTTATAACAGAGTAATATATGTACAGTTGTAAAGTATTAAAATGTATAATTATTTTTAAAAAAATGAAGTTTATTAATAAAAAAAATTATATAAATTGATTTATTTTTTTTAATAATTTATGATTATAACTATTATTTATTTTTATAATAAAAAATTTAATATATCATATTATTATTTTATTATTATTTTATTATATAAGATGTGGTCTATTAATAAATATTATATTTTATATAATAAAATAGAAATAAGATAAGAGTGTTGGTTTTAATATATGCGTGTAACAAGGTATATGTAATATTATATATTACACTTTAACTGTCCTCGTGCTGTAGATTTTTCCGACAACATTTTCTCCCATCCCATTTCACTATTTCAAAATGTAACAAGTTTACCTCTCCCACCTCAATATAAACATGGTTACATTTCATACAGTGCAAAATCCAGCGTTTCTTTTGCCGATCCGATCGCCTCTCTCTCGTACCTGAATCCTTGTGGCGATTTGGTGGTTGCTGGGTCGTCTAGTGTTGATAGAGGGTTTTGGTTCTGTCAGATGGGGCAGCAATCTCTGATCTACAGCTTCGTGGCTCGGGGCACGGTGATCCTTGCCGAGTACACCGAGTTTACCGGAAATTTCACCAGCATCGCCTCCCAATGCCTCCAGAAGCTCCCTGCTTCCAACAACAAGTTCACCTACAATTGCGATGGCCACACCTTCAATTATCTCGTCGACAACGGCTTTAGTATGCCACATATATGTTTAATCTCTTTATCTCGTCATTTTTCCCATCGGCACCCAATTCTGTTCTAGATCTTCGTTTCTTAGATTCGTTGATTTTTCCGACTTATTCCCTCAGGATCTGTGTATTTGACCTTTCGATTTTTCGGGAATGGGAAATATATAGACATCTTTACTTCAATTACTTGCATTTGTATTTATGCAGATGCATGTGTATACGTATATGTGTGTGAGTGTGTTTATATATGTATTCGTATCATGAGGGCGTAGATTTGGCTGAATTATTCTCGATTTTTTATATATCGATCTTGGTTTGAATGAAGTATGATTCGGAGACGTGTTTGTTTGGATCTTTCGATAGATGCTTTGGATGTAGAGAAACAATCGCGCCTAGGTATAAAGTTATTCATTACTTGGCCTTTGAGAAAGTGGAGGAAAAGTGGAATTTCAGATTTGTATTATTTTCCCGTTCTGCTGGTTAGGATTCCAAAATGAGGGTAAGATGATTGCAATTTGAGCCCAGAGGGTTGAGTTAAAAGAAAGTAATTTTGTTTTACTTTCCTGCATTTCTCAGCAACTAAAATGTACCTTCAGTGTGAGTGTTTCTTTGATAATTTGTATTATCTACGGAAATGTGACATGGGCTTTAGGTTGCTGCAGTATACATTGCTAAATATAAATTCTGCTAGCCGATTGATATGGAATGCAGATGATATTGTCAGGATTAGATAGATTGCATGATTGAATGTCGGCACACCATAAGAATGTGTTTAGCTTGAATCTCTTAAACCCTGGTTCTTCATTCTCTCAAAACTTGATCTCTAGACTCTAGCTATGTATTAATTTCTTACCTCTTTTATCTTGCTTCCTAAACTTATTAAGAAAAGGAAGAAACATGAGTAGCTCCTCGGGTTTCCATATATATATATATATGCATATATATATGGCATGAAAGTGTACTGTCTTTGCCATCATGAAAATGAGAATTTGAATATGGTCACATTTCACTGACCATATCAAATCAATTATCCCATCTGTAACCTGAAAGAGGTCAATTATCCTGTCTGTATACCTCAAAGGTATTTTTCAAATGCAGGCATTTCTTGTTACATGTATGACAAGATTATGATGCATTGATGACATTCTGAAGTGTATTTTAGGCAATCCCCATTCTGGGATGGAGGTTAGATTGTTCGACTCCCAGCTGTGCTTGAATGCTTTAACTGCTCTATCAGTTTGCCAGTAATCCCCAGACATTATGTATGAAAATTTGGTTTCTTACCTTGCCACTTTATTTTGGATGATGCAGCCTATTGTATAGTTGCTGTTGAATCTGCTGGCAGACAGATTCCCATTGCCTTATTGGAGCGAGTTAAGGAAGATTTCAACAAGAGATATGGTGGAGGGAAAGCTGCAACTGCTGTTGCCAACAGCCTGAATAAAGAGTTTGGGTACCTATTATCCTTTCTTTCATGTCTTAAAGATCTAGCTTTGTTTGTTCCAAAAGTATGTTGAGACTTTGTACAATATTGTAGACCGAAACTGAAGGAGCACATGCAGTACTGTGCTGATCACCCTGAAGAGATAAGCAAGCTTGCGAAAGTGAAGGCTCAGGTTTCTGAAGTCAAGGGTGTTATGATGGAAAATATTGAGAAGGTATGATGGAACTGATGGTTGCCTTGGAATTTTATGATCTAATTGGAAGTTAAAGTTGACTGAATTGCATTTTTTTGTTAAAGAATGTTATTGCTTATTTGTGTAGTATATCAGGCACTGATGTTAAGAATTGGAAGGGTGTTTATTTTCTTTCCCATTTTAAGTTTCTATTGAAAAAAACTCTGTGTGCTGACTAAGAAGATTTATCTGTTGTGCAGGTTCTTGACCGTGGAGAGAAGATCGAGCTGCTGGTGGATAAAACTGAGAACCTTCGCTCGCAGGTAAGTCCTAGGAAATCTTTTTGAAAAGTTGAATTGACTGCAGAAAACACTTCAAATCTTGGGTTTGTGTGCAACCCTTTGTCCTCTGATATCAACAGATTGATCCATACAATATTAGAGTAATTTTGTTACGAGCTACGTACTTGTAGGCAAGTATCTTAGGTTAGATAGGCTGTTGTTGGATCTGTCTTTACTTTAGTTATCATTCTTTGTTTATTTCCGGTGTTGCATGTTTTCTTCTCTCTATGTTGCATGACCTGATCCTAGCAATTGGGATTATTCTTTGTTTATTCCTAAGCAGTTAAGATTAGTATGGTCGAGTATATAATTTGATGAATTGATATGGATTCTGCATTCCAGGCACAAGACTTTAGGCAACAGGGAACTCAGATGAGAAGGAAGATGTGGCTCCAGAATATGAAGATAAAATTGATTGTGTTGGGTATTATCATTGCCTTGATTCTAATCATTGTCTTGTCTGTTTGCCGTGGCTTCAATTGTTAAATTGTCCTGAAACTTCCTGGACACTTCCTCACCAGCATGCCAATTCCGTTTGTCTTGGTAGATTCCTTTTCACCTTGCAGATCCTTGCTCTTGGGTTTTTGATGTATTAGGTTATACCTATCCCCTTCGGCTAGCCTCTTAGGATTGAGGAGCATTTGTCATTTGGATTGGCTGTATAGTGATATTCTTCTACTACTGCAGGTAGATAAATTTTCTGTATGTTCGATGCTATGAATTTTTGGTTTATTGAAGTCTAAAGATGTAGTGGAGAAACACTTACCTCCATGTTAGTATATCTTTTTGAAATGCTATGAATCTTTCCCACGGTTTTTCTTCACAATTTTTTTTCCTTTGTTGCTTGAGGCCCTTTAAGTTAACCAATATGTATTTTATCGTTCCCTTGAGGTCTTTTTATTGTTGCCGTTATTACATACACAGTTTATGAGATGCCTGGCAGCATGCGCGCACACGTGCGCGTTGCGTGTATATATATGTATGCACGCATGCATGCATGAATGTATAAACTGGGTGTAGCGAGTTCAACTTTGTTCGATTAAAGTTTCATGCATCATTTTATTGAAGGGTTTAAGTACATTTTTGGTCCCTGATTTTTTTCACCTTTTTAAAAAATTTCCATGGTTCTAGATTGCTTTCAGGTATCGGGGTTTTTCCATTATTGATTCAAGACAGTCCTATCTGTATATTGTTGACAACCTTAATGGCGTGCCAATAGAATTGTATGACGTGTTCTCAGCTATGCCAGATCAGCTCATCACCTGCAACGTTGTCCCCAAATAGAAAAAAAAACTAAACAAAAGCTGAAAATATATAAAAAAAGAAAAGAAAAGAAAAGAAATTGACAAAAAAAAAACTGAAAAACGCAAAACAAATTTATTCTTGGAGGAAGCACACTCTCAAGGCTGCATTCACTCGTTAGTTTAAAAACCGAGGCACTTAATTTAAAAATGCAAAATCCAGGGACCAATTGCTTGAATGAGGAGACTTTTTATTTTTTTATTTTTTTGATAATTAGGGGAGGGAATTCGAACCCATGATCTCCATTTTGGAGATATGGGATTTGTGCCATCAAGCCCCAGGCTGTTGGCACCTTAATTTATAGAATAAGGAGACCCTTAATTTATAGAATTTGTGACCAATTGTAGGAATTTAGGTTGATTTTCATCATCGTTGGAAACTGTTAATTATAGCAAATAACAATATACGCAGAGAATAATGCTACGTTGTCTATTTATTGTAACATTTGATATATTTTAATTTTGTTTTAAATTTTTTTCTTTATTTAATAGATCAATACTATTCAGATGGATGGTAGAGTAGCACTGCTCTATAAGCAAATTTGTGAACCGCATTTGATTTTCATCATCCCTAATAATTTATTTTTTTCTCTCTTTGATATATGGTTGCCATGGAAGTCCATTGCCTCGGCGGCATGCTTCTGTGCCCCGCATGACAATGCTCAAGGCTAGAGAGGGTGGTTGAAAATGGTAAAGTGTGTGGGATAGACGGTGAATACTTGTTTTTTTTTAATTTGTCATATAAAAAACTGATGTTATTTTTGCACGTTGATTAAATAAAACTCTATTTTCTATATGCGTTTTTTTTTTTTAATATTTAATCACCTTTCTGGATTTTTTCTATTTGATTTATGATGGTTGCGTTTATCCTTGATCAGTTTTTTTTTTTTTAAATTTTCATCTCAGTAATTTGTGCAAGGCATGGGTAGAATCGATGATGTGAAGTTTGATCAATGTGGTCCACAAATTTGTACGACACACCGACAACCGTGAAAAGAAAGTCTATAATTTCGGTTCCATCATAATGTGGTAGAAACTCAAATTTCGCCACTACCTGCTCAAATGAATTGAGGTCTCATAGTCAGAGAGAGATTGATAGAAGTGAAAGCCAATCTCGTTAAGCTTTTGTCAGAAATTGTTGTCGGCCACAGGGAGTTTTGACCTAAGAATTTTGTCTTAAATGAGATGCTTCGAAGTGGTGAAACTGAAAACAAAAGCTTGCTGTTGCGGGCTTCGAGCTCCTGCTGATTTTTTTTTTTAATTTGTTTTTTAAATTTTATAATTAAATAAAATTTTTAATAATATTAAATATTTTTTTCTTTTCTAAAAAATATTAAAAATGTTAAAAATTTTGAAAAGAAAACAAAAAAAAAAAACCTTAGAATGCATTAGTAAAAACTCCTAACAAGACGCTTAGTAATATCATCCTAAGAGATGTCTCTTTAAGCTCTATCCCCTGTTAAGAAAAAAATTTTAACCTTAACTTAAGTTCTATCCCCTCTCAAGAGAAAAATCCTAACCTTAACTTGAAAGGCCATTGATGGAGGGTGAGAGCTTTCTGCTCCACCCTCCCTCATCTCCTCTCATCTCCTCTCCTCTCCAACTCCCTGTCTTTTTATTCGAGGTTTCTTTTGTATTTTTGTATTTTGTTTTTCCTTATCGTTGACATTTCGACCTCAAAGGAGTGTTGGTTTTTTCGATAGCCTGGCATCACTTCAGAGAGGTGAGAGCTTTGTCTCCCCCTCCTTCCTTTCCCCCTCTGTGGCTCCGTGTGCAAAGATCATTTTTGTTTTTTCTCTTTAAGGTTCAGCTCGAGGTAGTGAGTTCATGTTCTTCCAACGGCTTGATGCCATCACGCGCCTTACCGGGAGGCCTCTCACCATCGATCCATCAGCCTGTCGGAAGATTTGTTAGAAGGAGTGGAGCATGCTCCACACACGTGAGTTGAAACTTTAGCATGCCTTCCACGCGCTCTCACCCAAAGGGCTTTCCGATCACCATGCAAGATACTTCTAGGCACAACAAATGATGGAGGTTTCAGCAATGACGATTTGGTCAATCCTAGAGTGATGCGTATCTTGCACACACCACTTACGTGAGCCTGTGTTTTGATTTTGTAGTTTTTCTAACTTCATTCTTATGAAATACAATGAAGTTTTTCCTTTAAAAAAAAAGTAGCAGTCTGCAGCGCCCCAACTCCAAAACCAATCCAAAAAACAATAAAGACCCGTTGTTATCACAATATTAAGACCATATCTTTTCATTTCTTAGATCTCGAACCCTATATGCCCATCATTGATGATGTTCTTTATCTAATTTTAATTGTTTCATTTAACAAGGTGTTCATGTTTAACCATGAAATCTAGAACTGATTTATTTGTGAATATAAATTAAAGTTGCCTAATTAATTTTTAAGAATCATGAAGCTTTTTCTTAATTCCTTGAGGCAAATAGTTTAGTGAGTATTAATTAAGATAAGATATACAAGAATAGGAAGAAAGTCTTATACAAGGGAGATAAATATGTTAAGTCAATTTTATACCATTTATTACTATTAGTATAAATATTTTGAATAACAATAAATGAAAAATAAATACTGTGAGGGGAAGAATCCCGCCAGGGATACTAGGCCTTGGGCCCGAGACCTAGGAGAGGCCCAAACACAAGGAGGCCCCAATGCTGCCCTCACGTCAAGACGGAAGGAGAGCCCTTTGGGCCGTAAGGCGGGAGGCGATTCTTCTGGGCCTTAAAGTGGAGACGAGATCGAGCTAAGAGAAACCCTGAATGACCTATACTACGTCGAATGGAGACATCTGACACGACAGATGCCGCATTCAATGCGGAGGCCTACCCTAGGCACATTTTATTTAATATGGAGGTTTGCCCTAAGCACGCCGCATTAAATGTTATCCAGACAGAAGCATGCCAAACCAACCCAGAAGCATTAAATGCTCAGTTGGAATCCCTTACCGCATTAAATATGGGTCAGGAATCCTAGCACATGGAAAATGCAAAGTAGAGGTTGACACCATGCTGCTGAAGGAACAAGTCGCCCACACAGTTAGAACGCGACAAGAATGACTGCCAAAGATGCACAAAGGGAATGGTGATCTAAACTGACAAAAAGGCCGTCCAATCTTCCGGGAGCAAACCCAATGGTCGCCGAGGTCTATAAATAGCCAGAGATACCACGAGTCATAGGTTAATCACTATCTTCACTCTATTACACTTATCACTCTTACTGATTCACTAACTTTGACATTGTAGTGATCTCAGGGTTCCACCGCCCCTTTTTATCCAGCTACCGTACTAAAGCGGGTCGTTTGGATCTTGCCTAGCAGCCCAGGCCGTAGAACACGACATCAATAAATACTATAACTTAAATTATGCGTTCATCTATTTCTTACTAGAGACTTTCAAGGCGTCAGACCAGACCATGTACAATACAACACAAGGCAACCAAAAGCTAAATAACGAAAGTGAAAAGGATATAATTTACAGCTGAGGCAGACAAACATACTGTTGTGGTGTGTGAAGGCAGACATCGGTAACCAATTGATCTACACCTCAAGTAATAATAGTTTTTTTTTAGCAAGATATGAGTTTATATTAATAAAAGCAGAAATATAAAATGTCTAAGTACCATAGTTACAATTACAAGATATTACTAGTTGGGAGATCTTTCCCACTATGGACTTGTATAGGTCCCACAAGGAGGATCCAACGCAACCCTCACGTCAAGAAGAAAGGAGAGCCCTCTGAGCCATAAGGTGGGATGCGAGTCCTCTGGGCCTTAAGGTGGAGACGAGACCGAGCTAAGAGAAACCCTGGAAGACCTATACTACGTCGAATGGAGGCATTTGACACGACAGGTACCGCATTCAATGCGGAGGCCTGCCTTAGGCACATTTTATTAAATATGGAGGTCTGCCCCGAGCACGCCGCATTAAATGTGATCCAGAAAAAAGCACGCCAAACCAACCCAGAAGTATTTAATGCTCAGTTGGAATCCCTTACCGCATTAAATACGGGTCAAAAACCCTGGCATACGGAATGGGTAAAGTAGAGGCTGACACCATGCTGCCAAGGGACAAGTTGCCCGCACAGTCAAGACGCGACAAGAATGACTGCCAAAAATGCACAAAGAGAATGATGACCTAAATTGACAAGAAGACCGTCCAATCTTCCGGGAGCAAACCCAATGCTCGTTGAGGTCTATAAATAGCAAGAGATACCACGAGTCATAGGTTAATCACTATCTTCACTCTATTAAACTTATCATTCTTACTGATTCACTAACTTTAGAATTGTAGTGATTTCAGGGTTCCACCGCCCTTTTTTATCCAACTACCGTACTGAATCAAGTCGTTTTGATCTTGCCGAGCAGCCTAGGCCACAAAACACGACATCAATAAATATTATAACTTATTTTATGCGTTCGTCTATTTCTTACTAGAGACTTTCAAGGCGCCCTTAATTTAAGACCAGACCATGTACATTACAACACAAGACAACCAAAAGCTAAATAACAATGAAGGTGAAAAGGATGTAATTTACAGCTAAGGTAGACAAACACACTGTTGTGGTGTGTGAAGGTAGACATCGGTAGCCAATTGATCTACACCTCAAGTATTAATAGTTTTTTTTAGTAAGATATGAGTTGATATTAATAAAAGCAAAAATATAAAATGTCCAAGTACCATAGTTACAATTACAAGATACTACTAGTTGGGAGATCTTTCCCACTATGGATTTGTATAGGTCCCACAAGGAGGCCCTAACACAGCCCTCACGTCAAGACAAAAGGAGAGCCCTCTAGGCTGTAAGGTGGGAGGCGAGTCCTCTAGACCTTAAGGTGGAGATGAGATCAAGCTAAGAGAAACCCTAGAGGACCTATACTATGTCGAATGGAGGCATCTGACACGACATGTACCACATTCAATGCGGAGGCTTGTCCCAAGCACATTTCATTTAATATGGAGGTCTGCCCCAAACATGCCACATTAAATGTGATCCAGACAGAAGCATGCCTAGCCAATCTAGAAGCATTGAATGCCCAGTTGGAATTCCTCACCACATTAAATACGAGTCAGGAACCTTGGCACACAGAAGAGGCAAAGCAGAGGCTGACACTATGCTGTCGAGGAGACAAGTCGCCCGTACAGTTAAGACGCGACAAGAATGACCGCCAAAGACGCACAAAGGGAATGATGGCCTAAATTGACAAAAGACCGTCCAATCTTCCGGGAGCGAACCCAATGGTTGTCGAGGTCTATAAATAGCCAGAGATACCACAAGTCATAGGTTAATCACTATCTTCACTCTATTACACTCATCATTCTTACTAATTCACTAATTTTGGCATCGTAGTAATCTTAGGGTTCCACCGCCCATTTTTATCTAGCTACCGTACTGAATCGGGTCGTTTGGATCTTGCCGAGCAGCCCATGCCGTAGAACACGACCTCAATAAATATTATAACTTATTTTATGCGTTCATCTATTTCTTACTAGAGACTTTCAAGGCGTCTGTAATTTAAGACTAGACCATGTATAGTACAACACAAGGCAACCAAAAGCTAAATAATGAAAGTGAAAACGATATAATTTACAACTGAGGCAGACAAACACACTATTGTGGTGTGTGAAGGCAGACATCGGTAGCCAGTTGATCTACACCTCAAGTAATAATAGTTTTTTTTTTTGGCAAGATATGAGTTGATATTAATAAAAGCAGAAATATAAAATGTCCAAGTACCATAGTTACAATTACAAGATACTACTAGTTGGGAGATCTTTCCCCTTATGGACTTATAAAAGACGAGGTATGATTTGGATAAATGAGATGTTTTCTAGGGCTTGCATTGCAACTGCACATTGCTTCAACTCATGCGCACATTGATTTGAGAATCGATTAATCTTTTTCACTTTCCATGCTTTGAAAGTTGGCATGAGATGCTTGATGTCTTCAATGAAAGGATTGATGATCCAGTCTTGTGTATGTGAGGAACTGTTGATTGCTTGTATTACAATATTGGGGTTTCCTTCCAAGACAATATTGTCTATCCCTATTTGATTTGCTTGTTGTAGAGCCATTAATGTTGCTGATGCTTCTCCTATATTGGATGAGTGCACTGAATATAATCCGCCTTTGTAAAGATGGTCATTCCCTGATTATTCCTACAAATAAAGGCAACAGTACTACCTTGATCTCTGACTGCAACATCAAATGAAAGGATCTGGAAGAGGATCTTAAAGTAAAACTTCCTTGACACTTTGAGAATTTTGAGACCGGGACCAAGCTCTTTTATGGTCTTGAAAACTTTTATTGACAAGGCTGACAAATAAAGAAGGAGTATTGATTTGATCATAGATAAGCTTATTTCTTATGAACTAGATAGAATCCATCGCTAAGGTGGCAAATATTTGGAAATGGTGATGGTGCTCCTCTGGAATTTTGAGATTAGAACTGAGGTTAATGATATTGTTAACCCAAGAGGAAATAGGTTGTCTGGCAAACAAAAAAATATCAAGGTGGAACTTCTCCAAACAATTTGAGAGTTGAGACAATTCAAAAAGAGATGGGAAAAATTTTCAGGTTCCATATGACAACGGGGGCATTAGATCATATCATCATCCATTGGAATGAATTCCTTCATACGAATTTCAGTAGGAAAGACATCATTAGAAATTTTTCAGAGAAAAAGTTTGAGATGATCGTGCATTTTTAATTTTTGAAGTTTTTTCCAATTGATGGGATTGATTGATGAATCCTTGAGATCTTGAGAATGATTCAACGTAGCATAAGTCGATTTCATAGAAAATTGCAGAGAAGTGCTGGATCCATTTAGCTTTATCGGGGATATCATGGAAGTGATAGACCTCTAATGGAATCTTTTGTATTTCTCTAGTAGTGTTTTCAGTGAAAAGCGCATTGAGGAGAAGAGAGTTCCATCTTCGTGGTTCTTCGAGAATGAGCTTAGAGGCAATAGAGTTATTACCCCTGATTGGAAAGTAAGGATTGGGTTGGGTTAAGAAAGACGGAAGAGTTGGGATCCAAGGGTCAGAACAAATCCTTGTAGAGGTTCCATTATTAATCTGGAAACAAAAACAAATATTAAGGAGATCTCTGTATTTAATAATGGATTTCTAGAACCACGAGTTAGTATGGGAGACCGAATGAAAAGAATTATTCTTAATGTACTTTTTAGACAAGATATCTTTCCACAAACTATTGGAGCCCTGAATAAAAGACTAAGTGAATTTGGAGAGAAAAGCAGAGTTAAGGGAAGACATATTTTTTAAACTCGGTCCTCGCATAGAATTTGGGCGTGAATTTCTTTTTGGAGGGATCTGTGACTTCTCACCAGAACCTTCTGAACATGAAATCGAGATGTTGAGTAAAATATTTTGAGAAGGATATGGTGGCCATATCATAACTGGGAATAGCACTAGCTATCGTTCTAATCAAAACAATTATGGCAGTTTGGGAGAGGAGCTTTGCTTTCCAACTTTGAAGCTTGGTCTAGATTTTATCAATAAGATTTTTGAAGAAACTTTTGGTGTCTTCTCCCATTGAGATTGGGAGGCCCAGTTACTTGGTGGAAGGGGGGGTGATATTTTAAAATTGAATAGAAACTTAATCTCCGATTTAATACCTGGGGCAGTTTTATTACTAAAATGAATGTTGGATTCCCTTTGATTAATGGTTTAACCAAACCATAAGGTATACTTTTTAAAACATTTAGAGAAACCCTGAGCAATAGGAAAAGTGGCCTTTCCAAAGAAGAACAAGTCATTAGCGAACAAAAGATGGGATATCATGGGACAATCTCTCAAAAGTTTCAAAGCTTGGGTGGATTGGCAGCTCTCTAATTATCCGAGAGAGGACCTCACTACCTAAGATAAAAAGGAAGGGAAAAAGAGGATTTCCTTGTCGAAAACCTCTAATAGGATGAAAGAAACCATGAGGAGATCCATTAACAACAATAGAATACAAGATAGTAGTTATACATTTCTTGATTCAGTTTATCCAACAAGAGTTAAAGCCAGCATGATGAATGACAACAAAGATAAAAGACTATTTCATAAAGTCAAAAGCCTTAGCCATATCAATTTTTATAGCCATGTGACCAAGATTGCCTTTCCTTTTTTTCATTTGGTGGAAATTTTCCCAAGCCAAGATTGACTTTTCATGATTGTCTTCCAGGGATAAAGGTAGATTGACAATGGGGAATAATATTAGAGAAAACATTCAAACGATTGGCTAAGATTTTTGTAATGATTTTGTAGCACACATTCAAAATACTGATGGGTCTAAACTAATTGACATAATTTGGATTGTCAACTTTTGGGATAAGAACCATATTTGTGTGATTGAGTTCTCTGAGGAGTTTTCCACTTACAAAGAAATTTTGTACCACTGTGATAAGATCATTTTTGACAATATCCTAATAAATATTGTAGAAGAGACTAGTAAACCCATCAGGACCTAGGACTTTAGATGAGGAAGATGACGAACAATTGAAAACATATCCTCCACTAAAGGTATGGTACAGAGAAATTCATTATCTGAGTCAGAAATTTTGTTGGGGAACAAATGCTCAAGATTGTCAGGGGGAGGCGGGGTGGAAGTGGAATAAATTTGCTGAAAATAGTGGAGAATTCTAGAGATAATAACAGAGTGATCTAAAGTCCAGTTATTGTTCCCCAAATTCAGAGAATCAATCATGTTGTGCCAACGCCTGCTGGTTGTGAAAGCATGAAAAAAATTTAGTGTTTAAATCAGGTGTGGATAGCCAATTAACACATGATTTTTGTTTTCAAAGAAAATTTTCTCTTAGAAGGAGCTCATTGATATTGTCTTGAAGGTCCTTTTCTAAAGAGTTAGTGCCAGGGTTATTTTGAGATCGAATAGTTAAAAGCCTTGAATTGAGGTTTTTAAGATTGAATTGAATATGACCAAGGGTATTTATGTTCCAATCTTTTAAGGCTTTTTTTGTGACTTTGAGTTTTTTTGAGAGAATGAAGGCAGGGAACCTTTAAAAAAAGGAAGACCAAGTTTTGCGGATAACATCAATGTTGGAGACATCTCTTATCCAAAATTCCTCAAATTTAAAAAAATTGAGAGAATTATAAGAATTTGAAGAATTCGAAGAGAATGGGAGCACGAACAGATGCAACCTTAGAAACGGTGTTAATGGTAGCCTAAGGAAAGAGATTTAACTAGGGAACGTTTGCCAGACCCCCTATCCAGTCTATCTCTTATTTGATTAGGCCCATTTCTATTATTGCACCAAGTAAAACGAGGGTCATTTGTTCCTAGGTCAACAAAACCACTTTTATCCAGGAAGAGTTGAAGACCATGAGGAGTGGAAGATTAAGCAAAGTGTTTGCCCCCTTTTTTCTTCGACTGTGAAAGGATATAATTAAAATTACCTAAGACAGTAGAGGGACTAGAATAAGCATCAGTGATTTTTAGTAGGTTGTCTCAAAAAACATGTTTCTTACTATACTTAGCAGGATAATAAACTAAAGACAGAAGCTGAGGCAAATGAGAGGGGTTCGAGAACACAAAATAGATATGATATTACTAGATATATGAACAATGTCAAACTCAATACATGACGATACATAAGCAAAAGACCGCCCCATTTCTTCGGGGCTGGGACAAGCACAAAAAGGCTAAAACCTAAACTATTCACAATAGAAGTAGTATCCTTAGAAGACAACAATGTTTCAGATAGAAATATAACATAAGGGTTATGACTTATGAGTCCTAATAATAGCCCTTAAAGATCTAATTGTTCGAGGTTGGACAAGACCATGGCAATTCCAATATATTAGCCTCATGGCTCCTCAAGTAATGGTTAAGGCTCTGTCACGTTGGCTATTGGATGTGGAGGGAAAATGTTCGTTGTCTGATTACTAGATGCATTGATTTTTTGAGATGGATAAGGAGCATATCTGACTTGCCTTGGATGCTTCTTGGTGATCTTTCCTTTTTTTCACTTTGTCTTTCTCCTTTTTTGGTTCTTATTAGGAATCTTGGAGCTTTCCTCAACTTGCGGCATAGATGGACCTTCTTGGATGAAATCTGATACACCTGCATCTTCAACAACAATGCTAGAGCTTAGAAAATATTTTTTTGTAGGGGTAGGCCGAAACCTCTCCCTCCTCCGTGAGTGTTTTTCTCTTTTTTAGCTCCTCCAAAGATATAGGCTGAGAATGGAAATGTAAGGAATTGAAAGGTGATTTCTTAGATTCCATGATAAAAGGCAGGCCGATTAGAAGTCTGGACGATAAAGGAGAAATTTCAGGGTCATCTTGGGTTAAGACTTGAGTGGGGTTAAATTGAAAAGAACTAGAGGGTAAACAAGCTCTATTTGTGCGACTAACTTTGAAAGAGAAATTATGGGTGAGTTTCGGAGTTTTGCTTGAATTTGATACAGCTTTAAACTGCTCAATAATATGCTTGAAAAATGGAGTCAATCCAGCATTATTATCCTTGTGAGTTGAGTCAGTTGAATCTGGAGAAGAAAAGATGATTGTATAAGTGGTAGAGATACCAAGCGGACCCCATTTGGACTGAGTGAAGTCCAAATAGTTAGTTTTGGACCTGTTAACTTTAGCTGGACTATCCAAAAGGCCCATGAGAGAATGCTTAGCCATATGGGATGGGTCGATATCAGTAGTAGGCCTTTGAGACGTTTGGGTTGTTGAAACCATTTCCTTAAGGCCCATAATGGATTGATCGACCGTCAAGGGCTTGACATTTAATAAACCTAGATTAAGGGACATGTGTATGGTCGGGAGAAGAGTGCTAGAGCAATGGGGAACATGCTTTAAAAGCACCAGCTAACTTTGATTGACAGTAGTACTATCTTTAATAAATGTGAATTTCAGTTCATCTAACTGCTTCGGATCTTTGCCATGTGTATTAGTAAGGATCCAATCTGATCGTTCAAATGTGGCATCAGCTGCAAGTTGTTCAGAATGGTGAACGATACTCTCTTCTAGGGTTTGAAAACCAGACGTTTGAGAGCTTGCAAAAAACGGTTAAATGCAATATTCTCTTAATAAACCTTCCGAGGTGGGAATAACCTTAGCTTAGGCAGTTCCCAAATGCTCCACTACGGGCTTTTTTCCTTTTTCCTTTGAAATTGGTTTACTAAGATAAGTATGGACATCACTTGACTCACTTATCCTTAGGGGGGAGGCTGTTGACATAAAATGGGACTTAAAGGTAGATTTTTGGACTGTTTCTCTTTGGACTGCATTTCATATTGGGAACCTCTTCTATCATCAAAGTCTACAGCTTATAAGCTTGCATTGAATTTCAGGTCTTCTTCTAAATTCAAACTGAGATGGCAGCTTTGATGAGTATGACCTAGTTTTCCACAACCATAACAAAATTCAGACAACCTTTTATATTTAAACTTGATTATGGCAGGCCTCATATTGATTCTAGGTAGGAGAAACCCATTAGTGAGAGGTTGAGTTGTATCTATTTCCACCCGAATACAACAGAATGAAGAGATATTATTACTGGGAAGATGGGATCTGTCGATTTTTAAAAAATTGCCAAGAACACTCCCAATATCTTTTGCAAATTTTCCAGTCATATGTTTAGGGGGAAGACCATACACTTGCACCCAGAATGCTGAAATAACTAGGTTTATTTCCTCAAGGCTAAGTCCTAAAGGCCATTCCTTTAGGATCATATGAAAACCTTTAAAGTTCCATGGTTGGTTATTAATGACCTTTTTTTTTTCTATTCGGGAAGGGAATTTGAATAAGAAATTATTAGAGCAAAGATCCTCAATGTCTATCTTATCAACAAAAATCCATGCTGCTCTAATAGTGGAATGCATGTTAAGCCTATTAAGAGGTTTTGACGAAACAAGCTTACCAATAAGGACTTTCGAACTTTGTTGCAACCTCATTGGAAGGTCCCAGAATAATGTCATCTCACATGAGTGCTTTAGTTATTGGTTCTAGTAGATCAATATTAGCATGGTCCATTCACATTGCTAAAAAGGGGATGAAATCTTTTGGAAGAAAGTCTGATTCAGATGTTTTGTAGAAAAGTGGGATTAGAAAGCGAAAATGTTTGAGATTTGAGGGATAAAGTGGAGTTTGACCTAAAGTGAAAGCTTTTTTATGAAGAAACAAAACTGACTGAAGAGAAATCAGAGCAGATAATGGATCATGACTGAAAGGTTAGGTGAGAATGGGTAGTTGGGGTTGGCTATGGAATCAATGAAGGAGGACTGGAAGAGAGGAGAAACTTTCATTTTGGAGAGAGAGGCAAATATTATTGCCATTTTTTTAAAAGTAGTAGTCTAGGAACAATATTTTACATTGGACTAATTGAAAAAGTAGAAGTAATACTAAATTCAGTCATAGAGTTTGCAAGTTCTTTACACTTTGTTTGGAAAAAATGAAGAGTTCACTATTAAAATGTAAATTTTATTAGTTTTACAAAAAAAAAAAAGTGAAATATTTTTATCTTAATATTGTAAAAATCATTTCTCATAAATATATTTATATCTATTTGAGGTTGATTGTCATCTAAAGATAAAAATTAAATGATAAAAATTTTGTTTCTTATTCACAATGAATTTTGTAATATATATATATTTTGTAATATATAAAGAAAGTTGTTTAAAAGTGATATCTAATGGATGATATATATGAACTTCATTTTTCATATGGACGTGATTGTAGAGTCGGGACATGAAACACAAGATTATAAATCCCACATTCATGATAGAGAAAATGTAATGTACCTAAGTAATCTAACATAAAATCGCAGTGGTATAATAATAGTCAAGTAATCTAAGCAACGGTATAAGCAATTGTATATCACATGGTACCAATGCTAAATAAAATATCTCAAACATTGTCAATTTTTCTAAAATAACATCATATAAATGTCTCTCAAAATATAGAGTAGCATATTGTATCCCAAAACATGGGACCTTTCAATAGTAACGATGTCTTAATACTTAAAAGTATTTCCTCCTATAGGAAATAAGGTTCCAAATTTTTCTTCTTTCATTTTTCATGGTTTCTCGAACTTCACTCTCGTTTTTAGGAACCAGTCATTGTCTCAATTCTTGAGTCGTTTCAACTCGTCTATGAGTTGCAACACCTCTATGATGGCTTGATTGATCTTTTCCAATCTTTTTAAAATTGAGGGCTCCGAGAAACTCTCTTTCATCTTCGACACTATCCTATCAAGAGGGAGTGTCGTTCTCTTGCGTTTGGTCATTAGGGTCGTCTTCTAAACCTATAACAACTCCTGTCATTCCAGGAGATGAATGATAATGAAAACTATCATAATGAAATTTCGAAAAATCTCAGCAAATAAACATATAACATACAATAGTTAACATAAACATACAAGAGGTACGTCATGAAATGCATACATGGACATGTACCTGACACATAATTGAATTAGAACTTGACTTATACATTAGACCATTTTCAAAGACTTGTAATAGAAACATTGACATTTTCATAAAATATTTTTGACATTCATTTTAACATTGATCTTAATCAGAACTTGCCTAATCAGTTTATATTACAATATTTTCATCGAGTGATTCATATCATATCATGAGATTTTCATTAAGTGATCCATATCATATGAACTCTTATTTTTGTTTAGAAGGTAGACACAATACAGTTTCTATTTGCATCTCGTGTTCCTACTAGTTACCGCACCACCAATAGTCTGTGTACTGTGATGAATACATCTTAAACTGAGTTAATATTAACTCAACAGTACTTTGTTGGGTTATATGCATTATGCATCCACTAGCGTTAGGTCTTTTCTCGTTCCAGAATTATTTAAAAAGAATCCATTTAAGGCTCGACGACGGTTTTTTATCAACTCAGGGATTATCACTAAGGTTGTAAAACAAACAAGCAGCTCGAATTTGACTCGATAAACTCGAGATCGACTTGAATCGTATATTAAATGAGTCGATCATAAATATAAAATTAGACTCGATAAGTAAAATATGCAACTCATACAAAATTCGATTGAATTGATTAATGTTCGCGAACACACTCGTATAGAGTTTGATTGATTCGGTTCGATTCGACTCGAATAATGTTCGTGAACAAGCTCGTTTAAAGCTCGATCGACTCGTATAAATGTTCGCGAGTTTGTAAAATATACAGAATTAGACTCGATAAGTCAAATATATAACTCGTACAAAATTCGGTTGAATTGATTAATGTTCGCGAACAAACTCGTATAGAGTTTGATCGATTCGATTCGACTCTACTTGAATAATGTTCGTGAACAAACTCGTTTAAAACTCAATCGACTTCTATAAATTCATGAACTCGACTCGTATATATTTTTACATATATAATTTTTACATATATAATATAATATATATATATGTTTTATAACACATATAATGATGTATTTTAGACTAATAATCTAAAGTTATAAGTCAATATATAGATATAATTTATTTTTATAATATATTATATATAAATTTATTAATTATAATATTATCTTCTAGTCTAATAGAATTATAAGTTGTAATGATTTATGAATACATGAGTCCGGATTTCAATAAATATATAACATTAAATATTTACAAATTGCACCATATAAAATATATAGTCCTAAGTGCATGGTATATGTATGTTAGAAAATTGGTATATTAATATTAGTAATAATTATGTATGTATAGTGTTAATATATTAGTGGTGCTAGAAATATGATGGCATGGTGGTGTTAGAATTTAGAACTTACATTCACAATTTCATATATTAATATTCTAATACCATTTGTCTATTACTAATATATGGTAATGTATTAGTATAACATTAATGTATACTAATATACTAATATATGAAAGAAAGAGGATGGTCTACTAATAATATTATAATTTAAAGAGTCATATACTAATACTATAGACTATAGAATATAAATTTATAATATAATTATAGATTTATAATATGATCAATAAATTACAATGTTTGATAAATTATAGTCATAACTTATTAACTTATAACTTATCACTTATGAATTATGATCCTATCATTTTATGAATTATTATTGAAGATTTTACAATATTGTCATTGATATATCATAGATTCATAATTTCATTATTAAAGATTCTATTATTATATGTTTTATGAAGTTACATCATATTTATGAGGTATGATTTTACTATTAATAATTTATCACTAATAATTAATCTTATTACTTTATCTATAATTAATAAATAAGAATTAAACTTTAGTATTATTTTTTTTGTAAGATTATAAACTATAGTAAATCAGTAATATACATCATACATGTTTAGTGTTAATATCTACTATTACTAATAAATAAGCTCATACTAGTATTCTATATAATACTACAATCCTAAACTTAGTTTTATATTAGTATTAAAAAATATATATTAGTATGTATTAGTATTATAATTTATAAGTTTATAAGTTATAGGTATTAGTATTAGTAAAATTATTAGTATTAGTATAATAACTTATATTAAAAAACTCGAAAACTTACCATATAACTTATAAGTAATAGTATTATAAATCTATATTATACACATGTTGGTGTATTAATAAATATTTAGACTAATATAGTATTATAAATTAATAGTTTATTATTATTAACTTATTAAGTATAAGTATAATATTAATATATCATAACTTTTTAACTTATAGCTTATAACTTATGATTATTAGATTCTTAGATTCTACCATTATATATTCTATGAAGTTATATCGTACTTATAATTTTATCAATCTATAAGGTACCATTATTAACTTGTAACAAGTTTTAATGTGAGATTCCAAGTTTCATGTGTTTTAATTTATTTATTAGTACTATTATTATTTATTTTATTTTATTTTATTGTATTGTTATTGTTATTTTTATTTCATTATTATTATGGATTATGTTATTTTATTTTATTAATATTGGGTTTTAATATTTTATTTTTATTATTACGAAGTTGATATACTTTTATTTTATTATTGCTAACTTTTAAGTTTATAATTTTTCTAAACTCTTCACCTTCCCAGTTGTTGCCTTCTACCCAAAGTTATGAATTCTGTTCTGGTAATCACTCTGATTGAGGCACTGGAATAGAATATTTTAATATTGATACCGTTCTGGATACTGTTTTAGGATAGACATTGTAGGAATAAATTATGTATATAATAACTATAGTATAAAATAAAACCAATACAAATATTGAAAGCATACATACAATAAATTTAATAATACTTCTCAATAGTCAATACAAAACTTATACATACATTTTGAATACGATATCTTAAAACTAAATATCTTTATACAAGTGTTAAAAGTAAAGTATTGGTTTTTTTAAAGAGTAGTGATAATTTAATTACAATTTTTAATAAAATAGTATTTTTCAAATATTTAAAAACATCAAATCAAAATAAAAATCAAACTTAAATTTTAAAAAACATATTATTATAACTCATAATTATAAACAAATTGTTTACAAAGAGTAGTTTTACCATTTATGTTTCCCAGAACTTAAAGTAGTCTAAGTGGATGTTGCTTTGCTGGAAAGCATTATCATCAAGCTAGCAGCTTAGCTGCAGGTCTTGTCTTGGTTGATCACCCATCCTTGTCATATTTAACTCCCTCCATTTTCCTACCCCTCTCTCTCTCTCTCTCTCCACGTTTGAGTTCTATGCTTTTTCACTACTGCAAATTCGATACATATGCAGCATAGTTTTCTTCTCTCCATCGATACTTTGCTTCTTTACTTCTCTTTCCATCAACACTTTGTTTGCAACATAATTTTCTTAAACGTTTCACATTTGGCAAGGTCGAAAGCCCCTTAATTCTCTCTCTATTTCTCTTCTCGTTTGAGTTTCCATCTTTTTCTAGAAATCTTGGTTATTGTTTTCATTTTCTTGAAAAAGAGATAGATCAGATGGGAAGAGAGATTAGATGAAGTTGATAGATCAGATGGGGAGAGGTATCACCTGTTGACTGTGGTGGTGATGTTCCAGGCTTCCAACGACTATCCTATTGTCGGCAAAAGAGTTCTAAGTCTCCAAAATGAATGTCACGCCTTTCGGTACTTATCTCCACACAGACCATGCCCATTTTGGAGTTTTCGAGTTGCGGCCTTCGTCATGGTGAGGTTTATCTCTTTCTGTCTGAACCATTTCTTTCTTCCCATAAGTTGTCCTCAATCTCTATTGTCTCAAGCTCGAGTTCAAACTCGAGCCGAGTTTGAGCTTGAATTGTTAAGAATCGAGTTTAGATTTGCATTTCATCTAAATGAGTTGAGCTCGGACGTCCTTCTAGGCTCGGCTGTAAACGAGCCGAGCTCGCACATCCCATACTAGCTCGAACTTGGTTCGTTTACAGCCATAATTACCACCCTATTTTTAAACGCTCTAGAGTGGAGAAAAGAGTTCTACCAGGACATTCTCCTGTCCTAACACTTGGGATTGTGATAAAATATTTAGACATTTTTCATTGAAAAACAATTTTTTCTAATGCATGTGACACGAGACTTAAGACATATAACATCCTTACACTTGACATATGACATATAAGATGTTTTGCATGAGATAATAAAGCATAATATATTCAAAT
The DNA here is from genome assembly GCA_036898215.1 of Platycarya strobilacea. Taxonomy (NCBI): domain Eukaryota; kingdom Viridiplantae; phylum Streptophyta; class Magnoliopsida; order Fagales; family Juglandaceae; genus Platycarya; species Platycarya strobilacea. Next base: position 23,128,604 of record CM072545.1, on the reverse strand, counting down.
CATGGTATGGTAACGTAGAACATATGAGATATCAAAACACATACATGAAACTAAAGAAACTTGTCTTGGCTGAAACAAATAGGTACAAGATCATGAAGATACTTTATATTAACATGTTCCAAACTTTAAACATATTGCATAGAAAACATAGTATAGTGTATCAAAGCATGAAATCATGGTGTTTGGCAAAGATTCGAAACTTACAACACATACTATAGTTGAAACATCATGTTACACAAATAATCAACATTACTCTAGCAAAACCCGAAACATGTAGAAGTAGTTCATGACATTTTCATCTCAATCTTAAGCATACAATATATCCTATAATCATATCCAGAATCATATTATCATACTCAATAAAATAAACAAGGAATAGCAAACAAATAAATGATAACAATAAAATAACCTACACAAACATATATGAGTATCGACTAAAAGCAAGTTGAGTGTATACTTATAAAAATTCATGTAACGAAACGAATGGCAAGCTATAAAGTGAATGTAACTAGTTAGAATAAGGGTTCCAAAAACCCTAATTCGTGTGTGAGGGTTTCTAGGGTTATCACTAGGTCTTATGCAAACTTAAACTATTCGACTTCTAGGATTTCGAATCAAGAAACCCTTCATCTTCCTATTGTCTTCAACTAGATTTCAAATAAGTGTGAAAATACTTAAGAGTGGCTGAATACATTGAGGATTTGTTCTCGTAAACTTCCAGCTTCAACTTTTCTAGAAAATCCTAGGTTGCTTCACATAAGAAAACTTTGAAATCGAGTGTGTTTTACCAAACTCAAACTCTTTAAAGAGTCCAATCTCTTCTTGAGCAAAATGAAAGTTGTGTGTAAAAAAAATAAAGAAAACAATCGAGTTCCTCACTGTGGTTCGTCCTTGCTAATGCTGAAAATTTTCTTTGAGAACAAGAGAAAGTATGAAAAAGTGATAAATCTTCAAGTAAAAGTGTGAGAAAGTGTGGAGAAGTTGAAAACACATGCAAGAACTCGAAAATAGCCATGAAGAAAAGCCTTGGGTGTGTGGCTCTCTTCCCCTTTTATATAACCTTCCTCATCCCCTTATTGGTTGCTTGAAAATCATTGCATGTAGGACATATGGTCTTTCCCTTTTCCTTATTTTCTTTAGTTGAAAATGTCTCTTGGTGTTCCCTATTTGGAAGGTGCAAGGCATATGGGTGGCGTGTGGGGTTCTTCCCATTGGTCGAAACCCTCTATTTCATTTTTACTCTTTTTAGTTCTTAATCAAGTACATTGTTCCTTAGAGCGAAAAGATAAAATTGCTTATGCCTCTTCCTTCTAAAAAAAAAACTTGCATGGGTGACACTTGGCATAGGTGTGTGCCATCCTCTTTGCTATACACTTCATTCCCTTTTTCGAAGTTGTTGCTTCATCTTCCAATGCTTATTCTCTAGGTAACTCTTCTCTTACCATTGATCCTTTTTTGTAACCTAAGCGACAAGTGACATGTGTGAGTATACTTGTGAGTATAGTGGCCAAAATATAGAGGGTAAGATAGTCTTTTGTGCAAACGTCCCTTCCTCCTTTCTCTAGAAGCTCATTGCACAATGACATGTGACAATTTCTGAAAAAAACTTGAGTATGCATGTGGCATAGGCAAAACTCGAAATCCCTTCTTGTCCCTTGGGTTCCCTATGAATATTCTTTAAAAATATCCCTTTTGTCTTCCCTAGGCACCACTTCTCATGGACATCTACCTTAGAACTCAAAATTGTGCCAAAAGAGCATGGTGTAGGCGTGTGTGTGTGGTTTGGCCGAGTGCCTCTTAGGTTTTCCTAGGCTATCTTGTCATTTAGTCTTCTAAAAAGCTTCCTTGCATAAGTGCATGCCCACTAGGATTGGCATGCAAGCCTTCCATTGGCTTCCTGAACTGTCCTCTCTCCCCCTTAGTCCACTATCATGACTATATATAGTGACACAAGGCATTAGTAACAAGGACTTGGATCATAGGCTATAGGTTATTGGGTTTGGATTTCCTCATATTGGCTAAATTTCTCAAGGGTTTTGGGTTCGCCTTCACTTAGGTTTAAGTTGCTTAACTAAAATATAAGGTCTCACCATCTAACTAAGAACCTATGGCCTTTAAAGGACTATAACAACTAAATAATTTACGAGTAGTGCCTAACCAAACTCAGGTCATCACATATACCATATTGCAATATGTATAATAGAAAAATAGGTTTTAGTTATATATTTAATAAAATAGCCATTTTGAATGCTCTTAGATTCAAGAATGATAAAACAGCTTATAAATAAAACATTAGACACTTTATTTTACATTTTTTTGCATATTTCCTAGAAGAACGATTTATAGTTCTTAGAGATTTTTTGTGGTGTTTTTGCACTTAGGTTTTGAGGGTGCAATTCGTAAATCTTTTGAAGATGATCATTACTTTATAATTCGTGAATAGATGTGGTTCATTATCTATCACTTATGAATATTTGTCATTCATATCTCTTGTTTGGCATTTACATTTCGTTGTGCATGTATTTGATTGTTTGATAATATTTTTTCACACTTTCTCACCTACCAAACACATCTTAATTGACCATCCTACCATATATTTGTTTGCCACCCAAATACATTCCTAAAAACAATTTCCTATCAACCAAACACACATAGCCGAAATCTATAGCCTTTCTTTAGGATTTTCTACACTTATGGAAACCCTAGACTTAGTCCTAATTCAAGTCCAACTCCTATTCCCTCCCAAACTCAAATACCTTATCTCACATTCCTATTCCAACTCCAACTCTTATAAGATCTATCATTCTTACCATAAAATACTCGCCTCCTTATCATAAACCTAACTTATTCCCATTAGGACTCCTACATTTTAGGAATTATAACCTTATCCAAACTTATCCAACTTCCTATTTTTAGGAAGTGACCCAAACCAATCCAAACACTACTATTTTATCATCTTCTACTTTATCCAAAACACCTAAACCCTAACCTTACATTACCAATCTCAAAATTTCCCTTAGCCTACACCAAAACCCTTGTCTTACTTCATCCTACAAGCCATATTCATTAACCAAAAGACTCCAACACTAAAGCATACCCTTAAGCCATTCCCTAGTGCATATACCACCCATAATCATCATTGAGATCATCCTTACTCCTATCAACACTACTTCCATCTATAAACACAATACCTTTATAACCCAAGAAACTCAAGAAAGCCACAAACAAGCCAATTCCAAGCAAGTCAACAAAGGAGCCTTCAATAATCATAAGGAGACACGAGCGTAGTGGACCACAGTATTTAGGAACTAGACTGAGGTCCTTAACATTAATTGGTGTTTTCATTGAGGAGAACACCTCTATGGAGAAATGCAAATCTAAGGACGTGGGGAGCGAGTTTTTTAAACCTTAACCCTAACTTTCAAATCTTAAAATTCCACTTAGTCACCACAAAAACCCTAGCTTCTATTCATCCTACAAGCCCTAAACATTATCGAAACGGCCCCAACACAAAAGTACATCATCAAGCCATTCCCCTGTGACCTCACAGTGTGAGTGTACGTTTTTGGATTGGCATTTCTTTATAAAGGTGCTCTCCACAATGAAAGCAGTAATTAACATTTGGGACCTCGATCTAGTCCCTGATGTTGGGGTCTTTTGGGTGATGAATATGGCTTGTAAGATGAAGTGAGGCTAGGGTCTTGGTGTAGGCTAAAGGAAATTTCGAGATTAGTAAGCTTGGGCTAGGGTTTAGGTATTTTGGATAAGGTAGAGAATGTAAGAAAGGTAATGTTTGGATTAGTTTGAGTCACTTCCTAAAATGAAGGAATTTGGATAAGGTTGGATAAGATTAGGAGTCCTAAATTGTAGGAGTTCTAATGGAAATGGGTTAGGGTTGTGATAAGATTTCTTTTGATTTATGGTAAGAAGGATATGTTTGGTAGGAGTTGGTAGGGAATATGAGTTGGACTTAGATTAGGACTAGGTCTAGGGTTTCCAAAAGTGTAGGAGACCCTGAGGAAAGGCTATGGATTTTTGGCTATGTGTGTTTGGTTGATGGAAAAGAATTTTCTAAGAGTGTATTTGAGTGGCAAACAAATATTTGGTTGGATGGTGAATTAAGATGTATTTGATGGGTGATAAAGTGTGGAAAAATATGATCAAACAAATAATTATGTGCACAAAGAAAAGTAAATGACAAAAGAGAGAATTGAATGGAAAATACTCATAAATGATAGATAATGAACCACACATATTCACAAATTGTAAGGTGATGATTCTCTTCAAGGAATTCACGAATTGCATCCTCAAAGTCTAAGTGCAAAAATACCACAAAAGATCTCTAAGCACTCTAAACCGTTCATCTAGGAAATATACAAAAAAAAGTAAAATAAAGTGTCTAATGTCTTATTTATAGGCAAACTAAACAATTTGCAAGAAACCTAACCATATTCACGCACATTCCAACGCTCAGAGTCAGCGCATGTCTCCTTGCAATAGACCTAACCTATTCAATGAAAGCACCAATTAATGTTAGGGACCTCGGTCTAGTCTCTAAACACCATGCGTGTCTCCTTGTGATGACGAAGACTTATTGTCGACTTGCTTGGAATTGGCTTGTTTATGGCTTTCGCGAGTTCCTAGGCTTATAGAGGTATGCCGTTTATGTATGAAAGTGGTATTGGTGAGGAGTTATGATGGTCTAAGTGATGAATTTGTATGAAAGAGGCTCTAAGGAATGGCTTAAGGGTATGTTTAAGTGTTGAGATCTTTTGGATGATGTATATGGCTTGTAAGATGAAGTGAGGCTAAGATTTTGGTGTAGGCTAAGAGAAATTTCGAGATTGGTAAGCTAGGGCTAGGGTTTAAGTATTTTGGATAAGGTAGAGGATGGAAGAAAAATAGTGTTTGGATTGGTTTGGCTCTCTTCCTAAAATATAGGAATTTGGGTTGGTTGGATAAGGTTAGAACTCCTCACTTAGAAGAAGAGTCTTAATGGGAAATATTGTTGGATAAGGGTGTGGTGGCTAGGGTTCTAAGGTAAGAAGGATAGGATTGGTAAGAGTTGGAGTTGGAACATGAATGAGCAATGGTTTGAATTTGTAGGAAATATGAGTTGGACTTGGACTAGGACTAAGACTAGGTTTAGGGCTAGGGTTTTCAAAAAGTGTAGGAAACCCTAAAGATAGCTAGGGAATTTTGACTAAGGTGTTTGGGTGATGGGAAAGTCTTTTCTAGGATTGTATTTGGATGACAAATAATGGTATGGAATTATGGAAGACAAATATGTGTTTGATGGATGAGAAAGTGTGGAAAATTTTGGCTATGGCAATTTATGGAATTGATGGAATGTGTATTTTGGCTAGGATGACAAGAAAAGATGAAAGCTTTCTTTTTGGTATTTTTGGATATTGGAGAAATTATATGAATATACAAGAAAATATAAGAACAAACTAGAAGATATTTGAACAATGAAAGACAATTGTAAAATAAAAAATACTCATAAGATGGATAAATTATTCAACACCTATTTACGAATTGGAATGCGATAAAAGAAAGATAAATGAAATCACACTTATTCACGAATTGCAAGGTGATGAGCCTCTTCAAGAGATTTATGAATTTCACCCTCAAAATCCAAGTGCAAAAGGCACCACAAAGATCTCTCAAATAAACCGTTCCTCTAGAAAAATATGTTAAATGCTCAGAAAATCTAAAATAAAGTGTCTAAGGTCCAATTTATAGGCAAACTAAAACAACTTGGGAATCCTAATAGACCACTTTTAAAGATAATTAAGGCCTGATTTGTTTTTAGAGATGAGATTAAAATAACATGAGATAAGTTGAAATTAAAGTGAGAAATTAAATAAAATATTATTATAAAATATTTTTTTAATATAAATTTTGTATTAGGATTTGAAAAAACTAAATTGTTTATATTATTTTGTATTAGGATTTAAATAATGTGTAATGATTAGATGAGATAAAATGAGATGAAAACATTTGTGTCTTGTAAACAAACCAGGCCTAAGATAGGCTTGTACCATGAGTTGACCCTTGGTTGACCTGGTTGGTCCATGATATGCTGACACGTTATTGGCCTGGTTAGTATGGCCCAAACAAGGGTTTTGTGAATGACTATATGCTGTAATTGGCTAGCATAACCTAGGCAAGGAACCTAAGTGTTGTTGTCGTTGGCCTGGAGTGGTCCAGATATGGGCCTGGGTGCGTGGGCCTAGGTGTTGGTATCAAATGACAAAAAACTAAGATCCATTTGGATTGTAAGATGCTTTCATTTCATCTCATTTCATCTTACTCCATTCCATTCCATCTCATCTTACATCCAAACACCACAAATAGTTTTTAATTTAAATATTCAATTTGTTATCTAATCATTCTTACTTAATCATTCTAATTTATTCAAACTTTCAAATAAAATATAAGATTTATAATTTAACTTTTTTAAAATTGTAAACTAAAAATAATATTAAAAATTTATATTTTTATAGTATTTTAACTTTATAATATTTTTATTCAAAAATCTCTTTTTATTTTTTAAAATTTTATAAAATATCTTAGCACAAATAATTTCATTAGTACTTAAAAATTATCTGCCCGTGTCATATAACAGTCCAAAGGAGGCCCAAATGGCAGGTGCTTATCGCTAACTGCTATTCGACACAAGTCACTGAAGTGAGGTCCACTTGACAGCATGGTGTCTCTTCACAAAAGTGGTCCAGAAGAAAAATATACAGTTTATATTTATATATTGATAGGTGAAGAAAAATATACAGTTACTTCCAAAGGCTCACGTCCCCTGATCCAAATGAATCTATCCACCATCCTGACGGTCGCACTCAGATTCTCACAAACGAAGAGGTGAAAAATTAAAAAGAAAAAAATAATCAACAAGCTAATTGATTCCTAAATGGAGAGATCTCTTCAAAGATGGGCAGTCTCCTTGATCTGATTGGTGCCCGTTGGTTCACCAAGTGTTCAATACCCTCCTTGAAATCATCTTCTACACTTAATATTGATGAGAGGCTCGAAGAAGATAGTTGAGATTGGTATTGCTCTAGCTCCTGCAGTAGCTCCTCTGCTCGTTTTCTTGACTTAGAATCAGAGGACCCTGAGAGTTTACCCTGCAGTACATCTTCAAGAACCATTCTTGCATCGGTGTATCGAGTTTGCTTGATGAGACAGAGGCACAGGTTGCAGGCTTTGTTCGCATCCGGGTCTATTAACTGAGCTTTCTGATAAACCACTTCTGCAGCCATATGGTTTCCTTGTTTCATGTACGCCCAACCCAAGTTTCCCTGTGTCAAACAGGCTTCCACTGTCAAATGTTTGTTCTGACAACTAAATCATGAATTGGGGATGGTGGGTTCATACTTGATATAATTCTCCCTCAAAGAGTTTGTATTTGGATAATAGATAGCTAAATTTAGTTCTCCCTATTGTGTTTTGTAACAAAAGTTTGAAAATTTCAGCATGCTGACAAACTCTTACAGATTAGAAAATTGAAAATACAATAGAAATTGAAATGGAAAAGAGAATAAGAGAATAAGAGATAAGAATGAGATAGACTTTGAGACTATATTTTTGTTATTCTTAATTGTGATTCAATACAAGGAATTAAGTCCTTTTTATAAGAAAATTACATGAAAATCAGAATAGGTAAATAACACTTAACTATTATGAAAATCAAATCTCTTTATTTGATCATTGTGAAAGAATAAATCGCCAGTAAAATCAAAGTCTAGCACATTCTTAAGAGACAGCAAATAGGTAAGTGAAGTAATATAGTACCAGTATCCTGGACGTCTCTTGCTTGATGGTGACTTGGAACTTCTTTCCACGAGAGCGACCTGTTTTGGTAGCCTTGCCATTAAAGGCCTCTCCTTGGTGAATCATCCGAAGCTTCTGCTTTAGTAACTCAATCTGCTCCTCAATTCTCCCACATTTCTGCTAAAATGCTTATGGTTAGTAGTTATAAGTACCATCATTGCAAGAAAGGAGAAGTAAGTCAGAGAATTCCATCTCTTAAATTTCTTTTTCATGTGCTGTTTGGATCTGAAGCAGAGGACAAGGAAAAAGAAAATTAGGAATCTTGTAAGATTTGAGTTCCCTTCTTTTCCTTTTTTGGGCCAGTAAATTCCATTCTTTTTACCCTATCCTTTTTTTTTTATAGTTTTTTTTTCACCTCATCGATCCTTAAAATATCCAGTAACAATTTTTAAAAAAATTCTCAGAATCTCAGTTCTAACTTGATTATGTCTCTACTAATAAAATACAAAGAAGAAAAGAATAAAAGATAAAAAAAAATTCAGTTAAAAACGCAGAATTTAGTTACAGACAGTTGGACCCCCTCGAACTGGGTTGGACCACATCATGGTATGGGAGCAATATTAAGAACTATATTGGATAAAACAGTCTGATACCATATGCTTCGGAGATAAAAAAAAAAAAATTGGTGAATTTAGGGCCGGTATGCTTACAGGAATGAAATTAGAAACTTAAAATACATTTTAAATTTATTATTATATTTTTTTTAATTTTTATATAAAATATAATAAAAATATAATTTTTTTAAAATTTTAAAATGTATTTTTTAAATTTTAAAATAAAAATAATATTAAAAAATATTTTATAATAATATATATTTTTTAATTTTTATCTCATCACGTCTTATTTATGAAAATAAATCAGGCAGATTTTTTTACTATTTTTTCTGCCTATTTTTTACAAACTAATTTGAATAAAAAAAGCATGAAAATTCATGATGCTACTGTGACGTGAGTACCTTGTACAAGTCAATGAGGACGTTGTCCAAGGATTCCTGAGCTTGCTTGGAGCAACGATCCCTGAAAGATCCGATCGCTTCAATGGCTTCTTCTGCTCTATCCTGCTGTTTCATAACCACTGCCATGTCTTTGAGGGCGCTATCTATTCTGTCACCAGCATTTATCGCCTTCCAAAATAAAACTATAGCCGATTCTGGATCCTTCTCAACCAACTGCACAAACCCAGTACAGTTTGAGTACCTCATTTAGATCGATTGCCAATTGCAAGTCAAAAAAATATAACGGAACTCAGGCTCCTAATGCCAAGAAACACATATACGGATCATGTTGAAAATTTTTGGCCATTTTAATCCAAAATGACATATAGTAAATGAATTCCTAGTTATAGATCAAACGTAAAAAAGAAAAACTTTTATTCGCAATTTTCAGACCACATATTGAACGGTTAAGCAATTTTATATTACAGAATCCCCAATGAATTCAAACATCATATAGATGTCCGATCATTACGGAAAGCCGCACATCGCAAATCAGCGGCAAAAGAGAAGAAGAAGAAAAGAAAACTGAAATAAATGGAAAATAAAAGGTGAAACAGTACCTGGACGTGCTTGGCACGAACGTAAGGGCTATCACCGGGAGGGAGCTTGTGAATAACATGGTATGAATCTTCCTTCTCACCTTTTCTCGTGCCCATCATCTTCAAATATCTACACACACGATCACTCTCTCTCTCTCTCTCTCAACCGGAGCAGGTGTTGATGAAAGAAATGGAAGAACGGAACGAGATGAATTAAGGCTATAAACAGAGAGAGAGATGCAATGGGCGAGCTGTGCAGGTTTGAAGAAGAATGAATGTGGACGATTTCGCGTCCGAGTTCGTTGGCTTCTGGATTTTGCTCCGCTAGGTAGGACATGCTTGCTTGCCACGTGGGATCTGGCTGTTAAGCATCTGGTGCCCTGTCTCTATTTTTTTTTTTTCTCTTTTTTCTTTTGTTTTTCTCTAGGGAAGGGGTTTTTTTAAAATTTTCTAAATTTCGTCTTCGAGTTTATAATTACCATTTTGCCCCATATCATTTTTTTTATAATTATTTATTAAAATATTTGCTTTGTTATAAAATTAAAATAAAATTACTATTATAAGAGAAAATATTTAGAATTCTTATTATTCAAAAATTAAATTTTTTTCTCTTTATTTCTTTATTTATTCTCTCTTTTTTTTTTTTTCGTTCTATTTACAAACTGATCTAATATTTCCTCACATATATAGAAAAAATCAGTGCTGAGATAATAATGCAGAGGAGGGACAGACTATCATGAAATGAGGAGAGATGGGACGTACACAATTTGATTGAATAAATGGGGTGGTTATTCATTGCCCCCTTTATTTGACTTTCATAATATTCTTTCTTGAATGACCATTTATAAAAAATCTGTCTCGTTAAAATCTTGCCAAGGAAAAATCCAGTGGGAAGAAAAACCGATAGCGAAGGAAAAAGAGTCCAGTATTCTTATGTACCATTAAGTGCTTTAAAATTGCATCATTAAAATCTTGTAAAAGAAAACCCAATGAGACAAAACCTTAACGGGGAAAAAATAGTACAATCAACATAAGTTTTCAAGACATTTATTCCCTTTGAAAAATGCATGACGATATATCTTTAAGTTTTCGCATTCCAATGTTCTGCACAATTTTCTTCAATGTCGCAGTTGGTAATGCCTTCGTATAAAATTGTTGGGCTATCATTGATTATGGGAAAACCACATTTTTTTTGGATATGTTGAATCACTGATCTTAGTCAAATGCATTATCGACTTGCTTCATAAATTGTAATGATCTCTGAGTGATTTGAAAATGTGACAGATATTGTCTGTTTGATATACTTAGTAGAAATCTAAGATCTGTAGTAATACTTAAATTCCATCTGAGAATATGTATCCGTTTTTCAAGTAATAAACAAACATGATTTCAATATATATAACAGAGTTAAGAATTCAAACATGATTTCTAAAATAATGCATTAGAGAGAACATGTTAATATTTTCATCTAAAATTTCTCTCCTTTTCGACGTTATTAGGGAGAACATGTTCATGCATAATGGAAACCACTCATGTTCGACAAAAGCTACAAAAACTTGAGGTCTAGTTTTATAGGTTCGGCGGAAATTCAAATCTGCTTGATATTGCTGACAAATGAGATCTATGCTGAGATTTAAAAACTTTGGGTTGTTTGTTTAAAGATTATCATTTTCAATTGTTATTCATCTAGAACGATACTATGGTTGAGAAAAATTCTTTTGTTAATGTCCCAGATTTGAACTAAGAACATTTTATACCTCAACCACTCATCTTTACTCCTCGGGTTGTCAACACCATAATAGGAGCAGAGATACATCTTTCTAGTGAAACAGATATTGAAATTGTTGCAGTATCAAGAACCCTCAGTCTCAATATGCTGCCTCTATTACAACCATGTATTGAAAGCTACTGATGAGAGCGAGTGAGTTTGATTATCTTAACAAACAAATATCTGAATTGCATAAAAAACTTACAACTAAAGATAGGAAGAATAAAAAGTTAAGATAAGAAAACAAGGAGCTGAAAAAATTTGCAGACTAGTATTCTCGTGACCTGAAACCTCGAATAGAAGAGCTGGAACGAGAGAGAGCTCAAATACAAAGTCAACAACAGCAGCTGATAGCAGATGTTCAATGTTTACGAGAAAAATAGGAAAAACTACAATTAATTTCGTTGGCTTTTGAAAATATGCATCCAGACTAAATGAGATTTGAAGAAATGATAGTTTGTGTTTTTCTTATTTTCATCTCTATAAAAACAAGTTCTAGTTTTATCTGATTTGTATAAATATTCTTCTCATATCTATAATTCATCTGCATTTGTATTCTTATTTTACAAATCTTCAATGGCTCATCAGTTTCCTTTCAAAATTCCTCATGATCAATATATGAGGTATCATTCACCTCAGTTATAAGTTGTTCCTGCATTTTCTGAGGATGTCATGTTGTAGCAAGCGAATGATCTGGCTAATAAGTCAGATCGTGAAGCCATTAATGAGTTGGTGACTCTCGGTACTCGATACTTCTCCTTTATTGTTGGGTTTTCCTGCCGGTTACAATCCAAAAATCGTGAGATTGAGGAGCTTAACGAGAAGGTTTCCATACTTGAACGACTCGTTCAAGAGTCTGACAGAAAAATAGCAAACTTAAAGCAAGAGAATAAGGATTTAAAATTCTTACTTACTTCTTCATTTCGATTGTCTAATCCTTTAGATAAAAATGAAATGTTGCTTTATGAAAAGTAAATATATTTGAGAGATGAAACTAGAAGTCTTAAATTTTTGTAATACATCTAGCATTTGAATATTAAGATATTTCATTTTCAAATCCATAGCAGTTCTTGTGATCTTTTCAAGAGTTCTAATAAGGTAAATCATCAACGTAAACTACAATAATGGCAAATCCGGATTCTGATAAAAACACATAGGCATATAGGATTATTCTCAATTCCTTCTTTCAATAGATACTCGCTGAGTCAATTATATCACATGCGCCCGGATTTTTTTAACCCATATAAAGATTTTTAAATTTTTATAAAGTACGTACTACTATATGTACTTAGATTAGATGCTTCAAGTATTGTATATCATTATATATGTCATGATCTAATAATCCTTATAAATATGCAATAACCACATCTATCAACCGTATATCTAATTCTTTTATAATCTGAATGTGATTGCATTTATAATAAGGAAATATGTTTCCTCATAATTAATCTTGAGTTTCTGTAAGAAATCTTGTGCGACAAATCATGCTTTGTACCCCATAATTTCGTTTTTCTCATTACGCTTTTATATAAATACCCACTTATATCTAACAGGTATTATACCCTTTGGTGTTTGGACGACAGGTCCAAATACATCTCGCTTCACTTGCGAGTTTAATTCAGCTTTAATAGTTGTTTTCCATTTTGGCCAATCATTTCTACGTCGACAACAGTTTTATTTCTATCTAGAATTATGAAGATATGTTGTCAACAACAGTTTTATTTCTATACAGAATTTTTTCAATACTCATGAAATGTATTGAGATCTCATTATTTTCAGGTACCTGTTCCTTTTCATGAAAAAATATTTCATGAAACACATCTTCAGGAGGTACTCTTCAAGAGTTTCCTCTTTGGAAAGTTTATACTCTTTAGGAGTTTACTTTTCAGGAGGTTTGTAATTTTCAGGAGTTTCTTCTTCAGGAGTTTTTTCTTCAGGAGGTTTGTATTATTTAGGAGTTTCCTCTCAGAAGGTTTGTATTTTATACAAAAAGTTTAGATAGATCTTATTGTTTATTTTGTAGGTACGGTCTCTTCAGGAGTACCGATTTCTTTTTCTTTTCCTTTTCTCTTTTGTACCAGTAAGTCTTCATCGCTTCAGGCGTGTCTTAGACTCATCTTTTGCTATTTTAACAAATTGTCCTTCAAAAATTTCAATTCTTGTTTAAGCATTAACATCAGTAATATATAATTTTACAACACTTTTAGTATCAGTAAATACACTAGTAATTGATTTGTAGCACTTTACAAATAGATAACCCTCTAAACTTCTAGTTCACATTTATTTGTAGGGGGATCAAATTTAGACAAGACTTTATTATCTCAAATAATTTCTTATCGTGCTTCAGCTACCGACTTTTCATTATTTTAAAATATGATAAAATATTAATAAGTTTAAAGTTTAGTATAACTGAATTAAGTGCTTGGTCGTACAACAAATACGTGACCAATATTTAGTTATACCACATTTATGATAAACATCTTTATCTTTTTATGAATTTCTGAGAGCCTTTACATTTTTCTGAGTTGGATCACTTCTGGTGATACAATATATTTATATTATTATCCTCTTTAGTGTTATTGCTTCTAGAACTCACACTTCTATAATTTTCTACCATGTCTATGCCATTGGTTCCTTTGAAAGGATGAACTGTTCACTTTTGAGAATGATGTAAATCCAGTATCATTTACTTCAGAAAATGATGTGAAACTAATATGACGTAATTGATGATTTATTGAAAAAAAAATTATTATTTAGCTCAATCACTAGAAGACAAAATAAAAGTTTAGAATATTTATTGAACTTTCACTCTCGATACTGCTGCTGCAAGAGCATATTCAAGATATGAAAAATAATATATATCTTCTATTGAATATTATCGTCAATGACATTCTTACTGCATAATTTTAATATTGATTTTAAAGAGTGTAAAGTTATATTCACTACTACTATTAAAATCTTACAACTTTAGGTGCAAAAAGTCATAACAAACTTTTGGGAGAATTACATCTTCTAGTGTTCATATTTTTCCCTTAAATTATTTCACAAAGTAAGATAATTCTTCATCATGAGATACATAGCATGGTCCTGCAGGGACACGTGATTTTCTTCTTTGATTGTATCTCCCAAGTTCATCATATCCAAATGGATCTCAACAAAGATCTTGGATAAATAACTTTTTTCCAGAAATGTTAATAGTAATAAATTTCAATTTTATAAGATATAATATTTTCTACATATATGAATAACAAAAATAAATATGTAGATCTAAGAAATATATTCACATAATCATGAGAATAAAAGAAGAATTTTATCAAGTAATATTCAGCAATATTACCTTTTATATACATCTTGAGGACTGCAAATAATATATTGAAAAACTTACTTGAAGTAGAAGACCAATAGTTTCAGTATCAGTAGAATTTCGTGCTGATAACGTGTTATAAAACTAAAATAAAACTACTATTGTAAGAAAAAATATTTAGAACTCTTATTATTCAAGAACTGAATTTTCTCTCTTTTTTTCTTTATTCCTTTCTCTCATCTTTCTTTCTCTCTTCCTTTCTCTCCTCTTTCTTTCTTTTTTTTTTTTTTTTTTCGTTCTACTTACACACTGATCTGATAATCCCTCATATATATAGGGAAAATTAGTACTGGATGATAATAATGCAGAGGGAGGATAGACTATCGTGAAATGCAGAGGGATGGGACGTACACAATTTGATTGAATGAAGGGGGTGGTCATACACCTCCCCTTTTTTTGACTTTCATAACATGCTCCATGTATATATTTGTACTTGAATTTTAAAAAATTCATACTAACAACAATAATCATAGTAATAATGATATAGCAGTACAAATTTATTTTACCCAGGACATTCATAGTCCATATGGCCTTCCAAACTTTCTTCCAAACACTAGCAGTGGAGTTTTCACCTTCCTCATTATTAGACTTGGTCCTTGACACTCTTCTATATGCTGATTTAAATGTAAACACTCCATTTTTCTAACCCTCCCAAACAATCTTATCATTCAAGTTGTGAAACTCAAAGGTATCATCAAGCTAGCGTCTTGTACCACCTTTGGGAATTTCTTGGACAATTTTAAGCTATCCCATTGCAAAAAATTCACTATTAATTAAGTTACTCACTTTTGCACAATAACCAAAATCCCTACCCACAGTAAATGGTACTATAACATAATCAAGCCAACGATCCTTCCAAACTTTAATTTGCTGACCAGTTCCAACTCTCCATTTACAATCTTGCTACACAATACATTTATCTTGACTTATCCCTTCCAAGTATAAGGAGTTTAATCCAATCTATAATCAAGGAAATAAGAAATGGGAAAATATTTTGTTTTAAATAATATATAGAACAAATAATTTGACTGTTGAAGCAATTTTCATCATTGTTTTGCTAGTAAAGCAATATTAAATCCTCCAAACAACGAAAACCCACTCCCCCATCAAACTTAGATTTACACAAATTATTCCAATGTATCCAAAGTATTATTTTTTCATTAGGCTTTTGTCCCCACTAAAATTATGTCAATAATTGCTTTAATTCCTTACATAAAGTTACAAACCAGTTTGAAGTTTGAAACAACTCGTTGAATAGGCTGGGATAGATTGAGCTATAATTTTAATTAAAATTTCCTTTCTGAACTGTGATATAATTTTTTTTTCCAGTCTTGTGACTTTCCAAACTCAGTCTTTAATACCACTGAAAACTTGTTTCTTCCATTGACCGATAAAAGATGGCAATCTTATATACTTATCATGTGCCACAACTCTTCCCACGTGCCATACTCCCAAGATACTATATTGAATCTCAGCTGCTATGTTTTTATTAAAACATATAGAAGTTTTATCTTGCTAAACTTTTCTGACTAGATGCTTTCTCATACTGTTGTAACAAAGACTAAACTTGAATATTATCCTTGAATGTAGTCCCACAAAATAAAATGCAATTATTAGCAAAAAAAAAAGATTATTGATATGAGGGCAACCCTGGCACAACTAGATGACCCTTAAACAACCATCATTCTTAGTTGTTGCCCAGATGACTAATACAAGAGGAGGGGTGAATTGAGTTATATTATAAAAATTAACACTTATAAATCAAATACACAATATAAAATATAAAAAGAATATAAAGCAGCAATAAATGTAAAGAGTAGGATAAGAAGAAGCAAACTCAGTATTTTTACGAGGTTCAGCCCCACTGCCTACGTCCCCGCCTCAAGTTACCCCTTGAGAATCCCAAATTCACTATTCAATCTTTTTTAGGTGGAGATAGAAACTTATTACACCTTTGAACAGCACCGCTCCAAACAATCTGTGTAGAACATCCTCTACACTTTCAATCACCTCACACTTGGTGATTCAACTATTCCCTATGTAGAACACCTTCTACACACACAAGAGTTATACACACCCTTTTACCGATACAAGAGTTGATAGTGGGTAGACTATCAAAGTACACTCCTCAATGAGTGAGATAGAAACAATACAGCGCAACGTATATCTCTCTAAAAAAGAACAAGAATTAAGACTCAAAACTTTAGAAAATAGAGAATGAGAATTTTGAAAGAATGATGCAAAACTTAGCAATAGATATGTAAGCTTTTGTTATGATTTTTTCAAAACTCAAGTGAGCTATTTATACGCAAATGAGTCTTCAATTTCAAATTTGAAAAGATTCATATGTCAAATAAGAACGCTATTCACTTTTCAAAAAATTCAAATAAAAGCATTTCCTTTTTGCATTTGTCAAAGACAACTCCATTCATTTTTCAAAGAAATCAAATCTAATTTTTTGCTTTTCATACATGACAAAAAGAGGATGATATATTTTTCAAACCAAATTATCTTCTTTTTACATATGTCAAAAAAACACACAACCACCCTTTAAGATTTTCAAACAAAATCATCTATCTTTTGCATTTGTCAAAAAAATACACAAACACCCTTTAAGATTTTCAAACAAAATCATCTACCTTTTACATTTGTCAAAAAAACACACCACCCCCTTCAAGACTTTCAAACAAAATATGTACATGTCAAATATGATAATCAATCATCTTATAAATTCAAATTTTTATATAAAAAAAATTTAATTTTTGAAATTATTTTGTTTGATGATGTTATGTACATGTGAAAAATATAATTTTCAAAACTAAGACATTTAAAGATGTCTTGCATATGTAAAAAAAAATAATTTGATGTTTTATGAGAAAAAATAGTAATTTAGAGTCTTAATCCAATTTCGAATTTTATCAAGAGATGTACAAAAATAATCTATGATCTTCATTTGTAGACTTATTCTTTTATACTTGATGTGCGCTTCGCTCCATTGTGTAAATAATTTTAGCTTGAAACTTGAATTTATTTGTTATCATCAAAATCTACACGTAGATACGAAACTTGAAACTTTGGATTCAATAATCTCTCCCTTTTTGATGATGACAAATACTTAATAGAATTTTGAGACTTGCAGTAATGCTTAAACTCCCCCTGAGAATATGCGTTAGCTTTTCAAGCAATCGATAAACATAATTCCAGCATATATAACAGAGTTAAAAATCTAAATATTTACGTCTAAAACTTCTCCCCTTTTAGCATCATTAAAAAGGAATCATAATTAGTTCAATAAGACATCTTCCTACAATAACCAATAGACAAATAAAACGGTGTGTTAGTAGAGACTGTAGAGAATTCGGTGCGGAACCACGCGTGTTCGACAAAAACTACAAAGGTTGATGCCTAACTCCCATGTCCAACAAAAACTGCAAAGGCTGGAGGCCTAGTTCTGTCAATTCGGTGCGGAAGAAGATTCAAATCTGCTTGATGTTGTTGACAAATAAGATACGTAGATATTTGAAGGTTTTCGATTTCTGTTTAAATAACCATTTTCACCCATTGAATGCTAAAACAAATTTCATATTGCTCATTGATCAAATATCTGTTTATCCAAAACGATAGAATGACGGAAAAAATTTCGTCTAATAATCTTTCAGATTTGAATCAGGAACCATCTCAACCAGTTATTTTATCTCCTGAAGTTGTCAACACCATGATAGAAGCAGAGATGCATTTTTTTGGTATGACTGATTCTGAGGTTGTTGCAGCATCAAGAACTCTCAGTGCTCAATATGTTGCCTCTGATACGACCATGTCTCGAAAATTACTAGCGAGGACAAATGAGGTTGATCGACTTGACAATCAAATATCTGTTTAATATC
This sequence comes from Platycarya strobilacea, assembly GCA_036898215.1. NCBI lineage: Eukaryota > Viridiplantae > Streptophyta > Magnoliopsida > Fagales > Juglandaceae > Platycarya > Platycarya strobilacea. The sequence continues at coordinate 23,110,207 of CM072545.1, read as the reverse complement.
AAAAGCTTGCAAATAAAGGTAGAAATAATAAGAGGTTAAAGTAAGAAAATAAAGATTTGACGGAATTAGCTCGTGTTCTGAAACTTTGAATAGAGGAATCGGAATGAATGAGAGTTCAAGTACAGAGTCAACATCAGCAGATAATAGCAAAGTTTCATGAGAGAAATAGGGACAATCTGCAATAAATCTCGCTGGCTTAGCTAGCTAACTTTTGAAAATATGCATCAAGCATATCTTGTAAGCTTGACAAAGTAAGATTTGAAGAAATAATAGTTTGTCTTATACTTATTTCCATCTCTATAAGAGTGGCTATCAGTTTTATCTAAATTGCATCAAGTCTTCTTCTCATCTCTGTAATTTATCTTCATTCCCATACTTCAAATTTTCAATGGCTCATCAATATCGTTTCAGTACTCATCGTGATCAAAATATGATGTATTCTTTACCTCAGTCGCAAACTGTTTCTGCATCTGTCGTAGGTGCTATGAAACAAAAAAACATTGATTTGGCTAATAAATCAGATCATGATGCCATTTATGAGCTTGTGAGTCTCGGAACTCGATATTCATCGTCCATTGTCGCTTTTTCCTCTCGGTTGCAGTATAAAACCCGCGAGATAGAGAAACTTAATGAGAAGATCGATGTTCTTCCATAACTTGTTCAAGAGTCTAACAGAAAAATAGTATACTTAAAGCAACAGAATAAGGATTTAAAATCCTTGCTTGCCTCTTCATTTCGATTGCCTAATCTTTTAGATAATGATGACATGATGATCTATGAGGAGCAAATGCATTTAAATGATGAGGCTAAACGTCTCAAGTTTTTGTAGATCATTTGAGATAATGGAATAAAAATATCTAGCAGATATTCATGGTATGCATCGTTCCTATTTCTCTTCTAATCATGCATAGTCTATCTTCTGGTAGGGGTTTTGTGAAAATGTTTGCCAATTGATCGTGTGTGCTTGTAAATTCTAGTATAATATCATATTTCTGCACATGATCTCTAAGAAAATGATATCTAATTTCAATATGTTTGGTCCTAGAATGTTATATTGGATTCTTTGAAAGATTTATAACACTAGTATTATCACATTTAATAGGAATATGATTGTACATAAATTTAAAATCCTCAAGTTGTTGCTTCATATAAAGAACTTGGCACAGCAATTACCTGCAGCAACATACTCTGCCCCAGCAGTAGATAGTGCAACAGAATTTTGTTTTTTACTAAACCATGAAACAAGTGCATGACCTAAAAAATGACATGTTCCACTAGTACTTTTTCGATCAACTTTGCAACCAGTATAATCCGCATCTGAATAACTGATAAGATCGAAAGAAGTGTGCTTAGGATACCATAACCCTAGGTCAATGGTACTGGCAAGATATCTAAAAATACGCTTGATTGCAATCAAATGAAATTACTTTAGAGATGATTGAAAACGTGCACATAAACATACACTGAACATAATATCAGATCTACTAGCTGTCAAATATAATAAACTACTGATCATACCTCGATATACCTTTGAGTCAACTGGCTTACCGCTTTCATCTTTATCAAATTTGGTGGTTGGACTCATTGGTATTCCAATTACCTTTGCACCTTTCATCTCAAACTTTTTGAGTAACTCTTTGATATATTTTGACTGATTAATGAATGTTCCACTTTTTACTTGCTTGATTTGTAATCCAAGAAAGAAATTAAGTTCTCCCATCATGCTTATTTCAAATTCTTCCTGCATGCTCTTAGCAAAATCTTAGTACATATTTTCATTAGTAGCACCAAATATTATATCATCAACATAAATTTGAACTAGAAGAATATCATCCTGTTTATTTTTGATGAAAAGAGTTGTATCGATCTTTCCTCTTGAAAAATCTTTTTCAATCAAGAAACCACTAAGCCTCTCGTAGCAAGCTCTAGGAGCTTATTTGAGTCCATATAATGCTTTTGCGAGCTTAAAAACATGATTAGGAGAAATATGATTTTCAAAACCTGGAGGTTGCTCAACATATACCTCTTCATTTATAAAACCATTTAAGAAAGCATTTTTAACATCCATTTGAAAAAGTTTGAAATTTTATAACATGCATATGTAAGTAACATTCGAATAGTTTCTAATCTTGTGACAGGTGCATACGTTTCATCATAATCGATTCATTCCTCTTGATTGAAACTTTGGGTTACAAGTCGAGCCTTGTTTCTAGTGATGATTCCAAACTCGTCTGTCTTATTTCTAAAAACCCATTTTGTTCCAATAACAGCATGATTTTTGGGTCTAGGAACAAGTGTCCATACATTATTTCTTTCAAATTGATTTAACTCTTCTTGCATAGCTAGAATCCATGATTCATCAATAAGTGCTTCATTAATATTTTTGGGTTCAATTTGAGATAGAAAAATAGTGTGATTACAAATATTTCTAAAAGATGATCGAGTACTTACACTTCGTGAAAGTTTTCATAGAATTTGTTCCACTGGATGATATTTCACATGTTTCCACTGTTTGGTTGCATCTTGTACTAAATCTTGATGATCTTTCCTGATATCTCCATGTTGGATTTCTTCCATTGTATTCTCATTGTCAAGATTGTGACTATTTATGTTATTTGTACCTTATGATTCTTCATCAATAGATTTCTATTCCCACGATCTTCCTTTTTGATTTGTTTCCAAATGTCACGTGTCCTTCTTCTTTAGGAGTGAGATCAATGAACTTAGTTTTATATCCTGTCATGTGTCTTGAACATCCGTTATCTAAAAACCATCTTGTTTTACTTACGGAAGACTTCATGCATACCTACAAAAATAATTAAAATAATTTTTCTTGGTACCCATGTTCTTTGGGTCATTTATTTATTAGTATTAGAAGAAATAAGATTTTTTGGTACCCATATGACCGTAATAGTCATTGTATGTTTTCTTCTAATAGGACAAGCATGATAGTTATGACTATTTCTATTATAAAAATTACAAATAACATGTAACATACTTGAAGAACTTGAGTGATTATAATAATGTCTTTCTTTGACAAATCTATTTTTAAGAAAAGAATTTTAAAAATCTGGTTTTGATTTGATGGGTTTATCAAAAAAATGTTTATAGGGTTTGAGTTTTTCTTTTGGCATGTATCCGAAGTCCACCTTATCAAAAACACATCTTTGATTACCAAGAAATTTTTCAAAATTTCTTTTTCCATTTGTGAAATTTTCAACAATTTTTTCTAAATCAGCTACTTTCTTTTTCAGCTCATCATTTTCATCTTTTGAAACTATATTTTCTTTTCTTAAAACATTAATTTCATTTATTAAAGAAGAACTTTTCTTTTTTAAAGTGATATACTTAATACCCAATTTTTCAAATTCCTCATATACATTTTCCAAAGCATTTTGCAATTCTTCATAAGAGAGATTTTCAAAATCTGTTACTTCAAGATCATCTTTAGTCATAAGACAAAGATTTGCAGATTCTTTATTACTTGTGTCGCTATCTGAGTTACTTGAATCATCATCACATGTAACTTTCATTACTTTCTTGCCTTTGTATCGATCTTTCTTTAGTAGGGGACAATCTACCTTGATATATCCTGGTTTTTTATATTTATAACAAATTAATGAATCATTTTTACTTGTATTTTTGTTAGAAGATTTTTTGAAAGGTTTCCTTGGAGAAATTTTATTTTTCAAGAATCTCTTAAATTTTTTTGTGATCATTGCAATCTCTTCGTCATCGTTTTCTTCATCTTCATCGCTTTCACTTTCATGAGGAACGGCTTTGAGTGCCAAGCTCTTCTTTTACTTTCCTTCTTATTCTCCTCCTTTCAATGTGTACTCATGGGAAATAAGTGACCCGATGAGTTCATTTATTTTGAGTTTTTTAAGATCTCTAGTTTCAAGAATCGCCGTTACTTTTGATTCCCAACGTTTTGGCAAGGAGTTGAGAATTTTCCTTACTATCTCCAAACTGGAATAAGCTTTACCAAGAGATGTCAAACTATTTATAATATTAGTAAAACGAGTATATATAGAAGAGATAGATATATCATCATTCATTTTGAACATTTCATATTCATGCGTAAGAATATAAATTTTTGATTCTTTGACTTGCGAAGTTCCTTCATAGGTTACTTTTAAGTTGTCCCAAATTTCCTTTGTTGTCCTGTAAATCGTTATTCTGTTAAATTCATTACTATTGAGAGCATTATATAGAAAATTCATAACCATTACATTCACAGTATAAAGTCTATTGTCTTCGCGATCAAACTCTTCATCTTCCTTTTTGACATTTACTCTATCAACAGTTTTTGTTAGAATATAAGGCTCATTTACAATACATTTCCAGATTTCTCGACCTTGAAACTGAAGAAATATTCTCATTTTAGTTTTCCAGAAAGTATATTATCTCCACAAAATAGCAGAGGTCAACTACTGGAGACCTTCAGCGAAAATCGCTGCAATGTTAGCCATATGATCTTAACTCAACAGATAGTTAATTTTATAACAGAGCCCTTACTCTGATACCAATTGTTGCAAAAAAGAAGTTCCATTTACAGGGTCTCATAATCAATCATTCATAATTGGCCCGCCCATTGATGCAAATAATATCCAAATACCAAATTTGCCCTCTATATAACCTCCAAAAACTAAAAGAAGTTCTTGGGAAGATTAAAAAAAGAAACTCTTCTTTCTCGGTGAAGAATTCTTCGAATAATTCCGAACCTAATCTTTTTAAAAAAGTGCGTACAATACTTTTGTGTTTATGGGGATGACTAACACACGGGGGGGTGAATTGGATTATATTATAAAAATTAACACTTATAAATCAAATACACAATATAAAATATAAACAGAATATAAAGCAGCAAGAAATGTAAAGAGTAGGGTAAGAAGAAACAAACTCAGTATTTTTACGAGGTTCAGCCCCACTGCCTACGTCCTCGCCTCAAGCTACCCTTTGAGGATCTCAAATTCACTATTCAATCTCTTTTAGGTGGAGATAGAAACCAATTACACCTTTGAGCAGCACCACTCCAAAGAATCTGTGTAGAACACCCTCTACATTTCCAATCACCTCACACTTGGTGATTCAACTATTTCCTGTATAGAATACCTTCTACACACACAAGGGTTATACATACCCTCTTACTGATACAAGAGTTGATAGTGGGTAGACTATCAAAGTATACTCCTCAATGAGTGAGATAGAAACAATACAGCGCAACGTATATCTCTCTAAAAAAGAATAAGAATTAAGGCTTAAAATTTTAGAAAAAAGAGAATGAGAGTTTTGAAAAATGATGCAAAACTTAGCAATAGATGTGTAAACTCTTGTTGTGATTTTTGTAAAACTCAAGTGAGCTATTTATAGGCAAATAAGTCTTCAATTTCAAATTTGAAAAGATTCATATTCAAATAAGAGCACTATTCACTTTTCAAAAAATTCAAATAAAAACATTTCTTTTTTGCATTTGTCAAAGACAACTCCATTCATTTTTCAAAGAAATCAAATCAAATCTTTTACTTTTCATACATGACAAAATAAGCATGATTTATTTTTCAAACCAAATAATCTTTTTTTTGCATATGTCAAAAAAATACACAACCACCCTTTAAGATTTTCAAACAAAATCATCTACCTAAAATCATCTACTTTTTACATTTATCAAAAAAAAAAAACACACCACTCCCCTTCAAAACTTTCAAACAAAATATGCACATGTCAAATATGATAATCAATCATTTTATAAATTCAAATTTTTATATAAAAGTATATAATTTTCGAAATTATTTTGTTTGATGATGTTATGCACATGTGAAAAACATAATTTTTAAAACTAAAACATTTAAAGATGTCTTACATATGTGAAAAAAGTAATTTGATATTTTATGAGAAAAAAGAGTAATTTAGAGCCTTAATCCAATTTTGAATTTTATCAAGAGATGTACAAAAATAATCTATGAGTTTCATTTGTAGACTTATTCTTTTATGCTTGATGTACGCTTCGCTCCATTGCGTAAATAATTTGAATTTGATATTTGAATTTATTTGTTATCATCAAAATATACACGTGGATACGAAACTTGAAATCTTGGATTCAACATTAGTCTTCTTTAATAACGAAATCAATCATTTAGCACAAATGAGAAAAAGATAAGGAGATAAAGAATCCTCTTGATGTAAGTCTCGAGAAGGAATAATAGGACCATGAAGCACACCGTTCACCAAAACTAAATACAGTAGAAATACACATCCTCGTTAAAGATACCAATTTTTCAGTAAATCCCATTCGACTCATAACATTCTCAAGAAAAGTCCATTTCACTATATCATAAGCTTTACTCATATAAAGTTTTATTGACATAAAATCTTTCTTCCCTTGAGTTTTGTGATGTAAAAGGTTAAAAATTTCATAGGCAACAAGAATATTAGTAGTAATTTGCTATTCAAGAACAAAGACACTTTGATTTTCAAAAATGGAAAAATGGTAAGATTGTCTTTAATCGATTAGCCAACACTTTAGAAACTAGCTTATAGATAACATAGCATAAACTTATAGGCCTATAATTTTTAACCTTTTTAGGATTCTTCTTTTTAGAAACAAGAACAATAAATGTATGATTTAGATAAGTAGATAATTGTTCAAAATTCAATATAGATAAAACAACAACGGTTAGATCTCCACCCACTAGATGCCAATATTGTTGAAAGAAAAAAGGAGGACATACCATCAGGGTCTAGGTATTTATGGGGGTGCACTTGATTCAATGATGTCAAACTCCATTCGAGTGAAATTTAGCATATAAAGAAGATTTTTTGGCCTCTGTGACTCAGGGTTGTATATGAGGTAGTAAATGGTTAACTTGTCCAATACCGATTGAAAATAAAACGTCAGCAAAGTGTTTTAAAATCTTAGCATACATCCCTTCATTCTGAAACCAACAACCCTTAACACTAAGAATACCATGGATTCAATTTTGCTTATATATTTGTGTAGCCTTTGAATGAAAATACTTTGTATTTCGACCCCCATCACTTAGCCACTTGACTTTAGAGCGTTATTGCCACAAAACCTCTCCCCTTTTCAAAAGTTTTGAATCTTCTGTTTAAGTAACTTTATCCATTCATTAGCTATGACCGGAAATGAAATTAATAAATCATATAGATCTCTTAATTGTGCTTTTTCTTCACAATCTGACTCTAAATATTTCCAAAACTATCATTGTTCCACCTTTTTAGATTACGACTATAATTAGAAATAGAGGGAAGCACAAATAATACAACACCATTCCCCTCCTCAAAAGCTAGACTCTTAATAACATCTTCACAATCAAGTACATGAGCCCACATTGCTTCATGGCGAAACGGTTTAAAACCAAATGCTGGATTTGAATTCCAAACAATCAAAGACAAGTAGATTGAAAAATGATAAGAATAATAAAATGGTTGCTGTTTCACAGCAGCTTGAGGAAAAGACTCCAACCATACATCATTTGTCAAGTAGCAATCTATACTTTTAGAGACTATCCCCTCCCTCCCATCCTCTAATTACACTATGGAAAAAGAAAATTTGAGAAGTCTAAATACATGAATTGACAATAATAAACAAAATTATAGAAATCCATAATCTGATTATGAAGCCTAACAGACCCTCCCAATTTCTCATCTTGTACAAGGATTTAATTAAAGTCATTGAAATATAGCCAAACCACATAATCATTACATCGCAAAGATCTCACCAAATTCCATACACGAGTCCTTTTAGATATCTCAGGTTGATCATAAATACCAGTGAGTTGCCATTTTACATAAGATAATGAATCACCATTCCATGCATCAATGTGATTTTTTTGAATAACTACGAAGTTGTAAATTACAAAATATTTTCAAAAAATACCCAAACCTTCATGCCGACCATCACAATCTATAGCAATAAAACTAGATAAATGCAACATAAATTTGAGAAATTCCAATTTTCCCTTACCTAATTTTGTTTCCTGGAGGAAGAGGATGTTTGAATTTTCTCTCCAAATCAGTGTTGCTGCTAGCTCCCAAAGACACATTGATTGTCTCATCTTCAGGATCTAATTTTCCGCTTCCCTTCCACTTATGGACTAGAAGGAGTCTTTTGGCCCTAAAGGGCTAGGGGTTCCCTCAAGAAGTGGTGGTCACAGAAGCACAATTGATCTTGCGTCATTGAAAATAGTCAATATTGGCTCCAGTCAGCAAACGTCGATCCAAACCTCTTCTTGTTGGTATTCGACCCAAGATTAGACTCAAACAAGTTTTTTCCTAGTTGGACAAATTATGGAAAAACTCATTGTCTTCTGGAATAATTTATCACACAGCTTGAATAGGGAATCCTTGGCAAGAGGCCCTATTGGTGGGAAATTCCCAACCATGTATTGACACAGAAAAATCTCTAGAACGATTCCTTAACACTGCAAAAGTTGGTTCCATGTGGGCAACCCTGTAGTTGTTATAAGAGTGAAAGTTGCATAGGTTGCTAAAATGGCGCCACACTCGTGCGCAAAAAGTAAATCCCTAGCCATCAAGTTGGGTAGTCTTCCCCCTCGACTTCTAGGACAATGCAACATGACATCAAAACTCTCAACATGTTGGGATATAGCTACGACATGGACAACGCGAGATAGTCCAAAACATCTCATATGGGATCATAAAAAGGAAGCCATGTGCTATTAGTGATCATGGAGGGAAATAATGCGACCGACCTTCTCAACAAACTCCTTGAGTTGAAGGTGTTGTGAAGGGCCCCGAGAGCCTCCAAGAAAACAGAATCAGATACTTCATAGAAGCTTCTCGTTGTATTCAAGTCCAACAAAGAGGTAATTGTAGACCAATGGTACCCTTCAAAGTATTGAGAGTTGTCTCGAGCCTCAGGAGCTCCATGTTTCTTGGAAGATCTCTTTGGGCGTGATGCATATAAGTCTCGAGATAAAGGACGAGAAGTAATTTTGGGTGCTATCAACCTGGGTAACAAAATTCCCGTCATGCCCACATGTCATGAATATGCGGGATAACTGAACATTGCAACTTTCTCCAAACCTATGAAAAAAGCATGAAAAAAAGGCTTAGATGGTAAGATCCCTTTGTCACCCCAGAATGAAAAGAGCAATCTAGTAGTTCTTGGTAAGTGAAGATACATTGTTAGGTGCCATATTTTATTTTTTCAATGAGGCCAAATCTAAACTAGTGCTCGAGAGATAGCTGTCCATATACTGATAAGATATATATGGATTCTTGAAAAGGAGGAACTGTGGTGGCCCCTTCAGACCACCCAGATCCCACAAGGTAGGAATGGGATAAAATTCACATTGACATGCCACTAACTAGATGACTCGTGAGGAATTACACCTGTATTAAATGCACTGACATGGAGCTTTGGTAGGAGATCCCATAGGGAGATCTTGTTCTTGACAGATGTTGCCACATTAAATGCGAAGACATGCCACTTAATGTAGGGGCAGACACTACAAGTATAGGGAGAACAATGTCCCCGTTGGACGAGGGAAGTATAAATGTCTAGGCATAGGTAAATTGGGGGTATTATTGGCTCTAGTTAGCAGGCGTCGATCCAAACCTCCTCTTGTTGGCATTCGACCCAAGATTAGACTCAAGCAAGCTTTTTCCTAGTCAGACAAATTCTGGAAAAACTCATTGTCATCTGGAATAATTTATCACATAGTTTGAATAGGAAATTCTTGGCAAGCAGCCCTATTGGTGGGAAATTACCAACCATGTATTGACAAAAAGAAAAATCTCTAGAACGATTCCTTGACACTGCAAAAGTCAATTCCAAGTGGGCAACCCAGTAGTTGTTATGAGAACGAAAGCTGCACAAATTGCTGTCATGGCGCCACACTTGTGTGTAAAAAATAAATTCCTAGCCATCAAGTGGGGTAGTCTTTCCCCTTGACTTCTAAGACCTGGCACCAAAGCGATGCAACATGACATCAAAAGTCTCAACATGTTGGAATATAGCTACGACAGGGACAACGCGAGAAAGTCCAAAACATCTCATATGGGATCATAGAAAGGAAGCCATATGCTATTGGTGATCGTGGAGCGAAATAGTGCGACCATCTCGACAAACTCCTTAAGCCGAAGGTGTTGCGACGGGCCCCGGGAGCATCCAAGAAAGCATAATCGGATACCTTCATATGAGCTTCTCATTGTATTCAAGTCCAATAAAGAGGTAATTGCAGACCAATGGTACCTCTCAAAGTATTGAGAGTTGTCTCGAGTCTCAGGAGCTCTGGGTTTCTTGGAAGATCCATTTGGGCATGACGAATATGAGTCTCGAGATAAAGGACGAGAAGTAATTTTGGGTTCTATCAACCTGGATGACAAAATTCCCGTCATGCTTACATGCCATGAATATGCTGGATAATTAAAGATTGCAGCTTTCTCTAGACCTTTGAAAAGAGCATGAAAAAAGGCTTAGATGGTACGATCCCTTTGTCACCCTAGAATGAAAAGAGCAATTTCATAATTCTTGGTAAATGAAGATTTATTGTTAGGTGCTCTATTTTATTTTTTCAATGAGGTCAATTCTAAACTAGTGCTCGAGAGATAGCTATCTATATATTGATAAGATATATATTGATTATCGAATATGAGGAACCGTGGTGGCCCTCTCAGACCACCTAGATCCCACAAGGTAAGGCAATGAGACAAGGTTCACATTGCCATGCCACTAACTAGATGACTCGTGATGAATTACACCCGCATTAAATGTGCTGACATGGAGTTTTGGTAGGAGATCCCATAGGGAGATCTTGTTCCTGACAGATGTTGCCACATTAAATGTGACGACATGCCACTTAATGTAAGGGCAAACATAGCAAATATAGGAAGAACAATGTCCCCGTTGGACGAGGGATGTATAATAGTCTAGGCATATGTCAATTGGGGGTATTATTCTCATTCTCTTTGTGGATCTAAAATTAACTTAGGCATCAGAGTTGTTTTTAGGCACTCTAAGCCATCTAGCTTCATTATCGCAGATGACCATCGGGAGCAGTTGAATGCAGCAAAACATGTAATTTGCAAATACTATAAAACCTACTCACCTCTAAGGGTGAACAAAAAAGCCGAAACCCGACCTGATAATTCGAATCGACCCGAATATACTATTTCGACTCATTTTGGATAATCTGGCATTACCCGTTATTGATTAAAACCTTTGTCCCCAATTTTTTTCGCTGCTCGCCTTTAAATTTCAATATGTAAGTCTCTCTCTCTCTCTCTCTCTCTCTCTCTCTCTCTCCCGCCAACCAAGTGCCACACCAAGATCTCTGAAGAGACCAAACCATCCTAACCCAAGACCCCGCCGACAAGCTCGTCCTCATCGACGCCAAGCCTAAAAAGCTCCGCGACGAAATGCTTGACCTTCAACACACCGCCACCTACCTCCCTCACACCAAAATCATGGCCTTAATCGATTACTCTGTCACCTCCGGATCAGATCTTAGATTTAGGCGAATTAGCCAACAACAAGTCAAATACAAAGAGATGCAAGATGATGAGGAACCTGTTTCCGTTATTGCATCTCTTCCCTGGGCGAATTCGAGTGCTTTCCTCTTCTAACAATGGCAATGGCCATTAAAGGTGATCCCCACTTCACAGAGTGTTGGATCACGTGTGTTTGTGATTGTTGTTTGGAACTGCCTTAGGAATTTGGAATTGATTGTTTTTTGGAATTGATTTAGGAATTTGGAACTGATTTAGTGGAAGAAAAATAGAAGAAGAAGAAAAAAGAAGATATTGGTTAATCGGGTGATCGATTAATGTATAATCGGTATACACCAAAATCGAGTTGGGTTGGAATTTGGCAGTTTCGAATAAAGTTGGGTCGATTGGAGTGAACAACCCTACTCACCTCATATGTCACTACCTTGTATATTTTTCCTATTTTACCACGACATTCCTCTTTGTATTTTAGCTATCGATGGCAATGATATTAAACATGCCGAGTAAAAGAAAAAGTACCCTTGGATATTTATCAGGGCATTTTCTAGATCTGTTATTTTTATTTTAAATCAGAAGAACAGGTTCCACATGACAAACGAATATATGTGTAAATGGTCTGGTCCGGTATGGAAAAAATGTGGACTAGTTCTATTCGGTCTAAGAACTTTTCCATTATGGACTGGACCGAACTCCTATTCGGTACATATCGGTCTAGTCCAGTTCGGTTTAGGGGTAGTCTTGTCCAATCTATGAGCACTTTATATGATTTAATGGCCTGAATTTGATCCAAAATCATGCAATAATCTAAAATAATTTTTGGTCCAAATTTAATTATTTTCAGCCAAATTTACGTATTTATCATATATTTAAACCAAATAATATTAAAAAAAATTTACTCTTAAAACAATTTGCAAAAGAAAAAAAATTAAAAAAAAATGTAAAAAAAAAGTTATTGAAAATCCAAATAAAATAAAAAGAAACTAATTAATTAGTTAATAGTGATTTACTGATACATCATAGGTTGGTAAAGTATAATTAATAATAATATTAAATTAGTATATTATAAATTTATATGTTAGTGAATAGTGATAATTTAGTAATAATATAATTAAATAATAATAATACACTTATTATTTATAAATTATTACTAATAATCTATATAGATATATTATAATTTATATTTTTATACTACAACTGCTATAAATTATAATATGTTAATATTATAAGAGTATATATTTATTATATATTAATATGTTATACTATTATTCTTAATCTATATTAATATTAATATTATGATTTATATACTATTATATATATATATATATATATATAAAATGTGTGCATTTGGTCTGGTCTAGAAAGAAAAATATCTTGGACTAGATCAAAAATATTTGATTCATATAAAAATTAGATCAAACCGAATTAATTTTCATTTAATCCAATTCGATAGTTCGATCTTTGTACATCCCTACAAACGAATAAATCGAGATCAGCTGTGGAGGAAGCAACGACATACAGTGCAGTTCAACGCCACCACCTACAAATAAACAGAACATGGCTCATGATGATGGCACCACAAAACTCCAAATTACTACCATGCACCTTTTAGTTACATTATCAATTGAGTAGTGATACAGTTTCAATTTAATCACAATTAAATTACATTTTTTAATCAAATAATATTTTTTAAGTATTTAAAGCCATCAACTCAACGTAACAGTCAAACTTAAATTTTTAAAAATATATTATTGTAATTCATAATTGTAAATAGATTTTTTTTTTTCTTGAAAGGGTAAATAGATTGTTAAGATAACTCTTATGACCATTTTTTTTTTAAAGTATAAATTTATATATATATATATATAATTATTATATTTAATAAAAAATAAAGAAAATAAAATTGAAAAATAGAATAAAAGTATTTTTTATTTTTAAAAGTGAATAGTAACCTTTTAAATTTGAATAAATTTAAATAAATTTGAAAAATTATTATTTATTTTTAAAGATAAAAGTACTTTTATTTTTTATTTTATTTTATTTTATTATTAAAATATGATAAAAAAAAGTTTTAATATATATACAAACTTATACTTTTTTTTTAAAAAAATTGACCAATCCAATTGAGGTCCGTTTATTTTGCAAAGTGGCTTCAACTCATTTCAACCACTCATTTTAAATTTCAGTTCATCTCAACTATTTATTTTATTACTATTCATAATTTATCTCATCTAATCTCTGAATTCAAGCGGGCCTTGAGTCTCTAATAAGTAGTAGGACTATTACTTTTGTCATCAATTCATCTCCACGTCCGTCATGTCACTTGACACTTATTCCCTGCACCGATAATACTACTCCATATAAAAGCCGCCGATTGTGGTCACTGTTTTTTTTTTTTTTTTTATAAATAAAATGTATTTTTAAAATTGTTATAACTTCTTTTTAAAAAAATGAAAAAAAAAAGATGAATATGATGGTCACCATCTATAGCTTTAGTAGGATTCCACTATTAAATAGACTTAGTTGTTACTATAAATATAATTATTTCTCTATATAAGAAAGAAAGAAATAAAAATATTTATAGTTGAATTAGTTCTTACTTGATCACAAATTAAATGGTTTATATCACTTTTTAGTAAATAATTTGAAAAAAATGTGCCACAAAATAGGACACAAGAATTATATATATATCGATTTTATATTTTTATGATGAATAATACTAGATATAATTATAGACCATGTAAACTTTACCTATATCATTCGAAAAAGACAAATTTATTAGTTAAAAAAATATTATTTTGTTATGCGATCTTATATTTATATTTTAATCGAAGAGCGTGCACAAAATTTATATATTCTTATACTGTAAATAATATTTTTCATATAAAAAAATATGACTAATCAATATAAATAAATATAAAAAAAGAAGAAATAGGAATATTAGATATCTTGATTTTTTTTTTAATGGAATTTCATGAGTTAGGATCCGTTGAATTCTATAACGAGAACTGAAAAATAAAATCCCGTCATAAATAAAACTCTATGAATCCATTCATATATATACATATATATATATATATATAAAATATAAATTAAGAGTAATTAACGTATCTTATGTTGATCGTACTTTTTAATTAAAAAAAAATCATGAACTAATACAAGTATGTTACGATTTTTTCCGCACTTTAATTATTGTAATTAAAGTCATTTTATATAGTGAAGAGTGTAGAAATACATCATCTACATCATTGACGTGATAGAATTTAATTTACAAGATTTCAATTTATAAATTAATTTTAATAAATTAAATCTTATTACATCAATAGTATATAATATATGTACTTCAAGTTATTATATTATCAAGTTGGTGAATAGAAGGTACCATTCACTTCATTTAAACAGTAATATTAAAAAATTAAATATTTATCTTTTAAATCTTATTATATGTAACACTCTGCTCCCAAATAAAATATTTTTAAAAATATTTAGGGAGCCAGTGTGCTATTAAAACTTTTCTTTACAAAAATACACCAGGTACGAACGTTTTCGAATAAATAAAACAATCTTTATAAAAAAGTTAAAGAGTCAGCGAAAACATTTGCTTAAATATATATTGAAATCACTCATATTTATAAAAAAAATATCTTATTCACTGAAAACCACAAAATAAAACTAATACACTGTCTAGGCATCTGCATCGCCTCCTTGAGTCAAATTCTACCAACTGTGTATCATATTCACTTGTGATGATTTTTTTAAAAGAAAACATAGAAACATAAAAATAAAAACAAAATGAGTCGAATACTCAATAAGCAACACATCATATGGTAAAAATAATGATTATCGATTTTCATACATATTCATAGATGCATACATAATAATATGAACATATTATTTTTATAAATACTGAATATGTGTATTTTCATAAATGATTAACATGAGTTTTTCACAAATCTTTATAAATATGAATTTGTCATAAATGTTGAAGCATGAGCTTTTCATATAAAAAAAACATAATTTTACTTATCATATCATATCGTATCGCTTTATATTATAGGCCGTTACCCATGTTGACCCCCGTGAATTAGGATTAACGAATCTAAAAGATTTTGATTCTGCCCGTGGTTGCGGGTTGTAGAATCTATACATAAGGAAGACATATTGGGTGCACTACCAGCATATACGACCTAGCAATGCAATATGCCCATACATAGGTACCGAATTCATATCATACATAGGCCACTTACATATCTTATCATACTTACATACTTATCATATCATAGATTTCAAAAGAAATCGCATACTTTCGTAACATATCGTGATGTATGCTTCCTCACATAAATTCATGATCTTTCATCAATAATTTTATGCACTCTCACATAAAATCATGACTTTCCATAAAGAATTTTAATGTATAAAATATAAGATTTCATAATATCTTAATGCACAAATTTTTTATAAATCATACATATGGATTTTTATAATTTTTTCATGATTTGGATACATAAAAAATGGCTTCTAAATGATGGCCATACATACGTAATACTTTTATAAAACATGTTTAACGTACATGCGTGAAAAGTATGATTATGTTACTTACTTCCTAGCTTTACTTCCTGATTTCACGTTGTATCTTGTAACCTATATGAGACACTAATCGTTATTAATTTAATAGATAAATGTCATGGCAAATTATAATTGTTTAAAATCATAATAAAAATAATTAAAATAGACTAAAACTACACTTTTAAAAATATGCTTTGAAGCCCTTTAAAAATAATAGGAAGCTCTAGAAAACGTTTCTAAAATATTAAAAGAATTGACCCAATAATTTTTATTTAAAAAAACAAGGCCCAATATCCATAAGATAAAAATGCTAGATTGAAATGAGCTTTAAGGCCCAAGGCCCGTTTTAAAACAAGGAATTCTGGAAGATGCAATAAGTCATTAAGGGATAAATAAAGCCTTAAAGGCTTATGGCAAGACTCGATGAATTGAAACAAAATATCAAGGAAATCAAGTAGGGGCAATTTGGCGGAATACAGAGTTTATTGAAGGGGGGAGAAGAACGACGGTGGCTCTGGGTTTTGTCGGAGGAGGCCGGCGGTTTCTGGGCAAGTCCGAAAATCTTGGGTAGTGGGGAGTGTGCTCTGATGCCTTGGGGTGGCTGTTAGGATGCTCTATTTTGAGGGGTCGAAAATAGAGATATATTTGATGAATGCCAGTGATTCGATTCTAAGCAGTAGGCTTCTCGGCATTGTGCAGGTGCTCTCGGTGGTCCGTCGGCAAGGAGGTGAACGCAGGGGCTGAATGTGAGGGTTCTGGTCTGTGGCTAGGAGAAGGTTGTGGTTGATTGAGGTTCGATTTTGTTTCATACAGAGAAATTAAAAGCAAGAGATATATATATATATATATATATATATAGGTGAAGGGTATCAGTGGTGCATTGTTGGCTGTGAAGGGTGTACCTCATGGGGTATGAGAGGGTTGGAAGAGGTGACCGTGAGGTTGTTTGATGTGTGCAGGGTTGACGAGAGGGGTTTGGTGGTTTATTTCTACATGCATGCATGTATTTATGGATGCCTAAAAAACCATAATGCAATAGACGTGTATGCAGGGGAATGAGGTTATGTATTTGATCTAGAGTTAGAAATTAAACACGTATTCAAATTTGGAAATTTCTAAGGGGATACGATTAAGTATTTGAGTCGAGTGATAAGAGTTTTGGAGTTCGAGTATGATCTGAAGTTGAAAACCGAACTAGTAAAGATAAGAATCTGAAGTATCTTGAATTTGAATTTGATTTGAAAACTACTCAATTAGAAATTTATCATATAAATACTTGGCTAGATAGGAAACTTAAATCGAATATTAGCACTAAAAACATATATCTTAAAACTTATCTTAAAACATATTTAAAATAATAATAATAATAATAATTTAAAATAAATTCAAATTTTTTAGTTGGGATGTAATATTATACTACGTATATACAATATTTTCATATTAACTTAAAAATAAAATAAAATATTTCTCTTTAATTTATACCAACTTATAATAAAGAGATATAATATTTATAGTTATAGAATGAATAAATGTTGAATATTTCTTATAAAAAGATGAATAAAGATAAAATTTATATAAAACTTTACATTTTTTAATAATAAATCTTATTCTGTTTAAAATATATGAAATATTTATATAATCTACTATTGGAGTGCATAAATGTCGAATATTTCTTTTAAAAAATCAATGAATATGAGATTTATATAAAATTTTTAAATGTTTTAATAATAAATCTTATTTTGTTTAAAATATATATAATATTTACATAATCTACTGCTATATTTAATATTTATTTAATAAAACAGTACTGTATAATAAAACTTTCATCTTATCATTGGCTGGCTGATAAAACTGGTGGAGGAAAGGTCACGTACCCTCGTACGAACTGTCGACTCAAAAGTCAAAACAGAGGGAAGACTTGAAAAAAGTGAGCCACTCTTTCTTAGCTCCTCATCGTGCCACGTGTTGCTCCAACCGCCAGTGGCCTTCCACCAGAACATAAATACAATACAAATTTCCATTGATTTGTTCAGAGTCTTCTTCAGACTCAGACCACTCGACTTCACTATGGTTGCTGCACCACAGCTCGGCTTTTGTGGAACCGAGTCCCTTCGCTGCACCTTTCCGGCCCACCATCCACTGCCTAACGGTACCCGAAGTCGGCTTCGTAGACGGAACCACCGGGTTTTCGCGGTCGCCACTGAACCCAAACCAACCCCCACCGGTTCGACCGTCAATGGATCCTCGCCGCCACAGAAATCAGTTAACGGAGCTTCGTCGGTAAATGAACTTGCCGATCCATATTTTTCTTTCTGAATTTTAAATACATTTAAAAAAAAAATTATTTTACGGCAATGCTCCGTTTGTTCCTGAGAAAGGGGGGGAGGGAAGTTTTAGTTCTTGGTGCCGTGGTTTCTTTTATGAAATTTGCCTGATTTGCACGAGTAAATAAGTTGTCTGACATTCTGGATTGTTATATCTTTTTTTTTAAAAAAAATGGTTCTTTGTTTTTACTGTTACACACTGTAGTGAAAATGACTAATTCTGTTTGGTTCCATTGAAAGTGGAGGAGAAGGAAGAGAATAGGATTGAAATTCACGTTCTTAAAGCTGATTTAACCAAGTCATTAGTCTTTATTTTCTTATTGACTGGTTTATTGGCATTGCAAATGGCAGAGAATTGGAGATGTTTCACAGGAAATTAAAAGAGTGAGGGCACAGATGGAAGAAAATGAACAGTTGTCAATACTGATGAAAGGTCTTCGGGGACAGAATCTAAGAGATTCGCAGTTTGCTGCTGATGATGTTCAGCTACGCCTCGTTGAAGTATGTATACACGCATCATATAGGTTGAATGCCTTGCGAATTCCTTTTCTAACTGTCTTGCGGAATGGATCGTTTCTAAGTGTTTGAGCCACGATGAAAGGTGTACTGGTTCCTGTTATTCTCAACCAAGTTTATAAATACGTGACAGGGTAATTTTGGTTTTCATTTTACGAAATTGTAGGAAGTGAAGAATTACCTAAAAACTAAAGTTCTTTAATATTACAAATTATGTGTCATTGAGAGAGTGAGAGCTGAAAGGCACATATTGTTGAGGGGGTGCTTGGCAGCAGTCACCGGCTGTTGCTTTTCATTTTCCTATTGTTGAACCTCTGATTGTTGAAAATGCTCTAAAATATCATAGTTTATTTGCAGTTAGGGTGGAGTTAGAAGTAACAAAAGTCATTTGAAATTGATCATTTTTTTTTTGGTTTTTTTGGGGGGGGGGGGGTGGTTAATTTATTTTAATTCAGTTGTGTGAAGAACTTACCGTAATACTTGAACAAGAAAAAAAATCTGTGGGTTGATTGGTGACTGGATATGTGCCTACACAGTTTGGCCATTGATAAGAAAGTTACTTAGGCAATAGTAGGTGTCATGATATGAGATATTACTTTTGTGATAGCTAATTGTTCCGAGACCATATTGTTAAATTTTGCTCCCTTAATCCTGGATTAGGTGTGAATGAATGGGATGAGTGCGGTAAGGCTTAGGTTCTAACTCGAAGCACTAAAAAGCAAACGAAAAGAAAAATAAAAAACATACTCTTGCAGTACATTAATGTGACATTCTGGTAATAAGGATTACGGTTACTTTTGGAGTAATTGTATAAAAAATTGCAAGTCTTGCAAAGGATTAGTCAGCTCTTGCTTTAAGAGTGGTTGATGTTGCAAAAATGACCTGGCTACATCCGTCCAGTAGATGCTATACAAAGACTGTTTAATATGGCTGGATGTAGAGCTTCTCATGATCCTTTATGCTTTCTCATTGTGAAACTTTGATGCTGAATCTTTAGTTGGTCCTAATGCGTCCCTATTATAATCTTACTTGATTATGC
The DNA here is from genome assembly GCA_036898215.1 of Platycarya strobilacea. Classification (NCBI taxonomy): domain Eukaryota; kingdom Viridiplantae; phylum Streptophyta; class Magnoliopsida; order Fagales; family Juglandaceae; genus Platycarya; species Platycarya strobilacea. Next base: position 23,090,269 of record CM072545.1, on the reverse strand, counting down.
TAAGTGTTTTTTTGTGCTTCCATAGGTAGATGAAAGCAGTGAGTTTTTGCCTTTAGTCTATGATCCTGCCACCATTTCAGCATATTGGGGAAAACGGCCACGTGCTGTTGCAACACGTATTGTTCAATTACTGTCTGTTACCGGGGGTTTTCTATCACGCCTTGCTTTGGATGTGATAAACAAGAAGGTCAAAGAGGTATGACCGTGATGCTTTTTCTTTTGTACTTTTTCAAGTTGATGGTAATTCTACATGATCAATTCACCTTTAAACAATTTATAGGAAGTAGTTTTTCATAATTGGTTATTTTTTGAGTTCATGTGCTTTTTGAGTCATGAAAAGATGATTTTTTCCCCTTGATTTAATATAACACCCCACTCCCACGGTTAAAATTAAAGTCACTTTTAGAAATTCTCTGGAGCCGAAGTGTTATTATTGAACCTGACTTAAAAATATACTTTTTTTTTTTAAATTCTGAAGAAAGCGCCAAGTACAAATATCATTATGATACAATCATTTTTTATTAAAAATTCTGAAATCATAAAAGAGATAGTGCGGAAGCAATTATTAAAATCTCTCAAAATCCATGCCACAAAAATCATAACTTAAAATCTCTGTACCGCTTCACGCCTCCTTGGACTAAGTCCTGTCTTGTAGCTTTACCTTTATAAATATTCTGACCTGGGGTGGTTTATAAACATAAAAACTAACTAAAATAATTCGATAACTCAGTAATAAACCTATCATAATGTAAACATACTTAACATAAGGTTTCATAAAATATTTCATGTTGAGTTTAAAATCATGACTAATCATATTGATGCTTATGCTTTGCATGAATGATTTATTTGAATTAATTGATTGACCTGATTTAATTTGATTGATTCGACTGGCCAATACACTTAACCTTGTGTACAAGATTGTGTACTGGTCCCACGTCCGGTTGCGGGGGAGCCTCTGATAGTATTCTAGCATACTATAGTCGGCCACGCTCGAGTCTATGACTTGCACATCCATCTTGAAAATATATTGGTACTATGCATCTGAATGATCATCTGGTTAACTGTTCTAAGCTTATAATTGATCTTATGAAAGCTTATGTGTCTTATACTATAATGTGCGGAATGAAACATAATGAATGATGTGCTTGCAAATATCATGACATTCATGGTACGCAAACATTGGCTTCCAAAGAATTGACTTTAATAATATATAAAACTAGCTAATGTTTGTTAATCCTAATTTATGATCAAGTTATTTACCTATAAATCTACAACCTATTTAAATTTATAATTAAATACATATTTAGAAATTTAGCCAATACTACATAACCCATTTTTCTAAATAATTTTTTTTTTGATAAGTAAGAAGTAGTTTTATTGATGTAAATGAAATAAGCATAGCCTATGTAAACAGGAAGTATATAAAAGAATGCCTAAATACATTCTAGAAGTGCTACATTAAAGAAAAGAACTCATGAACATTGTTTCTATTAAGTACAATGGCTGAAAACCATAGCATACTTGAGTGAACAAAAAATTCTGAAACTCCGCCGTTGTGTGCTCCCTATTTTCGAAGCACAATGCCTTCCTTTCCTACCAAATACGCCACAATAATACGAACATGATCATCTTGCATGCTGCTGTCACTGGGGAACAACCTTGGATTCCCTTCCAACAAGCAAGTAAATCAACCACCTTTGACGGCATGACCCAAGCAACATCCACTCTTCTAAATATTGCATCCCACAATGCTCGTCACCTTGCAATGCAATAATAGGTGGTCCATGGATTCTTCATGTTTTTTACACAAGTAGCACTATTCCATCACAATGAGCCCCCTCTTCCTTTAGTTGTCCATGGTCAAAATACTCTCAAGAGCTTGCAATTCACACAAAGAAACCTACTTTGGGAGGTGCACAAGACCTCCAAATGCTTTTTCACGAGAAAGATACATAACCTTGTAAAGCCAATATTTTATAATAAGCTTGATTGTGAACTTCTTGCTTATGGATCTCCACTGTATCCTATCCCCTTGTGCCGTTATACTTCATGAGGAGTATATCAAGTGAAAAAATTCTGAACACTAGATAATTCCCAATCATGAATATCCTTAGTGAATAGGATACTCCACTGGTAGGAACCATGAGAAAAAGCAAGCAAATCCGCCATCGAAACCTCTCTATTAACTACAATACTATAGAGAGCTGGGAAGACCCTCGCTAGGGGACGCTCTCCACACTAAACATCATGCTAGAACCTGATTTTGGGGCCCACTCCAACTGCAAAATGGATGTTGTTTTCAAAACACTGCCAACCCCCCAATATATTTCTAGAAACCCACACCACACCTCCCTCACTACATTGGTACACCACCCTCCCCAAGCGCTTCCATATCTGGCATCAATAACTTCCTTCCACAATGACTAGCCTTCCAAGTGATACCTACATAGCCTTTTTCCCAGTAGCGCTTTATTGAAGGTCCTCAAATTGAGCACTCCCAACCCTTCGCTTGAGATTGAGAGCAAATGTTTTTCCAATTAACAAGATGAAATTTGGTTTCCTTCCCCGATCCACCCCACAATAGAGCCTAAACTAACTTCTTGATCCTATTTTCCATTCTTGTAGGCAACGGGAAAAGAGAGAAAAATAGTTTGGAAGTTTAGATAAAGTGCTCTTAATCAGTGTGAGCCCCCCCCACATAGATACAACCGTTTCTACCCAGCCAACCTTTTCTCCACTTTCTCAATAACCCTGTCCCAAATAGCTCTAGTTTTAAAAGTTGCCTCAAGCGGAAGGTGCATATATTTCACAGGCAAAGATGACACTTTACAACCTAAGAGACTTGCCAAGGCACCACACCCACCTCCACCATCTCAGACTTACCAGGCTCATCTTAAGCCGTAACACGGCTTCAAAGCATAATAGGAGTGCTCGTAGAGCCTGAATTCGACCTAGATCCGCATCACAAAAGAGAAGTATATCATCTACAAATAAAAGATGTGAGATCATGAGAGATTCCATGAGTACCGTTACCCACCGAGAATTCTTAATAATCTAAATTTTCTCATTTTAGATTCTAAAGTAGTTAAATCTTTCGTGGGCCTAAAGCATCATAAATCCATATAACCAATTAAACCCCAAAACCTATCTGCAAGCCCATTGTAAAGGCAAAGACCACGTGAAACTATAAGCGAAATCCAAACCAACTCTAATCTGCTAATCAAATAAAAGCAAAATTGTAAAAACATCAACAAAATTTTAAGTATTCTACGGAACTTGATCATGACAAGGACTTATGGGCCTATGGCATTTTGTGTAAATCTATGCATGGCACAATTTTAATATATAAAGGAAGTTAGATGGATTAAAAAGCTGCAAGTACTTTTTTCAAAAAAGCAAGTTGTAACACATGGAGAAAGCAATTTGACAAAGGACTGAACGGATAAAGTCATAATTTGAGGGACAAAAATGTAAAGAAAAGATTTACCCTACTTTCAGACTTTATATATGAGTCTTAGAACCTAGAGAGATGAAAGCAATTTAAAAGCAAGTGCCGCTTGACAGATAGATGGGGTGGTTTGGGTGATCAATGATGGGGCGAATCGGTAGCTGTTTACGTTATGGCTGAGAATAAAGATTTTAATTTTGAGAATTTACTGAGGATTGAGGATATATAAAGATGGAGGAGAGTCTTGAACGTGTTCCACTGGGAATCACTCACTGACTATGATTCAGAATTTTGTGTACTTAGGATTGCCAGATGATAGGAATTTAAGGATGGAGAAGCATTCAGTGTTTTTGATTTGGTTTGGGAGAGGGTGCCAATGAGTTCAAGTTGGACTTGGTTGTGATCATTCAAGAGAGTTTGAATTTAAAAACATGATCTAGTAATTTATTTAACGTAGGATTGACAATGATTGACACTGTGTAGGGGATTGAAATAAACTTCTAATGGTCGATATTTAGATTCTAAAAGAGTCTTAACTCGTTCAATAAATAATAAATGAGATTTAACCTACTTATTGAGCCTAATTAAAAATCCTAATCAAGCTCAGTAATTTACTGCTCGTGGGCTTATCCAATATGGCCCATTAAATATAAATAATTTTAGGCCCAACAAAAATTATCAATATTCCGACCTTAGAATTATTGGGCTAGGTCGTTACATATAACTTCCATTATGGGTGTCACTTCTTGTATTTCTGCAAACTAAATTGTGTTTCCTGGTCCTGCCGCAATAATGTTTCAATGGCTTTGTTTTCTATCACTTTTTCTCCCCTCATGCAGCCTTACTGTTGTTTAAAGATGTTCATGCATTCTTGGAGTCAAGCCATTCTTCCTAATGCTTGTGTTGAAAATGATTATAATTGTTATGATGGGTCTTGTGTAAATTTAATGCAGTATACACGTGTGTGTGTGTGTGTGTGTGTGTGTGTGTGGTATACAGTCTAAACAGACTAACTAATATTGTCAGATTTTAATCTGGAAGTTCTTCTCAGATACAAGGAAATGACTAAGTTCCAGTTCTTTATTTCTCAAATTAGAATTTAGGAAACCCTTGAACCCCCTCCCCCCTTGTCATCCCAAAAGGAAAAGAAAAAAGAAAATAAAATAGAAAAAAGGATCAGTTGTACTCTTGTGATGGAAGCAAGAATCAATATCATTCAGTTTTAAACTGCATTGTTTGTGTGAAAGAAAATATATTTCATCTAGAAGCACTTCTATCCTACAATGTCTCCACAAAAGGGGAATGCAGGTTTCCTCCATTATATATACTGATTTAGAATGCCACTCATGCCCAATTTTGAAAATTAACTTGTCAATTTCTGTATGCTTTACTCATCTATTACTTTTCCATATCAGAATGAAGTTGCTAGAGCAATTGAGATAAGGGAAATTGTTACCTCTTTGGGTCCAGCATATATAAAACTTGGTCAAGCTTTGAGTATTCGCCCGGATATACTGTCACCTGTTGCAATGACTGAGCTGCAAAAGCTTTGCGATAAGGTAAAGTATATGTGCCCCATTTTTGTTTCCTTTCATGTTCTTTATTTTCATGATTACATCTAATCAAAGTTAAAGCTCTCTGCTCTTCTGAAAAAGAAAAAAGAAAGAAAAATAACCTATATGATATCCATAACACTCAGCAAAATAGAGATGAGTATAAAACAAGAAAATTTAGTTATGAGTATAAAACAAGAAAATTAAGTTATACTATGTTGTGCAAATGTGAATTTTGATCTAGAATTTGCGAACGTTTTAGGTAATTTTAGAGAGAATAGAAAGGACTGGAATGGCTAGGATACATGATCCTGCCTGGTATGCTTTGTATTTATAGGAAAATGTATACACTAACAATCAGTCTCGATGGTTACAACTAAGAGATAAGATAAAGATTTAAAATTACAATTCAAAAACATAATAGATTCTATCTATCTTGTTGACAGCTGCCATGCTTTGTCATTTGATGTTCTGTTGATTCTGTTGAAGATGTTCTGTTGATTTTGTTGAGATATCCTGCAGACTTTGAGATGAATATGGATTCTTAACAGCCCCTATCAAACTAATGGGAGGTGCAGTCACCATTAGTCTTTCCTTGAGAAGTAAGAACCTTGGAGAGGCTAGACCTTTAGTAAAAATATCAGCTATCTGATCTGCAGTGGCAATGTACCTAGTTGTGAAGTCTTTGTTGATCACCTTCTCTCGAATGAAATGATAATCAAACTCCACATGTTTGGTTCTAGCATGAAAAATAGGGTTAGAAGCTAAGGCAAGAGCTCCCATATTATCACACCAAAGCTGTGGAGTTAAATCAATTGAGCACTGTAATTCTTTGAATAGCATCCTAAGCCAATATGGCTCAGTTGTTGTAATAGCCATAGCTCTATACTCGGCCTCTGTGTTGGACCTGGATACAACAGGTTGTTTCTTTGCTTGCCACGAGATTCAGCAATTACCTAGGAACACACCATAACCACTAGTGGACCTTCTATCTAGGGGATCTCCAGCCCAGTCACTGTCACAATAAGCTGATAGTTGTAATGTTCCTGGTTTGAAAAGTAGTCCATGATCAATTGTACCCTTAAGGTACCTTCGTACCCTTTTTGCTGCTGTAAGATGAGTAGTAGTGGGACAATGCAAAAATTGATATAATTGATTAACTGAGTATGAAATATCAGGCCTTGTAAGAGTACAAGATTGAAGTGCTCCTACAATGTGCCGATAAATAGCAGGATCAGATAAGGGATCACCCTCAAGTTTGCTTAGTTTTTGTCCCGATACACAAGGAGCTAAGTAAGGCTTAGCTCCAAGCATATTTGTTCGATCTAGCAAGTTGTATATATATTTGGCTTGATTGAGATGCAAACCTGTAGAAGTTCTGTGCTCATGAATTTCGAGAAAGTAGCTTAAGTCACCCAAATCCTTCATCTTAAATTCTTGTTGCAGATTTTGGATAAGCCAGTTAATGCTAGAGCTGTGAGTCCCAATGACAATTATATCATCCACATAAATTAGCACATAGATATGAACTGGACCATTGTGAAACATAAACAAAGATGTGTCCAGTAAAGAACCTGTAAAGCCAAGCCCTTGTAATGCTTGTGTAAGCCGAGTATACCAAGCCCTCGGGGCTTGTTTAAGTCTATAAATAGCTTTGTGCAACCTGCATACATGATTAGGCTTTGTACTATCCACAAAACCTTGAGGTTGTTCCATGAAAACTTCCTCATTAAGAAAACCATGAAGAAATGCATTAGATACATCCAATTGTTTGATAGGCCAATCAAAATGCAATGCAAGAGCCATAAGCAATCGGATTGTGGCTGGTTTAATTACTGGGCTAAATGTTTCTGTGTAATCTATTCCATTCCTTTTCTCAAATCCTTCCGTCACTAATCTGGCCTTGTATGTGTCAATGGTTCCATCTGGTTTTTGCTTGAGCTTGTACACCCATTTATTATGGATTACATGTCTATCTGCAGGTCTTGGGCAAAGTGTCCATGTTTTATTATCCAACAAGGCTTGGTACTCACTTTGCATTGCAGTAAACTAATCGGGGTCAGCCATGGCTTTAGAGAATGATTTGGGTTCACATGGCAACAAGCTGGTATGAAGGACTTTTATTGGATGTTTAGTGGATTTGTTAGAGAGATATAACTGAAAATATGGAAATTGTTTGGGTTTGGAATGTCCAGTCATGGATCTAGTAATGATTTGTGAAGGAAGAGTACTGGACACAAGATTAGAGTTTTGGACAGGTACATTATCTAACTCTAAATCAGATAAATTCAAGTCTGGTGTATGATCTGGTTCTAGGTTAGATAAGTTTGGTTCTGGTGAGAGTTATTGGTTTTGGGTAGAACTGATATTATCATCAGATTGAACACTAGGTTGGTCTGATGGATGATGAATGTTTGAGGACATATTCTGAGATGAGTGTATAGGAACAGTGGGTGAGTTGAGTAAGAAAAAATGTGAAGGTAAGAGAACAGTAATTGAGGAAGGAGATGTTCCTCGAGCAGGACAATGAGGAGAATCTTTCCCCTGTGCTGGAAATAAACTTTCATCAAACACTACATGTCGTGACATGTAGGTTTTGTTGGTTTGTATATCTAAGCATTTATAGCCTTTCTGATTGGAACCATATCCTAAGAAGACACACTGTTTGCCTTTTAACTCAAGCTTGTGCTTTGTGTAAGGTCTCAAAAGAGGATAACATGCACAACCAAAAACTTTTAGAGGAGAGAAATCTGGTTCTTTATGGAACAGTCTGGTGAGAGGAATTTCATATTGCTGAATAGGTGAAGGGAGTCAATTAATTGAGTGTATTGCTGTATGAAATGCTTTCACCCAATATTTAGAGGGGAGATGTGATTGTGCTAAAAGAGTAAGACCAATTTCACACACATGTCTAAGTTTTCTTTCAGCTATCCCATTCTGTTGGGATGTATGAAGGCAGGTAAATCTGTGATAGATCCCACTGTCATTAAGGAATTTGTTGAAGATATTTGAGTTGTATTCACCTCCACCATCAGTTTGGAGTTGTTTAATTTTGCAAGATAATTGAGTCTTAATGATGCATTTAAACTTGACAAAACAGTCAAATAGATCAGAATTAAACTTTAGAGCGAACAAGCAAGAATATCTGGAAAAATCATCAATAAAAATTACATAATACTTGTATCCATGTATGGATGAAACTGGTGAGGTCCATACATCACTGTGGATCAATTCTAAAGGTTTAAGGGATACATGATCATATGTATTGAAAGGAAGATGCTGGCTTTTTCCTAATTGACAGGGTATACACAAATCAGATTGGGATTTATTGGAGGAAATAGGTAGCTGATATTGCTTGAGGACTCGGTGCAGGATTTGAGAGTTAGGATGGCCTAGGCTCTTGTGCCAGATATCAGTGGAGGTTTTGATTCCAATCAGTGCTACAGATGCCTTTTTATTCTTGACAAGCTTATTGAGGTGCACAGGGTATAGACCTCCTTCACTGGGCTCCTGTAGGAGGATTTCCCCTATCGAGTTGTCCTTCACTAAGAAATATGAATCGGTTAGTTTAAAAAAAAAATTGTTATCTTGACAGAATTTTTGAATAGAAAGTAAATTAGTAGAGACATTTGGACAGTGGATGATATTGTTTAAATGTAAAGTAGAATGAGGTAGATGATAGGTAGTGGAACCAGTATGTGCAATGTTTAAGCCATTACCATTCCCTACAGCCACATTGTCAGTACCCTGATATGGTTGCTGCAATGCAAGGTTCTCCAAGTTTGCTGTGATATGGTTTGTAGTCCCACTGTTAGCGAGCCAAGTTTCATCATCATGGAGAAGATTAGATTGAGCTACCATTGCAGCAAGCTCTTTAGGTGGGTGTCTCCCTTGATAGGCATAATCCATCCTATGAAAACAGTCCAATGGTTGTTGGTTGGTCCTGCCACAGATCTGACGAGGAGGCTTGTTAGCATTAAACTGATTTGTAGAGGATTTACCTTGAGGTTGATTGCTGCCTGAAGGAAATGTCTTCTTTTGTCTTCTTTTGTGCAGGATTCTTGCTGAAGTTGGGCTTGTTGGAGGAGCCGAACTTGGGTTTTTGATGCTGTCCAGGACCTTTGTGGGAATAGAGAGCAAATGCATTTGATTCACCAATAGGTGTTTGTGTTTCCAGCAATTGCTCATAACTAAGCAACTCAGATTGGAATTCTTCAAAATTCATAGTAGTATCCTTTGTGGCAAAGGAATAGGAAGTGACAAAAGGATTATATTGTGGGTTGAGACCACCCACAATATAAGAGATAAGATCTTCATCACTTACAGGTTTGCCAACAAGAGCCAATTGATCAGCTATACTCTTGGATAAGTGGATAAAGTCACTGCAAGTACGTGATCCTTGCTTGGTTGTTTGAAGCTGACGCCTTAAGAGCACTGGCATTGGATTAGCCAAAATTTTTCTTCAAAAAGTACAATTTTGCACAAATATAAAAAAGAAAAGTGTCATCTTTGATAAAAAATGACACTTTTGAGTGTGGGAAAATGTAATAAAGTTACTTTTTGTTTTGAAAAGTGAATAGTAAAACATGAAAACTCTTCAAATTAAAATTTTTAACTAATCTAATGCCAGTGCTCTTAAGTGATTGACTCTTGACCTTGAAGGTGAAGCATATCAAGTAGATAATGCTGTCCACACCTGCTTAGAGGTGTTCAAGCCATAAACGGTCGGTACAATTTTATCAGACAGTGTAGCTATGAACCAACTTAAAATAAATTGGTCTTTCTTTTCCCAAATCTCATAAGTAGGATTGAGCTTCATTGTGTCCTAATGATCAGGATCAGCAATGAGTTTAGGAGGAGCAGGTTCCAAGCCATCAACAATGCCCAGAAGTCCATTTGTTTTTAAAATGGGAGTAAATTGACATACCCATGTAAGGTAATTTGTGTCATCCAATTTAGTATAAACAGGATGAGACATGTTGGGAATGGAAAAAGGAGTGGAAGAAGTGTTCCTAGGAGCAGCCATGGTGGTGTTAACCAAATAGCTCTGATGCCAAGAAAGAATAGAAAGGAATGGAATGGCTAGGATACATGATCCTGTCTGGTATGCTTTGTATTTATAGAAAAATGTATACACTAACAATCAGTCTCGATAGTTACAACTAAGAGATAAGATAAAGATTTAAAATTTCAATTAAAAAACATAACAGATTCTATCTATCTTGTTGACAGCTGCCATTCTTTGTCATTTGATGTTTTGTTGATTTTGTTGAAGATGTTCTGTTGATTCTGTTGAGATATCCTGCAGACTTTGAGATGAATATGGATTCTTAACAATTTTAGTTATTACCTTTTACCAGTTAGTGAGAATGTTTTACTCATAAAAAAAGTTGGTCGGGATGTTTTATATGTCCATTAAATCAGATGTAAAAGCTTCATGATAGAAGCTAACCTAGGCTTGTGGATTAAGGTACTTTCTGGTACAATTGGGCTTATGATGTTAGGGTTCTTATTGATAGATAAGTTTAGGGAAGTGTTCCTAGCATAAAGCTACGTGAAAGAAAAACCTAGGCTTGTGGATTAAAGTAATTCCTGGTACTATTTCGTTTGTGATGTTAGGTTCTTATTGCTAGATCTATTGAGGGGAGTATTCAGGGCATCTCACAAGCTTTGTATCATGGTATTCTTAGTCAATCAGTCTGAGATGAGCTCATGGTAGGTACTTTTTTTCATGCTGTGTTTTGGCAGACTTTGGCATGGCTTATCCCATCACAGTTATTAGTTGTAGTTAACATATTCCAACTTGACTGTGGATCATTTATTACTTCCCTGTGAGGTGGCCAGGATCTTATGGGATGCTTTTAGCGGAACCGGACTTGTGTGGGTAATGCCCAAGAGGATGGTGGATCTCCTTGCTAGTTGGAGAGGCATTAAGTGTAACCTGCAGTGTGGAATATGGTTCTGTTATGTCTGATATGATGTATATGGCTGGAAAAATATGGTTAGTGCTTTGAAGATCAGCAACGCTCTTTGGATGATCTTAGATGTTTCTTCTTCCACACTTAGTCTTTTGGGCTTCTGTTCTAGTCCCCTGATGGGGCTAGTTTTCATGATTTTCTCGTATCCGTTTCTAGCATCTGGTAACTAGGTGTTCTCCTTGTATACTTCTTGTGTACTTGTGATTTGCCTATTTTCTTGATTTAATGAAATTTTGTTTTACCTATTAAAAAACAAACATATTCCAACTTGAACTGAATATCAAATGTTTCTGTAACGCCACTGTCCCGCATTGGAAATATGAATGTTTACAAAGATCGGGTAGTTATAAAGGTAGTCAGGTGATAAATCCTACATTGACTACTTACTAGGTAAAACTGGGTTTTTTATAGGTAAACGATTATATTATATTAACATGAATAGGCAAAACCCGAGTACACAGGTGGTATGCAAGAGACTACACATATTTAGGGTGAAGAAGGTAAAAATGGGTTTTTATTAGGGCTGTGCATCCGGATCTGGGAAGATCTAGATCCAGATCTGGATTTTAAAAAGCTGGTGGATATCCGCCCGGGTAAACCCGGCCAAAACCCTGGCGGATAACCGGATATCCTGATTTTATACTCTTTTTTAACACTTCTAAACCTTTTTAAAATAAGAAAAAAGAAAAAAAGCTTTTTTAACACTTTTAGACTTTTTTATGGGCTGTGATATCTGGATTTTGTACACAATTTATTAAATAATTTTTTTAACACCTTCAAAACCCTTTTAATTTTTTTTTATAATTTTTTAAAGGCTTTTTTTATAGGCCTTTATATTTATTATTTTTTCTGGGCATTTTTTATATAATGAATACTTTTATATGCATTTTTTATATAATGAATATTTTTATAGGCATTTTTTAAACTTTTTATTTGTATTATTTTTATTTATTTCCTACTCAAATTTTCACAAGATAAAATAAATAATAATAGACATCAACATACACATTACACCACATACTTTAGATTGTTGCTCACATCATAATGCAAAACATCAACTTTACAAGGAACAAATAATGAAGAATTCAAAAGCAGTAACAAAGAACTGTGGAAGAACATTTGAAGTCAAACCCCCTATCATCTCCATTGTGAGCTGTGGGAAACAGAAAATCAGGAAGATTAGTAAAAAAATCATAACCCAACTGATATGCATATATATAGAGAGAATGAAATACTTATGGAGTGTGTCGATAACCCAACTGAAACATGAGAAGCTTTTAATGAGATAGATGGAACCACAAACTATATATATATATTGATAGAGGCAAAGGTTGTAAACCAATTGGACCATCTCTTCTATATTCATCAGGTTTCAAAAAGAAATCAGATGGTGGTTCCCCAAACAACAGAAAAACTATTTATTGAAGAGAAAGGGGTGCCATGGCAATGTCAAGGCTATCAACAGAATCAATAAAAACACATCTAGATATGGACTAAGACTCTCACCAGTTCTAGAAATGGATGGCCCAATTAGGAGAGAGAGTCATAACCAATGTGGGATTTACATTACTCAGAATCCTTCGCACAGACCATCAAATGCTATAGGGTCTTTATGAAAATTGGAGAGATCTCTATTTTTAACATAAAGACAGGATTCACCCTTTAGATCAGAATGAAACAATACACATCACATCAAGGCTACATATGTATCTTTATGCCAAAAAACGAACAGTATATATCAGTGTTGTCAGTCAAAATATGATCGAAGCATACCAGGAGCAGCAGCAGGAGACACTGCAGAACAACCAAACCCACAAAATTAATCACTAATCCAAACACATAAACTCATGAATCAAAAAAATGACAACAGTTGTACTTTCATTCATGTTAGAGAGATGACTAGCAAGAAAAAAATCAAAAAGAGACCAGAGTAGGAAAAAAAAAAAGAAACCCCAAACCTAGATCCAACCAAAAGGAAGGGAAAAAAAAGTTCAATGAACGTGCCAAGGAAGTCCATCCAGAAACATAAAGATCGATCCGTCTTGACAGGTCAATTTTCACTTTCTCAATATGGCCAATCTGTAAACGTAGAATCGTGAGTTTCAACCCCTCGAGTTTTCAAACCGGGTACCCAAACACCGTGGAGAAATAGAGAACTTCAGATTCTTGATATACAACTTTCAGAGAAATGAATACCAATAAAAATAAATAAAAAATTGACTAGAGATTAGGGAAAAAAAGGGTCCAAACCTAGATCTAAACCAAAAAGGAAGGGAAAAACATTTAATGAACGCAGTCACAACATCTAGAGAGATGACCAGCAAGAAAAAATCGAAAATAGACTATAGATTAGGGGGAAAAAAAAACCCCAAACCCAGATCCAACCAAAAGGAAGGGAAAAAAATGGAGGGAGAGATGAACTTGGACATCGTGCCATGATGGGTGGTGGATCTATGTTTATGACTAAAGAGAGGGAGAAAATGGCTTAGGGTGGGCGCAGAAAAAATAAAAGAAACGAAAACAAAACAAAAGAACTAAGATGTAAAATAGGATTCCCATACCTGTGAATGTAACTGGCTGCGGTGTTCTCTATGGTGTTAACTGGCCGTGATGGCTCTGCTTTTGCCTTAGGGTTTTGGCTAGAGAGAGCAAGGGAGAGAGCGAGGATGTTCGAAGGTTTCTGGCAGAAACCTAATGTAATTTTTTTAAATAGTGCAGTCCCGGGTAACCGCATGGCAAACCGGATCCGGACGAACCGCCCGGAACATACCGGATACCCGGTTTTCCAACTGGACCGGATTTTTTATTTTTATTTATTTTTTTGGTTTGAATGCACACCCCTAGTTTTTATGATTTTAAGGAAGCTCCAGCTTGATCAGTCTTTTTGGAGCTATGCTGCAGACATGCCTATTGCTTTTCCTGGGTTGTTACCTAGGGTATCAAAGCCACATAGTAAGGTCAGACATGTGATACTGGAGCAGTACATGACATGGTTCTAACAAGGATAGCATGAATTTAAGAGAGAGTTTGTAATACTTAAGTCTCCAATCGAGAATATGAATAACCCCCCATATATTGGATAGGTTATAAAGGTAGACTCAAGTGTTAAGTTTCATATTGGCTATTTATCATGTGAGATTGTGCTTTGTAAGTAATTCTAGTAAAGTTTCAAATTGACTAACCTTTTTGGGGTCATGACGAGAGATGTGGGTACCACTCCCTGGGTAGTTATAGTTTTTTTCGTCAAATTCTTGCATTGGAGGAGAGATACCGCTTGGTTTAATTTTGTCAAATGTTTTCCCATTTTATGTAAATTTAGGTATCCTTCTTCAAGGCTGATCTTTCTGTTTGATGATATATGAAGGTTCCTTCATTTCCAGATGATGTAGCTATGGCTCTTATTGAGGAGGAACTTGGTCAGCCATGGAATAACATCTATTCTGAACTATCATCTTCCCCGATTGCTGCTGGTAGCTTTTTAGATAATCATTTGTATATAAAATCGTATTAACAAAAAATCCGGCCTTCCTTTGCTGGTATTTTGAAATTCATTGTTCCAAATCGTTTATTCTTCTATTGCCATGGCAGCATCTCTTGGACAGGTGTACAAGGGCCGTTTGAAAGAAAATGGGGATCTGGTTGCTGTTAAAGTGCAGAGGCCTTTTGTTCTTGAGACGGTTACCGTCGATTTGTTCATCATACGGAATTTAGGTTTGGTACTAAGAAGGTTTCCTCAGGTAGTGTTACACACAACTGACTTGAAGTCACTTGGCTCTGTGTTAAAACTACTACATTTCGGGGTGAAGGGTTAAACACTGGTAGAGATAATGGCTTCTTCACATCCCTTGCTTCTCTGCTTATGTTTTTCAGATCTCCACGGATGTAGTCGGATTGGTTGATGAATGGGCTGCTCGATTTTTTGAGGAGCTAGATTATGTTACTGAAGGGAAAAACGGAACAATCTTTGCTGAAATGATGAGGAAAGACCTGCCTCAGGTGAGTCTAATAACTCTTTAACAGTATACTTTCTGTTATGTTACAAGAAGTTCATTTGATTTCAGCTACTGAGTTTGGTTACAAACTCATACTTGGTGATCCTGATATCACGTACTAAAATGTGGAATTTGCAGTATGAAAAAAAAAAGTTTAAATGCTGCATTTCCAAGATGTTCTAAACTAATAATTGATATTTCCCAGTTAACCATGCTGTTTTAAAAGTGAAAGATTTATTTATCTGTTGATTATTTTACGTTTAGTAGAAGTTCTGTCAATAAAAGCATCTTTGAACAAGTTCTCACTTGTTGGAGTTTTGTTATTTTAAATCTGTGGGAAATTTTTTTTTTTTATGCTCCCTGAAAAGCTTAAGATTTGTTTTAGGTTGTTGTACCAAAAACCTATGATAAATATACATCAAGAAAGGTTCTTACTACATCATGGATAGATGGAGAGAAGCTGTCACAAAGTACAGAAAATGACGTAGGAGAACTTGTTAATGTTGGAGTCATATGCTACCTGAAGCAGGCAAGCTTTTCTATCACTGCATTCGTGCAAGCATATTCTTATTGGTTTCTCCATCCCTCTCTCTAATCTTTTGCTTTCTATATAAATTGGGCAACATATTAGCATGATACATTGGATTACAAACACTGAAGCAAAGTGGTTGACTATCTTCATTGGTTTAATATGTGATTGTTTGATGCATATTAGCACCAATAGATGCTTAATTTAGGCTACCTTTTTTAGAAAGAAATTAGAAGCAATCCTTGTAGGCCACTTTTTTACTTGTGCTGTCTTTTAGTATTTTTTATGGGTAAAATACAGAGTTCAATATTTTTTAATAATAAGCTAATTTATGAGTTATTAAGAACTTAATTATTAAGAGTGATTAAAAGCAACTTATTGTTTTTGTCAACATTGTGGAGTCTTAACAGTAGAAAAAATTGTTATTGGGTGACTTTAATGGAGTTAAACCTGATCTGCATTTCTTTCATGTGAATATGCATACATTATATGCTATGCTATGTACCTTTTGCCAAGGGAGTGGAAAGAGAACATATGGCCAATTCGATAATGAATTGTGGCTCTTTGTTTTAAGCTCTGCTTTATTCACAAACTCAACTTATTGGTTGTGCCTTTGTCTCCGCATTATGCTTCTAATAGTAAATTGTACAGACGTTAGCTTCTCTACAAATCTATCTTTATGGTATTTATGTATTGTGAATGAAGATCAAAGTGTACTTGTCAACATGGTTTCAGGCCCTTGCTTGCCATTTGTTTTTGTACGTGTAATATCAACTTATGGTCGGTGAGAGTTCATAGTCAGTTGCCTACACTGAGAATCATCTTTATTAAATTCTTAACCTTTGCTTTTCATTCATTGCAGTTGCTTGATACTGGATTTTTCCATGCTGATCCTCATCCTGGGAATTTAATCCGTACTCCGGATGGAAAGCTAGCTATACTTGATTTTGGTAACAATCTACTTCAATTAGAGTGTGTGGTGACAGATCATCTTTTCACATGATTAGCTGCATCATATACACTCTTGTTTGAAGAACTTAGTTGTAAATCTTGGTTCTGCATCATTTGTCTAATTAACATGTTAACAGTGATTAATTGTTTTAATGGTTTTTTCTTTATTGTCTTGGTTTTCTTCACTTTGATACTTGAATTATAGATCTTTAATTTACTTTCTACTGGCATTTTAGAAAGATGAAACTCTTCTGGGAGGGAGGGAGATATGACTATTGTATGATTGGGTTACTGCTTTATATATAGGCAGGGAGGGAGGGCCCTTTAGGCATTGTTTTTTTTTATAGGTAAGAGATAAATTTTATTAATGAGAATGAAAGAGGCATAGCCCGTGTATGCAGGGAGTATACTGGCATTGTTTTTTAAATCATTGGAAAGTTTTAAAGGAATCATTATTTTTGAGACCATTGTATATTTATTGTATGATTGGGTTACTGCTTTTAGGCAGTGCCTGTCTAATGATTTTGGATTGTAATACTTTACCATTAAATTTAATACATTCCCTATGTATATTGAGCTTAAAACTTCAACTGATATTGTTTACTTATATAAAAGAAAACTTGTCACTAGATCAGATTGAAAGGAACCTCTTACTGTAATGATAATGTTCTATGATTTGCAGTTAGTTTTGCCCCACTTTAACCGTGATCATTGTTATCATTATTATGATTAGTGTAATATTACAATTCTTAAACCTTTAGCAGCATGTATTGTATGTGAGTTGCTTTCCTCTATGGAATTCAATGAGCCATGCATTTTCTCAAACTCCATATCAAATGGGTATTGCATTTAATGAGAACGATTTAGTATAACTTTTTCTGCCCTCAATATTGGACTGCGAGATACTTCTTTTAGCTGTGAAGACTATTTTTTTTCTTTTGCATCTTAAAGTATAATTTTCTGTAACAGGCCTAGTGACAAAACTAACCGATGATAAAAAATATGGAATGATTGAAGCAATTGCTCACCTCATTCATCGGGATTATGGAGCTATAGTCAAAGACTTTGTTAAACTTGATTTCATACCAGAGGGGGTTAATTTGGAACCTATCTTACCTGTTTTGGCCAAGGTTTTTGATCAGGCACTTGAAGGTGGAGGGGCCAAGAATATCAATTTCCAGGAGCTGGCATCAGATTTAGCACAAATAACATTTGATTATCCGTTTAGAATACCCCCTTATTTTGCTCTTATAATCAGGGCAATTGGGGTACTGGAAGGCATAGCTTTGGTGGGAAACCCTGATTTTGCCATTGTGGATGAGGCCTATCCATATATTGCACAGGTATGATACTCTGAATTTTTCATGATGCTTGTTTGAAATCTATTAACTTCTAATATTAAGAAATATGTTGGTGCTTATAATATATTGATAGCTAAATTGCAGTGGACCTTACCACTTTAAGCCTAGCTTATACGAATCTTCCAGAATGGATGAAATCGCTAGTTTGTGCACTTTATGCTTGTAGCTGTAAATGGACATAGTCAACCTATGAGGTTCCAAATTTGATATCTGCCATTAAGTGTTATCGAATGTAAAGAATTGCAGTTGATCTTTGATTGCAAAATTTAAGCCACCTTATTGGATGGCCTTGCTGATTTCAAACAATAGCCTATGGCAAGGTGGCTGTGATATCTATTTAAATAATCGTTTTGAGGTTTCATACACCCCCCAGATGAGCTAGATTTGCCTCAATTTTTCTCTTCCCCTTCAGTCTTACTCAAGAGTTCAATTATGCTATTTCATGAGTTTGCTGAGCTTCTTATGGATCGATGGCGCTACCCTTATTCACATCATTTACGATTTCGTTATTGCCTATTCTAGCAAAACCATCCATCCATCAGAGCCAGTTTATAACACCAAGTTGAGGTTCATTCAAAAGACTTTTTTCCCCTTTATAGACAATTTTTTTTTGATAAGTAATAATCTTTATTGAATAGAATGAAACTAGGCAATGCCCAAGTACACATGAAGTATACAAAGTGAGACACCTAATTACATTCTAGTAAGCTGGGGCAAAAGAATTAACACAACCCTTCTTTTTGGACAAGCAAAGTAATTTATTCAAGCACATAGCATGCATTCTAGTACACAAGTATATAATAGGATAGGAGACATCCAATTGGTGGGATGAAGAAAAAGAACATAAATTCTACAATACTTAGGGGTGTAAAAAGATCGAACCGGACCGGCGGACCGGACCGGTTGTCCAGGACCGGGACCGGACCGGACCGGTTGGAGTCCGGTCCGGTCCGGTCCCGGTCCAAGGAGTTCATCCCCCTGGACCGGACCGGACCGGACCGGACCGAATCCCTAATTTTTTTTTTTAATTTTTATTTTTAAATATATGTATATATAAATAATAATATATAAAATTTAATATTAATATTAATATATATTAACATATTAATATACAATATATACTATTATAATATTAACATATTATAATTTATAGTAGACTAGTAGTTGACAAGTTATAGTATAAAAATATAAATTATAGTATATCTAGATAAAGTATTAGTAATAACTTATAAGTAATAAGTATATTATTATTATTTAATATATTATTACTAATTTATCACTATTTACTAACATATAAATATATAATATACTAATATAAATTGTAATAGTGTTATTACTAATTAGTTATAATTTATTAACATATACTAATGTAATAGTGTTATTAGACTATTAGACTATTAGTTATAATTTACTAACATACTTAATATATAATATATACTTTTATAATATTAACATATTATAATTTATAGTAGTTAAATTTGGACCAAAAAAATATTCGATTATTGTAGAATTTTAGATTAAATTTAGCCCATTAAATCATATGGGGCACTCCTGGACCGGACTGGACCGCCCCTGGGCCGAATTGGACCGGACCGGTATGGACTGAACTCCTGTTCGGTCCGGTCCAGGGTGAGAGAATTCTTGGACCGAATGGAATCGGTCCACAAATTTCCCGGACCGGACCGGACCGGACCGGACCATTTACACCCCTAACAATACTATAGAAAGCTAAGGGTGCAGAAGCATGCACTGCTATCTGAAGATAGAGTTATGAACTAATGACTCTTAAATCTAACCCAGTTCTCCACTATTTTTGAATGTCCGAGCATTTCATCCCTGCCAAATACACCACACCAGACATAACAAGACTATCCAAACATGTAAGTTGTGGCTCTGGAGGGAATTTTGCCAAATCCACCACCTGCTGGGGCATGATCCACGCAATCCCAAACGGAAAATACACTGATGCCCATAAGTCTCTTGAGACACCTTGCAGTGAAGCGGAAAATGGTCAATGCTTCATCCACACAGCTTATACATACAGCACCAGTCCATTGCCACAACATTTCCCTTTGACAAGTCAAATCCACCATTGCCACAACACTGCCTAACAAACAAAGAAGGTTACCATTGACGGCAGGGGCGGACCCAAGCCTTGGGTTGGGGGGGCTACGGCCCCCCCAAAATTTTTTCAAATTTTATTTATAATAGAAATACATATATATAATTATATATATATAATTAAAATTCTCTCTTAGATTATAAAAATAAAAATTGAACCCCCCAAATTTTTTTCTGAAAATTATTCTTTTAAATCTCAATATACATTTATTTATATTTTAATTTTTAACTTTATATAAACCCAAATTTTAACTTACATAATCTTACAGTTACTATAATAGTCTAACTCTAACAAAAAAATTAATTATAAATTTATATGATTGTAAAATTCATTAATTATACTCACTTATTTAGTTTTACTCTAACTTGTATGATTGTGAGATATAGTTTGTTAAAAATCTAATAGCGTTACATCATTACTTAATAGAAAGTTTTCAAATTTATTCTTAATTTATAAATTTTTCTTAAATCATAAAAAAAATATGAGCAAATACTTAAGAACAATTAATTTTTTTTTTTTAAAAAAAAAAGAAAGAAATGAAGTACAATTCGAAAAATAATATACGTTTAGAGAGTTCGGTAACAACAGAATATGATATTTCTATTACTAATGATCATCCTTCTAAAATTTACACATACCGTACATTTTATCGATCGCCCCCCCAAACATAAAATTCTGGTTCCGCCCCTGATTGACGGCCCCTTATTTCTCCAAACATTCTTAAGTCTAAGGGAGGAGTTTGTGGTAAAAGGACTTGACCTTAAAGGTTTACGTCTCGGAAGGAATCCAGCATATCTTATCTACTCGATCTCCCAGTCATGCACATTTCTAATGAAAGTAAGTTCCACAAGCTGTTTCGATTTTCGAAAAAAAAAAAAAAAAGCTGGTTGATTAGTATAGCCAATTAAAAATAGTGATAAAATTCTCTAAATGATTTAGGACCTCATGAAAGGAGAAGTTATGAACTGAAGCTTTTTTAAGGTATAAACTAGTTGAGCTTATGCAGAATTATTTGGCCATACTGATGGGTCTAAGTAGCGGTGGTGCTTTCTCTCTTTTATCTTAGTTATCTAAATGGGAGTTAATTGTGCTCTTCTAATTTTATTGTAGAGACTCTTGACTGATGAATCCCCCCGGTTAAAGAATGCTTTACGTTACACAATATATGGTAAATCTGGAGTTTTTGACGCTGAAAGGTTCATTGACGTCATGCAAGCATTTGAGAATTTCATAACTGCAGCAAAAAGTGGAGGAGGGGAGACTCTGAATGGGGGCATGGCTGAACTTGGCCTCCTGCAAAGTCAAACAGGGTTTACAATTCCTAGAATTTCGACCAATGTATCTCAACAAAAGCAGCCAATTCAAACACGAGCAGCCTTGGCATTTCTGCTGTCTGATAAAGGGAACTTTTTCCGAGAATTTCTTCTGGATGAGGTACTACTTGGAGTAATTTTTAAATTAAAAGGGGTCGTTTTCTTAATATTGATATGCAAAGGCAGTTAATACTGCACATCAATCATAGCTAAGAGCATCATTATCATCATCATCTGGACAAGGTAGTGCTAGAAGTAACTTTTAAGTTAAAAAGAATGTTGTTGTTAATGTTGACGGGACAAGGCAGATAATATTGGTGATGGTGATGTTGATATCATTATTCTTAGTTATAATTGATTTATTGTTAATTATTTTGAATATATGAACTATTTATTGGTTTTGTCTGACATGATGATGCAATAGCCGGGCCACTTTTGTTAGGGATACAATGAGAATAATTTTTATTGGGCTCACTGGCCCATGAATTTTTATTTTATTATATGACTTGGACCACGATCCCGTCCATTGAGCCCAATGAGAATTATTCTCATTCTAGCCCTAACAAAAGTGGGCCCTGGTGTTATAGATGATGATCCTACCAAAGATCCAACAGAGAAAGGACAATATTGGCCTCAGTTTTTTTGTCCCATTACACTTCTACATATGTTTCCTAACCTCTTCTTTATTTTCCTGCTGGTTCCACTTTGTTTGAATAACATAACAAGTGTATTTTTATTACTCCGAAGAAAAGAAGGGAGTGAGTAGTTATTTTCTTCCCAGTTATTTTGCTTTCTTTTGCTTGTGACTATGTAATTACTTGCCTTTAGTTATGCGCCTCAAATTTTTTGTATGGAATTCTAATACTCATTATATCGTGTGATAGGGCTCAGCATTTGCTTCAGTTTTCTCATTTACTTGTACATAATTTCTCATCTATTTATAGTTTTTTTCTTCTTTTTTGTCCAATTGTTGGATAAGCAATTTCATTATTCGTTCCCCTGTGCTAAAGGCCCTGTGATGTTTGTTCTCACAAGGAGCTTTACTTAAGAATTACTTATCTCCCTGGTGTGCTCCAAAGTTGGTTAGATGGAGTGTATTTAGACGTGTAACTATTGTTTGCCATTGGCTTGAAAAGCAGATTGTAAAGGGCATTGACGTGGTTACAAGGGATCAGTTGATACAGATAATGTCATTTCTAGGAGTCCGAAATCCTGCCCCAGTTTTTAGTATGGTTCCTACTTTTGGACCCTTTAAGCCAGCAGCACTTCTACCCTCCATAAGTGAAGAAGACAAAGTTATATTGAATAATGTCCAAAAGATCGTTGAGTTCTTGACTGCAGGAAGTTCAATATCAAGAACATCAAATCAGGTATTGAAAGGATATCTTAACCATTTATTTTAGACTAATATGTGAAGTTGTCATGATGTTCCTTTCTGAAAAAGTTTATTTTGTGTCTTTCAAGTGGATATATATGTTCTTCTTCTTCCTTGAATGTTTTTCTCAAATTGTTGCTTCTTTGTGGGTGTCAACAGGGCGTGGTTGTTTCACAGGTGATCCAAGAGCTTCTTCCGGTATTGCCTGGCATATCTGTCACGGTGCTACCTGAGGTGCTCAACCGACTATCTTCCCGGGTGCTAGCACGCATTATCCGGGATACATTTTTGTAAAGAATATATCCATAATTGATCTGTTTAGGGCCAATACGTTTTTCATATTTTGATAAAGTTACAGCCAAATGTAATCATTACAACAAATGCACATCTTGTGTGCATTACTCGGTACTGTTCAAACACCAAGACCCAAAATCTTCTTCCTGTACATAAATTCCACTGCATGTCAAATGTATTGATGCGATACCTGTCGGAAACTTGATTGGTGTAGTTTCTATTCGCAGTGGAGAATGTTTCATAATTCATATCCTAGTAAACACCCACTTTTCTCTTGATGCATTCAAGAGTTTATTGTGTTAAGAGGATTACCATATAGGCATTATATTTTTCACCCAAACATTTGGACCTGGGATTTCTTTCGGCCTGTGGAATGCTGCAGCTCGCAGTATATGTCGGGGGTGGGTCCAAAACCAATAGGGTATGACTTCTGAAAACCAACCAGGATTGCCATCGTCATAAAAATTCCTGTTGTTCTCTCTGCCAGTCAGCTCATATATCTATGGAAACAAGACAAGATCTCAAATAGACGCAGCAACTCTGATATTCAATGCAAAAACAGTGTAACTTTAAGTGAAATTGAGACTATTCTATTTTAGTTATTGGAGACAGTGTCTTCCATTGATGTTCTTTTTGGGGTTGAAGACCAAATAACTCTGTAATCATGTCTGGTGAGATTTCCGTGGCAAATCTGATTGGGAATCTTCTGCTTGATTTGTTCCATCTGTTCCTCTGTTCAGTTACTGCCATCAGGAGTCCTATCCATTTCCCTCAATAACATCACACTGATTCATCCATAAGAATTCAATCCAACTTTTATATATTTTCACATGGTAATAAATATATTTGAAGACACAAAATTAGGGATAACATAAGCAGATTCATTATAGAAAGAAAAAAAAAAGATCAAAGGGACAATCAAATAAAAAGGAACTCCTCTTTGCTGAATAAGAAAATATTTACAAAAGCACAAACCCTCTCATACGTTTGTGGCTACAGCCTACAGCTATACCCTAAAAAATAACTCTGGAAAGAGCGAATATATTTATCTAACACAACCCAACTGTTTGATGGAAATACAAGGTAATAGCTAATTTTGAGAGAAGCACCTATGTATGAAGAAGGAGAAAAACAAAAAAAGAGAATAAGAAAAAAGTTCTATAACATTCCAGAATGACCTAACTCTGCCCATATACTGTGAGGCAACCATAATCGTAAGTAAGCAATAGAGGCCATGGGCCAGTTCAAATACAAATGTAAACATAAAATTCCGAAGCTAAAAACTCGAATGGTATAAGTTTAGTTGACATTATGGGATATAATTGTACCATATTTCTACTAGTGGTACTCATAAGGACCAGTCCCTTGGCCTATCCCTTGTGAAGCATCTTAAGTAGTTCTCTTAGTTTTGTTTACTACTTCTATTTCTCCATTGGTTTGGGGGTTGTAGACTGTACTTAGAGACATCTTGATCCATTGTAGTGTAAATAGATATTGCCAAAAGTGGCCAGTGAATATGTTGTCTTGGTAAGATACTATGGAAAAAGACAATCCATATAACTTGAAAATATCCTTAAGGAAGTTCAACCACATTTTTGATTGTGTAAGGATGTTTGGGAGGGAAAAAATGACTATATCTAGTGAGTCTATCAATCACCATCAAAAGATTGTTAACCCTATTCGAATTAGGGATCCCTTCCACAAAACCTAGAGTTATATGGGTCCAGGATTGAAAAAGTATATGGAGTGGTAGTAACAATCCATTGGGGCAGTATTAGATACCTTAACCCTCTGACATAGGTCACAACCCTTGATAATTGCTTCTTATATTTTTTGAGTCCAAGCCAATAGAAGTCCCTCTTGACCTTTATACCAATTTGGCATATCTTGAGTCTGTCTCCCCCCCCCCCCCCTCCCCCCCCCCCTAAACACAAAGGTCTGCTATGTGTCAACTCTAACAACGTATTTCTTAACTTTCCATTTTAGGAAATATACAAGTTGTTTCTGTACAAGAGTAACCCAACTCTTGTAGAATAATTTTTGCTCAATTTGTCTTCTTGGTAGAGAGTAACGAGAGCTTGCATCTATAGATCCATGGAATATGCTGCCTTTAGGTCACTATCCAATCCATTGATTGGAATATGATTAACATTTGTGTGTTCTCTTCTTCCCAATATTTTGAATATTGTACCAGTGGTTGTATCGATCAAGTTATTGGAACGAAATATTTCGATATCGGTATTATTTTGTGTACTGTTTCGGAATAGTCTATATATAAGTAAATTATATATAAAAATTATATTTCAAAATAATAGTTAATATGTGAATAAATTATATATATAAATATATGTAAATAGTCTAATCTGAATTGGGATAAAAAAAAAAAGAAATGAAAAAAAAAAAAATAAAAGGCCAAAATTCAATATGGCCGAAATACAGGCTGAAATATTATCCGGTAGAGTCGAAACATCGGCCAGTACCAACTGGTACGACTGAAATATTTTTCAAAACGAAACAACAATTTTTCTGTACTGGACAACTAGCTGGTATGACATATTTCGGCTGTACCAGCCGGTATGGTACAAAATTAAAAATTATGCTTCTTCCTGGCCCTGTCTTAATAGTGCATCATCAACCTTAATCATAGACCCATTTTTGTACTCAACTACGAATTCATACCTCATTAGCTTTGAGATCCACTTTTGTTGCATTGGAGCTCCCACCTTTTGATATATTAGGTATGTGAGACTTTGTTGATCTATCTTACTTACAAAATTTTGTACAAAGAGATATGGTCTCCATTTAAGTACAATTAAAACAAGAGTAAAAGTTATATTTCTGTGACGTCTGCACTAATCGTACTTGCAATAAGAGATAGTAATTGTGTGGTTGGGACATACAATATAAGGTTGCACATCCCTAACATTCATGACATATAAAATACAATACACTTAAATAAATAGCACTATGCAATATATTTGTAAAGGTAAAATAAAAGTACAATAATCTAAACAACGTTATAAGCAATTGCATAGTACATGGTACTGAGACTAACCATATATATCCTGGACATTGTCATTTGTCCTCAAAAGTGGCATTCTCAAAATGTCACCAAAACCTAAAGAGGAGCATAATCTCCTCTTACACGAGATCTTTCCAAAATAAATCAAGTCTCATTCTCAAAAGCATTTCCTCTCATCGGAAATGCAATCCCAAATTTTTCTTCATCTCATCGTCAAAAGGGCTTGGGCCTCACTCGCTTGTCTAAGGATTGATCCTTGTCTCGAATCTCGAGCCATTGGAACTCATTAATATATTGTAGTATCTCGATGATCGCCTGATCGATGTCCTAGAGTCGCTTCAAAATGGAGGTCTCGGGTAGGCTCAAGTCCATCTTAGACACAATTCTATTCGGATGAGGTGTTGTTCTCTTCCACTTTGTCAATGGGGTCATTTTTTAGTCCTATAACAATTTTTACCATTTTAGAAAGGGAATGATAGTTAAAACTACTACAATTAGGTTTTGAGAAATCTCAACAAGTAAACACGCAACATACAATACTTAATACAAGCTTACAAGAGGTATTAACCAAGAGTAAGTTGAGTGTATACTTAAAAAAATCCACGAAATGAAACAAAAGCAAGCTGTGAATTGAAATATAACTCCTTAGAGTGAGTGCTCAAAAATCCTAATCCGTGTTCTTAAATGTGTGAGAGTTTCTAAGATCATCACTAGAATTAGAATACTCGGCTTCTAGGGTTTTAGGCCAAAAAGTCATTTGTTTCATTTGTGTTTTCATCCAAATCTCGAAATAGAGTAATAATACATGAGGTTGGCTGATTGCATAGAGGATTAGTGCACCCCTCAACCATTTGGCTTCTTAGGTTTATAGAAAACCCTAATTTGATTCCCATGAAAACATGTCAAAATCGTGTGTGTTTCACCATGTTCGAACTCCCTTGAGATTCAAATTTTATCTTGAGTTGAAAATGTGGCATGTGTGTGTCGAAATAAAGAGAGACCGAGTCCTTACCTTAGTTCCTCTTGAAGAATGCTGAAACTCCTCTTCTTGAAACAACTCTCCTTTGTTTGGTTGAAATGAAAGTGTGAGAAAGTGAGGAATCTTCAAGTGAAAGTATGAGAAAGTGTGGAGAAAATGAGAGCACATGCAAAACTTAAAAATAGTCGAGAGGAAAAGCCTATGGAGGGTGGTGATGGTGCCATGTGTCCATTAAGATTTTTTTAGTGATCATGGTCTGATTTGAACATTCTACATGGTGATGTGATGATTAGTTGGTGATGTGGCACACTAGATGCCACATGGTGCTCTCCAATTGGCCCATTTGTCACCTAAAAATCTTAACATTTGTTATTGCAACATAAAATATTAAAACTACATATTAGTCTAATGGTGCAACTCGTTTCTTCTAAATATAATCCCAAATGCCTTAAAAAGTTCCAAGAGGCGATTTGTCTCATTAGCGACTCATAATTCGACTATGCTAATGAACTAAAACCTAATTGTTGGTTTGATCCATGAATCCTCCTAGATTTCATGGCATGCCAAGAGTCAAAATAAATCCCTTCCATCAAATTTCTTTTGGAGTGTTACATAATGATATCTCTTTGATATTATTTGTAACACACCCGAGCCGTTTGATGAAAATACACAAATAATAACTCACTTCAAAGAAGCAACTCCGTATGAGGAAGAAGACGAAGAAAATAAGAGAGATTAAGAGAACAGTTCTATAACATTCCATAATGACCTTACAATACTCTACCTTCAATACGTATGCTGTCAGGCACATAATCGAAAGTAAGCAATACAGGCCATGGGCCAGTTCAAATACAAACATAAATAGCAATAGTCCAAAGCAAATAAAAATATAGGTCCAAATGTAAAACAAATTAGGTCTTATTGAAAAAATTCCCGGTCCATCAAAAACAACTCACCAACTCTAATAGAAAAACCAAGATGACGCTTGAGGTAGAGAAGCCCATCAAGCCCAACCTATGTCGCAAGCAGTGCAACTTCTATTCTCTATTGACCAACTGACAAGAGTTAGCCCACCACAGCCTATCTTCGTCATACAAAAAAAAATCTATGCTTGTCACAATTTCCACAACCTAATTGACTCCTTGACCAGCCTTAGGATGAATTGAGTGCCATCACCAATTAGAAATTTAGAAAAACACGTTTCCTCTTAAGCCAACAAAATACGTTTCAATAATAATAAAAAAAATGCTAAATTCACAAATAAAGTCACAAAATTCTAGTTTTATTTATTTTTAATTTGTTTTATTTAGTGATAAATGATATAATTTTTAATAATATTGTATTTTTTCTAAAAAAAATTATTTAAATCTACTAAAAAATACATAAGAAAAAACTTGAAAAAAAAAAGAAAAGGTTTTTGCCTAGGCGGCTTGGGATCCCGCGTTTGTGGCCGTAGCTTTCCCCTTCTAACAAGCTTGACTTAAGATGAGTAGAGTCTATCCATTGTCAGGAGCAGTTAAATGGTACAAAGTGATAGTGCACACTTGATTGGTTAATGTAAAGCGCATATATTAAAAATATGCATAAGCACTAAAATTCTAAAAAATAATAAAAAGCCTTAAAACATCAAAATTCACGACCCTAATGTATTTACTATATTAACTCAATTTGTAGGAGTTATATGCGACATGGCAATTGATTAATCAACTAATTATATAAATAAATAAATAAATAAATAAATTTATTTTTTGAAAGGAAAAATCATTCCATTAATAAAACATATACATTTATGATATTTCATCAACATAATCAAATTAAAGTGTATGGTTGAAGCTAGGTGGGAACAGCTAGGCTATATGCATTCCAAAGGCCAAGGTTGGCCAACACTTTTCAATCTTCATCTTAAAAGGCTACCACGGGCTGTCCAAACTAAGCCTACATTGAGTTTCTCTCTCTTTTTAAAAACAAAAAAAAAAAAAATCAAGATCACTTTATTGCTCAATCAAAACGATTACAAACACTCAACAACAACTTGCTCAATACAACTAGGGATCTCTTCAAGATCATAAAGATCACTATCACTAGAAAGAGCATTCTTGGCAAGCAAATGTGTTGCCATATCTATTAGAATCTCTTTTAGTATGTTGGAACCTCCACGAAATAAAGGACTGAAGCACCTCCTTTTGTAGTTTCTCTTTGACCCAATCAATCATCTCTACAGAATCTTTATTTTATTTTTTTCCACTTAATTACATACACTTCTCTACGGCCATTCTTCTTCGTCTTCTTCTTCTTCTATTTTTGTTTTTTACAGAGAAGTTAAATGTAGTCATATTATGTTAGAAGTTAGTGTATCTTGAATGGAAGGGAAAAGAGTAATTAGCCACCCCCAACCTTTTTAAAGTGATTTAGATGAATTGGTTTTACCTTCTTTACATCTTATATATTGTAAAACAGAAACACCACCTAAAAGGAGCATCATGCCATTATTCAGTCCCTTTTTTATCCCCTAACATCAATGATTGTTCTCACAGTCACACCACCAAAGAGTCTCATTCCATGAAATCAAAAACTGCATCAAGAGAACAGGAGAAGGGAGAAAAGAAGATGCTCGCCCATCTCTTGCTGTGATTGCAAACAGTGAATAAAATTGAACAAACAGTGAAAAGTTGGGCATTCTCTCCCATCTCTTTCACCCATTTCACCTCACTGATGAGTGCCAAGGCAAAAGCAAAAGGAAAACAACCCTTAGTGGAGGAGGCAGGAAGCATGATTGTACAGCCTTCCACATCCATCTTTTTCCAACCCCAAAACCAATCACAACCCCACATCCCAAAAAGGACCATTCCAAATTTCCACTCTCTTATATGCAAAGCAAACTATAATCATTAGGAGATAACCCACACATTAACAACATAAAAAAAAAAAAAAAAATTCTTTTACCTCTCATCATGCTTCCACCATTTCATTTGTTTGTTCTGATGCCAATCCAAAACCCACATAGCTCCAAGGCCTGTCATGGTATCAATAAGTAGAAACTGTAGGGAGAGGTAGATCAGCTTCGTCGTTTGTACTCCTGGCGGCGTCGGCGCAGAACAGGTGCACTGCTTTAGTGTGCTCTTGCTATGTACCATCAAAGAGTTTGGACAATAGGGGTGAAGAAAGCAACAGCAGCAGCAATAGCAACACCACCAAGAAGCAATCTCCTGCAGAAAAGAAAGATGGGGTCATGGAAAAGCTCCATAATCATGAATTACAACTTCAAAATAACAGCAATGGGAGCATCTACTGTAGGAGAAGTGGGACTAATGGGCCTCAAATTGAACACCCTACACTCAAGAGCAATCTCAAGAAAGGAACGGCAGTGGGTGTGGGTGATAATCAACAAAGGATAGAAAAGAGGAAAGTTAGTTGGCCTGATGCTCATGGCAAAGATATTGCTCATGTCCATGAATTTGAACCAAGGTAAACCATCCCCACCCACTTTCCTTTCATGATGAGCTTCTTTCTGTTAGATTATTGCAATTATGTGAGAATTGTTAGGACAAACAACATATCAACAACAAATTCAGCGGGTGTTTAGTCAGAGTTAAAAAAGCAGATGGAGAAAACTAGTCGAATAGAGCAGACCTTTTCTAAACTAAATATGGGACAATAAGAGAAATTATTTACACAAACCCACCATGAAAACTCTGTATTGAAAACTTAGGTTGACGAAAATTTACATACTCTTCTATTGTTTTCGCTAGACCTACTCTGCTATACTTCTCACTTTTCTTTTGTTTATAGTGTGTCAGAAGATGGGGAACTTGAGGGAGTAAGGAACTCTTGTGTTTGTGCCATTCAATGAAACAAGGAGTCTAAGGTACGTACCAAGTTTTTAAGAACCCCAATAAACATCAAGTACATAAGTATATAAACCTCTGGTTGATGCATCATTTTCGTACCTGTATAATGACCAGATGAGGAGCTGACCTAATATTATGTTTATTTCAAAATGATTCTCATGCTCAAAACTCAAAAGGTACATCTCTTGCTAAACCATTAAAATCATGAATCCTCAAAAGCTACTAAGAATGGGGATCAAAGTACTATGTAACATTGATGAGAGCCATTTAGGTGTGCATTAATGGGGAAAAAGAAACAGTTTTAAGTCTTGATAGTTGATTGTCTAAACAAGTGTATCAGAACTTGAGGCACCCACCATGTAGAAATAATAAAACACAACATTTAGGTACTCAAATGGCACTTGAGTTACAGCCGGGGCACCATTTTTTCTGTAGTCATCATATTTCGGAATAAAGAAATATGAGATATTATGCGAATAGCTGCTTGCTTTATTCACTAAAACATATGCATATATAGGTTATAAAGTGTTGATGCAAGCCGGGGGAAGCAAACGAATGCAAATATACATCTAGAAATAGTCTTATATATATTCTTGCAAATGTTTCTACTTTATAATGCTGAATCTGTACTTTTAAGTACGTACAGTTTGAAAATTTTCTGCAATTTTAAATTAAGTGCCATTCTTGGTTCTTAAAGGTTGCAGATAGGTGATTTTACTGTCTACTAGTTTCAACAAATATTCCTTATTCACATCTTACATCATAAATTTATAAAATGTGCATGAAACTTCATTACTGTAAGTTTGTAACACTTGTCACGAATTAAGCATAATTCAGTGAGCTTTGCTATTCATCATCCTACACACCACATTTTTTATTTATTTATTTTTATTTTCTTAAATTTTCTTAAAATTCTTTTTGGGTTTATTCTTCTTATTGTGATTGAATTCTTGTGCTCATTATCCATATACCAAACATTTGGTAAAAGAAAAAAAAAAGTGGTGTGGTGTGAGGATGATTATTAGAATTTTTCTTCATAGAATTTCTATGATCAACTCAGTCAATGAAATAAACATGTATAGTTTGATGTAGAATAATATATATATATATATATATATATTATAGATAGATGGATAGATATGTAGAATACATATATACATATATATGTGTGTGTCTATATATTATCATTGGATTTTCAATTCAAATGACTTTAAACTATCAATAGTACAGTGATAAATTTGTATCCTAATTAAATTACCATATCTTATGATCAACTTGCACCGTTGGTCAAGATCTGGCAATTATGATTGTGCTATGTGCCCTATTTTTCGTCGATTTGAATGATAAGATCATCTTGATCGGGTCCGAATTAATATTGCGAATCCCAGCAATTTAGTAAAGATGCTAATTGAAATTTTGACGAGAAACAGTGATAATTAATGTAGGGTGCATGCATGCTTCTCTCAAATGATTACCTAGACATGAGTTGATTCTCGAAATACAGATAGATCATGTGAATCATGTGATTGCTTGAAAGTCAACTGAACACCTAACTACAAGGTGAGAACGTTACTCAAACAGAATCTAAAGCAAGAAGTCAAGCTAGCTACTTGTGTGAGCTAGGCCATACATATTTTTTGCACCAACCAAAAAGAAAAGAATTCTCGCATTCATATTTCTGAGTGTTAGATCAGCTGCTATATCAGGCTAGCTGTTTCCTTCATATTCTTAACAACTAGACTACGGATTATGCGTGAATTCATGAGTATCCCACATGATGGCCTAGTAAAAAAAGGTCAGCCTTACTAAACGAAATAAATGTTATTGATCATGAGAAATGAAACCAAGTAGCAGCAAACCAATTCATTTATCCGGAGAATAAAATGATCAGAATATTCAGTACGCCATTTTAAAGCCCACCTATCTGATTATATTCATAGAGAATGGAGAACATTCTGATTTAACTTGACATGATTCTTTTTTCTCCTTTTTCAGGCAACGGCGGGGCTGGCTAGAGTACATTTTCTTTTTGGGGGACCAACGGTGATACTTGTTAGAAAAAAAAAATAGTCATAAACTTGCGTGATGTATATTTTAATTCAATGGAAAATAGTGAGAAAATCAATTTTCTTTCAATGCTTTGTGGGTTGCATGCAATGTTATATATGATATTCTAGTGTTTCGCTTTGTCAATGCATAGGTCATTGGATCTGATAACTTCGTTTATTATTATTTTTTTAATCTTTTTATAGTGAAGACTTTATTACATTATAAGAAATGAGGTTACAACTATGATCTGATAAATTCAGAAAAAATCTAGATTATAGGCCAAACTACTAAACCGATTGGTGCACTCAACCACACAATTTTCTTATGACGGACATTGTCTAATCTCTATATTCTCAAGTAACAAATTTTTAGAAATTTTCAGCTCGATTTGTCTGAGAGTATTAATACTCTACTAACAAAAAACGAACAACGCCCACCCTTTAGAGAATGGGAGGAAATTGACACCATCATCTTCCAAAAGAGGAGAGAGAATCAACACTACTATTAGGGGTGTAAACGGTCCGGTTTAGAAAAGCAATGGACCGGTCTTATTCGGTCAGTCATTTTCCTCACCCTGAACTAAATCAAACTCAACACTGGTCCAATTCGATCCGGTCTGGTCCAAAGAGGTTCATACATATATATTATAATTTATTTTATATTACAACTCTTATAATATAAATTTATAATACTAATATATTAGTTATATATATATTATAGTTATACATTTGTACTTATATATATTAGTACTTATATATTAGTATTATAAATTCATATATATTATAGTTATACATTAAAGAACATATATATGTATATATATATTTTTATAATTAAGGAGTCCTATTCGGTCTAGTCTAGGGAGAGAAACCCATGGACCTGGATCGGATTGAATAGTGTTCGGTCCTACATTTTTTGGACTGGACCGGACCATATTCTGTGGTCTGGTCCAAAATGACCAGCTGGTCTAGACTGGAATTCTTACTTCCCAAATCACCATCCTCCAAAAGAGGAGTGAGACAATCAAAACAAGTACTTTTTTCTTTTTATTATTACATAACACAAACTACGACACAAACAAATACGAAACAAGATAGAAAATCAAAACATAAAATACAAAAACACTAAAAATAAACACCAACACAGTTGTAGTGGCGTGTGTTGAACAGGTGAGAATGCTGAAATTGTCTGGACACATGATTCTGAAACCGCCAAAGATGCTGAGCCCAGCAATGCCGGGCATAGAGGCAGCGGATGCCTCTACGTGGAGGCGCGTGGAATCCATGCTCGCAAGAATACCCGTGTGTGTACATCACGCGTTGCTCCTTTTAGCAGATCCTTCAACCGGCTGGTAGATTAGTGCTAGCGAAGCCTCCAGTGGGGCGTGTGAGCGTCGTTGGCCTTTGGAGATTACTGAACTTTACTTCACCCATGTAAGAGCGAAAAACAACAAAGAAAAACAAAATATTCACAACCCAACAAGGAAGGAAGGAGGGAGGGAAGAGAGAGTCGAGACTCCCACCCTCCGCAACTAAGGCTGGTTTTGCGGTTGGCTTTAAAAATGGTTTCTAAATGCTTTCGGAATCATTGGAGCAAAAAGAAAATAAAACCGTTTTAGTAACGATTTTTCATATTCAGTTCCATGTTTTCCTAAATTGGGAAAATTCTTCATGGATGTTTGTCCATGAAAATACCTCTCCAAGCATATCAAAGCCCTAGCTTGCTTGCTTATATACTTCTCCCATGAAGCTGTCTGTATTGAGCTTTTAATTTTAGGAGAAACATCGGATTAGGATATGGCCATAAACTCAATTCTACTTTAAGGTGAATGCCAGAAAAGAACATATTTAGTTTTAATTTACAAGTATAATTTCCCTTTTTAACATACTCTTATCCATATTTAAAAAGAAAATTGAAAGAAAATAGAGAACCCAACCCAAGCATCTAACTTTAAAGATCGATCCCACCTACAAGAATAATCTTTATATGGTTCCAAAAATAAAAAAAATAAAAAATAAACAAACTGTCGAGTTGGTGACAAGAAGACACTACGGCGCAATAATGCTATATATCAGAATAAAGAATCAAAACCCCAATAAACAAATTGTTCAGCTTGTTACAAATTCTTGATATTGACAGTAAAAATGAAAAAGAAAACCGGAAATTATAAAGGGTAATCTGCAGCTGTAAATGAAACCTCATACAAACTGGAGTGAACTGTTCATCCCTGTGAGATTTAAAGGTAAATCAGACGGTAGGATGAAAGTGAATCAAAGTAATCTAAAATGGTGATAACACCAACCAACGACAAGCAATTGTTGCAAAAATCACAATTTTCGTTTCTATTTTCCACCCCCACAATAGTTTACTGGATTTTCCCTTGACCAAAGCATGCATCATCACTCTCCAAATAGAAAAAGGCATGGCCCTACTTTTTCCCCTCACTATCATGAATTTATAGATTAATGAAACTATATGTCCTATCTGTATCTGCTGAGTTCCCTTAGTAAGATAAATTGTCGTTTTACATTTGGATCTTACTCTCGACGACGACACGTCTTCATTGCTTATGACTTTTTCCTTTCTTTGATTTGTTCTTCTCCTGCATCTTCTTTTTCTTAGCTTCAGCAGTAATCCAACAGTAATCTTGGGGAATTGCAAAAGGGTCTTGAATATTTTCTATCCTACTGCTTGAGCTGGCAGTGGATGAGCTTGGGCGTTGATAAGGGGCTTTTATCCACTGAAACCAAGATGAACTCGATGAATACATCACGGATGGGCTCTCTCGCCCGGCAGCAGAAGGGCTTGAAGGGGGCGTTGAGAACTCATCCAATGGCTGTAGTTCTTCAAACTTGGTAAAAGTAACCAGAACCCTAATAGTGGGAACCACTGGGATAGCAACCTGTTTGTATAAAGAGAATTATTTTATCAAACAGTTGCAAAGGAACAAAAGAAACACTTGAGAAGAAAAGAAGGACTACAAATCAATTGATGATTCAAAGAAGAACATAATAGCATTCAAACTCAGAAAGAACAAGAAGAAAACATACCCACAACACAACAGAATACATTTTCCAACAAATGCGACAAAAATCCATGATAAAATTGCATTAACTTATCTAACGCAGATACACACTAGATACAATTGTTTGGACTTCTGACATATTTCAATGCGTCCAACAATGGAGATTCTATATAAAGATCAGAAAAGCCTTTAACTAACTCATTCACAAGTTGATTCTAACCAGCATACAATTATAAAAAGTTTCGTGAGAAAAGCGATTTTTTTCCCACTTCTCTCCAGTGGCACCTAGGCTTTGACTGAAGAAATATGCAGGCTGCATTAGTGCAAGACTAAGAAATCTCTTTGTATCAACAATGAAATTTGACACATCCTAGGTTTCTTTTACTGAATTTCTCCAGAAAGAGATTGTAGAACAAGACAGTACAATTATCTGCACCAAGTAATGGACAAGAAGATTGCTTTCTTCATTCCTAGTAACATATGAATGCCAACAAGATTATGCCATAACAGGCTACAAGGCATCATTCGAAGAACATAAAAAACATTGTCTAGAGGCCATCTGACTGTAGATACTCTAGGTTGATAAGGGATAGAGTCCAGCACTCCAGATTGACCATAAAGAATATTTCACAAGGATTGCTGATTGCCACAAGACCTGCTGCTATAATCTATGTTGCGGAATTCATGGACCACAAAGAAACAAAATGTGGTTAAATGAGCCTATCAAAATGAAAATGGATCAGCAGGGTATCAGAAAGGATCAAATAAGAGCTTAGGTACATTTAAGGGTGGAGGTGGTTAGTGGCACCAATGTGGGAAAGACCATAGAGAGTAATCCAACATGTTACAACCACATGCAATGAAGGCCAAGAAATGAGATAGTAAGACAAAGCAACCTAATTCACATTGGAGTATCAGGGGCAGAGGGAGGCCTGAAGTAATATGGGCATAAAGAAGATATGATCAATGGGGAGTTGAAAGAGAATGCGGTTAGGGATAAAACAAGCCAAAGCATAAGAGAATCAGATTATAAGACACCGCAATGATCATATATTTGCACAATCCAACCTTCCAAAAGAGGACTAGGCATAAGAAACAACTCCCACTTCCCCAAGCAAGGCAAAGCGTAAAAGATTTGGCTAGAATTTGGTATAAATTAATAAGTGACAGAACAGTGGTAGTCGTTTTCACAGGCAAATAGCTTGCCTCTCCCAAACTTCATGTTTTTAAAGAGTTCAGCTGTTGTATAAGCGACCCTAACCAAAAAAAAAAAAAAAAAAGACTTTGAAGTGCAACCATTACACTCTCCTCACTTCTTACTCTCAAAACTCTAATCAGAACCTTCAAAAAAAAATTACGAGCTAAAATAATGGATTTGGCACTTTGACGACAATTTGCAATCAAACAATTATGCAATTAATTCTAGGTAACAATTAGCCTGTATACAGGCTCCCAGAAACATAGCCCTAAGTTCTAAACTCACCAAAGAAGGCTTATAATTAGACAAATGGCTGTGTCAAACTCAAAGCAGGACAATCTAGGTTTACCAGTCTCACACAGATTTTTACGTCTAGGGCTGGATTTATGCATCATATCTAGACCAAATGAATGTGTCAAACTCAAAGCAGGACTTAATTGTTAAGCTTTGACACAAAGCTACGGTCAAGCCCAACCTTGACTACCCGGATCAGTTCTAATGACAATATCTTCAGAACTGAGCTACAAACCCTGGAAACTGTATAAACACAGCAACTTAATAGGATGATAGGGCTCAAGTGTGTTGAAGGACTTTCTTTGAAAAATCCTTGCCCAGGGCCACTTATAATGTGGGTACAAGCAGCAATTTGATAATAGCTGGTAACCAACCTGTTTAGTATCCTAACTGTGATCAGGTCAACCTACCAAAAATCATTCATTTTGTTTGGGTTTGGATGGGTGGAGGACCCAGGTTGCATTTTTCCAGGTGTATTTATAACACAATAAATGATTTTTTTCATTGGGACAGGGTGTCTGAGAACAGAGTCCTAACTAATCCCGGGGGTTCACAGGGCCTCAGCAATGAGTTTCCCATAAGTGCACCTTGGGTAATCCAAGGAAAAGATCTCCTTGTCCGATGGCCCCTAGAGATTGTTTACAACCAAGAGGGGATTCAACCTTGGACCTTGGAGAGAGTATACCACCAAGCCCAAGGCCTTTACCACTTGAGCCAACCCCTAGGAGATACACAATGAAATGATACCAACATAAAACAACTAAAACAGACATCAAACTCAAAATAACATCAATCAGCACTCTCTATGATTGCTGATGGCCAAAATAATTCTAAAAATGAAAAATTTTGATGCCTGAAGAGATATAACATATAAAGGCACAAACCCATTTTTTCCCACTTTTAAAGATGCAAAATTATTTGACCTACAAAAGCCAAGGAAGTCCAGTTTTATCTTGGCTTAATAGCTGCCAAGATAGGAAAGCCTTGACAAAGGCAAAACTGATCCCAAGCTCACCCTTAATGAAAAAAATTATATTATCTATTTGTTTCATATGTATAGCCATTTTCATTTCAAGTAGTAGTTTGATTGACGGTGTATTATTTAATAGATGACTGGTAGGTCTGAGATTACTAACAGTAAGATTTGCTACACGAGTCAGAACACCATCAAGCCCAAAAACAAACTAAAGAAACAATTAAAGACCACTACGACCATCATGAAAAAGACATTTTCAATCAAGATCTCAGCATAACACAACAATAAAGCTCGTGAACAGGTGAGCAACAGGGTATTAGATGGACTTCCAAAACTTTATTCCATACAATACTAGCAGAGTCAGAAACTTGCTGCTCTCTTTGCAACAATAAATGCACTAAGTGGTCTCATTTCCTAAGAAGTTCACGCACACACTGCTGCTCCTGGACACCCGGTTGCAATAAAAAAAAGTTATAAAAGTTCACGCGCACAATATCACCATCCATATAGGTCATGAGATTGTTTAACTCATCCAGAAGGCTACTGCAAGACCAAACTTCAATAAAGTCGGATCTGAAACCCTACTGCAAAACAGTTCCTCCAAAGAGGTCTATCCCTACCACAGTGAATAGCCTTGACACAATAGCTAAAGCAGGGAGCAGGGATACAAAAGCAAAAAACTTATTTTTCAGAGAAAAATACATGACCTAAGGTTATTGAAAGATGAAACATACCTTGACAGGAAAGGTTCCCAATGGAAGCTTGGTAGTAAGCAGTTCCCTCAAACGACGAATTGCCTTAACCTTATTTGCTAGAATGTCGAGCAATGGCAGCAACTCTTCAGTTTGTAGTGGAAAGTTTGGGGAAAGCCACAGAATAGGCCTCAATCCTTTCTTATACTCATTCTCGCGGCCAGCATCCTTGTGGCGACTTCTGCTCTCAGAGCTCATAGAAGAAGATGTTTTGGCATCCCTCCCTCTACGGTGCTCATCCCCTCTTATGACAATCTCCACAGAGTGTCTTCCCGGTTTGGGCTGATTTCTGGTGGGAGAATCTCCCAGTAGATCACTCACCTTATCATCCACACAGAGAGAATTTCTGGGTGGAACAGTCTTCTTTGGTGCTTCATTTTTTGAATCCCGTTTTCTCCATCCAGCAAACCATCCTTTCTTTTCCTGCTTAGATTCTCCATTTCTACAGCCATTCAAATCTTCCACAGGAATCTCCCTGTGCTCGTAAGAACTATGGCGATGCCCAATAATCTCATCACCGTTATCAGTTGCCGATTCTGACGTATCCAACTTAAGAGCAGCTTCAAGTTGTCTCCTCTCATCCTCTGTCAAAATGTCACCGAGCTCCTCACTATCTGTTTCATTTTCATTACAAGATGAGAACAACTCATCGTCTGTCATAGCACCTGGGACTCTCCTAGATTTGATGCTCACAACCACATTGTGCATGTCATATACCTTAGCCTTCCATGCACCCACCATTTCTGTTTTCTCCTGTCGTCTCCATGTTAATTGTGCCAAAAGAACTGCCTGAGTCACATCAATCCCAGGCCTGAATATATTAGTCTGAGACATTGCAGCCACTTCCTGTCGAACCTCTTCCTCAGTAGCTGGAGAACCAGCACCATCCAAAGCATTCATGATCTCTCTATCCTTGTGTGAAATCATGCAAAGTGACCCAGGAGGAATCTTCCCATCCTCAGACCCATCGCCCAGGAAAATAATACTCTGATCTGACCGCTGAATCCTAAAACCATCGAACCCAGCCAAAGTCATGTCTGCCCTCAAATTGGCACCCCTCTTCCAAATTTTGTAAGTATCCGAAGGGGCAATCCTCGAAATAAAAGGAATCACAGAACTCTCGAAGTGGAATGTAATTTCCATATAGAAGTCCCTCATCCTTCGCATAGTTCCTATCAAGCGAGGCAACCGTCTACACCATTTTGCCCAGGCCAATGGCTGGTAGTGCCTAACTATAATCATGGAAATCCCTTCTTCTCTGTGGCATATTGCTTCCTGGAGGGCACTCCACCCTTGTTCATTCTGCAAGCTCCAATCTGCCCCGGCAACCATAAGCATTTCAGTTGCTGTCTCATCACCAAGCTTTACAGCCAAGTGAAGAGGGGTGTCACGGTTTGGAACATCTCGCCGATCGATCACAGCAGCGATTGCATCGGCTTTCTCTTCCTCGGCCAACGAAGCAGCCTCAGTGCGAATTTCGGCTGGGTTACAGAGGCGTGGGAGACCTGCGAGTAACCGCTTGAGACTGGCATAATCCTTCATGGCAATGGCCTTGTGCACAGGGCTATGAGCATATTTTGAAATATCAATACCCGCCATGCCTCAGGGGTAGATATCGCCACCCAGACAAATAAACGCAATCAAATCTCCAATTCAATCATCCAACACTCGAATGCAATAAATGACCGCTGTTTAGGACATGGTATAACCACAATCAGCAACAACTCATCAATTCAGGGGAGTGAATTCAAACAAACGAAACAGACCCAGTTCACAATAAAAAACTAAAATGAGAAATTCCTAGCAGTCTTCCCCAGGAATGGAGTTAGATCCAATTCAAATTACCCAAATGGAACAAGAGAACATCATATAAGACACGGTTAACACCTATCAGAGACAGAAGAAAAGAATCCGGTATGGGCCCAAAGCAAGGAATCAAGAAGCCAGGAAATCTCACCTTCTTCTTCTCCCACTTCTTCTTTTGCTTCTTCTGTTACCCTCCAAAAGACCAAGACCAAGATTATACACCCAAAGAACCTGAGGCAGTCAACCCCACCACCTGTCGTTCTATCTCTCTCTCCCTTTCTCTCTGCAAGTTGAGAAAGAACAAAACATCCTTGTGATCCAATCCAGATCAGACAAATCCAGGAACATGCATGTGGGTGCTTGAAACAAAATTCTAAAATTTAAAAATAAAAATCAAGGGACAAACTAAGAGTGGGGGAATCTGATAAAGAAATGGAAAAGGGCATAGAATCAAGAAAGCAACAAAACCCCACCATGGAACCAAAACACACAAAAATTGTTTATATAGAAAGGGAATAAACAAAGAAAGGGAATCAAAGTAAGGAATTGATACAAAATATGTTTTTTGGTACAAAGACACGAAATTTATCAGAGAATTTACCTCTCTTTAGAGTTCAGAGTATATTAGGGAATGGCAAGTGTGATTGGAAGAGAAAGACTGTAGGAGAGATAGGAGGAGAGGCATCTTTCGTTCTCCCTTTTATTATTCTTATTTTTTTGTTTGCAAGTTTTCACCTTTTTGAACAAAGAAGGATAAGACACAGAAGAAAGAGAAAAGACAGAAGGTCGAAAACGGGAAGAGTCATGTGAGCCAGAAAAGAGGAAACTTTCTTTGAGATTTCCTATTTTTATATTAATTAATGTGATTTAATTAGCTGCTAATTAATATAATCAATCTGGTTTAATTAGTCTGTTTGACTAAAGGGATGAGCTACTGCCTTCTTTTTTTTTTTAATCTTCACAATGAGAATTTATTTTAATTAATTCAAAAGAATCCAAAAATGGGAACATTTGTTTAACCGATCGAGTTGTAACTGCTGGAGCCTGAATATTTTTTTATTTATTTGAAGGATAGCATTAGCAGCCCACTAGGGTTTACTGTCAGACAGACTGTCATGGTATATGATCCGAACCCGTATCTCAGACCTCCATGCTTCTTTCTATGTCTCCTTTTCAGCAATTGGCTCTGGCTTTCAACTTTCAAGATCCTCATTGGCTGGCCTGCATTTCACTTGATTTTTATGATATTTGTTATGATGATCTTATCTTATAAAAATAAATTTCACAAATATTTTTCTATTTATAATTGTCTGAGATTTCGCAGCACCTATGTGTGGCATGGGATGAAAAATGGAGGTTGGATTTGATTATTCTTCCATGTTTCTCTTTGATCTAGTTTTCTTTATTTGTGATTTGTTACCATAAAATGAGTAATATTGTAACTTCGTTTTGTTGCGAATTTTATAATATATTTTTAATTATCACATTTTTAATATATATAATTATTTATTAGAATTTTTTTAATTTTTTAATATATAATTAAAAGAATATATTTCAAATTTTATAAATTAAAGTTATAATATATTTATTAGAATTTTTTTTAAATATTTTAATATATAATTAAAAGAATATATTTCAAATTTTATAAATTAAAGTTATAATATATATGTCATAATTAGAATGATTTCATTTAACAAAGAAATGCGTTCATATTTAAAAATATTGAAATAATCATGGCAACTACAAAACAATATATTTTGGGAAAGTCAAATAATTAAAATTTTTAATATATTTATAATATTTTTCATCCAATAATTAAATATTATTTATAGTAATTGGTGGGACTCATCACTTTATCAAATCTCTAAAAAATTAAAATCATTTTATCTCATCTCACTATCTAAATATACAATTTTTTACAAATTATCTCATTTCATTTTAATTTAAAAATCTCATTATTATTCAAAACAGTTCATCTCATATCATTTCATCTTAACTATATAACCAAATAAGAATAAAGTTTTTCTAATAAATCAAAATAATTAGAAAACCCATTCCCGCGTCATTCCTCAATTTTAAAAATAATAACAAAAAATAGATTGAGCTGTTTTATGGTTTTTTAATTGCTAAAATCTATGGCTTTAATTAATGCACCTTCATTATCATTCCAAGTTTTAATGAGTAATTCATCTCAATTATTATGTAACGGGCAACACACTTATTGTTTGATGGGTTTCAATCTCATAAAGGATACTCATAAATTGTTATGTGAAAGAATGGAAAGAAGTTTAATGTGAACAAACACATTAATTCCAATAATTTATGGTATTAAAGATTATGCAGTCTCATAAATCACGCATGTTTATTTGGCACTGCCACTGCATGATTGTAATCCAGGCTGCAAATTAGCTTTTAGAGCAGAGCAAGTTTGTGGGTGGGAGGGGCAACTTTGCCAGCAGGTTCCCCTCGATTACTGCACTTGATTTTGCTATTTCCCTTTCAGCCATTTGGCATAACGAATCCAAACGAGCATATCCAATACCAACAGCCCAAAAAGAAAAAAAAAACAAAAAAATATTAAATACAAATAAAGTCAAAGTCCGCCTTTTTTTTTTTTTTTTTTTTAAAGTTCTTGGAGTTAATTATCCATAAAATAAGAAACTTTTATACACGGGACCAACGAACTAAAATGTTGCGTACTTGCCATACGGTTAAGGCCTCTTTTAATACACACACTCATCTTAACTCATTTGAGTGTGTTTAAATTTAAGTCTAGCTTAATATCTAAATGTACAACTCATAAATAACTAAATACTATTTAATTTAAGACCTTTTTATATATTAAATTTACAATATTTTTTAACTTACCAATCTCTTTATATGTAGAATTTATAATTTTTCTTTAATTTTTTTTATAAATATATCTAAACTCATCTTAACATTTAAATATGTTTATATTAGATAATAATTTTATAAATAATAATAAGATAGTTTGTGAATAGTAAGAAGATAATTTAAATTTAGTATTTTTT
The DNA here is from genome assembly GCA_036898215.1 of Platycarya strobilacea. Classification (NCBI taxonomy): domain Eukaryota; kingdom Viridiplantae; phylum Streptophyta; class Magnoliopsida; order Fagales; family Juglandaceae; genus Platycarya; species Platycarya strobilacea. Next base: position 23,046,375 of record CM072545.1, on the reverse strand, counting down.
GTGAAATGAGAGAGCAAAAGTTAAATAAAAAATAACATATAATTAAGATTTTATAAAAATATAATTTTATAATATAATTTTTTGTTTAAAGATATTATATCCACTCATTACTATTCATAAAAAAAAATAACTTATTTCAATACAACTTAACCTCCAATTTTCCAAATATAGCCTTAATCTAGGTTTTTTAAATGCTCATCTGAATTTGGTAATAAAGTTGTCACTCAAGAAGGAAGAAATTCTTTGAGGTGTCGCTAAGAGCACTCACATCCGATGAATCAAAATACTGTTTTGATTAAAATTTGAAGACTTTTAACTTATTTTGGTTCCTACACTCGGTCTCCTGTAATAAGATCGGATTTGATATTATGAATATGTTATTTTGAAATACTATTCATCTTAATCTCAAAATTTATTAATTGTTTATTAAGAATAATGTTATGGTGTGAAATAAAATAGTACAAAAAGTAATAAAGAAATAAAGAAATAATATTATTTTAATAGATGAAGAAAAATATAGAAAATAAAATGTAGGAAATTTTTGAAGATGATTAAAATTAAAAAAAAAAATTGTAAGAAGTGAGATTTTTGATTAAAATTAGAAAAAAAATTAGAAAAAAATCGAATGTGAATGTTCTAACTTGTCGAGCTTGTGGGCCACACAGAATGGTTGAATGGCTACTCAATGGCAACATGTGGCAAGATCAATGGAAGGGCGAGCGAGCTAGCGACATCTGATAGGAGATAGAAGGAGACATGGGGTTTAAAAAGTGGAAGAAAAATGTCAAAAGAAAAAAAAAAAAGTTTAGGACCAATCAAAAGAGGTTAGTATTCCAAAACTTCAATTAAATAGCAAAAGAAAAATAAAAACGGAAAAGTAAATAGAGGAAAGGGAAGGGGGGGGATCTATCTGGTTTCTCGTTAGGGGGAAGAGGTAGGGAGTTGGCTATATCTTATCTTTCAAACAGGGGAGAGTGGAGGGGGGGAAAAAACTAAACAATCTAAATGATTATTTTCAACCATTGAACAGATTTCTTTATTCTTTTGTGCCTTACCTTTTCTGGGGAGACTTCAAAATAAAATCAATCTTTTTAGTACACATCGGATGTATGTACAAAGAGTAACATATAGTTATCAAAAGCTCATAAAGTTCCAAAAAATGGCTCCCTCCAACACCAACTTTGTGAACAACTCCCACAGATAAATGAAAATGACCTTTTTTATTTATTTATTTATTTTTCTTTCCATGACTTGTGCTAATCTTTTAGTTTCCCCAATTTAATTTAATTTAATAGGTTTACTTTTATGGAAAAGTGTGAAGAAAAGAGAAAGCTGGTGTAAAGTATATTTCACAACCCACAACCATACAAGTTAAGTTATGAAGACCAAAGTTGTTTGCTTTCACAGAATTGAGCAGAATTTTGTTATAATTACAGCTCTTTTTTGTACTGACCATTCTGTCATCCATCTATCTATCCATCCATCCAAATTTTTGGGCCCATTCGAACAAATATCTATTTCACTGATTAATTATATAAAGTTTGATATTTAAGAATTCTTTTGTTGTTGATGTGACAATAATTGCCCGTGATTTTTCAAGCATACATGATAGATGACACAGGAGATGATTGCGATGCACTTTCATCATGGAGCCAAGCTTACCCAAAAGAAATAATAATAAAAAATAAAAATCTCCAAAATTAACTCAAAATGAGATGCATCATGATTCATCCATGCTCTCTATTTTTCCCTTGCAAAACTCCTCCAATACATTATTTGTAAAGTATATGTGTGAATTAAACTGCTTCCATGACACAAGAAATACAAAAGCAATATTGATTATAGCTTGGTCATATAAAAAAATTTCTTAAGTTTTTAATTGAATTCTAAGATTTCGATTACCTTGTAACAAATTTCACAATATGTATAATTATTCAGGTGGGACAACATGCCTGGTTTGTTTTTATAGATAAAATAAAATAAGATAAGATAAAAATTAAAAATTGAATAAAATATTATTATAATATATTTTTTAATATTAATTTTGTTTTATAATTTAAAAAAATTATTTTGAAATTTGAAAAAAATGAATCGTCTATTTTATTTTGTATGAGAATTTAAAAAAAAAATAATACTGAGATGAGATGAAATAAAATAATATTATAATATTTGTGAAAACAAATCATGGTATTGGATACATAATAAGGTACCAAAGGGCGCACTTTAAAAGTTTATTTATCATTCATTCTAGCTCTAGATCGTAGATTATGAATAGAAACTCTAAGCATAGAAACAAAAGAAAAAAAAAGAATAGAAACTCTAATAAGCCCCATTTGAATATTGAGATAGTTTCATATTATCCCATCTCATTTTAATCTCAAAATAAATATTATATTATAATAATATTTTAAATTTATAATATTTGATTTAATTTATAATAATATCTTAAATTTCTTAACTTAAACTATTTACAAATAATTTTATTACTATTCACAAATTTATCATTTTATTTCATTTTATCTTAATATCCAAACAGAGATTCAAAACTATGGCTATTGTGTGGATATTTTGTGCAAATTTTATTAAATATTTAATAATATGATGAGATGTATGTTTTGTTTTCATCCCTACGTCATTTTCAGACAATAGGGTTTGGGCATAATTTTCTACTATAGTAAATACGTAGGATTCAACCTTTCAACCGATTTGAGCGTGGAGCTAAACTAAAGTTCTTATTTTTCTGCCTAAAGATAGTGATGGCCCAAATAAGCTCCATTCCTGAGCTGAATAGGTCTCGACTACGAGACTTGTGCAGCTGTGCTTCAGTTCTACCGAAAAACGAAGGGCCCAAGGCCTACCCGGGAGAACACAAAAGCCCAAACTTGGACTCCAACCCAAAAATGTCCGATCAAGAAAGAAGTGTGAAAGAACTTGGAGAGTTTGTCGACAAATTAAACTACGATTTTTATTTTATTTTATTAAAATAATTAAATTACGAGTATAAAAGTAATTGTATATAACAAAATTATTAAAATATATACCCTTATGGCCTAGAAATCCCAAAAAAATATGAGGAAGCCCTCTATTTATGGTGATCTTTAATAGCTACATTAATATAGTAGCCAGTAGCAATGGTATTTCTTCTTTAATAAAGAAATATCTAGGGGGCTGAGCGAGCTACCCTATCAATTTCCACCTACTCTTTTTGGTTTTTTAGGTTAGGTGTCTCATTATCTATGCTAGGCTAGCATTAAAAGTACTAGGGGCATGTATAAGTTTTGCTATAAAGTTGTTGGGTTTATGACCCGGATTTGTTATCTCCCGATATGGATTAGTGCTTGTCTTTATTCACTTTATTGCAAAAGATTAAATGCAAAACCTAATGACATGGGCCTGTCATTTTTCATAATCACCAAAAGATTTTTTTTTTTTCTCTTTTTGTTTTATAGTCTTGGGTAGAGTATAAGAATAATGTTTCATATAAATAATATTATGCATTCATATGCATATTCGTACATTGTTATTAGCTGACTTCATAAATGTTATTTTAAATATAATTATTTTATTAAAATTTATTTTTCTACTTCAATACTATTGTGCATATAAGTGCACAATATTATTTGCACTAGTTTTTCAGAGTTGTAAATCCAACTATACCTGAATTTGTATTCAAGTTTATAATGCGGTCCACATAGTCGTTTGGATTAATTAAGTTATAATCTAGACAGATATTTAATTATAAATATTTGAATACCCGTTTACCTGGTTTATAACTGGGTATCCAATTTTGTCAAAAAAAAACAAAAAATTTAAAGAGTATTACCCCAAAAATGAAATAATATCGTTTCAATTATAAGGTAAATTATTTTGAAATGTAAAATCCAATTATAAGTATGGGGTTAATACTTGGTTCCTACAGTAAATGATTGTGCCAATATTCGGATAAGGGTGGATACAAAATCTGGATACCTGCCTGATGAACCCAGTTTATTGAGCCAGATGCATATAAGGGTGTTCAAGCGGGTTCTAGATTGGGAATTCGGGTCAACCCGACCTGGAACTAAAGGTCCAAAAACAGTTTGGGCTCCAACTTAAATTCACCCGAGTTGAAATCCGGCTTGGATCTAGATCAATCCGGTTTTTTAAAATTGGAAATCCAGTTTCCAGATTTTAAACCGTTTTTTTTTCTTTTCTTAAAAGTTTGTATTATTATCATAATTATTCCACAACCTAATCATTATTCTTAAAAGTTTGTATTTATGTATTTATTTATTGTCCAAACAACCCATCCAACCGTGTCATTCTTTGACCACAAATGATAAACTTGAACTACCTATCTGGCCGGGAATGCATAAAAGAACATTTTGGATAATATTGAAATCGGATTGGGAGAGGGAATGATTGATTTGTAGAGGTCTTAGTTGGAATGGATCGCATCGTTAATTGTTATGAAAACTCCAGCAATATATAACAAACTATCAATTGTCATTTTCATATGATGACAATTTGACTGTGATGTTGTGTCAGATTAGAATTTGAATGAGTTTAGCTGATAAGAACTATTATGATGACAAATTTCTGCCATTTTAATAATGTTTACTTGCATTTTACCATACAAGAAGCCCAATAGTTTCCTTTGTAATCTCTTATATGTCCTTTTTGTTGACTTTTCATACGATTTCAGTCCCTTTTATCAATACAGACACACATCGAAGAACAAATACAGAGCGCTATCCAAATTAAGCTAAACAATAAAATTACAAACGTGATAGAGAATTATCATATAGCCACCAACCTATAGGGATCTAGATTAGAGATCTGAATCATCCACATGTCAAAGACCCAACTGCCTTGGTGACCTCATGCACACCAGGGTTGAACCCTAAGCACCCCAGCAGCCCTTGCTTATAAGGCAAGAAAGTCTTCCTCCTCATTTCCTCCGAAATTGCCTGATTGACTGTAATGACTGCAGCTTATATGCTCACTTTTGGTAGCAAGTTTCATAGTAAATCAGGACATCCACAACTGGACTCATCCAAGTGAAAACCAAATCAATAGCAACTCATCCATACGTGTATATCGATTTTTCAATGGAATTAGTTTAATGACATCGCCTAAGTCATTGGGACTGCCTCCCTCCGACGACCTCACCCATGCGACGGCGACCTCCCGCCTTCTCTCCGCAGTCTTAAACCCGAAATAGGTTTGTTGCTGTCGTGGAGGTGATATCGTCGGAGGGAGGTGGTCCCGATAGTATGGACGGTGTCGCCCATGGTGGCCGGTGGCAGCGGGGGCTAGGCTGAGGTCGAATGCCTCCCTGCCAAATCATCTTCATTTTATTTTTTATTCTGTTTTCTTCATTTTATTTTTTATTATATTTTTTATTGTGTTTTCTAAATTTTATTTTTCTATTATATTTTTTTTTGTATTTTTTTTGTATTTTTGTCGTATTTTTATTGTATTTTTATGGGGGCTGGTCTTTATACTAGGAACAGCCCAACTGGCCCCTAGCGTCACTCTTAGTTTAAACATAGAACCACCACACTGAAGGGTTGTAAAAGCACCCGACACTTCAAAGAACTACCTAAAAATGACAAAAAAAAAATATTTGAAAAGAAATGAAACAAACAATATAAAAACACCTACTGTTGTGCTCACTTCGATATTAAAATGAAAATGGAAAAAGAAAAAATATTTTCTTAAACAGCACAGAGTTTATACAAGCAACCATTGATTGTTTCACTTGTGCAATCATTTACCTGCAATATAACATATTTGAAGTAAGAATCCAACAAAGCCATAACCCAAAAGCAAGAAGTTAATAAATTAAGCAAATAAAACTAAAAAAACTGCATTCATATAAAAGTAGGAGCATTTACCCATATTTCAATGTATGGACAGAATGACATTCTACTCACGCTAATAAAGTAGAAGTATTAAGATATATAACCTGCATGACATATTCAAACCCCGCATGAAGATACAAAACACCAAACAAAGGGCCAAAACCTCCATCCCTCAAGCTAAACAGATAGATTAGACATTACACATCATCAAGTAACTACAAACTTTGTACGCACACATAAAAGAGAATAAAACACTTACTCTAGATTATCATGAAGGGAAGGAAGACTCACAATAGTTTTGGTTGAAGATGAAACTATATCTTCATGTAAAAAAGTATTAAACATTGAGTTAGATAAATAATAAATTGAACTATACAATGAAGGGAAAGTTTATTTGTTTTGCATCGAAGTTCAATAGAACTTGTGGGCTATACACATTTCCCTCTACATCCCTTTTACTACTAGAGGTATTTTTTGGAGCAAAAAAATGAGATTTTAAACAATTAAAAAGATGGGTTCTCATAGAGGAAGTGTCATTCTTTAATGGCACTTGTATTCCTTACCACACCAATTGCACTTAGCTTTAGGGCCATCGGGATTGATAAGTTCTACTTTAGTAAAATTATCCCAAGCTATTGATCTATTACTGGGTATTTTTTTAAAAATTCTTTTGGTACAGGTGGCATAGAACAAGTAGGATTTTGTTCATTCTCATCCACTGGAATAGAAGAATCACTACCAAACCATTGAGTTGTACCAACATTACAACTCACAAAATCTTCTTCTATCTGTTATTGAAAAATTACAACCAAATAATAATAATAATAATAATAATAATCAAACACAATAACATTGGAAATAGTAATGTTGGTAGGAATAATACCAAAGTAGTATTAATAATAAAATTAAAGAGAAAACTAAAGTAGGAATAATACATGCAAAATAGGAATAAGAATTGAGAACAAGAATGAAAAGTAGAATATTCTTAATCAAAAGGACTAAAAAATAAAAAAGAATAATATACCTTATCTAGTTTCGAAGTAGGGTTTAGAGTTGGATTTTGAGACTCTAGCAACTTCACCAAACCTTCGATCTCAGATTTATTGGCAGATGTGATTCCAAATATCTCTCTATTCACTTCTTAGAAAGATGTTTAGATGCAATCCACTTGTTAACAAATGCATTGGACTGCACCCATGAATGAAAAAGATCACTTCAATTCGATTTGCAGCATTATTTCAATTCCAGAAAAAAAGTTTTCAATTCAATAAATACCATATTTTTTTATGGAAAAATTACTGACTTTTACATATATTCCATACTAATTAGTGATTTTTACATACTATTCTATTAATCAACAAACTTAGGCTTTTAGCTCTTACTTATGATGTTATATGCATATTTTTTAGGCATTGTTATATTTGAGCTTATTCATTGAAAACGTCTTTCTATGTGCGTTAGCTTCGTATACATCATTTCCTTGGTTTCAAGATAATTGATAAATTCCCTTCCACTCATTCAAAGCTATTTTTACACATATCCAGCAATAAATTCTCATCCATAAACATTCAAGAACACTAGAATTCACAAACAAATACTTTGATTCCAAAGCTTCAAGCATGGAATCCAGCATACCTACTTCAACAATATAGAGCATTCTTTTAATTCTCAAACAACCAGATTATCAAATCACTAACACATTGGAAGTAATTATATAGATTCCAGAATCAATGAAGTAAATAAACAAAAATCCAAACAACTTAAAAGTGAATTGAACAGTACTTGGCGATGTCATTAAACCAAGTGTTTATTAAACAAAATAAAAGACTTGCCTAAGCAGTTATGATAGGCGTAACCCCATGATAGTCAATCAAATACCTGAAGATCTGCCAGAAATTATACACAAACTTAAATCATTATGCACCTAAAAATTATACCACATAGAGAGAGAGAGAGAGAGAGAGAGAGAGAGGCTCAAAATATCTAATAATAGATGGTGAATAAAAACTAAAATATATCCCAAGTGAGAGCGAGAGAGTACCGTAAAATCGACGAAGATCAGTGTGATTTTAAACCCAGACGCCAACGGCGAACGGTCAAGATCATGGAGATCGGCACGATTTTTGCTCGATGGCGAGGCTAGGGTTTGAAGGTAGAGAGAGAGAGAGAGGATAAATCACGGGGGTAAGTTACGAAGAATAAGATCACTTGAAATCTGGGCACCGGTTTTAAAATCTGGTCCCGGATTTAAAATCCTGATCCGGACCATATCAATCCGGATCATTAATATATGGATCCAGATTTAATTTAATATGGGTTGAAAACGGGAAATGGAAATCCAAATTTCAAACTGGAGCAAAAAAAAAAAAAGGTCTAGTTGAACACCCCTAGATGCACAATCCAAATCATGAGTTAATGAAAAAAAATCTACTCAAAACGAAATGTGCCAAAAATAGTTTAGCTATCAAACTTCCGCTTGTAGCTGGGGAATTGTGATATATGCTTATTCTTTTCTTTTTGACATAACCATAAAATTTTAAGCAACATAAATGCAACATAAGATATCCCCTCATTATAATATAAGCTGATACAAATATTTCTGCTGTTCTTTTTTATGAAGCAATCTACAACGTGAAAATGAACACACCCAGTTTGAAACGCATGCGCTTCATTGTGGAAAATGCAACAAGCAAACAAATGAAGAACAGAACCTTGAAACACCGTGGGCCAGATAGAATCAATAATGGGCCTCTAAGCAGACACACTATGCAGCACAACAGTCTCAACTGTCAGCCCAGGCCCGAACCCAAACAGCACACCCCACTCGAGCCCTTCTCCAGTGGTCTTCAGCCCATTCTCGGCAGACTTCCTTCTCATCTCATCCAAGATAAACAGCACGCAAGCGCTGGACATGTTGCCATACTCGCTAAGCACGTGACGTGTGGAACGCAACTTTTCGGGCTTGAGAGCCAACTTCTCCTCTACTTGGTCCAGAATTGCAGGCCCACCAGGGTGTGCGATCCAGAAGAGAGAGTTCCAATCTGTGATGCCCAAGGGTTGGAAGGCCTCCACCAAACTCTTCTCAATGTTCTTTGAAATGAGCCCAGGAACATCCTTTAGGAGATGGAATGTAAGCCCAACCTCGCGAAGATGCCCATCGATGGCCCCATCACTGTCGGGGAGAATTGTTTGGGCCGCAGAGACTAATTCAAATAAAGGCTTCTCAACCTCGGGGATTGGATCAGCTCCAATAATGATTGCAGCTGCACCATCGCCAAACAAGGCTTGGCCCACAAGACTATCGAGGTGGGCATCACTAGGCCCACGAAATGTGACAGCGGTGATTTCCGAGCACACAACAAGCACACGTGCACCCTTGTTGTTCTCGGCAAGGTCTTTGGCCAGGCGGAGGACCGTGCCGCCAGCGAAACAACCTTGCTGGTACATCATAAGGCGCTTAACAGAAGGGCGAAGGCCCAAGAGCTTAGTGAGCTGATAATCAGCCCCGGGCATGTCCACACCACTAGTGGTGCAGAAGACTAAGTGGGTGATCTTGGACTTGGGCTGGCCCCATTCCTTGATGGCCTTGGTGGCAGCTTCTTTGCCTAGCTTTGGGACTTCAACTACCACCATGTCTTGCCTAGCATCCAACGAAGGAGCCATGTAGGCGCACACGTTGGGATTTTCTTTTAGGATCTCCTCTGTCAGGTACATGTACCGCTTCTTGATCATGGATTTGTCACCTGAAATTTCATGCATGCCAGAAATACTAATTACTAAACATAATTGACCCAAAAAAAATTCTTTTACACAATTAGTGTACATGGTTTTCATTTTTTTTGCACACATATGATAGGAAAAATTCTATACATCACGCTGCTGTTTTACTTTCATTTTATTATTTTATTATATAAGATGCGTTACATTTATTATTATTATATCATCATTTATTAAATAATTTTTTATTATTTAATAACTATTATAAATAAATTATTTATTTACAACAAGTTAATTCTAACTAAATAATTATTTACAATAAAAATTGATCATAAATAATTTTTTTGTAACAATTAATTAGGCACAAAAGCCTTTTTTTTTTTTTATAGCAAAATAAAAATGAGAGGGTGATGTGGGCGTATATATAACATTACTACTCTATGTATAGACGATAAACGTACACAAATTACAAAAACAAAAACGGAAAAAAGAAAGAAAGAGGAAAGTCGGGTGGTCATACACATGCGCTTGAACTTCTCTTTGAGCTCAGTCTTGTGCTCGCTGTTGGTGATACGGAAATAGTAGTCAGGGTAAGTGCCTTGGTCGACACAATTGGGGGGAGTGGCCGTTCCAATGGCCATGACCGTGGCAGGACCCTCAGCCCTCTGAGCCCTACGGACATCTTCCACGGTAACCATCTTCTTCTCTTCAAACTCCGAAGATTAGGGCACTAAGCAACTACGTTTTATGCTTAGCAGTGGCAGTGAAGAGAACTGGGTCTGCTAAATATTTAAGCCTGATATATTGGGTGTTGATCTACAAAGCAATGGAAGAGAAGCGTTTCTTATATAAAAAGCAGGAGAGAAGGTAGCTGAAGATCACGTGCTTGACCCATCCCCCGTGACAAGCCCAACGACTACATAGTCCGGCTGACATGTGACATTATGAGTTTGGTACGTTTGCCTCTCAAACCTACGCATGATGTTTACTTACCCAAATAAGGCCCCGTTTGTTTCTTTTTAAAAAAATTTTATTTTATCTTATTTTATTTTATTTTATTTAATTATTACATAGTTTTTAGATTTTAATATAAAATAATATTCTTAATTTTATTTTTTCAAATCTCAATATAAAAATTATATTAAAAAAATATTATAGTAATATTTTATTTAACTTTTTATTTTAATTTCAATCCATTTCAATTTTATCTTTAAAAATAAATTAGGTCATTTCTATTCATTAATTAGTTTACTTTCCTTGTGAGAAAAAAAAGAAAAATAAATGAAGTGTAGAGAAAAATTCTATTCATTAACTTTTAATAATTACATGTCACACCTAATTTATTTTTTTATTTTTTTATAAGTATGCAGTAAAAGAATAATGAAGATAAAATTTTAATTAATGTAGTAAAAATAAAATGAAAAAAAATGAAAAAAAATATAAATGTGTAAAATGATTATAAATATTACAAGAGAGACGTGAAACCTCAGCATGATTTTCTAATTTCTAGATCAATCAGTTTGCTTAGCTCTATTTCACTTACCAAACAGATAAGCATGCATCGTGACTCGTAGATCTAGCTTTGTGTGCTACACATATAAAATCTGACGGTCAACGCGGGCATGCAAATAATTCAAATTAAATACGGCCTAAATTAGACACGAGACTAGTTCGTTTGGCAACTGAAAATATTTGAAGTATTTTCATGATATTTTATTATTATTTATTATTTTATTATTATTATTAATTACTTTTTACTATTATTTAATATTCTATTATTATTATTATTATTTATAATTTTTTTACTATCATTCACAATACTTTTTAACATTTCTTATTATCCAAAACGTATAATCTGATTTAGATATATTACTCTTATAAAAAAGTCAAAATAGAAATACCTTCAAACATGCATGAACATGAATGTTATTGATATTATAAATCTATAAGTTTTTTTGTTTTCATATGTGTACTAAGGACACGCTACTATATATACAGCGCTAGAATGAACAGTACTTGGGTGTGTCTCTATTGTAATTGCATTTTTAAAAAATATTTTTTTTATAAATACATAATTCACTAATAATCATTTTCATAATTATTAATAATAAATAAGCAAAATATACGAACGGTCAAGACTCAAACTCATCATGAAAGCTGACAAAACCTTAGCATTTTCCATTAATTGTACTAACTATCTGTTTCCATTCTATCACGATCATGATCGGAAGTAGCGTGACGTATAAGAGTACTGGTATTAAATTGATTATTATTATTTTTAAATAAATATAAATTGATATACATATTAAATTTTTTTGATCTAATTAGATCAATAATAAAGCAAAAAAAAAGTATTCTTATTTTAAAGAAATACATAATAAATTTAAAGTTATTTTTAAATTTAAAGATAATTTTAAATTTATTATTCAGTTATTCAAAATAAGAATACTTTTAGTTATTTTTTCTATTTTTTCTCTCTCCTATTGTTCTAATTAGACTAATTTTTTTTAATATATGTGTAATTTATATTTATTTAAAAAAAACTTTTAATCAATCTAATCTCAGTACGCTAATATCGCTGGTAAAAGAGAACGCAAGACTTGGATGACCCAATAATATTCAAGGTGCCAAAAGTGTGAGGTTGGAGAGAAAGAGGCTTGATCTTGTGAACTAGCATAAAGGTTCTGTGTATTAATATTACTAATTGGTGCCTGGTGAATTTTATATATAATATTTAAATACGCACCAACAAAGATGGAATGAAGATTAATATATGCATACGCATTGTGAACAACTGATCGATGAAATTATCAATGCTAGTTAGTTCTAAACCTTGAAATATGCAATGAGGGGGACGTCGGCCAATAACAGTAAAAAAGGGCTTTCATGTGATGGACCATCGATCTACCTAATGGTCCAAATCTTCTACTATATATATATATATATATATATATATATATATGCACCAAAGATCTCAAAGGTTTGAGTTTTGAAACAGCTAGAAATCCTAATTATTACTAATATATATATGATCATCCTAGTACTGTTATATACCTACAAAATATGATTATATCTAAACATATTATATAACTAATTAGACTTATATGTATCTAGTAATATTATTCTATGGCACTTACACCGCAAACTATCCACATGACATAATTTATAAAATTTGTCTTCTAAATAATATGGATACTAGTCATGTCATGTGGTGTGCAGAGGTCTTAAAATAAAATTTTATTATAATTATAAAAAAAAACTTAAAATACAATTAATATAGTTTTAAACTCATCATATATGTAGAAATTAACAGCACTTAATGTTCTATTATATATAGCTAGTAAAGTTATCTTCTGATCTAGACAGTTACATGATCATGAGCACATAATTAAAGATTATAGAATAATGGCCTGGGAATCGAAATGTTAAAAAAAAAAAAAACAATTAATTAATTACGATCTAGTAGCTAGCAGTTGTACGTAGTCATGAAGGATATAACTACTGGTAGGGGTGGCAATATATGATACGACCCGTTAATCCGAAACGAACACGACACGATAAAAACGGGTTAGGGTTGAGTCTTAACGGGTTTCGGGTCAAAACGGGTCAACCCGTTAAGACACGAATTCTTAACGGGTCATAACGGGTCAAACCCGTTATGACCCATTATAACCCGTTATGACCCGTTTAAAAAATAAAATTATTATTTTACGGTTTTACCCTCCCAACACAAAAAAGTGAAAAACCCTAAATAGCTACCTTACGGTCCGCCGCCCCTTTTCTTTTCGATTTCCTTACTTCACTTCTCAATCTTCGGACTCACAAATCTCGCTCATATTTCTTTTCGGTTTCCTTACTTCACTTCTCAACACTCTCAGACTCTCAGTCGCCCGTCTCCCTCCCGTCTCACCCAGCGGCCATCTTCAACCTTCAACCTTCGGCATCGGCATCGGCTTTCTTCACCTTCCATCTCCCTCCCGTCTCCGTCCCGTCTCACTCATCTTCAACCTTCGGCAATCGGCATCACGGCTTTCCTCCTTCACGGCATCGCGGCGCAGCTGAAGCTCATCTTCACGGCATCGCCCAGTGACCAGTCCCAGTTCTCACGCCGCCCCATCTTCAAGGTAGCTTCTATTAGGGTTTGGTTGTTTTAGGAGCAAATTTTACTCTTCAATATTTGTATTTAATTTGAAGATATCTTGAGCGAATGAAGACTATATATCAATCGGATGTATCAATGGGAACATGTTGTTTGGTCTACGATCTTGAATGTTTAAATATTTTGTCTAATTTGTTCCTATTTTTGTTCTGTTTTCACGGTTCACGATCTTCAGATGTGGATTTACAGTACTCATGAGCACATGGTTTGTCCATAAACATTAAACATAGAGAGCTCGTCCTCTGACTTCTGAGTAAATTAACTTCTATGTGATCTAAGGCTAAGCTTTGTGAGTTACCATTTTTTTTTTTGGCATTCTCCGAGAGCTAGCTTCTTTTTTCTGGGGTGGATTTATGCATTTTTGCACTCGATTGTTGTTGAAATTGAGATGTATGGATGATATTTGATAAACAATGAGTTGTTATTCAGTTGAATTGAAATTTATTTAACAGTACAAAACTAGATGGTTCTTTCCTTTTAACATCCCCTTTTAACATCCCCTTTTAACAGTTGAATTGAAATTTATTCAGTTGTTATTCAGCCCCTTTTAATAGTTCCATAGGAAGATTTGATGGTTCTTATTTCAAATCTTTGAAAGATGTATTCTAGGAGTTATTTCAGATTACATGCATTAAGAATGCTTTTGTGAGGGATCACTATCAACTCTCGTAGTATTCTCTCTATTGATGTGTAAATTTTGTTGGAGAGGCCAATGATTGGGAACTGGGATTCATTGACATTGTGAAGTTTATTCTCTTCCATGGTAGGACAAATGATTTTACTAATTTGTTGTTTAAAGCTCAATGTCAAGTTGTCAACGGCCGGGTTATCTTTACTGAAAATAGAAAAGCAGGGATTGGCTTAATATTGCGAGACAATGCTGGTAGAACAATGAGGGTTGCTAGTAAACTTGAACAAGAAGTGGTCGGGGCTTAAACTTTTGAATTATTGGTTATTTGGTTGTATTTAGGGGCTTATAGTTTTGTATTCCTCTTGGTATTTCAAAGTTTACTATTGAATCCGATTGTTTACTACTAGTGCAGGAGCTTCAAGCTGAACATGATTCATCTTTCATAAATGGAAATTTGATTTATATAAGAATGCAAAGGAGATGATGAACTTGATAAATGGTGTTGCTCATTGTTTAACTTGATTTGCTTTGAATGTGTTAGATAGTCAAATGTGGTGGGAGAATGTCCCAGCTTTTGTCTTTCAATATATTTCAAGAATGTTCCATCATTTCCGAGTTGAATGTCGCTTGTGAGTGGATGCCTTGTCCAATGTGTTGAAACAAGTCATTTCACATGGAAATAGGATGCCAACAGCTACTTGTTTTCCTTGATGTTAAACTTCTATTTTATAACTTTTGGAGATGGGTTAAGTTGATTTAAGAAACTGAATTGCAATCCTAGTAGGAAATGAAGATGCGACTCTGCTAAACTTTGTTCTTATTTGTTGTCAGATGACTGAGGCAGAAGGTGAAAATAATGAGTTTATTGATTTGGACCAGTTTGAAAATGAAGAAGAAAGTTTTCAAACTGAAGAGGCTAAATCAAAACGAAGGAAGCGGTCATATGTGTGGAATCTTTTTGAAATTGTTCCTGATTCTGAGAAACAAGATGATAAGAAGCCACGAGCCAGGTGCAAGCTGTGTGGAGCTACTTACCTTGCATCAAGCAAAAATGGAACCGGAAATTTGAGGCGTCACATTGAGGTGTGCCCTAGGAGAAGTTCACGAGATATTGGTCAGTTGATTTTGGGACAAAATAGTGGATCTATTTCGGTAAGCAACTCTAAATTTAACCCTGAAGAATATAGACAAATATTAGTAGCTGCTATTGTTAAGCATGACCTGCCTTTTCGGTTTGTTGAATATTCGGGGGTGAGATCTTTATTACAATATTTGCGTCCAGACATTCCAATTATTTCTAGGAATACTGCTAAGGCAGATTTGGTTAAGATGCATCAGAGGGAAAAAAATAGGATTAAATGCATGTTAAATGAAATTCCTGGTAGAATTAGTTTGACATCTGACTTGTGGACTTCTATAACCACTGATGGTTATATGTGTATTACAGCACATTTTTTGGATAAGAGATGGACTTTACAGAAAAGGGTTCTAAACTTTTCTTATATGCCACCACCACATAATGGCATATCTTTGTCTGAAAAAATTTATAATTTGTTATGTGAGTGGGGAATTGAACACAAGATTTTCTCATTGACTTTAGACAATGCTTCTTCTAATGATGTTTCGGTTGAGTTGTTAAAAACTCAATTGAACATTAAGAAAGCTCTTGCTTGTGATGGTGAGTTCTTTCATCTTCGTTGTTGTGCTCACATTCTGAATTTAGTAGTACAAGATGGATTAAAAGAGATTGAGGATGCTATCTATAAAGTTCGTGAAAGTGTCAAGTATGTCAAAGGATCACAATCAAGAAAACTAAAATTTTTAGATTCATCAAATCAAATGTCTTTGGATAGCAAGAAAGGGTTGAGACAAGATGTCCCCACTAGATGGAATTCTACTTATCTTATGTTGGAGAGTGCTATTTTCTATCGTCGTGCCTTTGGACATTTGGCATTGACTGATTCCAATTTTAAGCATTGTCTATCTGAGTCTGAGTGGGAAGAAGTGGTGAAGATTAAAAGTTTACTGAGTGTTTTTTATGTAGCCACTTGTGACTTTTCTGGGACCAAATACCCTACAGCCAATCTCTACTTTCCGGCAGTGTTTCTAATTTATTTTAAATTAAAGCAGCATTCTATGGGTGATGACGACTACATGAAGAAGATGTCTAAGAAAATGCTTACTAAGTTTGAGAAATATTGGTCTGAGTTCAATGTCTTGTTGGCTATAGCAGTTATATTGGATCCCCGATACAAGTTGGTTTTTGTTAATTTCTCTTATAAAAAGCTTTACGGGGATTGTTCCTTAGAGTATATGAATGTTCAGACCAAATTGGCATCTCTTTTCATGGAATATAGTTCTTCTAATGCTCACACTTTTTCTACCATGAGTTCTGATAGCACTTTTAGTGGAGCAACAAGTGAGTTAACCGAAAATAAAGAAGTATTTCAGGTAATATCAAATAATATTTTTATTTGATGATTTAAATTATATTGTTATTTCATATCGCATATCATTAAGAAATAGTTTTATTTTTTTATTTTTTTTAGGAATTTGATACATTTGAACATGATGATCGTAGTCTCCATTTGCAAAAAAGTCAATTGGATCTTTACTTGGATGAACCTAAGGCAGATAGAAATGCAAAGATCGACATTCTTTCCTTTTGGAAAGGAAATGAATTTCGTTATCCCGATCTTGCCAAAATGGCTCGTGATATTTTGAGTGTACCAATCTCTACTGTCGCATCTGAATCTACTTTTAGTGTTGGTGGGCGTATCATTGATCAGTTTAGGAGTGCACTAAAACCAGATGTTGTTGAAGCATTGGTCTGCACAAGAGATTGGTTATATGGCGACGAGGAAGGTAAAATTTTGAAATTATATAGTTATTGGTTTTTTTTTATATATAGTTGTTTTTATTGACTGTCTACTAAATATTGATTTTTTTTAATAGAAATAAAAGAAGATCTTGATTTCGAAGAGTTAACAGAAGATGTGATCGAGATGAGCATCAACAAAGGCAGTGACGACGCTATACCTATTTCTGCAAGTTCTAAGTTTGTTTAGATGTGTGATTTTATTATTGTAACATTAACATGTTTACAGTGTATTGTTTATTATATTTGAGGTGTAATTTTAATACTTTACAATGCAGTTATGAGTTTGCATTATGGTGGTGTTATGGTGTATTATCATAAATTGTACTGTATAACTTGTTAGATTGTGAAGTTGTGATTTTAAGATTGTAATTTGTAAATAGTTATTTATATTTTTCAGTTAGAAATATAATTTGTAATAGAAACTTATGTAAAAGCAGGGAGGCGGGCTATTTGATTTCAAGCAAAGAGAAGTTTCTGTATTGTATTTGCTGGTAGTTAATAGGGTGAAACGTGTCGGGTCGTGTCGGGTAACTAATGGCTTAACGGGTCTTAACGTGTCGTGTCGGATTTGCGGGTTGAAACGTGTCGTGTCGGGTCGTGTCATTTTCGTGTATATCCTTAATGGGTCTTAACGGGTCATGTCGTGTTGACACGATATTTTATAGGGTCGTGTTAGGGTTGAGATTTTTGACACGAAATCCTTAACGGGTCGTGTTCGTGTTGACCCTTTAGACATAATGTATATGTCTTGACACGACACGAACACGACCCGTTGACACGTTTTGACACCCCTATGGTAGGTAACCCATTGCATAACAGTCTTTAAGAGGAAATGGGATTCACGTTTACGGTGGAAATGGAAGACACGATGCATGCATGGGGCCACATGCAGCGGCCACCAGCATTAATTGATTACACCTACCCATACCGATCCATTTGGTTGCAAAAATTTATAGTCTTGGAATATTAATAATGGAACGTTAACCCGTCACCAGGAGATCATCGAGCTAGCTACCACATTATTAATTTATATATATATATATATATATATATATAAAATACTGATCAATCTTCAACATGTATCTATATATATACATATATATTATAATACTTACTTTAAACGTAAAAACTTTAAACTTCAACATGTATCTATATATATACATATATATTAAAATACATATATATTATAATACTTACTTTAAACGTAAAACCTATATATATACATATATATTATAATACTTACTTTAAACGTAAAACCTATATATATATATATATTGATTTTGGAAAAAATATATTAATTTTAGAAAAAATATATATATATTTTTTTTATGATTTAATAGGATGATATTAATCTCATCTTGTATTAGCCTCCTCTCTAATTTTTTTTTATCTTATAAATTAATTACTTACAAATTCAATTTTAAAAAAATTAATCCGATTTAAAAATAAAATAAATCATTACATCTTACATAAAATAAAATGATATGATGACACGTTGAAAATTGTTAAAACAAGATTTTGCAACAAAATTGAAGATGAATTTGTAGCAAATAATTTAGTTGTCTATATTGAAAGAGAAATAACTAATAATTTTGATTTATATTCAATACTTGATGATTTTATTTTTTTAAAAGAAAGTAAGTTACAATTTTGTGTTTTTTTTATTTGATATATTTATATGAGTGTCTTTATGTTATTTCAATGAAATATTATTATTGACATATCATATACTTTTTTAATACATATGTTGTATTAAACGTGTTTTATTTTTATTTTATATCTTACTATCAAATTATTCTATATCGCAGAAAAAATTGTATAGAAATAAAACAAAAAATAGTTTGTTATAGTTTTAGCTTTGCTTGGCCCCTCCTAAAACAAATTCCTGGTTCTATTACTGAATCAGCGGTAGCACGTGTTCCAGCTTGAACATATGTACGTACGGTTGTTCTAGTTGGAGCATACTACTCAATGGGAGTAAACTGTAAAGGAGTAAAGATCAACAACAACTAGCTCATGAATTTGTTGATGCATGGGTAAGGTGGTAGGTGGGACTGTTTGGTTGCAAAAAGGCTTTAGATATTGCTAGTTTCTTCCAATCTCTATATAGCAGAATATTTGTGGAAGGAATTAGTGTCGAGTTGAGAGGAATTAAGCTAGCTAGCTAAGGATGAGAACATCTTGACGAGCATAGAGAAGAAGGTGATCAGTATTACAATCTAATGAAGTTGGATAATAATACATGTTGATCCTCTAAGAGCTAACTAGATATTGTTTTCTATTTTTTTATTCTTTGTGGTCCTATACATAGTTGTGGTTTGCAGTGGATGACAATGCATTATAGTCATTTTCTATGTAATGTAGTGGACAATAGAATAGTGTAGTGCATGACAGTATTACATTTCCCTCTGTGGCAAGTAGCGTGCCTAGTATATAATGTATAGTGTCGTTGTTGGTTCGATAGAAAAATAAAGAGAACAAATTTACTTTGCTCAACTTGTGTCTCCTTCAACCTTTCGTCCAATTCTTCATTTTGTTACATGGTACCAGTAACCAAGGTTCACACCTACTATTGATCCTTCCACCTCAAACCTACCATGGCAGAAAATTCTATAAATACAAAAAACCTAGACTAAAACACAAACACCCTTTACTTGAATTTTTCAGACCCAAATAACTCTTATTGAGTTGAGCATGGTGACAACACTGCCATTGTTCTTGTTGCTGACCTCCTTACACCAGATAACTATGCTACTTGGTCTCGAGCAATGCATTGAGCACTTAGAGCAAAAATAAGCTATGATTTATCAGTGGAAGTATTTTCAAACCAGCTAACATGGATAACCCTCTCTTTGATGTGTGCGAAAGGTGCAATGACATGGTGGTATCCTGTATTCAGAACTCAATAAGTTCTGATATAAAGTCTAGTGTAGCTTTTGTTGATGATTCATAGATGATTTGGGAGGAGCTAAATGATCGTTTCACTCAATAGAATAGGCCAAGAATATTCTAGTTGAAAAGAAACCTGCTGAACTTGAAGCAAGATCGTGACTCAATGAGCACTTATTATGGTAACCTCAAAACTTTGTGGGATGAAATTGCCATTTATGATCCTGTTCCCACCTACACTTGTGGACAAGTACAACTCAGTGTTTTAAATGATAAATAGCAATGTGACAGTGTTATACAGTTCCTTATGGGATTAAATGACCAATATGCCAACTCTAAAGACCAATCATGCTCATTGAACCTCTTCCTACTATCAACAAAGTGTTTTCTCTAATCTAGCAGCAAGAACAACACAACCTCCTTACCACATATTTCCCATCTTCTGATTTGAAGGCTTTAGCTGCCAAAACCCCTTATCCTCTCTTCAAAACCAACACAAAATCTTACCAAAAAAAGATAGGCTATATCTTACCTGCTACCACATTCAAGGTAATTCATTGGAAAATTGCTTCAAGGTTGGCAATGCCCAAACTCCAACATATACCCACTACAACATGATTGGTCATGTAGCCGATAAGTGCTACAAGTTTCATGATTACCCTCTTGGACACAAGATGCATAAAGGAAAGGCACCAGACTTCTCAGCCAACAAGACTCGCCTATCCAATGACCTCTCTCAAGAGGAAGCTCTTGAGGACTCAATTAATTTTACCAAGGAACAATACCAGCAGCTTATGAATCTACTTCAGCATAATGATCCTTCCACTGGCTTTCCCTCAGTGAACCAAGCTCAAGTTGTTCTTAAGAACACCCTTAAAACTTCAAAGATTCGTGGTATACTTCCCAAACCTACCTCTCTTACACATGGACATATTTATTCTATTGATGCTCCTTGGGTCATTGACTTGGGTGCTATAGCTCATATGATCTGTAGCCATTGTCTTTTTACCTCAATCATCGTAGAGGTATCATATTCAGTTAAGTTACCTAATGGAGTTGTATACCTGTCACACACTTGAACACTGTAAAAGTCATTGTAAAACTTACACTCACTAATGTCTTATGTGTGCCATCCTTTTATTTTAATTTGATATTTGTTAAAAGGCTTACTGAAATTCACACTTGTTGCCTAATTTTCTTGACTAATGCTTGTTTTATTTAGTACCTTTCCACTTGGACTACGATTGAGATGGGTGAAGTAAGGTGCAGCTTATATTACATTTTAACTACCATTGTTTCTCCTGGTGCCATGACTGATGCTTTGTTTAGACTCTTTCCTCTTTCTACTTAGGTTTCTTTTTCTGTTAGAACAATAGAAATGATTGTGATATTTGGTATTGTCGCCTGGGTCACATATCTAATTCTTCGCTTAGTTTGATTAAGGATCTTGTTGTAAGACAGAATTGCAATTTTGATGCCACTGCACCTTGTTACACATGTCCTTTTACTAAACAACATAGACTCCTTTTTCTCATCAGCTCTTATAAGTCTAGTACTTTTTTGAAATGGTCTATTGTGATATTTGGGGACCAATTTCTATCACTGCTTATGATGGAACAAGATTCTTCTTGACCATTATAGATTATTTCTCCAAAACCACTTGGGTTTATTTGCTACAAGCAAAATCAGAGACAAGAAGGTGCTTTAAGTCTTTTTGTAAGTTTGTGGAAACTCAATTAGAGACAAAAGAAAAAACTTCAAAGAGACAATTGAATTGAATTCAAAATGACTGGATTTTTTAGCCAAAAATGTATAATTCACCAAATGACTTATGTTGAGACACCCCAACAAAATGGTACTGTGGAAAGAAAGTACCAACACCTTTTAAATGTGGCAAGGGCTCTATTTTTCCAATCTGGTTTGCCCATGAATTATTGGAATGACTGTATTTTAACTGTCTTATATCTTATTAACTCCATTGCTTAAAAATAAAACACCTTATGAGGTTTTGTTTTCCACTAGGCCTAGTTATGCCCACTTAAAGGTATTTGGAGGCTTATGCTTTGCATCCACACTGTCCCATGGTCAAATAAATTTGATCCATGAGTCAAGAGATGTGTCTTCTTGAGTTATCCTTTTGGGCCAAGGGATATAAATTGTTGGACTTAGAAACCTGAGTCACTTTTATCTCTAGGGATGTAGTTTTTCATGAAAGCATTTCTCCCTTTCAGTCTAATCCCTCAATTGAATCTGCCACCATCAGTCAACCTAGTCCCACTTCTATTTCACCTCAACCAGATTCTACTTATGATGTGTCACCAACTATTGAACTTGATATTTCCAACCCTTTCCCATTCTCTGATCAGTTAGTTGAAGACTCCTCATCTTATGACCTTGAAGAAACAGACTCATCCTCTTGCACTCCTCTTGAATAAAATAATGACAATATCCATTCCAGTCCATCTCAACCTATCCTCAGAAGATCATCTAGGACTAGAACTACTCCCTGTTATCTTCAGGACTTTCACTGCTAATAGGTTGAACTCACTTCACACAACCATTTTGTGGACAAGGTACCTACTCTTCTCACCAATTGCTCATTTCCCTTGCATGACTACTTGTCCTATAAATCCATTTCCCCTCAATTGCAAGCCTTTTCTTCTAGTCTCTTGAGTATCAATGAACCTACCTCATATTCATAAGCCATGAAGGATCCTAATTGGATTGATGCCATGGATGTTGAGTTATTGGCCTTAGAGGAAGATAAAACTTGGGTTCTCACAAATTTGCCTCCTAACAAAGAGGTTATTGATTGTAAGTATGTGTACAAGATAAAAAGGAACTCAGATGGCAGTATTGAGAGATTGAAAGCTAGGTTAATTGCAAATGGATACACTCAACAAGAAAGAGTTGATTATAATAAGACATTCTCACCAGTGGTCAAAATGGCCACCGTGAGATGTCTTCTCTCGGTTGCTGCTATATAAGACTGGCATTTACATCAATTTGATGTAAATAATAACTTTCGCCATGGTGATTTGGAGGAGGACATCTATATGAAAGTACCATTAGGGTATATGAAGGGAACCTCTCAACAAGTGTGCAAACTACTCAAGATATGGATAGAAGCAAGTTTCAAGGTAATGGTATGCATAACTGACCTCATTTCTCTTAGAGTTTGGTTTTACTCAATCCAAGGCAGATTATAGCTTGTTTTCTTTGGTAAATGGCAACTTTTTCTCCTTCTTACTTGTGTATGTCGATAATATTTTGGTTGCTAGTAATTCTTTAAGTTCTATTGTTGTCATAAAGAGCTCTTTGCATGATAAGTTTAAGATTAAAAATCTTGGGGTTCTAAGATACTTCCTTAGAATTGAGATAGCCCAATCCTTATGAGGCATACACATTTGTGAATGCAAGTATGCATTGGAGATACTTGTAGTTTTAGGAGTCTTGGGGTCCATACCTATGAAGATCTTTATGGATCAAAACCTGAAATTAAGCAAAACTGGTGGCACACCTCTGGTTGATCCATCTGTCTATAGAAGATTAATAGGATGGCTGCTTTATCTCACAATCACTCGACCAGATAACAGTTACCCTGTGCAAACTCTCAGCCAATTTATGGACCAACCTACCACCACTCATTTGGCTTTAGTTCAAAAGATCCTAAGGTATGTCAAGGGTTCTCCAGGCCAAGGTTTGCTACTGTCGTCCTCTTCAAGCCTGCAACTTCACTCCTATCGTGACTCTGACAGGGCATCGTGTCTAGATACAAGAAAATTAGTAACGGGGTATTGTATCTTCTTGGGTCAATCCTTGATATCTTGGACATCCAAAAATTAAAGCATTATGTCAAGAAGTTCAGCTAAAGTAGAATATGGGGCTATGACAGCTACATGCTGTGAATTAACTTGGCTAAGGTTCATTCTTATTGATTTGCGAGTACCTCACCCAAGACTAACCACTCTCCACCATGACAATCAAGCTATAATTCACATTGTAGCAAACCCAATGTTCCATGAGTTTACCAAGTCATCAAATTATACTGCCATCTCATCTGAGACAAAATACTTGAAAGGGCAATCACCATAGCACATGTTCCTTTGCATCTTCAATGTGCAAGCCTCCTTACCAAAACACTCCCATCTCACCTATTGCAAGCTCACTTAGCTAAGATGGAGATTGTCAACTTGCATTCTCCATTTTGTAAGGGGTATCATAGCCTAATGAAGTTAAATAATACTATATGTCGTTGATCCTATTAGAGCTACCTAGATATTGTTTTGTACTTTTTTTTTATTCGTTATAGTCCTTATCTATACAGAGTCGTGGTTTGCATTGTAGTGGATGACAATGCAATATAGTCATTTTCTATGTAATGTAGTGGACAATAGAGTGTAATGTAGTGGACAATAGAGTATAAGTGTAGTGCATGGCAGTATTACTTTCCCCTCTTTTATCAAGTAGTGTGCCTAATATATAATATATAGTATCGTTGTTGGCTCGGATAGAGCAATATAGAGAACAAATTTATTCTGCTCAACTTGTGTCTCCTTCAACCTTTCTTCTAGCTCTTCATTTTATTACAATCAGATCAATCAATTTTTTCTAACTTAGGAGAAAAACAAAAGGAAAAACATACTTTTATGCATGCAGTCGGTAATTGCCTGCATGGGGATTCCATGAAATTAGTAATTCTTATAATAAATTACTATAGTAAATTAGTAAATCATCCATGATTTGGGATCTCATGCAATTAGCTAGTCAAGCTAGAAGGGGAATTTGATCTATAAATGCCTAGACACTACAACTAAAATGACTTTTTGGGATGATTTCGATTTAGAACGAAATGAAAATCGTTCCAAAAAGTGAGGGGACGATTTTCATATTTTGTGCCAACAAAACGATAGAAGATGTATACCGTTCGCATGCGTTTGAACGGTATAGTTAGGGATGAAATATTTTGTCCCTAATAATGAAACCATTCAAATGTAATATTTTAACATTTGAATGATTAAATTTAACTGTTCAAACATACACTTTGGCGCTTTTTAACCATTCGAACATACAATATGGCGCGTTAAGTAAAATTATTATAATGGAAAATTGATCAACTGTTTGAACATACCAATTTCACCGTTCAAATGGTGAATCAACACTGTTTGAATGTAATTTGTAGGGTTCAAACGGTGTTCATGGTTAATCAACCTGAAATTTACAATTAAAGAGCTTATCAATGCAACATTGATGATAAAAATATAATAAATAATTATTCACTAAATCACATTGTGAACAACAGAATTTTATAAAAATAATATCACATTATTTAATATTAATTAGATCAATATTAATAGAAATTTAATATTTAACAAAATGTGAGAAATTTTTCATATTAATTTATACATAATATACTATATATTCCCATTAAGATTTAATAGAACTATAATATGGAATAAAAATAACGATTCATTAATATTAATAAATTTAATTATACCATTCGAACACCAAAACATCATTCAAACGTTTAATAATTAAACCTGTTTGGTTAGTATCGTTCGAACGTTTAAAATAATGTTCAAACAGTTAATAATTAAACCTATTCGGTTTGTACCATTCGAACGCCCTATCCAGCGTTCGAATGGTGTGCGAGAACAACGCTGAGTTAACTCAACCATTGAAATCCATGGAATCCTTCAACTTTTCATGGATTTTTCAACAAAGTAATACATAGAAAGTTAAATAAACATTCCTACAATAGATTTAAGCAAATATACCATGAGTATTAATGGATAAATTGTTTATCCTAATTTAAACAAATCATCCATAAAAAACCTAAATTTAAAGTGTAAAATAATTAGAAAAAGAGTATACCGATGTTACTAAATAAAATATACTATATATATATAGTTATTATATTCAATATACTATATATTATATAATATATTGTATAATATATATAATGTACTATACGTTATATGATGCTGTATAATATAGTATATAATATATTATATAACATATAACAGATAGTACTATATATTGTAGTACTAATTATATGATACATATAGTTAATAATATATATTGTATTTTACTTTACTATTATATAATAAATATGGTATTATAGTCTAATATCAATGATACTATATATATTAGTTATAGTCTAACTAGATGACACTGTATATGATATTATATATATGTTATCTATAGTCTAAATATGTTATAGTCTACTTAGATGAATATACTATATATTATATAATATATTAATATATTATATAATATATGTTATTATATATGTATATATAATATACTATATATAGTTATTATATTTAATAACTATATATTATATAATATATTTATATATTATATTATATATATAATATACTAAAATTATATGATATAGTATAATATAGTATATAATATATTATATATAGTATATAATATATTATATACTTTATAGTACCATTATAGTTAAATTATATTTATAGCTATTAATTAATTATAACTATTACTATATAGTATTATATTAGTACATTAATATATAGTACTATTATAGTACTACTATATTTATAGCTATTAACTATAGTATATTGTGACAACCCGGATTTTTTAGATATCCGCTTAATTTTCATGTGTGGGATGATTATGTTTCTCCAAAACCATTTTTAGGAATTTTGGGATATATGTATAGGATTCTTATATTGAAAGGTTGGGAATAAGGTCGGGTATAAATGTGAATTGTTTTAAGGTGAAAAAGTGCCTAGACCCGAGATCTCGCTCAACTCTCGCTTGATGTCTGGCTCGAGCGAATACAGGGACAGATAGACGTCTTTTAGTAGAATGGTCATAACTTGCTCATTTGATATCGGATTTGAGTGATTCAAGAGGCTATGGAAATCTAAGAGGAATATCTACAACTTTTATGTTTTGAGGTTTAAGAGATATGGACTTAATCAAATAAGAAATGGAGATTGAAGTACCAGGTCTGAATTGGAGATAGATGAGTATTGACTTGAAGTTGACTAAGAACATTGGATAAGATTAAGCCATTGGATTATTTTCTCAATTATCCTAAGATCTGGACAAGTGTGTAGAGATGTGGAAAATGAGGAGATTTTATTTAGTGAATTTCGTGTGAAATAAGAGGAATCATCTATCCAACATTTAGTGTACCCGGATTGGTGTTCTCGGGTTTATCTGTCGAGTTTTATTAGAAAAATCATAACTTGGTCATACGAACTCCAAATGAAGTGATTCAAGTTCCTATAGAACCCTAAGACATAGATATATAACTTTTATGACTGGAGGTTTTAGAGAATCGAAGTGTATCAATGGATTAATTGGGCTGGAATGGGACTGATCTGTTTTAAGTGCAAACTGGAGCTCGAAAATGAATCACTCCACCACTTCACCTTAGATGTTCGAATTTGATTGGTTCTCCTCATGGTTATCTGCTAGATACATGTATGAGAGCATGTGTTAGGTGGAGAAAGAGCTTCTAGAAGAATAATTAGCTTAGAACCAAACAAGAGTGAAGGACTAATCTGATTAGCCAAAACAGTCAACTATCCCCTTTGTTTCCAACCAATTGGTAACCAAACCTTGGGAATTAGGTGAAGAGATATTTTCCAGCCACTCTAAGGGTGCTAAGGGAGTCTTGGACGTGTGGATAAGGGTGAGGAAAATGTTCTAGAAGCCTTGAGGATGCAAGGAAGGGCAATGGCCAGCTAAGCTCATCTTGGGCATTTTAGACTTTTTGGAGTTTACTTTTATATCTATATTTGGTGATTATTTGGGGCCATTGATCTAAGATAATTTTAGATGAGAAAGAAGCATAGCCATAGGATGAATATCTTTGGAGATCATGAGAGATATGGATGATCATTGGATTAGGCAAAGCTGGACAACTCACCATACCCCATACACGGTTTGGGTTAACCCATTGCCTTGGTTTGGTTTCCTTCTCTTCTTCTCCAAGCCACCTATTTCTATATATATATAACCATCTTCAGATCATAGGAGACCTTTTGGGAGATGAGAGTCACGTTCACTTGGAGAGAAAGCCAAAGAAAAAGCTTCCCTAACCCTTGAACCTCCAAACATCTCCTAAGTGAGCTAAGTGGGTGCTTTGAGGAGGAATGTTGCAAGGACTAGTTGGATCATTCAACCAAGCTTTGGAGAAACTTGTAAGTATACAATTTAACTTAATCTTAGCATAGAATAGGTAGATTATTGATGGAATTTAGTTTGTTGTTGGTTGGAGCTTGAATTAGGCTTGAATGATGTGTTTGGAATCTATGGTGTTTTGGATATGATTTGGTGATGGTAAAATGTTAGGAAAATTGTAGGGACCTAGAATTATGTTCTAATGAGTAAAAATAAGGTTGGTGTGAAAAGATTGCTTGATTTAGGTTGAAAAACCCCATGAGCCGTGATCTCGCTCGACTGTCGCTCGATACCCCACTCGAGCGAGTTCCAACCCGTGACTTCGCTCGACACTCGCTCGACACCCGCTCGAGCGAGATACCCTGTTTTGCTTAGATTTAGGGTTTTCTTAGAATAGCAGTGGTGTTTCAAATGGGTAGAGTTATAGGTGAAAATAACTCATATGAATAAGAGAGAAACAAAAAGAAAGAAAACAATTTATATATAGAATATGTTCCGTGTCATGACGGGGACGGCGATACGTAACGCCCGGACGATTGACACGAGACTCATCATAACGGGGACGGCGATACGTAACGCCCGGATGATTGATGAGTATGATTAATGAGTTAGTCACGTCATGACGGGGACGGCGATACGTAACGCCCGTATGACTGACGTGCCGGCAGGGACGGCGATACGTAACGCCTGTCGTGATATGAAATTGTGATCTCCACGGGGACGGCGAGACGTAACGCCCGTGTGATTGATCCTTGCGGGGACGGCGAGACGTAACGCCCGCAGTACTATGTGTATATATTTTGTGTCATAACGGGGACGGCGAGACGTAACGCCCGGATGATTGACACTGGACTCATCATAACGGGGACGGCGATACGTAACGCCCGGATGATTGATGAGTGTATGATTAATGAGTTAGCCACGTCATGACGGGGATGGCGATACGTAACGCCCGTATGACTGACGTGCCGGCAGGGACGGCGATACGTAACGCCTGCCGTGATATAATAATATGTTCCGTGTCATAACGGGGACGGCGAGACGTAACGCCCGGATGATTGACACGAGACTCATCATAACGGGGACGGCGATACGTAACGCCCGGATGATTGATGAGTGTATGATTAATGAGTTAGTCACGTCATGACGGGGACGGCGATACGTAACGCCCGTATGACTGACGTGCCGGCAGGGACGGCGATACGTAACGCCTGTCGTGATGTAATAATATGTTTTGTGTCATAACGGGGACGGCGAGACGTAACGCCCGGATGATTGACACGAGACTCATCATAACGGGGACGGCGATACGTAACGCCCGGATGATTGATGAGTATGATTGATGAGTTAGTCACGTCATGACGGGGACGGCGATACGTAACGCCCGTATGACTGAAGTGCCGATGGGGACGGCGAGACGTAACGCCCATCGAGATTAAGAAATAAAAGAAACTTATGAGGTTAATAAGTAAAGTGGAAAGTAAAAGTATAAGTGTATGTGATGATGGGTCTAGCTAAGAGCTAAGGTTGTATGTGATGATGGGTCTAGCTAAGATCTAAGGTTGTATGTGATGTTGGGGCTAGCTAAGATTTAAGTTTGTATGGTAAGATGGGTATTTGACTTGTGAAGTTCCATAAGGTATTCTTGTAAGTGATATGTTGATGAGTATGACTATGTGTGGTGATAGTTGAGGTTGTCTATGCTTTATTTCGTTAACTGTGTACTTACTGAGATTTCTCGTAAATCTCACTCTTTTATGTTTTATCTATTTTTATCTATCATTCCTTATGGAATGATAGATGCTGTTGCAGGGATAAATATATTGCATTGAGGCTCGGTCAGCACGGGAGATTCTGAGGTACCCTGAGGGTCCTATGGAATGCTCCTCTCCGGTTGAGATGACCCCATGTACGTGATCAAGTGAAGAAGTAAGAGTACTGGATGAGGGTAGGATATGAGTTTTGTTTAGAGAAAACTAACTGGGTTATGTAAGAGTAAATACAGAATATGGTTGTAAATAAAATGTTATGAGTAGTGTAATTATAGTATGCCATGTGGTCTATTGATGCGAGAGTTAGATCTCTTTGCTCATATTGGTAATTTACTTCTTCCAGCTGCGATCGGCATTGCATTTCATTAGTAAGCTTAGATGCATGCATGCTGCTTTTTATGTTTACGTAGGATAAGTAGCCTTGTGTTGCTTGTCCGGATGCATCGATTTGCGTTGTAATCAATGCGAAAAATCGGGGCGTGACAATTTGGTATCAGAGCAATACGGCTCTGGGTAAACCATGAATGTCCTAGGAGAAATGATCACATGGTATTAAGATAGATTTTGATTTGATTGAGAAAGGCTTGAGTTCTGGATAAGATTGGGTCAAGTTGGTTTCTCTCATGGAATTGTGAGTGTCTAGGATTTCAAGAATCAGAATTTTTAAGATAGATTACGTGATAGGAATAGAAATTGACAATTGGTTGATGTTGGAATCATTAGTGGCAAGGTCAGATTGATCAGGAAGCGTGATGACTATTTCATTGATTCTAGAGGGATGAGGTTTATTGTATGATTGTATATGGAAATGTAAGGTATACATGGATTCTTAAAGTCTTTATGGTGAGATTTGAAGGAAACTTTGCTGGATTATATCAAGTGGTAAAGAATTTCTCTTTCAAAGTTGAGAATTTGAGGTTAACCGATCGACTTGATAGTTTTCTGTCGAGAGAATTTGAATTAGTTTTCTTAGTTGTAGCAGATTAAAGATTTAGTTCTGGTATGAGGATGTTACGATCAAGAAGGACCTAAATGTTTAAGAGTAGTAGGCTTGAATTTTATTGACTTAGACTGTTGTTGTAATATCAAGGTTTAGAAGAAAATGTCATAGTGTGAGTGATTTCTTTGAAACTTAGGTACTGAAGTTCTAAATTTTGGAAGAATTGCAAAATGGTGAAAGATTATAAGTTTATCGATCTTATAGAATTCTGGAAAGTGATTCCTGAAGTATGTAAAGTTTTAGAATTTTGGGGATTCGATTTGAATTAAGATTTGAATTTTGGAGCACTGACCTCACATGTTAGTTTGATCTGTGTTGGAAATTGATGAGGTTGCAATAATTAGAATAAGATGGAGTGGAGTCCAATGGTGGATATAAGAGTTTTTAAGAAAATACTTCCTCAGGAATGAAAAGTGTGGATTTGGTTGGCAAATTTTTGGTGATTGAGGAAATAAATTTTGAAGGTACAAGTTCAGATGAGGAAAATGGTATAAATGAACTACTGATGCATAGGCAAAATGTTGATCTTGATTATAAATGCATGATATCTACAAGTACACAGTCCTGAAAAGGTAACCTTTGGTTCCATTTTGATGTGATTTGGTATGTGTTGAGGCTATTTATGTGGTAAATTTTGGGAGTACATAGCACAAACATGATGTTGATTATGATCAGAGGCTTCAATTACGCTGACTTGAAGGAATCAATAGGGATTTGGAGTTTTACTAAGGAGAAAATATTGGTTGTGATTGCCATGGAGAAGGGTTTTAAGTTACAAAAGATAGAATATGGATGAACATTTGGTGGATAGAGCATAGAAATCGACTGAAGTCAGTTTAAATATTTATAATTGTGGAATTTTATTGGAGAATATATTGAGATTTTTGGAAAAGTCAAGGTTCTAAATTACTCATATGCTTTGAGTTCTGTTGGGATGTGCTAAAGGAGAAGAGTAATGTTGGCAGCCATATTGGTGTTACTGATTATAGAATTTTTCTAAGTACACGCTGATATATATATTTTAGTGTTGAGGTGGAACTCTCGAATTTCGAGGACGAAATTCCTTTTAAGGGGGGGAGAATGTGACAACCCGGATTTTTTAGATATCCGCTTAATTTTCATGTGTGGGATGATTATGTTTCTCCAAAACCAATTTTAGGAATTTTGGGATATATGTATAGGATTCTTATATTGAAAGGTTGGGAATAAGGTCGGGTATAAATGTGAATTGTTTTAAGGTGAAAAAGTGCCTAGACCCGAGATCTCGCTCAACTCTCGCTTGATGTCTGGCTCGAGCGAAATACAGGGACAGACAGACGTCTTTTAGTAGAATGGTCATAACTTGCTCATTTGATATCGGATTTGAGTGATTCAAGAGGCTATGGAAATATAAGAGGAATATCTACAACTTTTATGTTTTGAGGTTTAAGAGATATGGACTTAATCAAATAATAAATGGAGATTGAAGTACCAGGTCTGAATTGGAGATAGATGAGTATTGACTTGAAGTTGACTAAGAACATTGGATAAGATTAAGCCATTGGATTATTTTATCAATTATCCTAAGATCTGGACAAGTGTGTAGAGATGTGGAAAATGAGGAGATTTTATTTAGTGAATTTCGTGTGAAATAAGAGGAATCATCTATCCAACATTTGGTGTACCCGGATTGGTGTTCTCGGGTTTATCTGTCGAGTTTTATTAGAAAAATCATAACTTGGTCATACTAACTCCAAATGAAGTGATTCCAGTTCCTATAGAACCCTAAGACATAGATATATAACTTTTATGACTGGAGGTTTTAGAGAATCGAAGTGTATCAATGGATTAATTGGGCTGGAATGGGACTGATCTGTTTTAAGTGCAAACTGGAGCTCGAAAATGAATCACTCCACCACTTCACCTTAGATGTTCGAATTTGATTGGTTCTCCTCATGTTTATCTGCTAGATACATGTATGAGAGCATGTGTTAGGTGGAGAAAGAGCTTCTAGAAGAATAATTAGCTTAGAACCAAACAAGAGTGAAGGACTAATCTGATTAGCCAAAACAGTCAACTATCCCCTTTGTTTCCAACCAATTGGTAACCAAACCTTGGGAATTAGGTGAAGAGATATTTTCCAGCCACTCTAAGGGTGCTAAGGGAGTCTTGGACGTGTGGATAAGGGTGAGGAAAATGTTCTAGAAGCCTTGAGGATGCAAGGAAGGGCAATGGCCAGCTAAGCTCATCTTGGACATTTTAGACTTTTTGGAGTTTACTTTTATATCTATATTTGGTGATTATTTGGGGCCATTGATCTAAGATAATTTTAGATGAGAAAGAAGCATAGCCATAGGATGAATATCTTTGGAGATCATGAGAGATATGGATGATCATTGGATTAGGCAAAGCTGGACAACTCACCATACCCCATACACGGTTTGGGTTAACCCATTGCCTTGGTTTGGTTTCCTTCTCTTCTTCTCCAAGCCACCTATTTCTATATATATATAACCATCTTCAGATCATAGGAGACCTTTTGGGAGATGAGAGTCACGTTCACTTGGAGAGAAAGCCAAAGAAAAAGCTTCCCTAACCCTTGAACCTCCAAACATCTCCTAAGTGAGCTAAGTGGGTGCTTTGAGGAGGAATGTTGCAAGGACTAGTTGGATCATTCAACCAAGCTTTGGAGAAACTTGTAAGTATACAATTTAACTTAATCTTAGCATAGAATAGGTAGATTATTGATGGAATTTAGTTTGTTGTTGGTTGGAGCTTGAATTAGGCTTGAATGATGTGTTTGGAATCTATGGTGTTTTGGATATGATTTGGTGATGGTAAAATGTTAGGAAAATTGTAGGGACCTAGAATTATGTTCTAATGAGTAAAAATAAGGTTGGTGTGAAAAGATTGCTTGATTTAGGTTGAAAAACCCCATGAGCCGTGATCTCGCTCGACTGTCGCTCGATACCCCACTCGAGCGAGTTCCAACCCGTGACTTCGCTCGACACTCGCTCGACACCCGCTCGAGCGAGATACCCTGTTTTGCTTAGATTTAGGGTTTTCTTAGAATAGCAGTGGTGTTTCAAATGGGTAGAGTTATAGGTGAAAATAACTCATATGAATAAGAGAGAAACAAAAAGAAAGAAAACAATTTATATAAAGAATATGTTCCGTGTCATGACGGGGACGGCGATACGTAACGCCCGGACGATTGACACGAGACTCATCATAACGGGGACGGCGATACGTAACGCCCGGATGATTGATGAGTATGATTAATGAGTTAGTCACGTCATGACGGGGACGGCGATACGTAACGCCCGTATGACTGACGTGCCGGCAGGGACGGCGATACGTAACGCCTGTCGTGATATGAAATTGTGATCTCCACGGGGACGGCGAGACGTAACGCCCGTGTGATTGATCCTTGCGGGGACGGCGAGACGTAACGCCCGCAGTACTATGTGTATATATTTTGTGTCATAACGGGGACGGCGAGACGTAACGCCCGGATGATTGACACTGGACTCATCATAACGGGGACGGCGATACGTAACGCCCGGATGATTGATGAGTGTATGATTAATGAGTTAGCCACGTCATGACGGGGATGGCGATACGTAACGCCCGTATGACTGACGTGCCGGCAGGGACGGCGATACGTAACGCCTGCCGTGATATAATAATATGTTCCGTGTCATAACGGGGACGGCGAGACGTAACGCCCGGATGATTGACACGAGACTCATCATAACGGGGACGGCGATACGTAACGCCCGGATGATTGATGAGTGTATGATTAATGAGTTAGTCACGTCATGACGGGGACGGCGATACGTAACGCCCGTATGACTGACGTGCCGGCAGGGACGGCGATACGTAACGCCTGTCGTGATGTAATAATATGTTTTGTGTCATAACGGGGACGGCGAGACGTAACGCCCGGATGATTGACACGAGACTCATCATAACGGGGACGGCGATACGTAACGCCCGGATGATTGATGAGTATGATTGATGAGTTAGTCACGTCATGACGGGGACGGCGATACGTAACGCCCGTATGACTGAAGTGCCGATGGGGACGGCGAGACGTAACGCCCATCGAGATTAAGAAATAAAAGAAACTTATGAGGTTAATAAGTAAAGTGGAAAGTAAAAGTATAAGTGTATGTGATGATGGGTCTAGCTAAGAGCTAAGGTTGTATGTGATGATGGGTCTAGCTAAGATCTAAGGTTGTATGTGATGTTGGGGCTAGCTAAGATTTAAGTTTGTATGGTAAGATGGGTATTTGACTTGTGAAGTTCCATAAGGTATTCTTGTAAGTGATATGTTGATGAGTATGACTATGTGTGGTGATAGTTGAGGTTGTCTATGCTTTATTTCGTTAACTGTGTACTTACTGAGATTTCTCGTAAATCTCACTCTTTTATGTTTTATCTATTTTTATCTATCATTCCTTATGGAATGATAGATGCTGTTGCAGGGATAAATATATTGCATTGAGACTCGGTCAGCACGGGAGATTCTGAGGTACCCTGAGGGTCCTATGGAATGCTCCTCTCCGGTTGAGATGACCCCATGTACGTGATCAAGTGAAGAAGTAAGAGTACTGGATGAGGGTAGGATATGAGTTTTGTTTAGAGAAAACTAACTGGGTTATGTAAGAGTAAATACAGAATATGGTTGTAAATAAAATGTTATGAGTAGTGTAATTATAGTATGCCATGTGGTCTATTGATGCGAGAGTTAGATCTCTTTGCTCATATTGGTAATTTACTTCTTCCAGCTGCGATCGGCATTGCATTTCATTAGTAAGCTTAGATGCATGCATGCTGCTTTTTATGTTTACGTAGGATAAGTAGCCTTGTGTTGCTTGTCCGGATGCATCGATTTGCGTTGTAATCAATGCGAAAAATCGGGGCGTGACAGTATATAGTAGTAGTATATATATTACTACTAACTATTACTATATAGTATTAATTATAATACTATTAATTAAATTAGTACTCTAACTATATTATATAGTCCTATTAGTACTATAAATTATATTGGTACTAGCATACTATATAGTCTTATATAGTACCATATTATATTACTATAGTAATTTAATTATATTAGTATATAGTATATATAGTACATATAGTATATAGTATATGGTATATATAGTAATGTACTAATTTAATTAATACTATTATAATTAATACTATTTAGTAACTATTAGTAGTAATATATATACTAGCACTATATACTATAATTAATAGCTATAAATATAATTTAACTATAATTAATCTATATAGTAATGTACTAATATAATTAATACTATATAATTATACTAGTATATGTTATATAACATATAACATATAGTACTATATATTATAGTACTACTTATATGATATATATAATTAATAATATATATTGTATTTAACT
This sequence comes from Platycarya strobilacea, assembly GCA_036898215.1. Classification (NCBI taxonomy): domain Eukaryota; kingdom Viridiplantae; phylum Streptophyta; class Magnoliopsida; order Fagales; family Juglandaceae; genus Platycarya; species Platycarya strobilacea. The sequence continues at coordinate 23,009,904 of CM072545.1, read as the reverse complement.
TTACTATACTATAATAAATATGATATTATAGTCTAATATCAATGATACCATATTTATTAGTTATAGTCTAATTAGATGACACTATATATGATAGTATATATATGTTATCTAGTCTAATATATTAACATATTATATTATAATTATAGTCTATAGTTTAATATATTAATATATTTTAGTTATAATCCAATTAGATGACACTATATAATATGCTAGTTGTATAGATGAGACAATATGTTTTTTTTAAGCGAAAACATTTCATTTATTGTAAACGGGCATTACAAGCGAATTTGAAACAAATTACAAGTTAACTAATAAACAATTTAAGCACCCCAATATACTAATGTGACTGACCATTTCTAATCCTAACTCTATGCAAGATAGAGTTACAAATCCAACCAAGGAACCAAACTCCATAAAGGGGACAAACCCCATACAGGGGACTACAACTAACCGAATCTAAAAACTAATTAGGAGAACCAAATCCCAGTTCATCACCTTAAAGGAAATAAAAAGACAAAACAGGAACCATTGTCTTCGATGGCGTGTGACAGTCATGCGCTGCCTGGCTGTGAGTGAACAAGATAGGGGTGGACCGCTGGAGTCCCTAGACAACCCGCTACGCGCGTGAATGCTTATTGAACCTCCGATGAAGGCGCACAAAAGGACGACTATGAGGCATGCGTGTATTGCACATGCCGCTCCAATCTTCCCACTTCCGACGCGGCTGAGAGATCGGTATCTTATAAGGCAAACGGTGGCATGCGTGCGTAGTCCAAACCAGTGGAGGCCAACACGTCAAAGAGCAACGCCCAAAGCCTGAAAACAGTATCTACATACCAAAACCAAAAACAAGAAGGAACCAAAAAAAAGAAGGAGAAGAAAAAATGAGAAGGAGAAGGGGAAGGTGTCTTCTTTCCCTTCTCGTGGTGTCTTATTTCTCTTTTCGTCCCTTCTCTCCTGAGCGAAGCCCTAGGGTTTCAGAAACACTAATCCTGCGCCCCCGAAGGGGGGGGGGGGGAAGGGGTGCGAGCTGCGCCTCCACCTCTCTCCCCCCCTGATGAGACAATATGTTGATTCTATATATATGTTACTTATAATTTAATTAGTATGATATTACATATTCATATATACTTCACTATAATATAATATATAATATGCTCGATTTTATATTATAATATGATATTACATATATATAATATGTAATATTATAAATACTTAAATAGTTAATTCTAAATTAATAAAATAAAGTATTTAAATTAAAATACTACTAAATCTTAAAATTAAAATACAAATGGTTAAGATTTAATAATACTTAAATAGTTAATTATAAGTATTTAAATTAAAAAACTACAAAATCTTAAAATTAAAATACAAATGGTTAAGATTTAACAATACTTAAATAGTTAATTCTAAATTAATAAAATAAAGTATTTAAATTAAAATACTACTAGATTTAACAATACTTAAATAGTTAATTCTAAGTATTTGAATTAAAATACTACTAAATATTAAAATTCAAATTCAAATGGTTAAGATTTTATAATACTTAAATAGTTAATTCTAAGTTAATAAAAGAAAGTATTTAAATTAAAATATACTAAATCTTAAAAGAATACTTAATAATGATGTTTTTGTTGTATAAATAATATGTTGTTATTTTTTTTTATTGGATATAGTTAATTATTTGGATGAATTATAATGCTTTTATATCTTAACACATATTTATTGTAGCAAGATTCAGATACTAATTATGATCTGAAAAAATTATGTGCTGCATCGTACACTGATCGTAATAGAGAGTGAACTCATCCTGATGCCTGTGAAAATTATGTAAGTTATATAACCTATTTTAATTAAATATATTATAATATTTATGACGATATTAATCTATATCTTATATATGTTTAGGATAAAATAGTTGCCCTACGTGCTGAATCTGCGTTAGATCAAAATTTCTCAACAAGTAATGTTGATATTTTTACACAAGTCCTGGGTCAATGCTTAGGATATTTGAGGGGTTTGGATCACTGTGTAAAGTCTTCTCCCTTTTCCTCTTCTTTTGCATTTGCCTCTACGACCTCTATAGCCTTAGAGAATGCGAATTCCAGAATCGAAAAATTGATTGCAAGGTAGCATGAGTTAGATGCTCAATTGGCGAAACAAGCAGACATGGAGATATGCACCAATCAACATGAAGAACAACAAGAAAAGTTTAGGAGACAGATACAATAGCTTATGCAACAGTTTATGCAACCGTATAGGTCTCCAAGCAATTAAAAGTTTTTTACGTACAGATTTTTGGATTAATTATTTATTTTTGTATGAATAATGTCAGGCTCACGCTTATTTATTTAGTTTGCACTTATTATAAAACTTTTGTGAGTAGTAAACAGCTTCTAATGTATTTTTTCAAATCTTACAAATGTCTATTTGGTTTTTTATTATTGAAATTAAATAAAATAGTTATCGTTCGAACGACCACATAACATTCGAACGCCATTTATTTTCGTAGTGTTCAAATATAACTTTCAATCGTTTGAATGCTTATATCGTCCGATCTGTCCCTTTAACGTTTGAATGGGTATCTAATGTATTTTTGTTCGAACGTATTTTGCAACTGTTCAAACAAAATAATAACGTTCGAACGTAAATTTTTAACCGTTTAAATGCTATTCTGGGACAAATTACAGTCGTGACAAAAATAATTTCCCGTTCGAACGGTTTCCTTCAAATTCGTCCCAAAAGAAATATTTTGGGATGATATAGTGATTTTCGTCCCAAAATATCTTTTGAGACAGTGTTTTTGGGATGACCTTGGGACAAAATTTTTTCATCCCAAAATATTTTTTGAGATGAAATCTCTATAATTTGAGATAAAATTTTTCATCCCAAAAGACCTATTCTGTTGTAGTGAGAGATAAAGTTTGTTTCTATCCACATTTTCTGCAAAAGGATATATAACAACTTCATATGTTAAAATAAACCTTCTATTGTACAAGAGAATAAGACCCCTAGCTATTTGTAGAATTCTCATTCTATTAACATGTAATTCGAATTTTCACTTGTCCTTTTTAATTTACATGCTTAGTTTGGTTATAATTTCTTTAGAGTTATTTGGTGGACCTTTCAAAAATTTGAGAATATATTTATTTGGATTTTTTCTTGTGGGTAAATATTGATAAATTAAGCTTAAAATGATGAAAAATATGCAATTAGAGGAATTTAATGTAGGGCTGTAAAAAGACCGAACCGGACCGGACCGGTTGTCCCGGACCGGGACCGGACCGGACCGGTTGGAGTCCGATCCGGTCCGGTCCAAAAAATATATGGACCAGAAAATTCCGGTCCGGTCCCGGTCCAAGGAGTTCATCCCCCTGGACCGGACCGGACCGGATCGAACCCCTAGAATTTTTTTTTTAAATTTTAATTTTTAAATATATGTATATATAAATAATAATATATAAATTTTAATATTAATATTAATATATAATATATACTCTTATAATATTAACATATAAATAATAAGTGTATTATTATTATTTAATATATTATTACTAATTTATCACTATTTACTAACATATAAATATATAATTACTAATATAAATTATAATAGTATTATTACTTATTAGTTATAGTTTATTAACATATACTAATGTAATAGTATTATTAGACTATTAGATTATTAGTTATAGTTTACTAATATACTTAATATTTAATATTAACTAATATATTAATATATAATATATACTCTTATATATTAACATATAAATAATAAGTGTATTATTATTATTTAATATATTATTACTAATTTATCACTATTTACTAACATATAAATATATAATATACTAATATAAATTGTAATAGTGTTATTACTTATTAGTTATAGTTTATTAACATGTACTAATGTGAAAGTGTTATTAGACTATTAGACTATTAGTTATAATTTACTAACATACTTAATATATAATATATACTAACATATTAATATATAATATATACTTTTATAATATTAACATATTATAATTTATAGTAGTTAAATTTGGACCAAAAAAATATTTGATCATTGTAGAATTTTATATTAAATTTAGCCCATTAAATCATATGGGGCACCCCTGGACCGGACCGGACCGCCCCTGGACCGAATTGGACCGGACCAGTATGGACCGAACTCCTGTTCGGTCCGGTCCAGGGTGAGAGAATTCTTGGACCGAATGAAATCGGTCCACAAATTTCTCGGACCGGACCGGACCATTTACACCCCTAATTTAATGAAAACCATGGTAATTAGGAAATGTTTGGCAGATTTAACATCTTTTGGTAATTCAATCATAACTTTCTCATTTGATTTTGGATTGAGATGATTCAAGATGATATGAAAATCAAAGAGAAAGATATACAACTTTTATATTTTGAGTTTTAAGAAATATGGACTCAATCAAATACGAAATTAGGATTAAAGTTACAGAATCGAATTGGACAGATAGACATTGACTTTGAATTGACTAATGATTTTGTTTAAGATTAAGTCTTTGGAATATTTTCTCAATTATCCTAATATCTTGACAAGTGTGTAGATATATGACAAATGAGAAGATTTTATTTAGGAAGTTTCGTGTGAAACAAGAAAGATTATTTGGCAAACACTTGGTGTGCTTGGATTGATTGCTCTAGGACTGATTGCTCTAGTTTTAGTAGATTAATCACAGTGTATCAAGGACTTATTTTGGCTAGAAGCAGATGGATTTGAAATGAACGAAAACTGAAATCCGAAAATAAAATGTGCCACTGCCTTACCTTAGGAGCTTGAGTTTGATTTATTTTTTCCATTTGTATCTTCTAGACATGTGTAGAGGAGGTAGGTGTCATGTGGAGGAAGAGTTTCTAGAATGATAATTAGCCTATAACCATGAAGGAATTAGGAGCAATTCTGATTGGTTTAGAACTAAAATTAGTCAAATTACTCATTTGTTGCTAAACAATAGCCAACTAAACTTTAAGAAAACCTTTCCAAAACCTTCCAAGTATACCAATGAGGGACTAAGAAAGTGGCAAAAGGGGATAAACCCCCATGAGCTGCCGTGTACCTCTTGAGAAGATTCAATGGTTAGATTTGTATCTCCTAAGATCACACATCATGCTATATTGTTTTTACCCCACATGAGTTGGTTTTATTTGAGCCATTGATCAATATTATCTTATAAATGGATTAAACTTAACCATTAGATCAAAATATCAGCAAATCTCCATAGGGTTAGAGGTGATCATAAAGCCATAAGAGGTAGGGGACACATCACCTATGCAGCCATATGGAGTTGTCGAATGCCCAAGGCATTCTTCCAAGATTTGTGTCATCACTTATAGGTATAAATATGAGTATTGGTTTCTCTTAATTACCTTTTAGAGATACCAGCCAGCCATAGTGAGAAAATACTCAAAAAAATTCACTTAAACCCACTTACTTCACAAAAGCACCAAAAGAGAGTTAGTTAAAGATATTTGAGAAAAAATTGTTCAAAACCTACCATAAATGTAACGCCCCAATGGAAGGCCCAAACCACATGGCCTATACTCCAAAATGACTAGTCAATGATACAATTGGAGCCCCATTGGAACCTTATAAAGAGCTAGAACTTCTCTTTCCCAAGCAATGTGGGATCCCATACACCACCTATCCTATCATTCTCATATGGGGTATCACAATCTACCCCCCTTAAATGCCCGACGTTCTCGTCGGGTCTGTCCATTATAGGTGGCACGGCTCAAGTTCCACATTTCTGGTTGGGATAGGCTCTGATACCATTTGTAACGCCCCAATGGAAGGCCCAAACCACATGGCCTATACTCCAAAATGACTAGTCAATAATACAATTGGAGCCCCATTGGAACCTTATAAAGAGCTAGAACTTCTCCTTCCCAAGCAATGTGGGATCCCATACACCACCTATCTTATCATTCTCATATGGGGTATCACAATAAGTTCACAAAAAACCAGTGTATTTCATGAATTTCTGGATAAATTTGTGGTCGTCTTCATTGATGACATCTTGATCTATTCTAAAAGTAAGAAAGAGCATGAGGAACATTTGAGGCTAGTACTCAGAACACTTATGGAGGAAAGGTTGTTTGCTAAACTAAAGAAATGTGAGTTCTGGCTGGATTCAGTTATATTTTTGGGGCATGTGGTTTCAAAAGAAGGTATTTCAGTAGACCCAGGGAAAGTAGAAGCAGTAGTTAACTGGCTGGCACCGAAGAATGTTCGTGAGGTTAGGAGTTTCTTGGGATTGGCGGGATACTATCGTCGATTCATTGAGGGTTTCTCCAAAATAGCAGTTCCTCTCACCGCTCTTACCAGGAAGAATAACAAGTTTGAGTGGACAGAAAAATGTGAAGAAAGTTTTCAGACCTTGAAACAAAGACTTGTGACCGCCCCAGTTTTAACAGTTCCCACTGCGAGAGGTGGTTTTGTGGTGTATAGTGATGCTTCAAGATTGGGTTTGGGGTGCGTATTAATGCAGCACGGAAAGGTTATAGCTTACGCTTCTCGACAACTGAAAACTTATGAACAAAACTACCCCACACATGATCTAGAGTTGGCAGCGGTGGTATTCGCACTCAAGATTTGGAGGCATTATCTCTATGGGGAAAAGTGCGAAATCTACACAGATCATAAAAGTTTGAAATATTTCTTCACTCAGAAAGAATTAAACATGAGACAGAGGAGATGGCTCGAGTTAATAAAGGATTATGACTGTACTATAAATTACCACCCAGGCAAAGCGAATGTTGTGGCTGACGCCTTAAGTAGGAGATCTTTGAGTTCAACAATGGCAACCCTTACCACCCAGCCCCAGTTGTTAATGGACTTAGAGAGGGCCGGTATTGAGGTTATCACAACTGATACAAGCACTTTCGTGGCCAGTTTAATAGTGCAACCAGATTTGTTAGAGAGAATTAAAGTGGCTCAGAAAGTGGATTCAGCGTTGACAAAACTAGTTGAAGAAGTTAAAAATGGGGACAAGACTGATTTTAGCATTTCTGAGGATGGAGTTTTAAGGTTTGGAGACAGATTGTGCGTGCCGGCAGATGATTCATTGAAGAAAATAATTCTTGAGGAGGCACACCGCTCTTTATACACAGTCCATCCGGGGAGTACCAAGATGTATCGGGACTTGAGAGAGTCTTTTTGGTGGAACGGTATGAAGAGAGAAATTTCTAAGTTTGTAGAACAATGCCTAACATGTCAACAGGTGAAAGCAGAGCATCAGAGACCAGCAGGATTGTTACAGCCATTGCAGATTCCAGAATGGAAGTGGGAGCATATATCCATGGATTTTGTGACAGGTCTACCGAGGGCTTTAAACGGACAGGATGCAATTTGGGTAATTGTGGATCGCTTAACGAAGACTGCACGTTTCGTGCCCATTAAAGTTTCTTATAAACTGGAGAAACTAGCTGAACTGTACATACAAGAGATCGTGAGATTCCATTGGGGCGTTACAATAAACATCAAATCAAGTTTTGAAAAAAATTTTAAGTATATTAATTAACCTAATCTTGGTATAGAATAAGTGATTTGATCATTGGATTATGTTTGATGCTTATTTGAGCTTAAATATTGTTTGTGTTAAATTGAAATCTATTGAATTTTGGAGTGATTTTTGTTATGAAAAAATGCTAGAAAAATTATAGTACTTTAGAAATATATTCTATGACAATATATTAAGATTATTATGTAAAAATATGGGGTCTTGATTTGAGGAAAAAAAAGAAGGAAGAAACCCTAGAACAATTCGGCCAAAATAGAGTTTTAGTAGAATTTTTGGTTCTAAATTTTATTTAATTGATTTTTAATTATTTGAATGATATTTTAATAATTATAATAAGTTTAGAAACTCTAAGTTACTTAGGAATTTTCAAGAATAATTTTGCTAAGAATTATAGAAGAAATACTAAGAAAAATAATTTAATATGCATAAATTGATTAAGGAAAATTTTGATACGCTAAATATGTGAATTTTTTACTTGAGTTGAATGAAGTAAATAAATAAATAAATAAGATTTAGTCCCCATGAGTTCTGGCCAGCCTTAGTTTCGATACTATTTTAATATTTTATTTAATTGTTTAAGCATTATTCGTTAAATTTTGATGTTACGAATTTGAGTGACGTAAGTGGGACGACATGTGATATATGTTTTTATGATATGTTTTTATATGTCACATGAATTATGAAGACATGACACATGCATGTCATAAGTCTAAATTTATGCATATATTATATTTCGTCATATATAGGTGACGTCATAAGTCATGACGTGGATTTTAAAGAAAATATGATAAAAAAACTTTATAAGAACATTATAAGACTAAAGTCACGTCATGACGGGGACGACGATAGGTAACGCTCATATGATTGACGTGTCGATGGGACGGTGATATGTAACGCCTGTCATAAAATAAGAATTGTGTCACGACGGGGACGGCGATACGTAATGCCCAGACGACTGACATGATTTGATAAGTTAAGAGTTATGTCACGACGGGGATGAAAATACGTAATGCTCAGATGACTGACATGACTAGTGGGGACGGCGATACGTAACGCCTGCTATGTTAAGTATGTTCCGTGTCATGACGGAGATGGTTATACATAGCACCCGAAAGACTGACACGAGACTCGTCATGATGAGGACGGTGATACGTAACGCTCGTCGATGTTAAGAAATAAGTAAGACCCACAAGATTAAGAAAGAAAATAAAAGATATAAATGTTTTAAGTATAAGGTGGTGGGTCCACGTAAGGATTAAATCTGTATAGAAAAGTGGTTATCCACATGCATGAATCTCATGAAGCATTTCATAAGTTACATTTTGTGATAATTGTTATGTATGTTAATATTCTATCTTGTCTATACCTCATTAAGTTAATTGTGTATTTACTGAGATTTTTTGGAAATCTTATTCTTTTAATCTTATCTATCATTCCGTATGGAATGATAGACGATGTTGTGGGAATAGGTAATTTGTCATGAGTCTCAGACGTTATAAAAAATTCTGAGGTACTTTGAGGGTCTTGCACAAGACTCCTCTCTTCTTGAGATGATCTCTACTATACGTGATTAAGTGAGATAACAAGGTTTCAAGATGGTAGAAAAGTATATTATGTGTTTTGAGAAAACTAACTGGGTTATGTAAATATTTGATACATGATGTTATTATAAACCCGAAATTTTGAAGGTTATAGTTTTACTTCTTCCATGTGATTAACTCATGTAAGAGCTAGATCTCTTTGCATAATTATGGATATAGACTATATTCTGCTGTGAAATGCATTATATATATTAGTAAGTTTAGAGGCATGCATCGAATTTCGACACGTATGAGTGCATGTAGCCTAGTATTACCTATCCTAACGCTTCAATTTACGTTAAAATTCAAACATAAATTGAAGATGTCACGCAACAAATGTCATGCTATTTTATAAATTTCTCATGACTTTGCAGTTATTACGTGATAGAATGAGAATATCATATATATGTTTATATTCTAGAGTCCCAAATACTTGTTACTGATTATATATATCCATATTAAAGTGAAATGGTTTAAAAATAAAGAAATCTATAATTAGTAAATTTACGTCACTCTTATTCCACTATGATGCAGTAGTGTTGCCCACTAATCTTTTATATTTCAATTTAAAAAATAAGAAATGATCCAAAAATAGCAAAAGTATCACATTTTGTATAACATAATGAAAACAATATAAGAATGCGATTTGTAGTATTATTCATAAAAAAGAAAAGAAAAGAGAAGAGAAGAGAAGTATCTTAATTTTATTATGCATGATTGATAAATAATACTAGCTAGCAAAGGCCGCTCAATACAAATTGAGCCTAAATGGCTAGTAGATAAGACATATAAAATATAGTAATATTATTAGGTAGAAGATCCAAATAGACAAGATTCAGACAAGTAATATATATAAAAGTAAATCTTATTAATAAATATTTTTTTTTTCACATTTAAAAAAAAAAAAATCAAAGTGTACTTAATTACGAAAAACTTAAATAATCCAAATGAACCTCAAAGATCAAAGTGAATATAGACCAAAGTTTTTTTAGTATTGTAAACTCCATTAGTAAACTAACTCTGCATTGTTTGCCAAATACACAGGGTTCACAAAATTCAAGTTTCCTATCTTCTAATCACACAACAAATCCTGCTTACTTAAAATGGATCATCTAAAACAGACATTTCAAGTGCACCTATCATTGTACTGCCCTGAAGAAAATTAAGACCAACTGTCTTATCTCCCCTCATCATAACCATAAACCCTTACTGACTTTAATGGCTCCACCTTCACTGGTGTACTGGAAACCCAGTGTATCAAGAGTGTCCAAAAAAATAAATTTTTTTCATATCTGGGATGTGTTAGATATTAGACAATGTCTTGGACCAACCTCATCAAACATCTTAATTCTCACTGAACCAACCCCAGCAATTCTATAGGCAATATCATTCCACATCAAAATAGAACCATCGTTGATTGGCTCATAGGTAGTGAACCAGTTGCTTTTGGGACACGTGTAAAGTACAAGCTGAATTCTTGACTCACTTGTAACCAAAGCGACTATTGGAGTCGCTGATTGTTAGGATAATATTTGAGTCGTAAGACTTTTTGTTGGCAAGGTTAATGGCATTAGAGGAACTAGAGCCTTTCTATGTATTTTTCAGTTTATAACATTCATTTTTATAATAACCAAATTTGTGACAGTAATGAAATTTGAAATTTTTCTTGTTACCCTTTGATTATGAACCGTCCCATGATTTACCCTTGTTCTTCACTGAACCTCTCTCACTGGATTTGCCTCTACTAGATGAACCTTAAACAAACAAACCACTGGCTTGATTGTCCGTATCCTTTACATTCAGTTTAGTTATTAATTCATTTGAATTCAAAACAGATTTTACATCAGCTAAAGAAATTGTGTCTTTATCATACAACATGATATTGATAAAATTATCATACGATATGTGCAACGAACACAAAACAAATAAAACTTGATCCTCTTCCTCAAGCTTAATGTCAATATTTTTCAGATCCACAATAATTTTTGTTAAATTCATTTAAGTGTTCAAAGATAGAAGTATATTTTTTTATTTTGAGCGTGTATAACCGTTAATTCAGATACAAATGGTTTGTAAGAGATTTCTCATATATAAGCTCTCGAGTTTAGCCCAAAGACTAGCAGCAATCTCCTTAGTGGCAAACTCCTCAAGAACTCCATCAGACAACGACGAAAGAATAGCACTATGTGCCTTCTTTTCTTCTTCTTTTGAGGTATAAAGGACTTACCAGACGCTTTCCCATCTAATACTTTGGACAATCCTTATTGTTGCAATATAGTCTTCATCTTGATGTGCCACAGATTGAAACTGTTTTGACCATCGAGTTTCTCTACTTTAAACTTTGCCATTGCCATCTCTCAAGATCCAACATAGAACCTAGTGCTCTATTACTAATTTGTTAGGATACACTGTTCTTCGAATGATAAATTTTAAGTATAGCTCGTCTAAATTTGAGCCTAAATCCACTGTCGGAGTTGGTTGGAATGAATTCATTATCAATGAAGGTAGAGTACAATAGATCATTTACACAATCCACACAGTCTTAAAGTCTCAATACACCTAATAAACTCTCAAAATTGTTTACAAAATTATTCTCTCTCTTTCTCCCTCTCGCACTCTAATGTATTGTTGCCTCCAAATATGCCAAAAGTCATATGCAAAAATAATAACCAGGATATGCCCTGTTTGGATTGGGAGTTGATTTCAATACAATTCAACTCATTTTACCTCATCTCATCTCATCTTATCTCATCATTACATTTTTTTTCAAATCTTTATACATAATATAATAAAAAATTCAACTTTTTCAAGTTCCAAAACAATAATCATATTAAAATCTATTATCTTAATAATATTTTATTTGACTTTTAAAACTCATCTCAACCCACTATCCAAACCATACCTATATATAGTGAAATGGCACGGAGTCTAGAAAAGTCACATTCGCTCAAGTGAAGTCAAGCGGCACTCGAGCAAACATTAGGCCAATTTGCATCCCACTTGAGTTGGAGGTTGAGCGGAAGTTGAGCAAACTCTCAAGTTGTGTAACATTCCGATCCCAACTTTTGATATTATTAATATTATTATTATTATGATTTTTAAATCTTACTATTTTATCAGATATATTTTGAGATAGATGTTTTAAATATGATTATGTACTCCATCTATGTTGATCTATGATTTTTAACATCAATCCTTTCGGTCATTATTCCTATTTGAAACCAACTCCAACTTCATCCAACTTCAAACACTTCAAACTCTATCCTTTCAATTGAACTTCCTCAAATCGAAACAAAACCCAACTTTTATCATATCATCCGAACTATATCTCCAAACTCGAGTTCAAAACCAACTCAAATACTTCAATTCAAAAACTCCTTCATCACTGTATTGATTTTGAAACCAAATTCAAGCTTCATCCAATCTTCTCATCACTCACGTTTTTCTCTTCATCTTCATCTATAAATACCCATGAAAATACACAGCTTAAACACACAAATTCAAAGAGTGGAACTACTCTCTCTCAGGGCTAAGTTCATTGGCCAGACATCTCACCTACACCCACGCAGCAACCCCATACTCCTACTCTCCTTGCACATTTCACCTCAGCCCAACCTCTTCTGTTCCCAAGCCCCTCACGTTCAAACACCCACTCGGTAACAAATTCCTTGGAGAAAATAGGGAGTGTAGTCCTCTATTTTAGCCCACTTGAAATAGAGCATCGTCCAGTCACTTCCCTTCCCCAAACCGAGGCCCTTTCTCGCCGGAAACACCACTTCCACCTGCACGAAAATTTGGAAACAGCCCAGCAGATATAAAAACCACACAACCTTCTTCCAACCTTAACAAAACAAAGAAAATCCCCATTCCAAAACATCAACCCGAGACCCCTGTTTTTGCCCAGCCAAGCCGTCTATCACCTGGACATCGAAGCATCTCCTGCGGTTCCAGAAACTGCCGAACAACCCTGGCCCACCACTTCAGTGAGCCTCTTCCCTCTCTCAATAAGTTAGTCGCACGAGCTCTGCCCTTGGTGTTGTCTTGGCTAAGCTTCCCTAACCTATTATTCAATATGTTTCAGTTTTTCCCACTTTACCCATTGCCATTTAATTGTTTTCCTTATAACGTATGTTCTCGAGCCCTATTTCATGCCATTTATAATTGCTCCTTTAATTTGGATCTCGGGCCTTTACCCATTTTAAATTAGTATTTTTTCATTTCAAATATTTTAAGCCTGGTTTTCTTAAATAAACTGTTTTGGACCTTTTTTTTTTTTTTAAAAAATGGGGTTTTAAATTATATTTTTATCAATTATTATATTGTTTTTATAAACACCACGACACGATCATTTTAGAAAGTTAGTGATAATTAGTATCTTGTATAGGTACGAGCTACGATGTGAAATCAAGACGCAGCACTAGAAGGTAAGTAACATGATCATACTTTTCACACTTGTACGATAAACATATTTTTAAAAATATTATGTATGTATGACCATCATTTGAAAGCTCCTTTTTACGTACCCAAATCATGAAAAATTATGAAAATCTATATGCATGATTTATAAAAAGCTTACGCATAAAGATATTATGAAATCCCATGTTTTATGCATTATAGTTATTTATGAAAAATCATGATTTTATATGAGAGTGCATAAAACTATTTAGGAAAGATCATGAATTCATGTGAGGAAGCATGCATCATGACATGTTATGAAAATATGTGATTTCTTTTGAAATCTATGTTACAATAAGTATGCAAGTATGATAAGATATGTAGGCGGCCTACGTATGATATGAAATCGGTACCTATGTATAGACATATTGTATTTCCAAGTCGTACATGCTGGTAGTGCACCCAGTATGTCTTCTTTATGTATAGATTCCATAACCTGCGGCCACAGGTGGAATTAAAATCTTTTAGATTCGCTAATCCTAACTCACGGGAGTCAACAATGGGTAATAGTCTATGATATGATGCGATATAATATGATATGAAAAGCAAGTTCATGTTTTTATGAAAATCTCATGTTTTTAACATTTATGAAAAATTTATGTTTTCAGCATCTATGAAAATTCATGTAATGAGAATGCACAGCTGGCATGATTTAATTCAGGGAGGCGATGTATAGACCTAAACAATGTATTAATTTTTTTTTATGGTTTTCATTTAGCTAGTCGAGCTAGGGGGGAATTTGATCTTGAAATGCCCAGAGATAAAGTTTGTTTTTATCCATATTTTTGCAAAAGGATATTAATTATAACAGCTAGCTTAAATGTTAAAATAAACATCTACATAAAATAAAATAGTAAGTACGTAAAAAGAGAAGGAAAAACCATTCTATACAAGAGAATATATAGGACCCCTAGCTATTCGTAGAATTCTCTTTCTATGAACGAACGCGAATGTCATGCTATTTTATACAAGCTGTACTAATTTCTCAGACTTTGTTATTACGTGATAAAATGAGAATATCATGAAATTTTTATATTCTAGAGTCCAAAATACCTAGTGATTATATATATCCATATTAGAGTGAAAAGGTTTAAAAATAAAGAAATCGACAAATTACTAAAATTTTACATCATACTGATCTTATTCCACTATGATGAGGTAGTATATATTGCCCATTCATATTTAAACTTTCTATTTAAAAAATAAGAAATGATCCAAAAATAATTACAATAAAGTACCGCATTTTCTATGGCATAAATGAAAAAAAATATAAGAACGCGATTTGTAGTACTATTATTCATTAAAAACAAAAATTGAGAAGTATCTTAGTGGATATTTGAGATTGCAATGAAAATATAGTTTATAATTTTAAAATTTAAAACTTATAACTTAAATAATAAGTCTTATATTTCAAAATTTTTTTACTTTTAGGTAAACATGTATTTAAAATGCTTTTAAAATTAGTTATAATAATTTTTAAAAATATAGAGTTATTTGTATGAGTTTTTTGATAAAATTTCAATTTGGTGACTTTGGAGTTTTTTAAAATTATCTAACATGTCATTTAAATAAATAAAAAATATTTTTGACTGCTTAAAAATAATTTTTAAGATATGAAATACAACTTCAAAGAGGCTTTTAAGCTTGTTATGCATGATTAATAAATAATACTAGCTAGCAAGGGCTGCTCAATACAAATTGAGCCTAAATGGCTGGCCGTAGATAAGATATATCTAAAATAGAGTACTATTATTAGGTATAAAACTATATTAGACAAGATTCGTACAAGTTATATATAAAAAGTAAATTATATTAATAAAGAATATTTTTTTATATATTTTCATAAATTAAAGTCTACTTAATTATAAAAATTTATAAATTATTTATCTATTTAAAATTTATACAAATATTTCTCATGAAAATAACTAAATATTATTGGATTCACGTCTCTACATGCAGTTACATGAAACGATCTTTTAAGAGAGAATTATATGGACACTGATATTTTGTGAAGTTGCCGTCATATATATGTACCGGAAATTTAATAAAGAGAAAATATTATGAGCATCTAATACTTATAATACATATTTATAACAGTACTCAAAAATATTATTTATATAAATATGTGCTATAAGTATTGAATACTCCATAGTATTACTCTTTCATAAAACATTTCCGATTTTCTCAAAAGGAAAAAACAAAAACAAAACAAAAACATCCGGTCTTTGTTTGACAGGCTGTATTGCATGGCAACGGCCTCCGGAAATGGCCACGTGTTTGTTTACTTATAAAAAAAAAATCATATAAAAATAGTCCACACGTGATCAAAATGTGTTTTAACTGATTTTATCTGTGTTTTAAAAGAAAAAGTATATATTTCTCTTTGATCAAAATCATCACAAAACTGCCAAAAACCTCACAACTCTTTAGAAAAGACAAAACAAAAAGGGGACCAGCTCCCAACTTAAACCCCACGAGGCGCCGCCATGCAAGCCACTCTAGGAGCCCCGACCCCGCGTGCTGCCCTGATTCCCTCCAAATATGGGCATCGCAGTCGCCACCCAAGCAGTGATCACCGCATCTCCTTCTCTCTCCGAGCGTCTTTGTCCTCCCCACCTCCACCATCGGTCACCGTGGACTCTTCACCCCCACTCCCCACCACCCAAACCCTAAAGCTCAACAAGTACAGATCCCACGTAACGGAGCCCACGTCCCAGGGTGGGTCTCAGGCGATCCTCCATGGTGTGGGCCTCTCCGAGGATGACCGATCGAAGCCCCAGATTGGCATCTCGTCCGTTTGGTACAAGGGCAACACCTGCAACATGCATCTACTCAGGCTCTCCGAGGCCGTCAAGGAAGGCGTCCGAGAGGCCGGCATGGTTGGCTTCAGGTCAACACCGTTGGGGTCAGTGATGCTATATCTAGGGGGACCAGAGGCATGTGCTATAGCCTGCAGTCGAGGGACCTCATTGCTGACAGCATTGAAACGGTGATGAATGCCCAGTGGTACGATGGGAACATATCTATTCCTGGTTGTGACAAGAATGTGAGTCAGGTTTTGTGAGCTTTTGGTTACTGGGTTTCTGCTGTTATTGAGTTTTCTATGATGAGTGTTGGTAACTGCTTTTGGTTTATTGATTATTACGTCTTCATGTTTTCTGTTATGACCCAAAATAAACTGTGTTTCGTTTCTCATCTTTTCCTTTCTATATGTATATAAGCTCTGTTTACCTTTTTGAACTTTCCTATTTTCCTTTTTCACGTTTTTGTAACCCTTAGTTATTGGCATTTCAATATATGTTGGTTGCTGTTATGTTTTGTTTAGATAAATGGGATGGAAGGCACTTCGTATTGTTCAATGCCTCGGTATGTTTGTTCCCTTGAAGAACGCTATCAGTGAGCTCGACTGTGGTGGATATTGAAAACTGATGTAAAGAGTTGGGCGGCTGTTATAATGGTGACATTATGCACTTAAATTGACATTACCTTGTTTCTCTTAATTTTATGCTCATATGTGTGTTCTTTTATCATTTGAGAAATATTAGGGTGGTTAAGATATAAATTAAATAATGAAATCTACTTCTTTTTGTTATTTTAAAATTTTAAAATAAGTGAAGATTTAATATAATATTAGTGCATATTCTTGAATTAGAATCATAACTCTATACTTTAATTTATTTAATTAAATATTTCATGTGATATGATGAACTTTGAGGGAAAATTTTCCCATACGTAAAAGGAGAGTGTTATGATTTATATTAAATAGTAAGTTTTTGGGACAATGATTTCAACAAGTGTAACAT
The DNA here is from genome assembly GCA_036898215.1 of Platycarya strobilacea. Taxonomy (NCBI): domain Eukaryota; kingdom Viridiplantae; phylum Streptophyta; class Magnoliopsida; order Fagales; family Juglandaceae; genus Platycarya; species Platycarya strobilacea. The sequence continues at coordinate 22,992,519 of CM072545.1, read as the reverse complement.
TCTTTTTTGTTAGTTCCTCCAGCTGGAGTTAGTTTCAGACGGTTTGTCTTGCTGGCAGCCCAGCTGGCAGTCCGTTGGAACGCAGTTAAAAAGTTAAATATACTTGGATAAACAGTTTCTCTCATTCAAGTGTGTGAGCGTGCATGTTTAATAAACACTATTTCTACAGTAGTTAATAAATGGTCATCTTCTCTATCTTCTTACTCATCTCCCTTCCTCTGTTTTCTTTGTTCACCTGTGTTCATCAACTTTCCTGCACAGCTTCATTTCTGACAAGAAAGGCCGAGTATTTTGTTTTTATTTATTTTTTCATTATTGACTTTCTGAGCTTCTCTCTGTTTCTAGGAGGAGTCTCGTTGAAGATTTACCCATGGGATCATATTTGTTTTTGGTTTATAGTTTTATGCTACTGCTGCTATAGTCAGCTAATAATGGCTTAAGCACTAATTCACTGTTTGCTTGTAAATTGTACAATCTTTTCTGAATCTTATACTGGTAATATTTTGCAGATGCCAGGCACAATTATGGCAATGGGCCGGCTTAATCGACCAAGTATCATGGTTTATGGTGGAACTATCAAGGTTTGGGGCTTGACTTTGACTACATAAAATTCCTTTGAAGAACTAGTATTCGAGTCTGTAACCTTTAATATTTTACCTACAGAACCTTAGCATTCGTTTCAATGCAAATAGTCCTTAAGTGAATATTGGCATAAGAAATGGTATCCAGAATCAGGTTCAGTGCTTCCTCGTTGCGTTTTCTTTGGGCAAAATAGGGATCGTTTAGACCCATCGTCTGGATCAGTTCTTTCTCATCAAATTTTGTTTGGTAGTACTTGGAAAGTTGGAATGCCCTACTTATAGAAAAAGGGGATACTTGGAATGGCCTAAATTAAAATTGTATCCAAATTTCTATATTTTCATTACTATATTAATGTTTAAGACATTATGATTGTATATGTTAAACTTTTACGTGCAATTCTGATGCAGGGTTAACTACTTACTTGACATGTTTGACATTACAGTTGTGGCCCAACTTTAATTTATGTGATGTTAATGTAATTATTTCTTTTGCAGCCTGGTCATTTTCAAGGCCATTCTTATGATATAGTGTCTGCCTTTCAGGTAAACAACTGGGACTAATTACTTGTAGATTATAGTTATATGTGGGTACGCTGATGTATTATATCAACCCTCTAGTTTTTACTATTATGCATTTTCTTTTCCTGCCTTCTCTGAAGTCTTTCTCACGTTGAACAGAACTTAGAAAGAATTAAAATTGGACCTTTCTTCTGATAGATATCTAAGTGCTTTTTTATTTTGTTTGCACTGTATTTCGGAAGATAGAGCAATTTTCCTGGGTAGATTTCGAATGAACTAAACCTATAAATTAAGACAAAAAGTAATTATTTCGGCCAACAGAAAACAGTTGCCTAAAAAATATAACAGTACAAATATTCATCGATAGGCAAAGGTCTATTTGGTTAATTTTTCTAATTTCTACTTTCATAGATAAGCTTGTGAAAAATAAGGATAATCTGAGTCATGTAAATGTTGTAACTCATTCATTTTTTATCCTAACATTACAACTCGTATGTCCTTCAACTATTGATGCAGTGTTATGGAGAACTTCTGAGTGGATCCATAAGTAATGAGCAAAGGAAGATTGTAAGTCCATAACTCATGCCCTGGGGCAGGGGCTTGTGGTGGGATGTATACTGACAATAACATGGCTTTCTGCTATTGAAGCTATGGGAATGTCTCTGCCTTATAGGTAGACATTTATCTTTGTCTGATCACTGGAATTGCAATGTTCTTATCCTCTTTTTTGTTGTCTTTCCCTAAAAGCTCTTCGACACCCGCCGAAGATCCATTGAAGTTGGATGAGAGCCGTTTAGCAGGAAGATATCTTTTGGAATTACTAAAGATGGACTTGAAACCACGAGATATTATAACTCCAAAATCCATAAGGAAGGCCATGGTTATTGTTATGGCACTAGGTGGCTCTACAAATGCTGTTTTACACTCGATTGCTATTGCAAGGTGAGTAGTCTTTGGCACCAGATTTTCCATGAATAACATTGATTGATGACATGATAGTGGCTGATGGTGAAATTGTTAGATTATTTTCAATTATATTTCAAATTTAATTTTTAAATATTATTTCAAATACTTTATCCAAAATTTAAAATTATCTTTTTTTTGAAATTTTTCTCTAATGTATTTTTTTCTTAATCCCATATTGGTTATACAGTGAAATATTTAATGGTTTATAAGTGAATGTATTTCACTATACATAAAATAAATAAAATGGTAGACATTCTGGAAGTGTCACTCAGTGTGAAGTATTAATCGCACGCACGCGCGCGCGACGTATTGACGCTTTGGACGCACGTATGCATTGTCGCAAGTGACGAAATTCTTTTGCTAAGCGAATAGATGTGTCTGATCACAATTTTGACAGTTGTGATTAACTATCAATTACAATTATTTTTGTAACTTTTCAGACAATAACTGTCACATTCTTTTAAACCGAAACGTTATGTTTACTGTTATTGCATTTTTTCGTTCAAAAGGTTAGTGTTCAGAATTTGCAATCTGCACACTATGTAAACAGTGTTGTATCCTGAAGACAAAATTGTTTTTTATTCCCTTTTGCAGAACTCTATACGAATGAGAGATAATATTTGTCTAAGAAACAGATTAATAATCGCTATACTGTTCTTTTCTTTCAATCTCAATACGTATACTGTTTATAATAGAAATTATTTTAAGGTCTATTAGTCTTGAATTAAACCTCGATGATTTTCAGACGATAAGCGACGAAGTTCCATTGCTTGCAGATCTTAAGCCTAGTGGCAAATATGTCATGGAGGATGTACACAAGGTCTGCCTTTTATCTTGTCTTGTGTCCTAAATTCACAACTTCTACGAATGACAATTGCTAGAAAGGTTTCTTTTTTTAGTGCATATTTTATATGGCTTTGTTTGTTACCATTTCCTACGTGTTGTTGTTTTGATAGATTGGAGGAACGCCTACTGTCATTCGCTACCTTTTGGAGCTTGATTTTCTAGATGGGGATTGTGTGACTAATACTCTCATTTTTATTATTGCATTCATATGTAATTCCTTTTAATGTTCTTATATTGACCAACCAAGATGTATTTCCTTTATAGTCGTTGGGAAGACATTGGCTGAAAATGCAGCAAGTTTCCTTCCCTTGGCTAGAGGATAGGTTTGCTCACTTTTTTTTTTTAGTTTCTATTCCCGAAATGTACTGATTGCAATGTTTCTGTTGCTTTTGCTGTTGATCAATGAAATTTCAACCCAACAAATTCAGTTCTATCTTGCATTTTTTCCCCATTCAGGATGTTATACGGCCGTTGGGAAACCCAATAAAGAAAACAGGCCACCTCCAGATATTATATGGAAATCTTGCACTGGATGGTTATGTAGCAACGATACTGGAAAAGAAGGGCTATATTTCTTTGGTGCCATTTTATGTTTTGCTTTTGTACTAGTATTCTTAAGATTCCAAGTTCTATTTTTAATGTTTACTCTACTCTACTGCTAGAATTTTGTAAATATTTATTACAGAAGTGTTCTCCAGGTCCTACACTTGTCTTTGAAGGAGAAGAATCAATGATTGCAACCATCTCAGCGGATCCTTTGAGGTTTAAGGTATGTGTTTGGGTCAACGTTGTTGTATAATCATGTCTTAAGAGGCAGCAGTTTCTTATGTCATGTTACTAAACGGTAAGGAGTTCAGAGAACATTTTCAAAATCTTGATTCCTAGTATTGATAATTTTCAAAATCTCTGCCTATCTTTGATTCCTAGGCATTGCTTACTCTTGACTCTTCAAATTTTTATACTTATTTAAACGGCACTATGTGATATGTTTCTCTTGTTCCTATTATTTTTCTAAAAATCTTGGCATTTCTTCATCACATTCAAATGTTAGAAGCATCCTTCGTGGACTTAAGTATTAGGGTCTTCTTTGGTTTTTGTGTAGGGTCTAGTCAGAAGATTTTATCATGTAACTCAAATGTTGTTGTGTAAGATTTTCTTGTTGTGTAATACCAAATCTTTGCTATATTCCAATGAAGGGTAGTCATTATCAGAGGAGAGGGGCCTAAGGGAGGGCCTGGCATGCCCGAAATGTTAACTTCAACAAGTGCAATAATGGGAGCAGGTCTTGGAAAGGTTTGATATTAAATCCCAATTTTAATTTATTAGTTGCTGTTCTTGTCTTCATGTGAGTCAAGTGTGATTATCCTTTAGTTTTCCAGACTGAGACTTGTTACATGCTTTGTTGTTGTTTTCAAATTATAAACGACTCAACTTATAAGGTTTCTTCAAGGCCATAGGTATAACGCCCCAATAGAATGCCCAAACCATATGGTCTATACTCCAAAATGACTAGTCAATAATATAATTGGAGCCTCATTAAAACCTTATAAACAGTAAGAACTTCTCTTTTCCAAGTAATGTGAGATCTCATACACCACCTACTATCTTTATCATATAGTTTCTAATTTCATGCGCATTCTTTGGCACTGACCAATTAACCATCGTGTCAAATTTTTCCAGATCTATTGAAATGCCCTCCTTTGAAACCATATGCTCCAAACATGCAATCGACTTTAGCCAGAATTCACAGTTCTTCCACTTGGAAAATAACTTCTTATCTCTTAGGGCCCCGAGTACAATCTTAGATGCTCTTTATGGTTACTTTTTCTCTTGGAATATATCGGTATGTCGTCTATAACCACCACCAACAATTTATCCCAAAAGTCATGAAACACTCTGTTCATCAATTCTATGAATACCGCTGGAGCGTTAGTCAAGCCAAAATGCGTCCTGAAAGCTGTCTTGACTAGATCTTATGCCCTAATCTTCAATTGATTATATCCAGATCAAAGATCAATATAAGAGAATACCTGAGCACCCTGGAGTTGATCAAGCAAATCTTCTACACAAGGGAGCTGGTACTTATTCTTTATGGTCACTCGATTAAGTTCCGTGTAATCAATACACATTCTCATGGAACCATCTTTCTTCCTCATAAATAGTATAGGAGCTCCCAAATGTGACACATCGAGCCTGATGAAATCCTTTTCCAATAAGTCTTGTAACTGCTCATTGAGTTCTGCTAATTCGGACGGTGCCATTAGGTAAGGTGCTTTCAAAAGAGGTGTTGTGCCTGTGACTAATTCAATAGTAAACTCTACCTCCCGCTTAGGCGATAGTCCAGATAAATTTTCAAGGAATACCTCTAGAAATTCACTCACATTAGGTATCTCCTCTAGTTTCAACTCCTCTTTTGGTGCCTCTACCACGTAGGCTAAGAATTCCTGACAGTCATCATGTAACAATTTTCCAACCTAAACGACAAATATGACGGGTGGATGAAAAAAAACTTTCGACCCTGCAAACCGTAATTTGTTTTCTTCTAGGGGTCTAAAAACTACTTTCGTTTTTAAACAACCAATACTAATGTGGTAGGAAGCCAGCCAACCCATACCTAATATCACATCAAAACCGATAATGTGACTATTAGATTAGCTCAGATTAGTCTTCCCTCAACGGATAAAGGACACCCTAGTAGAATCTCATCATAGACCACTGAATTTCCTGTTGGAGTTGCGACCACTAACTTGTGTTTTAGATTTTCGATTTCTAATGTGTATAATCTAGAACAATTCATAGAAACAAACGAATGAGTTGCTTCAGAGTCAAATAACACAGTAGCGTTATTAGAAAATAAAGAAAGGGTACCTATGATCACGTTCAACATTTTCCATGAATTAAAATAACCAAAGTCTTAACAACCACCAACAAATTAATTTATTAAAGCCAACAAGAAAAATCATACAAGTGATCACATCATTCCTATCCTCAGCCTCTGCAAGAGTCAGTGCAAAAATCCGTATTGGTGCAGTAGGACGTTGGTTGTTGTTTCACGTTGACACTTTGACCTTGGGGGGGGGGGGGTGGTGGTGGTGGTAAATCAGTTTTGTTGCTATCCATTTGCAATGGGTAGTCCCTTAGATAGTGGCCTAGCTTGCCACAGGGGAAATATAGTCCTGACTCCTTCTTGCACTCTCCAGCGTAAACTCACTTGCATATTCTACACTGATATGCTTGTTGGTATCCTAAATCGGCTTCTTACCCGAGCTATTACCTTTGTTCCTCTTTTTCCGCAGTCCATGGTCCATGCTAGAATGATACCCAGATGAAGTAGTCTTCTTCCTCTGATCATGCAATGCAGCACTTCTTTGAAGGTTTCATTAAAAAAATGTGGCCTTATTCACCAACTCTGAGGAGTTTCGAATCTAAAAGCTCACCACTCGTTCATAAATCTTTTCATTCAACGCCTGTACGAACTTATGAGCCTTCTTCTCCTAATTAGGGATATAATATGCAGCAAAACGTGACAGCTTGGTAAATCTACTATGTACTAGTGTATTGTCATGGCTCCCTACGCCAAATTGGCGAACTTCATGGCCTTGTCGTCTATAATTGAGCTTGGGAAAAAGTGTTCCAGGAAAATCTACTTGAAATGCAGCCGACTGACTATTTTCGTTCTAAACTTCTCTAATAATTCTTCAGAAATCCACCATCTTTCTGCTTCTTCCATCAATTTGAATGGAGTATAATCCTTATTGTTTGTCTGTTCAATTTATAACAGGGAATATTTCCTCAATATCCTGAATCTAGTCTTCTGCTAAAGTTGAGTCACCCTATCCATCGAAAGTGGGGGGATGCATTCAATTAAACTGTTTTATGATGCATCCCCCTTCATCATTTGTTGCATTCAAATCTCAGCAACGATTGGCCATCCTAAAAGATCCACACTTGGTTAAACATCCCACACGTGTATTTTAATAAAATAATAATTTAATCATAATGTAAACATATATATCTATAAGAAATTAAACAAAATAAGTCTATACAACAAACAATTCATGTTTAGAATTTAAACCTTATAGTCGGTCACTTCAAACTGAGTTTACTAACTTTCCAGCCTAGAATTCTAAAGACCATGCACATCTATAACATCAAAACCTTAAATCCTTACTTACACCTCAAATATCATAAAAGTAGTTCTCCCACGTTCCACAATACTAAGTCCTCAAATACTTTAGTATGCAAAACCTCAAACTGGCTCTGATACCAATTGTAACACCACAATGAAGGCCCAAACTACATGATCTGTATTTTAAAAGAACTAGTTAATGATACAATAAGACCCCCATTAAAACCTTATAAAGAATAAAACTTTTTATTCCTAAACAATGTATGATCACATTCACCACCTACAATACTTATCATATAAGATATTACAATATATATTTAAGTTAAAACTAATAAAATAGTTATTCCTAGATATATCCTTTTCATGTCATTTTGCCAATATGGTATTTTTCAAGCAAAATGCATGAAACTATTTGAAGACAGATGTTTCCTAAGAATGACATGTTTGTTTGGCTATTGGTTTTGATTGCTGCAGGATGTAGCTTTGTTGACTGATGGTAGGTTTTCAGGAGCTTCGCATGGATTTGTTGTTGGCCACATATGCCCTGAGGCACAGGTGCACTGGCCACTTATTCATCTAGATGATTAACTACATTAAAAGGGGGGAAGTGGTGGAGTTACATTGTTCACTCACAAAATCTCACTTATTTCTCATTTTTCAGTCCAAAAACAATCTTAACAGCTAGACCTTAATCAATTGTGCGACTTGAAAAATGTTTGTAGTCTCAAGTGCAAATTGAGACTTTTGGAACTTTAGGGTCAAAATGAGAATCCTACCAAATTGTTATTCACAGACAAAAAATTGACAATCAAAATAACGTATTGACAATCATTTCTAGGAAGGAGGGGTCCAATCGGTTTGATTGAGAATGGAGATATCATCAATGTTGATGTTCAGAAGAGGAGAATAGATGTTCAGATATCAAATGAGGAGATGGAACAGCGTAGACAGAATTGGACTCCAGCTTTATACAAGCCAAACAGAGGAGTTCTTTACAAGGTAAGTGTGGAGTCTGCCTTTGACATCCATGTTTTGTGTATCTTAGTTGATGTATTTATTAAAGAAATGCAATCTTATATATTTGCAGTACATCAAGAACGTACAGTCGGCTTCGAACGGATGCGTGATGGATGAGTAGAGAACATGTTTGTAGATGGCGTATAGAGTGTTGGCAGCCAGCCCCAAGAATGCATGCCATTTGAAGCCTTACTGCGGCTAGTTTTGGGATGTTAAGCTAGTCAACTTCATCCATTGTTTTCAGTGCCTTATTTGGTGCCTTATTGCCTCATCTTACTTTTCTGATAAATTTTTGGAGGGATCAAGTCAGAATAAAGCAGTAAATGCAATACTTGCAAGGATAACAAAGGAAGTTTTGCACTGAAGTACTTGAATCTCAAGGGCATCGCAATAATCTTTCATGCAGGGAAATATCACACGTGATCTGCCTTTTCCCTTTTGCAGTTTACACACGCATTAATTTGCCCATCCGTTAAGTTCCTGTGCTCTTTCTTGCCGGTGCAGGTTGTTTGACTTGTTCAAAATGATAGTATCAGCATATATTTTTGAATATTAGAATAAGGAGAAATCTACGATGGTGTAAATCATGTCCTAATTAACACTATAGGGTGCAATAAGTTCACGATCGTTTCATTGACCTGTACACATCTCACCAGTATAGTTGATGGGTCGGGGATGAGTGCTCTGCTGATCAGTACACACCTACACATCCAAAACTCACCGTCCAGAATGGCCATTGTTGAAGACATTTTAAAATGCCATCTCATTTCATCTTATCTTTCTCGAGTACTTTGTTATGAGTAGCCCCGTATGCTTTTGTTAGGCTCTCCCGAGTCTTGTGTGTGTGTTTGTAATAGAGCATAAAGATTTATTTTTGAAGTAATGGGTACAAATTAATGCGAAAATTAGACAATACAAGCGCGAGGGATGCTTAGAGATATTACCATTATTGATCGTCCTTCTTTTATTTAAAGATAAATAAAAGATAAAAAGAGAAACAATACTAAACTGAAAACAAAAATGCGATTGCCTTACTACCATATGGAACGTAAGCGTCCTAAAACCCTAAGAGAGACGAGAAGACTCTTAATTGGATGGTACTTAAATGCAGACCAAGAGTGAAATAGAGACGGTCCACAAATAACTTTAAACCTTTGATCTCCAAAGATCTTTCAACGAAAAAAATAATTCCATGGTTATTACAACTCTCTACCAGGATTTCAATCCTGGTCATGAGATTATTAGTAATTGCAAAAGGTGACAGATAAATATTCTACAGAGCATCCTTGGATAAAAGGCTGTTTCTTTCCACTTTCCGGGCATTGCAGAACTCATCAACGGCGTCCCCTCTTTCAAAAACAGCTGCTGCCCCCATTCCGGTGCCTGCATTTCAGTTGTAAACACTCGTAGTAAGCCACAAATTCCAGCAGATAAGCAGCATGCATTCTCACAGCATATACATGTGTGTGTGGTGTGGGAAGAGAGAGAGAGAGAGAGTACCAATGCACATTGATATCACTCCAAAGTGACAGTCTTTGCCACGACGCTTCATCTCATGCAATAGAGTAGCAACACAGCGAGCGCCTGAAACAGAATCATCTCAATAAATTTCTTCATTGAGAACAGCTTCATGGCATATCATTTTATGCTCCAACTACTAAATTATCATTCACCAATTTGAAACCATACGAGCATAAATCAATATAATACTCCATAGTTTGCCATCTGCATATATGAATCAAGGGATAATGTACAGAGTAATAATCATCAACCTATTTCCCTTGAATCCATCAAACTATTTCCCCTGAATCCAGCATCACTTATTGAGAACAACCATATGTACACATGTTGAACTCCTTGGTTATCAGTTGTGCTGACAGTGAGGCTATTTTGTCATTTCATGGTTCTAGCATGACAGCAAACCTATGTAAATAAATAGCACTCTTGTGCACTCTTAACCAAAATGAATCTTAGCTCAGCTATTACCTTCTCAATCATCAATTTAACATTGGCAGCTCATTGTAATTTCAAATAAATAGAACTAATTGCTTGATGATTAAATAAATGATAATCTGATCGGACTAGCATATCAAGCTAACAAGTATTAACACATGAAGTACGGTGATTCGATATCAAAATGATTTGACTTAAATATAACATTCTAATCCCCAAGTCAAGCAACTCTAAACAATAAACAATAACTCTGAACAGGAATTGGAAAATACCTACTTTTAGAATAATTCCAATGCAATCCATAAAAATAGAAATTAAAAATAAGGATAAATCAAAAGGAAGAAGAAAATTGGCCATCATCCAGAGAAACACCATTTTCCTAAAAGGACTAGTATTGGAATTCTAGCTTGATGAGAATTTCCTAGAAAATGACATGATGCCCATAATGTAAAACCTAGCACAACCCAACTAATTGCTTAAACTAATCATGCACAGCCTCTTCACGAGACAATTGGAACCTAGAACTTAATAATCAATTACTCAAGAAGTTCAACAAAATACTATATCAGCTCCAATGCTTGTCTCTTCATAGCACTTGTGTAATGCTCCAAGGGAGGCCCAAGTCACCTATGGACTTATACTCCAAAAAAACTAGTCAATCATACAATTAGAGTCCCGTTGAAACCAAATAAAAAGCAAGAATTTCTCCTTTCTATAGTAATGTAATATTCCGTATACTGCCTACCTTAATCACAAAATATGAGATATCACAGTCTCCCCCTTTAAATTCCTAACATTCTTGCCAGACCCATCCATCTTAGGTAGCGTGGCTCAAATCCCACATTTCTGGTTGGGATACACTCTAATACCATTTGTAATGGCCTAAGGGAGACCAAGCCACATTTGGCCCTATACTACAAAAGGACTAGTCAATAATACAATTGGAACCCCCTATTAAAATTATGATAAAGAACAAGAACTTCTACTTTCTATCCTTATCACTCAGCATGGGATATCACAACTTGATTCAATAAAATTTCATTTGACTTGTAAAAAAATGCTATTATCTGATATATATATATATATATATATATAGCAAAATTTGGAATTTCTCCATGTGCATTTGACCATGTGTCAACCTCCTTCTTTGTGATATAGATGAATGCAATACAGCTGTGTACCAAGTACTGACCCCCTCAGGTTAGTTTGACTGTTGAAATCACCTTTAAAACCGATGGTCAGTGCATGGTTGCTGAACTGCACCAATACCAACTAGTGTCAGTTGCCTGCTTGGATGGCAATCCTTGGAATTGTTAGTGAATGATGGTTCTCATATTCACGGGCTGCTTAATTATATGTTTTAGTGATCATGTAACCCCATGCACAGCACCTCCATCCACCCATTTGTTGTGCTTCCTCAACTTCATTGGTGAATCATGAACATGAAATTGTGGCGGCAATAGAGTGGCAGAGAGATAGGATTCAACATCCCCTCAAACCCCAACATTAAAAATACACGTGCCAAAACATTTAGGCCAGAAACCATCGGGTTCTCAAACCCCCCAATGACCCCCCGCCTGGCCCTGCCCACCTTTTATTTTCCTACCCAAAAACACTGCTTAAGGCAGATTGCCAAATCAATTTCAGTTTTTTCCCCAGCCCTAGAAAACACCTAATTGTTCCAGTAAAAAGCATGTATTCAAAATTGCAGTTCGTATAACTCAAGCTAATTCAAATTCTAAGTATATACCTGTTGCTCCCAAAGGATGCCCAAGGGCCATAGCACCTCCATTCACATTGATCTTTTCTGGATCAAGTCCCAGCTTGTTACGGCAGTAGACAAATTGGGATGCAAATGCCTGCGCCATTGCAAATTTTCGAGTAATAATATATTCATAGGCCTGAATCCAATATTAGAGTGTATTTCCAAATTTAATACCTCATTGATCTCAAAAAGGTCAACATCATCAAGCTCTAAGCCAGCAGCCTTCACTGCAGCTGGAATTGCAACAGCTGGGCCTACACCCATGATTGCTGGATCGACCCCAACAGCAGCAAATGTCCTGCATGACCAACAAAAAGTAGATTATTTGCTTATAAAAGGTAATACCACTTGTCTCACATTAGTTTATGGGGCTAGCTATGAAAGGGATGTGTAGGGGCAGTGGCATCTCAAAAACACATTTATTGATGATTTTACTGAGTTCAATAAATCATGATAAGTGTTCAATTATCTCCAAGACAGGCCAACTCATCACATACAAGACATGATAAGTGAAGTCGAGAACCTCTTCACTTGAAGTTTTAAGTTCCGGAATAATTTTTGCTACTGCCAATGAACGGTGGAAAAACCATAACAAGAGGCAAATCCAATGGCAAAACCATCCTAAGTTTCCTATAGAACCGAATGTATGCTTCAAGATTTTCAATACTATTTTTTAGAGAGATTTTAATGGAAACTATTGAGGAGAAAGTCTGAGTCATTTAATTTATAAAGTGTAAATAAAAATTGTAAATGATTGCATGCCATTTTGTGCACTAAATGAGCCATTATTAGGTCAATGGTTAAGATGAAAGTTCCACTGGAAATGCTAGATAGCAAGCAGGCTACCCCAAATACTATTGCAAACAGCAGTTCACATGGGTCTTACTCATAGAACTCAAGCACCAAGGGCAGGGAATAAGAAGCCATATGTTACGATCCAAGGTGCAAGCTTAATCATGCTTATATGAGCTTTCGACCCTCTACTTGCAATTCAGTTTTCAAGGGTGACTTCTACTCAAGGATTTTGTATCACTTAATATAAGGGTCAATCATCACGTCAAGTATGGCAAGTATGGGATCAAATGATTTGTGGCTTTGTGGTCGGGTCTCAGAGGGGGGACCTAGAGGCTAGATTAAAATGCGCTGGTATTATGTATAGGCACAGTGCTAAGTTGGTGAATATCGATAGATGAGTGGAGTTTTCAAAAGAGAAGCACTAACAATAGGTCAATGACACAAAAGTGAGCTATGGACGCTGGTTACAGAGTGTAGTGTTATGTCATGGTCCAAGTGTCCTACATCGCTTAAGTGCAAACTTGACCATGAGCATATAAGCCATTTGGCACCCTCTCATTGCATATAATTCAATTTTCAAGGATGAGTTCTGAAACCCACCAGTTTGCATCACAATGATTATGAAAGAAGCTCTCTAACAAACCAAGTTAAATTAAAAGAGAAATGCATGGAAGAAACTATTGCTTCACTACATTGTCCTAATAAGCCATTGATATAACAAAGTGATTCTTCATTTTATATTCAGTTATTTGTTTGGCGAGGGGATTCTGGTGATGACGCTGCTTGAAATAAATGTACATAAGATTATTTGTTCCTACCACGAGCAACTAATGAATGCTGCAGACTCGAGAAAAACTAGTGGAAGCCAATAAAAAGTGCACAGAATATTATTGGAACAATGAACTAGGCATCAGTTGGTGGAAGTACCAGTGTGAATATGCATAATATTATATATACAAGCCCTTTCTTGTTAGGCATATCTATGCATCACTTTTCACATTATCAGATTAGTGAATGAGTTTTATTGTGAATAACAAACCTGAATACACCAAGGATGGGTAGTCCTTTTTGCAATGCAATGCTTCTCTTCATTAAAAGTACAGCCCCAGCACCGTCACTCACTTGGCTAGAATTGCCTGTGAAAGAAAAGCCAAAATGATGCAGCGGATAGGCTCAATTAAACAATACTACGAACATAAATAATGGGTAACATCAATCATGTATCCAATACCTGCAGTTGTGCTCCCATCTTTCTTAAAAACAGGCTTCAGCTTCGCCAAATCTGACACTGTTGTGGTAGGCCGAATCCCATCATCAACAGAGATTGTAACAGGTTTCTCCTCACCCGTTTTTGGGTCAACAATCTATTTAGGTGATAAATAAATCAGTTCTCCAACTGAAAACCATATGCCAACAGATACTGCTTGGGCATACAAATTTCTGCTAATACTGAAATAATAGTGGATACCTTGGTGGGCACAGGAATAATTTCATCTTTAAATTTACCAGAGGCAGTAGCAGCAGCAGCTCGCCTATGTGACTCAACCTAACAGCATGTGTAAGAAAATCAATAGAAAAGAAAAGTGCTTTAGATCACTATGACACGCTGAAAGGTTCATTCAACTCACTGCAGCCTGGTCTTGCTCCTGCCTAGTTACACCAAAACGATGTGCAACATTTTCTGAGGTGACACCCATGGGGAGAAGGCAATTTTGAGCTTGTTCAAAGGTCTTCACCTGGAAATTAATGGAAGATCGTGTCAAAACCCTATGATCTGGTAGAAGAGCAGCATATAAGAAATAACACAGCAAGAAAGTATACTTTTGGGTTGACAGACCCTTCCCATGCCATTGGATTAGCTGTCATGGACTCCAAGCCAGCTCCGATTCCTAAATCAAGTTATTTAAGATTAAGGTTTTATCTGCACAAATATATATATATATATATATATATGAAATAAAAATGAATTCTTTACCGATATCATAAAACCCAGCTCTTATAGCTGCAGCTACATCAGCAACTGCCTGAAGCCCGGAAGAGCACTGCCTGTTCACAGTCCTGATAGGTACAGTTTCTACACGATACAAATGTGAAATATATGAGCAATAAATATAATGACAACTTTATGTTCAACCAATTTACGTCTTCAAACAATAAAAATAGCAATACCTGGGAAACCAGCATAAAATGCCGCCATCCTGCATTCACTTGCCCTTTGAGATCCTGGGGCCAAGACAGTACCCACCACAATATCCCCAACTTCACTAGGATTCAGATTGGTTTTCTCTATCAATGCCTGCACCAAACAATTACCAACAAACTAAGCCATGAATATAGATAGAATAAATATAGATAGAACACTACGATATACCCCCACCCCCACACCCCCCCCCCCCCCCAAAAAAAAAAGTAGAGGCTTTTGCAAGTCCAACAAAGTTGAAATGAAACAAAAAAAAAGAAGGGGGGGGGGGGGGGGTGAACAGCACAATATGAACCTTCAAAACAGGTGCGAGGAGATCATCGGGATAAGTATCCTTGAAACTACCACGCTTGGATTTGCAAATTGGAGTCCGATGCGCTCTGTGTAATAAAACCAAATTCAACGAAATACGAATCAAGACAGACCAAATTTGTTGATAATTTCACAGTTCAATAATTGAAAAACCCAATATTAAATTGAAATGCGATTTGCAAGGAGGAGCAACTTACGCCACAATGACTACATCGTCCCCAAATACCGAAGTTCTATGGTACGCAGCGCTATCCCCGGCAAGACAAGCTGATGCCTGGTAATGATCAACGAAAATTAATTATTTAAATTAGGGGAACAGAAGCAATATGAAGTATATAAAAATGAACTTAATAGGAATAAGAGAAATCAAGCGCCATAGCTAGAGGATTAATTTAAAAATCGTCTGGTTGGAGGTCGAACATGCCAAACAATCGTCTTACTCTTTTGCTGGAAACTAGACTAGAAAAATCGTCTACAATCGTAGCTACGAATCTAAAAGTTGACATTCAAACTCAAATTTCAAGGTCTCGGAATCATTCCAGTATGTCAAATCAAACGTGGATGAACGACAGACAAAAACCCAAATATCAGAAAATTAAAATCGAAATTCACCGAAAGATCCAGCGAGAAAAGAAGTCAATCACGAAACGAAAAAAAAAAAAAAGGATCGAAGTTGAGAGGGTCCGCACATACAGAAATTGAAGAGTCTCCGGTGTAAATAGAAGAAGAAGGCCGGAGGTGGTCGAGCAGAACTCTCTGTCTGTTGATAGCTTTCTCCATTTTTGACTCGAAGCCTGGGTTCCGTAGGAGACGCGAAAACGAGTAGAACTAGGAATACCATTTGATTCATTTTATTGGGACCTTTGGCGGTTGAAGTGAGAGAGATGGTGACGTGGCATTTCTTTGGTAAGAAGGAGTGACAAAAAGATGACGGACACGCGTGCGTCAGCCACGCCCGCCATATCCAAAGGGTTATCTTTATCTTCCATTCCTCCTCAGTCCTTCAGTCGTTACTTTCTGGCGCGTGCAATAACGCGATGCACAATCTTGGCATAAATCCTCCGTTTTTTATTTTTTAATTACGCTGGAGTTGAACCGAACCCCCACAAAATCAATCCTATAAACATATAATAAAAAATTATAAAAAATATAATAAAAAATTAAAAATAAAAAAATACAATAAAAAATACAATAAAAAATAAAAAGAAGAAAATACAATAAAAAATATAATAAAAAAATATAATGAAAATGATTTGATAGAGAGGAGTTTGGCTCAGCCCAATCTTCGTTGCCGTCGGCCACCATAGACGACAACAGGTCCATTTCGAATTTAAGGTTGCCAAGGAAAAGTGGGAAGGTCGTTGGGGGTCGCCAAGTCGCCGTCGCAAGAGTGGGGTCGCCGAAGGGAGCCGATCCCGATGGCATGGACGGTGTTGTCCACGGTGGTTGGCGACGGCAGAGGCTGCATTTATGAAGGGGTTCGGTCGGACCGAACCCCAGGATTTCTCTTTTTTTTTTTATATGATTTTTTTGATATCTTAAAATATTTTTTAAAAATATAAAAAAATTATAACATTATTTAAAAATACTTATTTAAAAAGTATATAAAAAAACTAAAATAAAAATAAGGATACTAAATCAAGATCCCATAAACGAGATAAATAGCATTACCCATAACTTAATTGAAGCTAACAATTATAAACATTTATCAAACCAAAATGAATTAAAAAATAAAGTCGATAATACAATCCTCTCACATCTTAATATTCTCTACACTCTAAAAGCCTGTTTGTGGTTATGTTTCGATATTTAAAAAGTAATTTAAGCAATTAAAAATACTTTTTAAAAGAAATAACATGTTTGATAACTTTATAAAAAGTGTTTTAGTCAGTTAATAAATTAAAAATCAGTTTTTTCAAAAAGTACCAAATTGAAATTTTTGTCAAAAAACCTATGTAGATAACTATATATTTTTAGAAAACTACTGTAACTAATTCTAAAAGCGTTTTAGATATATGAATCCCTAACAGTAAATGATTTTTTAGTAATAGAGCTTATTACATTAAATTTTAAGTTATAAGCATTAAACTTTAAGCTATAAGCCTTAAGGTAAAAGTAATATTTTTCACCGCAACTCCAAACATACTCTAAGCATAACGGACAAGCATTTGAACTACCATATTTCCTTCCCTACATGATAAAAGAGCAAGAATTAAAACACGTTTTTTTTTCCTCAATTTTAATCCAAGCAAAAGAAATCTTATATGAATTAAGCACAAAGGTAGTAATAAAGTTTTACTTCCTCTCTCGTCTTCTACGGGTGGAGGTTTTCTCTCCTATCGGCTAAGTGCGGGGTTTCTTTCGACTATTTCGTTGCGATTGCTGGTGCTTCATTATGGCAGAAGAATTAGCTGGCATGTATGGAAAGCTTTCGTGAACATGGTCCAAGCAACAAATTGTTGTGGTTGATACTGAATAGGTGCAACAAACAGTAGCACGAGGGGAGCAGTGTCTGATTGTTCAGCTCTTTACTCGTAGGAATTATAACAAAAAATATTTTAAGCAAATGTTGAGGAGGGTGTGGAGGCCTTTTAAAGCTTTGAAGTTACGCGATCTAGACTCAAAATATATTCTTGCAGAATTTGAAGACATACATGATAAGGAAAGGGTTGTGCGAGATGGACCCTGGACGTTTGATAAACAATTGGTACCGTTAAAAAACTTTGATGGTTTTACTCAGGCATATTTTCTGAAGTTGACTGAGGCATCATTTTGGGTGAGAGTCCATGAATTACTATTTGGGGCTCATAACGAAAGGTTGAAAAATTGATTGGAGAGTTGCTTGGAGTGCTTGAGGAGGTGGACCTGATTGATGGTGAGATTTCTAGGGGCGAGTATATGAGGATCCGAGTTCGTTTAGATGTCATGAAGCCGCTGTTAAGGGGTAAGTTTATGAGTATTGGATTTAGTTATCCATGTTGGGTCTATTCTCCTATGAAAGACTTCCGGATTTCTGCTATATTTGTGGGAAACTTGACCATTCCCAAAGGGATTGTGAACTCTTTAGTTTGTTTGATGCTAAGTCCCAATCCTTTCCCTATGGTCAATGGTTATGCAGTGTAGGTCGATGCGATAAACAAACAGATTTTCTTGGCCATTGTCAACAATCATCGAGGGAGAAGATGACGTCAACTGAGCTGCAGGAGGAGGAAAAACTGAAAGCAGTTTCTTCGAGGATGATGAATGCAGCCGTTACTGGGAATACGGAACAGTTTCAAGTGGTTTCTGAGGATGACGTGATTTCAAGGAAGTTTGATTTAAGGGAGTCTGTGTCGAATACCATTACAGAGGAGGGAGATAGCAATGGGCCTGTTTCAGTGGACTTAGAGAAACCGACTCTGTTGGTGGATGTGGGTTTGGAGGAATTGGTGGGCCAAGGTGTGTTCAATGACAAGGTTGTGGTTGAGGGCCCTATTGCTTCTAATATCCAATCTAATCAAAACAAAATTAAGGGCATACTCTCTATTTCAAAGACTCGTCGGTCGACAAATGGGTCATCTTCAATCTCTAAGGGTGTTCTTCAACCTTCCTCTACTTTCACGAAAGGGTCCTCTTCAAACTTGAAGGGTGCGACAATGAGGAAGACGGTTGAGGCAATTTTTGATGTTGGTACCGACTCTGAAGTGGAAAGTGGGAATGAAATTGTGATCCGTGGAGATGGGAAAAGACAGAAAGTCCACGATGGGTTTCATCTGGATGCGACGGAACTCCATGAGGTACGCATTGATTTATCGGCAGAGACTGGTTTCCAACCCTACCATTAGCCATGAAAATATTATGTTGGAACTCTCGTGGACTTGGGAATCCAAAGGGAGTTCGTGCACTGTGTCATTTAATTGTTCATGAAGATCCCAATTTAGTTTTTCTCCAAGAAACTAAACTTAAAACAAAGGGTATGGATTATTTCAAAATGAAGTTGGGTTTTGTTAATTGTTTGATGGTAAATTGTGTGGGTTGTAGCGGGCGGTTAGCTCTGCTGTGAAGTAGGGATATAGATGTTTTTGTGATTTCATTTTTTAAAAGTCACATTGCAGCTTTGATTAGAGATGATGAAGGTAGAGAATGGAATCTTTTGGGGGTCTATGGTAATCCAGAAGCAATTATAGGAAAATTACTTGGGATTTAATCTATTCAATGGTCTCAGAAGATAAACCTTGGTTGTTAGGAGGGGAATTTAATGATTTATTACATGTGAGTGAAAAAAAGGGGGGTAGAGCACGACCTCGTAAGCAACTGAAATCTTTTCAGGAGGTCTTAATGAGTTGTTCTCTGCAGAATTTGGGTTTCTCAAGCCCAAAATCCACATGGTACAATAAAAGAGATGGTATAGCTACGATTTGGGAGAGGCTTGATAGATTCTTGTATACTAATAATTTTCGAGATCTGTTTCCTCAAGGGGTGGTGAAACATGGGGTTGCTTATTTGGTTTGAATCTAACATAACTGATTCTAAAGGAAGATCCAAGAAACAATTCCGATTTGAAGCTATGTGGGTGGGGGGGAAAAGATGTGAATAGATTATTGAGCAAGTTTGGGGGTTGGGGACTACTTCTAGTGGTATGGAAAGGGTGATGCAAACTATTAAAGGGTGTGAAAATTAGTTGGATGCTTGGAATAAGTCTTCTTTTGAGCATGTGTGAAGTAAACTCGTAAATTCTAGAAGAAACTTGGAGAAGGCTCAGTCAATTTTTTTTTTTTTTTTTTTTTGAATTCTGGACCATGTGAGATCAAAAAGCTCAAGATGAGGTTCAATTGTAGCTTGAACGGGAAAAATTTATGTGGAAATAGCGTTCTAGAGTGCAATGGTTGCATGAAGGTGATTAAAATACTCACTTCTTCCATCACCAAGCTTCAAGTCGAAGAAAAAGGAATTGGATAAAAAACCTAAAGGATGATAATGGGGTTTGGTGTGAAGGGGTGCATAAAGATCATCTTATCATTGATTATTTTAAAAAGTCGTTTACTTCTTCAAACATTGCTAATCAGTACTATGTTCTTTGCTGTGTGGAGTCAAAAGTAACGCCAAACATGAATTTATAGCTTGTGAAACCTTATGTTGCTAAGGAAGTAAAGACAGCACTTCAACATATGCATCCCTCAAAAGCCCGGGGACCGGATGGAATGTCATCAGTCTTCTTTCAGTAGTATTGGCATATTGTGGGTGATTCGGTGACAAAGGCAGTGCTACATTCACTTAATTTTGGTACATTACCAAATAACCTTAATCATACTTTAATCAATTTGATTCCCAAGAAAAAGAATTGTGATATGGTTTCTGATTTTTGTCCCATTAGTCTTTGCAATATGGTTTATAAATTGGTGTCGAAAGTTATTGTTAATAGTGTCAACGCCCTCGCTTACACTTGGAATCGGATGTAAACTGAGACATCAAGAATAAGTAATACAAGGATACTCATCCCTCATTCATAACATAAATAACAGCATGCGTTTAACTTATTAGCAGTGTGTAAAAAAAATTCACAGCGGAAAAAAGGTCAAGCCGAGAATTATAGGCAAGAAACATAAATACTTGTCATGTGTCACAAGGTATAACTAAAATAATTACCCGAAAGAAACTTCATATATATATATATATATATATCACCACAATGTATTGGGTTCTACAAAATATCAAAATTTTCCAAAACAACGGGAAACCTCCAAAATAACCAAAATATAAAGACAACATTAAACACCAACTAGCCCCGCAACCCGCCCATAGAACATGAGTTCCTTCTTGACCTCCTTATACCCCAGTCTAAAGAGGAAGTACCCTAAACTCAGACTATCCCCTCGCTGGATGTTTACCCCCGACATGGAGGTATAGATGCGGTCCAAGAACAATGACCCGTCTATCCCTAGTGAGAGGCAGCACCCAACATAGTAGCGGTCTGCTGATTGAAAAAGCACGTTCCTCTGCATATCTGCCATAAGGCGGTCAAACAAATCTTGGGTCACAGCATCAAAAGGAGAGAGTTCCGTCAGACTCTCTGGGGTCTGGAGAGTTTTTCGGAGAGTCAGATTTAATGAAGCCATCATTTCCTACAACCACTTCTATCGTTCCAAAGATGAACGATAGTAAAATATTAAAGGGATGATATTTTGATAAATTTCAGTAAGTACATAGTTATCTTAACGAAATCATCACAAGCATATATATAACCGAACACCGAAACAATCCATGTGTCACTTATGACTTGACTCATGTATATGCACTTTCACATAATGATTTTCATAAGACTCGACTTTCTTTAAGACTGTAATTCATGCACGTGCTTTTCATAAAACGTGGTTTCAAATAATGACTTTCCTCTGACTCATATAAAAACCATTTTTCATAAAACTTTTCGTATCTTTCATTATTTTCTTATCTTAGGCGCCATCAATCATGTACATATTATTCTTGGGGTTTAAAGTCGTTCTTATCATGACTTTCATGTAGACACCTCACGATTCCCCTATGCACCGTGTGTTCCTTGGTAGTTACCGCATCATCCAGCGACCACTCAAGCCAAAATGACTACGTTACCGCATCACTCGATGACCACTTATGTCAGAGTGACTATGTTATCCGCTCTTCATCACCCTGTGATCACTTAAACCGAGGTGATTACATCTTTAGTTCTTATAACGGTAAGGCGCAACACCTTTACCGTCTTTAAGCACCCACAAGCTTTAGGTGCTACCATGCTCCGGACTCATTTTGGAGCCATACATAGTCTGTCGACTGTTCTTCATCGATCTAAGAGTTTTTACTCGACTTTAATCACTCTTGAGTGAACATGAAATTTTATCGGGATACTACCCTGTCTCAGCCTTTGAGATTCTTATAAAAACTTAATCCTTTTATTTTTGTTTTTGTTTTTCTTTGAAACACATGTTGACTCAAAATCATAACTGTGATGTTCATGCATGCAACACGTGACTTTTCATGCTAAACATAGGATACATGGGACATGTACTTACACATGCATCTACATGTTCATTCTCAATCAAGCTACTTCCTGAAATCATTAATATTAACATAAGAAATCACATTATCACTTTAATAAGAGAAACAAACACTCGGTCTTCACCCATATGGGTTAGGCCAAGATACCCTAAGGCTAGAGGCCTAGTGTTTCCTTCATCTTTCTTCTTCTATTTATTCTAGCATGCCTTAGAAAATAATTAAATAACTTGATCATTCAAAACAGGGCTTGACCGAACCCTAAGAGTCCATAACTTAAATATTTTTGACCACTTTTACAAATAGATTTCACACTATATTTCATGTAAGAATCCAAAAGTGCAATATATATTATTCCTAATTTCTTGTCTTTAAACATCTCAAGCATCCAAGATAAAATCACCGCATGAATAAAAGTCAAGCATTAAAGATCCTTATCCCAAAATCCTTCATGGTCGAAATACATATATAACCTCAAGGCAAATTTTCCTTGCCCAAGAATCTTATCATGACTCCATATGCATTATCCCACAATCATAACATATACCTTGTGTTTTTTTTTCAACAAGAATAGCTACATCTACCAACATACTATAGATTGTAAGCCTAAGATAATATCTTAACCAAGCATGAAATATATATATGTGTGTGTGTGTGTGTGTGTGTGTGTGTGTGTGTGTGTGTGTGTTTACACAAGAAAGCCCTTCAAATAAACATACCAAGCAACATAAATCATCCAACAATAATCACAACAATATATTTACTCTACATATACAAAAAATGCTAGAGTTAGGTTAAAGATGTACTTACAAAGTTTCAAATGTAGAGAAAAAGACAATAATCTAAAAAATGAGTATGAAAATAGCAAGATTAAATCAAAACTAAAAGCATGTAGGCATGAGAAAATAGAAAACATAGGGTTTAATGTGTAGGAAGGAAACTTATAAATCTATGCATGGAAAATATGAAATGGGCTCAAAAACTCGCTTACCTCTCCAAGGGATACTTCTACTTAAGGAAATCTTGAATAAAATTCATGTTTTTCTTAGGATGAGAGTTGTTTGGATGGTGAGAAAACACAAAAGAAAGTAGAGGAAGTTGAGAGAGAGATATGGCTGAGAGTTTTTTAGAGTGGTAGAAAGGCAAAGTTTGATGAAATGGCCAAACCATATTCAGTCAAGAGGTGTTCTCTCTAGGTCGTAGGGCACTCTACTCTATCTAAGGTGATGGACACTTGATAGACATATAAGCTTGATTGATAGAAGGAAGCAAATGATGAGTTGAGAGGCTTAACATAGTTGGCTAGCACTTAAATGGTATTGCCGTGACTCATGGGAAGGAAACCAAAAATGAGGAGCTCCTAGCTATCCCAAATGATGTCCCTATCAACTAGGATCCAATCATGCCTATCCTACTTGAAAAGATCTTCATCTCTTGATGTGAAGGTACCAAGAAAGCATGAGGTAAGACCATCCTGATTCCACACTCCACCATTCTAGCCGAAACTCTCTCTCAAGGTAAGTCATTTCTTCTCTTGTCACTAAATCACACTCTCACTCACAAGTCACTCCTCACATCCCTAGTCACTCACTCTTACAAGATCTTCACATGTCATTCACTTAGATTGGAAAATACATAAAGAAACTAAAATGGAAGAGTCGGCTATCTCCTTCCTTGAACCATCCAAAACTTCTCTTTTCTCAAGCCGCCATTTCCTCTTTCTAATGATGCCATCTCTTGACATGTCACTCATTCATTCATTAGTCAAACCTCTTTCCAAATCTTCCCAAGATCACACTTGAAGATATTGCTTCATTGGGAGAAGTAAGAAGTCGGCAACCCCTCCCCCTTTGGCTCACCGGAATCCCACTTCTCCTGATTGAGTATCCCCACTTGTCTCAATCACCACCTCTTCCAAGAAATTAACTAGTCAAATATTTTATTCATAAGTTCTTTATCATTTTTCTCATAAACCTACCAGTATTTGGAAGACGAAGGAAGGCTCTTGCTAGAGTGCCAAGTGTCCCTTCCATTTAACAAAGTCCTACACACTACATAATCCTAGGGTGGTCAGCCAAACCATCTTTCCTTAGGCTTTTTGGGCCTTTCCACTCTTCTTTAAGCCGACTCATATGTTATGCTTCCAAAACACAAGCCCAAGTTGAATTCATATATTCCTAAATAATTAAAATATCAAAATTATCCTTATTATAAATAAAATAATGTAGAAAGAAAATTTCGCGTTGTCACAAATAGGTTGAAAAGTTGTTTATCAGATATTATTTTAGAATCTCAATGTGCTTTTGTGGGGGTTCGACTTATTTCTGATAATGTGTTGATTGGGTATGAGTTTAGGAATTTTTTTAGGCATAAACGTAAAGGGAAAAAAAGGTATATATTGCTGAAACTTTATCTGAGTAAAGTGTATGATAGAGTGTAATTGTGTTTTTTGGAGAATGTTATGTTAAAGTGGGGCTTTGCTAAAGTGTTTATTAATTTGGTGATGAAATGTGTTAAAATGGTCTCTTTCTCCATTTTGATCAATGGTGAAACATGGGATCCTATTATTCTCTCAAGAGGGATTAGGCAAGGAGATTCCCTATCTCCCTACCTTTTCCTCTTCTGTACTGAAGAACTTATTGCTTTATTGAAAAATGTTGAAAGCGTTGGGGATATTTAAGGGCTTAAAGTGTGTAGAGGAGCTCCTTTAGTGAATCATTTGTTATTTGCTGATGATAGTATAACTTTTTGTAAAGCTAATGTTCAGACAACAAATCATATTCACATCTTGCTTAATAAGTATGAGATGGCTTCAGGACAGAAAATTAATAAAGAGAAACATCGGTGATTTTTTCAAAGAATGTGTCTCATTCTTCTCAAAGGGTTTTGATGGATTTATGGTGTGTGAGAACATTTCAGCATTATGATAAGTATTTAGGTTTGCCAAACCTAGTGGATAGATCTAAAAGCCGTGCATTTGAATAAATTAAAGGGAAAGTGTGGAGTAAGTTGCAAAATTGGAAGGAAAACGTATTGTCACACGGGGGGAGGGAAGTTCTTATTAATGCAGTTGCATTGTCTATCCCGACATATGCGATGAGTTGTTTCAAACTTCCTTGAACTTCTTGTTGAGACTTGGAGGGTATGATGGCTCGATCTTGGTGGGGGCAACGTGATAATGAAAGAAAATTATATTGGATGAGTTGGAAGAGAACGTGTGTTTCAAAATATAGAGGGGGTGGTACACGGTTATGTCTAATATGTGGCTTTGAAATTATCTATGCATAGGATACCTTTGGTCGGCTGAAATTGAAGTAAAATGAGGTGTATGCATTGTGTGGTTTTTCTTTCATTTGATGTAAGTTTTAATTGTATGATAAAGTGTCATGTGTTACCTTGTATGCATGTGAAACACATTTCAAAGATTGAAGAGGTGGAATGCCATGTATGAGTTTGCTTCCTCCTTATTCCTTTCGGTTGTATTGCCATGTGTTGCTTCAAGTGTTTGCAATTAGATGGAGGTGAATTAAAATGGAAGTAGTTGCCAGCTTGAGCTTCAATTGTATTGTCGGTTTGGAGGTAATTTGAAGCACCGAATCTTGGTTTTGAAATGCCGTGTACCACTTTGCTTCCTCCCTTGTGTTGCCATGTGTTGACATGTGTTGATTTCAAGTGTTTGCATTTTGGATGGAATTGAATTGTAGTGGAAGTAGGAGCCTGATGTATGCTTTAATTGAGTTGTCAGTTTGGAGATAATTTGAGGCACCGAATCTAATTTTGGAGTTCCATGTGTTTCCAGCTTTGCTTCAATCCTTTTGTTGCCATGTGTTGATTGCATTTGATTGCTTTTAGATGGAATTGAATTGTAGGCGCCGGTTTATGCTTCATTTGAATTGATCATGTCGGTTTGGATACTTTGGAAGCACCGAATGTATTTTGAGTGAAATGTCGTGTATGAGTTTGCTTCCTCCATTTGTTTCCATGTCTCTTGATCAGCAATTCCAACTCAAAGTTTTGAGCCGTGTATGTGTCTAGCCCTTAATTATTTTGCTGCCAGCTAGAAGAGTTCCCATGCATGCGTTTTGAGTTCCATCTATGTGTGTTGGCTGTTAGGCTTTGTTGAGTTGTTTGGCATGACTTGCTTTGCTTCCTCTTCATTCCTTTCGACTACTTTGCTTCTTTAAGTTGTTTGGCATGTGTTGCTTTGCTTCCTCTTCATAAGTTGACTTTGTTTCCTACTTGCTTTTTCTTCCGAAGTCTTGCTATGCACTAAGTTCAATTAAGAAGTGTATGAGGTAAAATGTTCCATTAAAATGTGGCAAATTAATTTAGTTGTCACTTACCTCATATAGCCAACTAGAAATTAAACTAAATCAATTAATAAACTTAGCTCTTTAAAATGCAAGGAAATTTAAATGGCTTATTTGTAAGATGGAAATTCATAGGACTTATTTAATGAATTAAGCTCATGTGTTTCTATTTGTATTTATTTGAGACTTAAATATATTAAATCATGCTCATGTCCATCTCAAGATAAATAACTATAAAATTAACTAAAATGAGTTATATCATTATTTTCTATTTTCTTTTAGCATTTAAATAGGGTATTTAGAGTGCATTTTTGTGCACTCATCAGGGGATATGGGTTTCAAAAATCTATAATGTGTAGAAGATCATTAGAATTCGCAGTAGGCGACTGGGTATACATTACGATATCACCTATGAAGGGTGTGGTGCAGTTCGGCAAAAAGGAAAAGTTGAGCCCCCCATTACGTTGGACCCTATGAATTCATGGAGAAGGTCGAACCAGTAGCTTATCGCCTGGACTTACCAGAAAGCCTGCAGAGAGTCCACAATGTATTTCACGTGTCTCATTGAAAAAGAGCCTTAGTGAAGGACCAGCGACAGTGATGGACTTGGGCAGTATCAGGTTACGCCCTAACCTAACTTACGAGGAATGGCCAACTCGGATTGAAGATAGAAAGGAGCAGGAGCTGAGGAATCGTAGAATTTCCTTGGTTAAAGTATTATGGAACAATCCTGCTTTTCAAGAAACGACATGGGAATGTGAAGACGTGATGAGGACTAACTACCCTCATTTGTTTGTAAACTAGTAGCGTAATTGTTTTCTTGATTGCACTTTGTTGGGAATGTATGTTTTTGTATATGATTAATTTTGTTGATCCTATGTTTGTATTGGTTTTAATTCTTTTAGTTTCTTGATTGTTCTTTTAGAACCATAATGACTTTGTACGACCTTGATCAGGATATGGCTCAAACTAAAAGAAACCTCCATATGTCAGTATCCTCAGTAGCGTAGTTGTGAGAATGAAGAGAGAATAGGTGCAAAATTTTACTTAGGAGACGAGAAAGAATGAGAGTGCAAAGACTTAGACAATTGGGTCAATACGAGAGGCATCGCACTCACTTCATGGATATAGATAATAGAAGAGCACCCGTCTACCGTCATGCTTTGCCGCATGAGGAATGGCAACCGCCAAGCGAATGGTTGAGAGCAGAAATGGAACACCTGCTTGAGTTGATTCAGGGTGAGATGAGCGAGAAGAGTATAGAACCCCTAAACATTTCAGATACCTTCGACGATCGTATTAGGCAAAGAGAGGAAGGTATATCCCGGGAGGATACAGAATTTGAAATCGTGCATAGACTTAAAGAACTGAGAACCAATATGTATTATTACTCGAATGTAGATGCGGTATTCTATTTCTCTTAGGACTCCGTGTCATAGAGAACGATGTACCATTCTACTCCTCATCTGAAGAATCCGCTGCCACAAGTGCTAGAGGTACAAGAGTTTTTTTTTGTTGAATTTTATATTGTTACTATGACGATTTCGAGGACGAAATCTTCTTTTTAGAGGGGGAGGATGTGAAGACCCACATTTCTTTTTTCCTTTTTTTAAAGGGAGAGTTGGGTTGGACTTGGGCTTTAACCTTGAAGGTGTGGCATGTGAATTGGCTTAAGGAAGAGTGGAAAGGCCCAAAAGCCCAAAAGCCCAAGAAGGGATGGCTTGGCCGACCACCCTAGGACTATGTAGTGTGTAGGACTTTGTCAAATGATAGGGACATTTGGCACACTTAGAAGAGTCTTTTTTAGTCTTCAAGGGCTGGTATGTTTATGGGAAAAAGCATGAGAATGGAAGATTGAACTTGCTAGTTTCTTGGAAAAGGTAGTGATTGAGACAAGAGAAGATTTGTCATCATTTGGGAAGCAAGGATTTAGGTGAAATGAAGGATATTGCTAACTTTTCTTTGTGTTTCCCTATGTGATCATATCTAGAAATAGGATTTTGGAGAGATATGGAAGAGTTCTTGATTGGTGATTGATTGAGTGACAAGTGATGAAGTGGTTGGCAATGGGAGAGTTTGGCTGGACAGATTTGGAGGCTTGGATCCGCATGTTTCATTCAGCCTTTTTCTTGGTATTTTCACATCATGAGATAAAGATCTTTCTAGTAGGATAGGTTTGATGGGTTCTAGAAGGTTAGGTTTGTACTTGGGTAGCTCAAGACAATTTCTTTTCTTTTCTTTTCTTTTTTTGGTTTCTCCCATGAGTCACGACAAGCTCCATTTTTGGGAGTAAGCCGAATCTATGATGTGCTACTTTAGGCACAATCATTTCTTTATCTTATCAATCACTCTTACATGTCACACTCAAATGCCAATCGAATAGAGTGGAGTGCTCTAAGCCCTATCTTACCCCTTGGCTGAATGCATGCATCCCTTCCTTTCTTCTTCCATTTTCTCATCTCCATCCATATAGGTTTCGGTTAACTTACAAAACCTAACCCTCTTCCTTTGCTTCACCTTTTTCTATCAACCAAACACTTTTTTCCTAAGCTAAACCTAAGTTTTATTCATGATTTCCTAAAGTGAAAGTATCTCTTGAAGAGGTAAACAAGTTTTTAAGCCCATTTCATCTTTTCCATTCTTAGATTTATAAGTTTTCTTCCTACACCTAAAACCCTATGTTTTTATTTTCTCATACCTACATACTTTTGGTGTGATTTAATCTTGCTATTTTCATACTCTTTTTTAGATTTATCATTTCTCTACATTTGGAATTTTGTAAGTACATCTTTAACCTAACCCTACCATTCCTTGTATATGTGTAAAGTGAATAGATTGTTGTGATGTTGTTTGGATGTTTTGTGCTGCTAGATTAGTTTACTTAAAGAGTTTTCTTGTACATCCATAATATTTCATGCTTGGTTAAGATATTATTTTTAGGCTTGCAATTTAAATATGTTAGTGGATGTAACTATTTTGTTGAGAAGAAAATATAAAGAATATGTTGTGTTTAGTGACTAATGCATGTGAAATCATGATAAGGTTCTTGGTTGATGAAAACTTGCCTAGAGGTCATGTATATGTTTCGGCCATTGAGGGTTTTGGGGTTAGAATTTTCAATGCTTGACTATTTATTCATGTAATGGCCTTATCTTGGATGCTTGAGAAATTTAGAAACATGAAACTAGGAAAAAGCTATTGGTACAAACTTTCAGATTCTTATATGGAATAAAGTGTGGATTTTGATTGGTGAAAAGTGATAAAAAAAAAAAGCATTTAGGTTATGAATTTTAGGGTTTTGGTTAAGCCCTATTTTGGTGATAAAATTATTTAATTATTTTCCTAAGGCATGCTAGATTAATAAAAGGAAAATCTAGGAATGAATCACTAGGCTCCTAGCCTAGATTATCTCGGCCTAACCCTATTGGGTGAGGACCGAGTGTTTGCTTCTTTTGTTAGATTAATAAACGTTTTATTATAATATTATAGATGATTTCATGAAGTAGTTTAATTAAGAATGAACATGAAGATGCATGTGTAAGTACATGTCTCATGAACCCTACGTCTAGCATGAAAAGTCATGTGTTGCATGCATGAACATCAAAGTCATGGTTTTTGAGTCAACATGGGTTTCAAAGAAAAGAAAAATAATTAAGTTTTTATAAGAACCCAAAGGCTAGGAAGGGGTAGTGTCCCAGTAAAACTCTCTATTCACTCAGGAGTAACTAAAGTCGAATGAAAACTCTTGGGTCGACGAAGAACAGTCAGAGGACCATGTATAGCTCCAAAAAGATTTCAGAGCGTAGTCGCACCTAAAGTTAGTGGGTGCTCAAGGATGGTAAAGGCGTTGCGCCTTGTCATTATAAAAACCAAGGATGTAGTACCTCGGTTTGAGTGATCACTGGGTGATGAAAAGTGGATAACGTAGTCACCTCGATTTGAGTGGTCGCCAGATAATGCGGTAACGCGCAACGTAGTCACTTTGGGCTTGAGTGGTTGTCGGGTAATGTGGTAACTAGCGGGGAATACACAGTGCGTAAGGGAATCGTGAGGTGTCCACAAGAAAATCATGACAAGAACGACTTTAAACCCCAAGAATGATATGTACATGATTAATGGCGCCTAAGATAAGAAATGATGAAAGATACGAAAAGTTTATGAAAAAGGGTTTTTGAACATGAGTCAAAAGGGTTATGTTATATGAAAAGCATTTTATGAAAAAAAGGCATATGCATAAGTCAAAATCCTAAATAAAGTCAAGTTTTTGTAAGTCATTATATGCAAGTACATATGCATGAATCAAGTCACGAGTCTCATATGCATGACATATGTATGGTTTTAGTATTCACTTATATGTATGCTTGTGATACTTTCATTAAGATATCTGCATACTTACTGAGATTTCTCAAAATCTCATTTCTTTAATTTTTAACTATTAATTCTCTTTGGGGTGATAGAAGTGGTTGCAGTTGGTGGTGGTTTCATCGAGTCTGACTCCCCGAGAGACTCCTCAAACCTTTGAGGGTCTGGCAGTTTCCTCTCCTTTTGACGTTGTGATCCCCATTTTGTATGACCGCCTTATGTCGGATATGTGGAGGAACGTGCTCATTCAGGTTGTCGACTGCCACTATGTTGGATGCTACCTCACCTTGGGGACTGACGGGTCTTTATTTTTGGACCGCGTGTACACTTTGGTGGCAGGGATAGGTATCCAACGTGGATATAGTTTGGGTCTGGGGCGCTTCCTATTTGGACCAGGGATCAAAGAGGTCAAGAAAGACTATTCTAGGGGTGGGTTGCGGGGGCCAGTTGGTGTTGATGTTGCCTTTATATATATTTGATTTATTTTGGAGGTTCTCGTTGTTTTGTGAAAGTTTGATATGTGTAGAATCCGATACATTTGTTTATATATATATATATATATGAAGTTTTTTTTGAAAATTTATTGTTAGTCATACCATGTGACGTATGACAAGTTTTTTTATGTTTCTTGTCTAAAATTATTCAGCATGACCTTTTCTGCTGAGAATTTTATATATAGCTTGTAAGATTAGACGCATGTTCTTATTTATGTTATGACCGAGGGGTGAGTATCATTGTTTTCCTTATCCCTGACGTCTCGATTTATATCCGATCCTAAGCGTAAGCAGGGGTGTCGACAGCGGGTGGCACTTGTTACAAAATACGAATTCTTTGGTGTTAGATTTATAAGGCCAAGTATTTTCCTAATGCCTCATTTTTCTAAGCAAAATTAGGTTCTAAACCTTCTTATGCTTTGAGGGGAATTTACGAGGCTAAGAAGTGGCTTAAAGAGGGTTGTTATTGGAGAGTGGGGAACGGAGAAAATATTAAAATATGGCAAGATGTATTCTAGGTCACAAAACAGTGTTACCCCGGTCGGTTGAACAATGTGTAGATGGTTTTGCAACATATTTTGATGATAGGGTAGCTTCTCTTATTGTGCAAAATTCAAGAACTTGGGATGTTGATAAAGTTATAGCTCTCTTTGATCTAATTGTAGTTGAAGATATTCTAGAAATTCGGTTGTCCAACAATGTGTATTATGATAAATGGATTTGGTTGGAAGAAGCGAATGGCAAGTTCTCTGTGAAGAGTGCATATCGGCTTATTCAGAAAGTCAGATTTCATGGGGAAGAGGCTAATTCCAGTTGTATGTTTGCGAAGAAACTATGGAAGCATTTATGGAAGATGAAGGTTCCAAGGAAAATCAAAACTTCTGCTTGGAAAGCTTGCAAGGATATATTGCCAACTTTGAGTAATTTGAAGAGGAAAAATCTGGAGATTGAACTTATTTGCTGTATGTGTAAGGTTTAGGTGGAAACAGTGGCCCATGTTCTTATTTCTACCCCCATGTGCATAATGTTTGGTTAAGATTTGTACCTTTATTGTAGCAGGTACAAGAGGAGATGAATTTCATTGATGTTGTTCATTTTGTCCTCTTCCATGGAACACATTTAGATTTTACTTTACTATTTATTATTAGTAGGAGTCTTTGGTTTAGATGTAAGAGAATGCATATGGAAAAACTTTTAGTGGATCATTTGCAAGCTATTAATCATACTTTGTCTTTCTATAAGGTTTTCAATGATTTGAAGGATGCCACTCCTATTGAAAGAAGACATTTGGGGAAGTAGCAAGCACCTAGAGGAGGATTTTTAAAATTCAACGTAGATGTGGCTATTTTTGTTCATAGAAGAAAAGCTAGGATTGATTTGATTTTGAGGAATGAAGCTGGAAAATTTGTTATGGCTGTGAGAAAAATTGAGGATGAAGTTGATGGGCCTGAAACGATTGAGTTAGTGGCAATATTAAAGGGCTTACAATTTTGCATTCCACTTGATATCTCAAAATTAATTATTGAATCCGATTGTTTGTCACTAATACAAGAGCTCCTTAATGATCCGGTTTCCTCCTCTTTAAATGAGAATTTGATTCAAGATGTTAAATATTTGATGAAGTGTTTCCCCAAAATTGTTATTCAACATGTTCTAAGAGAAGGAAATGGAGTAACTCACTGTTAACTAAATATGCTTGTAATGTAGTGGGCATTCAAATGTGGTGGGACAATGTCCCGATTTTTATTGATCATGCTCTTTGGTTTGATCAATTTATTTTGTAAGATTCTTTGTTTTAATGGAAGTCTTTTATCCAAAAAAAAAAACTCAGCAAAAGAATTCCTTGTGCAGAATCGTTCATATCATT
This sequence comes from Platycarya strobilacea, assembly GCA_036898215.1. Lineage (NCBI taxonomy): Eukaryota > Viridiplantae > Streptophyta > Magnoliopsida > Fagales > Juglandaceae > Platycarya > Platycarya strobilacea. The sequence continues at coordinate 22,959,395 of CM072545.1, read as the reverse complement.
TTCTCTCAGTGACTCAATTAGCAATAAACAATCGGATTCCAATACTAGATGTGAATACCCCTTCCAACACATAACTGCAACCCACGAAAAACAGCCAACAGCTCCATGATTTCCGAATCATCCACATCATTTTCTATTTGTCTGACCCTTCATAACTATGCACATTTTAATTAGACTTAGAGCTTAATTAGCAGCCTGTTTGACATTCAGTTTGATATTTTCGAACTCTTGCTTATTCCGACAATGCCAAAAGCTGCATGCTAGCATGAAAAATGCCAAAAGCTTCCTTGTCTTTAGCTTTCCAAAACATGGTAGCCAAATCAAAAACTGAACATAAGTTGATAAGAGTAAAACCAGAAAAATTGCGGCTTTTATATTTGAATAATTTAGGTGATTTTGCCTTATAAATAATTAATTTTAATTTTAATAATTAACGGAATATTAATTATCATTTTTGTAAAGTTATACAATGTATAGCTTTCGTACACTTTGGATTTTTTAATGTTGAAATCTAAAGCCAGATTTGGATTGCAAAAAGGTCTGATCTCTTCTCATTTTATCTCATTCAATCCTATCTCAACATCCAAATTTTACAAACACATACACGTGTCAATTTTTTAATTATTAAAATTTTTATCTAATTATTGCATAATTCTTACAATTTCTTACCATTTTCTAAATTTTTAAACAAAATAAAAAAAAAAGAGAAAAGCTTAGGATCCCGAGACTGGGTTTCGAGAGTGTCTACTGGTAATTTTTTTATTTAATGATTAAATAAGTTTTTTTAATAATATTGTGAATATTTTTAATAAAAATTTGATAAAATAAATGTATGAAGAAAAAATAGCATTTAGCCTTCTCTAGAGGTTTTGTGGGGCTATACCCTTGGTAGATAGGTGTCCATGAGTCTAATAAATAATTTAATTTTTTTAAAATTTTAAAATAAAAATATTTTTAATAAATTATATTCTAATAATATTTTTACTCAATTTTTTTTTTCAAAATTTCATAAAATATTTTTAATTCAAATCATTTCATTATTATTCAAAAATTATTTTATTATTATTCACAAATTTCTCATCTCTTAACGTCTAAATTAGACCTAAATATTAAAAACTGTCACATCAAAAAGATTTATGGCTAGATAGGTATTATTTAATTGACTGAATTTTTTAGAAGGAAATAATTTGAATCAGTGAGAAAGGATAAAACAATTTATACTCGAAAAATTAAAATATAGAAATATAAAAAGTGAAAAATATAAAAGTGAATACTCTATATATTATATATTATATATATATATAATATTATCATCATCATCCCAGTTATGTTATTTTATATAACGTAATGTTATCTATCAATGTAAGATTTTTCAATCAATTAGCCCAAGATGGTTCAATCTAATAAGTTTAGAAAATTCCCTGTTTTGGGTATGTACTAAGATTTTTTCCAAACCTATTATTCCACTATTGTATCAATTGCGAAATATAATATTATGCCGGCCATTATTTGAAAACTTTAGTTTCCTTTGTTTCAATCTCGATCAGGGTGTTTGTTACAAACTAGTGCCTTTTGGATTCTAGAGAGTTTGTTTCGATGGTAAGCCCATCAATAAGTACGTGTTTGTAATTGAAAATAAGTTAAAATGAATATGGGTAAATTTATTGTATATTTATGATCTTTTATATATAAAGAGTTTTAGGGAGAGATTATCTTGTCACATGTAGAATATCGATTTGACTTGCCTTTCCTTTTAGCTGGATATATGTATTCCTTGATTAATAATTCTTCCATCATTAATAATCTAATGATGAGATTAGTGGTATTCTTTAACACTAAGAATCTTTTAAAATATATGTTTTATTGAATTTTGATAAATGAGAGAAAAAAAATTGATTAAAAATATAATAAAGTTAATCTTTTAAATTATTTTCTTTTTATTTTAAAAGTTAGAAAAATTGTATTATTTTTTTTATGTTTTCTTTGGAAGTTTAGGAATTTTTTATGGATTTTGTGTTTGGATTATAATTAGGTAATTATTAAAAAAAAAGTTAAAATTTTAAAATTAAAAATTATTTTGTATTTAAGTAAACCCACTCCCATGAGTCTATGATTTGTAACTCTTTGTTATGGAATACCCATAGTTATAGATCATCACGAAGAAAGTTATGTAAATTGATAAGGAAATTGCACTTGAACTTTATCATGTTAGTTGAGCCATTTGCAGATGAAAATAGGATGGATGTTTTGAGAAATAGGTTGGATTTTGATAATTATTTTTCTAATCAAGGTGATGGTGGTAAACTTTGGTTGCTATGGGGAAGAGCTTTGCAAATCTCGGTCACTAGCTTCAGTGCTCAACATGTTACAATTTCCATGTTTCTTAATTCTCGACATTTTTTTGTGTTTGTGGTATATGCTAAATGCAATCATTTGAAAAGAAGAGATCTCTGGAGATAGTTACAATTGGATGTCGTGCAAGACGCACCTTGAATATGTTTTGGTGATTTTAATATTATTCGTAAGGAGGATGATCGAAGTGGTGATAGGATATGGTTAAGGGCTGCCATGGATGATTTCAATGAGTTTATTGATAATTGTGGTTTCATTTAAATGAAGTAAGTCGGGAGTAAATTTTCTTAGTGCAACAGTCAAACGGTTTATCTAGAAGCTGGTCGAAGTTAGACAGATGTTTGCTGAATTCTTTGATTGCAGGATTGTTGTCGGTCACCTTTTGTAAATATCTAGCTTGCACGACATTAGATCATGCACCGATGTCTTTTGTTTTAAAGTCCCGTGAAACTAATTATGGCTATTTCTCTTTTTAAGTTCTAGCATATGTGGGTGTCTCATGTAAATTTTAGAGAAGTGGCTAAAGAGGCATGGAATGAATTGATTGGCTCTATGGGAAGTTTTGGTTTGGATACTAAATTGAAAAAAATGAAAGTGATTCTAAAGGATTGGAACCATCAGGTTTTTGGGCGCATAGAGATAAATATTGAGGCACTGGAGAATCAGGTTGAATATTTAGGAAGCCAACTTCAAGATGGTTTCTCGAAAGAAATTGAGATGGCTTTATTGTTTACAAAAGAACAACTAGCTATATGGCTTCATAGAGAAGAAACTAGGCTTTCATAACAGGTGAAACTTGGATAGAAAAAGAGGAGGATCTGGTTCAGTTTTACAAAACTTTTGATTCTTTATCTAAGCCTATTGTGCATGAAATGAGACTTTAGGATTGGACGTGCTTGGCCAATCTGGAAGCTATTCATTCAGGTGTTGTGGATTTTTTTAGCTCATTTCTTAGGGCTAGACGACATAGAGATCTTCCAGATTTGTCGATGTCCGTGGAGAATTCTATTTAAGAGGAAGAAAATGATATGCTCTTTCTGATTCAAGAGGTAAAAGAGGCTATGTTTTTCATTATGGTAAATAATAGCCCTAATCCAAATGGGTTTGGTTTTGGTTTCTATAGATCGTGTTGGGATATTGTTGAATCTAATGTGGTGGCAGTAGTTAGAGGTTTTTTTAGTGGGGATCTAATGCCTAGATTTTACTCGAATCTTTATATTGTGCTTATCCCAAAAATATAGCAACCAATAGGATTTGATAAGTTTCAACCTATAAGCTTATGCTCTATAGTTTATAAGATCTTTTCAAAAATCCTGGTTCAAAGATTGTCACCCATCTTGAATAAAATTATCTCACCTGAACAAGATGTCTTCTTGCTTGGAAGAAGTATTTTTGAAAATATTACTTTAGCTCAAAAAATGATACATATGATTAATAAGAAGGTTTGTGATGGTAACATTCTCATCAAAGTGGATATGGCAAAGGCTTATGACAGTATTGATTGAGATTTTTTACTACACATAATGAAATCTTTTGGTTTCTCTATCCATGCTTGTGAGTTGATCAGACAATGTATTTCGACTCCATGGTTCTCTGTGTTATGAATGGGTCAGCGATGGATTTTTTTCTTAGTGGTCGTGGTTTGCATCAAGGAGATCCATTATCCCCCTATCTATTTATCTTGGTTAAAGAAATACTCTCCTGATTGTTAAAGCATAACTTTGCAATTGGAAGAATTGTTCCATATTCACATCTATGTGGTACTCCCCTAATCACTTGTTTATTATATGCTGACAATATTGTGGTCCTTGTTAATGGAGGAAGGTCTTCGCTCCAAGCTATTAGAGATGTTTTTGCTCTAAATGAAGACTGGTTTGATCATATGATAAGTAGAGAAAAGTCGTCTACTTTTTTTCCCAAGAACTCAACTATTGCTCAAAAAAAAATATATATATTGCAATTGACTTCCTTCTCAGGAGGCTTTTTTTTTTGGTTAAGTATTTGGGTGTCACTCTTATTGCTGGTCAGTTAAGGGTGTCTCATTTGGATGATTTGTTGAATCGAATCCATGGACAGTTAGAGGGGTGGCAAAATTGATTTTTATCTTCTGGTGCTCACCCTCTCTTATTGAGACATTTTGTGGCGATTATTCATGTTCATTTGTTCTCTGTACTACATACTCCCAAGACTGTCATGGCATCCTTAAATAGGATTATGAGCAAATTTTTTTTTTTTTTTTTGGATCCTCGAATGGAAAGTAAAAGCGTAAATAGGTGGCTTGACATCGTATTTGCTCCCCAACACAAGAAGGGAGTTTGGTTTTAAGAAAATTGGAGGAAGTTCGATCTTCACTATTAATGAAGCTTGCTTAGAATTTATTGACTCAAGATTCTCTATGGGTTAATTTCTTTCAAGAATAAACATTTTAAAGATAAGCATGTGACGTTGGTGGATTATTGGAAAGGCTCTTTATTTTGGAAATGTGTTAAGGCCATAGTTCCAAAGGTTTTTAGCCATTCTTGGTGGCATGTTCAGGATGAATAGGTTTCCTTTTGTCACGATCCCTGGTTGAAATTAGATCTTCTTATGGAGTCTTGTGAAATCTCTACTCACCATTCCCTAAAGGTGAAGGAATGCATAATTCAAAATGGTTGGGATGTGGATATGTTAAAAAGATTGGTGGGGGAGTAAAAGATGGAAGAATTCCTAGATTGTCTAGGGCGAAAAAAAAGGAGTAGACTTGTTGATTTGGAATCTAACTCTGTATAGGGAGTTCTCATCTAAGTCGGCTTGAGAATGTATTTGTCTTCATGCGCTAAAATCTGATTGAGCTTCCTGGATCTAGCACTCAGGGCTTTTGAAGAAATATTTTATTCCAATTTGGAAGGACTTAAAGCTTAGCCTCAGTGTTGATGCTCGTATAAGATCTTTGGGAATTCCTTTGGAATCTAAATGCAAATGTTGTTTTCATGGTGTGGAAGATAAAGATCATGTCCTTGCCATTGGGATAATTGCAATGAAGATTTGGCATCATGTTTCATTACATATGGGTATGTCGTATGACTCAATTAGATCATGGAAAGCCAATATGGAACTTTGGTTTTGGTGGGCAGCACATTTGATGCAAAAAGGTACTTTGCTTGGTCTTGTTCCTATTATTTTAACTTGGTCCCTTTGGGCTTGGAGGTGCAAAACTCGCATAGAAGGGAAACGAAATTTTGTGAAGACTTTGTGGGAGTCGATAAAAGCAACTATTGCTTGAGTTGGTTTAAGATTGCGTGCTAGTAAAAATTTTAATGATGGAGATGTGAAAATTTTTGAATACTTTTTCTATCCCAATAAAAGTTGCTAATAGACCAAGTGCATGTCTTGTGAAATGGAATGAACCAACTGCTGGCTGGTTCAAATTAAATGTGGATGATAGTTCTTTAGGCAACCTAGGTCGTATGGGAGTGAGCGACCTAATTCGGGATGATAAGGGTTGACTAATATGGGCTTTCGCTAAAGAATTGGCTTATGGAACTAACAATGAAGAAAAATTCTTAGCTCTATATTATGGTTTATAGCATTGTAAAGATCTGGCTATTCAAAGAGTTGAGATTGAATTAGTTCCATTGTTAATTGTTAATTGGTTGGGGAAAAGAAGATGTGAATCCTGGTATCTTGAAGATTATTGAGAAATGATACAAAATATTCTCTCTAGTTTGGAAGTTAAGATAAGGCATATTTATAAAGAAGGTAATGGAGGGGCGGATTTTTTTAGCAAATTTGGCTTCAAATCATCAATCTAGAACATGAACAATTTTCAATGATGTGCCGCAAAAACTTAGAAGGGATTATGACAGTTGACAAAATGGGTCTTCATGCTTTAATGATTTTAGAGACTCGTTTCAAGATTTTTCGTGTAGGGTCGACGTCTTATAGTAGTACTGCATTTGGTCTCTTCGTTTGCACTTGTTTTGTGATTGTCTTGATTTTTATTTTGGCTTCAAGAATGATGTTGGATTTTTCCGATATATATGGAATAAGTATTTTTTTGGACACTTGGATTTTCGGCATTTATTTTTCTCAAATCTTGTCACTCTCAAGTGTTAAGTTGTTACCACGATATTCTTCTGCCAAAAGTGAAAGTTTATTAATAAAGTTGGGGAGGGTTCACTCATTGACATGAGGTCCTAACTCTTCTAGAAAAAAACATGATGCAATTTTTGACCATGCCTTCTACACACTCTACAACCTGCAACCAAAACAAAGTTTCGAAGAATTCTGTGGCGCATACTTTCAATGGTTAGAGAGATAATTACTTTTCTTAGTAATCAAGACCCATAAATTTAGAATCCCTTTAAAGCACAACTAGTAGGACATTTATAAGGGTTGAATTGTTTGCCAATGGCATTCCTTTTTTAAGGGTTTAATTCTTAACGCTCAATTAGTAATATTTCTTTTTTTGAACTTACTTTCACTATTGACAGCTGCGTTCTAGTGCGAGCATTTGACCATTGATTATTTTATTTCTGTGTCAGCATCTTACCACCAATAGTGTCTTGAGATAGATATGTCGCTTGGACCTATTTCTGTGGATCCTAATCTCATAGATTTATGATGCTTGAATGTTTTCCAAACCGTACTTTGGGTTTATGTGGCTTGTATGGTGTCATCTCATCCTTTTCTCGCATGTTGGTCATGTGAATCCCACGTAATTCCGTTTATTTCCACAATTGTTCTTTGTTTGCCAATTGTGTTATATATCTGTATCCAATTGTTAAGACACACAAGGTAAAAGTGGTTTATCTTTTTTACCAAGCAAGAGTGATAGTCATGATAAATTTTGTTGTCATGTGTAGTCAAATTTAAAGTTATATTTTGTTCCATTTTACCTCTCACATCATCATTTTAGTTCGAGTATTTCACAATTGATTATGACCTTTTGGTGTGAGCATCTCACCGGTAATTAAGGCTATACATCCAGTGTCCAAACTGGAAATCCGGATCAACCCGTACCAGAATCGGGTGTCCAAAAGTGATTTGGATTCCAACCCGGTTTCACCTAGGTTGAAATCCGGTATTTTGAAAACCGAAAATCCGGTTTTTGGATTTAAACTTTTTTTTTTTAAGCTTGTTTTATTACTTTTTTTAAGCTTGTTTTGGCGTGAAAAAGTGTATGTAACTATCATATCATCACAAACATATATGTAATCAAACATATTGTCAATAACATATATAATCAAATATATAGAGAAGTTAATGCCTTGTTGCAAAGAAACCTTGCCAACCGGTTAGGAACAAGCATTGGTGCCAATGAAATCAAAGCACACATTTTCTTTCGTGGAATTAATTGGCCTCTAATCCTTTACATGGTAATCTACTTACATTTTTCATTAAAAGATAAATCTTCTCATCCTGCTTTTTGAAAATACTGATTTTGAAAGCAAACATGCTGAGGAACTAAAAGAAATGAGTGTTTTAGAGGACTTGATACAAGCTAAAACATTTTCTTTACCCATGGAATCACTCGTCCTGATTTCATGCAGAGCCCACCTTTATTAGATACACCTCTTCAATACATTGGAAAAGATCCAAACGGCAATGAAATAAATTGGGAAGATGATGGAGTGCTTGTTATTTCTATGGACCTGGATATTTTCTGAAGGTTTGTATTAATTGTTAACTGAAATTAGATCTCAACATTATGCTCATCTTCTTGTTGTCTCTGCAAATAGAAGCCAGAATTTGAAGTATATCTTACTCAAATTCAGGGGTTACTATAATTATTGTCTTTCCTATATTAAGACGCTTTAATTAAGCATCTATATATTGCCTTACAATTACAAGATATCATTCAATAGAGGATAGTGAAAATCCATACATAGTCCAGCAAATGCAATTGCTATATATATGTGACTATCATAGGGGGTAATCTACAGTGAATAAGATTTTATACAAGAAATCGGACAAGAACAGCTTCTCAAAGTGAAAAAGGTGTTTTCGGACAAGGTACAAATACAAAGTATAGAGTAATGCAGCCAATGTTGACACTGAAAAGGACAACAAAATCAACTTCTAGAAATTTTGAAAAACAAGGCAATAACACAAATGGAGTCAAGTTAAATCCCAAGTATCAAGAAGGAAACAAATTATAATCTCTATCACTTCATACTGAAAGAGAATAAAATACTTACTCTAAATTATCATGAATGGAAAGGAAGACTCACAATAGCATTGGTTGAAAGTTCATCTATATCATCATCTAAAAAAATATTAAATATTAAGTTAGATAGATAATAAATTGAGTTAAATAAATATTAAAAAGATATATTTCAGATTTCAAACTTACCTTCAAGGTCTATCAACTATACGTATTCTTGCAACTCCCCAAGGTCTAAAAGTTTGGTCCTCAACCAATTTTGTGTGCAAATAGAGGCTTCGACAGTCTCTGGCGACAATGAACTCTTAAAGTGATCCAATATGCGTCTTCCAGTACTGAATGCGGACTCCGAGGCAACAGTGGAAATAGAGGTGACTAACACATCACGTGCTAACTCAGTAAGGACAGGATAATTGGTAATATTAACTCTCCACCAATCCAGAATATTAAAATCAAGCGAGTCTTTTACACACGACTCAGATAAATACCTATCTAGCTCTGATTTAAACTACATACCACCCTGCTCCTCAAGGTATTGGTTGAAAATCATTCGGAGTTTATTCAAAGGTGGTGCTGGCACATCAGAACTCCCACTGTCAGTAGTGTGTAGCCTCCCTTGAGCCACATTAGAACCCCCTCCACTAGTCACACAAAATGTGTTATACTACTCGATCAAGCGCTCTAAAAGGAGTTTAACATTTTTCTTTATCGCCTCCGCCTCCGCCTCTGTGGGCCTTTTGCACTTTGTTAACCAACATTTCATTCCCATTTTTTTATATTTTGGATCAAGCAAAAAACCAATATATATTATCAAGTTGAATTTATCTGTATTACCCCAATATTTGTCATATTTGAGTCACATACTTGCGCCCATAGAACTAATGATATCATCAGTACTCAATATCATTTTATTTAATGAATCTTTAATTATACAAAGTTGTTCAAAGTAGATATTACTCGTCACATATAGAGAACCAGAGATATTCAATATAACATCATAAAAAACTTTTAGCACATCAATAAAAATCCGTGCAATCTTCCAATCATCAGCAGTGGGGGGATTCTTAAATTTTTTATCCATAAACACAAGTTGTTCAAAAGCTTATTTATGTTGTTCAGCGGTACTCAATATCAAATACGGGGAGTTCCATCTAGTAGAAACATCCAAACAAACATTTATCCCGCTAATATTTTCTTTTGCAGCACAAGTCTTGAATTTGGCAAATCTTGATGGTAAAGATTCCACATACTTGACGGCATCCCTAATCCTTGTTATTAAATTATAATTTTCCTCTAAGCCTTCCTTTACAACCATATTCAATATATAGGCAGCACACCGCATGTGAAGATGTTCACCACCTAAAACTGTACGATTATTGTCTTTCATTCTTCTCTTTATATAATCCAGCAATATCATTTGAACAAGCATTGTTAATTGTGAAGGTCAAGATTTTATTAACACCAAGTCCATATAATGCCGACTCTAATACCCTCCCAATAGTATTGCCCTTATGGTCAGGAATTTGGCAAAACTTGAGTATTTTCTTATGCAATCTCTAATGACAATCGATAAAATGTGCAATAATGCACATGTAGTTTAAGTTTTGCACAGACGTCCAAGTATTGATGATAAGACATATTCTTTTACCATACAACAAAAATTTTAACTGTATTTTCTCTTCATTACACAGTTTAATACAATCCATTTTTAGAGTGATGGGGGATGGTAAAGTAAACCAAGGCTCTAAAGCAGCCACGTAATCAATAAATCCTTCATTCTCCACAAGCCTAAAAGACAATTCACACCTAATAAAGAATTTAGCGGTTGACACCCTAAGTTGTTCAGCATCGAAGTTCAATAGAACTTGTGGGCTACACACCTTTCACTCTACATCTCTTTTACTACTAGAGGTATTTTTTGGAGCAAAAAATGGAGATTTTGAACAATTAAAAAGATGGGTCCTCATAGAGGAAGTGTCGTTCTTGTAGTGGCACTTGTATTCCTTACCACACTAATTACACTTAGCTTTTGGGTCATCGGGATCAATAGGTTCAACTTTAGTAAAGTTATCCTGAGCTATTGATCTGTTACTAGGTATTTTTTTAGATTTTTTTGGTATAGGTGGGATGAAACTAGTAGGATTTTGTGTATGTGTGGATGAAAGGGTTGGCCGGTACATGATATTTCGATTGCAATATCGGCCGGTACTACTTGATATCTGTGTTTGAACCATGTTGGATTTCGGCTTTTCATTTTTTTTTTACCTTAATTCAGATTAGACTAATTATACATATATTTATATATTTAATTTATTCATATATTGACTATTATTTTAAAATATAATTTATATATGTATTTATATACATAATTTATTTATATATAAATTATTTTGAAACAGTATATAAAATGATACTAATATCGAAATATTTTATTTCAATATCGTAACTGGTACGCATACCAGTATAGTATTCAAAACGTTGTAATAGTAAGTTTATTATTATAAAAAAAAAAGGGCAATAGTGCTGGTTATTTATTTTTATTGACATTGTTGTTATGTTTAGTCTGATTTAAAATTAAGGTTTGGACATTTTTTTAGAAAAAAATTATTTTCTTATATATATACTTTTAAAGCTATTGTCCTATATATTAAGAGTAACATTAGTGGCTCAACAAAAAAAAAGAGTAATATCAGTAATTAGTCTTTAAGGGCCGGTTTAAATTAGTAGATAAGATAAATTCGACTTAATTTATTTAAAACTTATCATTATTTTTTTTATAATTTTTATACAAAATATAAATTTTAATATAATCTTTTTAAATTCTAATATAAAATTTTCAAATCTTAATTCAATTCTTTCAAATTTTAAAATAATAATAATATTAAAAATAAATTTAATTTACCTTCATTTATTTTATCTCCATTTAAATTAGGTCTAAATATGTTGAGAACAAGAACATTACACGCGCCTAAACGGGCGTGTACTGTGATTCCGAACTTTTTTTCCCGGAGGCATAGACATGCGTGCCGAATTGGGAAAAAGCAAACGAAAATATCCAATCATAAATAAATAAATAAAAGTGCTGAAATGGTACACCCTGACCCGGTAGCATTGTTTTTAAGATAAGAGAAATGTTATTTTGTATATTTATTTTAATATTTTATTTTGATATTTGATATTTGATATTTGATATTTAATATTTAAGAAAGTAATTATTCATATATTAATATTATTATTATATTTTCAAAATGATAAATAAATAAAAATTAAAAATTAAAAAAATAAAACTAAAATTTATAATAACGATCACATTAAGCAGTACTATTTAGTGGCAGAGTGGCATTGTTTTTAGGATAAAGATAGAAAACTTTCTTCTAGAGCTGTAAAGATAAAACAAAAAATTAAAAAATGGGTTTGGATCAAATTGGACTGGTTGAATTGATTCGATCTGTAATCGATTTACTTTTTTCAACATCAAATCAGACTAAATCAAACCGCTTCGCATATTATATATATATATTATTAGTTTTTGATATAATAGATATTTTATATTTTAAACATATTATCATAAAAATGTTAATATATAAGATTAAAATATTATGTTATAAATTATAATTTATAATATAACATTATTTTATACATTATTATATACATATTATATATATCAAAGTATACATAAAAGACATTTTATTACATAATAAATTCTCAACACATTTTTTTTTTATAAATACATAACTAATATTAATATATATAATATATTAAAGTTGAAAAATAAGACTGAACTGGACCGAAAACAATAATACTAAAAGTACAATTTAGGGGAGTAATTGATTTTAAAAAATGTAAAATTGGTATTACCAGTTCGATCTTAAATTTTATTTAAAATTAGACTAAAACAAACCGGTTAGAGCATTAATATTAGATCCTTCAAATAATCTATCAAACACAATCTTGATTATTTTTGTTAAAAAAAATTTCTACATTGGATCTATCAAATCTCCTAATGTCTAATTTTGAACTACAATAAATCTTCTCCATTATTTATATTTGAAGGATCACTATTTACATACTAGATATATACTTTAATATATTTTATTTCACTACTTTTATTTTTCTCATTTTTCACCCATATTTTATTTGAAGAATCACTATTTACATCCTTACTCTCTTATTACTCCTATATTATTTTTTGAGAAATTTTATTTATAGTTCTAAGTAAGAGAAGGTACAAATTCATTGATGTATACGAGTAAAAAGAAAAAAATAATATCATTTTAAAAAAATGTTTTTATAATTTTAAATGATTTTTAAACATAAATGTATGAGTTTGTGTGGTCAATTCCTAGACAGGGACTCTACGTAGACTAACTTATTATTTTTAGTGTATTTGAAAACTTTAACTTATTTTTTAAATATTTTTAAATATTTTTAATCATGATATTTTTTTAAAAAAAATATACAACTTTATTAAGAATACTCACATCTGACCCTCTTATCAATGTGCTCGTTAAATTATAAGGACTACCCATTTTAGTTCTCACATCTGATCCCTTATAATAGAATCAGATTTGTTATCATAAATAATGCTCTCACGTATTTTATTAGTTGTTTATTAACAAGTGTTGTGATGTGAAATAAAATAGTAGAAAAGGTACTAAAGAAATAATAGAATAATGTTATTTGAATAGATGAAGAAAAATATAGAAAATAAGATATAGGAGATTTTTTGAAAATAGTTAAAATTTTAAAAAAAAATTATAAGGAGTGGGGTTTTTGATTAAATTCGACGAAAAAATATAGAGAATTGTATGTGAGTGTTTTAATCGTCATTTTCTTAATCATTAAGTAAAAAATATATATAAATAAAAAAATAAAAAAAAGTAATAAAAAGATGATAAAGGGGCAGTAAAACTATAATTATTTTATTAATTTAACATGCGCTGTAAAGTCCGCTACTGTTGGAAACTTGGATGAACTGGTCGAGGTATTACGTCCCATTGAAAGCTTTCACCATAGCAATCCGGGGCCCAAATTGAGAGGACACCAGGGAAGTTGTAAAAGTTTGTCCATCATAGCTCTTTATTCAAGCCCATATAGGCCCACATGAAGGCTCTTTCTTTTTTATTTTTTATTTTTATTTTTACACAAAAGGCTCTTTATTTAAATCCGTTTCAATTTATCAAATTTGAGTACGTAAAGAATGTCATTATAGTAGGAAAATGCTTGGGAAGTTTAGCCAATTTCATTACAGTTAAAGAACGGTCATATTCTAGCTTGTGAAAAAATTGTTTCTGATTCAGTTAATTGCTCTCCCACACTTGGATAATTAACAAAAGTTATGTTTGAATGTTAAGATAATTTTAGATGATATGTGAATGATAATAATAAATAATTTGTAAATAATAGTAAATTATTTGTGAATAACAGTGAACAATAATAAAGTTGTTTTAAAACTACTTCACTTACTAAACATAATCTTAGATGGAGGGATTATAGAAAGTACGCGATGCATAGTATAATACTTTAGTTTTAATTAGTTATCTTCATTTTTTACATTCTTTAGTGGAATAAAATATTTTTTTAAAAAAATAAAATAAAAATAAAAATGTATTGATTAACAAATTTTCTCCTCCGATAATGAATTTACCCAACTGATCAGGAGGCTATAATCCCCATTAAAAATTGGACCCTCTTGCCCAATTGTAGGACCCACATAGGCCCATTAAGCCCAACCCTTACATCAATTCGGCAAGTTTAGTCGACGATGTCCTAGAATAAATCCTAGGAATGAATATTCGTTCTGTTTTTCTCTACCATTTTCTTTCTTCGACGATCACAAAGTCAACAATCTTGTCTTACGTAACATTACAAAAAGCTGCTGAGCAGATTTTCTGACTAAACACGGCTCTGAGTACAAGAGGTTTTGTTCTTTCAAAAATGATACATGGATTATTATTTTATAATATTTTTTATATCTAATTTTTTTAATATTTAATTTTACTTAATGATTAAGAATATAAATATAAATAAAATAATATATATTTTTTAATTTTTTCTTACTAATTAATAATATAAAAAAAATAATTAAAAAATGATAAAAAATAATTTTTTTTTTTATAACGCACTGAATTATAAAAAAAGTGTAAAACCTATCATTACTCTTGTTCTTTTGCTTAGAATCCAGAAGGAAGGGAGAAAAAGAGAGTCACAAAACACGACATTTTGTTCCTCGTTGTGCTACAAACAAACTGTAGCAAAAAAACTCCTTATAGTTACGAATTACATACAAATTTTCTTAAAAAAAATCACATAGATTTATTTTGGAGATGGTCTAGATGAAAATTTATTATTTATTTATTTATTTAATTTTTTCAAATGCAAAAACAGAATTGATTTTTTGTTTTTGTTTTTAAATATTAAAAAATACTTCTTAATGTTTCGAAAAAAAAAAGACAAACGAAAAATAAAAAAATTGGTCTTATTATAGGTAGATCATCAGTTTTCGTAGCATGACCCTTGATAAAAATAAATAAATAAATAAATAAAATTTCGTAAATTTTTTTTTTAAAAGAGAAAGAAAATAAGCCAAGGAAAAAAGACATGACGTGGGTTAGAAAGGACCCCCGAAGGACAGGTGGTCCGGGTCGATCTGTTTGGACACGTGTTTGGGCGAATGGGATTGCAAGTTGTCGCGACTCAAACAAGGTGGTGAAATCTGATAAGGAAGAAGTCAGAGGAGAAGCCCAAAGGAGCCGAAACGAAGGGGGGGTATGGGGAATGACAAAGTGGGCCCCACTCACATAACAAATTATAAATTTTTTCAGACAAAGATATGCCATTATGTGGTGGTGGCATATAAGAAAAGTTTAGAACCCTTTTCTGTAAAGTCCATCTCTTATCCAAAAAATGTGCTGTAATACACATATAACCATCAGTGGTTATAGAAGTCCACAAGTCAGATGTCAAACTAATTCTACCAGGAATTTCATTTAACATGCATTTAATCCTATTTTTTTCCCTCTGATGCATCTTAACCAAATCTGCCTTAGCAGTATTCCTAGAAATAATTGGAATGTCTGGACGCAAATATTGTAATAAAGATCTCACCCCCGAATATTCAACAAACCGAAAAGGCAGGTCATGCTTAACAATAGCAGCTACTAATATTTGTCTATATTCTTCAGGGTTAAATTTAGAGTTGCTTACCGAAATAGATCCACTATTTTGTCCCAAAATCAACTGACCAATATCTCGTGAACTTCTCCTAGGGCACACCTCAATGTGACGCCTCAAATTTCCGGTTCCATTTTTGCTTGATGCAAGGTAAGTAGCTCCACACAGCTTGCACCTGGCTCGTGGCTTCTTATCATCTTGTTTCTCAGAATCAGGAACAATTTCAAAAAGATTCCACACATATGACCGCTTCCTTCGTTTTGATTTAGCCTCTTCAGTTTGAAAACTTTCTTCTTCATTTTCAAACTGGTCCAAATCAATAAACTCATTATTTTCACCTTCTGCCTCAGTCATCTGACAACAAATAAGAACAAAGTTTAGCAGAGTCGCATCTTCATTTCCTACTAGGATTGCAATTCAGTTTCTTAAATCAACTTAACCCATCTCCAAAAGTTATAAAATAGAAGTTTAACATCAAGGAAAACAAGTAGCTGTTGGCATCCTATTTCCATGTGAAATGACTTGTTTCAACACATTGGACAAGGCATCCACTCACAAGCGACATTCAACTCGGAAATGATGGAACATTCTTGAAATATATTGAAAGACAAAAGCTGGGACATTCTCCCACCACATTTGACTATCTAACACATTCAAAGCAAATCAAGTTAAACAATGAGCAACACCATTTATCAAGTTCATCATCTCCTTTGCATTCTTATATAAATCAAATTTCCATTTATGAAAGATGAATCATGTTCAGCTTGAAGCTCCTGCACTAGTAGTAAACAATCGGATTCAATAGTAAACTTTGAAATACCAAGAGGAATACAAAACTATAAGCCCCTAAATACAACCAAATAACCAATAATTCAAAAGTTTAAGCCCCGACCACTTCTTGTTCAAGTTTACTAGCAACCCTCATTGTTCTACCAGCATTGTCTCGCAATATTAAGCCAATCCCTGCTTTTCTATTTTCAGTAAAGATAACCCGGCCGTTGACAACTTGACATTGAGCTTTAAACAACAAATTAGTAAAATCATTTGTCCTACCATGGAAGAGAATAAACTTCACAATGTCAATGAATCCCAGTTCCCAATCATTGGCCTCTCCAACAAAATTTACACATCAATAGAGAGAATACTACGAGAGTTGATAGTGATCCCTCACAAAAGCATTCTTAATGCATGTAATCTGAAATAACTCCTAGAATACATCTTTCAAAGATTTGAAATAAGAACCATCAAATCTTCCTATGGAACTATTAAAAGGGGCTGAATAACAACTGAATAAATTTCAATTCAACTGTTAAAAGGGGATGTTAAAAGGGGATGTTAAAAGGAAAGAACCATCTAGTTTTGTACTGTTAAATAAATTTCAATTCAACTGAATAACAACTCATTGTTTATCAAATATCATCCATACATCTCAATTTCAACAACAATCGAGTGCAAAAATGCATAAATCCACCCCAGAAAAAAGAAGCTAGCTCTCGGAGAATGCCAAAAAAAAAAATGGTAACTCACAAAGCTTAGCCTTAGATCACATAGAAGTTAATTTACTCAGAAGTCAGAGGACGAGCTCTCTATGTTTAATGTTTATGGACAAACCATGTGCTCATGAGTACTGTAAATCCACATCTGAAGATCGTGAACCGTGAAAACAGAACAAAAATAGGAACAAATTAGACAAAATATTTAAACATTCAAGATCGTAGACCAAACAACATGTTCCCATTGATACATCCGATTGATATATAGTCTTCATTCGCTCAAGATATCTTCAAATTAAATACAAATATTGAAGAGTAAAATTTGCTCCTAAAACAACCAAACCCTAATAGAAGCTACCTTGAAGATGGGGCGGCGTGAGAACTGGGACTGGTCACTGGGCGATGCCGTGAAGATGAGCTTCAGCTGCGCCGCGATGCCGTGAAGGAGGAAAGCCGTGATGCCGATTGCCGAAGGTTGAAGATGAGTGAGACGGGACGGAGACGGGAGGGAGATGGAAGGTGAAGAAAGCCGATGCCGATGCCGAAGGTTGAAGGTTGAAGATGGCCGCTGGGTGAGACGGGAGGGAGACGGGCGACTGAGAGTCTGAGAGTGTTGAGAAGTGAAGTAAGGAAACCGAAAAGAAATATGAGCGAGATTTGTGAGTCCGAAGATTGAGAAGTGAAGTAAGGAAATCGAAAAGAAAAGGGGCGGCGGACCGTAAGGTAGCTATTTAGGGTTTTTCACTTTTTTGTGTTGGGAGGGTAAAACCGTAAAATAATAATTTTATTTTTTAAACGGGTCATAACGGGTTATAATGGGTCATAACGGGTTTGACCCGTTATGACCCGTTAAGAATTCGTGTCTTAACGGGTTGACCCGTTTTGACCCGAAACCCGTTAAGACTCAACCCTAACCCGTTTTTATCGTGTCGTGTTCGTTTCGGATTAACGGGTCGTGTCATATATTGCCACCCCTATTTGTATCTGGAGATGCATTCGGTTTGGGGTGGGCCCATAGGGGGGTGGTAGTACGGTGCCGGGTGGTTGTCCTCCCAATAGGGTACTTTTCTTGCCTGAAGCTCCATGTCCTCACCCACGTGCCACTCTTCCTTTACATCACCCCACAGCAAGTTACTCACTCCTTCCTGTTTATTTATATTTCTTAAAATTTATTTTAAGCGAAGATATAAATTAAATATATTTATTTTATTTAATTTAAAGAAAATTTTGACCTAGTGTTAAAATATAAATTAAATAATTAAATTTATCTATTTTCATCAATTTAAACTTTTAAATAAGTGCGC
This sequence comes from Platycarya strobilacea, assembly GCA_036898215.1. NCBI lineage: Eukaryota > Viridiplantae > Streptophyta > Magnoliopsida > Fagales > Juglandaceae > Platycarya > Platycarya strobilacea. Next base: position 22,940,928 of record CM072545.1, on the reverse strand, counting down.
ATTTCATAATTTGTAAATTTATTTTTTGACAAATTAAATACATCATTAATGTGACAAAATGCACCATCCACGTGGGAATTATTTATTTTATCTAATAAATGATATATTGTTGTGAAGCTACACTATTCTTATGTTGTTGATGTGAGAATATTTAAAAAACTATAATGAAACAAATGAAATTGTAGATTCGATTATTTAAAAAGTTGTTAGTATATGTTTTTAGTGACTGATGGGTTTTAATATAGGTCAACATATATATATATATATATATTTATCTACCTCGATTAGATTAGTTCTTGTCTAAGATCATTCTAATAATATTATGCTAATATTCTGTGAAGATTTTAGTTCCATATATTTTATATTTAGATATTAATTAATTATATTTCCTTTATTTCACTAGTTTTATTATATATAAATAGGCCAACAATCAACAATGTATATTAATGTCACTATATATTTAATTTTAGAGATTTCACACAGACAATTACCCCTACAGGTTGAATGATTTCATGTCAACTCTCTCAAGATTAAAATATTTTGTCGGTGACTTTCTAAAGATATTGAAGGAGTTTCCATTTGACTTGTTTCAGTGCCATGAGTAAGAGTTACCATACAAAATTTGCTTTTTACTTTTCTTTTAAAAAGATGAATGGACATATCCATCGTGGAGCTTCCACTAGGCTTTTTAGTGGCAATACATGTCGACTATTAGAATTTTGAGGCTGTCTTTATTTTCTCTCTTGTTGGCCCGACACTAAATATCCATAGTTCAAAATGTAATTAATTATTTTATTTGATAGGTAAAATGTAACCAAATGGATTTGTAATAAATCCAAATGAGAGATTATTATTCACGTGAAAAGAATATAAATCTAATATTCCTTTAGTGTATAATTGGAGATATTTTAATCATTTCACTTATCAACAATGATCAAAGTATCCATTTTTTAACACTCGATGGATCTGAAATGGAGATAATTCTATTGTCTAAGGTGACATAAAGATTAAGACGTGAGTCTAATTACAATATTTATTATTGTTCTTGTAAATATCTCAGATAATATTAAGTATTAATAATGAATATTGTATATATATATATATATTTTAGGCTCCATTTGATTACATAGGTGAGATGAGATAAAAATTGAAAATAGAGTAAAATATTATTAAAGTATAATTTTAAAATATAATTTTTATTTTGAAATTTAAATAAGAATTAAATAATTTATGATATTTTGTATAAAAATTTAAAAAAATTATAATAATTATATGAAATGAGATAGAGTTCAAATCAAACTATGTAAATCATGTTTTTCTAAAGCAAGTTAATCTCGTGATAACCAAAACCTAGCCATCAAACAAAAAAGGTAACCCTACATCTCCCATCAGGTATTTCATTTCCATTCTATTATTTAAATACGATATTTTCATTTGGATCATCTTTTACTCTTTTTTAAAAGGTAAAATATGTCTCAATAATAATATCTCATCATAATAAAATAAAAGTAAGGTGCCAATATAATTTGATAGATTTTTTATGACAAATATATCATAGCATGAACATTGAAGAGGCTAGCTAGGTACAGAAAGGTAAAATGCTTCCCTATAGAGAAACTTCATCATTTCAATTTGAAAAATAACATAACCAGATTATGTTATAAAAATAAACTTATAAATTGACATTTGACACAATTTTATATGTTATCATGTTAAATCTACTTATAATAACAATAATTTTATGATCTTAATTTGTAAATTTAAGACATAATTAAAAACCTTGGATGAAATGGATTTCTCACTGGCCACGTGTCTGTCCCTAACATTTGCTACCTCGAAGGCTCAAATAGCTGGCCGATAGCTCCCGCTGTAAACCCATTTTTCTTTCTCCTATATATACATCTTGAGAACACGGCCAGCAAAACCCCAAAGTATCCATTCCCACCCTTAATTTCTTCCCAACCCCCACACCATCTTGTATCTATCATCTATCTTCGGATTTCTGATCTCTACTAGTTGGAGCCATGCAATTCTGTTTGCACTTCACCACCCTACCAACAACCTCTGGACTCCAAAATCTCACTGATCAACGGAGGAATGCTCCAATCCCCTCCCCACTTTTCACTTCCAAAATCCTCATCAACCCTGCCAACAAAAAACTCATCCCAAAGCCACCACCATCGCTGTCACAACACAAAGCATCACCCAAAAGTGATGATCAGCTGTTGTCAACCCCACCAATACCCACGTACCCACCGCGTTTAAACCCCTTGCAAAACGTAGTTGCCTCGCTCCTAGACTTCGTAGAGGCCTCCCTGATATTACCACTTGAAAAGAATCATAAGTTGCCGAAGACGGTCGACCCGGAGATTCAGATATCTGGTAATTTCGCCCCGGTACGGGAGTGCCCGGTTCATCATGGGCTCGAGGTACTGGGTCAAATTCCACCATGCCTTTACGGCGTTTACTTGCGGAATGGTGCTAATCCCATGTTCGCTCCGTCAGGTGGACACCATTTGTTTGACGGGGACGGCATGATACACGCCGTTACCTTGGGCTCCGGGAACGAAGCTAGCTACAGCTGTCGGTACACGAGCACGAGCCGGCTCGTTCAAGAAGCCGCGATGGGGAGGCCCGTGTTTCCTAAGCCGGTTGGAGAGTTGCATGGCCACTCCGGACTGGCTAGGCTTGCGGTGTTCTTTGCCCGAGCTGGAGCCGGGTTAGTTGACGGGTCGCGAGGCTCAGGTGTTGCCAATGCGGGGCTCGTCTATTTCAACGGCCGATTATTAGCCATGTCAGAGGACGACCTACCGTACCACGTTAGTATCAAGGATGATGGCGATCTTGAGACGATCGGACGGTTCAATTTCAACAATCAGCTGGACTGCCCCATGATAGCGCACCCCAAGCTGGACCCCATTACTGGTGAGCTCCACGCGCTGAGCTACAACGTGGTGAAAAAACCGTACCTCAGGTACTTCAAGTTCGACACGTGCGGTAATAAGTCACTTGACGTGGAGGTCTCTCTTCAGCTACCGACGATGATACATGACTTTGCCATAACAGAGACCTTTGTAATACTCCCCGACCACCAGGTGGTATTCAAGTTGTCGGAAATGATTCGAGGCGGGTCTCCGGTGATATTCGACGAGAGCAAGACCTCTCGATTCGGAATTTTGCCTAAAAATGACGTCGATGAGTCGAGAATGCAATGGATTGATGTACCCAATTGCTTTTGCTTCCATCTGTGGAATGCATGGGAGGAAAAATCTGAAACCGGCGACGAGACCATCGTTATCATAGGTTCGTGCATGAGCCCGCCGGACACAATATTCAACGAGAGAGAGGTCCCGCTTCAGAGTGAGTTATCGGAGATCAGGTTAAACATGAGAACGGGGAAGTCCACGCGCCGGGTGATCGTGTCGGGCATGAACTTGGAAGCAGGGCAAGTAAACAGGCAGCTCATCGGCCAGAAGACTCGGTACGTGTACCTAGCGATAGCAGAGCCGTGGCCCAAGTGTTCCGGCATTGCAAAGGTTGATTTGAATTCTGGTGTGATTACCAAATTTTTGTATGGGACGGGATGCTTTGGAGGAGAGCCATTTTATGTACCGAAGAAGATGAAACCCGAGGGAACTCATGTTAGAGAAGATGACGACGACGACGATGATGATGATGATGAGGGGTTTATAGTGGGATTTGTGAGGGATGAGAAGAGAGAGACGTCCGAGTTGGTGATAGTGGAAGCTTCAAGCATGAAGGTAGTGGCAACAGTAAGACTGCCTGCTAGGGTTCCTTATGGGTTTCATGGCACATTTGTTGGTGCAGAAGATTTGAAGGTGCAAGCAGCAGCCATGGCTTAATTAGGCTCAATTGTTTTTTTTTTCGTGGTTAATTACTTGTTAATTAACTAGCTAGCTAGAGATACTTAATCAGTACTAGCTTTACTCTTATGGAACATTTGGCGGAGAAGGAATCAACATGCGTTCAAAAACATCCTTATTGATCCCAAGACAGTGCTTAACAGAGTTCAGCAAATGAAAATTGGTTTCCAAGTGCAACATTCCTCTCCCAGAGCAAATACACAAAGCTCCACCAGCAGAATTGAGAGATGGCAGTTACCCCTCCAAATGTTTGCAAAATTAACTGAATTGTGGCAGTAGATGAAAGCAATAACAAGATTGGGATAGGCATTGCCATTGGAGATGAGGAAGGAAACTTTCTGGCAACAATGAGGAAAAACCAAAGAATGAGATGTAATCTGCTATTAGCTGAAGCTATGGGAGCCCTCACTGCTATGGATTTAGGGACTCAAACTGGCATGAGGAATGTTACATTGGAAGGGACTCCAAGAGAGTAGTAACTGATGTGCTGGAACCAAAGGAAGATGACAGCTATTATGGTATGATTATCTCACAGATTCGGTCGAGATTAAACGGTTTCACTGCTTGTGAAGTGAGACATGTTTTTAGAAATGCAAATGTGGTAGCTCATGAAATGGGAAAAAATGCACCGAGTATATCAGAGTGCATAGTTGAATTGGGGGAAACTCCTCAATGTATCAGGTCTATGTAACCGTTTTTCCAGTTATATGAAAGGAACTTTTTCAAAAAAATAAAAAATAAAAAAAATTGGAGCAAAATCATATATATATAAATATTAATACTAGTTCCACACCCTAATAAATTACTACCTTGCATCGTCAGGGAGTAATTTGTTAATTTATCTTATTTTAACATTTCTGATCTGTAAAAACATATAAATATAATAAGCTATCTACTTTCTATTTTATTATAAATTTCTTTCATATATATTTTTTATTTTTATTTTTTTCACCCACTTTACACATATTTGTTTCCATTTCCATATAGAAACCAAAATTTCATATTCTTTTGCCTTATGCATAGCTTGTCTTCAACATGCAAATTATCTATACATTAATCAAAGATATTACTCCTAGCACGAGAAAATGGAAGATCAACATGATTGTAGCAGACAAATGGTCAAAATGTACTGTGAAATATTCAACAGTAAAGTATCAAAAGTTGACATTCATTGATCCCAGAAATTACAATTGATCCCAGAAATTACACTTGTCAATTAATTCTAGATTTTTATAATAATTATTAAGAATATAGAAAGTGATGATGAACCGTTGCAGCCATCTAAAAATAATACTATCTCATTCATTAACTTACATGATTACAAAGAATATAAATGCTGAAATAAGTATATTTCACATCATCATTTCTATTTCTTTCATAATTTATTTTATTTATAGCTAACAAAGTTTAAATATTTTTAATCAGATCCCTTAGATGTTACCATACACATTAAGCCACCTAGAGTGAACTAGCATCAGAGCATATGTGCGAGTAAGGGTATCAACATAAGTAGCAAGTCAAGCTGTTGAATCACTAGATCTATCGGTGTGACCCTCATCAATATCAATTTTAATTTTATCCACGTTCTTTATTTTTTTTATGCAAACACCCCTCGTAGTGCCTCGACCTCGATTCTGGCTTACAACAGCTACATGTACAACAATTAAAATAGATGTATTAATTTGGTAAATATATTATTTACTTACTACCATGTATTAAATGTGGAATTTAATTTGATAAATTATTTTGTTATGGGTCTAGTGATGTTGACCCACTATTGATGGCTAGTGAACTACATATAGGAGAGTCGGCAATGGGTGAAGGTGGGGATGACGCACATGTTGCTTTGCATTGGAGAGGTATATTTATTTGAAATTGTAATAAACTAAATATAGTATATAAATGTTACAGATATTTATAAGACTTATACTAATACAAATATTAGATTAATTGACTATTAGTTTTGTTGGACCAGCTGCCCTCATTTTCACTAGACACTTCAGTGGATTCTTGTTCTTCCGACATTCCACCCTCAATTACTTTTGGTTCAATGTGTTCTCTACGCAGTGAGACTATATCATATTGACTTAGGCTAACAAATAGATTGATGCCCGATTCATTTCCTTGATATGCTTTTTGATTTGTCAGACTATTAAATTCTTCATGTAGTTCATCTGCCTCTAGAATGTAGTCATATACATTTCTTGGTGTAAAGTTCTCTACCACTCGCCATGGGTTCTCGTACTCTAGATCATCTAAATAAAAAAACTTAAATCGCTTGGCAAACAAGAATGAAAGGATTGTCCTCGTACTAGGTCCATGATGTATTTACACAAACAAAATTTCATATTTACGCACTCTCAATATAGGATTTGAAATATCCCACAAAGTACATTTAAACAACCAAATCATATATCCCCCCACATACTTTAACCCTATAACATCTTTTACAACTCCATAGAAGTTAATATTATTATTCCCAGGGCTCCTTTAGACTACAACTCCACAATTCTAATTTTTTCTGTATTATTTTTTGTCACACGTGTGAAATCTATATCCATGCACCAAACATATTGTGCATTAGATGACCTGTCTGCCCGACCCACACCACAATGCATAAAGCTTTGGTGTAATCTTACCAGAATTTTCAGCATATTTTGATAGAACTTACATCAACAAATATATTTAGTTATATATTAAATAACAGTAGAAAAATTTTTTAGTTTTTGAATAATATCTTATGCTCAAACCACAATGCACATTCCTTTTTATACTTCTTTTGTACGTCAGTTACACTACAAGAAAAAAGTAGTTATAAATGTTCATTGTGCATTTTCATGTGAACTATTAATTTCTTTAAAGTTATACTATATCATATGACTCGAATATGCAAAACTTAATTGATATGGAGATTCATTACTAACCTCAAATAGTACTCAATTCTGCACAGTTATTCAGGACATACTATTGACTATATCAAAATTTTGTCCACATAGGTCATAACGGCCCTATGCACCTATGGGATATACGGTTTGGAAAAATACGAAAAATGATGATGAGACACCTATTTGTCTACCTTTATAATTTCGATCCAGTCTCATAAATCTGATATCAACCCTATGAAAATATATTGAACAAAAAGTGTGTCATTCGTTATCAATTTATGACTCTGTAATTGAACTTTTTGGATGAGCCTTATTTTCCACAGATCGCTTAAGTTTTCCCAAAAATCATTTAATAGGATACATTTATCTATATTGAATTGGGTCAATAATTAATACCTCACGAGATAAGTTAAAAGTCAAATGAACCATTATATCAAAGAAGGAAAGCTGGTATAAACTCTCAAATTTGTACAATATCACTGTGATGTCAGCTTCTATTTTTAACAATGCCGCGACTTTCAACGTTTAACTACAAATGTCATTGAAAAATGCCCCTAACTCTGTGAGAGCTATACGAATATCTTGAGTAAACTTTTCAAGCACACTAACTGCCAATAGATGTAGAAATATATGATAGTCGTGACTTTTTATACCAGTTATCTCCTAGTCATGAGTTCGCACAAATCTTGACATGTTCGAACCATACCTATTGGATAATTTGATTGTCATAAACCAATCCCAAAATTTATTTCTCTCATCATGTGATAGCATATACCGTTTGAGGGGTATATAGGCTAAAGACCCATTATCTTGTAAATGCAACTCCGGTTTTATCCCTAACTCCTTCAAATTTTTACGAGAGTTAATTGTATCGTTTGTATTTCCTTCAATTGACATTAGAGTGCTTAAACTATTCTCATATATATTTTTCTCAATGTACATGGCGTTTAGATTAAGGCGGAGTGTCAATGCAAACCAATATGGCAACTTGAAAAAAAATACTTTTCTTCGTCCGATTGAATTCCACTACTTGTTGTTTCTTTTTTTGAACTCTTGAGTCCTTCCCAAATTTATTTTCTAGATTATATACTAGTTTTGCGAGAATATCATTGACAGACAGTTCTAGCAGTGATGACCTCCGCTCAGTCTGTTCATCAAATATCGCTTTATTCGAATGCCATCTATGATTATTAGATAGATATCGATGGTGTCCCATAAAATATAATTTTCGTCCATTTGTTAACAATTGCAATTGTGTATCTTTGTTGCAAACTGAACAAGCTATTTTATCTTTTGTGCACGACCCAAACAAGTTTTTGTATGCTGAAAAATCATTTATTATCCATAACAATACAACATGCATCTTGAATTCTCGCCCTAAGGCCGAATCATATGTGGCCACACCTTGTTCCCACAACTCTTCCAACTCTGCTATCAATAGCTGCATATATACGTATATTTCATTTCCTGGTGACCTCGACCCTGAGATCAGTAGAGCCATCATGACATAAAGATCCTTCATACGCTTCCATGGTGGCAAATTATAAGGCATTAATATGACAAGTCACGTACTATGAAAAGTGCTCATATTTCCAAATGGATTAAAACCATTAGTTTCCAACCCAAGACGTGCGTGGTGAGACTCTTCAACAACCATGGATACTCCTCATCAAATTTCTTCCATTATAAGGAATTTGTCGTATGCAAGAGGAATTGATCATTTCGAATTCTTTTTGCATGATGACAAGTCATATCTTTTGCAGTCACCCTAGAAGTAAACAATCGTTGAAGTCGAGTGATCAATGAAAAATATCTTAATATTTTATTCGGTACATTATGCTTATCAGATGTCCATCTTGACTTATGGAACACTAGACATGAATCAAATTCTGTATATTACTTTCAGAAGAGTACATAATCATTCTTACATATGTAGATGATATTATAATCAAATCCCAACCCTCACTTCATATTCTCCATCTTATAAGAGTTACGAGGCACTAGGTTATCTTATAGAAACCTCTTTAAATAATTGTAGTAGCATGTCAAAGGCTTTTGTAGAAATTTGGCATATTGACTTTGTGACGCCCCCAAATTCCTCTTAAAATAACACAGGAATCGAGGCGTCAGGATGATGACAACACGGGTCACACATTCCAACGACAAGTGTCAAACGTGTGTGCACACGTGACATACATAAAATATAGGTCGCAGCGGATAATAAAATCAATAACTAGGTACCATAATTTTTAGAAATATTTTACAAACCAATTTAATAAAAACTCTCCAACAGGAGATTTAATACAGTTATCCGAAATACAAATTAAACAAATACATATTTATAAAAAGGAGAAAATAAATTTCCCGAGATAACAATTAATATTAATATCACCTCAATGGCGGAGCCGTCTCCTCAGGCTCTGCCTCTTCATAATCTGCATCCAAAAACTACGACGCCAAGATGGCATCGCAGGTAAGTGCAACCCAACCAAACTAAAAGACAGAAATACATTAATGCCACAACAACAATCATGAACAATTACCATATGCATGAGGCTTAAAATCATCTTCCTCAAAGTAAATGAAATAACCACACACGCCAAAATCCCAATTTAATCCACAATAAAATCTCAATAAAATCACCCATCATTTTCCACAAAATAACATCCTCAAAACTAATCATACCAGGCGTTATGTATCGCCGTCCCCGATATGATATACACACACACACCCGAAATTATAACGGGCGTTACGTATTGCCGTCCCCATTACGATTCACACACACTCATTTCATACCGGGCGTTACGTATCACCGTCCACAATATGAAATGCACACCCAATGACCATAATGGGCGTTACGTATCGCCGTCCCCATTATGTCATCCGCACACACTATCAATCACAATGGGCGTTACGTATCGCCGTCCCCATTATGACTGACACACACACACATGCTGATCACAACGGGCGTTACGTATCGCCGTCCCCGTTATGACTCAGCCCAAAACCCTTAAAATCCGTTAAACTCAATAAAAACCCAATTTCCATTTCCAACACACGAATATCCGAAATCATGCAAAAATTCAATTTCCAAATATTTTCATGAGCATGCGCGTAAATACACAATGTAGATAACCATGCAGCAATTATCTAACATTTAATTAATCCAATCAACCAACAAGTACCAACATCAACCAACACATAGCAACAATAATAAAAAACAATAACTTTTGATGCCAAAAATATATTTAAATCTTAAAACTCGTTTGGAAAGTACTTACAGCGGTAAAAACGTACATCCTTGAACAACGCCAATCTGCAGCGTTTGTAGCGGTCACATGTACGTTAGGCTAAAATGCTCGGTTTGACACCAAAATTTAGGGAGATACTCTTTGAAGGGTGGGGAATCTCATGGAGGTGGTGGTGTGGCGGCACAACCATCGGAAGGTGGCGGATCGAGGTCAAAATGGGTGAAAACCCATTTTCGGGTTTGAGGTTGTACCGGGAAGGTGAGGCCGCGGTTGGGGAAACTGAGCTAGGGGATGACCGGCTGGGCGAGGGGAGTCTGTTGGTGGCGGTGGTGAGGCCTACGGTGGCCGGACGGTGGCGCGACGAAGAACAACCCGTTTTAGGACCCATTTCGGGTGGAGGGGTAACCGGCAACGATGGGTGGCTACCGATGGTGGGTTATGCTCGCCGGAGGGTGGGGAGTCTAGTGGTGGTGGTCGGAGGCCAAGGGGTGGCCGGCAGTGGCCGAAAAATGCAAGGGAATGCAAAATACCCATTTCGGGTTAGTGGCTGTGGAGGGGCGGTGGGATGGCCGGAGGGGACACCACCGGTGCTGTTGAACTCGCCGGCATGTGGGGGTGAGGTTGGGCTGGGCGGTGTCGCCAGTGGGTGGCCAGCGGTGGCCCTGGGGCTGAGGAGAGAACCGGTGAGAGATGAGAGGGCGAGAGGGTACGCGGGCTGGGTTCACGGCCTGGGAAGGAAAGAAGAAAAAGAAGAAAAAGAAAAGAAAAGGAAAAGAAAAAGAGAAAAAAGAAAAAGACTAACTAGAAAAAGAAACACAATAAATTAAATAAAAGCAGACTTGAAATACTACAATCTAATATCAATAAAATAAAATATTTAAAACCCAACAATAGAAATAAATTAAACCCAAGCGCAATATTAAAAATAAAACAATAATTAATATAACGAAAGCAGATCAAATAAATTCACATAATAAAATAAAGGAATTAAATTCCAATCATTAAAATAATTAACTTATTAAAATAAATAAGAAAAGCAACGTAACTCAATATTAACTAATTAATAACTCAAATAATATCTTAAACAAATAAAATATGACTAATAATATTATTTAAATAAATTAAAATAATTAACACCGAGAATAAAATAACGTGTAAAAATACAATTAAGTCCGATATCTCACAGACTTGATATGGATCAACCTCATCGTGATGACAACTTGCTATGACATATATACCTCTCGTACAGTTCTCGCTATGCATGCTTTCACAGTCTTGCAAAGTTCTAATTTTCCTCAAAATGTTCATTCTCTATCTTGAACTCCAAACATGCCTGCGCCAATATCTCCTAACATCTCAGTCATATCCTCTCCATTATTATTACTATCATCAGAAACGACCACATTTGTATCGTCCATCTCGATCTCGATACCAATTTCCTCCATCTAATTGGACTGATTGCCAAATGTAATTGCTTGAGGAAATAGTTCGCCATGTAAAATTGAAAGTGAGTATTTAGGGTCGATCCTATTCATGAACAAATGTGATTCCACCACCACCAAGTTGTAAGAATTCAGTTTTTTGCACTTCTTGCGTGGACATTTTATAAAACCTTTGATTATTAGCACTGTCTTTCGCAAATCCTATTAAAAATTTCACCCGTATGCATACTCTATATAGTCTTTCTCAAGTCTATCTCCTAATAAAATCCAACTTTTATCTAGTATAATTTTGTTACCCGTTCATTGTCTCTTAAAAAGACCTAATTCATTTTATAAACACCATCAATATTAGTCTATATATTCATATCCTCCTGTTACGACCTTAATAAGGTAGTTGGTCCTATCTCATTCAAGAGACTATCATCTATAATGCATATATACTCAGTCCAAAGCTTTAATGTTTAGTCAAAATCTCGACAGCATTTTCTACAATTCTCGAAGTATGCTAGTCATGCTAAGTCGTTGACCCAATTCATGGACTGACCAACTTACGGACTACATACCCAGAGAATGTAAGGAAATGCGCACCAAAATCTTATAAACTAATACAAGAGTTTTAACTGAATATATCTATCATATAATGATAGAATTCCAAACTATTAACTTTGGACAATTTAAGAGTAGCATCCAATCAATTCTTTAAGATAATAGTTGGCTACAACTCTCGAACGAGGGTAAGGATCAATTTAACACTAAAATCAACACTGCCATTCAACTCATATATAATAGTAAAGCAAGTTACTAGATTATGATTAACACATATATTTACATTCCTAGACAAAAATATCAATTTTGTTATTTTATGTCCGAATGGGTGTTACCCGTTCAAACGACTGAACATATCGTCTGAACGGGATTCAAAAGAAATTGGAGTCCTATTTGGACATTGAAATTGTCGTTCAAACAAGAATTGTGCAAACAAAATACTCAGAACCCATCTTCAACCCTAAGCAACAAATACCCAAATAAACAAAATATGCTCAAACTGAATAATATAAGAAAATTCCCAAATAAACAAATCCCCAAACTCTAAGAAAAATCACTAAACATTCAAACTTTCTAAAAATAAGAAATCTAACCTTAAATTTTGCACTTGCAACAACAAATTTCAATTCAACAACCCCTACAAAATTAGTTTTAATGAAGGTAAATGATAGTAGAACTTGAAATACACAAAAAAAGTGTTTAGAAATCAAACTTACATCTTCTTTCTCAAGAATCCTTCATTTCTTACTCTAAAAAATATTCCCACAATCCCTCTTTGTCCTCTCTCTCTTTCTCAATATCTCATAGCAACAAATACCTTAAGGTCGTGTGAAAATGAATTGAAGACTTAGGTGTTTAAATCTTTGAAGTCGCATTCAGACGGGAGACTTAATCATCTGGATGTGAAAATTTCAAATTGTCGCCTAATTTTGTCGTAAGGAATTTAAACTTTACTCATTCGAATGAGTAATGTTCACGTTTAGACGCTATATTCTAAGCATATTCTGAGTATTTAGTATTTGAACAGATGAATTACCGTTCAAACGTGTAAATATCCTGAGTATTTGGTGCGAAGTTGTCCTCCAAATTTCAAATACAAACGACGAGATAAAATTCGCTCGAACGGGTACTTAATATTAATATACTAAGAAATATATATAGTAATATTATATCATTATTAGAATAGAAATATACTAAGTAAACCATTAAGTAATATTATACTAATATTATAATACTAACATACTAAGTAATATTATATTGATATTATATTAGTATATATTATTTGATTAGTATTATAATTGTAGTATAGCGCCATACTAAATAATATATATTATAATTTATATATACTGAAGTACAAGTACTTGGTATATACGAAGTACTTAGTGTAACGCCCCGTACTCGTAGGGGGTCACGAAGTCCAACCTGTTTGGTATAATCCATCCTCAACTACAAATAATAGGTCTCCGACCATGTTCAAATAAAAAAATATATATTTTCCACATCTCAATCCATATAACAATGTCCACTAAATCACAAATAAAAGAATATGAATAAATCATAAATGAGAAGGTTCACATTCTCCCAAAAAAAAACTTAACAATAAAGAATAACTAACATTCTAAAATCCAATGAACTAGAAACCCAACATAGAAAAAAATTAATTGTTTTCCCCCATCTAGCCTTTTGCTCTAACAGCTTAAAACTTGGTCAAGACTCTACTCTTGGTCCTCTGATGGAACATCCAAATCATCTGAAAAATATATGAGATAAGGGGGGTGAGTTTTTCCTCAACTCAGTAAGCGAGAAACTTATACAAGCGTGTAAACATGAGCATTTACCAAGTAATAAAGTACGAAACAAAACATAATTATGCATAAAAGAAACAAATGATTTTCGAAACAATTAAATCATAAAGTACTTTGGCATAACAAAGTTGAGTATTAACACTATATCAAACGGAGCATCTCACAAAGCAAAGACCATGTTTAACCCCTGTGGTAGGGTTGTGCAAATCCCGGTGGCCAAACCAGGCAGAGACAGAGGTGAAACTTTCCCTTATTCGTTCTTGGAGCCCCGAGTGTACACATAGGAAAGCCCACAATAAACCACTTTGTTTCCAAAGTGGGTGCACTCAGAGATAGGAAATTGTTACTAATCCAAACAGAGCAAAGACAGAACAGAGCAGAGCAAAGCAGAGATAGAGTCAAATACCAACCAGAATACTATGCCAAAGGTTTTCAGAGTTATTAAAGACACATAGTTCCAAACTATTTTCAGAATAAAGCTTGTATAAATAAAACTTCGTCAACGCAATCAAGGCATAATTTTTCGCAGATAGACAAAAACACTCTTTTTCACATTTCAGAAAATAACATGACAAAAAGCAAGCTCATGTCTACACAATGCATGACAGAAATATTTTTCCTTCTTTTATATAAGCTTCATGAATAATTCAAACAATCGACTGAGGTTGGTTTTTCTCAGGTTTTCATTTCATAACTAACAAAAGCACAAATTTTCAAAAGTCAACCTCAGTCCTCTTTTGGTATAAAACCGAGCATACGAACCCCGCTTACCTGACTGCTGTAGCGAAAAATCAAAACTTTGAGTCTGACCGCTAAGAGTTTCGTTACCTATACATGAAAATAACTTCCTTTATGTTAATGACCACCCCAAAGGCCTAAATGTGAAAAATTATAAGTTAACTACATTGCCTGCCTAAAATCATAATTTCTAGCAACCCATTGCCCAAACAATTTAGCCACGCAAAACTATTTAAAAGCATTAAATACGCCTCCAACTAAAACAATCATTCTGGCCACCACTACATCATCTCAAGTATCACTCTGATAAAACCAACCCAACCATAGGAACATCATTCGTCCCCTTCCAAAAACTTTCACGCTCCAGGAAACAAAATAACAATCCAACAAAAATAGTATCAAATACGCTCAACAACTATTTTCCATACCCACAAATTTTCAGCAACTATTCATCATTCCAGCTTACCATGTATTTATCTCAAAACTCCAGAATACCATGAAAAAAATGATTTCTTCATTACATACTGTTAGCCACCAAACAGAGTATTATTATATGCGTTTCAACA
This sequence comes from Platycarya strobilacea, assembly GCA_036898215.1. NCBI lineage: Eukaryota > Viridiplantae > Streptophyta > Magnoliopsida > Fagales > Juglandaceae > Platycarya > Platycarya strobilacea. The sequence continues at coordinate 22,925,811 of CM072545.1, read as the reverse complement.
GAACTTCACAACTACAAAATTTCAACACCCAAAATCATGTTCCTTCATCCTATATCAACCCAATAAAAAAACAAACGCTCCAAACAACTCATTGACAGCACCAAAACGGCAAAAGAATTTAAACAACAAACCCTTAAACACCCACAAAAAAAAAACACTTCGAAACTGGATTCGGAAATTAGAGACAAAATCCATAAAATATTATGGAGAGAAATCTATTCATAGTGTCCTTAATTTCTTACCCGAACAGCACCAATCGTGCGAAAATTAGGCAACAAACCGCACGGAAAAACAGAGGCCACGAAGCCAGATTTTCGCCTATCCTATGCTCTGCTTCACCCATCAGAAAACCCACAAAAATAACAGTGATTAAAACCCATAATCATACCTTGCATGAATAGTAAAACGCAAGAGAGGAGAGGAGGGATTTAGATGAACTTACCGGCCCGAAATAGGGGTGAACGAAAAACAGAGGAGCCGGCGATGAGGAGACCCAAATTGAAGATGCAAATGCCGAAAGAAGAGAGGGAGAGAAATAAATCTTCCGTTGAGCCTTCTAGTGAAATCGGAACTGTCGAGAACGTGGGGGGAGATGGGCGCTGGAAGTGGCAACTGAAACAGAGTGCTCGTCGGGCAGAAAATGAAGGAGGCAGAAGAAGAAAGGAAAAGAAATGAAAAGAGGAAACTAACCTAAAATGTGGAACGGCGCCGTTGAAGACCTGGGCTGGGTTGGGGCTGGGCTGGGCCCAGGCGTTACATCCTCTCCCCCTTAAACAAATTTCCGTCCTCGAAAATTGCTACAAGAGCTCAAAATCTTCACTGAAAAGGTGTGGGTATTTCTCTCGCATTTCTTCCTTGAGTTCCCAGGAAGCTTCACTACTTGTGTGATTACTCCACAACACTTTAACCATGGGGATGCTACGAGTCCGTAAGGTGTGTGCTTTCTTTTCCAAGATCTGCACTGGTTCTTCAATATATGTTATATCTTCCTGAATCTGCAGCGGCTCATAATGAATGATGTGAGTTGGGTCGGGAATATACTTTCTCAGCATGGACACATGAAATACGTTATGCACTCCCGCAAGATTTGGAGGAAGTGCTAACTTATATGCCAATGGTCCAACTCGTTCTAGAATCTCAAAGGGTCCAATATATCTAGGACTCAACTTGCCCTTACTTCCAAATCTCATAACCCCTTTCATTGGTGCTATCTTCAAGAATACTTCATTTCCAACTTCAAACTCTAGTGGACGACGTCGGTTATCGACATAGCTCTTTTGTCGACCCTGAGCTACTTTAATTCTAGCTCTAATGATGTCAATCTTTTCTGTGGTTTTCTGAATGATTTCTGGTCCCAGTATTTTTCTTTCACCAACCTCATCCCAATATAAAGGGGACCTACACCTTCTGCCATACAAAGCCTCATACAGTGCCATCCCAATACTAGTCTGGAAGCTGTTATTATAAGCAAATTCCACCAATGGTAAGTGTCGTATCCAAGTTCCTTTAAAGTCCATCACACATGCCCTCAACATATCTTCTAAAATCTGAATAGTCCTTTCTGATTGCCCATCTGTCTGAGGGTGATAAGCCGTACTGAAATTTAACTTAGTACCCATCGCCTCTTGTAAACTTCTCCAAAATCTAGAAGTGAAACGAGAGTCTCTATCTGACACAATGGACACTAGTACCCCATGCAATCTCACGATCTCTTGTATGTACAGTTCAGCTAGTTTCTCCAATTTATAAGAAACTTTAATGGGCACAAAACGTGCAGTCTTCGTTAAGCGATCCACGATTACCCATATTGCATCTTGTCCGTTTAAAGCCCTTGGTAGACCTGTCACAAAATCTATGGATATATGCTCCCACTTCCATTCTAGAATCTGCAATGGCTGTAACAATCCTGTTGGTCTCTGATGCTCTGCTTTCACCTGTTGACATGTTAGGTATTGTTCTACAAACTTAGCAATTTCTCTCTTTATACCGTTCCACCAAAAAGACTCTCTCAAGTCCCGATACATCTTGGTACTCCCTGGATGGACTGTGTATAAAGAGCGGTGTGCCTCCTCAAGAATTATTTTCTTCAATGCATCATCTGCCAGTACACACAATCTGTCTCTAAACCTCAAAACTCCATCTTCAGAAATGCTAAAATTAGCTTTGTCCCCGTTTTTAACTTCTTCAACTAGCTTTATCAACGCTGAATCCACTTTCTGAGCTACTTTAATTCTCTCTAACAAATCTGGTTGCACTATTAAACTGGCCACGAAAGTGCTTGTATCATTAGTGATAACCTCAATACCCGCCCTTTCTAAGTCCATTAACAACTGGGGCTGGGTGGTAAGGGTGGCCATTGCTGGACTCAAAGATTTCCTACTTAAGGCGTCAGCTACAACATTCGCTTTGCCTGGGTGGTAATTTATAGTACAGTCATAATCCTTTATTAACTCGAGCCATCTTCTCTGTCTCTTGTTTAATTCTTTCTGAGTGAAGAAATATTTCAAACTTTTATGATCTGTGCAGATTTCGCACTTTTCCCCATATAGATAATGCCTCCAAATCTTGAGTGCGAATACCACCGCTGCCAACTCTAGATCATGGGTGGGGTAATTTTGTTCATGTGTCTTTAGTTGCCGTGAAGCATAGGCTATGAACTTCCCGTGTTGCATTAATACACACCCTAAACCCAATCTTGAAGCATCACTATATACTACAAACCCAGCTCTCGCAGTGGGAACTGTTAAAACTGGGGCGGTCACTAGTCTCTGTTTCAAAGTCTGAAAGCTTTCTTCACATTTTTCTGTCCACTCAAACTTCTTGTTCTTCCTTGTGAGTGCGATGAGAGGAACTGCTATCTTGGAGAAACCCTCAATGAATCGGCGATAGTATCCCGCCAATCCCAAGAAACTCCTAACCTCATGTACATTTTTCGGTGCTGACCAGTTCACTACTGCTTCCACTTTCCCGAGGTCCACTGAAATGCCCTCCTTTGAAACAACATGCCCCAGAAATGTAACCGTATTCAGCCAAAACTCACACTTCTTCAGTTTAGCAAACAACTTTTCTTCCTTAAGTGTTCCGAGTACTAGCCTCAAGTGTTCCTCAGGCTCCTTCTTGCTCTTAGAATAGATTAGGATGTCGTCAATAAAAACAACCACAAATTTATCCAAGAATCCATGAAATACTCTGTTCATTAAGTCCATGAATACCACTGGGGCGTTAGTCAAACCAAAAGGCATGACCAGAAACTCATAGTGGCCATATCTGGTCCTGAAAGCAGTCTTGGATACATCTTTAGCCTTGATCTTCAATTGATGATACCCTGATCGAAGGTCAATCTTCGAGAAAACTTGCGCACCCTGTAGTTGATCAAATAGGTCTTCTATGCGGGGTAAGGGATATTTATTCTTGATGGTTACTCGGTTGAGTTCTCTATAGTCAATGCACATTCTCATTGTTCCATCTTTCTTCTTCACAAATAACACTGGAGCACCCCATGGGGACACACTCGGTCGGATGAAACCCTTGTCTAATAGATCTTGTAACTGTTCTTTAAGTTCGAGGAGCTCTGATGGCGCCATTCTATAGTGAGCCTTGGACAACGGTGCCGTGCCCGGAGCAAGATCAATCACAAATTCTACTTCTCGGTCAGGTGGTAACCCAGACAAGTCTTTAGGAAACACTTCCGGGTATTCTCTCACAACAGAAATCTCTTCTAAACTCAACTCTTCCTTTGGTGCATCTATCACACAAGCCAAAAATCCTTGACAACCATCTCGCAATAATTTTCCAACTTGAACTACTGATATGACTGATGAAAGTGATCGCACTTTCGACTCCACAAATCGAATTCCACCTCCCTCAGGAGGCTTGAAGATTACTTCCTTTTTAAAGCAGTCAATACTGGCATGGTATGAAGCCAGCCAGTTCATCCCCAAAATTACATCGAATCCAAACATATCAAAAATTATAAGATCAGCTGGCATCAATCTTCCTTCAACAGATATGGGGCAGCCACGGAGAATTTTATGACAAGATACTGAATTTCCTGTTGGTGTCGAGACTACTAGGCTATTCTCCAACCTTTCACCGTCCCAAGTGCAAAACTTAGCATAATTCAAAGAAATAAACGAATGCGTTGCCCCAGAATCAAATAATACAGTAGCATCATTAGAAAACAATGGAAGAATGCCTGGGATCACATAAAAAAATGTACTCCTTCTATTAAAGATCCGCATTGAATACCAAGTTAATCCTAGAAGAAAACGGAAATAGAAAATACTTGTGATCACATCATCCCTGCCTTCAGCCTCTCCTGGTGTCAATGCAAAGACTCGAGCAGGTGCAGTAGGACGCTGATTGTTACCTCGTCTTGTAACTTCATTTCTCTGGGTTGGCAACATGCTCGCGTTATTGTTGTCCGGTTGCAGAGGGCAATTCCTGATGTAGTGTCCTGACTTGCCACAACGGAAACATAGTCTTGCCCCTCTTCTGCATTCTCCAGAATGCACTTGGTTACATGTCTTACACTGGTAGGGCTACCGATTACTCTGGCCTGGCCTATTGCTTGAGCTACCCCCTTCATTTTTCTTCTTCCACGATCCTTGATTGACGCTTGTATGGAATCCAGATGAGGTAGACCTCTTCCTTTGATCAGATAAAATTGCACTTCTTTGAAGGCTTCTTTCAAACACTGTAGCCTTATTCACCAATTCTGTGAATTTTTTTACTTGGAAACCCACTACTCGCTCAAAAAGCTTCTCGTTCAGCCCTTGTTCAAATTTGCGACACTTCTTCTCTTCATCTAGAATCAGATATGCCGCAAAACGTGCCAGCTCGGTAAATTTTGCTGCATATTGATGTACTGACATCGCTCCCTGAACTAAGGTGGCAAATTCCATAGCTTTATCTTCCTTAACTGAGACTGGGAAGAAACGCTCTAGGAAGACTTCCTTGAACAACGACCAACTTTTTATTTCCGTCTTTTCAGCTTCCCTGATAGTCCTTTCAGAGATCCACCACCTTTTCGCCTCCCCGGTCAGCTTGAATGTAGCAAACGCCACCTTTTGTTCATCCGTACAAGGCAAGACTCGAAATATCTCCTCAATATCCTGTACCCAATCCTCTGCCAGTATCAGATCGCCTCTTCCATCAAAAGACGTGGGATGCAACTTGTTGAAATCTTCCACAGTGCAACCCCTTTCACTTGTGGTGCGGTGACGGCCAGATGAATTTTGTGCGAGATCATCAATCAGTTGATGCGCTGCTGCTCGAAGTACTTCAGAAGCTCTTGGATTTGCTTCCCTTTCATTTCTAGCCGCATTCAAGTCCGACACACTTCGCTCACGTCGAGGTGGCATCCTGAGAACACTTGGACTATTAAACACATCGTTCACTAAAACATATAACCAGCTAGCAAAAAAAAATAAAAATAAACATCTACAGGAAATCTTAGTAGTCAAAACAAAAGTATATAATACTCCCCAAACAAAAGAGGTACCCACCACAAGCAAGATCACATGATACCAAAAATAAAAGACATAAATATATATAACCCTTAACTCTCCAACAATAAGAAATCAGCTCACAAGCCTATATAATTCTACACCTCAAATAATTCCTAAAGTTGGCGAATTCTAGAACCTCAAATTCCTAAAACCTTATTGCATAAGTCTGTAGAATCTTAAACCTTCGCTCTGATACCAACTGTAACGCCCCGTACTCGTAGGGGTCACGAAGTCCAACCTGTTTGGTATAATCCATCCTCAACTACAAATAATAGGTCTCTGACCATGTTCAAATAAAAAAAAATATATTTTCCACATCTCAATCCATATAACAATGTCCACTAAATCACAAATAAAAGAATATGAATAAATCATAAATGAGAGGGTTCACATTCTCCCAAAAAAAACTTAACAATAAAGAATAACTAACATTCTAAAATCCAATGAACTAGAAACCCAACATCAAAAAAAATTAATTGTTTTCCCCCATCTAGCCTTTTGCTCTAACAGCTTAAAACTTGGTCAAGACTCTACTCTTGGTCCTCTGATGGAACATCCAAATTATCTGAAAAATATATGAGATAAGGGGGGTGAGTTTTTCCTCAACTCAGTAAGCGAGAAACTTATACAAGCGTGTAAACATGAGCATTTACCAAGTAATAAAGTACGGAACAAAACATAATTATGCATAAAAGAAACAAATGATTTTCGAAACAATTAAATCATAAAGTACTTTGGCATAACAAAGTTGAGTATTATCACTATATCAAACGGAGCATCTCACGAAGCAAAGACCATGTTTAACCCCCGTGGTAGGGTTGTGCAAATCCCGGTGGCCAAACCAGGCAGAGACAGAGGTGAAACTTTCCCTTATTCGTTCTTGGAGCCCCGAGTGTGCACATAGGAAAGCCCACAATAAACCACTTTGTTTCCAAAGTGGGTGCACTCAGAGATAGGAAATTGTTACCAATCCAAACAGAGCAAAGACAGAGCAGAGCAGAGCAAAATAGAGATAGAGTCAAATACCAACCAGAATACTATGCCAAAGGTTTTCAGAGTTATTAAAGACACATAGTTCCAAACTATTTTCAGAATAAAGCTTGTATAAATAAAACATCGTCAACGCAATCAAGGCATAATTTTTTGCAGATAGACAAAAACACTCTTTTTCACATTTTAGAAAATAACATGACAAAAAGCAAGCTCATGTCTACATAATGCATGACAGAAATATTTTTCCTTCTTTTATATAAGCTTCATGAATAATGCAAACAATCGACTGAGGTTGGTTTTTCTCAGGTTTTTATTTCATAACTAACAAAGCACAAATTTTCAAAAGTCAACCTCAGTCCTCTTTTGGTATAAAACCGAGCATACGAACCCCGCTTACCTGACTGCTGTAGCGAAAAATAAAAACTTTGAGTCTGACCGCTAAGAGTTTCGTCACCTATACATGAAAATAACTTCCTTTATGTTAATGACCACCCCAAAGGCCTAAATCTGAAAAATTATAAGTTAACTACATTGCCTGCCTAAAATCATAATTTCTAGCAACCCATTGCCCAAACAATTCAGCCACGCAAAACTATTTAATAGCATTAAATACGCCTCCAACTAAAACAATCATTCTGGCCACCACTACATCATCTCAAGTATCACTCTGATAAAACCAACCCAACCATAGGAACATCATTCGTCCCCTTCCAAAAACTTTCACGCTCCCGAAAACAAAATAGCAATCCAACAAAAATAGTATCAAATACGCTCAACAACTATTTTCCATACCCACAAATTTTCAGCAACTTTTCATCATTCTAGCTTACCATGTATTTATCTCAAAACTCCAGAATACCATGAAAAAAATGATTTCTTCATTACATACCGTTAGCCACCAAACAGAGTATTATTATATGCGTTTCAACAGAACTTCACAACTACAAAATTTCAACACCCAAAATCATGTTCCTTCATCCTGTATCAACCCAATAAAAAAACAAACGCTCCAAAAAACTCATCGACAGCACCAAAACGGCAAAAGAATTTAAACAACAAACCCTTAAACACCCACAAAAAAAAAAAACACTTCGAAACTGGATTCGAAAATTAGAGACAAAATCGATGAAATTAGGCAATAAACCGCACGGAAAAATAGAGGCCACGAAGCCGGATTTTCGCCTCTCCTATGCTCTGCTTCACCCATCGGAAAACCCACAAAAATAACAGTGATTAAAACCCATAATCATACCTTGCATGAATAGTAAAATGCAAGAGAGGAGAGGAGAGGAGGGGAGGGATTTAGATGAACTTACCGGCCCGAAATAGGGGTGAACGAAAAACAGAGGAGCCGGCGATGAGGAGACCCAAATTGAAGATGCAAATGCCGAAAGAAGAGAGGGAGAGAAATAAATCTTCCGTTGAGGCTTCTAGTGAAATCGGAACTTAGAGAATGTTGTGGCTGACGCCTTAAGTAGGAAATCTTTGACTCCAGCAATTGCCACCCTTACCACCCAGCCCCAGTTGTTAATGGACTTAGAGAGGGCGGGTATTGAGGTTATCACTAATGATACAAGCACTCTCGTGGCCAGTTTAATAGTGCAACCAGATTTGTTAGAGAATTAAAGTAGCTCAGAAAGTGGATTCAGCGTTGTTAAAGCTAGTTGAAGAAGTTAAAAACGGGGACAAAGCTGATTTTAGCATTTCTGAAGATAGAGTTTTGAGGTTTAGAGACAGATTGTGTGTGCTGGCAGATGATGCATTAAAGAAAATAATTCTTGAGGAGGCACACCGCTCTTTATACACAGTCCATCCAGGGAGTACCAAGATGTATCGGGACTTGAGAGAGTCTTTTTGGTGGAACGGTATGAAGAGAGAAATTGCTAAGTTTGTAGAACAATGCCTAACATGTCAACAGGTGAAAGCAGAGCATCAGAGACCAGCAGGATTGTTACAGCCATTGCAGATTCCAGAATGGAAGTGGGAGCATATATCCATGGATTTTGTGACAGGTCTACCGAGGGCTTTAAACGGACAAGATGCAATATGGGTAATCGTGGATCGTTTAACAAAGACTGCACGTTTTGTGCCCATTAAAGTTTCTTATAAATTGGAGAAACTAGCTGAACTGTACATACAAGAGATCGTGAGATTGCATGGGGTACCAGTGTCCATTGTGTCAGATAGAGACCCTCGTTTCACTTCTAGATTCTGGAGAAGTTTACAAGAGGCAATGGGTACTAAGTTAAACTTCAGTACGGCTTATCACCCTCAAACAGATGGGCAATCAGAAAGGACTATTCAGATTTTAGAAGATATGTTGAGGGCATGTGTGATGGACTTTAAAGGAACTTATATACGACACTTACCATTGGTGGAATTTGCTTATAATAACAGCTTCCAGACTAGTATTGGGATGGCACCGTATGAGGCTTTGTATGGTAGAAGGTGTAGGTCCCCTTTGTATTGGGATGAGGTTGGTGAAAGAAAAATACTGGGACCAGAGATCATTCAGAAAACCACAGAAAAGATTGGCATCATTAGAGCTAGAATTAAAGCAGGTCAGGGTCAACAAAAGAGCTATGCCGATAACCGACGTCGTCCACTAGAGTTTGAAGTTGGGAATGAAGTATTCTTGAAGATAGCACCAATGAAAGGGGTTATGAGATTTGGAAGTAAGGGCAAGTTGAGTCCTAGATATATTGGACCCTTTGAGATTCTAGAACGAGTTGGACCATTGGCATATAAGTTAGCACTTCCTCCAAATCTTGCGGGAGTGCATAATGTATTTCATGTGTCCATGCTGAGAAAGTATATTCCCGACCCAACTCACATCATTCATTATGAGCCGCTGCAGATTCAGGAAGATATGACATATATTGAAGAACCAGTGCGGATCTTGGAAAAGAAAGCACACATGTTGCGGAATCGTAGCATTCCCATGGTTAAGGTTTTGTGGAGTAATCATACAAGCAGTGAAGCTTCCTGGGAACTCGAGGAGGAAATGCGAGAGAAATACCCACACCTCTTCAATGAAGATTTTGAGCTCTTGTAGTAATTTCCGAGGACGGAAATTTGTTTAAGGGGGAGAGGATGTCACGCCCGGCCCAAAGCCCTTCAGCCAGCCCATGACCCACGCCTGGCCCAGGCCCAGGCCCAGCCCTTTGCCCGAACGGCGCCGTTTCTCACACGGTTTAAACCTACCGCCCCTTCTTCTTTCTTTCCTCCTCTTTCTTTCTTCTCTTTTCCTTCTCTTTCCCCTGGGCGACGGTTTTCTCCTCTGCCTTCATTGCCTCTTTCTCGCACCCACTCCCCACGTTCTTGGCAGTTCCGAATCCACTAGAAGGCTCAACGGAAGATTTATTTTTCTCTCCCTCTCTTCTTTCGGCATTTGCAGCTTAGTTTTGGGTCTCTTCTCTTGCGCCAAACTCCTTTGTTCTTCGCACCTCTGCGTTTTCGCCGGTAAGTTTCTTTTAATCCCATAATGTTTTTCGAATTTCTTCTACCCATAATGAGATGTGGCTTTGGGGTTTTAATCACTTAAAAACCTGGTTGATTTTCGTTGTTTATAGTCAACTTTGGAGGAAGCTGGAAGCAGTTCTCGGCCTCTGTTCTCTCGCGGGTTCCCTTCAATTTTGGGTAAGACTTTCTACCATCTTTCTTAAGACCGAACAGAAGCTCTTACGATTGGTTATGCTTAGCATATATATATATTAGTTGGCGGTGGTTTTGGGATTTGATGGACAGTTGCTGATTTTTGTGTGGGTTGAGGAAAATTTGTTTTATTTGAAGCGTATACACCTCGGTTGAGTACTTTTTTTTATGCCGAAATATTTTATGGAATTTTTCTCTAATTTCTGAATCCTTCTTCGAAGTGATTTTTGGTGGGTGTTCAAGTTGTTGTTTAAATTTCTTTTGCTGTTTTGGTGCTGCCGTTGGGTTGTTTGGAGCGTTTTTGTGTGATATAAAATGGTTGGGTTTGGTTAAGTTGAATGCATTAGGATACTATATTTGTTGGGTTGGCTTTATCAGAGGGATGCCTGAGATGTTTTAGTAGTGGGCTGAAATGATATTTTATGTATGGAGTGCGCTGGTTTGCTGGTTGGTGTGGATTTAAAGAGATAAATTCTGTGCATCTTAGAGTTTTTAAAATGATTAAAATATTGGTTTTTCCGTGCATCTTTGGAGGCTGTCCAGGTTACGTAGTGGCTGGTTGCTTGGGCTTGTTATGCTAGAAATTTATGATTTTAGGCAAGCAGCGTAGTTTAACTTATAATTTTTCAGATTTAGGCCTTTGGGGTGGTCATTAACATAAAGGAAATTATTTTCATGTATAGGTGACGAAACTCTTAGCGGTCAGACTCAAAGTTTTGATTTTTTGCTACAGCAGTCAGGTAAGCGGGGTTCGTATGCTCGGTTTTATACCAAAAGAGGACTGAGGTTGACTTTTGAAAATTTGTGCTTTTGTTAGTTATGAAATGAAAACCTGAGAAAAACCAATCTCAGTTGATTGTTTGCATTATTCATGAAGCTTATATAAAAGAAGGAAAAATATTTCTGTCATGCATTGTGTAGACATGAGTTTGCTTTTTGTCATGTTATTTTCTGAAATGTGAAAAAGAGTGTTTTTGTCTATCTGCGAAAAATTATGCCTTGATTGCGTTGACGACGTTTTATTTATACAAACTTTATTCTGAAAATAGTTTGGAACTATGTGTCTTTAATAACTCTGAAAACCTTTGGCATAGTATTCTGGTTGGTATTTGACTCTATCTCTGCTTTGCTCTGCTCTGCTCTGTCTTTGCTCTGTTTGAATTGGTACCAATTTCCTATCTCTGAGTGCACCCACTTTGGAAACAAAGTGGTTTATTGTGGGCTTTCCTATGTGCACACTCGGGGCTCCGAGAACGAATAAGGGAAAGTTCCACCTCTGTCTCTGCCTGGTTTGGCCACCGGGATTTGCACAACCCTACCACGGGGGTTAAACATGGTCTTTGCTTTGTGAGATGCTCCGTTTGATATAGTGATAATACTCAGTTTTGTTATGCCAAAGTACTTTATGATTTAAATTGTCTTGAAAATCATTTGTTTCTTTTATGCATAATTATGTTTTGTTCCGTACTTTATTACTTGGTAAATGCTCATGTTTACCCGCTTGTATAGGTTCTTCGCTTACTGAGTTGTGGAAAAAACTCACCTCCTTATCTCATATATTTTTCAGATGATTTGGATGTTCCATCAGAGGACCAAGAATAGAGTTCTGACCAAGTATAAGCAGTTAGAGCCTCAGGCTAGATGGGGGAAAACGATAAATTTTTATTTTGGATGTTGGGTTTCTAGTTCATTGGATTTTAGAATGTTAGTTATTCTTTATTGTTAAACTTTTTGGGAGAATGTGAACCCTCTCATTTATGATTTATTCTTATTCTTTTATTTATGACTTGGTGGACATTGTTATATGGATTGAGATGTGGAAAAATATTTTTATTTGAACATGGTCGGAGACATATTATTTGTAGTTGAGGATGGATTATACCAAAACAGGTTGGACTTCGTGACCCCCTACGAGTACGGGGCGTTACAGTAGAATACTACGCCAAAGATTTTCAGAGTTATTAAAGACATATAGATCCAAACTATTTTCAGAATAAAGCTTATGTAAATAAAACATAGTCAACACAATCAAGGCATAATTTGTCTCAGATAGACAAAAATGTTCTTTCCACATTTTAGAAAATAACACGACAAGAAGCAGCTCATGTCTACACAATGCATGCCTAAAATATTTTTTCTTCTTTTATATAAGCTTCATGAATAATGCAAACAATCGACTGAGGTTGGTTTTTCTCAAGTTTTCATTTCATAACTAACAAAAGCACAAATTTTCAAAAGTCAACCTCAGTCCTCTTTTGGTATAAAACCGAGCATACGAACCCCGCTTACCTGACTTCTGTAGCGAAAAATCAAAACTTTAAGTCTGACCACTAAGAGTTTCGTCACCGATACATGAAAATAATTTCCTTTATGTTAATGACCACCCCAAAGGCCTAAATCTGAAAAATTATAAGTTAAACTACGCTGCTTGCCTAAAATCATAACTTTCTAGCATAACAAGCCCAAGCAACCAGCCACTACGTAACCTGGACAGCCTCCAAAGATGCACGGAAAAACCAATATTTTAATCATTTTAAAAACTCTAAGATGCACTGAATTTATCTCTTTAAATCCACACCAACCAGCAAACCAGCGCACTCCATACATAAAATATCATTTCAGCCCACTACTAAAACATCTCAGGCATCTCTCTGATAAAGCCAACCCAACAAATATAGTATCCTAATGCATTCAACTTAACCAAACCCAACCATTTTATATCACACAAAAATGCTCCAAACAACCCAACGGCAGCACCAAAACAGCAAAAGAAATTTAAACAACAAACCCTTGAACACCCACCAAAAATCACTTCGAAGAAGGATTCGGAAATTAGAGAACAAAATCCATAAAATATTATGGAGAGAAATCTATTCATAGTGTCCTTAATTTCTTACACGAACAGCACCAATCGTGTGAAAATTAGGCAACAAACCGCACGGAAAAACAAAGGCCACGAAGCCGGATTTTCGCCTCTCCTATGCTCTGCTTCACCCATCAGAAAACCCACAAAAATAACAGTGATTAAAACCCATAATCATACCTTGCATGAATAGTAAAACGCAAGAGAGGAGAGGAGGGATTTAGATGAACTTACCGGCCCGAAATAGGGGTGAACGAAAAACAAAGGAGCCGGCGATGAGGAGACCCAAATTGAAGATGCAAATGCCGAAAGAAGAGAGGGAGAGAAATAAATTTTCCGTTGAGCCTTCTAGTGAAATCGGAACTGCCGAGAACGTGGGGGGAGATGGGTGCTGGAAGTGGCAACTGAAACAGAGTGCTCGTCGGGCAGAAAATGAAGGAGGCAGAAGAAGAAAGGAAAAGAAATGAAAAGAGGAAACTAACCTAAAATGTGGAACGACGCCGTTGAAGACCCGGGCTGGGCTAGGGCTGGGCTGGGCCCAGGCGTTACACGTAGTATAAGTATTATATATAATACTATCATCTTAGTAATATGTAAAGTATATTATATGAAAGATATTAGTATTTTTTTTACTAAGTACTTTGTAATACTAGTAGTGTCATATAGTTCGTATTAGAATCATCATAACCACCCGAACCAGTACTTTAAAACTTAAACTCCAAACTCTCCAATATCCATTCGAACAACTACCTTTTCCGTCCGAATATATACCTTTATCGTTTGAACGTGTGAGAACGGATCACATAAGAATTACTATATTAATAATTATATGTATTATAATTATAGTATAATTAATATAAGCATAATAAATTTATAATAATAATAATAGTAAATAATGCTCTGTATAGTTACAATTATAATATATGATAGAATTATGAGTATCAATATGTTACACGACCCCTTAACATATGCATGTTGAACATGACACGATAATAGTGGGATAAGATTTTTATTGTTTGGATTTTAACTTTTTGGCCTTATAGTTAGTTTTATAACTTTTATAGATATTGTGATATTAAAATTTATATAAAAGTATGCTAAATTTAATTAAGTCAATCGGGTTAGGGTTCACCCATTTAGGATTTGAGATTCTGACAAAATAAACTTAACAGATCGGATTAAGATTGACCCGTATAGTATAATATGCATGCATTGACACGAAATGAACACGTATATCGATGTCACGATTTGACACCCCTAGATAGAATATTACAATAGCTCGTTTAGACTCTAAAGTAATCGTTCGGACGTACAAACAATTACTAAACTTGTACAGACGATTACTTGTCTGTTTGAACGAGTATCGAGGTATATAACACCCAGGCGAATCCGAACGACTCATTTTTACATTGAATGAGAAATCCCTAAAACCACTCTCCCTCCATCGTGAATCACCCTAGACAATGTCGCACAACTCCTCTCTAGTAAAATCTCATAGGTATGGACCCTCTGACACCCCTTATTGATTGGAAATGGGTTATGCACACCCATTTTTGTAGGGGTAAGATTTTGAATCAAATTAACCAATTTGTTTTTATAGTTTTTGTGTTTATTTTCAAGTATAGATAGTTTTTGAACTTTAGAAGTGAAACTAGGTTGATTTGGTTTGAAAAAATGAAATTTTTGTAGAAAATGAGAAATGGCAGTGTTTGGCCAAGTATCTCATTCGGACGTAAAGAAACCCCGTTCGAATAGAACTTAGTAGATGACTCTTTACGTCCGAATGGACATAAGACTTGTTCAGATGAGTTATTATCCGTTCAGATGAGTAAGTGGCAAACATAATAGTTTATGTAATTTTATTTTCATTTAGGTAATTTGGGTAATTAAAATCTATCTAACTTTATTCATTGCTTATTTGTTGAATAGTCTATAAATGGCAGGTAGTAGAAGAAAGTGTGGGAGAGATCAGATGGCTTGGACTAGCGGCACACCTCCTCTTGATGGCTCCACTAGTACTACTCCTATTGTAGCTGCTCCTATTGTCGCTGCCCTTGTTTCCCCTTTTGCACCTATTACCCCTACTGTCGTTGCTTTTGCTATGAGGCTTGTCCTTGTAAAGCGTCATGTATTGTTGGATGACTTCCAAGACTTGGCCTGTGATGGACACAGCATACACCAGATCTTCATGGAGCGAGGATGGATACTGATCTGCATGCAATCCCCGAGATGATCTGCGAGTTAGCCTTGGGACAACAGTCGGGAGATCTGCTCCACTATGTTTTGAGGGTGTGGAGAGTCACTGTTACTTTCTCTCCCTGCATTATTACTTGAGCTGTAAAAAGATCGAACCGAACCGGTGGACCGGACCAGTTGGAGTTCGGTTCGGTCCGGTCCAAAATATATATGGACCGAATGATTCTGGTCTGGTCCCGGTCCCGGTCCAGGGGAGAATCCCTTGGACCTGGACCGGACCAGAACCAAATCCCTAAACTTTTTTTTTAATATATGTATATATAAATAATAGTATATAAATTTTAATATTAATATTAATATAGATTAATATAATAACATATTAATATATAATATTGTTGCCCAGATGACTAACAAAGAGGGGGGTGAATTGAGTTGTATTTAAAAAAATAACAATTATAAATCAAATATACAATATAAAATATAAACAAAATATGAAACAGCAATAAATATAAAGAGTAAGGGTAAGAGAGAAGCAAACTCAGTATGTTAACGAGGTTCGGCCCCACTGCCTACGTCCTCGCCTCAAGCTACCCTTTGAGGATCCCTGAATTCACTATTCAATCTCTTTCAGGTGGAGATAGAAACATATTACACATTTGAGTAACACTGCTATAAAGGATCTGTGTAGAACACCCTCTACACTTGCAATCACCTTACACGTGGTGATTCAACTATTCTCTGTGTAGAACACTTTTTACACGCACAAGGGTTATACACACCCTTTTACTGATACAAGAATTGATAGTGGGTAGGTTATCAGAAAACACTCCTCAATGAGTGAAATAAAAACAATACAGCGCAAACTATATCTCTCAAAATGAACAAGGGTTAAGGCTCAATGCTTAGAGAAGAGAGAATGAAAGCTTTGAATGAATGTTGTATGCTCTTGGTGTTGTGAATGTGAAGCTCTCAAATGATCTATTTATAGGCATATGAGACTTCATATTCAAATTTAAAAAGATTCACATGTCAGAGACATCATCATTCACTTTTCAAAAATTTCAAACCTAATCTTTTTACTTTTTGCATGTGACAAAAGGAGCACACTTTACTTTTCAAAAATTTCAAACCTAATCTTTTACTTTTTGCATATGACAAAAAGAGCACACTTTACTTTTCAAAATTTTTCAAATAAAGACATCTACCTTTTGTATAAGTCAAGAAAAACATCCATCACTTTTGAAAATATTCAAAAAAAATATGCACATGTGAAAAATGACAATCAATCATCTTAATATTTTCGAAATTCAAACCTTTAATCATGTCATGCACATGTGAAAGATGACAATCAATCATCTTTCAAAATTTTCAAATTTAATTTTCAAAATATTCATGCACATGTGGAAAATATATTTTAATGTTTTATGATAAAATATTAATTTTGAGCCTTAATCCTAATTTCGAATTTTTAAGAGATTTACAACATTACTCTATGACTTTAATGTGAACTTATTCCCTTCTTACTCATACTTGGTTCCTTGATGTGCTTGATTCTATTGTGTGGACAACTTGAGCATGAGACTCCTTTATTCTTTGAATTCATTTATTATCATCAAAATTTATGAGTAGATTTATAATTACACGAAACTTGAAATCTTGGGTTCAACAAATATATATTAACATATTAATATATAATATATACTCTTATAATATTAACATATTATAATTTATAATAATTGACTAGTTATAGTATAAAAATATGAATTATAGTATATCTATATAGAGTATTAGTAATAACTTATAAATAATAAGTGTATTATTATTATTTAATATATTATTACTAATTTATCACTATTTACTAACATATAAATATATAATATACTAATATAATAGTGTTATTAGTTATAGTATACTAACATACTTTATATATAATATATACTTTTATAATATTACATATTTCATATATAATTTTATAATATACTAAGAGTAAGTTTTTTTAAAATGTTTTGGCTTAAATATGTGATAAATACATAAATTGGATTGAAAATAATTAAATTTGGGCAAAAAAAAATATTTAATCATTACAGAATTTTAAATTAAATTTAGCCTATTAAATCATATGAGGTACCCCTGGACCGAATTGGATCGGACCGGTATGGACCGAATAGGAGTTCGGTTTGGTCCAGGGTGAGAGAATTTTTGGACCAAATGAAATCGGTCCACAAATTTTTCTGACTGGAGTGGACCGGACCATTTACAACTCTAATTATTACAGAGTTTTTGGATACCTTGTGCATGGCAGATGCATATCTTGCACTGTCTATGGTAGTAGCGACTATTATCGATGAGCTGATTGACAATTCAGATGATGAGAGCAATGAGGAGGACATACCTAATGATGGTCTCATAGATGATCAGTTACGTGTGCTACTGCGAGATCTTGCGGCTCCTCCATTTGATGACGGGAAAGTGATCCAACAGGTTGACTGCACACCATTCTTCTCAATGCTGAATCTAATAGTCGGATACAACTTAGATCTGAAAAAATACAAGATAGATTTCGGGATGGGACGGGCCGGGCCAAATTTCTGTTGTGGGTAGCGCTGGGGGATCCGATTGATTTGGTTCTGTATTTCTTCTACCACATCAGATTAGAGTCATGATATGCAAGTGGAGGTAGTCTACCATTTGAACTGCTGACATCTGGCCTCCTACTCTGAATGAGACTTACAAAGCAATTAGGTTAGAAAAAGACGCTACAGATTGGGTCTCTCAGGATGTAGTAACAACTTGACTGATACTATTACCAGTACTGCTACCCCTGTTGAGAGATAGCATTCTGTATTTATATTGGAGCAGTTGGAGACAGTTATGGAGAAAGTGATACGATGCCTGCTAGTGGAGTTCCTTGCACCCATTGTGAAGAGACTAGAAGATTTGGAGACACGGATGAAAGATATACAAGAGTATATTGATACCAAAATAGGCCGTGTTTTAATTTAGTAATTTAGTATTTTAGTTTTATATGTTGTATCAAACAATATTATATATTTTGGGATGTAATTAATGTATTTTTTTATTTTTATTTTTGGTGTTCATAACAATATTTATTTCTTATTTTTCTCATTTTACTTAGTGCTCGTGATAATAAAATAAATAACATTATGAAATTAATTACATAAAATTAATTTGTGCATTTATAAATATTTTAAATGCACCATAAATCGTTATATATAATATATACACCTTTTTTTATATTTTGAAAATGATAAAATGAAATTAATGGAAAAAATATATACACAAATTAATGATGACAAATAGTTCCTATATAATTTCCAACCTATTTATTCGTTCGAATGAAAAAAAATGTGGTGTTCATACTTGCCTGATCATTATTTTTTCTGTCCGAACGGTCTTGCAAGCCTCTCGCCAGATTTTTCTGTCAAATCTATCATGTACGGACTATTAATTATCCATTCGAAAGGTTTTTTTTTTCGAGATGATTTTTTTCATCACCAAATATCTTGTCTGTCCAAACAAATTTAGAAACTAGGCCAGATTTTGAGATGAAATTTAAAATTCACCTCTAATAATTACTTTTAAGGATGAAATTAGTTTGTTTCTAAGAAATTTCGTCCTTAAAAATAAAATTTTTTATAGTGTTTTGATGACGTGCTTTACCCAATACCGATTGGTTAACGCATGCTCACGTAAGCCAATTAAGCTGGCTAATAATACATGTTCAATTTACCTCACGGCATGCATGCATAAGCTAGAATATCACAGCAAGTACTACTGGAATGCATGGGTATGTCTAGCTTTCACACATGGTGGGTAATCGGGCAAGCTGCTCCTCAATCGCCAACTTATATGGTCATTATTTTATGGTTTCTTTCATTGAGTTTAAGAATAAAAGTGTTGTCCATTTGTATATTTAAACAAGCTTTACCACACATTATTGAATTACTATATATATTCATTTTGATCCTATTGGCTGGCCGATGAAATATGATCATCTGGCCTTGAAAAAATAATGTATATACATACATATCTACACCTTTATATATGTATATAGGGTTGTTTTGCGACCCGACCTGGCTCGAAGCATCATTGGTCATTTCCAACCTGGCCCAATTTTGGTGTAGTTCTGCTAACCCATTAATCGCTCACCCAATTACCTGATAAATTATTTATTTTTTGGTTATCGACGCTTGAAATTTGGAGGGAGGTTTCATCTTCTCAGTAACCAAACACTTTGTTGGAACTGTTTTTTGGAGAATAAAAGCATTATCCGAGCTCAAATGTGGAAAGGGACACAACAGACCTAACACTAGAATCCAAGAACAGTAGACCTAATATCAGAATCCAAGAACACCAAACCCTAGCCCATTTATCCGATTTTTTTTTTGGAAACGATCGACAGAATCCAAGAACACTAGACCTAATACCAGAATCCAAGAATACTAAACCCTAATAACCATAATCCAAAAAAAGTAAGAGAGAAATCCTAGATCTAAGAAGTGAACTGAACGATCAGATGAAGTCGATTAATCAAACTTGATTAACCTGATTCGATGATGAACTTGAGTCTTTGGAGAAGATGATTTCACCTTTTTATTTTTCCGGCAACTTCTGTCGACGAGAACACTGTGCAAAGCCCAACATCGTGCTTTGGTGGCCTCGCTGATCAATTTTTTTGCTGCCGGACCCTTCGTGGTCATCTTTCGTAACCACTGGAATGTTATCTGGCAACAACAACAATGTTGCAACCGAGAGAGAGAGAGAGAGAGAGAGAGAGAGAGAGAGAGAAGGATTGAATGAGGAGGAAAATAGAAGATGTTTTAATTGGTAATGGGTATTCCCGTTTCTAATTTTAACTTTTATCGGGTCGAAATTTTGGGTTGGTATTAATTGGGATGGCGGGTCGCACTATAAGAGATCATGGTTTTTGCAACCATTTCTTTATCGACAAGCCAATGGTTGGACGTGGTTGTGGATAGCAGGCCATTTGGATACGAGGAGGGAAAACAAGCCGTAATAAAGATCTATTGTAGGGAAAACATTACCTCTGGCATTAATGGCGACACAAAAAATTCATCTCTGTTAGTTGATGAGTTTATTATGGCAAGTATAATTAATTGGCCGCTAAAGAAGTACGCAGCATGTATTTGTTGCGGCACAGAACAGGGATGTTATTTTGCAGGTATTAATACCGATGCCAAAAAGTTCATGTGTTGTCTGATGAGTTTATTACGTTGACTATAACTAACGGGATGCAAGAGCTTTGTGCGTATAGCTTTGTTGCAACGCAGAATTGGCAATGCACTAACTCCTAACTTAAATACTATATCGGCCTGTCGAATTTTCTAGATGATCCTCAACCATTATTGTAAAACCCTTGCTTCACAGTTGTTTCTCTCTATCACACGGTTTGTTGCCGTTGCCGCTCCTTCTCACGCAGTACTATCTCTGCCTTGATCGACGTCACCATTGCAGGTTAGTCTCTTGATTTCTTGAACGATCTTCGTGATCTCTATTTCTCTGTCTCCCTCGGCATAATGATTTGAGCCTATGGCGCTCCTCTCTCATCTGATCTCTATCTCTATCTCTCTTTTTGTCTATTGTTCATTACAGCAACAATATTACTTCCTGACCAGTCTCCCAATCTGCAGTTTTTGATCAGGGATTTTCTCTATATGACAACTGTGTGGTTGCAAAACAAGGTAATTGCTCAAGGATCTGCCATGACATTGCTCTGTTCCCTTAAATCCCCTGCTCTCTCTCCCACTATATATGTAATTTATTTGTATATTGTATTGTTCTATTTGGTTGTTGGTGGGATTAGATGTATATGTCTGCATTGCTTTGTCATGATCAAGGATTCAAGATGAATGGGAAATCAAGATCAATCTAAAAATGGCCAATAGACTTGGGATCTATATATATTGCTCATGAATTCAGTTTTATAATCAAACTTCTCACATACCATGAAGGACAATCATGATCATCTACTCGTCTATAATGCTGTTAATTGAAAAAATATTTGTAATTTTCAAAACTATTTTATAATGCTATTTTATTTTATTTCTTCATTAATTATTGCATATATAGATCAGATCATATTCACGAAGTCAAAATTGGGGAATATACTCGATAAATTGAAATGTATATTATTTATTTAGTTTAAAATATTGACGAGTAAGTACTATTTTATGTTGACATCTATTTAAAAATACAATGATGAAGTACTGTAATATATCTCATTTAATGAAAATGTGATGGAGAGTATCTTTACTTTAAAATCAAAACAGAGAGTATCTTTACTTTAAAATTGAAGTTGGATATATCTTAATTTGTTATATTGTTTAAGGAAAATGATATTATGTCTCTTGAGTTTGCTCCCTTAATTTGATCATTCATGTATTTTAATTTATTTATTAATATTGTTTTACTTAAAATTAAAGAAGTTACGTCTATAAGTGTATTTGATGTTATTTTTTTTTGAATACTTAAAGATAGATTTAGACAATGTTTAAAATAGAATGTAAAAAAGGAAAGAAAAGTGCAATTTAGATACATGATACACCAAATATGCAAACTTGGGTTTCATAATAGCACTACCATAATTTAATTAGTTTTGTAATGATCATTCCTCTCCGATCTCTCTCTTTTGGATCTCTTAATGGATGTATGGTTGGGAGATAGGATCACGATCAAAGACTCAAAACATGTTTTCCCTTAATTATAAATGTGTAACAAATGGTACTTAATTAATAGTATTGTGATAATTGATTAAGAAAGTGGAATAGTAACTAAATTTTCTAATTATGAGTCATTAATCATTTTCCAGTTTTCTCTTCTTTTTTGGTTCTTTCACCCTCCAAAAATTGTGATCTTTCCTAGTTTGTTCCTAGCATGATGTGATTGCTGAAACTTATATATAAGAACATATAAATAATACTAAGGACAATTAACTCTTTATGGTTTTTCATTTAAAAAAAAAACTCTTTATGGTTTTTCATTTAAAAAAAAAAAAAACTCTTTCAACCACACATGAGTTGTTTGTTTGTTTGTCAATCTTGGTGGACAAAGGAGGTTTAGGTAGAATGCTTCCAAGTTGGAATTGAAGTGGTGGCTAGTGGTTGTGATCCTAAGTCATGAGCACTGGAGTTTAGACCGATTTGATATTTTTTCCAAATGCACAGAAAATGGAGCTAAAATTAATTGAAGTGGTTGCCGTTTAAAGTCTTTGTAGTCTGAATTTTTTTTTTTTTTTGCATTTAAAGTATGATGACTCAATTTATATAGATAATTGTTGAGTTAATCCAATTTAACTCAACAAATGTCCTAAGAAGAAATAATTCTATTATGAGAACTACTACTGCCTGCTTAGTACCTCTGCTTGCCTAAATTCCTAATCAATAATTGTGAGTAGCAAAGTCTAGCCTCATCCAAACAACATGCCGTTGAATCCATGGGTTTCCCGGAGCATTTGTTTAGAAATAATTTATTTTACTTACTATTAAAACATTTGTTGATTATTTATCAAAATCTCATTAATCTGAAGAATATTTTACAACTATTCTTCAACATTTGTTCAACTTGTGTCCAAACATCATAGTTCCCAAACATTCATGTGTGCACTTACATGGAAGAATGTCAATTCAAATAAGTCAAACATGATGAGGATGTCATATCCCACTTTATTCAACAACGAAATTACTAATTATTTTTGTACATGACTTATAACTATGTTACAAGATAATTGTTATGCATGATTGATTAAAAAGTGGGTAATATAAAGCATTCATTCAACTTGTTCTGGTTTTAGTTTACGCCAATGAACTTACTTCGATATCTAAATTTTTTTCAGATGAACAAAAGTTGGATGCATATTCTCGATGGGCTTAGGTCAAGGGAATATGGTGAAGGGGTTAGACAGTTGCTCACAATGGCTCGAGCTCATGCTCTAGGAAGGAACAATGTCAAATGTCCATGTCGTAGATGTCGTAATAATTTCTTCTGACATATCAATTTGGTCAAACGACATTTATTTGTGATGGGCATTGATCCAAGCTACACTGATTGGATCTTTCATGGGGAGGAAGACCCCATTAATATACAGTCCGAGGATGAAGATGATAATGATCTTGGTTAGGATGGCTACAATGATGACATCGACAAGATGTTGGATGACTTTCATGTTGCAACCGCCATTGGCCTTGATGAGGAACTGCTTGCACGTACTGAGGGAACCAACATAGATGAACCCCAACGGCAACCATCAACCTTTGAGCAGTTATTGGATGATGCTCGCCATCCACTATATGAGGGTTGCACTACTCATTCAAGACTATCATTCATTGTGAAGTTGCTCTATATCAAAACAATAGGCAGGTGGAGTGTAAAGTCCTTTGACATGCTGTTACAACTTTTGAAGACAGCTTTTCCTGAGTCACTCTTACCAAACTCATTCAATAAGGCACGTTCATTAGAGCGATGATTTTGATTTAGATATACCAAAATACATGCTTGCCTAAATGATTGCATAATTTTTTGGAAGGAACATGCCAAAAAGCAAGAGTGCCCTAAGTGTGGGGCATCTAGATGGATGTCATCTACACCATCTAAGTGACTAGTCTTGCAAAAAGTGATGTGGTACTTTACATTAAAGCCCATATTGCAAAAGCTCTTTATGTCAAAGAAAACTACTCAATACATGAGGTGGCATTAAGCTAAAAGGGTCCATGATGAGGACACTTTATGACATCCTGCGGACTCGGAGGTGTGGACCATCATCTCCACGAGATACCATGCCAAGAGTACAAGCTGAACCATCACCTCCATGAGATACCATGCCAAGAGTACTAGTTGAACCATCACCCCCACGAGATACCAGGCCAAGGGTACCAGCTGAACCATCACCCCCACAAGATACCCTAATGCTAAGAAATGATACTTACATTGTCTTTGAAACTAAGTTTCCAGACCAAATTGATAGTACAGGTACAATTTTCAATGGGTTCGACATATTTTATTCAATTATTTCTTCATGAGTATGGTGTTTGCAAGCAATTGTAGTTATAATGCTAACTAATTAGTTGTGGTGGAGATGCACATGTAGTACCTGTCACTAAGAATTAAGGTCGTGGACCAGCCAAGATGTCTAAATTTGATTCTCTTAGAAAGATTGGCCCCATTCCTTTGATGATAAAGGATGGGGACACAAAGGTTTCATTCCAGCATGCAGGTATATTTAGCGGAAGAGTTACATGGATCATCAAACACTATGCTGACATGGGTTATGCTCGCTGTACTGATGTGCCAGATGTTGAACAAGGGGAGTTGTGTGCACGTGTTTGAGTAAGTAACATGGCCAACCACGAAAGTAGCTTTGTCATTCTTATAATTTCTTAATAGTTCATTAACTTTTTTGCTGATATTGACATATATTTGGGAACTGATCACTTTAGGCTGACTTTATCCTACAATGAGAAAAGCAAAATCACCGCAAAATAATCATGGAACAACTACGAAGAAGGTTTAATCCTTTCCATTATGACCTGCACAAGATCTACACTGGCTATGGAAGTCATAAAGTGGCTCTAGCAAAGGGCACTGATCTCGTGGATGCAGAGGTGTGGAAAAAATTATGCATGCGGTGGGGGTAGAAAGAACTTCAAGTAGCCACACTACCCTCATCCAGCTGGATAATATATTTGTTAATGCAAGAGTACGAATGACATTGTCAACATTGGTGGTGCTGAAAATCTACATGTATGAGTACTGTTTGTTTGCTCAGAATATAGTGGGTTTGATCAAATATATGGTTCATTTGATTAAACATTTTTGTCATGAGTATTCTTGTATATGGCTCTTTCACTGCAAAACAAGATGAATCGAGACAAACAACTGACTAACCACACTGCTGGAAGGAAGTCCTTTGCTCGAATCATTGAGGAGAAGGTAATATAATTCTGTGGTAATTTAAAATGTATGGTTTATTTTATAACTTAAGTTGCTAGGGGGACTATTGTAATAGAGTCAAATTTTGATACTGAATTTAATATGCTTAATAATTGCATATTTCCATGCGAAAGTGTGACTAATCTAGTGGACCTTTTCAAAGTGACCTGTTGGTCAAAAAATAACCAACATGACCCAAGTACTCCATATGAGTCACCAAGCTACTTAGATGGATAGTTTTATTCAATGATATATAGCATGCCCACCAGATTAATACTAATTACCACATTGCTTACAAAATATATTGTTGATCAGTTTTATTTTCGCCTTTGCATAAAACTTTTGACTTGTTTATTCTCATTTGGAAGGACAAAATGGTGGAGAAGCTTAATAACATGCCACCAGAAGAGCAAACAAAGGAAGCTATAGCTGTGGTGTTTAGAGAGGTTCTTGGGAAAAGGTCTGGATATGAAAAGGGTTTGGGTGAGAAAATAATGTTGGAAACATTAGTGGGTCCATCTATGTGTGAAAATGGAGGTGCACTTTCACAAGATGCACAATATTACAAGGCCAAATTTGAGGCATTGTAGGTCAATGTTGAGGAAATGAGGCTAAAGCAGGCATAATTCGATAAATTTATGGTATTTTCAATGTCATAGAGACAATCCCCGATAGAGTCTCCAAGGGAGACTCTGAGAGCTGTCTAAATTTGTTGGGTGATATTTTTTGAGTTTTTTGTGTGTCCTACTTGGTTGTCACTGGTAGGAAATGCTTTTGTTTATAATTTACAAGTTGTAGGGAGGGAAGTTAATTATAAGTTAATTTTGTGGGTGAATTCTGATGGCATACATTGGTTGGGTGGATGAGATGCAGAAAATATTAGTTGGAATGTATACTGTAACATCTCAGATTTACGTGTATTTTTACATGTAATTTTATCCTCGGTCTTAATTATTTTAATTTATTTTAATAATATTATTAGTCATATTTTATTTGTTTAAGATATTTATTTAATCTATTGATTAGTTAATATTAGTTTTATATTGTTTTATAATTAAATATTGAGCTACGTTGCTTTTCTTATTAATTTTAATGTGAGGTAATTATTTTAATACTTGGAATTAAATTCCTTTATTTTATTATGTGATTTTATTTGATGTGCTTTCTTAATAATAATTAGTGTTCTATAATTAAATTGTTCATTAAATTAAATTGGTTTATTGTTGGGCTTTAAATATTTTATTTTATTTATATTAAATTGTAGTATTATTAGTCGGCTTTTATTTAATTTATTGTGTTTTTCTAGTTGGACTCATTTTTTTTTTCTTTTTCTTTTCTTTTTCTCCCTTCTGCCCCTGCTTCCCCAACTACGTGCGTGAGTCCCCCCTCCCCTGTTCCCTCTCTTCTCTCGCCGTCCCTCCTTCCCTCCACCCAGCGACACCTCCCCTCCCATTCTCTTCCCCACTGGCCGGCGACCAACCCCCTCCATTTTCAGCCCAGCCCGTACCGCCGTTTACCCCCACTCCAAGCCGCAGCCCATAAATGCTCCAGTGCTGCAGTTGCTCCACCACCGGCCACCATCTCTTCACCACTTCATCACCGGCCTCCTAGCTACCTAACCCACCGCCGGTAGCCCCCCACTTCTCCCGCACGATGAAGCTACGAAATGGGTTTTAAAACCCACGGGTTGAGCAACCCAGCTGCCGCCTGTCGCCACCGTGACCCTCACCTCCACCACCAAAATGTTCCCCCACCTCAGCCGACCACCCCCTAGCTCAGCTCTTCAAACCATGGCCCCACCTTCCTGGTACAACCCCAAACCCGAAAATGGGTTTCCACCCATTTTGAGCCCGATCCTTCACCTTCCGGTGGTTGTGCCGCTACACCACCACCTCCATGAGATTCCCCACCTTCCAAAGAGTATCTTCCTAAATTTTGGTGTCAAACCGAGCACTTTATCCTAAAGTACAAGTGACCGCTACGAACGTAGTGGATTGACATTCGCTCAAAGGATTTATGTTTTAACCGCTATAAATACTTTCCAAACAAACTTTTAAGATTTAAATATATTTTTGCATTAATATCTATGTGTTGGTTGATGTTGGTATTTGTTGGTTGATTGGATTTATTAATTGTTGGATATTTGTGCATGGTGTTATGCATTGTGAAATTGCATGGTCGTTCATGTGTATGACATTTGGGATTTTAATGTGGATATTTGGTGTTTGGATTTTAATATGAGATGTGGCTATTGGATTTATGAATTTTAATGGTTTTTGGCTGAATCATAACGGGGACGGTGATACGTAACGCCTATTGTGATCAGCGTGTGTATGGATGACATAATGGGGACGACGATACGTAACGTCCATTATGGTCATTGTGTGTGTCAATCATAATGGGGACGGCGATACGTAATATCTATTATGATTGATAGTGTGTGGATGACATAACGGGGACGGCGATACGTAACGTCCATTATGGTCATTGGACGTGCATTTCATATTGGGGACGGCGATACGTAACGCCCGCTATGAAATGAGTGTTTATGAATCATAATGGGGACGACGATACATAACGCCCATTATGATTGGTGATTTGTGTATATCATATCGGGGACGGCGATACGTAGCACCCGGTATGATTGGTTTTGCAGATATTATTTTCTGGGAAATGATGAATGATTTTAATGGAATTTTATCGTGGACCAAAATTGAGATTTTGGCATGTTTTTATCTTATTCATTTTGAGAAAGATGTTCTTTTGAAATTCATGCATTTGGTATCGTGTTCATGAGTGATGTTGTCATTATTGCATGAGTATATTTCTGTCTTTTGATTTGGTTGGGTTGTACTTACCTGCGATGTTATCTTGGCATTGTAGGTTTTGGATGCAGATGTCGAGATGTCTCAGCCTGAGGAGGCTGCTCCGTTGTTGGAGTATTATGTTATAAAATTGTTATCTTGGGAAATTATTTTCTCCTTTTTATAAATATGTATTTTTATAATTTATCTTTCAGATGACTGTATTAAATCTCCTATTGGAGAATATATGTTAAATTGATTTGTAAAATATTTCTAAAATTCTGGTACTTAGATAATGACTTTATTATCCGCTACGACTTTTGTTTTATGTATGTCACGTGTGCACACACGTTTGGCACTTGTCGTTGGGATGTGTGACTCGTATCGTCATCATCCTAACGCCTCAATTCCCATGTTATTTCAAGGAAAATTTGGGGGCGTCACAGGTGATATCAGAGCAGTTTGACTCTGGGTAAATCCGTAAGTTACCTAGGAATTGTACCAGAAAAAGAAAATTGTGGTTTAAAAAATTTATTTGTTTTATTATTTGGTTATTTTATTTTATCTTACTATTTTATTTGTTCTCTAAATTTTTCTAATCACATATATTGTAAGATTTTTGTTATTTATTTCGTTGTGTTGTGTTTTTTATTTTAATGTACATGTTGTTTATTTATTTTCATAATTAATTTAGTTCTGAATGGTTTGTTTGCTTTGTTTTATTTTATTTTAATATTTGTTCAATATTGTAATTGGGTAGTAGTTAAGATTTTAGTTAGTTGATTTTATTTAGTTAAGTTGCTGAGCATTTATTTAATTATTTATTTTATATATATGCCTTTGTTTTTGTTTAAAGTGGAATTTGGATATTTCGGATTAGATTATTATTTTAAATCAATATTTTTATCGAATCCTTTATTTTAAATAATTATATTATGGAATTCCTTATTTTAAAGTTTATTTATTTTGTTGTGGGTTATTTTGTTTTCTTAAACTTTTATTCAATTATCATTAGGATTTGATTTTAATTTTAGTTCATAGGTTTCTTACAAGATAACTTTGGATTTTATTTATTATCTTTTTATTTTAATTATGGCTTTTGTTTTTTATATATTTCTGAAAGTTTGAAATTTATTTAGGCAAAGATATAAAGGAAATCGCTACTATGTTTTCTTTTTAGGGACATGCTTTGAAGTAAGTTTTAAAATTTATTATCTTTCCACATTTTCGTTTGTTTTATTTTAAAAGTTTATCTATTTATTTTGACAAGTGGGTTTGCTTTGGCGACTTGTTAGTATTAATTAATTAATTAATTTTATTATGGTTCGTTTCTTTTAAAAGTTTTAAATTTTAGAGATTTCTGCAATAATTTTTTTTTTTAGAGTTGGGTTTAGTGGAGAATTTCAAAACTTTATTTGTTATTTTATTTACTGTTCTTATTTTAATTTAATCTCCTTGGTTTATTTAATAAAAGATTTTGGTGATTTGTGTTTAGCAAAGAAGGTGGTCTTATTTTCTTAGATAAATGACTTTTACTTATTTGTTTATTGGATTTTTTTCCCATGCCGTTTTTATATAATATTTATGTGAATTACTTAAGTTTTATTTAGTGTTTGGGTATATTATTATATCTTTGCGAGATGGATTTGTTTTGATAAATTATTGGTATTTATGTAATTGTGTTTCTTTGTTGATATTTTCCATGCTATTTATATGTATTAGCTGGGTCTCATTGAGTGCTAGAATTTCTAAGTTCTAATTTTATTTTTAGGAGATTGTTGGAAGTGTATTTTGGATAAACTCTTCTTGTGAGTGTGAAATTTTTGGTCATTAATATATTGTTATGGAATCTGTCTTAGTAATGCTTATGATTGTAGGCGATCAATTATTTCCTTGGTGAAGTTTTAATGTTGTTTATGGATGGTTAGAGATTGATGTATAATAATTATGTGTGTAAATTTTGGAGAGTATTTGTCTTTGATTTGTGTTTGACTTGATGGAAGTTATTTTGTTAAGTGATAGGGTTGAATTGATGTGATGGAAATAAATTTAAGAAATCTAAATTTTAGGCTTCTGAGCGAATTGTTTAGAGTGGATAATTTAAGTATGATATTTGGAGAATTTAATAGTTAGCAACATTTGTTGAGATATCTTAAGAAATTAGTTGTGACTTAAGGTCGCATAGGAATTAAAATATTTGAGATTATTCTATCTCATGAGTATTGAAGGTCTGGTTGGGAAAGCTATATGTATTGTGGTTATCATGCTAATTAAGTTGAGTAGAGTGATAGGATTTTTTTATTGTGATATACATTGGAATTTAGGTATCAATCACAGTGGTATAATCAAAATTATGAGATATTAAAATTTTAGGATTTGGAAGAGTGGTATAGGATTTCTTGTTAATAGGTGTTGAGCCAATTTTTACTTATGGTGATAATTTATAAGGACTTAAATTTTTATGCATTTAGCGAGTTATTAGAGTGCGCGTAAAAGCATGATGATTTGCGATGTAGTTGGAGGTTCAAGTTTTAGGTTGGTTGTGAGGAATTAGTGGTGACTTGAAATTTGGGATGATACTTGTAAGTGGAGATTTATCTTTTCAGCGTGGTAAATTATGTTTATTGATGGTTAAGTTGAGAAGATAAACTTGGGAGTTACTTTAGGGTGACACAAATTGTTGTATGGAGGAAGAGAACATTAAAATTTTGAGAGGTTGTACTAAGGTCCTTGTACATATAGAGTTCAGATTAATTGGCTATCTTAGCAGTCTTAGAAATGAAATATTATTTGGAGACTATACGTTTATGATGAAATAACATTCATTTGTGTTTGAGGAAAATAGATGATTGTGCTAACGTTTGGAGTGAGTATTGAGTGGTGTGGAAAGTGAACATTAGAGTTTTTATTAATTGCAGTTGAGCGAATTTCGAGAACGAAATTCTTTTTAATGGGGGGAGGATGTGAGATCCCAGATTTATGTGTATTTTTACATGTAATTTTATTCTCGATATTAATTATTTTAAGTTATTTTAATAATATTTTTAGTCATGTTTTATTTGTTTAAGTCATGTTTTAATAATATTTATTCTCGATATTTGTTTAAGATGTTTTATGCTGTTCTTATAATTAAATATTGAGTTACGTTGCTTTTCTTATTAATTTTAATATGAGGTAATTATTTTAATAATTAAAATTAAATTCTTTTATTTTATTATATGATTTTATTTGATGTGCTTTCTTAATAATAATTAGTGTTCTATAATTAAATTGTTCATTAAATTAAATTGGTTTATTGTTGGACTTTAAATATTTTATTTCGTTTATATTAAATTGTAGTATTATCAGTCGAATTTTATTTAATTTATTGTGTTTTTCTAGTTGGACTCTTTTTTTCTTTCTTTTTCTTTTTCTCTTTTTCTTTTCTTTTTCTTTTCTTTTTCTCCCTTCTTCCCCTGCTTCCCCAGCCCCGTGCATGAGTCCCCCCTCCCCTGCTCCCTTTCTTCTCTCGCCGTCCCTCCTTCCCTCCACGCAGTGCCACCGTGTGCCATCGGCCGGCGACACCGCCCCTCTCATTCTCTTCCCCACCGGCCGGCGACCAACCCCCTTCATTTTCGGCCTAGCCCGTATCGCCGTTTGCCCCCACTCCCACTTCCAAGCCGCGGCCCATAAATGCTCCAGTGCTGTTGTTGCTCTACCACCGGCCTCCATCTCTTCACTACTTCATCACCGGCCTCCTAGCTACCTAACCCACTGCCGGTAGCCCCCCACTTCTCCCGCACGATCAAGCCACGAAATGGGTTTTAAAACCCACGGGTTGAGCAACCCAGCAGCCACGTGCCGCCACCATGAGCCTCACCTCCACCACCAAAATGTTCCCCCATCTCAGCCGACTGCCCCCCTAACTCAGCTCATCAAACTGAGGCCCCACCTTCCCGATACAACCCCAAACCCGAAAATGGGTTTCCACCCATTTTGAGCCCAATCCGCCACCTTTCGGTGGTTGTGCCGCCACACTACCACCTCTATGAGATTCCCCACCTTTCAAAGAGTATCGTCCTAAATTTTGGTGTCAAACTGAGCATTTTAGCTTAACGTACAAGTGACCACTACGAACGCAGTGGATTGACGTTTGCTCAAAGGATTTACGTTTTAACTGCTGTAAGTACTTTCCAAAAAAACTTTTAGGATTTAAATATATTTTTGCATTAACATCTATGTGTTGGTTGATGTTGGTATTTGTTGGTTGATTGGATTTATTAATTGTTGGATATTTGTGCATAGTGTTATGCATTGTGAAATTGCACGGTCGTTCATGTGTATGACATTTGAGATTTTAATGTGGATATTTGGTGTTTGGATTTTAATATGAGATGTGGCTATTGGATTTATGAATTTTAATAGTTTTTGGCTGAATCATAACGGGGACGGCGGTACGTAATGCCCATTGTGATCAGCGTGTGTGTGGATGACATAATGGGGATGACGATACATAACGTTCATTATGGTCATTGTGTGTGTCAGTCATAATGGGGATGCCGATATGTAATGCCCATTGTGATTGATAGTGTGTGGATGACATAATGGGGACGGCGATACATAACGCCCGTTATGGTCATTGGGTGTGCATTTTATATCGGGGACGGCGATACGTAACGCACGCTATGAAATGAGTGTGTATGAATCATAATGGGGACGACGATACGTAACGCCCATTATGATTGGTGATGTGTGTATATCATATCGGGGACGGCGATACGTAGCGCTCGGTATGATTGGTTTTGCGGATATTATTTTCTCAGAAATGATGGATGATTTTACTGGAATTTTATCATGGACCAAAATTGAGATTTTGGCGTGTTTTTATCTTATTTATTTTGAGAAATATGTTATTTTGAGATTCATGCATTTGGTATCGTGTTCATGAGTGATGTTGTCGTTATTACATGAGTATATTTCTATCTTTTGGTTTGGTTGGGTTGTACTTATCTGCGATGCCATCTTAGTGTCGTAGATTTTGGATGCAGATGTCGAGAGGTTTGAGCCTGAGGAAGTTGCTCCGTTGTTGGAGTATTATGTTATAAAATTGTTATCTTGGGAAATTATTTTCCCCTTTTTATAAATATATATTTTTATTATTTATCTTTTGGATGACTGTATTAAATCTTCTATTGAAAAATATATGTTAAACTGATTCGTAAAATATTTCTCAAATTCTGGTACTTAGATAATGACTTTATTATATGCTGCGACTTTTATTTTATCTATGTCACGTGTACACACACGTTTGGCACTTGTCATTGGGATATGTGACCCGTATTGTCATCATCCTGATGCCTCGATTCCCGTGTTATTTTAAGGAGAATTTGAGGGCGTCACATATATACTTGACTGGTATGAGTTTGTCAGAGTGCAATGTATTCACCATTGGACCACTTATCAAAAATATGTATTCACCATAGGACCAAGCTAGCTGTGATCATGATTTTATTGCATCATTCATGGGACACCTGCTGCATCAACTAAACCTTTTATTGTCACAACCATTCGAAACAGGTATATATCTATCAACACCTATTTTGTATAAATTAAAGATGATTAATGTTAGGAGATTTAATGAAGCATGGGATGTCCATATGATAATAATATATATAGATCATATATATATATATACCATCCAAATTTTAAGTACTTATTTATTGTAACATAAAATATAATAATCACTTATGCATGCCAACAGTAGTAGGACAAAATATTTTGAGGTGCACACCTATAAATAATCTCAATTACATTTGTGATACTTATAACCAATATGATTTAATGTTTCTAGAGTGTGAATTATAGATTAATTTTGTTGGGCAACAACTTGGGTTGGGAGGACTCTTTGAGTAAGTCGGGAAACTCTATAACATGAAGCAAAATAATTTATTATGCTTTTCATGTTGCTCTCAATGGTCCATGTTGTAGGTTAGACGAACGTGAGTATATAGTTGCTTTTTTCTGGAAGTTACAAAGGCATTAATCTTTGAATTGTTCTACACTACTTGTATAAGATATAACTTGTAATTAAGGCTTTATACTTTTATTCTTTGGTCAGATAGGCCGTAACTGCTCATAAAAATTACTAACCAAAAATATATAAAAAACATGTGTGGCTAGACTTAATTATCAAGCTTTTATGAATATGCATGTTTTTCCTGTTACGAAGTAATTGGGAGATACATCATATGCAGCCTAAGTCATTTTTTTTGTTTTCATTTGATTTGAGGTTTCAACATATATATTTTACAACACTTTAGGAAATTAGCAGGAGGTGAATTAATTAGATGTAACATAATTGGACCCTGATCATGTGCATTTAATACGATAAGCATGCGTGGTTGGAACTTGAATCATGATCTATCTGATCAAGGTTGTGATCTTTCATTCCCAGTGAGATACTAGCTTCTCCCCTTAATTATTTGTAGGATTGGTTTTGGATGCAGGAAAATGTTGCACCAAAAGCTTAATGAAAGCTGATGGATGATTGCAAAGAAGGGCTTGGGAGTACCATTAATACCGTTACATGGTGAACTTCTCATCACCATGCTTCATTTATAGAAATTAAGAATTACAAATCTGATTGCTGGGTATCATATATGCAGCATGTAGGTATTGGCTCCACCCAATGATTTTTGTTTGCCTAAAATTTTTATATGTTCATGTAAATATTTTAGGCAAACAAACTTTTTAATTAGGAAGTTCCTTTGTTGACGTAACTTTTGCTTCCACCTGCCATGTATAGACTGATTTGTAGTATACTTCACTCCCGGGTATATGACAGTGTATATCAATGGCATTGTGTTATATATAGGCAGTTCAATTGATCTAACTGATGCTTTGTGGTGGTTTTCGAT
The DNA here is from genome assembly GCA_036898215.1 of Platycarya strobilacea. Classification (NCBI taxonomy): domain Eukaryota; kingdom Viridiplantae; phylum Streptophyta; class Magnoliopsida; order Fagales; family Juglandaceae; genus Platycarya; species Platycarya strobilacea. The sequence goes on along the minus strand of CM072545.1, from coordinate 22,890,929 downwards.
TCATAAGGAATCTATAACTGATTAGAGCATAATATTTTCAGTGTAAACAAATGAAGATTAATCTTCAATATGGGTTCATGTATACTGGTTCTGAAATGATGTATTAGTGATCAACCAGTAACTTAATTATAAACTATTGAAGTTGGGCGTTGAAGCTGTTAGGTATTAATTGTAATATTGTTTTTCCTACCATGTGGTAAAGTGAAATTATAAGTGAAATGATCTGGAATGTAATAATAAGTTTTGGAGTTGTTAATAATGACTTAAATCCCATTAAATTTATAAATTTAAAATCCCATTAAAAGCTTGTCGATTTTGATCCATTTCCGACACAAATCGTTACGCGTTGCACAGTGAAAAAGAGCACTACAAAACCATTTGCTGGCGTTGCAAAAACAAAGTAATGTGTTTATGCACCTTAACATTTGCGGCATTGTAAGGACGGGAATTCATCTTTTTTGCAGTAGAGATAGGAAGATGTCATTGGTTGTTTGCGACTCTATTTTTCCTGCTGTAATAAACCTCATCAATTGCGGCATCTTCTTGAGCATTAACGACGCTATTTTCGTGGACGTAATTAGCCTTTCCAGTAGCATAACAATACATTCACGGGCCCACGGCGTACAATTTTAATTTTAGCGGCGATGTGAACGCTGCCAATAAACCACCTTTAGCGATTCTTTTATTTGGCGCTGCAAATAACTTTTTGAGTCGGATTAGAACCGACCATCTTGCTGCGAGTGCCTGGGGACGCCAATCTCCCTATTCCGGCGTGTTTTTCAGTTTTAGCATCATTTTTGATCGCCGCAAAAACCATGATCTTGTAGTGGATCGGTTTGGAAATGTGTGTATATATATATATATATATAAATATATTGAGTTTACTAACCAGGTCAAGCCAAGGATTACCACTAGCTAGTAGCTAGAACTTTGATCAAAATATCGCGCGCAACTACGTACGGTCATCACAAACGACGAGGAAGCCAGAGCGGAAAGTCAAGGCTCCCGTTTAGATTCGAAGATGGGATAAATTGAGATGAGTTTAATTTATTTTTTAATATTATTATTATTTTAGGATTTAAAAAAGGTATATTGGAATTTGAAAAATGTGTATTGAGATTTAAAAAATGTATATAAGAATTTGTGTTTTGTATAAAAAATTATAAAAGTGTAATAATGAAATGAAGATGAGTTGAAATGAGTTAAGAGAGTTTTGAATACAAACAGAGCCTTAATTCGTTAATCGACAGAAAATGACTTTCGCGCAACTGTTTAAAAGCTCTCTATAAATTTCAACTATTTTCCTCATCATGCAGGGCAATGTACTTAAAATTATATGTTTGATTGTACTTGAAATTATATGATCACGATCATGATCAAGAAGAAGTTAAAAGGGATTTTTACTTCGTACGCGAAAAATGATTCAGGCTCTCAAATTGATGAATACGAATATATCTTCCTCTTTAATATCGAAGACCAGGCCGTTTACAATTATCATAGTGTACGAGGAAATTTACTAATGCTTCTTTGCGTTCCGATGAGTCATGATCATCTGAAACTATTTTTGTTTTTATATAGAAGTCTCGCTTTTAAATTAATCTATATATATATATATTTATATATATATTGGAAGAGATCCCCACTGCAACATGGAGGAGGGAGGAGCCTTAAATGGCACCACTTGATCGGGGAGTGGAGTGTATCGAGTGAGTAGCACTACTGAAAAGAGCAATGATGAGAGAGAGAGATCTTATTAAGACGGCAGCGTTGGCGAGAAGACAGTAAAGAATGTCAAAATCCTGCAAGAGAGGAGAGAGAGAGAGAGGGAGAATAGAAAAAGTTGGAAAAAATAAGCGCGGTTAGGATTGGGAGATTTAGAAGATTTATTAAAGCGATTTACAGGTCGCTGTAACAAGTTAGGTTGATGAAAAATAATTTGTGAAATCTATTACGGTGACAATATTCGCCACAACAAGTACGTGTAATGGTGACAATTTTATTAAGAGAAATACAAAAGAAGGTTACATGTGGCAGACTTGTTTCCGGCTAACGAAAAATGCTGGAAAAAGTAATTAATTCCTGGCCAAGTTTTCAAAAAGACAAAAGATTTCAAATGAATTAAAAGTTCAGCTTATTTCCGACGATATTATTATCGCCAAAAATAAAAGTAGGCCAAAACTGCTACTTTTATTTGTAGTGCCACCAAAACTTGTATAGAAAATATTTGGCACATACCATTTTTGTATGTATATATATATATATATATATGTTCCATTTTAACGTAGGATCGTTTAATTTAGGGGACATCAAGATATTATATATAGGGATTGATCGATACATGATAATAATCAAAAGCTAATTAAGTCGTAGTATATATGCCTTTGTAATGGGTGACATCGAGGATAAGATGAGCCACTACTATTTCTTGCAAGTATATTCTTTGATCATTTGTTCACGTTTTGGTGGAGTACTAGTCAAAGATGAGGCACTTGGATGGATAGATGGGAAATGCCGGAAAAGTATACTTATTTATTAATTCAGCGTACTTCTTCAAGAGCTTATAATTATTAATACATACATTAATATACAATTAAATTAATTATTGGTCAAAAGTTAGTTCAATGTATAGGACTCAGGCAAACAAAAGAAATTTGAGATCAGCAACATTAATGTTGTCAGCTGATCTTATGATGATCACTAAAACCATGATTTATATTTTATTCAAGTTTTACAAGAATTAACCTTAATTAAAAATTTATGTATTGGTTAGCGATACGCATTTAGGAAGTAGTATAGCTAATTGAGAATTGACTTTAGGATGAAAGTTGCCTGATAATGGGGGTTGACAAGCTTTGCAAACGTGTGTTTGTTTTGGTCATGATATATAGACCTATGCATGTTTCCATGCTAGTTGTCTTTCTTGTGATGGTGTGATCAATTAAATGGGATTGAACATCTTAATTTGCAAAGGTGTTGTCATTTTGTTCAATCACTCATAACATCTTTGCAAATATATATATATATATATATATGTAGATGCAGCCTGCAGGGTCGTGAATTTGTAACCATTGTTTGTGGCGAGATATATGATTCCTTATCTACAATAAAATAAGGCATTATTGGCCACGACGCCTTCAAGTAGTTGTTTGGAAAATAATCACCAAGAATAATGCTACTCATCATTTAATTTTTTATCATCCTCTCATCATCGCATGATATAGTATTAAATTATTGAAGACTACTTACTATACTTTACTTGTGAATTTACTATCTAATAATACATAATGGAATGATGAGAAGATGATAAAAATGAATGTTGAATATATTTACTCTATCACCAATGTCCCTGCGGAAAGAAATTAAGAGTTCTATTCAAAACATGATCACGGAACCTTAACCGTACATTCCTGCTGATCATTATCGATCTTAGCATTACATTAAAAGCTTTAATAATGTCTATTGCATGGTGGATCTTTTGTAATCAAGTGGTTGATACTATTCATCGTCGGTGGCCTAGTGGTTATGTGCGCTACCTCTAATTTCTCCTTTATTAATGCCGAATAGATATAGGTGGTTCGAGTCTCTTCTGACCCACTTGCTTGAATTGGATTTACAATAACAAGTCCAGGGTTATGATCACTCTTAATTCCATCCTAAATTATCTTTTGGTTTTGCAATATGAACTCTAGTAAATTATCGGTAACTTTAATATATGCACCACCTACTAAGATTTATAGTTGTTAAGATCATGACAAGTTACCCTAGTTGTTTCATTCATTTTGTTAAAATAATAATTTAAAAAGAAATATGAAGACAAAAGTTAAATATAAGATAACTCTGACTCCAAAGCTCCATCTTAATGAAGATGTCGATCTTTAGAGCATGTTTTGTTCCCTTCGTAAGGGCTAATTTATAAAGAGTTTAGAGAAATCAGTTTCAATCTAGGATATTACATTAATATTGAAACTCTATAATTAAGTAGCTCGTTACTCGATAGAAATAGTGATGATTTTGGCAAACATTAACTACTGATCTTGTCCAGTACCGAAGGTCAATTTCTCTTTTAGTTTCCCTTCCTCGAATAGAAAAGTCTATTATTATTATTATTACTATTATTATTATTATTATTATTATTTCTGACGCTAACATTCAAAAGCTAATAACTAAAGTTAGACCGTTGAAATTAAATATAAAAAATTACTATAATGCTATTTTGACACCTTTTGTATTTTAATATATGTTAATTTTTTTCCTTTACTTAATAGTGAATGAATTGATTATTAGTGTTTTGATATTTTTATATTTTTTAAAAATATTTTAAAATGATAAAAAAATATGCGTACAAAAAATAGAAAAAAATTAAAAGCAAATTTCACTATAGCGAGGCTCCATTAAATATTAAAAAAGATTAGAAACGATTCAATTAAAATAGATTTTAATTTAAAAAAGATTTAAAGTGCAGTGATTTAAAATTAAATTTATATAATCTAATATTAAAATAATTTGAGAATAGAAATTGAAAAACAGAATATAAATTACATAATGTTGTCCACTACATAAATTAGAAAAAAAAAATACATAAAGAAAAATTAAAAATAAAATCCATCAATGCATGCTGTCTTTGAATGCTCGAAACTCCTCAAACAATGTCTCGACCCTTACGTTCAAGACATCTACATGACTAGAAAGCTGATGCATAGTCTGATCCATATGTGCAATCTGTCTATCGATCTGTTGGTTGATATGCGCCTCCAGCTCTCTCATCATTGAGGCTATCCAAGTAAGTGCACATCCCCTCTAGCTGCTGCTGCTCCCAATAGGGGGATCAAGACTGACTCGAGACTGGAAACAAGATATGGTATTGGGGTAGGCTAGCGCCCCCTCTCCTATCTGAGGCTCTAGTGATGAGTGGTCATGTCGATGGGACTAATTTGGTGTTGCACTATCTCTTACTTGGTCTACCACTCCTCAGTCAAGTAGTAGTCGAATGGTAATGACTTTGTAGGGGAGGTTGTTTGTTGAGATAGTGCACACCTCGTAACGGATCCTTTCAAATATCACTAGTGGCAAATCGATCGGCTTTCCATGTGCCAAGTTGGTTAAAAACTGCGTGTGAGCTCGATTGAATATCTTCTTATGTGCCAACAGATCTATATTTGTTGCAAGAATAAGGTGCAACATTCGCAAGAAAGCCAGTAGGTGACTCTGCTGGAAAGTGTTTGCCGTCATGAGAGACATGCGTTCTCTGCCAATGTGGACGTAGAAATCCTCATCCCACTCATGACCACCGGCCTTGGGACCAATATACTTGGCCTTTGATTGATTGACATCATGACTGACCATAGAGTCAATTGGGCCAATAGATGAAATAGTCGTGCCTACATCCCCCTCAGAAGTAGGCGGAGTTGATATTGCTGTTGCGTCCCCCTCAGGTTGAGCATCTATTGCCTCAGGCAAGCGACGTGTGATTTGGAGTAGTTCGGCAATGACATCCACCAAGAACTCGAATTGCACACTGCGGATCGAGATGGTGTGGGACTGCACATCGGGAGGCATCATGGACATGGAGACGTAAAACTCCTGAACCATTAAGGGGTAAACCCAAACCCTCGATGTGCACATGGGTACGCAGTCCCTCGTGGTGAAGACTGATATCAAGATTTGCTACTCCCAAAAAAGTTCGTCAAACTCATTGATCATAACCTTCTACTCGGGTATAAATGTGTAGGTCCCCCAACCAAGCAATGTCTAAGGTGGCTCTTTCCTTCCCTTTCTTTCTAGTAGTCATATAGTGAGCCATACATATATGTCCTGTGATAACCCGGATTTTTAGATATTCGCTTAATTTTCATGTGTGGGATGATTATGTTTCTCCAAAACCATTTTTAGGAATTTTTGGGATATATGTATAGGATTCTTATATTGAAAGGTTAGGAGTAGGGTTGGGTATAAATGTGACTTGTGTTAAGGTGAAAAAGTGCCTAGACCCGAGATCTCGCTCGACTCTTGCTTGATTTCTGGCTCGAGCGAGATACAGGGACAGACATACGTCTTTTAGTAGAATGGTCATAACTTGCTCATTTGATGTTGGATTTCATTGATTCAAGAGGCTATGGAAAGCTAAGAGGAATATCTACAACTTTTATGTTTTGAGGTTTAAGAGATATGGACTTAATCAAATAAGAAATAGAGATTTAAGTATCAGGTCTGAATTGGAGATAGATGAGCATTGACTTTGAAGTTGGCTAAGAACATTGGATAAGATTAAGCCTTGGGATTATTTTCTCAATTATCCTAAGATCTGGAAAAGTATGTAGAGATGTGGAAAATTAGGAGATTTTATTTAGTAAATTTCGTGTGAAATAAGAGGAATCATCTATCCAACACTTGGTGTGCCCGGATTGGTGTTCTCGGGCTCATCTGTCGAGTTTTATTAGAAAAATCATAAATTGGTCATATGAACTCAAAATGAAGTGATTCCAGTTCCTATAGAACCCTAAGACATATATCTATAACTTTTATGATTGGAGGTTTTAGAGAATCGAAGTGTATCGAGGGATTATTTGGGCTGGAATGGGACTGATCTGTTTTAAGTGCAAACTGGAGCCCGAAAATAAATCACTCCACCACCTCACTTTAGATGTTCGAATTTGATTGGTTTTCCTCATTGTTATCTGCTAGATACACGTATGAAAGCATGTGTCAAGTGGAGGAAGAGCTTCTAGAAGAATAATTAGTTTAAAACCAAGCAAAAGTGAAGAACTAATCTGATTGGCCAAAACAGCCAACTATCCCCTTTGTTTCCAATCAATTGGTAACCAAACCTTGGGAATTAGGTGATGAGATATTTTCCAGCCACTCTAAGGGTGCTAAGGGAGTCTTGGACGTGTGGACAAGGGTGAAGAAAATGTTCTAGAAGTTTTGAGGGTGCAAGGAAGGCCAATGGCCAGTTGAACTTATCTTGGATATTTTAGACCTTTTGGAGTTACTTTTATGCCTATATTTAGTAATTATTTGGGGCCATTGATCTAAGATGATTTTAGATATGGAGAAGCATAGCCATAGGATGAAAATCCTTGGAGATCATGAGAGATATGGATGATCATTGGACTAGGCAAGGCTGGACAGCACATGCCATACCCTTACCCGGTTTGAGTTAACCCATTGCCTTGGTTTGTTTTCCTTCTCTTTTTCCCCAAGCCATCTATTTCTATATATATATAACCATCTTCAGTCCATAAGGGACCTTTTGGGAGAAGAGACTCACGTCCACTTAGAGAGAAAGCCAAAGAAGAAGCCTCCCTAACCCTTGAACCTCCAAACATCTCCTAAGTGAGCTAAGTGAGTGCTTTGAGGAGAAATATTGCAAGGACTAGTTGGATCATTCAACCAAGCTTTGGAGAAATTTGTAAGTATACAATTTAACTTAATCTTGGCATAGAATAAGTAGATTGTTGATGGAATTAAGTTTGTTGTTAGTTGGAGCTTGAATTAGGCTTATATGATGTGCTTGGAATCTATGGTGTTTTGGATATGATTTTGGTGATGGTAAAATGTTAAGAAAATTATGAGGACATAGAATTATGTTTTAATAAGTAAAAATAAGGTTTATGTGAGAAGATTTCTGGGTTTAGGTTGAAAAACCCCATGAGCCGTGATCTCGCTCGACTGTCGCTCGACAGGCGAGTCGAGCGAAGGCAAAATGTGAACCCCCGCTTGACTGTCGCTTGATACCCCACTCGAGCGAGTTCCAACCCGTGACTTCACTTGACTTTCGCTCGACACCCGCTCGAGCGAGATGCCCTGTTTTGCTTAGATTCAGGGTTTTTCTGGAATAAAATTAGTGTCTCAAATGGAAGGAGTTCTAGGTGAAAAACTCATAAGAATAAGAAAAGATATAGTATGGCCCGACCACGGGTAACAATAGTGATATGGCTCGACCACAGGTAATAATGATGGCATGGCCTGACTACGAGTAATAATAGTGGTATGATCCAACCACGGGTAACAATAGTGATATGGCCCGACCACGGGTGATAATAGTGGATATTAGTAATGACTTGTGAGAACAAGGGTTCTAAGATAAGAATGAAAAGCATATGCACGTATGAATATGTTAGTCACGTCATGACGGGGACGGCGATATGTAACGCCCGTATGACTGACGTGCCGACAGGGACGGCGATACGTAATGCCTGTCGTAAGAATAAGAATTATGTCACTACAGGGACGGCGATATGTAACGCCCGTAGGATTGACATGATTAGCGGGGACGGCGATACGTAACGCCCGCTATGATAAGAATGCTTATGTCATCACGGGGACGGCGATACGTAACGCCCGGATGACTGGTAAGTTGACGGGGACGCCTGTCATATAGGTTAAGTATGTTCCGTGTCATGACGGGGACGGCGATACGTAACGTCCGGAAGATTGACACGAGACTCATCATTCCGGGGACGGCGATACGTAACGCCCGGATGATTGATGAGTTATATGTGATGGGGACGGCGATACGTAACGCCCATCATATATAAGAGATAAGTAAGACCCGACAGGGACGGCGATACGTAACGCCTGTCGAGATTATGTGATAAGTAAGACCCGACAGGGACGGCGATACGTAACGCCTGTCGAGGTTATGCAATAAGTAGATCCCGATGGGGACGGCGATACGTAACGCCCATCGAGGATAAGAAATAAGAGAAACCTACAAGGTTAAGAAGTAAAGTGAAAAGTATAAGTTTGTATGTGATGATGGGTTTAGCTAAGATCTAAGTTTGTATGGTAAGATGGGTAACTGACTTGTGAAGTTCCATAAAGTATTCTTATAAGTGATATGTTGGTGAGTATGATTATGTATGATGATAGTTGATGTTATCTATGCTTTATTTCGTTAACTGTGTACTTACTGAGATTTCTTGTAAATCTTACTCTTTTATGTTTTATCTATCATTCCTTATGGAATGATAGATGTTGTTGCAAGGATAGATAAATTACATTGAGACTCGATCAGCACTGGAGATTCTGAGGTACCCTGAGGGTCCTATGGAATGCTCCTCTCCGGTTGAGATGATCCCATGTTCGTGATCAAGTAAAGAAGTAAGAGTACTAGGTGATGGGGGGGATATGAGATTATGTTTTGAGAAAACTAACTGGGTTATGTAAGAGTTAATACAGAATGTTGTTGTAAATACGATGTTATGAGAAGTGTAATTTTAGTATGCCATGTGATCTATTGATGCAAGAGTTAGATCTCTTTGCACATATTGGGAATTTACTTCTTCCAGCTGCGATCGGCATTGCATTTAATTAGTAAGCTTAGATGCATGCATGCTACTTTTTATATTTACGTAGGATAAGTAGCCTTGTGTTGCTTGTCCGGATGCGTCGATTTACGTTGTAATCGATGCGAAAAATCGGGGCGTCACATGTCCTGCACAGAAAAAAGAGGAAAAAAAAGTCACAATATTTGTAAATAGTTATATCAAAAACTTGTAAAAGAGATATGAAATTACGTTCGAATGTAACACTTGCACATTTGAACATACTCCGTAGATGTTCGAATGAACTTAAACATATGTTCGAATGTGGATGTTGTTGAATCTAAGGTTTCAAGTTTCGTATCTACGTGTAGATTTTGATGATAACAAATAAATTCAAGTCTCAAGCTCAAATTATCTACGCAATGGACGAAGCGCACATCAAGCATAAAAAAAAAAATCTACAAATGAATCTCATAGATTATTTTTGTGCATCTCTTGATAAAATTCGAAATTGGATTAAAACTCCAAATTACTCTTTTTTTCTCATAAAACATCAAATTACTTTTTTCACATATACAAGACATTTTTAAGTGTCTTAGTTTTGAAAATTATGTTTTTCACATGTGCATAACATCATCAAACAAAATAATTTCGAAAATTATATTTTTTTATGTAAAAATTTGAATTTTTAAAATAATTGATTATCATATTTGACATGTGCATATTTTGTTTGAAAGTTTTCAATTTCAAAAAATAAATCATACTCATTTTGTCATGTATGAAAAGTAAAAGATTAGGTTTGATTTCTTTGAAAAATGAATGAAGTTATCTTTGACAAATACAAAAAAGAAATGCTTTTATTTGAATTTTTTGAAAAGTGAATAGTGCTCTTATTTTACATGGGAATCTTTTCAAATTTGAAATTGAAAACTCATTTGCCTATAAATAGCTCACTTGAGTTTTGCAAAAATGACAATAAGAGCTTACACATCTATTGCTAAGTTTTGCATCATTCTTTCAAAACTCTCATTCTTTTCTAAAGTTTTGAGCCTTAATTCTTATTCTTTTTTAGAGAAATATAGGTTACGCTGTATTGTTTCTATTTCACTCATTGAGGAGTATATTTTGATAGTTTACCCACTATCAACTCTTGTATCAGAAAGAGGGTGTGTATAACCCTTGTGTGTGTAGAATGAGTTCTACACAGGGAATAGTTGAATCACCAAGTGTGAGGTGATTGAAAGTGTAGAGGGTGTTCTACACGGATTCTTTGGAGCGGTACTGCTCAAAGGTGTAATAGGTTTCTATCTCCACCTAAAGGAGATTGAATAGTGAATTTGAAATCCTCAAGGGGTAGCTTGAGGCGAGGATGTAAGTAGTGGGGCTGAACCTCGTAAAAATACTGAGTTTGCTTTTTCTTACCCTACTCTTTACATTTCTTGCTGTTTTATATTTTGTTTATATTTTATATTGTGTATTTGATTAATAAGTGTTAATTTTTATAATATAACCCAATTCAACCCCCTCTTTTGTTAGTCATCTAGGCAATAATTGGTATCAGAGCAAGGGCTCTGTTATAAGATTAACTATCTATTGAGTTAAGATCATATGGCTAACATTGCAGCTACTTTCGCTGAAGGTCAATTCAGTAGTCGACCTCCGCTATTTTGTGGAGATAATTATATTTTTTGGAAAGTTAAAATGAGAATATTTCTTCAGTCTCAAGGTCAAGAAATCTGGAAATGTATTGTCAATGGGCCTTATATTCCAACAAAAACTGTTGATGGAGTAAATGTCAAAAAGGAAGAGGAAGAGTTTGATTGCGAAGACGATAGACTTTATACTGTGAATGTAATGGCTATGAATTTTCTATATAATGCTCTCAATGGTAATGAATTTAACAGAATAATAACTTGCAGGACAGCAAAAGAAATTTGGGACAACTTGGAAGTAACCTATGAAGGAACTTCTCAAGTCAAAGAATCAAAAATTTATATTCTTACGCATGAATATGAAATGTTCAAAATGAATGATGATGAATCTATCTTTTCTATGTATACTCGTTTTACTAATATTATAAATAGTTTGATATCTCTTTGTAAAGTTTATTCCAGCTTGGAGATAGTAAGGAAAATTCTCAACTCCTTGCCAAAACGTTGGGAATCAAAAGTAACAGCGATTCTTGAAGTTAGAGATCTTAAAAAACTCGAAGTAAATCAACTCATCGAGTCACTTATTACCCATGAGTACACATTGAAAAGAGGAGAAGAAGAAGGAAAGTAAAAGAAGAACTTGGCACTCAAAGCCGTTCCTCATGAAAGTGAAAGCGATGAAGATGAAGAAAGCGATGACGAAGAAATTGCAATGATCACAAGAAGATTTAAGAGATTCTTGAAAAATAAAGCTTCTCCAAGGAAACCTTTCAAAAAATCTTCCAACAAAGATACAGGTAAAAATGATTCATTAATTTGTTATAAATGTAAAAAACCAGGACATATCAAGGTAGATTGTCCCCTACTAAAAAAAGATCGATACAAAGGCAAGAAAATAATGAAAGCTACATGGGATGATGATTCAAGTAGCTTAGACAGCGACGCAAGTAATGAAGAATCTGCAAATCTTTGTCTTCTGGCTAAAGATGATATTGAGGTAACAAGTCTTGAAAATCACTCTTATGAAGAATTGCAAAATGTTTTGGAAGATGCATATGAGGAATTTGAAAATTTGGGTATTAAGTATACCGCTTTGAAAATGAAAAAGTATTCTTTAATAAATGAAATTAATGTTTTAAGAAAAGAAAATATAGTTTCGAAAGATGAAAATGATGAACTGAAAAATAAAGTAGCTGATTTAGAAAATATTGTTAAAAATTTCACAAATGGAAAAAGAAATTTCGAAAAACTTCTTAGTAATCAAAGATGTGTTTTTGATAAGGTAAGCTTATGATACATGCCAAAAGAAAAACTCAAACCATATAAATTTTTTTTTGATAAACCCATTAAATCAAAACCAGATTTTCAAAATTCTTTTCCTAAAAATAGATTTGTCAAAAAAAGACATTATTATAATCACTCAAGTTCTTCAAGTATGTTACATGTTATTTATAATTTTTGCAATAGAAATGGTCATAACTATCATACTTGTCCTATTAGAAGAAAACATACAATGACTATTAGGGCTATATGGGTACCAAAGAATCTTATTTTTTCTAAGACTAATAAATAAAAGACCCAAGAACATGGGTACCAAGAAAAAATTATTTTAATTATTTTTGTAGGTATGCATGAAATCTTCCGTAAGTAAAACAAGATGGTTTTTAGATAGTGGATGCCCAAGACACATGACAGGAGATAAAACTAAATTCATTGATCTCACTTCTAAAGAAGAAGGACATGTGACATTTGGAGACAATTCAAAAGGGAAGATCGTGGGAATATGCAAAGTTGATAATAAGTTTTCTCTCATAATTGAAGATGTTCTACTTGTTGAACGTCTAAAATATAATCATTTAAGTATAAGTCAATTATGTGATAAAAGATTTATAGTTAGTTACCTTCAAAAAGGATAAGTGCATTATTTTGAATAATTATGATTGAAATACTTGTTTTATTACTCTTAGAAACAATAATGTTTATACAATTGAATTTGAAGAAATTGCCTCATAAGATACTATTTGTTTATCAGCTCAACATAAAAATAGTTGGTTATGGCATAGAAGGTTAGGTCATGCAAACATGAAACTTATTTCCAAACTTTCAAAAAATGATCTTGTGAGAGGTTTTCCAAAAGCAAACTTTTTTAAAGATAAAATCTGTGATGCATACCAGTTTGGTAAACAAACAAAAACTTCTTTCAAAATCAAGAAACATATTTCCACTACTAGACCTTTGTAACTAATACACATGGACCTTTTTGGACCAAACAGAGTTGCGAGTCTGAGAGGAAAATGTTATGCATTTGTTATTGTTGATGATTTATCTAGATATACTTGGGTCATTTTTATTGCTCATAAAAATGAGGTACATAATGCCTTTACCAAGTTATGTAAGAGAATTCAAACTGAAAAGGGCTATACTATTTCAAACATTCGAAGTGATAGGGGGAAAGAGTTTGTCAATAAAGATATTGAGTCTTTTTGCGATGAAAATGGTTTTCTGCATAATTTCTCTGCTTCTCGAACTCCTCAATAAAATGGAGTAGTAGAGAGGAAGAATAGATCTCTTCAAGAAATGGCAAGAACAATGCTTAATAAAAATAGTTTACCTAGTTATTTTTGGGCCGAAGCGGTAAGTACTGCATATTATATTATAAATAGAGTTATGTTAAGGTCTAAATTAGATAAAACCCCTTATGAGCTTTGGAATGGAAAAAAGCCCAACATTGATTACTTCATATATTTGGATGCAAATATTTTATACTCAATGATAGAGATAATTTAAGAAAGTTTGATATAAAATCTGATGAAGGTTTCTTTTTTGGATATTCAACAAATAGTAAAGCTTATAGAGTATTCAATAAAAAGATTTTGACTGTACAAGAATTTATGCATGTAGTATTTGATGAATCTAACCCTCTACTCTCCAAGAAATCTATTGATGAAGAATTAGAAGGTACAAATAACACAAATAGTCTCAAACTCGACAAAGAGAATACAATGGAAGAAGTCCAATATGGAGACATCAGGAAAGATCATCAAAATTTAGTACAAGATGTAACCAAACAGTGGAAACATGTGAAAGATCATTCAGTGAAACAAATTCTAAGAGAACCTTCACGAAGTGTAAGTACTCGATCATCTCTTAGAAATATTTGTAATCACACTGCTTTTTTTTATCTCAAATTGAACCCAAAAATATTGATGAAGCACTTATTGATGAATCATGGATTCTAGCTATGCAAGAAGAGCTAAATCAATTTGAAAGAAATAATGTATGAACACTTGTTCCTCGACCCAAAAATCATGCTGTTATTGGAACAGAATGGGTTTTTAGAAATAAGAAAGACGAGTCTGGAATCATCACTAGAAACAAGGCTCGACTTGTAGCCCAAGGTTGCAATCAAGAGGAAGGAATCGATTATGATGAAACGTATGCACCTGTCGTAAGATTAGAAGCTATTCGAATGTTACTTGCATATACATGTTATAAAAATTTCAAACTTTTTTAAATGGATGTTAAAAGTGCTTTCTTAAATGGTTTTATAAATGAAGAGGTATATGTTGAGCAACCTCCAGGTTTTGAAAATCATATTTCTCCTAATCATGTTTTTAAGCTCGCAAAAGCATTATATGGACTCAAACAAACTCCTAGAGCTTGATATGAGAGACTTAATAGTTTCTTGATTGAAAAAAGTTTTTTAAGAGGAAAGATCGATACAACTCTTTTCATCAAATATGAACAGGATGATATTCTTCTAGTTCAAATTTATGTTGATGATATAATATTTGGTGCTACTACTGAAAATATATGCCAAGATTTTGCTAAGAGCATGCAGGAAGAATTTGAAATGAGCATGATGGGAGAACTTAATTTCTTTCTTGGATTGCAAATCAAGCAAGCAAAAAGTGGAACATTAATTAATCAATCAAAATATATCAAAGAGTTACTCAAAAAGTTTGAGATGGAAGGTGCGAATGTGATTGGAACACCAATGAATCCAACCACCAAACTTGATAAAGATGAAAGTGGAAAGCCAGTTGACTCGAAGGTATATCGATGTATGATTGGTAGTTTATTATATTTGACAGCTAGTAGACTTGATATTATGTTCAGTGTATGTTTATGTGCACGTTTTCAATTATTTTCAAAGCAATCTCATTTGATTGCAGTCAAGCGTATTTTTAGATATCTTGCCGGTACTATTGACCTAGGGTTATGATATCCTAAGCACACTTTTTTCGATCTTATTAGTTATTCAGATGCGGATTATACTGGTTGCAAAGTTTATCAAAAAAGTACTAGTGGAATATGTCATTTTTTAGGTCATGCACTTGTTTCATGGTTTAGTAAAAAGTAAAATTCTATTGCATTATCTTCTACTGAGGTAGAGTATGTTGCTGCCGGTAGTTGTTGTGCTCAAGTTCTTTATATGAAGCAACAACTTGAGGATTTTAAACTTATGTATAATCATATTCCTATTAATGTGATAATACTAGTGCTATAAATCTTTCAAAGAATCCAATACAATATTCTAGGGCCAGGCATATTAAAATTAGATATCATTTTCTTAGGAATCATGTGCAGAAGGGTGATATTGTATTAGAATTCACTAGCACACATGATTAATTGGCATACATTTTCAAAAAATCCCTACCAGAAGATAGACTATGCATAATTTGAAGAAAAATAGGAATGATGCATGCCATGAATATCTGCTAGATACTTTTATTCCATTATCTCAAATGACCTACAGAAACTTGAGACGTTTAGCCTCATCATTCAAATGCATTTGCTGCTCATAAATCATCATGCCATCCTTATCTAAAGGATTAGGCAATCGAAATGAAGAGGCAAGCAATAATTTTAAATCATTATTCTGTTGTTTTAAGTCTACTATTTTTCTGTTAGACTCTTGAACAAGTCGTTGAAGAACATTGATCTTCTCATTAAGCTTCTCTATCTCGCGGGTTTTGGACTGCAACCGTGTGGAAAAAGCGACAATGGACAATGAGTATCGAGTTTCGAGACTCACAAGCTCGTAAATGGCATCATGATCTGATTTATTAGCCAAATCAGTGTTTTGCTACTTCATGGCACCTACGACAGATGCAGAAATAGATTAATCACGAGAAGTACTGAAGGAAAATTGATGAGCCATTAAAATTTTGTAAAATGAGAATGAAGATGAACTACAGCAATGAGAAGAAGATTTGATGCGGATTAGATAAAACTAAGGATTGCTTTTATAAAGATGGAAATAAGTAGAAGACAAACTGTCATCTTTTCAAATCTTACTTAGTCAAGCTTACAAGATATGCCGGATGCATATTGTTAAAAGTTACCGAACTAAGCCAGCGAGATTAATTACAATTGTCCCTGTTTCTCTCGTGAAACGCTGCCATTATCTGCTGATGTTGACTCTGTGCTTGAACTCTCACTCGTTCCGATTCCTCTATAAGAAGTTTCAGAACACGAGTTAATTCTGTCAAATCTTTATTTTCTTGCTTTAACCTCTTATTTTTTCTACCTTTATTTGCAAGCTTTTGATGCAGAACAAATATTTGATTGTTAAGTCGATCAACCTCATTTGTCCTCGCTAGTAATCTCCAAGACATGGTCGTAACAGAGGCAGCATATTGAGCACTGAGAGTTCTTGATGCTACAACAACCTCAGAATCAGTCCTACCAGAAAAATGCATCTCTACTTCTATCATGGTGTTGACAACCTCAGGAGATAAAATTACTAGTTGAGACGGTTCCTAATTCAAAACTGGAAGATTATTAGACGAAATTTTCTCCGCCATTCTATCATTTTGGATAAATAGATACTTGATCAATGAGCAATGTGAGATTTGTTTTAGCATTTGGCTGGTGAAAATGGTCATTTAAACAGAAACCAAAAGCTTTCAAATCTCTACGTATCTTATTTTTTAACAACATCAAGTGGATTTGAATCTCCTTCCACACCAAATTGCCAGGGCTAGACCTCTAACCTTTGCAGGTTTTGTCGGACACGCGTGGCTCCGCACCGAATTCTCTACAGTCTCTACTAACGCACCGTTTTATTTGTCTATTGGTTATTATAAGAAGGTGTCTTATTGAGCTAATTATAATTCCTTTTTAATGATGCCAAAAGGGGGAGAAGTTTTAGACGTAAATATTTATATTTTTAACTCTGTTATATATGCCGGAATTATGTTTATCTATTGCTTGAAAAACTAACGGATATTCTTAGGGGGAGCTTAAGCATTACTGCAAGTCTCAAAATTCTACTAAGTATTTTTCATCATCAAAAAGGGGGAGATTGTTGAATCTAAGGTTTCAAGTTTCGTATCTACGTGTAGATTTTGATGATAACAAATAAATTCAAGTCTCATGTAATAGCCCTAAAAATCTTCATCTTAATTTAATTATTTAATTAAATGCTAATACATGAGATTAGTGGTAATATGTAAAAGAATAAAATAGGCTTTGAAGAGATGGGCTTAGGAATGAGACTTTTGAGGAATGGATCAAGTAAATGGGCCAAGAGAGCAATGGTGAGCCCAAAAGCCCATAGAATGAGCCCATGGCCCATCAAGCCCATAGTAGAGACACATGTCAATTGGAGAAAAATCCTAGAAAATTATCCAAATACTTGTAGGAAAATCCTAGTTGGTGGAGGTTGACTAGTAGGTGGAGACATGCCATGTAGGATTGAGTGTAGGATCTAAGGGAATGATTTTCCTACCATGGAATCTTGGAGGTACAAGACACCATTCCTTGACTTGCCAATTGAGATCATGGTGTGTAGGGAAGTGACAAATGGCATGAAGAGAAGCATGGAAGCAAGGAGTAAGGTGGTTTCGGTGGAAGGCAATCCGTGGGGTATATTTGGAGAATCTCATGGGGTATGGCCACCAACAAGTGATAGGACAAAGCGGAAGAGTGTGTAAGTGAATAAAGTACATGTGTAAGAGAGTATGGTGATGTGAAGAGAGGTATGGTGTGGGTGTAGGTGATTGAAATGACAAAAACTAGGAAAATGAACAAAGTGGATTTCGGTGGAGCTTGGCTTGGCCGGATCATGCTTTGCTCAAATTCCAAAAAGCATGACTTTGAGATCACTTGGATGGACACATGAGAGGATAGGGGAATGATGATGGAGTGAAAAGCAAGAAAATGGGTGCTAGACACTCCAAGAAGTCGCCGGCCATAGCAAGTGAGAAGGAGAAAGGAAAATCCACCAAGGCATGGCCAAGATTTGATCTTGGAATGGCCTAGAGTTGTCAATCACTCAATCTATCATTAGCCATACCTAAGTATGGTAAAAAGTGTACCAAAGACCCTAGGAAAGAGAGTTGGCCGTGTGACCCCTTATGCAATTCCCTTAGCTCATTTCACTTGGACACATGCAAACACTCTCATTCTCTCTTCACCTCTCGGCCAAACTCACTCAAGCCACTTCTACTTTTGCTTCTTCTCTTTTCACCACATAATTTGAAGAATCCTATAGTAGTGAAGCCAAAAAGCAAGAGTGTTGAGATGACCAATTCATTGGAGAAGGTTAGTGACTACATTTATGCAAGCTTGGGAAGAACACAGACACACATGTGACACTTTGTTTTGGTTAGAAGGAAATAGGGTTTCCTTTAAGTTTTATGTTTATGGCTAGCCTAATAAGAGATTTCATATGTGTATTTTCAGATTTTAAGCTAAAGTTTAATAGGAGTGTTGTAAGTATACTTTCACATTTTCCTTAACAATTCTTGTATATAGGGAGGTGATCATGCTTGTTGGATTAATGGTTGTAATTGCCATGTTTGGATTGAGTTGATTTTACTTGTCTTTGATATGAATATTCTTGTGTAAATCTCTATGATGAAATAAGCTTAGAAAGTGAGTAGAGATGATGGATCAATTATTAGTTGCAAAAAGAAGTGAAAAGCATGATTATTATATGAAATGATGAAGTTGATGCATGATGGATTTTAATGTTAAGTATTAAATTTGGTGTTGCTAAGATAAAGTTTATTTGAGGAAAATTAGTGATGAAATTGATTTATTCATGGAAAATATTATTTTGAGGAAATGAAAATGGACATGGAAATAGAATACATGATTGGTATGAATTGAAGTGGTGTATACTTGTATATGAGAAGAAGTAATCACTTGTGCATAATGACTAGTAATGTTTACTTGGAATTTTATGAGGTTTAAAGTTGAGATTAGAAGAGTTAATTATATTGCTTTGTGGTGGAATTATTTAGTTGAGCTTATGGAAGAAACTTATAGAAAAGGGAATTTTGAATAGATTAGTGGAAGGAATTTCCCAAGTTAGAAAGGTGAAGGAAGGAAGTTAGAAATAATTAAGTTTGGAAATGAAAATGCTTACTTGGGGAATATTAAGGTTTTGGTTACCCCTTGCTAAGGAGGGTACATGTTTTAATTTGACACTTTTAGATTGATTGGAGGATAATTGGAGTCAAATGATGAAGGAAAGCCCTAGGATTTTTCCTAGGAAGATTCGACCATGATGGGTTGGAGATGGGCCAAGTACCCCACTTCAATCTTAGGCCCAATTTTGGATATGGAACATGATGACTAAGTAGGAAGTTGTGAAGTTATCCCAATGAGGGAGAAAAGAAAATGAAATGTGAATGCACTCGAGCTTGTCTCGGGTTTTGCATGAAATTAAGTGAGCATTGCATGTCCCATGCATAAGTCATGAAAAGTATGTTTTTAAGTCCAAGATGTTTTTAAGAAAAAGAAAAGAAAAGAAAAGATTAAGTTTTTGAAAGAAAAGAAAAAAAAAAAAAGTAAAGTTTTGTAAGAACCCCAAAGGCTGGGACGGGGAAGTGCCCCAGTGGAACTCCCTGTCCACTTAGGAGTGTTTAAAGTCGAGTGGAAGCCCCTGGGTCGACGAAGAACAGTCGGCGGACCGTGTATGGCTCCAAAAGGTGTCCGGAGTGCAGTAGCACCTAACGCTGGTGGGTGCCAAGGATGGATAAGGTGTAAAGACCTGCCGTTTTAAAGTTATAAGACGCACTCACATTAAGGTGATGCGGTAACCAGCAGGGAACACGCGGTGCTTAGGGGAGCCGTGTTGTGTCTCATACATGTTAAGTGAAAAGTCATGACAAGATGGGCTTTCGAGCCATAAGAAAGATCTGCTTAAGATAAGTGGCGCCTAAGAAAGAATAAAAGATACGAAATGTTTTAAGAAATGATTTGAAAAGCACTGATATGAAAAGAAGTCTGAAAGAAGAAATCCGTATGAAAGTTTTACGAAAAGAAGTCTGAAAGAAGCAAGTCTGTTTAAAAGTTTTCATGAGCATGTGCATGAGTCAGTCATTCATTGCATGTGCATTAGTTACGAATGTTTTGTTCACTCTTCTGTATATTTGAAATGTTCTGGTTTAAGTGCTAGTATACTTGCTGAGATTTCTCCCGAAATCTCACCCCCTTTTTATTATCTCTACTATCGCTCTCTTGGGAATGATAGAAGTTATTGCAGGACATGATGGATCCCCGGATTACGACTCTCGAGAAGATGGGTTGGACCCTCATGGGCCCAACTAAAACTGAGACTGCTGGGCCAGTGACCCTAGATCTGTTGGGTCAGTGGGCGGCAGAGTCGCTTCCTATGGCGACGTATTTTTTTGACGACCTCCGCCCTACGGGGTGCTGTGTGGTGCTAGGAGTTGATGGGCTCCTACACATGGGACGCCTGTTTACGTCATCCTCTGGGATGATGTGTGACGTAGGCCCAGGACTGAGTCTGGACAGCCTTCGTTATGGCCCCGACTTTAAGAAGATCAAAGAAGAACCCGCCTATTAGTATGGTTGGCGGAAGGAGGAGTGGATCATTAGTATCGTTATTTTGTATCACTAATGTATTTTGTGGGAAAATCTTCCCGTTGTTTTGGGAAGTACTTTTGTATAAAACTGTTTACATTGGTGACCTTAACTTGATATATATGCATATGATGTTTAATTTGGGTTTTATTTCGTTAACCATGTGATGTGCGACAAGCGTAACGTTTTGTCGTTTGTTTATGGCTTGACCTTTTCCGCTGCGATATAAAAAAAATATATATATATATCTGTATATAACATAATATAAGGCTCTCACACGTAAAGATGAGGGATGACTTCCTTGTGACGTTCGTCCCCGGCGTCGCAATTTGCGTACGAACCCAAGCGCAAGCTGGGGCGCCGACATCTCAAGCTCAAATTATCTACACAATGGAGCGAAGCGCACATCAAGCATAAAAGAACAAATCTACAAATGAAACTCATAGATTATTTTTGTGCATCTCTTGATAAAATTCGAAATTGGATTAAGGCTCCAAATTAATTTTTTTTCTCATAAAACATCAAATTACTTTTTTCACATATGAAAAACATTTTTAAATGTCTTAGTTTTGAAAATTATGTTTTTCACATGTACATAACATCATCAAACAAAATAATTTCAAAAATTATATTTTTTTATATAAAAATTTAAATTTTTAAGATGATTGATTATCATATTTGACATGTACATATTTTGTTTGAAAGTCTTGAAGGGAGATGGTGTGTTTTTTTGACAAATGTAAAAGGTAGATGATTTTGTTTGAAAATATTAAAGGGTGGTTGTGTATTTTTTTGACAAATGCAAAAGATAGATAATTTTGTTTGAAAATATTAAAGGGTGGTTGTGTTTTTTTTGACAAATGCAAAGGGTAGATGATTTTGTTTGAAAATCTTAAAGGGTGGCTGTGTGTTTTTTTGACATATGCAAAAAGAAAATGATTTGGTTTGAAAAATAAATCATACTCATTTTGTCATGTATGAAAAGTAAAAGATTAGGTTTGATTTCTTTGAAGAATGAATGAAGTTGTCTTTGACAAATGCAAAAAGGAAATGCTTTTATTTAAATTTTTGAAAAGTGAATAGTGCTCTTATTTGACATGGGAATCTTTTCAAATTTGAAATTGAAAACTCATTTGCCTATAAATAGCTCACTTGAGTTTTACAAAAATGACAACAAGAGCTTACACATTTATTGCTAAGTTTTGCATCATTCTTTCAAAGGTCTTATTCTCTCTTTTCTAAAGTTTTGAGCCTTAATTCTTATTCTTTTTTAGAGAGATATAGGTTGTGCTGTATTGTTTCTATCTCACTCATTAAGGAGTGTATTTTGATAATCTACCCACTATCAACTCTTATATCAGTAAGAGGGTGTGTATAACCCTTGTGTGTGTAGAAGTAGTTCTACACAGGGAATAGTTGAATCACCAAGTGTGAGGTGATTGAAAGTGTAGAGAGTGTTCTACATGGATTTTTTGGAGCGGTGCTGCTCAAAGGTGTAATAGGTTTTTATCTCCACCTAAAGGAGATTGAATAATGAATTTGGGATACTCAAGGGGTAGCTTGAGGCGAGGACGTAGGCAGTGGGGTTGAACCTCGTAAAAATACTGAGTTTGCTTTTTCTTACCTTACTCTTTACATTTCTTGCTGCTTTATATTTTGTTTATATTTTATATTGTGTATTTGATTAATAAGTGTTAATTTTTATAATATAACCCAATTCACCTCCCTCTTGTCTTAGTCATCTGGTCAACAGATGTCAACTACAACATTTGAACATAATAAGAGTTACGTTCGAATGTAAGGAAACTAAATTTGAAAACTGTAAGAAATTAATTATACGTTTCAATGGGAACTCAAAATACATCCGAACATGAACGTTTTAAACAACCATGTAGCAAACACATTCAAACGTAAACTAGGATCACGTTTGGACGTGAGACCTACACATTCCAAACTGAAGCGGTCACATTCGGATGTTAAAAAATAATGTCCGAATGTTCTTGTTAAACATCCAAACGTAAGATGACAACATTCGGATGTGACCTTTCAGTTTCCTAATTTTTATGTTTAGTGTTCGAACGTTAGCTTGGAACATTTGAACGTTATGACACGGGAAGACTCATCCATCCCAAAACTATATTTCTAGGAGTTTTGGGGCTAAAATACACCATAAAAATGAAGTATACACTTCAATAAATATTTTTATGGTGGCCATTTTGCCAATAGAGATGCTGCCGAAAAATCAAAAAGAAAATTTCGCTACCATGGATTTCGAATTTTAACGTTCTCTCTCTAAATTAAAAACAAATTACGTAAATAGATGGAATATGATTGCCTACCTTTTAGTGAGGGTTACGGTGGCGTTGGCGATGATGGTGGCGGTGTGAGTGGTGGAGAGAGAATATGTGAGTTTGAGAGAAAATGAGAGAAATGAGGGTGTTGTTGTCGAGACTACTGTACATATACAATTAATGTTCAAACATTTTTAAATAAACATTCAAACGTTCATCGCAACTGTTGCAAACGTTCGGATGTTAATTTGAAACCATTGCACACATTTAAATGTTTAGATGATACTTTCGAATGTATATAGCATACATTCGAACACTAATTTGACTTGTGTGAATATATTATACAATATTAATATAATATATATTATCGTATTTATATTATAATATAGTTTATTAGTATAGATTAAAATATTAATATTATACATAGTTTATTATATTATAATACAGTAGTACTAATAATATAGTATTACTATAATATTGGATTTTATATATTAGAATAGTGCTCACCGTAGTGTTAAGTATAGTTTAGCACTATATTGTTATCAATGGTTTAGTACTATGGTGCTCACTATAGTATTACCTATAGTTTAGTACTATAATATATATAATAATATATACATATATATAGGTGGACATATATATTATTGTTCATCAGTTTTGCTAGTACACGAATCGTAACAAGTAATACAGTGGATAAGTAAGAGTATCGTCCCATGAGGATTAGAAAATTACTAACAAATACCAAAATATATTCAATTAAGATTTATCTGACAATTTGAATAAAATAATTAATTACTAAACTAGAATAGTAAAATAACAATATTAAATAAACAATTCTTTAAGAAAGCAAGAATCTAGATTTTTCGATTCACCATAACTAAGCCTATGTAATTTGTCTAATTAAATTAAAAATATTTGTTTCAATTGTTGATAATCAAGTTTCTCTAATTTATTCATTAATCATTTTCAAGCATTAACGGAATATCTCAGCAGGCCAATTCTTTACATCTCTATGACAATTCTGAAGCTATCAAAATTTATTAAGAATAAAAAAACCCTATAAAGATTACATAGGCCTAAAAATATCTCTATCCTATGGCATCCTATGGTATCTCAAACATAGTCTGAAACGATTATGACTTCTTAATCTCAAGTTGAATTACAAATAATGTAAATAGTGTTCAAGCATTCACAAGCGTTAAGTTTAGAATGAAATACTCAACAATACAATACAAATATTAATTTAATCCAACTACTAAAAATTCACATAATCAAAGTTTGGTTACATTGTAATTTAAGAAAAAAAAATTCATGAGAAAATTAAATAAAAATCTAATAGAAAAAATTAACATAAAAAAATTGAAAGAACTAAAAAAATGAACTTGAAAAATTCACCAATTGCACCGCGGCATCCAGGTCTCTCTCCCACGACACTTCCTAAAATCCTATGTATATTATATATATGTGTTTGCTCGGCGCCTTCTTCTTTTTGTCAAAGTGAGTTCCGTGCCCCCATAGAACTCAAACCATGCGGCCATGTTAAGTCCGATTAAGGCCAGGCCTAAATTCAATTTGCCGTGTTTTGCTGCTTTCAGAAAAAAAGCCGGGGGCCAAGTCAAATTCAATACTGCTATTGGTAACTAAATAAAACTTAATGATGGCTTGATGATGGCCCAATTAATGCAACCAAGTCCAACGAAATCCAAGTGAAATTGAGTGATGAAGTGCGGCTCATGTGTGAGGTCCATGTTGTGTTAAGTCAAGTGTGGGCCCAACTTTGAATTGTATTTGAAAGTACAATGTAATTGAGGCAAGCAGAGGTGCCAAGGCATAGCTGGCTGCTCTCTCTCCTTTTTGCGATTTTTTTTTCTTTTCTTATTATTCCTTCAACACAATCAAATAAATAAAATATAAATAAAATCAAAAGAAATAGAAGAAAACTAACAAATTTAATAAAAAAAAAAGATAATAAAAATAATGTAAAAATTACACTTATCAATTATTAACTATAATATATATAGTTAATACTATATATATCTATATGAATAATTAACACTATATATATATATATATATATGTATGTATGTAGTGTTAATACTATATGTCGATGCCTCCGCTTACGTTTGGGATCGAACGCAAATCGAGACGTCGGGGATAAACATCACAAGAAAGTTCACCCCTTGTTCTTAACTTAAATCCGAGCATGCGTTTGTAATCAAAGTAGTGATTAGAAAATTTCGCAGCGGAAAAGGTTAAGCCATTCTAAATTAAACAAGAACTTAAAATTTTTGCCGTATGTCACATGGTATAACAAAACTAACGTTTCCAAAATAACATTTCATATTCATAATAATGCCAATTGTCTCAAGTTCTACAAATAAGCATCTTCCCAAAACATCGGGAGCTAACAAAAGGTAAATAAATAAAACATGCAACATAAATCACTTGTTGACCCCATAACCGCCCTTTATCTTAGGGGCTCGTCCTTAACCTCCTTAGCCCCAGGACTAAAAAGGAATTGCCCTAAGCCCACCCAATCACCACGCAGGACATAAGTCCCCTCCTCTGAGGAGTAGACGCGATCCATGAACATGGATCCGTCAGACCTCAGAGTGAGGCAGCACCCCACACACTGGCGGCCGGCGGACTCCATAAGTGCCATCCAATGCATATCAGAAATAAACTACTCATACAGATCGGGGGTCACCACATTAAAAGGTAGAGAGATCACCAACCCATCAGTGGGCTAGAGACTCTCTCCTAGCGTCAACCTCGTAGTCGTCATCTTCTCCTGCAACCATTTTTATCATCCCAATAATGAACGATAGTAAAAATATAATGGGATGAGATTTCGAGAAATCTCAATAAGTACACAATTATCTCAACAAAATCATCACAAGCATACATATAAGTGAATAACAAACAAATCATGTGTTATGCATGTGCGACTAATGACTTAGCAAATGCATATGCTCATGAAGACCTTTATAAAAACTTGACTTTCTTTCAATCTTGATGCATATACTTTCTTTTCATAAAAATGGTTTATCATATAACGTAATTATTTTGACTCATGCTTTAAAAACCTTTTTTCGTAAAATCTTTTCATTTCGTTCATCATTTCTTATCTTAGGCGCCATTAATATATTCATATCATTCTTGGGGCTCGAAAGCCGTTCTTTTTATGACTTCTTATTGGACAGCTCACAGTTCGCCTATGCACTGTGTGTTCCCCGCTAGTTACCGCATCATGCAGCGACCACTCAAGCCTAAGTGACTATGTTATGTATTACCGCAACACCCGCAGACTACTCGAGTCGGGGTGACTACACTATCCACTCTTCATCACCTAGTGACCATTCAAACTGAGCGACTACATTCTTGTCTTATAATGGTAAGGCAAAAGTCAACACTGTCCTTAGGCACCTACTAGCTTTAATTGCGACCACGCTTCAGACACCTTTTGGAATCATATATGGTCTGTCAACTGTTCTTCGTCGACCCAGGGGCTTTCACTCGACTTTAAACACTTCTGAGTGAACATGGAGTTTTACTGGGATACTACCCCATCCCAGTCTTTGGGATTCTTATAAAAATTTTAAATTCTTTTCCTTTCCTTTGAAAACATGTTTGAGTCAAAACATGATTTTCATGCTTCATGCATGTGACATGCAACCCTTAGTACTTAATATGCGAATCATGAGACTAGTTTAAGCACACGTATACTTTGTCATGCTCATTGACAATTCCACTATCTCATGATTCCATCTATACTTCATATAAAAGCACACAAATGGCTCAATACACAAAGAGGGGCACTCGGCCTCCACCACTAGGCATTTTAGCATCACTAAGAGGAGTTGACCAAACCCTATTGTCCTTAGGATTAGTATTATAATTGCTTTTCCCTTCACCAAAATAGCATACTTAGTCATACATGTGGAAACCGAAATATCAAGCGATTGGATCCTCCTAGTTTTCATGCTTCTAAACTTTCCAAATATTCCTGGCTTAATCATCATATGAAAGAATAGTTGCTTATTGAAAAACTTAACCCTAAAATTCTTCAAATCCGAAATCCATATGTGCACCAAATCAACCATTTTCAACTCCTAACTTTATTTTAACATGCATGCATTTTGTCACCATCTATCATATAAATTATGTTTACTTTTTCCTTTATAATAAAGTAACTAAATCTACCAATAAAAATGAAAATCTCAAACCTAGAATAATATACATTGCTAAATATGGATTTACAACTAAACATACAAGGTATTTCTTCAAGTAATCTAACCTAGCATCACCAAATATCTAACAAACTTAATCTTAGTCATGCATATATTTTTATCACTATGTATGCCATATCAATATAGTTCATTTTCCTTTACATCAAATTGGCTAAATCCACCATCATATTATAATTTCAAGCCTAAAATAACATATAGACTAAGCATGGATTTGTAACCACATAAACAAACATTTCTTTTAAGAAAACCTAGTCTACTATCATCAAGCATACAACAAACAATACACCACATTCACTCAAATATATACATGAAATACTAAAGTCAAGATAAATGTGCACTTACAATACTCCAATATAGATAAGAATATCTCTAAAAAAGTATGGAAATAATATATTAAAATAGACTACAAATATGTAATTAAAAGAATATCTTAAGCTTAGGTGTGTGGGTATGATCTTACCTAAGTTTCTATACATGGAATAACTTAGGGCTTTACTTACCTTTTCAAGATTGCTTCCACTCAAGAATACTTGCTCAAGCTCCACTAAACTTAGAGTGACTTGGTGTTTAGAAGATAGGAGAATGCAAAGTAAGGTGAGAGTGAAATGGGAGAGCTTGTTGCCGTGAGTATGGTATGTGTGTGGAGGTGAAACCAAATGAAATGGGAAGGGAAGCATAAGACCATTCGGCCAAGGGAGTTTCTTAGGCATTCTAGGAACTCAACCCCCTAGTTTAGGAGTGACATTTGATGGGTTGAAAGACCCCTTTAATTGACCCCCATTACTAGAGTACAATCATGCCTAAAACTAGTTTGTACTTAGGTTGAACTCCTCCTTCCTTTTTCTTCTATGGCCGGTGCCCAACATGGGTGAACACCCATCTTCTTCTTTCATATCATACCTCATACACTTACCAATCATCTCACAAGTCATTCCCCAGATTTTAGAATCAAATTTGGGGGAATGGGCCATGACATACTCGGCCAAGGCCTTGCCTTACCTCCACCAAATGCTCATCCATCCTCCAATGCTTTTCTTTTTTCACAAGCAAGCCATCCATCAACTATCAAATCACTCACTCTTACACACATATGTCTTACACACTTTTACACAATCTCACATGTCCAAATCACCTAGATTTGGAAACACTTGGAAAGACTAAAAATGGGAGTAGTCGGTTAGCTCCCTCACCCGAAACCTTGCTTTTCCTCCATCCCCTTTTCTTCTCTCCAATGATGCTTCCTTTTGACACATCACTCCATCAATCATCTAACACACTTCAACAAGTCTCTTCAAGATCTATTACTTGGATTTTGCCCCTAGGGAAACCCAAATGGGGTTCGACACTTTCATCTCTCAAACTACCCAAAGCCATGCTTCCTCACATGTCCCTTTCAACCACTTCCATCTTCAACAAATCTAGCATGTGTCAATCATCTAGATTTGGTATGCTCCTAGGAAAACTCATATTGGAAGCTCTCCTCTAGCCTCACACACCCATCATGCCATCCAATGATGAGAAAATCTCATCTTGCTTCCAACACTCTTTCTTCCAAGAAAGCCACTAGTCAACCCTCTAACTACTAGTCTTTTCTCCCTTTTACCTACAAGTCCTTGAAAACGCACTAGAGTACTTCTAAGTGTGACATGTGTCCCTTATATGGGCTTGGTTGATTATGGATCTATCTAATGGGCCTATGGGTCTTACCACTCCACTTTGGGCCAAATACCTAAGCCATGTTTGCAAAGTTAAAATTTGTGCCCAACTTTAAGTGCTCACTTAATTAAAATACCAACATTGCCCTTATAATATTTAAATAAAGTAAATAAATTAGAGTAGAAATTTTGGGTTGTCACACTATATATTATATATTATAGTACTTAACTATAGTTAACTAAATTATATAGTGAACTATATGTATATATTATATAGTTAACAAAATATATTGTAGTTAACACTATAAATTATATTATATATATTATAGTACTAAATTGTAGTATATTATTAACTACAATATATATATATATATATATTTTGGAAAAGGGACGGTAGTCACATGTCCAACAGTGACCTCGACTCAAATTTATTAATGAAATGCTGTCTTATGGCAGAGAAAAATCGTGGAACAAAGAACAAGCTCCTGGGGTTACAAAATAGCAAGAATACCAAACTTAGGAACAAACACTTACTACACCATAAAACCAATACTTGCACAAAACAAACAATAAAACTCTAACATGCCTAATCTGGATGAGAAAAAGATAAACAAAGTAACATCATGAAGCAAAACAGCACAAAGATTCAAACAGAAATCTGAACAAGAAAAAGCAACAAACAAACATCTCCTTGTACGTTCAAACTTTTCGAATATAAGGCAATCTAGCCTTATCAATACATAGAATACCTCTTAAGAATTGAGGAGAATGTCATTGATCATCCCAATCATGAGTAAAGCCATTACTACCCAAATGTGCCAAAAAATCCGCAGCCTTATTACCTTCCCAAAACACATGTTGAAAGGAGAAATATATCCCTTCCAGCATCTGATCAATATCTTCTCAAAAAACTTCCAAGTACCATAGATTACATCTCTTATTACGAAACCAATTAATAATGATCAGGGATCCATTTCAATTATAATATTCTCAATACCTTAGCTTTTGCATTTCTGAATGCCAATCCGAAGTGCCATAATTTTAGCCTGATTATTCGTACCCCTGTCGATAGACTGGGCATAGGTAAAGATCATAGATCCAAAATCATTATGTAATAGCCTACTAGCTCCTAAAATACCAAGATTTTGAATGCTACTCCCATCAACATTAAGTTTAAACCAACCATGTCTTGGTTTTACCCCTTTGATGGCCAACAACTTCTCATTCTTTCTGTTATTAATGCTTAAATTCAAATTATTCAAAATGTCGATGCCCCTGGCCTATGCTTGGGATCGAACGCAGACTGAAACGTCGAGAATATGTAACACAAGGCTACATACCCCTCATTCATGTCAGAAATAAAATGTATGCACATAACTTACTAGCAGAATGCAATATATATCGTAACGAAAAAGGTCAATTCTAATAGGATAGGCAAATTTTTAAAAGAAAATTGCCAATCATCACATATTAGTGCTAAAGTAAAATCTCAAAAGCTTAAATTAGCATGTCACCATAATGTATCATGTCATAGCAAACCAAGCTTCCAAAATACAGGAATACCCAAATCCTTCAGTCACTACTAGAAAACACTATCTTAAGCTAAAAAGGAAAGACAATATTTCCCTTTTCTAAAGGGTTCTTTCTTCGCATCTCTATAACCTTATCCAAAACGAAAATGGCCCATGCTCAGATTGCGACCCTGCTGATGGCTTATCCTTGTCGACGTTGTGTAGACGTCATCGAAGGATAGAGATCCATCTGGGCTTAGCATTAAACAACACCCCTAGGGTTGCCGGTCCTCTGGCGACACGAGTACGCTCCTCCTCATGTCCTTTAGCAGCCTATTATACTAAAGATGGGCCATCTCATTACAAATGAAGTACTCCATCGGGCCCTTAGGCTCCTTAGGATCTCCTGGGAAATCTGCCTCCTAAGTGGATTCGTCTAATCCTGCAACTACTTCTATCATCCCGAAAAGGAATGATAGTTGAAAATTAAAAGAGTGAGATTTCGAAAAATCTCAGTAAGTGAACATATAACATAACAAATGCATCACATGCATAAATAGGTAAACACAAAAACAATTGCTTGTATCATGAACATGAGACTTATGACGTGAGTTGCACCATGCATTTTCATAAAAAGACTCTCATGGTTCTTTGACTTTCTTTGACGCGTATTCATATCTTTTCGTAAACTTAATATTTATAACATTACACGTCGTTTTCCTTATTGATATGATTTTTAGGCTCATAGCCTTTCTTGTCATGACTTTTCTTATAACATGTTGGATACCTCATAGCTCTCCTATGCACCGTGTGTTCCCCGTTAAATACCGCATCACTCTATGACTATTTTAGTCGAGGTGACTACATCTTAACATATTCTTAACGACAGTTCGCATACTTCGCCTTCACTGTCCTTGACACCCACTAGCTTTAGGTGCGACCTCGCTTTGGAATCCTTTAATAGGAACCATTCGAGGCCCGTCGACTGTTCTTTGTTGACCAGGGGTTTCACTCGACTTTAATCATTCCTGAGTGAACAGAGAGTTCCACTAGGGCAATTTCTCGCTCTAGCCTTTGGGGTTCTTATAAAAAGTTCTTATTTCTTTTGAAAATCATGATGACCCAAATGATATGGAACTCATGACTTGAATGGACATGCATGCAACTTGTGACTTCTTATGCAACATGTAATTCATGAAACATATAAAACATGCATTTCCAAACCGGAATTCAAACATGTTTTAACATGCAGACATAATTATATCTCAAGAAAGTCATGTTAATCAAGCAAAAATAAGAGCAACCAAAATAGCCCCAACCTTAGAGGGGTAAGGCCAAGACATTCATAGGGTCCAAACCCTAGTTCTCCTTCTCCTTTTCTTTTACCATCTCACGCATTCCTTTAGGGGAACCAAATCACAATAATAAAACCATAATAGACCTTAGCCAAAAACCCTAAATGCTCATTTGCTTCATTTTCTTCAACGATACCACAAAACAAGTTCTAAGCCTTTAATCATACACATACCCAAAACCATGCATCCATAGTCTAAGTCCAAAGACCTACCAAAAAATTAAAGCAAATATCATAACATCAACCATGAATCAAAGCCTAACAATTCCTTCAAGAATCCACCATAGCCGAAACATACAAGCTTCTAAGGACAAACTTTCATCAACCAATTACTCATGCTAAAATCCAACACCATGGCCAAGAGCCACTAAGCTTCATTTCTCCGATACTTTTCACAAATAATCACTATAATCCATCCAATACTCTTAGATTAAACCCTACGGGATAATCTTAACGAAGCATAGAGAAAATATAACAAGATCATCCAATAAACAAGCAAAATAATAATGTAAATCAACCAACCACGAGTTCACTCAATTATACAAGTAATGCTAGAGTTAGGTTAGGAGTATACTTATAAAACTTCCATGCACAAAGCAAGAAAATCTAAAAGAACACAAGGGAACCAAAATTAAATCTAGGGAACTTTTTACTCAAGAAAACCAAATGCTTTTTGTTTTAAAAAAAACTATTTGGTTTTCAAGAAAATTCCATTTTCTTGGAGAAAACTCTAGGGCTGAATTCTTTGAAAGGATAAACCCTAGTTTTTACTTTTGTTATTCTCAAAAACAACTCTTGATTCACCGCTCAATCTTTTCTTTATTTAGAAACCTCAGAGCTTAGGATTTTTTTTTTTTTTTTGGAAGAACTAAAAGCTTTGATTTTTCATGAAAACTCAAGAGTGTATAAGAAAAGATAGGGGGTGAAACTTGAAAGAAAACACTCCTCAAATCTTAGCATGAAGAAACAAAAAGAGGTTCAAAAAATGCTCACCTTCCAAGGTAGATGATTTTATGAAATCTTTGAAAAAAATACACAAGTATGTCAAGGAAAAATGTTGTTTGGGTGGTGAGAAAGTGTGAAGAAAGTGGAGAGGCTAGAGAGAAAAGCTCGGCCAAAATCCTTGGAGGGAGAAAAGAGAATGTGTAGGGGAAAAAAGGGCACCCCAGAGCCGGCCATGGGTTTTCCTAGAGCCTAGTAAACTCAACCCTACTTGAGCGCGATTGACACATGAGACATGAGAAACTTCCATCCTCCCAAATGACGTGATGTTTCATGGAGAAGCCAAAAGAAGGACAATAATGTTCAGCTCCCCCCATTTCCCTATCCAAACCAATTCTCTCTCATGGAAGAAATTCCCATTTCATTCTTCTACTCTCTTCCTAGAGAAAAATCCTAGAAGGGCTTTTTTGTAAATCTATTCTTCTCTTACTTGTCACTTGTCAAGGCATGTCACTTCCCAAGAGATCTTTCCCCACTCCACACTCTACCCACACGCCTACCAACCATCCCATTTCCTTAAAATCCTACCTTTTCAACTTCCCATGCAAAAGGTTCATTGGAAAAGTCAAAAGCAAGATGTCTTGTTTTGCCAAGTGTCCAAAAAGGTCTCAAAAGAAACCCTAGGCGCCTACACCAAAGCTTGGCCGATCACTACTCTCTTGTTGGGCCTTGTTTCCACTTTTGGGCCAAACTCCTACATACCTCATACAAGAAAAAGGGCCTAGGTTTGACTCCAAACACCTCCAAAGAATGAATAAAATAATGGATATCCTTTCCAAGTACGAACAAAGTCTTATAGGAAAAATCTAGGCTATCACATCCTCCCCCTCTAAAAAAAAGATTTCGCCCTCAAAATCATTAAGGCAACATCCTAAACACACAAAACGCAACCAAAAAGAAAATTCTACACCTCTAGTGTAATAGCCCTAAAAATCTCCATCCTGATTTAATTAACTAATTAAGGATTAATACACAAGATTAGTGATAATTGGTGAAAGAACAAAATAGGCTTTGAAGAAATGGGCTTAGAAATGAGACCTTTGGAGAATGGATCAAGTGAATGGGCCAAGAGAGCAATGGTGAGTCCAAAAGCCCATAGAATGAGCCCATGGCCCATCAAGCCCATAGTTGAGACACTTGTCAATGGGAGAAAAATCCTAGAAAAATTATCCAAACCCTTGTAGGAAAATCTTATTTGGTGAAGGTTGACTAGTAGTTGGATGCATGCCATGTAGGATTGAGTGTAGGATCTAATGGAATGATTTTTCCTACCATGGTATCTTGGAGGTACAAAACACCATCCCTTGACTTGCCAAGTGAGGTCATGATGTGTAGGGAAGTTACAAGTGGCATGAGGAGAAGCTTGGATGAAGGGAGCTTGGAGTTTCGGTGGATGCCAATCCGTGGGGTTCATTGGGGAATCTCATGGGGTATGGCCATCTACAAGTGATAGGACAAAGAGGAAGAGTGTGTAAGTGGATGAAGTACATGTGTAAGAAAGTATGGTGATGTGAAGAGAGGTATGGTGTATGTGTAGGTGATTGAAATGACAAAAACTAGGAAGAGAAGCAAAAAGGGAGTTTCGGTGGAGCTAGCTTGGCCGGTCATGCCTTGCTCAAATTCTAAAAAGCATGGCTTTGGAATCACTTGGATGGACACATGAGGGGATAGGGGAATGATGATTGAGTGAGAAACAAGAAAATGGAGGTTAGAGGCACCAAGAAGCCGCCGGCCATAGGAAAGAAAGGAGAAAGGAGAATCATCTAGGTATGGCCAAGATTTGATCTTGGAGTGGTCTAGAGTTGTCAATCAACCCCTCTATCCTTAGCCATGCCTAAACATGATGAGAAGAGTACCAAGGACCCTAGGGAAGGGAGCTGGCCGTGTGACCCTTAGGCAAAACCCCTTGAGCTCAAATCACTTAGACACATGCAAACACTCTCACTTCCTCTCCACCTCTCGGCCAAACTCACCCTAGCCATTCCTACTTTTGTTTCTTCTCTTTTCACCACATATTTTGAAGAATCCTATAGTAGGAAAGCCAAAAAGCAAGAGTGTGAAGGTGATCAATTCATTGGAGAAGGTTAGTGATTAAATCTATACAAGATTAGGAAGAACACACACACACATGTAACACTTTGTTATGGTTGGAAGGAAATAGGGTTTTCTTTGAGTTTTATGTTCATGACTAGACTAATGGGAGATTTTATATGTGTAATTTCAGATTTAAGCAAAAGCCTAGTAGGAGTGTTGTAAGTATACTCCCACTTTTTCCTTAACAAGTCTTATATATAGTGAAGTGATCATGGTTGTTGGATTGATGGTTGCCATTGCCATGTTTGGATTGGAATGATTTTTCTTGCTTGAAATATGAGTATTCTTGGATAAATTTATATGATGGAACAAGCTTAGAATATGAGTAGAAATGATGAATCAAGTGTTAGTTGCAAAAAGAAAGGAAAAAGCATGATTATTTGATGAAATGATGAAAATGATGCATGAAGGATTTTAGTGTTAAATATTAAATTTTGGTGTTGCTAAGGTAAAGATTTTATTTGAGGAACTAGTGATGGAATTGATTTATTCAAGGAGCATATTGTTGTAAGAAAATGAAAAATGGACATGAGAATGAATTATTTGATCGATATGGATGGAAATGATATATATATATTTGCATATGGAAGGAATGATCACTTATGTATGATGTATAGAAATGTTTATTTGGAAATTGATAATACTCAAGGTTGAGATTGGAAGATTAATATTATATTGTGATGTGGTGATTTTGTTTAGTTGAACTCATAGAAGAAACTTTTAGGAAAGGAAGTTTGAATAGACTAAGGGGAGGAATTCCCTAAGTTGAAAAGGTGAATGGAGGAAATAGGAATAACTAAGTTTGATGTGAAATGGTTACTTGGGAAGCATTAGGGTTTCGGTTACCCCTTGCTAAGGAGGGTACTTGATTCAATTTGATACTTTGAAATTTATTGGAGGAAATTTGAAGTCAAATGATGAAGAAAAACCCTAGAAACTCTCTAGGAGAATTCGGCCATGATGGGTTGGAGATGGGCCCAATACCCCACTTCAATCCTAGGCCCATTTTGGGTATAGAATATGATGACCAAGTAGGAAAATTATGAAATTATCCCAAGAGAGAGAGAAAGAAAATGAAATGTGAATGCACTCGAGCCTGTCTCGGGTTCTTGCATGAAAATAAGTGAGCATGCATGTCCCATGCATAAGTCATGAAAAGAAAGTTTTTAAAGTCAAGCATGTTTTTAAGAAAAAGAAAAGAAAAGAAAAGATGGAATTTTTGAAAGAAAAGAAAGAAGTAAAGTTTTATAAGAACCCCAAAGGCTGGGACGGGGAAGTGCCCCAGTGGAACTCCCTGTCCACTCAGGAGTGTCTAAAGTCAAGTGGTAACCCCTGGGTCGACGAAGAACAGTCGGCGAACCGTGTATGGCACCAAAAGGTGGCCGGAGCGCGGTAGCACCTAACGCTGGTGGGTGCCCAAGACGGATAAGGTGGAAGGACCTGCCGTTCTAAAGTTATATGACGCTCACTTGAGGGTGATGCGGTAACCAGCAGGGAACACGCGGTGCTAGGGGAACCGTGTTGTGTCTCATACATGTGAAAGAAAAAGTCATGACAAGAAGGGCTTTCGAGCCATAAGAAAGATCTGTATATGATAAGTGGCGCCTAAGAAAGAATGAAAGATACGAAATGTTTTAAAGAAATGTTTTGAAAAGTAACGATGATATGAAAGAAGAAGTCTGCATGAAAGTTTTATGAAAAGAAGTTTGAAAGAAGAAGTCTGCATGAAAGTTTTATGAAAAGAAGTCTGAAAGAAGTATGTTTAAAAGTTTTCATGAGCATGTGCATGAGTCAGTCATTCATTGCATGTGCATTAGTTAAGAATGTTTTGTTCACTTATCTGTATATCTGATGTGTTTTGGTTCAAGTGTAGTGTACTTGCTGAGATTTCTCCCGAAATCTCACCCCCTTTTATTATCTTTACTATTGCTCCCTTGGGAACAATAGAAGTCATTGCAGGACAGGATGGATCCACGGATTACGACTCTCGAGAAGATGGGTCGGACCCTCATGGGCCCGACTAAGGCTGAGACTGCCGGGCCAGTGACCCTAGACCTGTTGGGTCAGTGGGCGGCAGAGTCGCTTCCTATGGCGACTTACTTTTTTGACGACCTACGCCCTACGGGGTGCTGTATGGTGCTGGGAGTTGACGGGCTCCTCCACTTGGGACGCCTGTTTACGTCATCCTCTGGGATGATGTGTGACGTAGGCCCAGGAATGAGTCTAGACAGCCTTCGTTATGGCCCCAACTATAAGAAGATAAAAGAAGAACCCGCCTATTAGTATGGTTGGCGGAGGGAGGAGTGGATCAGCAGCACCTTTATTTTGTATACACCGATGTACTTTTGGAAAAATCTTCCCGCTGTTTTGGGAAGTACTTTTGTATAAAACTGTTTACATTGGTGACTTTATTCTGATGTATATACATGTGCTTGTGATGTTTAATTTGGGTTTTATTTTGTTAACCATGTGATGTGCGACAAACGTAACGTTTTGTCGTTTATTTATGGCTTGACCTTTTTCCGCTGCGATAAAAAAAAAAATAATAATAAGGCTCTCATAAGTAAAGATGAGGGATGACTTCCTTGTGACGTTCGTCCCCGGCGTCGCATTTTGCGTACGAACCCAAGCGCAAGCTGGGGCGCCGACATCTAGCACTAGTGGCCGTGGATTCTTCTGAAAAGGACTAGGATGGTGCATCATCCTCTACCGTCACTTAGTCCTGCGATAAATAAAATATCATGTCCACGTCTAGATCATAGTACGTATTAACTCTCATCTCATTGAGTTTGTGCATAATTTCTGTGCATAATTTCTGATTGACGGATGCAATCAGAGGTATCAGAAAACTCCAACAGCACTAGATCCTCATTTCCTCCTTCTTCCTGACCCAAACTATGCAATGTCTCTCTTTCTGTATTTAACCATTTACATGGCAGTTGCACTTCCTCGTGCGGTAATGTACGTTGAAAGATAGAGTTTTCCCTATCTCTTAACTGAGGTACTATTGGAACTGACATATGTAGGGTTCTTC
Organism: Platycarya strobilacea; assembly: GCA_036898215.1. Lineage (NCBI taxonomy): Eukaryota > Viridiplantae > Streptophyta > Magnoliopsida > Fagales > Juglandaceae > Platycarya > Platycarya strobilacea. The sequence continues at coordinate 22,852,977 of CM072545.1, read as the reverse complement.
TAGTTCGAGCCATCTCTTACTCAAGGTCATAAGATAAAACACTACAGTTCTAAAAGACAAACAAAGAAACCAAGAAAAAGAAGAACAATAATTACAATCATAAAATCAACGAAAATGTGCATATACATATCTATATATATATATATACATAGTCATAGCAAGGTTCAAATCAAAGAAGTATTACACAGCTAGTTTACAAACAAATGAGGGTAGCTAGCCCTCATCAAATCTTTGAGTTCCCAACTTGCTTCTAGAAAGCAAGATTATTTCAAAATACTTTAACCAGAGAAATTTTGCAATTCCTCGGCTCCTGATCCTTTCGACCTTCGATTTGTGTTAACCATTATTCGTATGTTAGGTTAGGGCGCAACTTAATGTTGCCTGGATTTATCGCTGTCACTAGTCCTTCACCAAGGCTTTTCTTCAAAGAAGACACATGGAAAACATTATGAGCTCCTTGTAGATCCTCTGATAAAGCCAAACGGTAAGCTACTAGTCCAACTTTCTCTATAATTTCGTATGGTCAACGTGTTGGAGACTTAATTTCCTCTTTTTGCCGAACCATACTACACTCTTCATAGGCGAGATCTTGATGTATACCTAGTTGCCTACTGCGAATTCCAAAGTTCTTCTACCCTTGTCAGCGTAGCTCTTTTGTCTGCTCTGAGCTGTCCTTATTCTATCTCGTATCATCTCTACCTGCTAACTGACTTCCTGTAAATATTTAGGCCCCAACACCTTACTTTGACAAACTTTGTCCTAGTACAGGGGTGACCTACATTTCCTTCCATACAACACTTCATAAGGTGTCATCTGAATAGTAGCCTGAAAACTATTGTTGTAGGCGAATTCAATCAAAGGTAAAAGACCTTCCTAGTCGCTGCTTAAATCTAGCACACAGGCCTACAACATATCCTCTAAGGTTTGAATAGTTCGTTCCGTCTGCCCATCTGTTTGTGGATGATAGGCATTATTGAATTTTAGACTAGTACCCAACATCTTTTATAGACTCTGCCAGAAACGAGACGTAAACTTAAGGTCTCGATCCAAAACAATCGTTGTAAGCACTCCATGCAGACGAACTACTTCCTTAACGTAGATTTGTGCTGACTTTTCCATCGAGTCTGTGTTAGTTATAGGTAGAAAATGAGCACTCTTTGATAATCTGTCGACTATAACCGAAATCGAATTGTTACCTACCGACATCCTTGGCAATCCTACCCCAAAATCCATGGATACATCTTTCCATTTTCATTCAAAAATCAGAAAGGGCTACAATTTTCCTATTGGCCACTGGTGTTCTGCTTTTACCAGTTGACACACTGAACACTTAGCCATGAAAGTAGCGACATCCTTCTTGATGCCTTCCCACCAAAATTTTTCTTTCAGGTCTTGGTACATCTTGGTACTGCTAGGATGGGTAGTGTAGAGAGTGCAATGATCTTTTCCTTCAACTCTAGATCATTTGGGATCACTTTCCTCTTTCTAAAGTACCGCATTCCATCATCCAAAATTGTAAAATACGGAGACCCTTTTCCTTCCAATAACTGCTGCGGAATCCTTTACAGCTTATCATCCTTATGCTGTCCTTCCTGAATATCTTCCTCTGTCAGAGAAACAATCTCTTGTACCATTACCAACGTAACCTCTCTTGGCAAATCTCCAATCAGCACTGGAGATCACTTATAGTTTCGATCCACCTTTAATAGCCTCATATTCAGGGTTTTCTGACTGAATAAATACTTGAGACTCTTGTGATCTGTGAACACTTTGCATCTTTCCCCATATAGATAATGTCACCAAATCTTTAGCGAAAATACAATAGCTGCCAATTTCAAATCGTGAGTGGGGTAGTTCCGTTCATGATTTTTAAGCTACCGGGATGCATATGTGACTACTCGCCCTTCTAGCATTAATACGCATCCCAAACCCATTTTTGAAGCATCACTGTAGACCACACATGGCTTGTGAGGTTCTAGCAAGGCCAATACCGGTGCGCCTCCTCTTAAGCTCTTGGAAACTCTGCTTGCACTAGTTACTCCAAACATACTTGACATTTTTCCATGTCAATGCCGTCAAAGGACCAGAAAGTTTGGAGAATCCTTCCACAAATCTCCTACAGTAGCCTGCTAACCCAAGGAAACTACGTACTTCGTGAGCATTTGTTAGCTTTTGCCAATCCGTTACTGCTTCTATCTTAGCCGGGTCTACGGCAACTCCTTCACTGGAAATGACGTGGCCCAAAAACTTAACTTCTCAAAGCTTGGACATGCACTTATTAGGTTTGGCATAAAGTTGGTGCTCTTGCAGGGTACCCAGCACAATCCTTAAGTGCTCCCTATGCTTTTCATCATTCCGAAAATATATTAGAATATCATTGATGAAGACCACCACACAGTTATCCAGATATTGCCTGAATATCTGATTCACTAATTCCATGAAACAAAAAATTCCAGTCAATCGTATCATATGCTTTAGCAATATCAATTTTCAGCAAAATATTACCTCCCTGTCAAGGCTTATGTATATCATGCACAAACACCTAAGTAACGCTGATATTCTCAAAAATACTCAAACTCAATAAAAGGGCTCCTTGCTCCAAAGAATTTATTCTACTGAAGATAGAAGTAGGTTTGGCTACCAAAGTTTTAGAGCAAATTTTGTAAACCACCGAGCATGGACTTATAGATCTAAAATTCCCAAACGACATGGGATGCTGAGTTTTTAGGATAAGAACAACGTTAGAGGCTAAATAAAACCTGGGCAAACTAGCACCATGGAAAAAATCGTACACAACCTCCAATAAATCCTCTTTCACTAAAGACCAAAAATGTTGGTAAAATACAGAACCAAGGCCATCTAGGCTAGGACTACTGTCTACCAGAATAGAAAATAAATAATCCTTAATTCCCTCCAAGGTAGGAAAAACACAAAACATTAGATTTTCAGCAGCAGTCACCTCTAGAGAAATAATCTTAGATAAATCCGGCAAAAGACCCCCCGGTTTCTCTCTAAAAAAAATTTCAAAATAAGAGCAAGCCGCTTCATGTATAGCAATTGGCGATGAAAGCAAACGACCATCGTCCAACCTCATATCATGTACCACATTATGCTTCCTAGCTTGCAAAACTTTAAAGAAGGATGCCTACACTTCACCATGAGTTGCACAGGAACTCTTTACCTATTGAGAAAGACCAACTTCCTCCCTTTTAATCCAGGCATCCCGCTCAATATTATGAGCTAAAACATCCGCTTCATCTTTTTAAGAATATCTCTATTGTAACTAAGTTTTGCCTTCCTCCACCTTATTCTCTAAATAATTGGTATGAGTCTCAGTCCAGCCAAAAACCTCTTTATTCCAGCTCCTTAAAGCTGTGACGACCCCAAAATTTAGCGTATTTTTCTTTATCTAATTATACTTATATGGCTTAGTGACTTAGGCAAATTGGTGGCTTAAGAAATGGACTTGGGAGTTCAAGGGCCTTAAGGCCATGGCATGAGCTTGGGCTTAAGTGGGGGAGAGACAAGCCCATAGGTCCATGAAAAGAAGCCCATTAGACAACTCAAGCCCAAGCTTGGTGACACATGTCAAGCTAGGAAGAGTTTAGTAATTTGAGTCAAGACTAGTAGTTGAGAGAAGGAAATTCTAGTAGGTGAATTAGTTGACTAGTTGTTTTGTTGGAGGAAGAAAGGAAAAGACATGAGTGAAATCTTCCATCTTTTCCTACCTAGGTAAGTGTGTGAGGTGTAGGATTTTGCTAAATAAGTCAACATAGGATCCTACCATATCTAGCAAAATCATGTGAAAAGGACTTGAGAAGATTTGGAGATGGGAAGAGAGGGGAAGGGTTTCGGTGGGGAGCTTGGCCGAATGGCCTTAGGATTTTCTCACCTAAAACCTTCCCAAATCTAGGGGAAAGGACATGAGGGGATTTTGTAGGATTGGTGTGAAATTGGATGAGACATGGTGTGTAAGAGAAGTGACATGAGATGGGAAATGATGGAACAAAAAGTGGAAGGAAAGGGATGAGGGTTTCAGATAGGCCTTAACCGAATCCCCTCCCCCTTGTTTGACTTGCTTTTGCCACCAAATCTAGATGAAGATTTGTGTAAGAATGACATGACAAGCTTGTGTAAGGTGCGATGTGATTGGTTGATGGAAGAGGCATATGACAAAAGTAGAAAGGAGAGTGAGATGAGGAAAGGATTCGGATGAGGGATGGAGGAATCCGAAACCTCCTTTGGGTGTTTTCCCAAAAATGGATTCTCAAATCCATTTGAAGGACATGTGAGGGGATAGTTGGGGAGACAAGAGAGGATGTGAAGTGATGGAAAAGGGTTGGAACCCTAGGATGTGTGGCCGGCCATGAGGAAAGGAGAAGGGGAGCAAATCTCCAAACCTAGGATAGGATAGATTGGGGGTTGAAGTGACCAAGTGATGGGAGTCACTCAAGGGTCTCTCAAGCCCATCACAAGTCACTCAAACATAGGGGAATGAGTGGCCTAGGGGCTAGCAAAGATGCCTTGGCCGAATGGCCTAGTTTCCCTCACCTTTTGGCTTGCACATTTCGGATACACACACACACATCTCCCATTTTTGCACTCTCCCATTTCTCTCCACTTAGTTTCACTTCTTTCACCACTTTAGACACCTAAACACTCCAAGCTAAGAAGGGGAAGGAGATAGTGTTTGTGGAAGAAGAAGAAGCCTAGAAGAGGTAAGCAACCTAGCTACTTTGAATTGAAACCTAAAAGCATGAAGGAGAACCTTATGTTCATACCTTTTTAAAAACAAAGAAACCTTTCTTTTGAAAATGATAAAATTTTAGCATGATCTAACTAAGTATTTCTTTTATTTTCAGAAGTTATATAAGCTAGCTAGGAAGACTAGTAAGTATCTCCTTACTTTGCCTTTAGCAATTTCTGTATATTTTAAAGTGAATGTGCTTGAATGTGTGTATACGTTTAAACATGTTCGTATTGTTTGGTTACTTGCTTAGAAATGCCATGATGAAAATTTGAGAGTAGAAATGTTATCTTGGTTAAGATCCATGCGTAGAACCTATAATCTTATTGGTTAAAGAATTCTAAGATGATGATGATCTTGATGATTTGATGAGAAAAAGTATGCAAGCATGAAGATATTGAGTTAGTCGAATGTTGGTGAATGTAGGATATATGTACATATGATATTTGGAGAAGCATCTTTGTGAATATTGTGCATATAGAAATGTCATGCTAGGATGAAAAATGTATGAAGCATTGATGGAAGATAGTCGTATTGATTTTAGAAGATGTTGATGTTATCATTGCTTGTTGATTATAATAATGCATGTTTGTGGAGTCATATTTTCGGAGAAGTTCTTAAAGAGAAAAAAATTATAAAGTTTTAATTCCTTATTTACTTGATATTCATGTTTGGATATTTTGGAGAAATAGAAGTACGTATATTGGGAGAATGACATGTATGGGTTTGGTTTCACCTAGAATATTCAAGTAGGACCTTAGTGGAAAGGCTAAGAGAAGAAAATACAAAGCTTGAGGACCTTATAGGTTTCGGGTTTGACCCTATCAAGGCTAGGAAAGGATTTTAAAAATTTGATTTAAGGCTAGATGGTGTTAGGGAGATCAATGGAAGAAGAGAACATCAATGGGAAACAAAGTAGGGTCTCGGCCCAAACCCTAGGGGTGAATGCCGAGCACCCCACCTTCCCCCCCCCTAGTGCTTTTGTTTAGATAATTCCACATAAGTATGAGTCTATGGTATAAGGGTTTGAAAGAAGTACGACCAAATAATGTGTGCACTCGGGTTCGCCTCGAGTTATTGCATTCACGAAGTCAAAAGTTGCATGTCCCATGCATAAGCACGAAAACCTATGTTTTTAGTAAAGTATGATTTTGAAAGAAATAAATTAAAGTTTTAGAAGAACCCCAAAGGCTGGGATGGGAAGTGTCCCAGTGGAACTCTCTGTTCACTCAGGAGTGTTTAAATTGAGTGAAAACCCCTAGGTCGACCAAGAACAGTCGACAGACCATGTATGACTCCAAATAGGTGTCTGAAGCGTGGTCACACCTAATGCTAGTGGGTGCCCTATAAGCGGTGTTGGCCTCGGCCTCGCCATCTGATAAGTTTGTAGTCGCTCGGAGAGAAATCCCCGAGCGACGAATAGCGCGAAAGGGCACGAAACGTATTCACTTAGGTCGACTTGGTCGCCGGGTGTGACGGTAACTAGCGGGGAGCACACGGCGCATAGGGGAACCGTGAGGTGTCCAAAATAAGAAGTCATGACGAAAAGAAAAGGGCCTTCGGGCCATATATGATATGATATGATAAGTGGCGCTTAAGATAAGAAAAGACGAAAAGTTTTCGAACAAGAGTTTTTCCGAAAGAATATGCATTAAAGAAGCTTTGCTATGCGTTTTGAACAAGTATGTTTTGAAAATTGAGAATAAGAAAAGAAAGATGAATTTTCGTCACGAGCATGTGCATCCGTCTAGGCATAAGTCCCATGTTAGTGCTTACATAAGGAAAATTTGTTTGTTATTCGCTTAACTATATGCCTAAATTGCTTCTGTTAAAGTATAGATATACTTGCTGAGATTTCTCCCGAAATCTCACCCCACTCTTTGTATCCCTACTATCGTCCCCTCTTGGGAATGATAGAAGTACTTGCAGGTGAGGATGGATCAGAAGGGTACGACCCCGGTGATGACGTCTCGGACCCTTGAGGGTCCGATTGAGGGTGACTATGTACAGTTATGTTGGGCTACATCCTTCGGGGTGTTGTTTAGTACTAGGGGTGGACGAGTCCCTTTACTTGGGGCGTATTTTTGGGACGCCTTCTAGGGCGATATGTGAGGTAGGGCCTAGCCTGGATTTGGATCGGCTTCGCTGGGGCCCGAACCTTAAGAAAGTGAAGAAGGAACCCGTTGGATGAACATATGGGCAATGTTAAGACCCGTACTGTATTTTGATGCCCTGTATTATTGCTTTTGGTAAAGTCTTCCCGCATGTGGGAAGCACTATTTTGGTTTCTTGGACAAGTTATGTAATTATTAAATCCTGGCTATGTTTTATATTATGTTTGGGATTCGTAGTCTAACCATGTGATGTATGTTATAGAAGGCTTGGCCTTTTTATTCCGCTGCGATAATCTTTACTTGACGTTTCAAAAAAAAATGTAAATGTATGCTACGACGAGGGGTGAACTTCCTTGTGTTGTTCGTCCCCGACGCTCCTATTCACGTGCTATCCCAAGCGTGGGTTGGGGCGTTGACAAAAGCCACTTTGAGCCTCTTTAATTTATCGCAAGTTTCCAAAGACCTGAACCAATGGCTTCCAACTGCCAGGAACCAGATACACATCTCCAAAAATCTTCATGCAAGGTCCACATTTGCTGGAACTTGAAAGAAGAAGTTCCATACCTGGAAAAAGGAGTTGAGAAACCTAAAATCATTGGTGAATGGTTTGATGTACGTCATGGAAGATATTTAACCTTACTCGAAGGGAACAGCTCCATAAACTTCACATTACACAATGCAAGATCAAGTCTCCCCCAACTACGAGATAAGCCAAGCCGACCATTACAACAAGAAAATTTATTCCCAGCGAAAGGAACATTAATGAGTCCTCCAGAATTAATAAAATTACAAAAATCTTCCATTGCAACAAGCAATCTAGGACAACCACCTCTCATTTTACTATCATACTTTAAAACATTAAAATCCCCAATAATAGCATGCGGCAACTGAAGATGATTAATAATAAGCAATTTAGCCCACAGAGAATGCCGATCCAAATATCGACATTTAGCATAAACCACCAAAACCAAAATAGCAGAATTAACCAACAACGTATTCTGTTGATTAGACACTCCTGTAACATCAACAATAATACTAGCATTCCAAAAAATTCAGATTTTACCCAACTAAACAATATTCGAAGTACACTCCTCAAAGTGTAAGTAAGTCTTCCAGAAACCCAATTGATACTCTTCTAAAAAAGGTTCTGCCACAACAAGAATTTTTGGTTTATAAATTTTTAACAATAAGCGAAGTCGTTTTTTCGAGGTCCCGAGCCCTCAAATGTTCCAAAATATATGGGTATCAGCATAAACCGCGTCACAACCTAGTTTTCTCCCATTGAATTTTTTTTATGCTTGGAATGGAGGTTTTACTTCAGTCATTCTTTGGAGGTATGTAGAGATATTCCCATTACTTTTCCTATAGGCCCTTCACTTGTATAAGGCATATGTGAATCACATCTAAATTGGAAATGAGGTGTAAGTGTAGCCATATGAAGACTTGGGAGGTGCCTAAGGCTTAGTGAAATTTTTGGGATTTTTGTTTTAGGACACTTGGCACAAAGATGTATTTTTATTTTGGATTTCTAAGAAGTCTTTGTATGAGAAATGAAGTTGTGCAAGCAAAGAGTTTTGGTGTTATTTTGAAAGAGTGAATCAGATTAAAAAAAAAAAAAGAATATGAGGGGCGCTGTTGTTTGTAGGATTTTGGGATGCTAGTAGGATAAGGATATATGTCTTTTAGATTTTCAAAGAGTCAATTGCTTGGGAATTTGAGTTAGGTAAAAAGAAGTCTTGTCCTTTGTTAATGGTGGCAACGAAATTGGATGAAAATTTGGGAAGGAACCGACTTATGTTTCTCCATGTAAGGATTTCATCTTTTGAGAAAAAGGGATAAGCACAAGTGGTTAGATAACTATGAGATCAATTGGGGCACTTGGCATACTTAGAACCCACATGCCTTTTAGAAAATTCAGAGGGGTATTTGTATAATCCAAGGAGATTGCATAGAAAATGGAGTTAGGTAAGATTAGATTATATGAAAATTGGAAAGAAGAGTTTTTCCTTGAAAGTGAGCTACGGTTTGGAGATAGATGGGGAAGAAAACGACATATGCCTAACTTTGTCTTTTTCTATCTAAGATATCATATTTTTAGCTTGTTGGGACAAGTGGCAAATGGGGAAAGATGTAAACAAGATAAAGATTTTTGTATAAGAATTTCAGATTAGATGAATACCAAGGTGGAACTGACTTTGATTTTGTCCTTTGTTTCTCCACATTATTTCACTCATTTTGAGAAATGTTGGACAATTGGCAACTAGTGATTTGAAAGTAAAATGTGTATGTTTTCCATATGAGTTTTGGATGAGCTAAAGGAGGAAAGTAGGAGCCGAATCACCTAGTGATTTGAAACTAAAATGTGTATGTTTTCCATCTTATGTGTATTGTTCATCAAGGATGGGATGTATGCCTAACTTTGTCTTTTTCTTATATGTACACCATATCACAAGATAAGATAAGAACTAAGTCTTATCGTGCCAACTAAGTCTAAGTGAAAAATGAGTGCTCTAATGCCCTAATTGGACACATGGGATGGCTAGGATGGCTTGAGAGGTTCTTTCCAATCTTTTTCACTCTTTTCTTCTAAAGGTGTCGACCAAAGAGGCTCATTGGACCCTCACTTCATTTTCTTCTCCAAGCATTCGGCTAAAGCCAAGCTAAAACCCTCTTAATTTCCTTTCCATTCACTCACCCTCCAAACCTTTCTTTCTTTGCATCCTAGAGTATATATCTCTCCAAAAGTTTGATGTATATTTCCTCTTCACAAGATTTCCTTTGCTAGAGTTCTTAGAAAATAAGTGCACTCTTAACTTACGCTTAGTATTTTCTTTATATATATATAAAGTAAACTTGCTTGTTGGATGATTTTGCTATGTTTTCTCTATGCTTTGTTAAGGTGATGCCTTAAGTTTGGATTTAAGGAATATTTGGAGAAATATAGTGAAAGTTTAGTGAAAGAACTCAAAGAATATGGTTAGTGAATTTTGATTAAGGGAATTGAATCATGATGCTTTTGGAAGTTCATAGGTTTTGGCCATGATGTTTTCTTTGGAGAAATTTGATGCTTTTGAACTTATAGTTGATGATATGATTATGACATAAGTTTTGGGGGAAATTTATGGAAGTATGCTCTTTAATTCCCTTGATGAATAGTGAAAGACACGTGCTTGGTTTGGTGAAATGGTCATATGATGAAACGTGATTGAAAAAAATGACTCCATGAGCAATATAGTGTTTCGGCTAATGAATTATTGTGGATTAATTATTGAGCTTCGAAATATCTCAAGGAAAGCATGAGATGGTCAAAAGAAAAGAAGGAAGAAAAAGATCTGGGTGTGACCCTACTATGAGTTTCGGCTTTAAACTTTTAAAGTTAGTGATTTGTTTTCAAACTCTTTTTATTGAATTATGTATGACTTATTTGAAAAGGATTAAGTTTGCATGATATGGCATGTAAAAGTTATAATTTGAAAAAACATGCTTTATATGTCTCATGAATCATGTACCATGTATGAGAAAGTTCAAGTTTGCATGCATGTCCATTCATGACACAAGTCTTATGATTTGGATCATTATATTTTTCAAAAAGAAATAAGACTAAGAATAAGAATAAGAAAGATAAAAATTCATGTTAAGACAGTGAAGGCAATTCGATCTACCGTATGTCTGACATGAATAAGAAAATCGACAATGAAGACATTTCGATCTGCCATCGTATTAAGATAATTGATGGTGAAGGCGTTTTGATCTGCCGTTAAAAGATGAAAAGTCATGTCATGATGGTGAAGGCGATTCTATCTGCCGTATGACTGACATGAATAAGAAAACCCGACGGTGAAGGCGTTTTGATCTGCTGTCGAGATTAAGAAAATGCGACTGTAAAGGCGTTTCGATCTGCCGTAAAGATTAAGAAAACCTGACGGTAAAGACATTTTGATTTGCCGTTGCACCTTCTCCATGCAGTCACCTACCCAAAATGGGTATTTTGATACCCATTCATGCAAACTCCGCTCACTGCCAGCCACCCATGGTGCCTGCACCTCACCGGTAGCATCACCCTTCATCGGCGAGCTTCACCCACTACCGACAGCCCTCAAAACCATGGCTCCAGCTCAAACCCGAAATGGGTATTTTCACACCCATTTTCATGGGTTTGCCACCCTAGAGCCACCGTCCAGCACCACCAGACCTCACCGCCGGCATAAAAAAGCCCCCTAGCTCCGGTGACCTTCCCCCTACCTCCATTCGTCCAACCGAGCCACCACCACCTCTCACTCTCCCTCAGTTTCCCTCAGTCTCCTATGTGTGGGTTGCACACTTTTATGTAGATCCTCCACCTTTTGATGGTTGTCACACCTCACCACCACCTCCATGAGATTTCCCTTCATCTAATGAGTATTTTCCTAGCTTCCGGTGTCAAACCGAGCACCCTAGTCCAAACCGCCGCTAGCCGTGCCAGGAGGTGATCAATGTATGATTTTACCCCGCTATGGACACCATGGATCAACGCGTGTTCGATGATCCAGATTGCCCATCCCACTATAAGTGATCTTCCAAACTTATCTGTAGGGTTTAAAATAATATTCATGCTCTAACTCTTTTATTTGTAGCTTTGAAGTGTTTGGTAAATTATTTAATAATATTAATAGAAATTGAGAGTAGGTTGGTTGGACCCAAGGCCATTAAATGGAAGATGAGATCACCCCGAAGTTGGATTGGTTGTGATTGATTTTGTAGAATTATTTGTTGAATTTATAAATGTTTGGTTGAATGATTTTTACTTGTGTGATATTATCATGCCATCCAATATCTGCTTATCATGCATATGTTATTTTTATCATTGTGATTACTTAAACTGTGTTGTGTTACGGTGAGGTGTATATTTGGGTGGTTTCTGGTCTAGTCTGATCTGGTCATAGCTTGTGGGTGCGTGTGTATCACAACCCAGAGCCGAGATGGGTCATTATCTCAATGGAGCTCCTTTAGTCACTTGGGAGTAGAATATACTAACGTGACATCCCTTGGGTTGTCGTTGGGCGACAGTGGGATTGGATGAGATGGTGACGCTCTCGTGCTGACTCCGTGGCTCCTCTACAAGCGGAAGCTAGAGGATGCCTGGTCATGCTACGCGATGGGCACAGTTAGTTGAGTATCGCTCTTTTCAAAGTCACATGTACGGCTGTTACCTATGATGTGATGAAGAGAGTCAGGACATATGAATGGTTCCTACAGGAGACCATGGTATATGGTTAATAAATAAATTGGAATTGTGTTGTGAGCTAGAAACTGAGTTTTTGGCGGGTTTGTTGATGCGTTTATTTTTGGGAAAGGACGGTCAGTTGATAAATTCATTTATGAGAAATGATGGTTTATTGATAAGGTCCTTTCTGGGAAAAGACGATTAGATGTGCTACATTCCTTTTTGGGAAAAAGGACGGTGGTGGGCATGTTGAGTTCCTGTCTGGGAAAAGACTGTTTGGTGTGTGTTAATGTGTCCTTTCTAGAGAAAAGGACGCAGTCATTCTTGCTTGTGTTATTGTATCCCTTTCGAGGAAAATGGAAGGTTTCATTATTGCATGTATTCTTGGATGCTTGTGGATTGTGTTGGTTGCATGAATGTGTTTTAAACTCTTGGTTGTATTTGGTTTCTTACTTGCTAATATTTACATCTCATGTGGTGTATCTAGTCCGCTTACAGTTCCGTTTTATGGAATCGTAATTTTTGTTGCAGAGGTCAAGTGTGAGGATTGGATTGGCTCCGCCCGAGAAGTAAAGTTTTGGAGTGTTATAATTGCGAGTTTAAGATTTGGCATTCACTTTATTAATTAGTTGGATAATGGTAATAATTTTGTAAGGAGTTTTGATTGGAGTTATAGAATTTAAATTTCTGGCACTAGATTGTATGGCTTTATATTTTTTCGTTGTGAATTTTTAATTGTACACCATATGCGTGATACACACTCTTTTAGAGCACTTGTCGATGGGGTGATTGGCCTGCATGATCATCATCCCGGTGTTGCGAGTCCTTCTAAATCACAGGGAGAGTTGTGGGTGCCACATCTGAGGGGGTCTAATGACCCTCCTTTCCCAGTCTCTAGCAAGCTCATAGGTATTTTTATCACTTTGTGATGTGCACAAAGTCTCAGTGTTTCTATGTTGAGTATTATTACTAACATTAGGGAGATTGCTTAAGTGCTCCACCTCAAGCTGTGTATTAAGATTATGGGTAATTTGACTAACCTGAACTTGAGTTTGAGGCTGTCCTGCTATTTGGTTTTCAATAAAGGTAATATCTCTACTAATTATGCATTTTTGTCTTCCTGGTTCACTAATCCATAGTTTATACCAAAGTTTTTAATTTTGTATCATACTAGCCAATCCGGCCAATTATCCAGTATAGAAAAATCTCTGTTTCGTAACCGTAGATATTTCAACTGTACTAGTCGATATTTCGGCCAGTGTTTCGGTCGTACCGAATTTTGGTTTTTTACCCCTTTGTTTTCTTCATTTCTTACTATTTTTTTACCCCAATTCAAACTAGACTATTTGCATATATATATATATATAATTTATTCATATATTGACTATTATTTTGAAATATAATTTATATGTGTATTTATGTATATAATTTATTTCGAAACGGTACTAGTACCAAAATATTTCATTATAGTGCATTGATAGGTACGCTCGCTGATACGGTATTCAAAACATTGGTTTATACCACTTCACACCCTTAGGGTTTCCCACAAAAATACATTTTAAAGTCCTGGGTTCAAGCTTATCTGTTTTGGAGTGTGCATATGCAATACATTCAAAAATTCTAGGTGTTCATACCTAGGTGGCTTTCCAGACCACATTCCTTGTGGTGACTTAAACCCTAAAGTTGTAGAGGGGATTCTATTGATTAAATAGACTATTGTAGCAGCAGCCTTAGCCTAGAATACCTTTGGTAGCCTAGATGTTACCAACATACACCTAACCCTTTTTAGGATGGTTCTATTCATTCTTTCTACTAATCCATTCTATTGAGGTGTTTTCGACATAGTCTTGTGTCTAGCTACATCTTCCATTTTGCAGAATTCATTGAACTCGTGGGAAAGATATTATAAACGATTGTCAGTTCTTAGTCTTTTAACCTTTTTACCTATTTGATTTTTATCTAGTAGTTTCCAACTCTTTAAACTTATCAAAAGTGTCACTTTTATTTTTCAAAAACTAAATCCAAACTTGGAATAATCGGTAATAGTAGAAAGAAAATACCTTACTTCACTATGAGAATTTACTTTAGTAGGTCCCCCAAATCTGAGTGTATATAGTCAAGTGTTTGTTTGGTTTGGTGCATGGCTTTACTAAATTTTACTCTAGTAGATTTTTCAGACACACAGTCCTCACAAAAAGGTAAAGTACCAAGATTCCCTTCCCCCCAGCAAGCCTTGTTTTTCTAATTCTATTAGACCCTATTGACTTATATCGCCCAATCTTTTATACCATGTTAGAATCTTATTGTCTGCTCTATGTTGGACAGGAGATGCCTCTCCCATCACATATTTATCTAGGAGAGTATACAGGACATTTTTAATAACTCCTTTTATGACTACTAGTACTCCCTTTGAAACCTTTAAAGTCACAGCCTCAGATTTGAATGTATAACCTCATTGGTCTAACATTCCAAGAGAATTTAGATTTCTCTTTAACTCAAGTATGTATCTTCCATCTTTGAGTAGTCTTTCTATACCATCATGTAGTTTTAGTCTCATGGTCCTAATCCCTTGAATTTTGCATAATTTATTAATACCCAAAATTATATACCCTCGATTTAAGGCTATGAAAGTTTCAAACCAGGACCTCAGGGAGCACATATGAAATGAGCACCCTGAGTCTAGGATCCATTCTGATCCAGAATCCACCTTAAAAACATTTAATTCTTCTGTACTATTATAGCCATAAAAAACAATGATTGCCTTACCCTCTTCATTAGTCTTATTACCCACTAACTGTCTTCTGTCAGGATAGTCTCTTTTAAAGTGTCATTCCTTGTAAAAATTAAAACACTTTAACTATTTTCCTTTAGACTTTGATATTGTTTTATTGTTCTTTCTTTTCTGATTTTGTTTTTCTAACCTTCCCCTAACATTAAAGCCTTCCCCAGACTTAGTTTTAACATCATTGTTATTCTGAAGTTCTTTTGAATGCAATATAGATTGAATCTCTTTTAAAGATAAACTCTCTCTACCATACATCATACTTTCTTTAAGGTTTGTATAAGAAGAGTCCATATAGCCCATCTTCTATACTTATGTTTATATTTGCAAGATCTAAAATTATTTTATTGAATTCATCAAGGTGTTAATCGATTGACGTACTTGGTCTCATCTTGAATATGTACAGATGGGTCTTTTTGTAGAGTTTGTTTGCCAATGATTTGGTCATATAAAGACTCTTGAGTTTCAGCCACACCCCTGCTACAATGTCTTCCTTAGCCACTTCCCTCAAGACTTTATCATTAAGGCACAGGATAATGGTGCTATGGGCTTTCTGGAAGATGGATGATTTCTCCTTGTTTGGGTAAGAGGAAGAAATCGATTTCCCTTGCTTTGATGAAGGGTCCGTCTTATTGTCTCTAAGAAATGCATCTTGAAGCCCTTACTGCACCAAAATTGCAGGCATTTTGATTCTCCACAAGCCAAAATCATTCTTGCTCGATAACTTCTCAATATCAAATTTGGCAATCCCTATTGGAACTGAGCTCTTGATACCATTTGTTATCTTTATTTAATCACAGAAAACTTGCCAAACTTGTTAGGATTTTCACAAATTAATAAGTATAAACTAAATCAAAGAAACAAACAAACAAAATAGAAACCGAATCAAAGATAAAAGCAAGAATGCAGGACTTACGTGGTTCGACCCTAATGGTCTACATCCACAACAGAAACAGCACTACAAAGCATCTTCATTAAGAGCAATGCAGATTTACAGCCAAGAACAAGAGATTACAAAAGCCTAAAGCGATTTCCCCTTTTGTGAAACCCTAACCCTAACTCTCTCCATTTCTCTTCTTGCAGCTTTTTTCAGGCACGCAATCAATATCAATCTTGGCATATTAAAATCTTGTACAGGTTAGCTTACATACACTTGAAGAGACAAAGACACAACTACCCTTGAAACTAAGTTGTCTCCATTTAACTGAGACTTATCATCTTTGTCATCCAACTTGTACTTGTGGCTTGATGAATAATTGACACTATTAATAGTTTGGATAAATTAATTTGTTTATTCACAACTAACTATTGTCACAACCAAGACTTGAGTGAATCCTTCTATCAAGATCTCTTATGAAAATACTTATATTGTAACAATTTTACTGGTATTAGTTGACACTTATCTCAATATCTGCTTTAAATCACGACCTCATGCCATCTATTCCTGGTACTATAATGACCATGAAATTTATTTTAAAAATAATATGAAAATAAATGCACAAGTCTATATACTAAATAAGTAGCGAGCATATAATTATATCTAGAACATGAGATATTATGCTTACAAATAAAGTGGAAATTGTCGTGTTTCTTTCTAAAAAATGAAGATGGATTTTATATATAAGCATTAATGATAATAGAATAGTTAGAAAACACCACTGGCATAAGAAATAATATGAACGATAAAAGTATCAACATCAATTTCAAAGGCCATGTTTACTCTCTTATGGGAACTAGTCCATAGTTCGTCACTGTTACGCAATGCAATGGTGATCTTCATGAAGATCCTCAAGAATAATTTGTGAACTTTATAGTAAGGGCCCTTGAGGATGGACTTTTATGAAGTATATTTTTAGGAACATTTGTGTGATAATTGAGTGTACTGATGATTGTATGTGACAATTAGTGAAGGACACCAGTGCAAGGCTATTGTAAAGCTTAGAGGCTTGTTTTCGAAGTAACTTGTTAGCAAGTGGAGACACTCTGGCAAGTGGAGACACTTTGGCCGGAGGATACCTTTACCAGATAACACTTGCGTGAGAGTGTAATGGGTGGATGTCTCGACCACGTAACTATGGAACTGCGAGTGTAGTGATAGGATGCCTCAATCGCGTAACCCTAGCGATGCAAGTGTAGCGGGATTATACATAGATCGTGTAACTCTATAGATGATAGCATAGCAAGAGGATGCCTCAAACATGTAACTCTGGCAATGGGTGTAGCAAGAGGAGGCCTTGATTGCATAACCCTGGCGATGCGAGTGTAGCGAGAGGAGACATTGACCACATACCTATGGCAATGATAGCATAGTGGGAGGATGCTAAGTGATTTTTGCGTAATGGGGTTGTTTGCCTCTGAGTACTGTTGTTTTAATTTTTTTGCACCCTTTTTCTTGGGGGAATGATAACTCTATAGCTATTAATGCTCTAACCACTCGAGCCATTTGGTGCTTCGCTGTGTATCTAGTAGGGAGCAGTCGTCGATGAGAGCGTTTGGGTGATGGTTGTTTCCGTATGGCAATGCAATTGCCGGCGGAACACTTTGACACAATTAAGAGAATGGCAAATCTTTAAAATGCTAATGTGGTATGCTTCATTTATCTTTTTTGCAGTGGTGGATGACACCTCACCGAATGAGCTTCCATGCATCATTGCTTGCCATGTGTACTACACGAAGACTCAGAGTTGTCTCTATGGGGCGAGGGAGCTTCCATGGCATCCAAACTTGGTGGCAAATGACTCGCTACTCACCATAAAGGTTGTGGGCTATAGAGAGCAGAGTGCGGACTAGGTTGATTACAAATACTTGCAATTGAGCTTCACTGCAAGATGGGCCTTGACATGATGAAGACTGGAGGGGTGCTCACCAAGGGACGATACCTCTCTTGCAAGGTTGCTAGCTGCATTTCATCGCCCTCCATAGACAATGAGTTTCTTGGCAAGATCATTGCTCGCTATAGGGGTGAAGATTAGCACTAGGCGTGGGTAGAAACCCTTTGTTCACCATTGATGCGGTTGCACCATGGCTCACGAACGGTGATGGTGGTGAAAAACTTACGACAGACCCGGTTGGTGGGTGAGGTCCCAATCTTCGCAACGTCGGACTGGTGAAGAATTTTCTATATTACTGGTAATGCTGAGTTTTTTTTAGTGTGGAGGTTGGAGATTTATAATGAAGAGAATCATGATCTTTTGTCTAGCAATGGTGGGGGAGGATTAGGCCTTGGATGGCCCAAGGGCAGAACATCCAAAATTATATTCTGCTCATTATTTGGGAAATATTTGTTGTTGCATTAAAAGGCATTGTAGTTGCTTGATGATTCTTATAATTGTTATTTAACATGAAATTGATAATCGACAACTATTATTGGATATTTCTTTAATACATAAAGCCTTATTGCTGTAATGTTTTAGGCAAAATGAAATGAGAACCCATAAGTGTTGCTTAATACTAGGTCCGTGTATCTGTTAGAGTTATTGCTTCTTTATGATTTTGCAACTAATTAAATAAATGGGTCAGCTATTTTTTTCACTTTTTGACCTTTACACATTTAATATTTGTATGCGCACCTTCAATCTCATTCTTATATTACTGGTAATTAATATTGCATCAGTTGCGGTAATTGGCATTCAAGTAAGCGAAGCCACTTCCATCTCTTGAAAAAATGCCGAAAATGGTAACTAATATTTATACATGCATACTTTCTTGTATTGCACTAGCAACGTCTTTCATGGTCCATCAAATTTTTTGATCATCTTTGCGTTCTTCAGATAACCAAAGTGCAGGCTGATGTCCACATTATTTTATTTGAAAGCTGATCAAATTTCACTTTTGTGTAGAAGCGACTCACGTGCTAATTCTCTTCGTATCGTGAACTTTATTGATGTTCATTTTATACTAAGAGCCAATTTCTTGAGCTATGAGCCTATGAGGACTCTAGTTGGAAGATAAATATAATTATTTATTTGTAGGTAAAACTTGAAGTAATGTAAAAGAAGGCAAATAATGAATCTTATATTTCAAGTAAACAAGCTGGAAAGATTTCGAAAGTGAGAAAAAAAAACTAGAGAAGCAAAGGATTGTGAAAAGCACACTTTGTGTTGAGTATGGCTTGTGAATACATGCCTCAGCCCTGTTTCGCTCGACCCTCACTCGAGCGCTGCTCAAGTGAGACTTCTAGACTTCCAGACTTACTTCAACCCGAGAGTTCGCTCGACCCTCGCTCGACCTCCAGCTCGAGCGAGAATCAGGCAGTGACTTCACTCGACAGTTGCTCGAGCAAAGTGACATGTGTTGCCAGGTGTCCGTTTGCTAGTTGAGCGAGTTTGACCTAGAAGTCCTCGCTCGAGCGAGTTTAAGTTTTGCTCGAATGAGATTGCATATTATAAATATCGCGAAGTCATTTCGCGCGAACGGACGATGAAGAAGCCGCAGCCCTCTGTTTTCCGCCCGAAGAACAGAGCCCCTCCCTAGATCATTTCTTCTCCATTTCTCCACTATATTGAGTGAAACTTGTGAGGATTGAGTGTATACACGTGAGGTGAGTGTTTCCTTTTGTAAGAATCTTTTGATTCTCTCTCTGTAACCTCCATTTGACCTAGTGAAGCTTTGAAACCAACCCCACAGTGGATGTAAGCTCATTTTGAACTGAACCACTTAAATTGCTGTGTTCTCTGTTTGTTTATTGTTTTATTTCTCATTGTTGCCTCCGCTGCAGTTTATTTCATATTCTTGTTGTTTGTTTCATTGGTTATTTCCTAACAAACTGGTATCAGAGCATTTCAGGCTCTGTGAATATTTAAAGGGATGGCCACAGCAAGATTTGAAGTTGAGAAATTTGACGGTCAGAACAGTTTCAGCTTATGGCGTTTGAAGATGAAAGCATTGTTGCGCCATCAGGGGTTATTCAAAGTTCTAGAGGAAAGGACGGCAGATTCTCCTGTACCGTCTAAGGACAATGAAGAAAAGGTACATAGTACTATTTTACTGTCATTGTCTGATGGAGTGTTGAGAGAGGTAGCGGAGGAGGAGACCGCTGAGGGTCTCTGGAACAAGCTTGAGAGCTTGTATATTAAGAAATCTCTCACTAACCGGTTGTATTTAAAACAACGGTTGTATATGCTCAAAATGACTGAGGGTTCGTCAGTTACTGAACACCTAGATGAGTTTAACAAGATTGTCATGGATCTTAGAAATGTTGACATCAAGCTTGATGATGAAAATCAAGCTTTAATTGTGTTGTGTTCATTACCTGCCTCATTTGAGAATTTTGTAAATTCTATGCTTTATGGAAGAGATGCTATCTCCTTAGCAGATGTGAAGTCAGCTTTGAACTCGAAGGAGTTGAGGAGTAAGTATGATAAGGGTGGTGAAGCACAAGCCAGTGGTTTGTTTGTCAAAGATACCTCCGACAAAGGAAGACCTAGTGAGAAGGGTTCAGAGAAGGGTAGAGGAAAGTCCCGGGGGAAATCAAAGTCCAAGTCCAACAAGAAAAATGTAAAATGCTATTACTGTCAGAAGTTTGGACACTACAAGAGTGAGTGTATGAAGCTGAAGAAGAAGGAGGAATCCACGAGTTCCTCTAATGCCGTCAGTGCTGCTGATGAATCTGATGGCTCTGACGTGGTTCTTGCAATCAGTGATTCAAAG